>CM057459.1:62667500-64092500 GCA_016271365.2 Neoceratodus forsteri
CCCTCTGTGGCAGAACACAATGGTTGTGCATAGTTGCCCATCCAGTACTCTCTCTCTCTGTCTCTCTGTCTCTCTCTGTCTCTCTCCATATATTATAGGGGTAGTCACTTCACTATAGTTAGGGTTCAGTGGTCACTTCTATGCTAAACTTGAAATTTTGTATTTTAATAACTTCACTACCATTCATGTGGTTAGCATGACATTTTGCATGCCCCACCGAGCACCAAAGATCTCTACATATGGCAAGTTTCATTCTGGTCGGGTGTGTGGGTGCAGAGATATGGAGTGCCAAAACAATTTGAAAATTACCATGTTTTGTCAAATCCTTTGTCATGCCACTGCACAAAAATGGCTAGGGATTATGGTCTACAATTTTTAGAGTAGAAAGGCCTTGGTGAAAAAATATTAATCTGTTTCAAAGTTATTAAATTTTGGAAATGTCACATTATTTTCAATCGGAGCCATTAGATGTCCTGCTAGAGAAAGGATTCTTTGTTACAAATGGGTAATCCTTTGTTGCAAATGGGAAATCATTTTTCATGCAGCCAACATTTTGTCTTAAAGTTAGTAAAAGAAACAAAATGAAATAAATTTAAAACAACTATGTGTTTATTTGAAACCCACATATATAGCTTGCTTATCGGGACTCCCTGAGTTGGATTCTGCAATTAACTGTTGGACAAATGCCTTTGAATGTTTTTTTTTTTACATTTTAAATCTTTTTTCTTGACCCGTATACAGTATGCACTCATTCAGAGCTCAGTCGTTGGCCAGTTGCAGTGGCTGTGCTGGTTGCTGTCTGGAGATTGGGTTGGAGGAGCAATATGGTGGGTTAGTTCCTGACAGAGTGGGGGGCTGGGGGCCACTAGACCACCAGGCTTATCCCTTTTTCGCTATTTCAGGGGACAGGGATCAGGGATGGGATGAGACCACTAGGCTACCAGGGAAGTTTATAAAAGAAAAAAAAAAAAAATACCGGAAGGATGATGGGGAATAGGGGAGAGAGTGGGACCACTAGACTGCCAGGAATTATCTGTAGAAATTTTTTTTTCAATTTGACATACTTTATTAAGTATAACCCAGCACAAAATCATACAAAAATAAAATACATTAATATTCACACATACTGCATAAAGTAAGTAAGTAAGTAAGTAAAATTTATTTTTAAGCGCTTTTCAAAAACCAAGGCACTGTACAGATGAACAGACATTTAATTACAGAATATAATAATAACAAAAATAATAACAATAAAATCACAATAAAAATCACAGTAGGAATCACTCTCCATACGCCTTCAAAAATAGATATGTTTTTAACTCAGACTTAAAACTCTCGATGGTCAGGCAGCTTCGTATCCGACGAGGTAGAGAATTCCACAGGGTGGGGGCCACGTAAGAAAATGCACATGCCCCAGATGTTTTTAAGTGAACCCTGGGAATCTCTAGCAATCCCTCGTTGGTGGATTGGAGTGAATGAGAGGGACAGTAGGGAGTAAGGAGATCTTGTAGGTACTGCAGTCCCTGTTCAAGTAGGGCTTTATAGGCCAGTAACCCGACCTTGAAGGTGATCCACCACTGAATTGGCAGCCAGTGCAGAAAGTGATCCAGCAGTGCAGATAAAAGGCTGTAAGCAGATTGATAACAGGGAGAGATTAACTTTCAGAGAAAATAATAGCAACACTACCATAAAAAACAAAATCAAAAAACTACCCCTCCCCCCCACCCCAGGGTGCACTTTCCTATAGCTTATCACAACAAGGCTAAAAAGAGGACCAAAATGATAACAGTTAAAATAAAATTTAGAAGGAGGAGAGGCTCGTGAACTTACCAAGACATCCTATCAAGACAAATAGAGGGCATATAATTTCCCCCAATTTTTATTAAAAGATGAAAGACGATGGCGTACACTCGCAATTAAATATTCAACACGGAGATCGAATGAAATTTCATGCAACCATTCCGTATAAGAAATGGTGACTTGATCCATCCAGTGTCTAAGCACTAGCTTTTTGACTGCCATTGAGATTACAGCCATATGAAATCTTCTCTCCTTCACAAGAATTCTGGAATAATCTCCCAGAATACATATGATGGGGGAGAAGAGGCCCTGCAGTCCAAGCAGTGGGTCGAGAGCAGATTCAATTTGTTTCCACAAAGGAGATATTTTTTCACACAACCACAATATATGAAGGAGCGAGCCTTCCTCCTTGTTACACCTAGAGCACGTGCTGGAGGGAAGCTTCTTCATTTGAGCCAATTTGATAGGAGTATAATACATGTTGTTTAAAATACAGTATTGCATACGTCTGTATCGGTCTTGGGTGAGGTATGTATATAGGCCTGTCCATATTGAGTGCCAGTTAATAACTTTGTCAGGGAAAAGCCCTTGCCAGATCTGAGATCCGGCTATCAAGGGAGGTTGTGGGTATGTGAGAACCTATTTATATATGGCAGAAATGCCATGGGATTTACAAGCAAGAATCTTAATTTGCTGGAGAAAGGCTGCAATATGGGAGGGGTTGAATTCTTTCCCAAACACCTTGGCTAGTAAGTGCTTAAGCTGAAAAATTTGAAAGCCCGCCCGTGATGTTAGGTCAAATTTAGTAAGAAGCTCCTCAGTAGACAAAATAGAATCCTGTGAGTAAAAGTCAGCCACTGTGAGCTCGGGAGGGAGTGACAACCAACCCCGAGATATAGGAACATCAACTACTTTGAGATTCAAGTTGGCATAGATTGGCTGAGAGAAATCAGAGCTCAGGACTACCTTATAAAAACTGAACATTTGAGAGAGAACTCTTAGTGAAATACCAATCAGGAAAGACTGCAGAGCTTTTGGTAAATTTTTAAAGGGTGTATAAAAAAGTGAGGAAGGAGCTACATCATGTGCAGTGAGAATATCCGACTCAATATGCAACCAGATTGGGACATACTCATGATGAGTAAGGAGTTCAGATAAAGAAAACCACTTCCCACACTTGTAAAGATGATGAGCCCAGTAATAAAATAAAAAGTTAGGGAGACACAAGCCTCCCAACTCTTTAGGTAAGGAGAGCTTAAGGTAGGATCTTCTAATAGCTTTGTCCTGCCAGATAAAGGAGTTAACATCAGAATGGATACATTGAAAAAAGGACAAAGGTAACCAAACATCCAGCATGTTTGGTGGATAAAACAGTCTGGGTAGGACATTCATTTTGACAGTGTTAATTCTGCCCCATAATGAGAGAGGAAGCTTTTTCATCTTAATAAGTCCTGCAGAATATTAAGCCACAAATCCTCCAGATTGAATTTGCGGAGTAAAGATAAGTCCGAGGTAATATGAATACCCAGATATTTAATGGACCTGGGGGTCCATTTCATACCAAACTCACTGAAAGCTGAACTATATGTTAGACAATTAAGGGGGAAAATTTCGGTTTTGCTAATATTGAGTTTGTAGTTCGAGAATTTCCCAAAAGTATCAATAATATACAATGCTTCTGTTAAAGAAGAGACCGGATCTGAAAGATGAAGCAATATGTCATCTGCATAAACTGAAAGCACTGGGACCCTATCGCCTATTGGAATACCAGTAATTAAAGGGGAAGATTTCAGCCGCCTAATCAGGGGTTCAAGATAGATGTTAAAGAGAAAAGGAGAAAGTGGACAACCTTGCAGCGTACCCGGAAAGAGAGGGAAAGCCTCAGAAAGTACACCATTGCAGTGTATTCTAGCCTGAGGGGAGGAATATAAAGCCTGGATCCATTTAATAAAATTATTAGGAAAACCCATTGTCTGTAGTGTAGCCCACAAGAAATTCCAGTCCACCCTGTCAAATGCTTTTTCTGCATCAAGGGATATCAAGGCCATGGGGGTAGGGGAGGTTTTGGCTACCTGAACCAGATATGACAATTTATGAAGGTGATCAGCAGGAGTTCTACCTGACACAAATCCAATTTGCTCTGGGCTGAGAAGCTGAGTCCAGACTTGTTCAATTCTACTAGCGAGTATCTTGGCTAAAATTTTAATATCACAATTTAACAGAGAGATAGGACGGTAGCTCGCTGGAGACTGGGGTGGCTTGTCTGGTTTAAGGAGAAGGATAATAAAGGCTTCCAACAGGGATGGATCTTGAGTTTGCCCGGAGAGCATATATTGATACAGACGCAGCAGGCAGGGAGCGAGATCTTTGGTGAAGACTTTATAGAAGTTCGAAGGGAAACCATCTAGACCGGGAGCCTTGTCCAACGCGAGATTATGAATAGCCGACATCACTTCTTGGAGGGATATAGGAGCAGATAAGAGGGATTTCTGTGTGAGAGAGAGAGAGTAGGTAAGGATGAGGCAGACAGGTAATCTAATAATTTAGCTTGTGACGGAGATGAAGGACGCTGACTATAAAGAGAGGAATAGAACTGTCTAAAAACAAAAGTTATGTCTCGTGGGTGTGTTCTGGTAGTTCTGTCAGGATCATTAATAGAGGAAATGAATCTTGATGCCTCTAATTTCCTCAGGCGCAAGGCTAGGAGATGACTCGCCTTCTCACCTTGCTCTATATATTTTGCCTTGGTTCTTAGTATGAGAAATTCTGCTTTTTCCTGTACTAGACGAGAATACTGATTCCTTAAATTCAGTAATGATTTTAACACATCGGGAGAAGAAGAAGAGGTGAGAGATTGCTCGAGTGTACGGATATGATCCAGAAGTGAGATGATGGTAGCCTCTCTCTTCCGTTTATGGGTAGAGGAGAGCCTAATAAACTCGCCTTACAGAAAGCATTTCAAGGCACACCATTCATGATCCATTCTTGCAACAGAACCCTGATTATTTGCAATAAAAAGCTGAATCAAGTCAGAGATCCTAGTAATAACATAGTCTTCCTTTAAGAGCTGTGTATTTAAATGCCATACTGGGTTTCTTTGGAGGTTTTGGTTTAGCATGACAGTGACCCAGGCCACAGCGTGGTCTGATATAACAATCGGTTCTATGGCAGAGTCATTAAAACCATGTATAAGAGAATGGCTGAGTAAAATATAGTCCAGCCGGGACCAGGTGGAGTGCACCATAGAGTGAAATGAGAAGGCACGGGTCTTGGGGTTTTGCAGGCGGCAAGGGTCGCACAGTCCAGCGGAATCAAGAAATTCAGTGAATGCCCTCTGGACATTGGAGGGGGACTTGGACAAGGAATTAGATCTATCTAAGTCTTGCATGGGTGGTAAGTTCCAATCCCCTCCAAGAATTAAGGGAAGTGCAGAAAGCTTTTGTAATTCGTTCAGAAAATCCTGAAAAAATTCAGAATTTCCCCCAACAGGCCCATACACACTCCCAAGGACTAATTCAGTGCAATCCAATAAACCTTGAACTAATACGTATCTCCCTTGTGGATCTGCAATTATTATTTTGGGTTGAAAGGCGATCAACTTGTGAATTAGGATGGCAGTGCTACCACTGGCGGATGAAATACCAGAAGCGAAAACTTGCCCAATCTCCAGTCTACTCAAGCCCACCGCTTCCCCGTAGAGAAGATGGGTTTCTTGGATAAAGGAGATATGGGCATGCAGTAATGATAAGTGTTATAAGACCTGGTTTCTTTTATTAAGATCACGAGCCCCTCTTACATTCCAGGTTATAAACTTTTTTCAGTCCATTAGCCATTGAAATCTATGACACCCCATACATCCTCCCCCAACCAATGCTCCATGAAAACTGTAAGATTGTCGTTCCCACAAGACCCCAAAAAAAACCTTGAACATAAATCCATCCATTAAAACAATTGTAAAGTGAGGGGAAACCCCATTGTTAAAGGTGGAAAGAAGCAGAACACCAAGGTTATCTAATACCCCCCATAATCCCTACCCCCCATATAACTATTTACAAATCACCCTCTACCCAACTTCGAAATCAACTGAAAAGCCTCATTGCTCCTGAATGGTAGAAACCCCATGTGTACCCTGTTATAACTACCCTCTATAATTCTATCTAGGCATACAAGACTGAAATTAGCAGGATCATGCATTGAATAAATTGCTAACACTAATTTGGGCATAAGTATGAGCCGATCTAACAAACCAAAAATAATCCCCATAGTGCCATATGGTGTAGAGAGAAAGACGAGAGTAGTTAGGATACGTCCCCCATACACCAGGATGTGTGGTGGCTTACTCCCAAGCCAATGTCCTCTCCCTCTCACCCCCCACAAAACCTTGATCAAAAGGTACTGAGAGTAGTTTAAATCCAAACAGAGATGCCCCATGGAATTGTGAAAACCGAACACCCCTCATAAACAAAGCCGTATTCCTGTTAGCTTGTCAACAGGGGAGCAAAGTCTTCACCAGACACTCTAAAAGAGATAACAGAGAAAAAGAGATAGGTCTAAAACAAACAGGACTGCAGAGAAAACTAATTGTAGACATTGAGATAGAAATACGAAAGAGAGTAAAGAAAATGGGAAGGAGGAAAAGAGTCCTATAGAAAGGCATCGAGAAAAGAAAGACTCTTTGTGCTGAGGTTAGGCATAGCAACCGCTCCAAATATAACAAAACCAGAGATGTAGTATGGTAGAGAAGCAGCCAGAAGAAAGAGGATTAATAGTAAGCAGAGAGGGAGATGAGAGGTGGTATTTCCAGACTTATTAACATATGGCAACATAGAGATATCACAGGAAGAAGTAGATAAGCCGAGCAGCTCCTTGAATATGCGGGTGTTCCCCGGGGGAACCAGATTGGTAACGGGCCAGGACCACACCATGAAAGAATCCCCACTGGAAACAGCTAGTTGCACAGAAAAAAAGTCCGCAGGTAAATGGTGCCTCGATGCAGCGTGGAATCTTCCAGGCCTACAGGCCACTGATCGCCTCCCTCTCAATCCATCACCGTCCTCTCCTCAGCAGGAAATACCTCCCCACACAAGAACATCCCCTGGACCGGACACATCAATGGTAAGCCAACTGAAAAAATATTCAGACAGTCAAAAAAAACAGTTTCTTGGTAATTTGAAAACAGGACCACAGCCTTAAGATTTAAATAGTGAAGGCAGCTTCTTGCACAGATCAGCCTGAGCCTGGTCAGCAGAGTCGAAGGAAAGCCATACTCCATCCACCAGAACCTGCAAACGAGCTGGGTATGCCATACGAAACTTAATGCTGGCAGCTATCAGCTTGCTGACTGTTGAGTGAAAGGTGGCTCTCTTCTGATGGGTTTCAAGAGGCAGGTCCTGAGTAATCCTTAGTTGCTTGCCCTCCCAGCGTATAGCTTGTAGCTCTCTGACTTTCGTTAAGATATGTTGCTTTTCCAAATAGTTAAGGAGGCAGATAATCATCGGCCGAGGAGAGGCAGAAGCCTCTGGTTTCGGGCGTAAAGACCTGTGTGCCCTTTCTATTAAATAAGTAGGGTTATGTGGGGAAGGGCCCACGATCTTGGAGAGAAATTTCTGCATAAACGGGATTGCAGAGGGACCCTCAGACCCTTCCGGTAGCCCAAAGATCAGGATATTGTTCCTCCTACTACGCCCCTCTAGGTCTTCAGTTTTAAGTTGTAGTTTAGTAATTTGTTGCCTGAGCTTTGTAATCTCTGGTTCAGTCCTGTCTCTCCAGGCCTCTAGAGAGTAGATACGTGCCTCAGTATCTGCCGCTCGAGTTCTGAGGTCCGCCATCTCAGTACGAATATTTTTAAGATTGGTGGCGATATCTTGAAGGATCTCTTTAAACGGTTGCAGTTCTTGCAAGAAGCGCTCTTCTGAGAGAGGTGCAGAGGCTGACAGCTCTCCCAGTTGCTTGGCCGAAGAGTGCTGGAGAGGTTTTACTTTCTTCGCCTGTTTATCGGGCGAGACCGGGGGCGTATGTCTGGGCAAGGCCGTCTTCATTTCGGCCTTCATCACTGCGTTTTAAAATAGTAGAGACACCAGAAAACTCAGTTGAATAGCCAGAAGTAGTAATGTTGAGGCGATCCCCAGTAATTTAAGCCAGAAAACACAAGATTATAATAGATTTTCAGATGGGGGAGCGGGAGCCGAGGGAGACAGCAGCTAGCAAGCCCAGACCATCATGTGATCTCATTATTTGTAGAAATAACAGGACTGTGATTGGACATTGGGGAGGGAAGGACACTAGACTACCAGGGAATACTTTTCTGAATACCAGGAGGGTGATCAGCAGGGCCACTGGAAAATTGCGCCTGCAATTTTTTTGCGGAATCTGCAATTTTCACCATTCTCCGCATAAAAAGACATGTTCTGCAATTTCTTGCAATTTTTGAGTTTTTATATTGAACTGTGTAAAAAGAATTAACATTTTTAATAAAATACTCTCCAACATATTGACAATTTTGCATGCAGACTTGAGTTTGGCCAAAACAATGCGATGCAAGGTAGGTCAGGGGTTTTATATGACTCTAATTTCTTTTGAATCCTTGTCTTGTTTGGTTTCAAAATCCACTGGCCAAGCATAAGTACACTTAAACACTTAACATTTGTTTTGTGCTGAAGCAGTCTATCAGAAAACTTTTTGTTGCCACACAAACTGAAACAAAAGATGGGAGAAAAGGGGTAAATTATCCCATTCACTTAAATGTGGCACTAACTATGAAGCCTTTTTGTAAGTGGCAGGGCAAGTTTTTCCTTGTGAGTATACTTTCATTCAGACTAGTTTTGATTCAAACAGCTGAGGATTTTTTTGCATAGCCTTGTCAATTTTAAACTTGAATATGCTAGTTGCTAACAGTGATCTCACTCTTAGCAACTACTTCCTAGATGCTCACATACAAAGACTATAATAAAAACCTGACTAAAGTGTAAAAACAAGCTTATAAAATGCAAAATGTATCTGAACATATATAAAACAAAGGTAAATTATAGGGTACCCTGACTACTATATGATGCAGTAAAAATATATTGGTATTTTTATACATTTTTTGATAACTGCAGAAGACCCACTAGGCAGAAGTGCCTGTTTTCAGGTACAACCCAGGAGCACTGAGGAGGTTAAGTGACTTGCTTAGAATCACACAGTATGCAAGTGGAGGTTGTGGGAATCAAACCCAGGTCTGCTAGATGTCATCAGCTCATTCAGTTTGTTACTCTAACCTCTAGATTATACTGCCAGCCCCAATAACCCCCAGATTTAATGTTTAAATATATAATTTCAAAAACAGTGTACAGTACCTACAATACAAAAACACTTTAACAACATTTTACTAAAACTCAATTATTCACCACTCTATCTGCTTATTTTTTCTTGAACCAAAGTGGGTGAATAGCTGGCAGAGCACTGTAAACAGCTGTTGATTAGGCTTCATTATTCTATAGCCAGAAACAAAAAAAATATATATTTCTTCTAGCTTAATTTAATATCGATTTGCTGTGGCTCACTTTATAGAATCTATTTAGCACTGTATGAGGAAGATACTTTTAAATTTTGGAAGATAGGCAATGCTTACAATAGCTTATTCATTTAGTATTCTTTTTAGGAACATAAACTTTTCTTTATGTTTTAAACATATTCAGGTGTCAGTGTATTCATTTAGCAATTTATACTGACTAATATATGCTGCAGAAAACATTAAAATATTTATTGTGAAGCACTCAGGGTATATAGTAGAACCCCTGCAATTTCCACAATTTTTGCAAAACGCTCTGCAACTTTGGGTAACCTTTTCCGCAATTTTCCAGTGGCCCTGGTGATCAGTGATCAGGATGATGGTGGGACCACTAGACTACCAGGGAATATTTTTAGAAATAACAGGATGGAGATCGACATCGGGGGGGGGGGGCCACTAGACTACTGGGGAAAGGATTTTCTGATCACAAAATAGAATCCTTTTTCATGACCTGTGATATGAAAAAGAATCTTTTTTTTAATATTTTGAGTCACAAGAAAAGATTTGGGACCACTAGACTACCAAGGAATATTTTTAGAAATAAAGGGATGGTACTTGGACATCAGGGGAGGGGGTGTGACCACTAGACTACCAGGAAATATTTCTACAATAAGGGGAGGGCAATTGGACATCAGAGGAGGGGGAAGAACCACTAGACTACCAGGGAATTGACAAACTAAGGTAAATGGGGTTCAGTATATTTCAATGAGGTTTTCAACTCTGGTGTAAAACTTTGTCATTTTTAAAGATTTTGACACCAAATTTTCAACATACCCTTTTTGAGACCCCTCCTTATAAACAATGTTGGTGCCATTTCCCAAATCCTGCCTGAAAGGTGCTTTCATGGTTGGCTGACAAAATCATCTTTTGGGCCGGATTTGAAAATGTTCACCCTACGTGTTCACGAGGTTGGGTCATAAAGAGGGTATGTTGAATATTTGGAGTTAAAATGTGTTAAAATGGGAAAGTTGTGCTCATCTGTTGACATTTCACTACACTTGCTCCTAAGTTTTGTACTTTTTAGTATTTTCAACCCAAATTTTCAACATAGATATTTCTTTACATCACCTGATGAATGTGATAGATGTCAGCTTTCAGTTTCTGGCCAAAATGTGTTTTGTCACCTGTGGCATGAAATGACATTGCAGTGATGCTGTATGAAGTTTTGGCTGGCATTTGAAAATTCTTTGCCCAGCGTTCATGAGGTGAGGTAATAACATGGCTGTGCTGACACTTGGGTTGCTCCTGTGGTTAAAATGTTCACACAGTAATGTACATGTATGCAACTATGGAGATGTGGGAGCACAGTGCTTGGAGGGCCCTGCACTCCAACAAGCAAAAAAGGCAATGATCATACTTTCTCAAAAAGTAAAGAAATTCTTGACAAAAAATCTTCATTAATGCATCAGTTAGGGTTCCAGCAACAAAAGTATGGAAAGGTTTCCAACCCTAACACCCTAACACCCTACCCCCACCATGCAGGCAGCAACAGATGTGTGGGGTGTGCCTTGGGGTTACCAATCCTATCGCTCACCCCAGTCTCCTATACTATCTCAGATAACTTACTTATGGAATGGGGTGAACATTGGTGTTGACAACCCCAAGGCACACCCATCACACCTCTTACTGCCTGTACAGTGGGGGTGGGGTGCTAGGGTTGGAAACCCTAACAGCACATTTCCAAACTTTTGTTGCTGGAACCCTAACTGATGCATTGCAATGTTTTTTTGCCATATATATACATATATATATATATATATATATATATATATACACATTGGAAAAACTTTGTTAATGCATCATTTCGGGTTAAAGTGACAAATGTGAGGAAATGAGATGTTAGGGTTAAACCCCTAAGCCCCTCACCCCATCCCCCATCCTCCACAGACCGACAGATGCTGAGGTGTGCCATGGGGTCATGAGGCCCAACTCTCACCCCATTCCATATGTAAACAGGTTAACATGCTACAGTAAAGGAGAATGGGGTAAGAGTTAGGCCTCATGACCCCATAACACACCCCAGCATCTGTTGGTCTGTGGAGGATTGGGTGTGGGGTGGTGGTGGCGGGTTTAAAGGCTCAAACCTAACATCTCATTTCCCCACTTTTGTTGCTTTAACCCTAACTGATGCATTAATGAAGTTTTTTGCAATTAATTTCCTTACTTTTTGAAAAAGTATAATATAACTAGTAAATAGTATGTGTTGGTGGGAGCACGGGGCCCTTTGGGCCAGTGCTCCCACCAAGCTGCCCATTTCTGCATAATGATATGTGTCTGTGGGAATGCAGGCCCACTGGGCCCGCGCTCCCACTTACACATATCTACAGAGCCATACAGCAGCTCTATAGGGCAAGGAACATTTGTAACACTAATTTGGCAATATCTCAGCTACCGTAGCAGCTATGAAAAAAAATTCAAGTGTTGTTATAACCATGACAGTGAAGCCTGCATGGGGAATACACCAACTAAATCTGTATCTCGCATCATTTCTGAGAGACACAGGCACCGAAAAGTGCTGTGGCACCGCAATGTTATCCTATGGGAAAAATCTCAACTTTGTAATGGCATGTCTATGGAACTGACAACATTTTTTACACCTAAACAACATAACTCACATCTCTGGGACACTCCCTTTAACCCTGCACATTTCAAGAAAAAAGACCAAACCATTTATTTGCAGCGCACTGACAAGGTTTTTAAAAAGTGTTTTTGGAAAGTGTAATGTACCTGGTAACTGGTATGTGTTGGTGGGAGCATGGGCCCACCAAGCTGCCCATTTGTGCATAACTATATCTGTGTGTTGGAGCGTGGGCCCACTTATACATAACAGCGGAGCTATACAGTAGTAACATAAGGCTCCAAAGGAACACTTGTAACATGTTTTTGGCAATATCTCCGTATCTGTAGCAAGTAGGAAAAAAATCCCACTGCAGGTTTAATCTATGACTTTTAAACTTCCTAAAGGTGAACTAAGCTGCGGGTATCAAAAAATTTGTATCTTGCATTGTTTCCAAGATACAGGCATCAAAAGTCCCTGGGGCCCCACGGTGTTATCCTAGAGTGAAAAATTTTAATTTTGTGATGGCATATCTATGGAACTGATTTACTTTTTTACACCTAAACAGCATAATTCACACCTCTGGGATGCCCCCTTTATACCCTGAAAATTTCAAGCCAAAAGAAGAAATCATTTATTTACAGTGCACCGGCAAAGTTTTAAAATTCCTAGTTCGTGAGGTGGCAAAATCCCTGTTCGCGAGAAATCCTTGATCGTCAGATTTTGGCCATCTAGTCTGGAAGTCATGATGAAGGATTTTGTCAGCTCTCAAAAGGAGATTGGCTTGTGAAAGTGATTTTGACAGCTCCTGAATGGGGATTTTGTCAGCTCATAAATGAGGAATTAAAAAAAAATTCCCTTTCGTGAGCTGACAAAATTCCCTTTCATGAGTTGATCCCCTTTTCGTGAGTTGTCAAAATCCCCATTTGCGAGCCAATCCTCATTCATGAGAAGGGCCACCTGGTCGTAAAATGATGATCAAGTATTTTGTCAGCTCGTGAAAGGGAATCTGCCCACAAAAAGGGATTTTGACACCTCACGAAAGGGGATTTTGTCAGCTCACGAAAGGGGATTCAAAAACCCAATCCCCTTTCATGAGCTGACAAAATCCCTGTTCACAAGCCAATCTAAGTTTGCAAGATAGGACCATCTGGTCCCTAAGTCATGATCAAGGATTTTGCTACCTCGTGAAAGGGGATCGACTCACGAATGAGGATTTTGTCACCTCACAAATGAGGATCGGATGCGAGTCATGAATAAAGAATTTTAAAATGCAAAATGGCTGCTTTTTGCCCAAAAAGAAGGGAACCAAAAGCATGAGATTGTAGAGGGGGTCACCTTTAACAAAACCCATGCCTCATTTGTAGAAGAAGGCAACTATGGGGCAAGCTACACATTTAGTTTGGGGGGAAATGAAAACAAGATGGAGGCACATGAACGAGAAATTTTCCTCACGAATGGGGATTTTATAAATCCCCTTTTGTGAGATGACAAAATCCTTGATTGTGAGCTCAATCCCCATTTTGCAAATCATACATATTAATCTTGGAGTGAACTGAGCATGCTCAGAACCCAAAAATTAAAAATTAAATAGCTTTGGAGCAGATTAATATTTGTTTCACTAAACCAATGCTGGATTGTTCTTTGACCAAAACTCTTTCTTCACTGACAATTGCAGACCAAAATACCAAGCAGTGTAGCTGCAGCATAATGGACAAAAATCAGCAAAGAAAGTGCCGAAAAAGGCAAAAAATGCGTTTTTCAGTGCTTCGCTGCATGAAAACCACAAGTCTGAATGAAACGCAACTTGGCAAATTAAGAGATATACCAGGTGGGACAGCACATTCCAAATTTCATGCAAATCTATTGCAAAGTTATCAAGGTACAAAATTTGGGGTTTAACATTAAACTGCCTACTCAACCCTAACTATAGTGGTGCTACCACGCCACTATAATATATATACAGACATAGATATTGTACACACACACAACAGGAGTGGAGGTAAAAAATGAGATAAAAAATATATCTTGGCTACTGACATTAGAAATAGCAACATATCAAAATATGTTTCTGTTACTATTGCCACAGTAGATATTTTAAAGGTCACTGTCATCACAGTAGAATATTGAATCAAACAGCAGCTTTCACAATGTTGATGACATCATAATGCCTAGTGCATCACTGAGGCCAGCTGTTAAAATCCAAGAAAAACAGTAACATCTTCAAATGAACTACAGATTTAAATACTATAACTTATAAACTATGGTTATATATATTGAATATTCTTTGGAAAAATTGTTGTTAATGCACCAATTAGGATTCAAGTAACACCACAAAAGTAGGGAAATGTAGTATTAGAGTTTCAAGCCCTAACTCCCCTACCCCCAGCAGCAAAGGAGAAAACATTAGGGTTTTGGGTCTCTATATTCTTGGTGAATCAGTGATAGGGTCTTTCTTTGGGGTTGTCAACCCTAATGCCCACCACCTTCAAAATCCCACAACCAGTACATAGCCTCCAGTCCAAAGCACAAAGTGCAGCTGCAAACCAGTGCCTCATAATGATACAGTCTTCAAAGGTAGAGAGGTATGTCTCACCACATGTTGCTAACACAATCTATTGGATCTTGGAGGCCTTGTGTGAAGAAAGGAGATGACATCTGACATTATTTGCTAAGGGAACAGGGTGGACATTAGGGTTGACAACCGCAAGGAAGACCCCACCACTGCTTCACCAAGATTCTGGAAAGCCCAAATCCAATTTTTTTTCCTTTTGCTGCTTGGGGTCAGAGTTAGGGTTGGAAACTCTAATGTCTCCTTTCAGTACTTTTTTGTATTAACTTGAACCTCAACTGGTGCATTAACAATTTTTTTTTACAAAGAATTCACTTTTTTTTGCAATAGTGGAATCATATCCTCATTCACACAGGTCCCAAGCACATGGAGACATGCAGGGCCCTTTGGACTCTGCACTAAGTGAAGACTCCATCTGCCTACAAAAGTGCATGCATTACAGTTCTGTTCAGTGACAGATCTCAAGAATTTATGTTGCTGTCTGGTGGGCTGCAGAAGCTGCTTCTATGTGGTCACAGATTCAGACACACAAGGAAAATAGTCCACCTGTCAGCTAATACACAGGGCCCTCTGTCACTCATGAGTGTGGAGGTGCAGGTCTCTATGCTAAGAGAATAGTTGTCTTCACTATATGGTACACCCATGTGGGCAAACCTGAGTTTTCATTCCCTGGCTGGGGGGATGTTGCATAACAGTGCCATCCCCCCACCATCACAGCATGTAGCTGGGTCACTGAGCTCACCCCTGAACTCAGGTCACTGGCACATGATCATAAAGCATACTCACTGGGGGAACAGTGGAAATACACAGAAAGTTTCTTAATTATACTTTTTCCTATTTTGACCCCCAAATTTTCAAGATGAACATTTTATGACTACCTTTATAAACATGACATGTGGCATTTTTTGTATATTGTCTGAAATGTCAATTTTGCACCACAAGTGTGAAAACACATCTCATTCAGGATTTAAAAAATTACACCTGTTACATTTATGGGTTGGCGTGGAGAAATAGTTATGTTGAAAATTTGGAGTTAAAATATTGAAAATTAGCAACGTTATGATTGGACGTTGAAATATTGCGTTGCTCAATCATAATCTGGGCATGTTACCATATTTGTACACCGAATTTTCAGCCTAACCATCTTATGAACCCACCTCAGGAACCCTTTAGGTGAAAACTTAGAAATCCCCGTCAAAACATCATTCCGACGTCATATGTTTCTGTTACTATTGCCACAGTAGATATTTTAAAGGTCACTGCCATCACAGTAGAATATTGAATCAAACAGCAGCTTTCACAATGTTGATGACATCATAATGCCTAGTGCATCACTGAGGCCAGCTGTTAAAATCCAAGAAAAACACATGGCTCCCTGTTTCCGGGTCCACCCCACTAAGTAATAGTTTTCAGGCCCCTTTTCTGGCTCTGAAGCTACTTGGGTGGGATGCAGGTCTCTGTCTCTGCTTTGTACAGCTCAGCAGATTTGGTCTGCAGCAATGGCCCAAAGGCATAGACTCTCAGTGGCTTCCATCAACAGGTGCTCATGTTGCTCAATTTCACAGCTTAACATGTGCCTTTTCCAGCCACAGTCTCCAAACAGGACAAGCCCAGAATAAGGATTACAGTGATTTTACGGGATTAATCCTGGTGAGGGATCACAGGATTTTGGGCCTGGCTAGGCCACTAGCTTGATTTCGCCAGCAGCAGGTCTGAACACCTCAGTTTCTCTCTCTCTCTCTCTCTCTCAGACTGGCATGAGCTTTTTCAGAGCCCAGAATCTTCTTTCTCCCACTCAGTGTCTTATTCATCAGGCAGGCCTGTCCATCAGTCTTTCTGCTCTGTCCTGCCCTCTGATTGGCCCTTTTAGCCTGCCAGTTTACATGGGTGGGTCCCTGATTAGATCACTCTCCCACAATCCCATGTGTTCACTGGATGGACTTTCATGCTCATTGATTGGTTGGCCTGCATGGTCAAGGGTCAACAAAATGGCCAATGTCCATATTCTGAAGAAGCTTTGTGCTAGGAAGTCTTTAGTTTTATTCATTTAGTTGCCCCCAATAGTGTTCTGCCCCCTTGATTCTATCACAGCCCTCCTGGGCTAATATCTGGTCAGGCTGTTTGGGTGGTGGGGTACTGGTCCACAAGTCATGAGGCTAGCAAAGTATAATGAATGAGATCGCTAGGAAGGAGCCCCTGTAGAATTTATTCCTTGCTCCTTAATGGTGGGAAGTTTATTGCAGGGCACATGGAGGTGCTGAATAAGTGTCCCTATTGCTACTGGACTCCTATGCCAGGATTGAGGGAAAGGGAGTGAAGGAACCACAGCTGTAGCCACAAATGACAAGCACAGGAGGTACCAATGACCATATTGCAGCATGGCTTCTCTCTCACTGTGCAACACACATGGTCAAGTAAGAGGGATCTGAACACTGTAGCACCAGCAATAGTTTCCTCTGGGCGGAGGGGGGGGCACTCCACCCAGGGTCATAAATTGTTGTCCTAGCAATTCCACAAGTTCCATCCAGTGAATATCTGAAAGACACAAAAAATACAACAGCAACAATATTAACAGTTCTACCTAGACAAATGCTTCCTAGCTCTTAGCAGCTATGGGTACACTGCTCTGCTCTCTGGCCAGTAATTGAAGTTCCCTAGAATAAGCTAGTTCATTAAAACATCTGGCTTTTTTTTCATGTTCTTTATAATTTTCCACATGCCCTTGTCCAGGATTAGTTGACATAACTGAGGGTTGAAAAGGTTCTGCATCTGGATTTAACTGTCCTGGTGAAGTAGTTGGCATCCACAAATCATTTGAAGCATCTAACAGATAGGAAAAGTCCAGAGCTGAGTGGTGAAGAACAAGATCATACTCTTCATCAGACAAATATGTTGCATTTTGTGCTGGTTCAGACTCAGGTGTCTCCGGAAGCCTAAGTGGACTATTATCTAAGTTGGAGCAGATTGACTGGGTTTGCTTTTGTATTGATGAGAATCTTTGGTTTCCATTCTCTGGTGGAGTCCTAGACCATTGTTTAAATCTGACACATTTAACTGTCCAGTGGGGAGCACATGATTGAGGTGCAAAGTTTTACTTCTACCGTGATCCCCTCTGGGCAAATTCTGCACACTGGCAAGTCCACAAGTATTTTTTGTGACCACACAGGTGATGTTGCCTCACTGATCTGCAATTTTATGTTTCCTAGGTAACCCCAAGTGCTGGACCAAGACTCTGTCTCCAGGGAGTAACTCCTGAGCTCTGACACATTTGGTGTATCTTCTTTGTCAGATTTCTCTTTGTAGAGAATTCTACAGCCAGCCTGTAAGAATCATCCAATTACTGTTTTT
This sequence comes from Neoceratodus forsteri, assembly GCA_016271365.2. NCBI lineage: Eukaryota > Metazoa > Chordata > Ceratodontiformes > Ceratodontidae > Neoceratodus > Neoceratodus forsteri. The sequence goes on from CM057459.1 coordinate 62,685,324, forward strand.
AGTCTTTGAACATATTTAGTGTAAGTCTTTAGATTGTCTCCATCAGATGATGCTCCAGATGCAAAGTCAGCTGGTAGCCTGACCTTCCTTCAGAACGTGAGCAGATATGGGGATTGCTCCATAGCATCACTGCAAGTGCAATTGTATGCATAGATAAGCAGGCTCAATTGCTGACTCAAATTTGATTTTTTTACAAGAAGTCCAACATGCTCAACATATACTTGCAGCAAAAGACTTGGTATGGGATGTCCCAATTTGTCTAAAGTTATTGTCCCTGTTGACCCTTTACTGGTACTGCAGGCAGGAAGAGAGTTTCTCTAGAGATATCACAGAAATTTCAGGAAATATATGACCATATCTTTGCCTGAAATAGTATTCAACAGGGTTCTAGCAAATCTTTCTGGTTCAGGATCACCCTGATTGTAATAGGGTGTGGTCAGTGACTTCCTAATTCTTCATAGAGATAACAACTCATTTATTAGCCAACTTTTATTGTCCCAACCCGGGTCAGAATGAATTCTTTTCAGTAGTCCATAATGAACAAAATACTTTTCAATAAGAATCTTGGCTATGAATGTGGTCTTCTGTGGGAAATGCTTAAGCATACCTGCAGTAGAGGTGTGTCACCTCCAGTATGTTGGCAATGTTTTTTTGTCTGGCTCAAAGCTCACAAAGTCAATGAAAACCAAGTCCATGGGATTACACATGGTAATGCTCACCAAAGGGGCTGCTTGGGTGAGCAGTGTTTCTGCTGAATTCACTCATGCACTGCTTATAGTAGTTCTCTACCTCCATACTCATTCAGGGCCAATAGAACGTTCCTTTAACATGGTCCAACATTCTGTCAACCCTAATGTGTTCCAACTCATCATGCAGGGCTTTGATAACTAGTTTTCAGAACTTGACTAGAAGTACCAACTCTTTTAGGCTTGGCCATTCATTGCTCTGTGGCTCTTGGCAAAGCACACCTTGATGCACTTTCAGTTTGCTCCACTTTCTCAATAGTAGGGAGGTGTAAGGATGATTCACTTTGAGAAGTCCTAGGCTTACCCATCATAAAAGGTTTTTAACAATGTCTCTGACTGCAGGATTCTCCTCTTGTTGTTTTCTCCAGTCTTGATGATTCATTTGTGGCAAAGTTGATTTACCGAGTGACACAACATTGCAGTAGGACACAAGAATGCAGTATAACAAAGTGCCCAAGTTGTCCACCAGGCAAGGTGGTTCACTGGGGTTTGTCATTTCTTCAGTGTCATATATTTTGCACAAATATTGAATGGCAGTTTCTCGGTTTTGAAACCATTCAGGCCCTGGCACCCCTCTTCTGGATTGCACATCAGGGCCAATATTACTTTTCCTGGGGGTGACACTCCTGACAGTAATTGTACAGTATATGAAAAGGGCTGTCAACCAACAATGGCATGCAGCATCCAGCTTTGCTGACATCTCCACATAACTGAGGGGGTTCTTATCAATGTGGACAGTGGTGTTGGCCCCAAACAGACACACATGGGATTGATCAACAATTGGTCATTTGAGTGCTAAAATCTCCAGCTTGTGGGCAAGATAATTCCTTTTTGATGGTAAAAAACTGTGACTGGTATAAGCTATTGACTGAGCCCTTGTCAGCGTTCTTGATATTGTATCAGTGGTGTCACCACATTGATTTTGGGGAGGCTACAGCCCCCCCAATCTAAGTTAAAGCACCCCCAATCATTTTAAGTATATATAAATAAATAGCAGCAGCCATATACTTTTTTTTTATTGATTGTGTGTCTGACTTCCAATCCTTGCAAGTTACGACTCACTACTGAATTCTAGGAAAATATCTGACTGATTCCCGTCTGACTCAAGGGACAGAGTAGCAAGTGGAGTGACTCACACAGTCATAAGGCAGCAGCGTGAGCCCTAACTAAACAAGTTTCTTTCTGAGAAACACACAGCTTGCCTCAGAGCTGAGCTGAGCAAGCTCTCTCCGAGTCCTGAGTCCGACTCTCCAATCCTCTGTCCTGTCTTCTCCTAGTCTCTCTCCTCTGCTCTCTTTGTGGCCCCAACATGGAAAAAAAAATGTAAGAAACAATGAATGTACTGTAGTAATAATAACACATTTTTCATTAGATTCCGTTTAGATCTGATCATCTGTCCGACTGTCGTGTCTGGAATCTTAATATTATGATATGCATAGTGTGTCTGATTAAGAACACAGGGCAGTGAATGAGTGAAATGAAATGTCATTGCAGACTGGAAGGACATTTCATTTCACTCATTCACTGCCCTATATTCTTAATCAGACATACTATGCATATCATAATATTAATCCAGACAGACAACAGAACTTGCAGAAAGAGAGAGCGAGTTGCACTTGCAGTTAAGCAGACGGACAGTAGTCTATCTACCCTATATCACAGATGCTGTTCTGACAAAAAAATATATTTTTTAACTCAATCACCCAACTACCTTTAGTTTCAGTCTTCACACATCCTAGTAAAAACAGGACTTATTCCATGCAACGGAATAAGTCCTGTTTTTATGCTTTCACTTGATGAAACAAAATATTTGTCCCGTGCATGATGGAGTCATCATCAACCTGGCTGTTTTTTCCTTTTCATTTCATTCTGATGAATTCCAGTCGAGTCACATCTCATCTCGGCCTCCACTGCTGGTGGGGAATTTTAGTGGCACTGGATGGTGGCTGGAAACTGCAGGCAGGCAGGTACGTCTACTATGCTGTAACTGTGTGTGGTGTCGTGGCTTCGCTTGGCTTGGTTTGGGGGGGTGGCAAGAACAATATTTAAAGGAACTGGATTTGGAATGAAAAGTTCTAATCTTAGGCAGCAGCAAGCAAACACAAACAATACTGTGTGTGCTGTGGCTTCACTTGGCTTGGCTGGCTTGGGGGGACAGCAAGAACAATATTTTTGTGTGGAACTGTAAAACCTTCTCAGCAGATCTGCTGGGATAATGGTTGCTGTGGTCTCTTATTTGCTCTGGGGTCCTCCTGTAACCTGTTTTTGGCAGACCAGTAACCAATTTTTTCCACATTACATAGATGGCTGATAACTAGGCTTCTCAAACATATTTTTCACCACTAAAATGCAGGAAAAGCCACCAGTTGAAGGTAAAAATTAAAAAATTTTCTGGGGGGGGGCATGCCCCCAGACCCTCCTAGCTTTGTTAATACTTGACTAAGGGGCATTAGCCCCCCCAACTTTGTAACCCTGGTGACGCCCCTGTATTGCATGACTCCCAAAACCCTGAGATTGGCATCTGTGTGCAACACATATGGCTTTCTAGGGAATAGATAGGCCAACACAGGGGCATTTGTCAACTGCCTGATTATACCTTCAGATTGTGCTTCCAACATCTGTGGTTATTTGCGATAATAACCGAGCTTTTAAAAACAATCTAGATAAATTCATCTTTTCCAACACCTCTCTGTTTTTTATGTGTAAATGACAGGTGGACTCTCATCCCATCTTATCTCATCCCAATTCCTTGACACTATGGGTATCACCACTCTATTGCTCCTTTACCATCCTTAGTAGTGATTAGTAGTGATTCAGATTCTTCAACACAAGCTTGGGTCCATCTGGGGCCAAACAATTCATGTACTCTGTAGTGAAATTTTTCAGGAGTGGACTGTGGTGCCCTCTTGATTTTCTGGTTGGTAGGAGTATACCCCTGGGTAGGTTCCTGCAGAGACTTGACAATCTTGGTGTAGTCTTTAATGAACCTGTGGTAATACCAGAAAAATATCAAGAAATTCAGCAGTTCTGTCAGCTGGATAGGTTTGGACATGGTTGTGACCCACTGACATATTCAAAATTGTTACAAGTGTTATTGTGGTACACAGTATGGCCCATATACTTGACCTAGGTCCTTAAAAGCTGACATTTGTCAAAGGACAGCTTAAGACCATACTTTTCCAGTCTGGTGTACTTTGAACAGCTGGGCTTTGTGTTTACTCAGTTTTCATAGGTAGAAGAAAGTCAAATGATCCAGCTAGTCTACCTCCCCACACCATGTGGGAGACCAGGGTTAGAAGCCCCCCAAAAAGTACCAAAGTATCCCTTGAATTGGTTAAATTTTGTTGCATCTACTGTGGTTTGTGGGAGCTTTTTCCGAAGTTTAATAGCCCTGATAGTAAAAAAATGCTTTATTTTATTTTTAGATGCTCTGGGTACATTTAACTGTTTATTATTACATCTTAGTGTGTTAGGTTTGTTTGCATATTTTATTTTACATTCCTCAATTAAGTTTTTATCTTGTAGAATGTTAAACAGTAATAGAAGGTCACCTCTATTTCTCCTAGCTTCTAAATCATACAATTTTAGTTCCTTGTACCTGTCCTCATACAGAATTTTTTAATCTAGGAATAAGCTTAGTTGTTTTCCTTTGGACATTTTCAAGCAGCTTCTTATCCTTCATAATGTATGATGCCCAAAAGGCCGCCCCATAGTCGAGGTGGGGTCTAATGAAAGCATTATACAGGGGCAAAATGCAAACTTCTTGTCTACAAGAAAAGCATCTTTTAACAGCAGCTAATCTACGATTAGTTTTTTGTGCAATATGTCTACAATGTTCTCCCGATGTCAATTGATCATTTGTTAAGATTCCCAGGTCCCTTTCAGTTTTAACATGTTTCAGCTCTTTGCCATTTAGATAGTATTTTGCATAATGATTTTTGCGCCCAAGGTGCATAATCACACATTCATCATCATTGAATGCCATTTGGTTGTGTTTAGTTCATAGTGGTGATATCATTTTGCAAAGCTGTGATTTTATCTATGGAATTCACTTCTCTGCATAACTTGGTGTCATCTACAAACTTGTTAATATGCCCTTTGTTCCCTGTTTGTAGATCTGATATGAAAATGCCAAACAAAGCAGGCCCCAGGACACAGACCTGGAGCACCCCCGTGACTGCAGTAGGGTAGGGTCAAGTCAAATCAAACTTTATTTTTATAGTGCCTTTCCAAGTCAAGGTGCTGTACATAAAACCAGATACAACAAGTGTAAATAGAATTAAAACAAAAACAATAAAACAAGTTATCCATATTTTGGGAAGGCTAAATCAAATAAATTGGTTTTTAACTCAGTTTTAAACCTATCGACGGTCAGGAATTCTCTTAATTGATGAGGTTGAGAATTCCACAGGATGGAGCCAAGAAAGAAAAAGCTTGAGAACCAGATGTCTTCAGTCGTATCCTGGGAATCTCCAGCAATCCCTCATCAGCAGAACAGAGAGGACAGAGGGGGCAGTAGAGTACAAGGAGATATTGCAGGTAGCCAGGTCCCTGATCATGTAGGGCTTTAAAGGTTAGCAAGCCAACCTTAAAGGTGATCCACCACTGAACAGGTAGCCAGTGCAGCTTGTGGAGCACAGGCGTAATGTGACTGGTCCTAGAGGTCCCAGTCAGAAGCCTGACTGCCACGTTCTGCACCAGCTGCAAGCGGCGGATATCAGCCCCTGGTAGCCCTAGGTAGAGGGAATTGCAGTAATCAAGATGGGTAGTGAGAAATGCATGGACCAATGTTGGAAGATCATCCGGAGGAACCAGGTGTTTCACCTGGGAGATATTCCTAAGATGATAAAAAGATGATTTGACGACTGCTGAAACCTGAGGCTTTAGAGTCAGACCATCTTCTAAAATAACACTCAGGTTATGCGCCTAGTCTGAGGTTGTGAGCTGTATACCACCAAGCAACAAGCCTGATGGTTGTCCAGCTCCCAAACCCACCCCTGAATGACCTGGGTCCACAACCAACACTTCAGTCTTGTCTGGATTCAGTCTCAACCAACTGGAGCTCATCCAAGTTCTGATCTCAGTAAGGCAAATATTTAGCATGGGGAGTGCATCATTCTGTCCAGGCAGAAAGGACATATACAGCTGAGTGTCATCTGCATAGCAGTGAAAACTTAGACTGTATCGACTTATGATATCTCCCAATGACAGCATGTACACTGCAAACAACATGGGGGCCAGAATGGAGCCCTGCGGCACCCCACAGAGCAGGGAGTGAGCATCAGATGAATAAATTCCAGTGGCAACTCTCTGAGACCTGCCCGTGAGGAATGAATGGAACCATTTAAGGACTGTACCAGACAGCCCACAAAAAAGGCGCAAGTGCTCCAGCAGCACACCATGGTCTACAGTGTTAAATGCAGCAGAGAGATCAAGAAGGACATAGAAACATAGAAACATAGAAGTTGACGGCAGATAAGGACCGCAAGGCCCATCCAGTCTGCCCATTTCTTTTTCTACCTTATAAATGTGCCATCGGCCTTTTGCTCTGTCAGTGGCCTATCTATTCATAGTCATTTGCATTGCTCCTTATGCCTATCCCATGCCTGTTTGAAGCCCTGCACTGTATCATAGCCACCACTTCTTGTGGTAAGCCATTCCATGCATCCACCACCCTTTCTGTGAAAATAATTTCCTCACATTCCCCTTAATCGGCCTCCCTCTAATCTCATGCTGTGTCCTCTTGTCCTGCTATTTTTCTTATATTTAAACATGTTAGACTCTTTCACCTTGTTTATGCCCTTAAGATGTTTGAATGCCTCGATCATATCCTCCTCTCTCCCTCCTTTGCTCAAGGTATACATATTGAGCTCCATTAATCTGTCCTCATATGTCTTCTGATGCAGTCTCTGCACCATTTGGTGCCCTTCTCTGGACTGCCTCAATTTGGTTAATGTCCTTGTGAGGTGTGGCCTCAATACTTGCGCAGTACTCCAGATGGGGCCTAACCAGTGTCTTGTACAGAGGATTATACCTCCCTCTTATGACTTGTGATACCCCTACTAATACACTAACACCCCCTAGCCTTACCTACTGCTTTAGAGGTCTGCTTGGATGATTTTAGGTCATCAGTGATGATGATGCCCAAGTCTCTTTCTTCCTTTGTGACTGCTAGCAACTCCTCCCAGCCTATAGGTGGCTTCAGGGTTTCTCTTCCCTATGTGCATGATTTTGCACTTCTTTGCATTAAATCCCAGTTGCCACTCTTCTGACCATTCTGCTAGTTTATCCAGATCTCTTCTCATTCTGCCCACCCCATCTGGATCATCTACTCTGTTGCAGATCTTGGTGTCATCTGCAAACAGACAAGCCTTACCCTCTAGTCCATCTGCAAGGTCACTAATGAAGATGTTGAAGAGGACTGGCCCCAGGACTGATCCTGAGGTACCCACTTGTGACTTGCATCTCTTCTGACTGTATACCATTTACCACACTCTCTGTTTTCTGCCCGTCAACCAGTTTGCCACCCAGTTGACCAACTTCTGACCCACCCGAGCCTACCCAGCTTATTTATCAATCTTCTATGTGGAACAGTGTCAAAAGCTTTGCTGAAGTCCAAGGTAGGCAACATCAACTGCTCCCCTTGGTCCACTACTCTGGTTACCCAGTCAAAGAAATCTATGAGATTAGTTTGACAGGACCTTCCTTTTAAACCCATGCTGTCTTGGATCCTGTGCCCTATAGTTCCAGGTGTTGCACTATCCTTTCCTTAAGTGCCTCCATAATCTTACCCACTACTGAGGTAAGACTGACCGGTCTGTAGTTCCCCGCCTCCTCCCTGCTACCACTCTTGTGGAGCGGGATCACATGAGCCCTTCTCCAGTCTTCTGGGACCTCTCCTGTGCTCAGAGACTCACTAAACTGCTAATGGCTCTGCTAGTTCCTCCTTTAGCTCCTTAAGTGCCCTGGGATGTATGCCATCAGGTCCCATTGCCTTATCCACCCTGAGCTTAGCAAGTTCTTGTAGGACCCTTTCTTTTGTGAAGGGAGTAGTGCTCCACCTCCCTCCCCTGTGTCCATGATGCTGAGCTGTGGGCCCCGCCTACCTTCTCTTCAGTAAATACTGAGCAAAAGTATCTATTTAGGATAGATGCCTTTACAGGGTCCTCCCTCCTGCATGCTCCCTTTTCTCCATTAAGCTTAGCAATACCCCTCTGGAATTTCTCCTTTCACTAATGTATCTATAGAAAGTCTTGTCACCTTCTTTACTGTTTGTGCTAGTGTTTCCTCAGTTTGGGACTTTGCCTGCCTTACTGCCTTACCTGCTTCCCTTAGGGCAGTTTGGTATGCCTCCCTATCTTCATCCCGCTGTGTTTCCTTATATTTCCTGAAGGCCAGCCTTTTGGCTCTGACCTTTTCTGCTACTGTATTTGAGAACCAAAGTGGTTTCCTTCTTCTTTGCACTTCCTTTTCTGTCTAACACAATGGGATGTTGCTTCAAGTATTGCATCCTAATGCTTGCCCACTTTGCCTGTACCCCTCACCTGTGTTTCTTTTGCCAGGGCTAGCTTAACTCTGTTGGCCATCTTATCAAAGTCAGCTCCTCTGAAGTCCCATATTGTTGCCTTGGAATGGGATGATTTAGATGTTGTAGCCAAATTGAACCATACCATGTGATGGTCACTGGCTCCCAGGTGACCTTCTACCTGGAGATCTGTGATCCCTTCTTTGTTAGTCAGTACTAGATCTAGGATAGCCCTGTCTCTTGTGGGTTGCTGTACCAGTTGTTTGAGGCCCTCCCCCTGCAGGGAATCCACTATGAGTCTAGTTCTGGCAGATGTTCCTGTTGGTATTGACCAATCTGTATCCGGCATGTTGAAGTCTCCCATTATCAGAACCTCCCCTTTAGCTGTCATGTTTTGTATATCTTCTAACAGTAATGTGTCTATGTCTTCCCTCTGGTCTGGGGGCCTGTAGACAACCCCAGTTCTTATGGCTGTCCCATTTTCTGTTCCCAGGGTGACCCACAGTTCTTCTGGCTCCTTATGTGTATTCTGAATTTCTGTAGCTTTGATATTTTCATTAACATACAGGGCCACTTCTCCCCCCCTTTTTGCACCTCGGTCTCTTCTGAACAATACATAGCCAGGTACTGAAGTCTTCCAAGTGTGGTTACTGGTAAACCACGTCTCACTAATTGCTACTATGTCCAGTTTAGCCTCTGACATTATTGCCTGTAGGTCTGGGATCTTATTTCCCAGGCTGTGAGCATTGTGTACATGATTTTCCATTGGCCAGATTTTGGTGTGTTAGTTGTTGGGTGAAGTTTGGCATTACCCCTGTGCGTCGTATGGGGAGACAAACCTTTTTTCTTACCTGGTGATGCAAATGAACGGCAAACATGCTGAATTCCTGTTTGACCACTAGCTGAGGGGGGAAGGGTGTTCTTCCCATTCGACGTATGGGGTGCTGCACCCCTCTCCCCATTTGCTAGTTTAAATATTCTGCAAAGGACCAGAATGATACATGCCTTTCGATCTCTAGCCATTAGGAGGTTGTTCAATGCCTGGACAAGAGCAGTCTCTGTGCTATGCTTCTTCCTGAAACCAGATTGGAGAGAATCATAGACATTGTGAGTTGTAAGATGATCATCCAATTGCAACACAACCACCTTTTCAATAACCTTACCAACAAATGGCAGGTTAGAGATAGGACAGTAGTTAGCAAGACAGTCTGGATCCAAGGAGGATTTCTTAAAGAGTGGTTGAACGACCGCCTCCTTGAGGGGGTCAGGAAAGACCCTGCTCTTCAAGGACTTCCAGACAATTTCAGCAAGGATCGGGCAGATAACATCTACACATCCCACTAAGAGCGGTGTAGGGCCCAGATACAAACTACAACTGGTTGGGCACAATGTTTGGATGGTCTTTACAATGTCCATAAATTCCAGCAGGTAGAAATCTGACCAGACAGACCAGGTGTATGCCACCTCCTGTCGATCACTGCAATCCCTCATAGGAGAGGCCGGACTGATGCCAGACGTGATGCTGGCAACCTTATCTGTGAAAAATCGAGCAAACTTCTTGCATCTTAGCTGAGAAAAGCCTTCTCTGGGCTGAAGACAGATTGGATTGCACAATCTGTCAACAGTCTGTAAAAGCTGAGCTGGTCAATTTCTCACAGCAGAAATGTCCCTGGACAGGAATTCTGCCTTCTTACGGGTGATTTCTGATTGATAGCTATCACAGTGTGCCATCAACCTAAGCCTGTCAGCATCATGGCTGGACTTCCTCCAGGCTCTATCCATCCTTCAGCCAACTTGCCTCAACTCCTTCAAGGGGCCATCAAACCTAGGTCTCCTTGAGTGAAGGGTGAGAGGTTGAACATGAAAAGGAGCAATCTTGTCCTGAGCGTCTCCCACAGCCTTATTATAGGCTAGTATGAGATAATCTGGACTCATGCAATCACCTGACAAGCCCGATAGGTCCAGCACCACTGATAGGTCACTAGGGTTAACCCCCCCCCTTTAAAGGGTGGTACTGAACCATCGTTGTAGGGGCAGACCTATTGGGGGGGCCCTGAAACTGAACCTTATGGTGTGATGGTCATACCAGCTATCTCTATACCCAAAAGGAAGATCAGATCCAATGAATGACCCCCTACATGGATCGAGGAGGTAACTGCCTGTGTAAGGCCCAGCATCGTCATCAGCTGGAGGAGATTTTGACCAAAATGCGGTAGTTCATCGCTGACCCAGGCATTGAAGTCCCTCAGAACTATCCATCTGGGGGACCTCAACACCATGTTGATGATGAAGTCTGCTATCTCCTGCAGGAATTCTCCTCCATCTCCTGGTGGACGGTAGATGAGGAGAATCCCACAGCCTACACCCTCTCCCAGGATATATTTGAAGGATCTGATACTTCCCAATGGCACATCCACAAGGGTCAGAATAAGTATCCATCATTTTTACCACTTGTATTCTGTTTGATGGCCATGTTGTGACTCACATTATTATATATGGATCCATATTCATACTTTGCATTTTTTCTATAGAATTTTATGTGGAACTTTATTGAATGCTTTCTTGAAATTTTATCTGGTGGATACCTGAATCAATTGCTCTAGTCCTGCTATAATAATGGAGTCAAGAAACGGACCTTTCAATGAAGTTTTAGTGGTTAATTTATCCCAGTTAATCCCTGGGAGATTAAAATCTCCGACTATCACCACTTTGGACTGAGATGTTAGCTGTTCAATGTCTGAGATCAAAAGTCGATCGTTATTTAAATCTGAAGAAGGGGGTCTGTAGTAGTTTGCCAAAAGGATTTTTCCATTTTGCCGGGCTATTTTAATACATGTTCCCTCTGTGTATTCTGAATTATTAGGTATTGGGTATTCTGTTGCAGTAATTTCATTTGATATGTAAAAGCAGACACCTCCACCTCTTTTATTGTGCCTGTTTTTATAATATAAAGTATAACCTGGGATAGAATTATACCAATTTGAGGTTTTATCCCAGCAGGTTTCACACAATGCTGCGATGTCAATTTGGCCTTCAACCAAAAGCCTTGTTAAGTCTGATTTTTAGCTACATTTAGGCTTCTGGTATTGGCTACTAATATTTTATAATTGTTGTGATTTTGAAGGATGCAATTGAAAGACTTCCCAGTTTGTCCCCTTATTCAGTTTAAACAAGATTCAATGGTATCAGCAATGGACTTGCCCAGCACAACTGCCCCTCTTTACTAAGGTGAAGGTCATCCCAACTAAAAGGCTTTTGTCACAAGAAAATCTTTTCCAGTGTGTAATACATTTTACTTTTTCTAGAAGGCACCATTTACATAACCATTCATTCACTTGTTTAATTTTATTTTGTTTCATCATGTTGGCTCTGGGAACCAGGAGTATTTCAAAAAACAATAATCACATCCTCCCTGTTTTAATGTTGTGGCTAGTTTGGTAAAGTTCTCCTTGATGTTGTCTAGCATAAACTTATTGATGTTGTTTGTACCAACATGGAGAACTATCAGTGGCTTACTTTCAGCATGTGTGATAATATTTAGTACCATCCTATCAATATCCCTTATCCATGATCCTCTGTAGCTAGAGCAGGTAGAGTTTGCCTTGTCTCTTTTATAAATATACCCACTGGAATATTTGGTGATGGAATTCACCAAGACAAACACTTGTCTTTCAGTAGAGTGCTTCCATAGTTTTCCCAAATGCGATAATGTTATCCAAGTACACAAGGCATTCCAACAGGTTCATGTCAACCACTGCTCTCTCCATCAGCCATTTGGATGTGACTGGCACTCCTGATATCCCTTGCTGCATTTGGAGGCACTCATACAACTTCAGGGAACAGATGAATGATACCATTTCTCGATCTTACATGGTCATGGGGATTTGATAGTTGCTGGATCTCAAATCCATCACACTGAACCATTGACTTCCATTCAGGCAATCTAGGGCATCTTGGACTCATGGTATACTGTACTTGTTAGGTACAGTTATTTTGTTTAAAGTTTAGAATACCACACATATTCTAACAGCCCCACTATTCTTCTTGAGAACTACAATTGGTGATGCATGAGGGCTCCTAGAGTCCTGAATTATGCCTGTGGCCAGCATCTCCAACAAGTGCTTCTGGACATCATCTATGTTGGTGGGAGCCAGTCATTTCAACCTCTCATGAAGAGGCCTCTCAGCAGTGACCCAGATGTGATTGTGGTATACACCTCTGTCCATTTCATCAACATCATTTGAATTCTGTTCTGCCACTCTGTGGACAAAGAAGGGTCTCCAAACTCAAACAATGAAGGATCCAATTGTCCCAGAGCTGGGTTATCTCTCCTCTGTGGCTACACTACCAGATCAGCACAATAGACCATGGCATGGGTTCATCATCCTTTGATTGTCACTGGTTGGTCTGTTTCATTTGTCACATGAACTATTACTTGTTACACATATGCATGGGCATTAGCTGTCAGTATGCTAGGTTTTAGTTCCTCTGACAAGCTGATTTTCACTGGGTCATCTAACATTTGCAGCTGATTTAGGCTGGATCTAATGAAGAGCACTATTACCATGACAGCATACTGTACTTTGTGTCTGTGTGTGTGTGTGGGGGGGGGTAATACCATTTCAGATCAGTCTTAGTGCTAAACTGTTCATGCAGATTCATACTCTGATAGGACAGAGTGTATGTGTTTTGCACAACACATGTCCATGAAGGTGCACTGGCATTTTTCTTTATCTGGCTTAAAACTCTTCACACAACTGACCTATGCAGTAGAACATATGGGCATTGGTTCCCAAAATGATTGGAATATCTTCATACATATTCATCGGTGTGGACACCAGGGTAAACATCTCCACAGCAGTAGAAATTTTAGCAATGTTCAGCTGGAAGGAGATCTGGATACAAGTCAAGTGCAGATGGGGTTATGAAACTTCAATAAGATTCCACACATCCAAGCTGTTGAAAATGTCCAACTTTTTGTGAGACTGATATACTATAATTACCTGGGAGCCACTATCCAGAAGCACTTGGGTGGCCCCTCATTCCATGTGAGCTTCCACATCTGCAGTAGGACTCACAATCTCATCCCAATTCCTTGACACTTTGGCTTTGGTATCAGATAAATTGGTTTTGACATGACCTGCAGCTTTAGCAATGGCTGCTGGTGTGCAACTTATTCCTAGGGCACCAGAGCATTCCTCTGCTGGGAGCTCACTGAAGTTTATAGACCTGGCAGCATTTCTGGAGAATTGCTTACTAAGTAGCCAGTTGACCACCTTCTGAAAGTTGCTTTATGACTAATATTGACTTTTAATATGCCCATCCCTGCTGCAGCAGTAGCAATAAACATTGTCTCTATACATTTGCTATTGAAAGGTTCTAGACAGAGTTCAAAGAATGCCATCCCTCCCAGGTAGAAGTCCTAAGTAATTGCAGGACTTGGTGTTTCATTGATTTTCTCATCATTTCCTTTAGCTCAATCAGTTGAGCATGAACTTCCTCCAGAGAGATAGCATCAAGGGAGACCTCACCGTCCAAAACATGGACACAGCTGCAGGGAGCAAGTGGGGGTCCCCACTGTTCATTTTCTTTCTCAGTCTCTCTAACCACCCACAACAGGACTCAGTGGTAGGGTTGATCGACCAGTCTCTCTTTTAAGTGTAACTTTGACAGCAGTAAATCTGAAAATCAGGTGGTCTTCAGCACTTGTTCTAGTCACACTTTGTTCAGGTTCTTGGACTCTAGTACCTCTTTGCAGTACACTTTGTGTAAGGTTCTCTCAAGTCAGTGTATATGGACAGCAAGGTACTCTCCCAAACATTGTTTGGTGAACTTATACTTGCAGTAAAAGTCTTCACAGGATCCTATGCTTCCAAACACACTGTCTGGGGTGACAAGGTATTCATCTGAATTGGCCTCTGGGTCTGTGGCATGCAAGGGCCAGATGCTATTCAGTGCCAGCCCTTTCACACTTTCTGCCAGCTTCGTGCATTTTTCCTCTTTGGTACATTGCCATTTGTGCAGCAAAGTCAATCCCTACTTCATAATTATCTTCTCCAGCTGGGATGGGATGGTGCCAGACAAAATTCTTTAGGCATCAGTAATAATCTAAACCAGCAGGACAAGCTATTCCCAATTCTTAAGAACCTGCCTGAGAAGGTAACAAGGTCTTCACATCTTTGAAGTTCTTCCCATCACTAGCTAACAACAATTCAAGTTCTTTACTTGAAATCCTCAGCATAATTTAACATGGTGAAGGACATTTGGGACTGACAGAACTGTCTTTGTTTATCACCACCTAGATCTCTTGAAACTCTTCAGGCATCACTGTGGCAGACAGGTTCATGGATCCTAATCCCTTCTCAGTTTCTAAACTTAGATTTCTAAACTGAGTACATGGCTTTTGAGTCACTCGCTTGAGTTTCATATCCCAAAACTATTTCAGGGCATTCTTTAGTGCTTCCAAGATGCATTCATTATCCCACCCCTCAGACACATTTTTTTACCAAGAGTACTCTCTGAGGTTTCTGACCTTCAAAACACACCAGCCCTCTCCCTCTTGAAAAGGCTTTTTTACTTTCACAGATAGTTTTTTTTTTTTGGGGGGGGGCAGTGGCAAATCCTCTGAAAAAAACTGTGGTGTGCCCGGATGTTCAATCAATGAATTAGGTTTTATTTAATATAGCGTATGTCTCATCATGAGTCAATGCACTTCTTAAAAAATATAAAACATTACATTAAAGTATACATACAACATGAGACATACAGATAAAACATATTCATTCATCAATTAAAACATTAATCTACATCCAAGAAAGCCTATCTAAATAAGTTGGTTTTTAGCTCCTGTTTGAAAACATCTACTGTAGGACTGTCTCGAGTATATCGGGAGAAAGTTCCAGAGGGTTGGTGCTGCGAAAGAGATTGCATGAGCACCTGATGTCTTTAAAGAAAACCTTGGAACTTCTGACAGTACCTCATCTGTGAAACGAAGAGAGCAGATGGGATGATATGGGCACAGGAGGTCTTGCAGGTAGCTAGGCCCCCTGCCCATGCAGGGCCTTGTAGATCAGCAAACCAACCTTGAAGGTGATCCACCACCTAATCAGTGGCCAGTGCAGATAGCGCAGCTTAGGTGTAATATGACATGACCTAGGCAGGCCAGTTAACAACCTGACCTCTGCATTCTGCATTTGCTGCAGGTGGTGAAGATCTATCCCCGGCAGTCCTAGGTACAGGGCATTGCAGTAGTCAAAGCGCAAGGCCACAAAGACATGGACCAGTGCTGGCAGGTCACCAGGGGGTACCAGATGCTCAATCCTGGAGATGTTTCTCAGATTATAAAAAGAGATCTGGACCACGGCTGACACTTGTGACTTAAGTGTCAAGCTGCAGTCCAAAACAATGCCAAGATTCTTTACCCAATCAGAGGTAAGCAAATGGGAGTCTCCAAGCCTAAGCCCTGAGACTTGTCCAGATTGCACCCTCCATCCTGGTGGCTGGGTTCTAGAACCAGCACTTCAGTCTTCAGTTGACCCTCATCCAGTCCTGGATCTCAGCAAGGCAGTTGTTAAACTGAGACCGTCTCCTGCTGCTAGGGCACAAAACACAGGGATAGCTGTGTTTCATCTGCTTAGCAGTGAAAACTCAGCCCATACCATCTTATAATGCTCCCTAACAGTATCATATACACCACAAACAACATGGGGGGACAAGATGGAGCCCTGCAGGACCCCATATAGCAGGGGCACAGGTGCAGAGGAAAAAATCCCTAACATCACAAGCTGCGACATGCCAGTGAGGAAAGATTTAAACCAGTTAAGGAACATATCAGCCAGTCCATAACAAATCTGCAAGTGCTCCTTCAGTACCCCCTGGCCCATGGTGTCAAATGCTTCCACGATATTGAGGAGACTCAGGATGGAACATCTTCCCTAATCCCGCACCACCAGAAGATAAGTCAGCAACCAAACTAGGGCAATGTCAGTACCATGCCTCTTCCTGAAACACTACTGGAGAGGATCATAGCTGTCATGAGATGTTAGATAGGCCTCCAGTTGCACAGCCACCACCTTCTCAATAACCATGCTTTAAAAAAGGAAGGTTAGAGACAGGTCTGTAGTTAGCCAGGCAGTCCTGGTCTACTGAAGGTTTTTTCAGGAGTGACCTCACAACCGCCTCCTTTAGGGGCTCAGGAAAGACCCCTGTTACTAGAGAGCAATGGACTATCCTGCCTAGGACCAGATCAATGACATAAGCACACACCACTAGGAGGCGTGTTGGTCCAGGATCCAAACTACAGCATGTTGGCCATAGCCACCGAATGACCTTCACCACATCTGTGATAGCCAACTGGTTGAGGTTGGACCAGACAAACTGACTGCCCATGACCTCTGGCCTGTCATTGCAAGGCCCCCTAGAGGAGGCTGACTGGATTTCCGATCTGATGGAGGCAACCTCATCAGCAAAAAACAAAGCGATCTCTTCACACCTCGACTGTGAAAAAACTCCTCCTGACTGAAGACAGGCTGGATTACACAACCTATCCACAGTGTGGAAGAGTTGAGCCAGTCTGCTAGTCACTGCAGCAATCTCCTTGGACAGGAACTCTGCCTTCTTACAGGAGATTACTGATTAATAGCTCCTGTAATGAGCCATCAATATAAGCTTGTCCTCCTCCAAATCAGTCCTCCACCAGCGTTGCTACAACCTTTGACCCTTCGTCCTCATCCCACTGAGAGTCCATCAAACCACAGGGATCTCTGGAATGAGGTGAGGGGTTGAACATGGACAGGTGCTATGAAGTAAAGGGTCTTGGTAATGACCCTATTATAGGTCAGAACCATTTCCCTGGCTCCTTGCATGCACTCATCAAACCTGATAGATCCAGCACTGCCATTAGCCCTGTGGGTTCATACCCCTTAAATGACAGTACTGGACCATCTCCATAGGGGAGGGTCTATTTGGAGGGCATCAACTGAGAACCTTACAATACGGTGATCAGACCAAAAGACTGGCTCATCCATAAGGTCAAAGACCTCCATTCCCATCTGGTAGATGAGGTCTAACAAATGGCCATTAATATGGGTTGCAGAGGTAACAACCTGAGTGAGGCCCAATGAACACATTAGTTGGAAGAGGTCTTGACCAAACTGCAAGAGTTCATCATTGACCCAGGCATTGAAATCCCCTAGAATAATCAATCTCAGAGACTACAATACCAGCCCAACGATGAAGACCACAACTTCCTGCAGGAATTCCCTCCCATCCCCTGGTGAACGGTAGATGAGAAGGATCCTGCAAACCACATCTGCCCACCCTACATATTTGAAAGACCTAGTTGTTCCATTTGGGAAGGCCATGAGGTTCAGGTCCAACTTAAAACAAATTGCTATACCACCACACCTACGATCCTTTCTCAAGCAGTGTACCAAGGAGTACCTAGCCAGAATAGCTGATTCCAATGTTGGGCTGGCATTTTCATCCAGCCAGGTCTCAGTGATGCAAGCTAGATCATATGTTGCAACAAGATCAGCAATAATTGCCATCTTGTTCTTAATAGATCTGGCATTGCACAACACTGCCCGAGTATGTGAGCGAGTGTGAATGATATATGTGTAGGAGTGAATGGAAATAAGTTTAATTATTGTTTTAATATTGGTAAATAGTTAAGTACTGATTGAGTTATTGCTGGGATGGTAAATAAGGCTTACGATGTGATGGTCAATAGCTCCCAGGGGAAGATATTACTTCCCCTTGAGTCTCTGTGATCTCTGGCTTTTTGAGTGCCCTCCGCTGTCAGCAGAGGTGTATAGGCACTGTAGAGCACTTGGGATAATATGAAAGCAAAGGAAACATGGATTTGTGGAGTCTGGTAGGGGGATTTCTGTGGAAAGAGGGGCAGATTGGGGAGGTGGGGACTAGGAGGCACCCTGGGGTGAAATAGGCCAAGTAGAGGGGTTCCTCCTGCCTGGTTCCCATACCCAAGGGCTCCACAGTTAGTGGGCAGGTTGCTGGACCAGCCTCATCTACCTGTCCTTCTTGGGCAGAGTTCAACAGGAGATTCCAGCAGTGCCTCCAGTGGGTAACCCCTGGGTCACTAAGTCTGGGTTCAGGCTCCTGCCTGTTGACTGTAGAGGTTCAACTTGGTTGAGGGGGTTGGATTCATTCTTTCTCCTATGGTAGTGGAGGTCATCCCAGAACAAAGAAGAAATAGCATGATGCTTCTTTCCAGAGAGAACAAGTGGACCAGATGTTGTGTGCATTACTACCCCCTGGGATTTAGGATCTACCCACCTCACTAGATTGGATTGGACAACCCTTGGGGACCAGTAAGGCAGCTGTTACCTTTACCAATAACCACTTCAATCAGGTCACACAAAGTTGTACAAGCACAGAAATGTTGCAGTTTATGAAATTTAGCAAGCTTGCAATTTAATCCCTCAAACAGCCATAGAGTGCTAGCACAATTTAAAGAACTTGAAACTCCAAAGGTCTGTAAATCCCAGCTTTGTAATCTAATTCCAAAGGGAATCATACCAAAGACCCCAGCCAGTAGTGCTGGCACTCACATGACAAATGGATGCAGCATCTCAGGCAAGACAAAAATTGGCACACAGCAGCAAGTTGGGAAGCTTTTAGAAGTAATGCCTTGGATATGAAGCACTTCAGGCTGTCTCAGGGAACTTCCAACAGCACAGCCCATCTGGCTTAACACTTTCAGGACACCACCCTTCTGGTTCAGCTCTCTGTCACAGGAGCACTATGCAGCAGCTTCCTGGTTCCTAAGGAGACAAGACCCCAGGAGTGACCTCAAAGATCCAACTTCTCTCTTGATCAAGACTACCCACATTTATTTATTTATTGAATTTTGTTGACCCGGTAGGCCCACTGAGACTAGAAGTCCCTTTTTAAGGGGCGACCGGGGGATACAGATGGTAACCAACTAAAACTGAACCAGGTTAAGCTGTTGGTGGCATTTATAGTGAATGTGGGAAATTTGGCCAGGACACCAGGGAAAGTCACCTACTCTGCCTGCAGGGGGCCTTGCTTCCTGTGAGCAGAGGGGACCCTTTTGTCTGCAGTACTAAGATGGCAGATGACAGTGTGGTTGCTGGTGGAATTGCTGGAGATATTTTGGATTCTGACCTGACTACAGCTTCACCCATGGAGTCAAAAATACCTGACATTACCTCTGATAAACCTACAAGGCTGCAATCTGCAGGAAGAAATACTGAAGGTACCACTTTATATGAATTGCCAGACAATCATCAAGAAGACTTGCATCAGACATTATTTTACCTGTTTTCAGGCACTCAGAGCACTTCTAATGGCACGGAAAATTATCTGTGAAGCATGTATTCTGCACACAAGGACTTTCTCATTGGTCTAATGCACTCTGATTCGCAGTTTTCCTCACAGCCTGTTTTGTCAACTTACCCTGCAGCAGCTGCTTCTGATTCAACTCCTGGCACTAGAAATGCCACAAAGTCTGCATCGGGAGTTCCTCTCTCTTTGCATCTATGGGACAGTCATCGCACTGCAGAGGACATTGAGCGCATTTGGTCACCCACGGCAGCGCTCAGTGCTGCTGGCTGGCAACAAAATTCAGAAGGAGCACCCTGGACCTCCCCAAGGGCTGTTTCAGCCCAGGAAATCATCTGCAAGATGTGCAATGAACTCTGATCTTCAGAAGACACACCACTACTGATGAAAACAGCTCCAGAACCAGCATCTTTCCCTAAGAATGCCACAAGCACACCAGCCATCTCCAGGACAATGCCTGATGTTACAGATACCGTAATGGGGCCCCAACTTAGACAGACATGAATCTACTTCATCCTCCTCGACTTTAGAACATAATTTATCAAGTGCATCTGAGCCACTTGGTCTACCGCCTGCAGGTAAGGGCACTAACTCAACCCCGTTTAAACTCAGTGACCTATTCACTAACTTAGGTGAGCCAGCACAGTGAAGGAATGCTGTATGTATAAAGTTCATGGGGGACATTGCTACAAGCCCTGACAGAAGAACTATATTGCATAGCATGTTGTGGGACTCTTTATGGATGAGGCAACAGAATTATTTGCCTTCATTCATGTGCATGGGGAATCTGTGTATGACTTAAGTTTTAAAAATGTGTACACTTTGGAGAAATTCTGGGAAAATATGAGCATGTAAAACATCTGCCACTCTGGGCACCCTTTATGGTCATCTCCCTCACAAAACCAACTGTGAAAATTGTTACCTTACAGTTTTGTAGCTAGGGGGTGAGCATAGTGGATGTCCAGTACTGGGTCAGGCAGCGATGTGATATACTAGAGGCCCCTCAACCTATTTTGGATGAGGACCTAGTATGGACTGGGGGATGAAAAGTAAAGGTACAACTTAAAAACATGGATAAAGGTATGTCTCATTTACCAGGCAGCTTTCACATAGGCAGGGACTGTGGCTTATGTTTTTAGCCTGGACAACCATGGACCTGTCATAAGTGCGGTGCTCACACCCACCTGAACAGCACTTGTGACAAGCCCAGATGCACTTTGTACTTATCCTATGGACATGTGAGTTTAGGTTGTCCAAACTCTCTATACTGCAATCTGTGTGATGAGCTGGGGCACTCCTATCATCAGTGCCCCTGGGCGGATCATAATAGGCTTGACCACCCTCCCCAGGACCAGATAGTGCTCATAACGGATTCCCAGACTCAGGCCTTACACCGCAGCGAGGCCCCGGCCCCTGCCGCTTCTACCCTGGCATAGGAACCTCTTCCCCCGCAAGGGCCTGAACCTACGGCCAGACAAGGGGCCATTCCCAAGTCTCCTGGAACCCTGATAGCAGCAGTACCTCCTTCTGAATCAGTCCCTGCTAGTACCCAGGCTACCATGCCTCCCCGCCAAAGGACTAAGACCACTTTGTAGTAATCCCCCTTTCTAAATGGGGTAAAAGCAAAAGAAAAGCAGAAGCTTCCACCCCCAAGAGAACAATCATCATGAGGAATAAATTTCAGGCCTTAGCCAAGAGATGGTAATGGGGAGACACAGAAGGGGAAGACAGAGACTCGGATTCTTCTCTATTCTCTTCCTCCTGTGTGGACTTCTACTCTGACTCCCAGTTTGATCCCCCTTCAGCAGATAGAGGTAGGACCCATGCTAACATTAACCAACACTAGCTCCTCCAGAATGGCACTGTACTTTCTGGGATGCACCACCACCAGGGACTCTGCTGCTTCACCCTAAATGCATGCAGCATTAAATCCTATAGAAAGCAACTCTCTACAATGCAGTACCTTTCTGACTAATGCCATGACATCTATTTTTCTCCAGGACACCTGTCTGAAATCTCCTCATGGACTTTCTCGTATTAAAACTCATTGACATCAGGGCTCTTCCATCTGGTCATATGGAGAGGATAGGTGTGATGGCCTGGGTATTTTGTTTGCAAATTTTAATTTCCAAATGTCCTGGTTGGTAGACATAATACCAGGACGAGCCATGCATGTAGACTGTACATACCAACAACACAAACTCAGGCTCATTAATGTATATGCCCCCCAGAGTATTGCCTCCAGAACAGACCTTTTTAACAAAATACACCCATACCTGTATTCCAGTCGGCAAATCTATATTGGAGGAGATTTTAACTGTGGTCTTACTCTCTCAGATCTGGGCAGCTCCACCCAAAAATGTTTCACAGATTCAATTGCCCTGAACAAAATTATTCAGACTGCAGCCCTCATAGATGGACATAACGCAGTACATGGTCCAGGTGCCAAAACCTATCATAGAGGCCTATACGCTACCAGGATAGATTTTCTTTTTGTATCACAGAATATTTCAGTCACACAGGCAAGAATCATACCCTGTGAGACTTCAGACCATCTGGGGATCTCTCTGGTTTGCTCCTACTTAGGGAAATCTTTTCCTGGCCAACCCCACTCTGGGTGGAAATTGAATAATTCATTGTTGACAGACACAGCCATTTCAATGCATTGCACAGACCTTCTAAGGGCCAGGATGTCAGTATTGGAAGCATACCATTCCCCTCTGCAATAGTGGGAAGACACTAAGAGTGATATCAAGACTTTCTTCTTATGTACAGGGAGGAAGAGAACACTGAGTTCATATCTTCGATACTTTACTCTCAGACAAAAACTACAACAGGCCATATCTCTTTCTTTTACATCCCAGATGGACTACTCTCACACAAAAAAGTCCTTTAAGGAAGAAATGGAACGGTTCCAGTATAACCGAGCACATTCTTTACGAATGGAAGCTCAACATGGGACGCAAAGCTCCGGTCCCTCCTTAGATATGTATATATATTTAATAGTTGCACTGACAGGGTAATTGCAACCCACATAGAGGAACCTTTTGATCCTGCTTCCACTACCCCCCACAATTCCTTGCTGGACATAAAGTGTATCGCCAGCTCTTATCTAGCTATGATGTTTGGCACCACAACTCCTGTGGATAGTATCATACCTTTCTTTTCAGGTATTTCTATTCCTCCTCCATCCCAAGATACATTGAAACATCTCCTTAAGCCTATAACACTAGAGGAAACCCAGCAGGCTATAAAATGCCAAAAGAAGTGCACTTTCCCTAGATCAGATGGTCTTACTGCAGAATTATATATACAGTTTATGTTATTCTTTGCCCCCTTTCTGACATTAATATATAATACCATCATAAGCACTAATTCTACTCCTAAAGGATTTTCTGATACTATTATGATTTTATTATTCAAGAAAGGGAACAGAGCCGATATATGGAACTGGAGACCACTATGTCTGCTAAACATAGACTATAAAATATTCACTTCCATCTTGCTCAATAGGATGCTCTCTGTTGTTGCTCAAATTATTTCTGAGGTGCAGACTTGTGCCCTTCCCAGCAGATCTATCCTTTCCAACCTATCCCTCATTCGAGACATTATTTCAAACAGTAACCCCTCTTCACCTGCCCTGTTAATCTCATTGGATCAAGAAAAGGCTTTTGACTGGGTCAACCATGTTTATTTGTTCCAGGTTCTTGCACACTACCATGTTCCCCAGAAATTCATCTCTTGGCTTAAACTCTTTTATAATACTGCTTAGATACAACATCATATAAATGGTTCTCCATGCCCCCCTTTTTTAGGCCTTAGAGGAGTGTTTATTTATTTATTTAGTTTTTGTTGACTGGGTAAGTGCACTAGACAAATTCTGCCTATTTTCAGGCACAAACCGGGGGAAGGGGATACCGATGAATGGCAACTGACTTTTGAACCAGTGACAGTGAGTGTGACAGGGCTGCCCCTTAAGTCCTCTTTTATATATTTTCCAACTGAACTCTTTATTACAAACGCTACTGTTGCACCCATCTTTACCTAGAATCTCTTCCCCCATTGGAAGACCTCTACCTCCAGTATGTGCATATGCTGATGATTTGTGCATTTGTACTACCCCCTCTCTTCAGGAGACAGTACTTCCTCCTATTTTCAAAGCATTTGAGATAGCTTCAGGCTCCAAAATAAATATAGCCAAAACACAGCACTAGTGGTGCCAGCTTCAGCCAGTATGGACTTACCAACGCATATTGTAGATATCCCTCTGGCAACCGCTCTAATAAAAATCCTGGGATTACATTATGGCACCTCAGATGATGCCAGTTATAACTGGAATATAGTATTAAATAGAGCAGCACACTCCCTTTCCCTTTGGAAAGGACATAGCATTGCAAAACAGAAATGAGTGTTTTTATTGACAACTTTAATACTTCCCCTCTTCTTACACATGGCATCAGTGTTTCCAGTCCCTTTTTCTCTGGAGGCAAGAGTTTACAATATTTTTTTCAAGGCTTCTGGGGCAGCTGTTTAAATCCCATAAAAAGATCATACACATACATGGACTATTGTCATGGTGGGGTAAGGATGCTGAACCCGATAGCATTTTTCCATAGCTTATTCCTGAAAATCACAATACCCCACTTACTCCACGACCCACCCCTTTTTTAGCATTTAATTATATATTCTTTTACCACTAAGATATGCCAAATATAGCAATAATTCCCACATGACATCCCTAGGAACTTCAGAAAACTAGGTATCCCCAGCTTCCTCTTCCCCCCCCTTTTCTGAAGATCTGGCAATGGAAACTCTCCCCTGCACATATATTGACTAAAACCAGGAGACAGCTTTATAACTTTGTTTTAGATACCCATTTTTCTGACTTACCACAGATAGTATCAACACAAGGCTCCCTTCTGGAATTAGAACTGCCCTTCTCTCAGTTAACTGACCCCAGGATCCCCACACAATTTTGGGATATCTCCTGGCTAGCTTGTTATGGAAGATTGGGCATCAAGAACAACCTAAAACATAAATCAGTAGAGGAGTGAATATGCCCCCAAGACTCTTGCACAGCGGTATTGGAAACCATGCATCATTTTTTTATAGATTGCCCATATAGTCAAGTTGTTTGGACCCTCCTTTTCCATAAATGGAAAGAAAGGGCACTTCAGAATATAACATATGATATCCTGGTGTACGGGATATGCCCCCCTGGATTATGGAAATATCACACAGGGACCTTACGTCTAATCTTTGAATCCTGCCACTATTATTTATGGCAGGCTAGGTGTGTCTTTCTCCTGCAACAGAAAGTGTTTGCTGCAACACAAATAGTTGCACAGATTGTTTCTAGCCTTGTGTTAATCCACAATGAGGAAAACATTTTGTTGTCTTCTGCTGTATACAGTTCATATTGGAACAATTGTGCATGGATTGAAACTGCAGTACCCTGAAGATGTTTTGATTTTTTTTCTCTCTGTATTAGTCAGTATTTATTTGCTCCATTTAAAATGACATGTTTCTTTTGACTTCTTTTTCCTTCTCCCCCTTGTTTATTGGTCTTTTTTTGTGGGTTGATTTCCTTTTTCCTTTCTTGCAAACCTTATTTACAATTTCTGTAAAGCTGACATTGTATTTTATTTACTGAATATACTGCATTCATTTTTCTTTAAATCAAACATGCCCTTACTCTTTTCTGGGCAATGTATTTGGCAAACACCATGTAGACACATTATATGTAATTTTAGGGGTTATTCGATATTTTATTTGGCAGTCACATTGCTTGTGGGTTTTACAGCAGTGTTGTATTACTTATGCAGAACTCCTTGCTAACATTCAAAAGACCATTGGTAAAATAATGCAGTTAGGTAGGATGTGTTTCTCACCTGAAAGATTTAGGCATTTATGGATTAATTGTGATACTTGGAGTAGATGATAAATTGTTTGTTTCTTTTGATGTTACAGTACTAGGAATGCCTTTTTATTAACTCTTGTTTCTTTTATCCTTTCTTAATCAATGTACCCTTTTGGGATTGTAAGATTTTGTCTTAATGAAGTATTTAGACTGTTGATATTGTATTTATTATATGCTTGTATATTTTATTGTATATTGTTTCTGTAATCAAGTCCAACTTACAATACAATTCCCCTACTCTTTTTGAGAAGTGCCATGGGATCTTTAATGTCCACCTGAACAACCACCAGAACAGGCAGACAGGACCTCAGTTTAATATCTCATCTGAAAGATGGCACCTCAGGAGGGCAGCATCCCCCGCATGCTGTACTGCAGTGTCAGTATTGGGATATTAACCCACATGCCTGGTGTGGAGCTAGAACCCACAGCCAACTGATCTCCCAGCCTCAGAGGCAAGTGTACAACCTGCTGAGCCACTGACACTGACATATTCAGGGCACACACCCCATGGCTTCCTGTTCCCTGATCCATCCCACAAGAACAGGCACTTCTTTATGTTAAGGGTGGTGTCATAGTGGAATGAACTGCTGGAAGAGGTGGTCTCATTAAATATGGTGGGCAGTTTTAAAAGTGGGTGGGACAGGGTAAAAAGGAGAGTCAGAATGGGAGGGAGGATGGGGAGGGGAGAAGAGTGAGGGAAGGATAACTCTGGGGAGAAAGGTACTGCAGCTCCAGTAGAATAGGCTGAGCCGAACACTCAAGCAGACTTGATAGATCATTATAGCCTGTTTCCGCAGGCATTTTCATATGTTTGTATAAGGGTTGGCCAGACCCTTACATGGGTCTAAAGCAACCTGGATAGGATGCAGGTCTGTCACAACTCTGTACAGTTCAGCAGCTTCTGGCTGCAGCAATATTATACAGGCATTGAGTCTTAGTGGATTCCATCAATGGGTGCCTGTCTGGCACAGTTTCACAGCTTTCATTAAGCAGGTGCCTTTCCCTGGCACAGTTGCTGAACAGTAAAAGCACAGGATAAGGCTCACAATGATTTTGAATGATGAACCCTGGTAAAGCCTTACAGGATTTTTGGCTTGGCTAGAACTCTAGCTTGATCTTACCAGCAGCAGGTCCTGAACACCTCAGTGTCCCTCAGACTGCCATGAGCTCCATAAGAGCCCAGAAATGTCTTTCCACCACTCAGTGTCTGATTTGTCAGGTAGAGCTGTCCATTAGTTCTTCTGCCCTGTCCTTCCCTCTGATTGGCCCTCTTAGCCCACCAGTCCACTTGGAAGGGTCTCTGATTGCATCATCCTCCCACAGTCCCTTGTATCTGTTGGCAGGGCATTCAAGTTACTAACTGGTTGACCTGCGGGGTAAAAGGTCAAAGAAATTGCCATAGCCAAATTCTGAAGGATCCTTGTGCTCCAAAGGACTTAATTTTATTCCTTTAGTTGTCTCAAATATGTGCTGGCACCTTGATTCTGTAGCAGCCCAGCTGGGCTACAATCTGG
Source organism: Neoceratodus forsteri (assembly GCA_016271365.2). NCBI lineage: Eukaryota > Metazoa > Chordata > Ceratodontiformes > Ceratodontidae > Neoceratodus > Neoceratodus forsteri. Next base: position 62,712,354 of record CM057459.1, read on the forward strand.
TCCAGCTGTTTTGGTGGTGTAGTAGTGTATCAGTGTGTGATGCGATAGCAGGGTTAAATGAGTGGGAGCTCTGGGGCAGAGCCTCTGCAAAATGCACTTCCCACTCCTTAATGGTGATAACTTCATGACATGATGCATGGAGGTACCAAAGATGTGTTTCTGTTGCTCCTGACATCCTCTGCTAGGACTAGGGATGGAGAGTGAAGAAATTACAGCCACTGACACAAAGGATAAGTGCAAGAGAGGCAAAAAATCATGCTGCAGAATGGCCCTTCTTTCACCATGCCAAACATGTGGTTGAGTGAGAGAGCTAGCCACTGCAATACCAGCAATAGTCTGGACTCTGGACCTTGGGAAGGGAGCAGCAACAGTACAGGTAAGCCCCTTTCTGAAGGAGGGTTACATGTTCATATCATGAAACATGCTCGTATTGTGAAAGTTATGCACTTGTATGACTTAGTGATGTGAAAGCGGGAAAAAGGGTGAAAACTTTGCTTATTTGTTTATTTAAACGTCTGATAATTACAGGATAAGTTCTATGAAAAACAAGTCTCATTTACAGAACAGCCCAAGTCGTGAAAAGAACATACAAAGACATAAGACAAGACAATATGTAAAATAATAGTCACAATAAGATGTAACTACATTGATCACCAACACAATATTAGTAAAACACGATTAAATCATTTACAATTATTTGAAACAAATGCATTGTTATTTCTGTAAAAGCAGCCTCTTTAAACTTCGTTTAAAGCTGTTCAAAGAACAAGAGTTCCACAGGGTATATGATGACTTATAGTTTTGTAAATCAGAGATAGCCAATAGAGGGTACATCAAGATGAGGGAGAGAGCAAGTTCAGTTGTGTAAGTAAAGTGCAGTGATGTTCCATCCTTTTTGTATTCAGTATGAACCTCATAAGCTGATAGTAAAGAGTGTCCACTAGGGAAATGCTTGAGGTATTGGTGTTACGATAAATTGTATCACCATAATCGAAAATGGTAAGATTGCCTAAGTCCTAATTAGGTTGTGATCTGTAGGAGACAAGCAATGCCTTGCCCTCTTTAAGTGACCCAGGCATTGATGGGTTCTGAGAACAGTGTGATCGAAATGAGATTTAAATGTTAACACAGAATCAAAAGAGAGACCGAGGTATTTGAATTATTGCACAAGCTGTAAAGGGTTGTTATTGAGAGTGATAAAAAAAACTGAAGATGCTTGGTTAAGGATACACTGGAACCCGAATAACATTGTTTGTGTTTTTTTGCTGTTTAGAAGTAATTGGTTAGAAGAAAACTAGTGAATGATGTTATCAAAAATTGGCTTGAAGAGTATTTATTAAAAATATAAGATTTTTGTGGCCAAAGAATAGAATAATACTGTCTGCATAGAGATGAACGGTGCTATTATTAACCACAGAGGACACTGGGCCAACAAGCAAATTAAAAAGAATAGTTATGAGAACAGAACTCTGTGGCACCCCAGTAAGTGAGGGAAGGGAAGGAAGGAGAAAGACACCCATCCCAAAGAACAGACTGAGAACGACTGTACAGATAAGAAGAAAATCAAGTAATAGTACTGTGAGAAAAAACATAAGAATGTAAACGTGATGATTAATGATGTCGAAAGCTTTGGACAAGTCTATGAAGACAGTGCCTACACAATGCCCTTTGTCCAAAGCACCCAATATGGAATCATGGAAATCTGTTAGGGCAGTTTGGGTTGAATGGTGAGGCCTGAAACCAGACAGGGCATTGGAAAGGAGATGATGAGTGTCTAAATAATCCAATACATGTTAATGGACAATCTTATTGAAAGAAGGAAAAAATATGTCAAATGGTCAGCTTTCTTAGAATGTGATTGCTTTAACAAAATTAAGCCAAGGGGCTTTTAAGTCCTTTTTATAGTTTTGTTGGTTTTCTTTTGAGAAAAATTGTCAAAAGTCATGTAATACATTGATGGTATGTGTTCATACTATGGAAATGCATTAGGGATGGGCGGACCGACCCGCCTAAAATCGGAACCCCGATTCAGTGCAGCCTGGTGGACCCGGATAAATAAGAACCCATTGCATAAGTGTACCAAGTCTGGGTCTGCCAGCCGCTTATGGCTAGATAATTAACAAAATGTAAAAAAAATGTATTCCTGTGTCTAGGTGCCCCCCCCCCGGTATATTGGTTAGATAAAACAGGAACTACTCAATTGGTTGTCCCTGGGACAACCAGGAAAACAAACAGTGAATGCACATTTTTTTAACTTGCCTCAGTTGCCTGCCTTTCTTCTACCTGCCACTAGGGTGCCAGTGTGAGATGCCGCATCATGTGAACACTGCTGAGATTGGCAAGTTGGGCTGGAGACAGCACTTCGAGAGTGAATGGCCGAGGAAGAAAAATGAGCAAGGATGCAAAGGGACAGAGGGAGCAGGAAGTTAGCCGCATGGTGAAGTTAGTTGAAATTTTTATTTATTTTTTTATTTTATTTAGATTTTGTTTACCAGGTAAGCCCTCTGAGACCAAAGATACCTTTTTCAGGGGCGACCTGGGGTTGAGTATACCAACCACTTTACAGTAGGATACAATAAGACAGTTTCAAAAATACATACACAGTTTGTACATGAGGCAAGGGAACAGTAAGACAGTGTCAGAGTACATACAGTAAGAAACAGTGCCAGAGTACATACATTGGCAGTGGGGTACATTTGCCTACAGAGATATTAGCTTAAGAGGTTAGCTAGTCCAGAGGGAGCAGGAGTTTTGTCTGTCACCAATTTAGCAGGGTGAAATGGTGGGAGTGAGCAGCCAAGAGTGTCCATGGTGCAGCATACAGCAACAGCTTTAGGGACAGGACGGCAAACAAAAAAATGTCGAGGCTGTCATGGGTCAAGATACTCAGGGTTCCTTCTTGATCACCATGCTGGTGAGTACTGGGCTGGAGAAGGCAATGTGGGAGCCAATAAGCACAAAAGGAAAAGCAAGCAGTTAGGCCACATGAGGGCTAGGGACTGGGAAGGATCAGGAATTAGAGCTGACCCAGTAATTGTCATCAGCCTTCGGCATTATCCTTTCAGTTGGAGGAATGGTAGAGGTTGGGCAATGGACCAAGCTAGTAGTGGATGTGATCCATGACAGCAGAATAATTTTACTTTTTAAACAGTATTTGTTACTCCTAACAGCTCATGAATCATACTGTTTTTGCATTGCTAGTTTCAGCTATGACTGGACCCTGTGATCTTTAGTTTGTGACATGCTAGCAAAACGTTCAGTGTTGATAAGGAGTGTATGAGTGGCTTGAGCTGTGATGGGACCCTTAGACATTTTCTTATGACATTCTCACTTTTTGGGCGGTAACCGCCTCTTTAGCAATTAAATATATTGGGTCAAAGTCTGTTGATGTGTCTTTCCATTGTGTTCTAGTCATTATTTTTTTATACCAAGTATTTTTGAAGTGGTGCCTTCTAGGCCTTAGGCCTACTAGGCCTTAGATGACCACTTAGGAGATGTTTATTATTGTCCCAGGTTCTTATTTTACCTACAGAACCTTAGACTCGGAGGGAGAGTTTGATATGCTGTCTTGTTGAACTGTCATTTGTTAGAAATCTGGATGATTTACTAATACAGTAATGCTGATTTATGATTAGTCAAATCGAGTAGAATAGAAGTACAAAAAAGGTAGCATTTTTATTGAACTCTGTGCAAAGTAGTTGCTTCACTATTCTTTGAATTAAATGTATGAAGAGACTTAAATTTAAGTATTGTAATAGAGGAATCTCTCCAGAAGTATAAGCCAAGTGAGAACAAATGTACAGTATGTTATAAGAAAATTCATTTGTTTAAGTTCATGCCTGTTTCTAACTGGACTACCACCTTGAGCACCAGGACTACTACTTTTAGTGCAGTCACTGGTCCAAGGACAAGTACCTAATTTTGGATTTGTCAACCTCTGCTTTCACCTACCGGCCCTAAATCAGTTCCTGAGTCCAGGTACCTTACGCCATCCACATTCCCTGGTGTCTAGTGCCCCCCTTCCTCCGATCCTGCCAGCCACAAAATACATTTCTAACCTGATCTGCCCTTCGGGTGGGTAGAAGGGTGAAGACTGACTGCTTTTTGTCAGCCTTCTTGCTCTGAGTCCAGACTTCAATCAATGCAATAGCAGGCAGTTCCGGAATGCAGCCCTCAGCCACGATCAAACCAGCAGCTAGAGCTACAGGCTGTAAAACCACTGTTTAAATGGTCTTACAGCTTGTAGCTGCCAGTTTGAGCATGACTCGGGGCTGCATTATGGAACTGTCTGCTATTGCATTGATTGAAGTTTGGACTCAGAGCAAGAAGGCTGACAAAAAGCAGTCAGTATTCACCCTTCTACACACCCCGAGAGCAGATCAGGTTAGAAATGTATTTTGTGGCTGGCACGATCAGAAGAAGGGGGGGTCCACTAGACACCAGGGAATAGGGGACGGGGGGGTTGTTTTTACAATACAGGCAGGCACAGGTACTACAGCAGTGATCTGAGGAGGGGGGGTGCCATGACACTGCTGCTAGACACCAGGGACTGATTTAGAGCCAGTGGTGAATGAGCAGCAATGGGGAGGGTCTGAGATCCCCCTCTAAGGTCAGTTAACACCTCTGCAAAGGTAGGGAACAGACTGAGAGGTCAACTGCATGACTGCCATATTTGATTGACCAGCACAACAGTGCTATAAGCTCAAAGTTTTCATTTCCTGAAATACTGTTTACAGTTCTATGTGTGTGCCATAAATCTCAGCACAGTTTTATGCAATTTTATGGCAGCTTTTCAGTTTTCCTCACATTTTACAAAAGGTTCTGATTTAAATCAGAACTAACCAGAACTAATCAGGACTTTGGTCTGGATTCTGATCCTGATAATAAGGGTCAGGACCTTTTCAGTCTGCCCATCCCTAAAATGCATTCATTTGTAATTACTTTGTTCTTGACTTAATTAACAATTCAAACACTAAATATAAAAAGGATGGTTTTGCTCATTGAAAACAAGGTTAACTGTGGGCCTATTTTTTTAATATAAATGGCAGGACAAGACTCAAGGTGAGTACTTTTATGTCTTTTGTAGAGCTGTTATGATTGCTTACTGTAGAAGAACAGTGTTGAGAATCTCACAATACAAATGCATAAACATAGTACTTATGTGTTTGTATTATGAAAAATGAATTTGTATGTCAAGGTTTTTGCATTTATGTGATATAGTCATACAAACAGAAAAAATGTATTCTGAGTACTTTTAAGTGGTTGATGCCTAGTTTTTCAGACCATTATTTTGAACTCCCATATACAACTCCACCCATTTGACACAATCAAGTTCATATACTGTAGGTTGCAGAAGAATCTGTATTGAATAACCATTTGAGTATTTTATGGTTAACAAAGGGTGTGGGAGATGGGTTGAGGTGTATTAGTGGCCCATCCCCTCCCTGTGACCTTTTCCCTTTCCCAGTCACAGTGAATAAACATAAGACCACTTAGGAGATGTGAGGCGGTTGGGGGATCCTTACAAATGACCCTTCACCTCATTCCAGCAACCATGAATGAACAAACAACTACTCCTAAAATGTAAGGTGTGGGGCAGGGGATGGGGATGGGTCGAGGTGCAGCTTTGGCCCGTCCCATACCTGTGGCCCTTCCTCTACATTCAGACAACAGTGAATGAACAGATGATCACTTACAAGATGTGAGGTGTGGGGGATGAGCTGAGGCGTAGCCTCAGTCCATTCTGTCTCCATGGCCATTTCTCCCTTATACAACAACAGTAATGGGAATGAACAAATAACCGTTTAGGAGATGCGAGGGGTCTGTGTGTGGGGGGGGGGGAGCTGAGGCACAGCGTCAGCCTATCCCATATCCGTGGCCCTTACCTCCCATTCCTGCAATATTGACTGACTAGATGACCACTCAGGAGATGTGTGGCATAGAGCTGGGGGATAATCCGAGGCATATCCCATTTATGCAGTCCTTCCTTGCCATTCCAGTAACAGTGAATGAACAAATGACCAGTCAGTAGATGTGAGGCATGGCCGTTAATCAATTAAAAATGAGCAATTATCATGTTTTAGGATGTGTGTGTGTATTTAGTAGTGGAGCTTTAAATGTGTTTGAATTATTTTATGTTTGTTCTATTATTTAATGCATATGAATGGCTCTGAAAAGAGCTGTTGTGTTTTGCAAAACTGAGAAAATACTTTTATAGTCAAATTGTGGTTCGGAGAGAAACTAACAAGTGCTTTAATATGCATGCTGGAAGTAAGAATGAAATATGTCATTTCCCTTGTCAGACAAGGGAACCCCATCTTTTAGAAACAGCCAGTCATGGGTATGTCTAATTAATGGATGTCTTATCACCCCCATTCCATGGTCCTTGAGAAATCCAGAAATCTGAATATTAACCTTATTCCAGATTTTCCATAAGCCAGATATACAACTCTGTCTCTTTCAAAATATGCAATCTGCAATATCTGAATAAAGAATCTTGCAGATGTGAAACATTTCAATAATTTAAGTGATATGATTTTGCATGTAAAATCAGATCAATACATTTTTTGTAACCTAAATCATTACTTCCAGCATGTATGATAAGCACATCTGGAGGTGAGTTACAGGTCTGTAGTCTGTATAACGTGGAACATTTGTAAAAGAGCTCAAGCTCAAAGGTCTTTCTGAAATAGTAATCAAACAATTAAACAACTAAACAATAAGGCAGACAGCAACTAAGCCTAGTTCTAGTTTCCTTTACCAAATCAATTGACTTTGTATTCATGGAAAGTCCCTGGTCAATTTTAAAATGAGAATGGCTAGCAAACTCACTGTCTCTTCTCACAAAGGAGATACCAACAACAATCCACACTGATTTCTTAGTCCAGTGACAGAGTAGCTGCCGACAGCACAGTTCCCTCTCATTTTATAATATTGCTGATTGTAATAAATTTGTATACAGTTACTGACTGGATGTGGTGAGGCAATATGTTAATTGCAACGTTGTAGTGGTTGTTGTTATGATTAGGGAGGCATTAGGGAGGCAAATCCTTTGAAATATCTCATAATTTGGTATGATGTCATTTAATTACCTCACTGTGTGATTGGGTAACATATTGGGTAGCAACTCCAGGCTGCTGATTTAATTGGTTGTTTCATCATAGAGCTTCATTCCCCTTTCCTGAGTGACTTCAGTCTCTCACTGGCATCTTAGAAAATGGGCCTTTTTATTTTCTGGGCTCTGATTGGCTGGTACCCATTCCAGAGGGGTACATTAACTTTCAATAGATGCCCAGGAAATAAAAAGCACCAGCCCATGTGGCCTTTCACCCACTCAGGTATCGGTGTGCCCACCCTGCTTCCTCATTGCCCAAAAGCACCCCATGGAATTTAAATTTGCCACCACTGTTTTCAGCTCATTCAGCAAGTGAGCAGACCCCACACCACCACCACACATAATGGCAGTTGAGGCACTCACCTAATTTAACAGAAGTTAGAAAAAAATATTTCTGTAAAAACATTCAGTTGTGGTGCATACCTTACACTGCACTACATTGATCACCAGTGCCACTTCTGATACCACTCACTGTCAACAACAGCTTGCATAAGCTCCTCTGCCAACTGAATCCCGAAGAAATATACAGTAAAGGAGGTATGTTTATAAAAAAAAAAAGAAAGACGAAAAACAAAAACAAACTCTGATTTATTCTGTGGTCAAAGATCCTCTCAAGTCCCAGTCAACCACACTCACAGCTAGCACTGCAACCACACTGTTGCCCAACTGAACACTCAGTTTTAAAAATGGAAACTTCTCTGTCTAAAATGGAAACTGCTCTACCCTACCAACTGTCCAAATTCCTCTCCTTAAGAAAGGTTTTTCAGCAATTCTAAACAGGACAGCAGACAACCTGCCTATTTAGTTCGAGAGTGCAGCTGCTCCTGCCCTCAAAAGATCATCAATACATATTCCTGTGTGTCACAGAGCAGGGGAAACAGTATGCCAGCAGTTCAAACAACCCCTGTAGTGTGGCATAGGGACAACTGCTTCCTTTCATGATCATCGTACATTATTCTGTCATAACTGAGTGTCTCCTCCCTGTCTTTCCCTAACATGGATGCTCATACTTTCCAAATTCAAGCTGGATCCTCACAGTACTTGAATCTGAAACCACCATTACTCCTCTCATCTGAACCATGCGGCTGAATGTTGTTTCCCTACTGTGGTCAGAGAAATTGCTTCTCAATCAAGATCGCATTCACTATGCAACAGCTACCAAATAAAAAAAAGCACAAAACTACTACTAAGTCTACTACGCTTTTTTTTTCTTTTGTTATTGAACAAACACTGTCCTCCACATCTTACTGCTGGGGTGGAGGACAAGCTCAAGGAGGCTCTCAAACATCAACACCCTCTTTTGGTAATTCTGCCAGTAGAGGGACAACTTTACAAGGAACTCAAATTAATATTTACTTTTACCAATTTTATTTCTAAATTTCAAAAAATATACTCTACATATACCCATTTCTCAAATGCAATAATACCCTTCAGGGTGAGCAGTATTGGGCTCTACTGGACCTTTCAGGGGCTATAAAGCCCTTCGCTGCTCATCATGCTCCTGGGAGGTCCAGTATAGCCCAACACCACCCACCCTGTTGGGTATTATTGCTTACTTGGAGGTAAGCCAGTTTTTCAGTCTTGCTATTGGCTTGTCATTTTATTATGGAGGGAATTTCCTATTATAATTAAGAATATGGTCTGAAATGATGGCTATTACTTGCCCCTGGTTAATCTGGTTCCTCCTTACAGAAAAAGATTGACATAAAGGTGTATGTTGGTGAACAATTTTTGTGAATAGGTGTTGCAAAAGATTTGTGTGTGAACTAGTATTGTTGAGTAACTGCTTAACTTAAAGTATTTATGGATGTGTTTAACTTAGAAAAATGACAAAAAACACATCAGAGTAGATTTTTGGGTTAGATCTCATTGTAGTCAGTTGCTTAAATTATTTTAATATTTTACTTGAACACTATTGTAGTTGTTCTATATTTCTTTTTTTTTTTATTCTCCTTGGCAGAGCAGCCCTACACAATCTCTGGCCACCGGCCCTGCACCCACGGACCCAGTTGTGCATGCAGGCCACACGAACCCGCTCTCCCAGCGGGCTGGCCATTATCACTCTAGCACCCACTGGGCACGTGCCACTCTCAGGTCTCTCCAGGGGTGCAAGGCGTGGCCATCAGCCATGAAGATTTCCATCTGCATTTTCTACATTTTCTCTCCAGTGGAGAGCCAGACATGCAATGGTGCCCACTCATGTAGTGCTGACACCCACCACACTCTCCCCCCCTTACTATTGCATGCCACTTGTAGTGTGGCTGGCCTCCGCCAGTCACCGCTACTGGGCAATGCAAGCCCCACTACCCACCCCAGAGAGAGGAAAGCAGTCATCAGACACTCAATCCTCCCTCTCCCCTGCCAGCTCCCAGTGGCCCGAGTCCATTCCCGAACCCGGGTTGCTGGCGTGGTGCGAGGTGTGTTATTCTATATTTCTGATCTATTTTTTGCCAATTAAAAATAACAAAACTTTATTTTTGTGTACAAACTTTCCTTCTGATAAAATTGTTTAGTTCTGATGTCTTAATTTAAATAAATGAAAGGAATGATTTGTGCTATTAAAACAAATTTCTGAAATATTACTACAGTATTAAAAGTAGATTAAACAAAAGCAAAATGGTAATATTAAAATCACACTGAAAATAGACAATAGAGTTAGAATCCACTAACTTTGCTTTTTTATTTTTTTTAGACACTTTCTGGAGAAGACCTATGGTCAAAACCAGATTCTAACTCTATTTTCTATTTTCAGTGTGCATTTAATATTTAATATTTTGTTTTGTTTTCAGACCACACACTGATACAATGCCTTGTTGTTTTATTTTTACATAAAGTAGATTCAATATTTTTTATTCATTCAAAATGTTTAGTTCTTATAATTAAGAGTGTCATCATGCAAAATTGGAAGCTGGAGCTTGCCTAAAGATAGTAGACTTAGGCAGCTGCATTCACTGTCTCCATGTTTATTGAAATGGTGGCTTCCTCTATGGTCCCATTGCATAGCACTTAAACAAATTATGTTGTTTGAAGTATTACGTTCTCTTCTGGCCTTCCACTACAAGCCTGCTAACTGCATTGTTAATAACTACAGGAGCACAGAACTTCAGAGAGTCTTAAGTCTATTAACATCCTAATTCATTATGATTTACATTAAGCATTGTTAGGTCTATTAGTAGACATTGACTGTACAGGTCTACCCAATATTGTGATTTGTGTTCCTGTTTTATTACTGGTATATAGGATGTTATGATGTTCAGTGGGAGTTTTGTTTGTTTTTTGTTAATTGGGGTGGGGGAGCTTACAAATGTTGCTGAAGGAAAGAACCAACTGCCTCAACTCTTCCACAGTATTGACAGTTTGCTTAATGTGCTCTGTATCCAGCCAGTAAAAGCATGTTCATCTACGAAGTGCAATGCGTTTAATCAGGTGGTTCTTTGCAAGGTATCCTTCATTCAATCTGAGATCACTTCAAGTGATCTGTCAAGTGGCAATACTCACTCAGTGATGGGCTTAGGCACTATAGCGTGTTGGGACCCCCCTATTGATGCAACCCAACTTTCTATTTAACCACTCTACTGCCTTGCACAATTGTGTATAGGATTTCAGATTGCTCATGATTGCAATCTTGAGGTTTTACTCTTCTTCAGATATCATGATGGTTATACCTCCTAGCCATTACTTGGCCATGGGGTTTTGTTCCCTATGTGCATGACCTTGCACTTTTTGGTATTCAATCCCAAATGCGAGATTCCAAACCATCTTTCTAACTTTGCTATACCCTCTCTCAGATCTCTGACTTCCTCCCACAGAGTTTAGTGTTATCCCCAAGGAGGCAAATCTTGCCTTTTATGCTGTCCCTAATGTCATTTATGAACATGTTAAACAGCCCTGGACTGAGCACCAACCCTTGTGAAACTCCACTGGAGACCTCCCTCATCCCTGAGTACTCACCACCAGCAACCACCTTTTGGGTTTTCCCTGCAGCCAGTTTGTCACCCATCTAGTCAACTTTTCCCCCACCTCCAGGTCCCTCAACTTCTTGATCAATCTCTTTAGAGGGGGCTGAGTCAATGGCCTGGTTGAAATCCAGGTACAGTATGTCCACTGCTTGACCCCTGTCTACCACCTTTGTAACTCAGTAAAAAAATGATCAATTTCATTTGGCATGACCTTTCTGCCATGAATTCATGTTGCTTGTTGTCCTGAAGATCATTCACTCTGGTGCAAAACACCCATGCTCACAGTTTAACCTACCCCATCTGTAGAACTCACACTAGCCCCACAATAAAAAAAATCCACTTAAATATTGCCTTTGCCAGTACGACATAGTGTATTTTTGACTGAAAATATTCATTTTATTTTCTAGTACTCTTACCTGGTTATCAGAAACCAAATAAATAAATATATATTGCTCAGTCTCTGGTCTTCACATCTGGAGGATAATCAAACAGAATCCCTCCAATGGAAATCCTTTCAAATTTATTTATTACTCACTTTTACTCACTTTTTTTCTTTCACTTCATGATTTCCAAAGGGGGTTACTTGGTTAGCAGATTTCAGCTTAAATAAGAATGTTGTCCACCCCTCAGTTGACACGGTGAACCCCATGGTTGGCTACCTACTCTAACATTTAAATACCTACAGTACCTCACCTGAATTGCCTTTTCAATGTTCACTGTTAAATAAAATGCAACCACCCCAAAATTTACAAGTTTCATCGAGAAGTTTGTTAATGTAAATAGCCACACAGCTCCCACTCATTAAAGAAATCCACATATAGCAAGGTCAGCCTTAAGTTATTCAAAAAGTTTCAATCACATTTCTTATAAGTTCCCTTATTTTTTAAGGGTGCTATCTGTGCATGACATATATCAGTAATTAAACAGAATCAAGTGCACTCCCACCTCCCCAGTTTCCCACTGACCACTTGCAAATTTTTAGGTGGTTGCATATTTTTGTGCTATCACTTGCCACCGAAGAATGGCCACAGGCACGCACACACATTTGAAAGCCTGTAACCCATGGCCTGGCAATAACAATATGCTGAAAGTAAATAAAAGTTCACAGAGTAATTAGACAGATATCACCTTTTAGTAATATAAGACTGGAGGTATTTCACAAAGCAGTAGGTTATATGGTAACAAGGCCAGTGAGAGGAAAAACAGAAACAAGGTTTGTACTCACTTGTCAGCTAGAAAGTGGTCTTCTCTGGTCAACTGGTCCACTGTGGTGGTTCAGTAGCAGTTCAACCCTCTCTGAGGGCTGGACTGTCTTCTCTGCAAGATTACTCTCCCTTGCAACTATGGGACTTAACTTGTGGACCTCCATACTCCAGTTGAGAGCCCTAGTGTCACTGTGAGGGCATGTCTGTCTGAGCTGTTTTGGAAACAGCACTCACACTAAACTTCTGATGTGGGACTCAGCTGATTGAACACTCACTCACTCACTCACTCACTTGTCAGCTATAGAGGTATCTTGTCTAACCATCTGAGCCATTGTGCTGTTAGCAGTTCTACCCCTCTCTGAATGCTGGACTGTATTCTCTGCAGGCTTACTCTCCCTTGCAATTACTGGAAATACCTGATGGACCTCTGAGCTCAAATTGGGAGCCCTGGAGTTATTGTGGGGGGTGTCTGTCAGAGCTTTTTTTGAAACTGTGCTTGCACTAAATATCTGACTTGAAATGCATCTGATTCATCACTTCCTCACTTGTTGACTAGAGAGGTGTCTTGTCTGGCTATCCCATTCCCAGTCATTGTGGTGTTAGCAATTTTACCCCTCTCTGAATGCTGGACTGCGTTCTCTTCAGGATTACTCTCCCCTGCAACTAGTGGACTTAGCAGCTGGGCCTCCAAACTCCAACCAGGAGCCTAGGTGTCATTGTAGGGGTTTGCCTGTCTGAGCATCTTTTGAAATAATGCTTGTTCTAAACTTTCAACTTGGAACTTAGCTGATTCATCACTCACCCACTTGTCATCTAGACAGGGGTCTTGCATGGCCAGCTGGGTCACTGTGGTGTTAGCGGTTCGACACATCTCTGACTGCTGGATTGTGTTCTCTGCAGGATTTCTCTCCCTTGCAATTACTAGACTTAGCTGAAGGACCTCTGTGCTCCAATCAGGAGTCGAGGTGTCACTTTGAGGGCATGCCTGTCTGAGTACTTTTTGAAGCAGCGTTCAAGATAAATTTCCAACTTGGAACTCAGCTGATTCATCACTCACTGACTCACTTACCAACTAGAGAGAGGTCTTGTTGGGCCAGCTGAGCCACTGTGGTGTTAGCAGTTTGACCCCTTTCTGAGTGCTGGACTATGTTCTCTGCCAGAGTACTCTCCCTTAAAACTACTAAACTTAGCTGCTAGACCCCATGCTCCAGTCAGGAGCCTTGATGTCATTGTTGGGGCACAAGCTTAACTTTTTAATCATTGCTGTGCTAGCAGTCATCCTCTGTGGTCCTTAAACTCAAGGGCCTTAGCTAAAGGACATAATGGAGTCTTCCTGGAGTCAGCTGTGACTGCCCTTGGTTGGCCATGCTGATTCCCTGGTCTTCTTTACTGACTCACTCACTCTTGATTAATGTCATATTTATTGGTGAACTGTAAGTGTAACCCGTACTGAAAGAGTGCACTCTCTTCTTTACATTTTTAGCTGAGATCATATGAGCCCCACACCTGTTACTGATTTACTTGAGCTGCATTTATACTGCTAGTCTGTTAGTTTAGTTTCTAGCTTGTTAATGTGTCTACATTTCTAGATATACTAGTCACACCCTATTTGGGTATTCCCATATTTTTGCTAGTCATTTTATTTAACTGCTGTATTCTTCAGTTCTTAGTTGATTTTGTCAGTTTTTGCCAACTCTGTAGTTTTATTTCTTTTGCATTCTTTGAACTGGCAGGACTTTTTTGAACTAATCAATCAGAACTACCCTGTTCTATAATGATTTTTCCCTATTTTGTTTTACTTGTTTTCTCCTCACAGGGTTAAGTTTAGTTTAGATCCCTCCCATCTTATGGATTAAAAAGCAGGTGCTTAGTAAAAGTGCATATCCTAAAGAATGAAGGTTTGGGGCCTTTAGATGCCTCTGCAATCATTCAGTTTGCTTTTATTTGTTTAGTTACTTACTTTTACTTACTTTTCCATCTTTTTATTTGCATTTTGCCAAGTGCTAGAGAAAAAAAAAAAAGAGTCCAATGGTGACCCCGTGTGATGACGTCAAAAAACCCTTACTAGCAAACCTGCCAGTGTATTTCAAAGGGAAACTACAACCTTTCTACATGTCAGATATTTCTTTCAGACTGACCTATAAGTGGAGCTGTAAGCAGACCCAGTCTGCCCTTGTACTTTTAGACTGACCTACAAGTTGAGCTGTGAGCTGACCCAGCCTGCCCCTGTAATTTCAGACTGGCCTACAGGTGGCACTGTGAGACCCTGCAATCGCACTGTGCAATCTACATGCAAATCTGGTCATAATAAGATGCTAATATGGATGTTTGCCCACCAACTGTCTAAGCAGGTGCATTTGTATAACACTTTTAAATACAGCAAATGTTTGCCCTGGGAAAACATCCATTGTACTCTTTTTTTTCACTAGCACTTGGCAAAATACAAATAAAAAGATGGAACGGTAAGTACAAGTAAGTAAATAAACAAATAAAAGCAAACTGAATGTTTGCAGAGGTATCTAAAGGCCCCAAACCTTTGTTCTTTAAGATGTATACCTTTACTAAGCACCTGCTCTTTAAATTTGTTTATTCCAGGCCTCCTTGAATTATTTTAATTCTGGTCTCCCACATTTGGCAGACAGGACTTCCCTTAATCAGCTTTCATTCCATTTGAGTGAAACATGTCCTCTGATACTAATACTGATACTGCACCCTGGAGAGTGTCTTTTTGCCTTGTTTACCTTTGTATTATGCTACTCCTGTCACTTTCACTATCCCCTTTCCTGCTTTCCCTCACCTCCCTCACCCTTCTATCTTTCCTAACCTCCCCCTGCCTACCACCCTCCCTTCCTCACCCGCTCCCAACCTCCCATCCTCTTGTCTACTTGCATTATTTCCCTTTCTCTGGCATCCTGGTTCCAGTCTCCTCTCATTCTTGGCTTCATCTCGATACCCTCAGGTCTCTCCTACTCTCCTACCTCTCTAACTCTTATTCTTCTTTCTCCCTACTCCTTCTTCTTCCCATAAGCATCTCGTATGGTCTCTGAAGATCTTGTCTCCTTGCTCCTTTTAGTTGAAGGAGATACTGAGGTCAACCCTGGCCCTTCCCTGTCTTGTTCTATCTATAAAGGTTTGAGAGCGACCCAATACAACATCCACAGTCTTCTCCCTAAGACACATCTGTTACAACCACTCATGGTCAACCTCAGATATGATGTTTTAGTGATCAGGGAATCTTAGCTCTCTTCCAAGATCCCCGATTCCACTGTTGCCATGCTAAGTTTCACCATTATTTGTCAGGGTCGAGCATAGAGGGGTAGTGGAGTAGCCATCTATCTCTCTGAAATATTCAGTTTGAGTCTGTGCTCTCCATCTCTACCCCTTCTGTCTAAGAAATTATTCTTCTTAAACTTCCCCTCCACTTCTCTGCTCCTATATTTATTATCAGTGTCTACTGGTGCCCTGGCATGGCTGCATATTCAGTAACTGAGTTACACACCAGCAACTCCTCCAAGGCCTCCTCTGGTGAGTTACTCATACTAGGTGATTTCAATTTAAATTGGCTCTCCCCCTCCTTTCATAAAGTTTGCCTTAACATGAAGTGTCTCCTTTTAACACAACTCATCTGTGTCCTTACTTACTTTAATTTCAAATCTCTAACTCACCTCATCTTGGAGTGGGTCCTCTCCTCCCATCCCTATAATACTGTGGATGCTAGTATCCCTCCTGATACCCTCAGTGACCACGATATGGTCTACTGTGTGTTTAAGATTAATCACCCCAAAACTCCCCCCCCAAATTCATCCAGATCTGATCTATCAGTTTTCTGGACTTGTCCTGCCTTCATGCTGACCTGGTAGCCACTGACTGTTCCCCTATTTCTACAGCTGGCAATTTGGACAATGTCACGAAATTGTTCACTTCTAAATATATGTCTGTCTGAGTTCATCACACCCTCACTTAGAAGAACCAAGGTTTGAGGGTCACACCTCCCAAGGATCGCAGGTGTGTTGCTGTCTTGTCATCGGATGTATGACTTTGCCTTGAGGACATATAAGTCTTTTGACTCCACTTCTGACCTTACTAATTACTGGACCCTTTGTAATGCCTGTACTAAAGCTACTAGACTTACAGAGTCTGAACACTTCACATCCACACTCCAGAACAACCTTAATCACCCCTCTAAGTTCTTGAAGATAATTCATGCACTTTTCTCCTCCACCGACCCAGTCCTTTTTCCCTCTTCTCAAGATGAGTGACTTTCCTATCTCTGAGCCCACTGCAGTTGCCTCACCTTCAATTCCTTTTTGACTTCCTGTGCCTGATATCTCCTCTCTTCCTCCTCCTCCTCCTCCTCTCCCTGTCTTCTCTCTACTTCTGTTCCCACTCACTCTCCTCCTCTACCTGTCCTACGGCCTCTTACTCTCTTTTTTCCTTTTCATTCATTACCCCTGCTGATGCTCTTAAGGCCTTCTTGGCTATAAACCCACACAAGGGTGGTAGCCCTGATGGTCTTGTTCACATACTCCTATTTCTCTCAGCTCATGTCATTGCCCTTCCTATTACCTGTTCTCCACCTCTTTCTCCTTATCCTGTCTCCCTAACTCTTAAAGTTGGCTACTGTCATTCAACTTCCTTAAGGGGGTGACCTCTCTATCCCTAGTAACTTACAGCCTGTCTCTCTCCTCCCTATTCTGGCTGAACTACAGGAACACCTTGATCTCTCCCAACTCTCCCCTTTAATTGATTCAGCCTCTTTCTTCACTGCTTTTCAGTCTAGCTTTAGAAAGTCACACTCTCTTCCATCTCTCCTCTCTGGCTCACTGATACTGTCTTCTTTGGCATGGATCAGAGCCTTGTAACCTCTGACATTTTTGTGGACTTAGCCAAAGCTTTTAACACTCCTGCCTATCCCATTCTACTGGTCAAACTCTTTAGGCAGCTGGATTGTTGGCTTCCTCAATGGAATGGTTCTGGTTATACCTTGAGGACAGGTCATAAGGTGTCCATTTTGGAGAACCCCCCCCCCACTCCCTGTCAGCTCTGGCATCCACCAGGGGTCTGTCCTTGGCATAGTTCTTTTCTCAATTGTTCTCAAAGGGCAAGTCTCACATCTTTTCACAGGAACATTTTCCCAAGTCCTTATGTATAAGTGTTGTGTGCCTCCTCCGGTTGCCAGCAGTCCTATTTCTGTTCAAATCTAGTTTGTAAATAAAAAAAAATACAGCCCCCAGAAGCTACCATTGTGTTTGTCCTCAATTTTTCCATCAAAGTTGCTGGAGGATGATGTCATCAGAGCAACAAAGATAGTGGTGTTACACTAAATGCAGTTCTACCAGTAAACTGAACCCATGATGTTTGATTCCCCCTGAGTAATGGGGGAACCTTTTATGTGTTGCACACATCTTGAAGTGCAATTCTTACAGCAATTCAGACAGGGTGAGTATGATGCAGCACTGATTTGTCATGTATATATTAATATAAGGAAGTGCCTATACTTGTTATGCTAATGTTTGTTTTAGCAAAAAAAAGTCTTACCCAATAAATGAATTTGGGTGCAACAAGAGAGTTTTGAGTGTCACACAGACATGTTGTATTATTTTGTAATTGTGTTAGCATTCTGTGTTTTGAATGACAACAGTAGTGAGGAAAAATCTTGTAAATATTCTCCTTTCCCTTAGTAACTAGGCAGTCAGTAATCTGACGGCTGCTGTGAGGCACTAAAGAGTTCAGCTAAAATAAGGAATAGGTCAGCAGTGAAGCATCAGCTTCAGCATATGGAGGCAGGGTGATTTAGTGGTTAAAGAACAAGCACGGGAACTGGGAGACTCAGGTTCAAATCCTACTAGAGTCTATTACTCTGTAACCCTTAACAAGTTCCCTAACCACCTTGGAACCTGTGGTGGCCCCTTAGGTCCATGAATTTAAAAGTGCCCCTCATTCCCGTTATAAATCATTTGCAGTGATGTGAGAGCTCAGAGCTACAGCAGTTCAATTTGGAGGTGCAGGGGACAGGCTCTGGCAAGCCCCCCCCCGGCCTTGTAATGCCAGCATTTGAAGTAGGACATCCCTCAAAAATCAGATGCTACACCTCAGCTGTCATGGGTAAAGAAACTAAATTAAAAGGAACAATGCTGTTGTCACAAGTGGAGGCAATGACTGACAGCCTTAGGGAATCTTGGCATTACATACGAACATATGAATTTGCCAGCAGAAAAATGCCATAATGGTCTATCTAGTCTGCTTGAGTACGCAACTCATTTAATTCCCCAGAGCTCCCCCCCCCTACTCGTCCTGAAGTCCTCTACCTCCCTCTCATTTCCCTTCCCTTCCCCTTTCCCTTCCCAGTACTGCCTCCTCCTGTTGTAATTTTCTTCTTCACCCTTTTCACCCCACATTGAAACTGGCCACTGGCTTTACTTGCACTACCTCTTCTGACAACTCATTCCACCCCTTCACCATCCTTTCAGTGAAAAAGTGCCTCCCAAGTCCTTCTTGAATCTACACATCACCAGTTGCAGGCTATGCCTCCTTGTTGTACCCTCCTTTCATAAGTTAAAGATGCCTTCAGTACAAACCATGTTTACGCACTTAAGGTACTTGAAGGTTTCTATCATGACCCCCCCCCCACTTGTCTTCCGGGGAGTACATGTTAAGCTCCCTCAGCCTTTCCTCTTATGTTCTTTCCCCCATGCCCTGGATCATTTTGGTTGCCCTCCAGTAGTTTAATGTCCTTCTTCTGGTAAAGGCACCAGAACTGCACACAGTATTCCAGGCGTGATCTCACCAGTGACCTGTACAGTGTCATTATAACTTCCTCCCTCCTACAGGTGGTTCCCCTGGCAATGCAGCCCAGTATTTTATTTGCTTTGGCTGCTGCCTTCCAGCATTGATCCAAGTGTTTCATTTCACCACTGACCATCATCCCAAGGTCCTCTTCTCCTCCCATACCATCACCTGTATTCCCCTCTGCCAGTATCCAGCCCTTGGATTCCTGGCTCCCAGATGCATGACCTTGCATTTCCCAATGTTGAAACCCAACTGCCGGCTACCCCACCATTTCTGCAGTCTAGCCAGATCCTCCCTTAAGTCCTGTTTTCCCTCCACTGTGTTCATCCTCCCACAGAGCTTAGTATCATCTGCAAAAAGGCAGATCTTACTTTTAACCCCTTTTGCTATGTCACTAATAAAGATATTGAACAGTGCCGGTCTGAGTACTGAGCCCTGTGGGACCTCACTGGTTACAGGTCTAGGTGTGGACAGTCCCCCCCACCACCACCTTCTGGATCCTGTCCCTTAGCCAGCTCTTAATCTATGACAGCATTTTGTCCCCTACTTCCAGGTACCCCAGCTTGCTAATCAGCCTCCCATGTGGCACTGGTTCAAATGCCTTACTGAAGTCCAGGTATAGGATGTCCACTGCCTGTCCCCTATCCACTGACCTTGTAACCCAGTTAAAGAAGTCTATCATGTTGGTTTGGCAAGATCTCCCCCTGAAAAACCCATGCTGCCTATCATCTTGGAGACCATTCATCTCAAGGAAAGACACCAGCCTTTCCTTTAAAACAGTCTCCATTAACTTTCCCACTATGGAGGTTAGGCTAACCAGCCTATAGTTTCCCAGCTCATCTCTGGGACCACTCTTATGTAGAGGTACCACATGAACTGTCCTTCAGTCCTGTGGCACACACCCTTCCTCCAGCAAGGTGTTAAACAGGTCCAACAGCATGGCTACTAGTACCTCTGCCAGCTCCCTCAGTACTCTCAGGTGTATGCCATCTGGACCAGGTGCCTTGTCCACCCTCAGTTCCCTTAGTCCCTTTAAGACCCTGTCTACCCCAATCTCCTCTTCAAATACTACCCCCCCCCCGCATGATTCCCCACATCTTCCCCTGTGGCAATGGCCGATCAATGTCCCTAGTAAAGACTGAGCAAAAGTACTCATTTAATGCCTTTGCTCGGTCTTCCCCCCCTTTTTACCCATCCTCCTTCCTTCCCTCTTTATACTAACTATCCCTTCTATCCTGCTTCTTCTCTCCTTGATGTACTGGAAGAAGCCCTTCTACATTTCCTTAATGCCCTATGTGAATATTAGTTCCTTCTTAGCCTTGGCTGTCTGGACCGCTCTCCCTGCTTCTCATGATTTTTAAGCATATACCTCTCTGTCCTCCTCCATTGAGGTACACTCGTACCTCAGGAAGACAGCCCACTTTTCTTTCACCTTCACAGTTACCTTCCTGCTATACCCGCTACAGTAGGTCTCTTGGTCCTAGAGTTCTTTTTGCTAGCCTTTGTACAGGTGTCTGTGGCCTCGATGATCCCCTTCTTAATGACAGACCATTTCTGGTCGTCATCCATCCCTGATCAGATCTTTGCCATGTGTTCCTGTAGTACATTTACCATCCTAATGATGTCCACCTCCCTAAAGTCCACCATTACTGTTTTTGACTTGGCTGCTTCCTTCCCCATGCTGATGGAAAACCACACCGTATGGTGGTCACTACCTGCAAGGGGTTCCCTCACTTTAATTTCTTGGACTTGCTCCTAATCTGATAGAACTAGGTCTAATATGGCCCCCTTCCTTGTCGGCTCCATGACTCAATGTATCAGGAAACACTCCTGCATAGCATCCAGGAGGACCTGTTCTCTGCTAGAGGAGGTAGCTGGGGTGCTCAAGACTACTCCAGGTCGACTGAAGTCCCCAAGTATTACTGAGCTCCCTCTCCCCCACCTTCCTGATCTGTTCCCCCAGCTTCCTATCCAGCTCTATTCCCTGTGAAGGTGGTCTGTACACCACCCCCACCTGAATCCTTCTCCTAGCCGTGTTCTGGAGTACTACCCATAGGCTTTGGCTGTGCCCTCCTCCCAGGTGCACATTATCCCTTCTCTTATGTATAGCGCCACTCCACCCCCTTCCCTTTGCTGTGTCTTTCCTATGCAATTGGTACCCTGGGATCTCGAGGTCCCAATCATGGTACTTGGTTGCCCATTGTCTCCATGATGGTTGCAATGTCCACGCCCCCTTCCGCCATCAGTGCCTGAAGGTTAGCTGCCTTGTTTGCCAAGCTCCTTGCATTCAAGGACACCACTTTCCACCTTGACTTCTATCCCTCTTTGCTCCTGATCCTTTTGTGTCCCCCCCACTATCCCTTTTTTTGTCCTTCCCCTGTCTTTTGCTGCCTACTGGGGGAGGCCTGGCAGCCCCCCTCACTTGGTGCTGAGTGCCTTGCCCTCTGCTGCCCACCCTTCCTCAGTTTAAATTCAGCTTGTCCTCCAAATCTCTCTCCAGATTTCCTTTCAGAACCCTTGTGCCCATTCTACTTAAATGCAGCCTATCTGGTATATATAGGTCTTTATCTCTTCATGTCCTACCCCACTCTCCCACTAACCCATACCCATTGGCTGCACACCATCCCCAGGCCATGAGCTGAATTCCTCAATCCATAGCTTTCTGACAGTACTTGTCCTCAGGACTGGCAGTATGTCTGAGAAAGCTACTGACCTTCCCCATACATGTGATAATGCAAATGTGGGCATGAGGGAGGGTTGACAAAATTTAGGAAGGAGACTGGACTTTTAGGATGGAGATAGTGTAGCACACTTAAATAATTACAAAAACAAAAAAAAAATTTATTTTTTATGCATTTTGATAATGAATATGCTCAAAATTAGTTCACTCAAAATTCAAAAAGTACAAGTAAGTACAAATGTAGAAAATTCACAGTTAAAATCATATAGATGATTAAATATGGTCTACTCATTTTGTGCATAAGAGCTGCAGGCTGATTTAGCTGCCTTCAGTATCTTGTCATTTCCTGCATTTCTTTTTGTTTGGGGTTGCCGTATTCTCGGGGGAGTGCTGCCACTTTGACATGATCTGTGATCTGTGATGGAGATAAAATACACCGAAACACAAACCAGAGATTTGAGAGTAAGTAATAAAATCTTACCTCACTTATATCAGTCCTCCTTTGTACTTGCGACCCTAACAAGGTGATTTACAAGTAATGTGGTGAGAACTGGATTTGGGCACTGCTGCTACAGTAGCACAGCTGATTAAGATAAAGAGCTGGCAACTACTTAATTCTTGATGCAAACAAAATGGGACACTCATTTAAAAGTCAGTAGACATCTGGGAACAAGTGACCACTGCACAGTGTGCTTCACAATAAGCACAACCATGGAGACAAGCCATACAAAAACAAGGATACTGGATACTGGACTTTAGAAGGGCCAACTTTGGCAAAATGGGTGAATACCTGAGGAATGCACTAGCAAATGGCCAAAAAGGAGGGGTGGAAGAACAATGGAGAAAAATCAAAACAGCTATCAAACCTTTGTGTGAAACAAATAAAGAAAACAAAGCGGAGTAAAAAACCACTATGGTCCTCAAAAGAGGTGTCAGGGAAGGTTAAGGAGAAAAAGGCTGCATTCAAAAAGTATAAGGAATCACGGAAGGAGCATGACAGGAAACTGTATCAATTAAAGCAGAAAGAAGTGGGGAAGGTGGTCAGAATAGCAAAGGCCCAAACCGAGTAAAAAATAGTCAACTCATTTAAGAAGGAGGATAAAACATTTTATAGGTACATTAGGGAGCATAGAAAGCTTAAGGGAGGAACAGTGAAGATTAATAAAGGAGAGGGGAGGTAGGCAGAGGGAGACAGTGAAAAGGCAGAGATACTGAATGAATACTTTTGCTCAGTATTCACAAAAGAAGATAAGGAGGAGTTACCTAAACCAGACAATAGAAGCACTCTGGCAAGGGGGGGGGTTGACACCAGTCCATTTACAGAAGAAAGAGTCCTGAAAGAACTCCTAAAACTCAAGGTGGACAAAGCATTGGGGCCTGACGGGATTCACCGCAGAATCCTAAAAGAACTAAGGGAGGACCTAGTGACACACTGACCACACTTTTTAACAAATCATGGGAGGATGGGGTGGTACCTGAGGACTGGAGGAGGGCAGATGTGATTCTCCTTCACAAGAGTAGGAGCAAGACAGAAGCAGGAAACTACAGACCTGTAAGTTTGACCTCAGTGGTAGGGAAAATGATGGCATCACTTCTGAAAGAAAGAATTGTTGAGTACCTAGAGGCCAGCGGGGGCACAGGACCCAAAGCAGCATGGATTTACAGCAGGAAGGTCATGTCAGATGAATCTAATTGATTTCTTTGACTGGGTGACCAAAGTAATAGACCAGGGAGGGGCTGTAGATATGGTCTACCTAGACTTTAGCAAGGCATTTGACACAGTCCCGCACAAAAGACTAATAATCAAGTTAGCCAGTCTGGGAGTGGGTTCCAAGGTGGTAGCCTAGGTAGAAAACTGGCTGCACAACAGGACACAGAAGGTAATAGTGAATGGAACACATTCCGAAGAAAGGGGGGGTTACTAGTGGAGTACCTCAGGGCTCAGTACTGGGTCCAGTCCTCTTTAACATCTTTATAGGTGACATTGCAGAGGGTCTGGAGGGAAAGGTATGCCTCTTTGCAGATGACACAAAGATCTGTAACAGAGTTGATACACAAGGTGGAGTAGAAAGGATGAGAAGGGACTTGACAAGGTTGGAGGAATGGTCAGACATATGGCAACTTAGATTCAATGCAAAGAAGTGCAAAGTAATGCACCTGGGAAACAAAAACCCAGGAGAAGAGTACACAATCGCAGGGGAGGTACTAACAACAACAAAAATGGAAAGGGACTTGGGGGTAGTCATATCAGATGACCTAAAGGTGGGTAAGCAATGTGAGAAGTCAGTAAGGAGAGCCAGGGGGATACTGGGATGCATAGGACGGGGCATCACAAATAGAAAAAGGGAAGTGGCTATCCCTCTGTACAGACAGTTGGTGAGACCCCATCTGGAATACTGTGTGCAGTTTTGGAGACCTCATCTATGCAAGGACATAGACAGGATGAAAGCAGTCCAGAGGAGGGCAACTAAAATGGTGCAGGGTCTGCATCAGAAATCATATGAAGAGAGACTGAGAGAGCTTAATATGTATACCCTTGATGAAAGGAGGGACAGGGGGGACATGATAGAAACTTTTAAGTACCTCAAGGGAATCAACAAAGTCCAGGAGGATAGCATCTTTCAGAAAAAGAGATGTGTAAGAACAAGGGGCACAATTTAAAGATAGAGGGGACGGCTCAGGGGTAATGTGAGGAAATTTCTTTTCATGAGAGAGTGGTGGATGCATGGAACCGCCTTCCTGTGGAGGTTGTTGGGTCTAAAACAGTGGGGGAATTCAAACATGCATGGGACAGACATAAGGCAATTGTAGTAGGGAGTTGCAGGAAGTAGGCTGTTGGTTAACTAGAATCTGCAGCTTATCCAATAGGAAGGGAAATGGGCAGACTGGGTGGGCCAAGTGGTCCTTATCTGCCTTCAAAGTCTATGTTTCTATGGCCAAATTGAGAGATATCACATCTCTGCTTCCCACCTCTCTGCAGATCTTTCCTAGCTCTGTGAACCTTTCTTGCACCTCCTTCACTTCACATCCTGCCAGATCATTGGTGCCCAAATGAACCACAGTGTGAGGTTCCCCTGATTCTGCCCCACACATTTTGATATAATTTCCCCCACCTTCCCTGCCATCATGTCTGGCATTCACTCCACCTTCCTGTTACTCTTCCTTGTGTGCTTGTTGCCCCTTCATATTCCCTTCAGAATAGAGTCCCCTACTATCACAACTGTCTTCCCTTCTTCCTGCCACTCACTGCCATAGTGCCTTCTCTGATGCCCCTCCCTCACATATTTCCCTCCATTATTGCTACCCCCAGTGCACCATCTCCTTTCTGTATCCCAGATTTCCCCTTCCCCATGCTTACCCCCTGCTTTTCCTCCCCTCTTGGTCCAGCACTTCCCCCCTATGGACTCCCCTTCAGAAGATGCTCTTTCCTTGTCCATGACTCTGCCCTCCATAACCCCTGTCCACTTTTGTCTCTTTCTCCCCTCCACCTGCCCCACCTGCTGCCCTATTCCCACCTCCTTTTTTGTCCTCTGTCCCACGCCTTCCTCCCACACCCCTTTACTCAGTACATCTTCTGCTGCCCCTTCTTTCTGAACTCTCCTTCTTCCCCCTGGTCATCCAATCCCTGCAATACTGTAAACCTATTTGAGGTCTTTTTCCCCTTGCCCACAATGCCCTCTGTTACTTTCCCCTTTCCTGCAGTCTTTCCTCTCTGACCTGACCCCTTCCACTCCCCACATCCACCCCTCACCACCATCCATTTTCCCCTTCATTCCCTGCTGGTCCCTGTGGAACTGGTGTTCTGTGTTCCTGAAGTGTCTTCCTACAATCCAGCCTTGGCCCACTCCCCATGCAGCCCATCTGTGCCCCACTTGTCCCTCCTCTCCTGCCCAGCCACCCAATGGCTCCTTCCTCCTTCACAGTTCCCATTTCAGCCTCTCTATGTCCTCCCTAAGCTGTCCAAGCTGCCTACATACTAGGCATGCCCTTGTTTTCCACATTATCCCCTGGAAGTTAACTGCTCAACACCCGTTACATTTAACCATCTTCCCATTTATCCCCTGTATCTCCCATCCCCTCTCCCCACCCCACCAACTTTCCTCAATGCAGTTTCCCTGCCCCCTCCAGCTTTTTGGGTGCCACATCCTCCCCATATCTATTCTGCACTAGATACCCCCCTTCCTTCCCCTCCTTTTATTCTCTCCCCTTGCTGCTTTGTCCCAGTGTGGCCTATAGTCCTCCCTGCATATGCCCTGCAGACTCCACCTAGTCAGATGCCACACTCCTTCTTTGTAGCACTAACACTTTGGGGTCACTCATGCGAGGGGTAGCTTGGCCCCCTTGAAAACATATACAGACCCTGGCCTCCCTATTGGCCTTGCCGGGTAACATGACTGTCTGTCTTGTTCTGATTCAGTCCCTCCCTCTCCAGCTACCTCACTCCTCCTGAACACCCATTTGCAGCAAAAAACAACTTTATTCACATCAGTCCACACTTTTGGCCTTATAGCAGTCCTATGCACAAGATATCAAGAAAAATCACCTCCCTCCCTCCATCCCTCATTTTGCTCAACTCATGCCTTCTGCATAGCATTGAATGAACTACTAAGATGGTCCCCTTTATATCTCATGGACCCCAGCCTCCCTATTGGTCTGGCCGGATCACTTGACTGTCTGCCTTCCTCTGATTCAGTTGCTTCCTCTCTGGCCTACTTCCCACCTCCTGAACCCCTGTTTGCAGCAGAAAACAACTTTGTTCACATCAATCCACACTTTTGCCCTTATAGCAGTCCTATGCACACAATATCAAGAAAAATCACCTCCCTTACTTGTTTTGCTCTGCTCCAAAGGCCTTCTGCTTAGCACTGAATGAACTACTAAGATGGCCCCCTTTATATCTTATGGGCCCCAGCCTCCCTATTGGTCTGTCTTCCTTCAATTCAGTCCCTCCCTCTGCAGCCTACCTCCCTCCTTCTGAACCCCTGTTTGCAGCAACAAAAAAAAAACACTTTTTTCACATTAATCCACACTTTTGCCCTTATAGCAGTCCTATGCACACAATGTCAAAAACAATCACCTCCCTCCATCATTTTGCTCTGCTCCAAATGCCTCCTGCACATCCATTCCAAGAAGATGGCACTGTTTGACAGATGTGACTGCAAGATGAAGGACTGCTGTATAAAAAATGGAAAAGGATGTTGGAAGTCTAAAACTAAACCAGAGTAGTTCTAGTTTTCCTGTGGTTCTCTGGCTATCTGTTTTATACTCTGGAACCGTTGTGTTTACACAAGATACTATAATCACATTGTGACATTATTCCTCAATACTTCATTTCAGCTACTCAGTTGTCCAGTCCCCCTACATTACCCTCACCCAATAAGGATCTTATTGATATCATTTCTATAAATGCCACCAGCCACTCTGGTAGCTCAATAGACCCTGCCAACCTCGCCATCCTGGCAGCGTAACGGTCCTCCCCCTCCAGACGGGGTGCACTTATGTCCCAACTTATCCCCCTTCCGATTTGCCCACACAGCAGCTAACCCTAGGTCTCTAGCTTCTGCTCGCCATTCCAGAGCACTTTTTATCTAATTTCTAACTAGTGATGTATAATTGTCTCACTATGTGTAACCTCTTTGTCCTTACAGCCTGCATGTCTTCCATTCCCTGCTGCCCGTAAACATATGTATTCCTACTGTTAAAATCTTTTCAATCTCCTGACTGTACTGATCTGTTACCTGTATGTTGTTGTTTCACCGGGGTCGCTCCTGAAAAAGGGACCTCCGGGGCCCAGCGGGCCTACCCGGTCATCAAAATTCAATAAATAAATAAATAAATAAATATGTATATTTGCAACATTTATAATTATGTTTCTTTGATGTACTTTATTGCTGTATATGACTATTATTTTTGTAATGCTGTTAATTACTATTTCATTTTTTTCATATTATACTATCTTCCATACCCCTGTCCCAGGACACATCTGGAAATGAGCTGCTTGTGCATCGCTGCATACTTTGAAAAGAACATACTGTGGCTCTTTCACAATGCACAATTGTGAGTGCAGTTACTCTGCAAACCTTGTGTCACTTTTGTGTGATTGGTCTCTGCTGTATGCCCACCTTGGTTACATGACCACAATTGGCTCTGCCTCCAGCCTCAGTGCATATACATGAAAACACATACCATGGCTTGTTCAGTATGTACTCATGAGACTGCACTTATTCTGCAAACTTGAGTCTCTCTTTGTGTGATCTGATTCTGATATACACTAACCTGTGTTAATGAACACACTCAGCTCTGCCTTGTGCCTCAGTGTCTGCCCAAGTAACTGCATACATTTGCTTGATCACTACTGTAGAATTGAAATATAGTGCATTCATTTAATTTAGCGGTCCAAGGCTATGGGACTTAATAGCTGCAGTTAAATTTCACTGCCCTGTACTTCCATATAATGAGTCTGACATAGATAACTAACTTAGCTGTTCAATTAATTTAGTGGATCTCTTTCTACAGTGACATAGCAAGACTTTTGTTTACAGTGAAATAAATCAATTCTACAGTATGTACAATTGTGACTGTCGTTATTCTCAAAATCTTCTGTCAGTTTATGTGATCGGCCTTTGATGTATGCCTACCTGGGGCTCAAAAAGACACTTGGCTCTGCCTTGTGCCTCACTGCATACCCTGGTTAGTACGTACCATAGCTGCATCACAAGGTACAATTGTTTTTCACTTATTCTGCAAACCTTGTGTCATTTTTCTGTGATCGGCCTCTGCTATGTTCTCACCCAGGGTACTTGAACATACTTGGCTCTGCCTCATGCCTCACTGCATACCCAGGAAAGAACATACCATGATTCCATCACTGTGTACACATGTGACTGCATGTGTTTTACAAATCTTGTTTCATTTTATGTGAATGGCCTTAGATATACTCTCACCTAGGTTGCATGAACACATTTGGCTCTGCCTTGTGCCTCAGTGCATATCCAGAAAAGTGTATACCATGGCTCCATCACTATATACAAATGTGACTGCACTTATTCTGCAAACCCTGTCTCTCTTTGTGTGATCAGACTCTGACATACACTAACCTGTGTTCATTGAACACACTTGGCTCTAACTCATGCCTCAATATCTACTAATGCATGTTTCTCCAGTGCAGTGTACAGCTGTGTTTGCAATTATTCTGGAAACATTCTCTCACTTTCTGGTATCAGCCTTTGATATACGCCCACCTGGGTTACATGAGCTCACTTGGCTCTGCTTTGTGCCTGATTGGACACACAGATAAGTGCATACCATGGCTCCATCATAGTGTACAATTGTGAGAGCAATTATTCTGCAAACCTTGTGTCACTTTTGTGTGATTAGTCTATGGTATATACTCACCTCAGGTATATGACGACACTTGACTCTGCCTCATGCCTCACTGCATACCTGGGAAATGGCATACCATAGTTCCATCACTGTGTAAAAATATGACTGCATGTATTTTACAATTTTTTTTGACTTTCTGTGAATGGCCTCAGATATACTCTCACCTAGGTTGCATGAACACATTTAGCTCTGCCTTGTGCCTCAGTGCATACCTAGGAAAGTACATACCATGGCTCCATCACTATGTACAAATGTGACTGCACTTATTCTGCAAACTATGTCTAACTTTGTGTAATTGGCCTCTGATATACACTACCCTGTGTTAAATGAACACATTTGGCTCTGCCTCGTGCCTCAGTGTCTACCCAAGTAACTGCATGCTATTGCTTGATCACTATATACAATAATGAGTGCAATTGTTCTGAAAACCTTCTGTAACTTTGTGTGCTAGGCCTTTGATATACACTCACCTGGGTTATGTGAACACACTTTGCTCTGCCTTGTGTCCCACTGCATATTCCTGTAAGCGCATACCATGGCTCCATCACCATGTACGCTTTTAAGTGAAGTTATTCTGTAAACCTTGTGTCACTTGGTGTGATTGCCTCTGATATACTGTACACTCACCTTGGTTACATGAACACACTGGGCTCTGCATTGTATAGCAGTGTCGACCCAGGTAACTGCAAACCTTTGCTCGATCATTGTGTACAATTTTTAGTGCAGTTATTCTGCAAACCTTGTGTCAGTTTTGTGTGATTGATCTGGTATATGCTCACCTTTGTTATGTAAACACACTTGGCTCTGCCTCATGCCTCATTGCATACTCTGGTAATAATAATAATTTTATAAAGCGCCTTTCAAAAACCAAGGCACTGTACAGATTCTAAAATAGCATATATAAATACAACCTTTTAAATTCATGAATTCACTTAAATAGCATTAATCTAATAAAAACATAATGCAGCTAAGCTAAGTGCACAATATGGCTTGATCCATGTGCAACAGTGTACATCCAAGTATGTGAATATCACATCACCAGTACACTATGCTAGTCTTGGATTATGTATTATGATGATAACATTGATTGTGATGTGAAGCTAAACATATCATGTGTTTTGCACAGTAGTAATGTACTGATGAATCAGTAAAGAACGACACCCAGAGACAAAAAAGCAAAGTCTCAGTATTTGCAGTGCTCTGTATTTGCTTACCTTATGCCTCCATGGTGTATTCATTCCTTCTCTTGGTATTTCCAGTCAGCAACTGGGGTTTAAGGAGCATTTGAAATGTAAAATAATACACTTTTTAAACTAAGTGATCTACTGTAGCTCTTCATTTTCCAGCTGCTGAAAGGAGGATGTATATCATTTGTGGAAAGGAGGCATTTGGTCTACTCCTCCCCACAACAAATTACATCTGTTTTATAGTGAAAAATGAGCGGTACAAAGAAACAGATATTTTTTCCTTGTGAATGAAATAATTTTAGATACTATGCATAAATAAAGGCTACTAGTACTACACACTTTGTGAGTGGCATGACAAGACTGTCTTAAGCCATTGCAAGCTTAAAATACAATGAGGATAGAAAGTACTGAAAACCTTATGCTTTCTTCTGAGCTGTTGATGCAGTGACATCAAAGAATGGGAGGGGCTGTATTACAAGTGCCTCAATTGCATATAAATGGAAGCTTGCTTGAAACTTTACATCCTTGTGCCAGAGTCTCAGACTTTAGATACTTGTTACAAAAGGAACAAAATCTGGTCAGATCCACCACAGCTGCATAATGAAGTTAGTGAAGTTGTGTAGAATTGTTAAGGAGGTATGGAGAAACAACACAATGATTTGTAAGTAGTAAGATTTGTTTTAGTTTCTGTTCTAAGGAAGGCATGCACATTATTAGGAAAATATATGGAGGTGTACATTTTAATGAAAGGGATAGGAAGCAATATAGGTTTATAAAAGGACCCCAGAGCAAATGCCACTGATGTATGTGTTATCCTGGATGATATTGGCCAGACAGCCAAATTTTAAAGAAAACACAATTGCACATACCCCAAT
Source organism: Neoceratodus forsteri (assembly GCA_016271365.2). NCBI lineage: Eukaryota > Metazoa > Chordata > Ceratodontiformes > Ceratodontidae > Neoceratodus > Neoceratodus forsteri. The sequence goes on from CM057459.1 coordinate 62,743,546, forward strand.
AATGCAAAGCATCATGGGAAACATATGCAAATTCCCATGATGGTACAGAAGGTGGCAGTAAATGAAAAAGTAATGGCTGCCTTATGTTCAGCCTTGAGATTATTTACACAGTTTTTTTGTTTGTTTTTTACAGAAACAGGGTTTTTGACAATGAGGTGATATAAGTTACATTTAAGCAATGTGTTGATGTCAAAAGTCAGGTGTAATGATGGACTGTTAGCAGGGAAAATGTGATAGTAACTTTCAGAGGGGATCACTTTTGATAAGGGCAAGGTAGTTATGCTTGTGATAATGGGAATATTATTAAAATGTGAGGTCTATGCAAAAGTGAAGTAGAAATATGCACAGTTTCATAAGTATGTGCTCATAGTGCAGGCAAATGTGATATGCAGGTTTGTTTTAGAAATAGGTAAAAATAGCTAAACATGCAATTGATAGAACGATAGATAATTACATAGACATATAGACACAGAGAGAGACACATACACAGACAGGTAGAATAGGAATGGCAGTGAAGTACTGAAGTGAAGCCACCCGCACCCTGCAGACATAGACAGGCATTGGGGTGTGCCTATGGGTCATTGCCCATAATGCTCATGCCATTTCACCTCACCCTACCCTGCAGACACAGACAAGTATCGAGGAGTGCCTCGGGGTGTTCAGACTTTACACTCACCCCATTCCATATGGAAATACATTGAAATGGGTACAATATAAGAGAATGGAGTGAACTTTGGGGCTGAAGAGTCAAAGGCACATCTTGATACCTGTCACTGGCTGCAGGGTGGGGATGGGGGTGGAATGGCGTGAGCATTACTGTTGACAGTCCCAAGTCACACCCCTGATGCCTGTCAGTTCCTGCAGGGCAGGGTATTATGGTCAGAAGCCCTAATGCCCTGGGCGTTTCTTGGTATTTTAACTCCAAGTTTTCAGCATGGGATTTTTGTGACCCCACCGCATGAACAATGACACTATCAGTTCATTAGCCAAAAGGTGATTTTGCACAGCGACTGTGCCATTTGGCACCACAGGTGCAAAAACACATTTTGAACAGAATGTGAAAAATGACAGCTGTACTGTTTATAAGGAGGTGTAAAAAAAAATGATAGTGTTGAAAATCCAGAGTGAAACTATAAAACAATTGAAGTCATGACATTGCTCCAGCTAATGTATACTTTTTTCAAATTCTTATGCATCCCATTGTTTTCATCTCTATTGCTGTTATGTGACTTCTTAACATAACAACAGCATTTAATGCATTACATTATTAGGACTGAAATGCATTTGCTGCAGCCACATCAAAGAGCGAGGTCATTCTATATGCCCTGTAGGGAGCATGCCTTAGACAACTACAGTACAAGTCACATTAAACTGTTCCACCAATGAGTTGCTGTAGCATTTCTGACTGAGTTGCGTAAGTGTTGCTTGATTCATTATAAAGCCCTGCACAAACTGTTTCTTAAGAGTTATATCTCAGTTTGGCATTGCATTGTGATTAGACATGAGCTGCATTTCAACTGAGTAGCAAAAAAATTTTATAAACATTGCTCTTGAGCTGGTTAAGTGTTAAAAACAATCCAATATAAGTTAACAGTGCATTACCAACTGTAAAAAACAATGCTAAACCAACTCATTGGTGGGACAGTTTAATGTGACTTGTACTGTAGTATTGGAACCTATTCAGGAGGGAGCAAACTTAGACCTGGTACTCTCAAATGGAGATGGAGAGAGGATCACAGATGTAGAAGTGGGTAGCCATCTGGGAACTAGCGACCATCAAACAGTATGGTTCACGATAAACACAGCAGTAGAGTCAAGCCATACAAAGGCAAAGGTCCTGAACTTTAGGAGGGCTGACTTTGCCAAAATGGGTGAGTGCCTAAGGAATGCACTAGCAAATGGGCAGGAAGGAGGGGTGGAAGGACAATGGGGAATAATTAAAACTGCCATTACTAAGGCAACAAGCCTTTGTGTGAAGCAAAAAAAAAAAAAGCTATGTAAAAAACCACCATGGTTCTCAAAGGAGGTGGCAGGGAAGGTTAGGGAGAAAAAGATAGCATTCAGGAAGTACAAGGAATCACAGAAAGGAGCAGGACAGAGAACTGTATCAGTTAAAGCAGAAGGAAGCAGAGAAGGCTGTCAGAACAGCAAAGGCCCAAACTGAGGAAAAGATAGCCAACACAGTTAAGAAGCGGGATAAAACCTTTTATAGGTACATCAGGGAGTGAAGGAAGAACAAGGGAGGGATAGTGAGGCTTAATAAAGGGGAGGGGCATGAGCAGAGGATGACTGTGAAAAGGCAGATATACTAAACAAATATTTATGCTCAGTATTCACAAGTGAAGAAGGGTAGGTACCAAAACCAAACAACAGAAACATTCTGGATGGGGGGGGGGGTGATATGAGACAATCCATAGAACAAAGAGTTCTGAAAGAACTCTTAAAACTGAAGGTGGACAAAGCAGTGGGGCCTGATGGGATTCATCCCAGAATTCTAAAAGAACTAAGGGTAGAACTAGTGACACCACTGACTACCCTCTTTAACAAATCGTGGGAGGATGGGGTGGTACCTGAGGACTGGAGGAGGGCAGATGTGATTCTACTTCACAAAAGTGGAAGCAGGGCAGAGACAGGAAACTACAGACCTGGTTGTTTGACCTCAGTGATAGGGGAAATGATGGAATCACTTCTGAAGGAAAAAATTCTTGAGTACCTAGAGGCCAGAGGGGCACAGAAACCAAGGCAGCGTGGATTCACAGCAGGAAGGTCATGTCAGATCAATCTACTAGATTTCTTTGACTGGGTGACCAAAGTAGTAGATCAGGGAAGGGCTGTGGACATGGCCTTCCTAGACTTTAGCAAGGCATTTGACACAGTCCCACACAAAAGATTAATATACAAGTTAGCCAGCCTAGGAGTGGGTCCCAGGATGATAGCCTGGGTTAAAAATTGGCTGGAGAACAGGACACAGAGGGTAATAGTAAACAGAGTCCACTCTGAAGAAAGGGGGGTTACTAGTGGGGTACCGCAGGGTTCAGTTCTAGGACCAGTCTTCTTCAATGTCTTTATAAGTGACATTACAGAGGGACTAGAAGGAAAAGTATATCTCTTTGCAGATGGCACAAAGATCTGCAACAGGGTTGATACACAAGGTGGAGTGGAAGGGATGAGAAGGGACTTGGCAAGGTTGGAGGAATGGTCAAATGTATTTCAGCTTAGATTCAATGCCAAGAAATGCAAAGTAATACACCTGGGAAACAAAATCCCAGGAGAAGAGTACACTATGGGGGGAGTAAGATACTTACAACAACAAAAATGGAAAGGAACCTGGGGGAAGTCATATCAGCTGACCTAAAGTTGGGCAAGCAATGTGAGAGGGAAATAAGGAGGGCTGGGGGGATACTGGGATGTACAGGAAGAGGCATTACTAGTAGAAACAGGAAGTTGTTATCCCTCTGTACAGACAGCTGGTGAGACCCCATCTGGAGTACTGCATACAGTTCTGGAGACCCAATCTCCGAAAAGATATAGACAGGATGGAGGCAGTTCAGAGGAGGGCAACTAAAATGATGCAGGGTCTGCACCAGAAGACATATGAAGAGAGACTTAAGGAGTTAAATATGTATACCCTCGAGGAAAGGAGGGACGGAGGGACATGATAGAAACTTTCAAATACCTCAAGGGAATCAACAAAGTCCAAGAGGGTAGCATCTTTCAGAAAAAGAGATGTGCAAGAACAAGAGGGCACAATCTGAAGATAGAAGGGGGATGACTCAGAAGTAATGTGAGGAAGTATTTTTTTACGGAGAGGGTTGTGGATGCATGGAACAGCCTTCCTGTGGAGGTTGTGGAGTCAAAAACAGTGGAGGAATTCAGGAATGCATGGGACAGACATAAGGCAATTCTAGGGGGTTGGGGGTAGGAGGAAGTAGGCTGTTGGGTAACTAGGATGTGCAACTTATCCATTAAGTAGGGAAATGGGCAGACTGGGTGGACCAAGCGGTCCTTATCTGCCATCAAATTCTATATTTCTATGTTTCTATGTTCTATGTATGTTTCTATGTAAGTAAATGTTTTTAATACATTTACAGACAGTTACATAAACTTAATTTCCTTCATAGAATAATTTAAATTTAGTAACTGTGGTAGTACAAAGCAATTACTCAGACAACTTGAAAACTATAACTACTTTATATTGTACATTGACACCCATAATGACCTCCTTGAAATTGAGATGCAAATGTAACACATTTATCAGGAATATTTTACTATCCTAAATACATTTATTGCTTCAGAAACTGCTCAACGTATCTGTTGCATGACCTACTTATTGACATTTTGCAACAGTTATGCAATGTATTGCTGCTTACTACACCAACATTATGAACCATAAAACAGATGACTGCCATAACTAGGGAGGCAGTATAGCACAGTGATTTAAGGTTCTGAGCTGCAAATGTGGAGATCTGGGTTTGAATCCCACAGCCCCCCCCCCAGCATACTGGGTGACCCTGAGCAAGTCACTTAACTTCCATGTGCTCCTAGGTTGCCCCTGTAAACAAGCTTTCAGCTTAGTGTGCCACTCATGGTTAAACAACTGAAAGAAAAAAACACAATATATTATTTTTCTTGCTTCATTTTACTACTACAAGCTTTGACTAATACATCCATCCTTAAATGTACTTTTTATAGCTTATGTGTCTGTGACCTAGGCAGAACTACACTTAAAATCTCACACATAAATAAATCATCAGTATAGCATTTATTTTAGTAGTATCTACTTCCTTTTCAGGTGCCCATGACACTATGTATATATTTATATCTTTTACCTTCAAAGCACTAAACCTATTCAAATGCACAAAATGCAAGACTTTATTCTCTTCACGCATTACTTTTAAACTTCAGATCCCAGAATGGCCAAGAAACAATTTAGACTTCACTCTTGCATGCCACTGTCACACCCACTTCTCATGCAAACAACAATCAATTACAGAAACCCTTTCATTTCTGTGCTATACACTCTTACATCAGAGAGACATACATCTTACAAAACTGCTAAAAAAACAAATTTATCAAGACTGGTTTCTGAATTAAAACCTGCTGTTTACAGTACCTGCATACATAATAGTTTATTAGCTACAAATGGTGCTACAGACATGACATTAACAAAATTTCTGTTTCACATGGAAAATATCCATATAATGAACTTGTCATACAGGATTTGTGATCGTCTATCTGCATGTATCTAACAAAGGAAAAGGCACCTGCTTGATTCTTTTTTTCTATTTTATTTTTATTCCCAACTTGCTCATGCTTTTAGAGCCAAATATTGACATGCTTAGAGTTAAAAAAACAACATGATGTCTATGTGTGTGTGTGTGTGGTGGGGGGTGGGAGTGATATGCCTAGATGCAGTTTCAGGCACTCCTTAATTACTTCCCCAGGCATCTCTAATAGTCAGTTGTTCCAACATGATAGATCCACCTCATGCCCCCCCCACATGAACCCCAAAAAATGTGGGGGTGGATCTTTAGGAGCTTCTTGGGTGGAGGTGGAGATAGATCTTACGCACCCCAAAAAACTAATGCTGCCTCCCAATACTCAGGTTCCAATTCTTGTACCTCCCATTTAAGAAAGAAAATAATGCCCTGCAACCATTGACTAACATGAAAGCGTATTTATTTGAGGGCGGAAAACATTTCTTGGAGGAGGGTAAGGCGGAGGAGACTATTTACATCTTCAGTTAGTTCCATGGACAGAAAACATGACATCACTCCTTTTGTACATGCAAAACATCTGCAGGCTCCGCCCACTGCAGCCTTAAAAATGACTGATCTATTATTGCCTTAGAAAATGGGCACTGAGAATTGAGTCTCCTGATTGGCTGCTGGGTCTGGCAGGGCCCTGATCTATGTGGCAACAGACCCCAGCCAATAACAAGTGCATTATAAGTGCCTCATAACTCAGTACAGGCAGCTATAGAATTTTGACAGCTGTCAAAGCCGCCATTGTTTCCTCTTGCTGTGCCCACAACACAGAAACAGAAATGTCAGACAACGTACCTGTACGGCTGGGCCGCTCTCCTCCTACCACCAAAGGGAACCACAATAACCAAACCTTGCTAAAGTAAATGGCAGTGTGCAGTGCAAACTGCATTCTGGTGTATAAAGTCCACACTGCCTTAGTGAGAGCAAGCGGTATCTCCTATACCACTACTGAGCATGAAAGCACTGGAACTTTCTTAGTTTTCCATATCACCAATGGATGTCCATCTGCAGTATGGAAAATGAAGAAAATACCTCTCTTCTAACACACAGTAGTGCTACTAGAGGTAGCACTCTCTTGCTAACCCTCTCTGTGTTGCTCAAGTCAGTCAAGGTTTTGCAGCCAATAACTTGATCGAACTGAGGAAAAAAACTGCATAAACTTCAGGAATTTTTTTCAATAACATTGCTACTTAACTACAGCCTCCATCATGCTCCATCTCAGACATTTTGCTGACTGTGGGAAACTGAACTGAAATGAAGTAAGACACACAGATTATAAGAAACGGGGGAAAAAGCAAGTTTTATTTTATTAATTTTCACTCAACCTTTCCTGAGTCTTTCTCAAGACTGTCTCAGAGTGAGGTCTGAATTCATAGGGACACACAGCAGCATGTGGTTTCCAGTGAACACAGTGACCACGATTGAATGCTTTCAAAAAGGGCAACTCAATCATGGCACCTGTGTTCAGGGCTACCTGGCAGGGTAGCGACCGGATACCTGGGTGGGTGAAGTAGGGCAATGGGAAGTGTACGCTCATGTAGGCACGAGCACATGCACGGGAGGGAGAAAAAGGGGAGGGGAGGTATGTGGGAGGGGGTGAGGCAGGCAGCTGCTGAGCTGGCTGGCTAGCATGGTGGGGAGAGTGGTCAGTTAAGGTGTGCAGGGTGCAGGGTTCGAGTCAGGCATGGCAGTTTTTTGCCAGCAGGTGGCTTGTTTTTGGTTTTAGAATTTCACCCCCCTGACATGCACCCCCCTGGAGTTGAGAATCCTTAAGTAGGGGGGGTGCGGGGGATGCAGCCCCCTGCATAAATGTAGATTCCATCACTGCCTTACAGTTTGCCTCGAGTGTGCATCACCGTAATTCATTTTCAATGATGTACACTCGCTCAAATGGTGATCGTTATTCCCTGATCGCCATTATCACATTGAACCTCAGCATATCCTGGTTAGTGGTACACAACAATCAGTGACTGTGAAAAAAATACTGTAAAGAGCTACAAAATGAAGTTGATTTTCTGTGTGAGCCCTGATCTTTCATGTCCTTTACTTTTGTTAGCTGCTGTTACTAGCCAGAAGGAGGAAGGAGAACAGTAAGACAGAATCTCCAGTAGGACAAAAGTGCCCACCTTAAAAAAACCAAAAAAAAATTCTAATGCAAGCAGAGAAACTTTTTTTATCTCCAAACATACTGTAAACTAATTTTTCATTAACTTTTTAAAATTAAACTTTATTTTTTTACAGTGCCCATTTTCTAAATGCAATAATACCCTCCAGAGTGGGTGGTATTGTGCTATACCGGACCTTCCAGGAGCTACAAGACCCTCCACCTGAAGTGTCAGGCCTCATTATGCCCCTGGATGGTCTAGTATAGCACAATACCGTTCACCCTGTCAGGTATTATTGCTTATATACTTGCAGTAATTGATGTAATCTATAAAAAATATGTCAGAAATATCCAAATCATAAATAAAGAGGAGTCTTCTCCTTTAATGACCTCCTCAATACCTGCTCCTCTGTGTCCAGCCATATGTATGTAAATGATACAGTAATCTTTTCCTCTGTCTCCTCTGCCCTGATCTCATGAACCAGCTGTAACTGGAATAACAATATCCAGCTCTGGTTACAAGAAAAACAGTTATCCCTAAATGCTAAGAAAACAGTCTCTGAGCTGGCCCGGTGGCACTGAGCATTGAGGTGCTGGACGCCACACCTCGTCATGCCAGCGACCCGGGTTCGGGAATGAGCCTGGGTCATTGGGGGTCGGCAGGGAAGGACTAGGATCAAGTGTCCGTAGACTGCTCTCCTAGTCCTGGGATGGGCTGGGGAATTTCACTGTGCTGTAGTGGCACCTGGGGATGCCTGGGGGCAATACCAGCACCGGTGATAGCAGAGGGGAAGCACGGTGGATGTTGGCACATTGTGACTGGACATCATTGCATGTCTGTGCTCCAGGGACCTTACAAGGTGGAAAATTTGGGCTGGGCATGACTGTGCAGATTGAAGGCCATGCTCCGAGCTGCCCAGAGGACTTTAGCAGAGTCCCGTCGGGGAGGGTCTGGAGCTGTTCTGTCTGGTAGAGGCAGAGGGGAACCCTCCAGCAGGATGGCATGATGGCCATCCCAGAACCTCTTGGGTACAGTTTGAGCTACCCAGCTCTCTGGGCAGGCAGAACCAGCAGCAGGATGCCCTATGCCATAGTGCTGCTCAAGGAGATAAACACAATTGTGATAAAAAAAAAAGAAAACAGTCTCTATAGCTTTTGGCACTTGGCAGAGGCTTGCTATAGTCTTTCTCCTTCCCTCCTTTAATACCCTTGATGGTGCAACCAGTGAAGATTTATTTTCCTTCAGGTACCTCTGAGTCTGGCTGGACCATCACTTTGATTCTTCTGTTCATGTGGATGCTATCCACAAGATCCTCCACCCCAAACTTGGAGTGCTATACAGAAATAAGAGAAGCATTCTGCTTCTTGTACAAAGAAAAATCCTCACTAAGATGATTCTCCCCATTTTTGACTATGGAGACATTGCTTATAGTGTCGCTTGAGAGTCCACATAGCTAGACTGGACCCCCTCTTTCCCTCCTTCTGTTGCTTTGCCCTTGACAAACCCCTGCATACTCACCACTGTACTCTGTAATGTGTTCTCATCCATCTCCCTATCCTCTCGATATCAGGTGCCTTACCCACTGTGCCTCCATTATCTCCGAATATTGGGTAAGCTCTCTTCCCTCATATTTTGCTTTTCTCCTCCCTTTTCCCCTTCTACCTCTTACTCCCTTCACAATGCTTGCTCTCTCTCTCTCTCTCTCTCTCTCTCTTGCTGTCCCACCAATGAAATGCACTGCTGGCCAAGCTGCCTTCTCATTCCACTCCCTAAGCTATAGAGCTCTCTTCTCCTTCCATTTGCTGTCCTCCTTTTCCCTCTCTGAAATTTCTCCTTAATGATTTCTCTATTTATTCATGTAGCTGCTTCTGATATTGGGGTGGACTCCTAGTCACCTGCCTTCCAGCCCCCAATGACACCAGCATAGCCCTGCTCCCCAAGTATCACCCATTTCTCTCTGTTCCTTATTTTGTTGTGTTGCCAACTGTTTAATTGTTATTTTACACATTACACACGTTAACTGTATGGTAACTTACTGTATGGCAATTTAGTTCTTGAAGCATTCCTGTAATTGTTTATTATGCTTATTTTCATATTACTGTATTATTTTTTATACACTGTACCTTGTATCTGTTCTCTTCTCTTGCCCCCCCCCCCCAGAATGTATCTGGAAATGAGGTGATACCAGCTCAACATGACTTTCCTGGTAAAATTGTCAGCATATATAAATACAGTAGATAGATAGATAGATAGACAGACAGACAGATAGATAAAACTATGATTTGAAATATTGTATAAAGAAAATGGAAACACTGTCTGCTGCATTTTTGGAAACGTGTAAGCAATGAGACATCAATGTACACTTTAAAGAAAAGTGAGGCCAAGGACAAAGCATGCTAAGTCCACAAATGCAACTGAATTTAAACATAGAAATAAAAGGAGGGAGAGTACCTTGAGGCAATGCAATATAGACAAATTCTGGTCAGAGCTGATACAGCTGCTCCGAGCTTTCATGAGCACCTCCATGTACTAAATGGCAGTGATGACTGAACTACGCATGTTCGATACCCGTGTATGTGCAGTCTGATTTGGAGCTGCTATGTTGTGCATGGCAGCCATAACATCCTCAATTGCAGAAGAAAAAGAAGTGCCCCCAAAGTGGATTTGTTTATGCGGCCAGTGGAGAGGAAGGGCCACATAAACACAAGCACTGGAAACTGTGCCACAGCACTGTGAAAGCACACCAAACAGCGGTCAGGTCATGTGCTTCCACAGTGCTCTTCTCAGATGTGTACATAATGTCTTTAGAGCACTGCCAGCGCAGCTGTAAAAATGAAAACTTTAGTCTGACACCACTGCAATGCAACATACAATACACTCTGTGAAGAGAATAAATAGTAAAAAAATTGCAAATATTTAGAATAAATGTTCAAATGTGAACTAGGTATGAGGATCATACTTTTTTCAGACAGCTGTTTGGTCCCCGTCACCTCCTTCTGCCCACTGGCAATGGGGACACATAGGTATCTTTACTGTTTTTCTCCCCTAACTCTCCCCAAGGCCCTGGCATATGGCTGTGTGAACATGCAGAGGCACACTACACACCCCATGGTGCCAGCTCAGCCCCTTCCACCTCCAAGAACTGTTTTCCACCCCCTCTCCATCTACGCTACCCACCAAACCTCCACCCAGTGGGAGTGGAACTATGGGGGGTGCAAACCCACCCTCACCACCCTTGGGAGTGGAACTATGGGGGGTGCAAATCCACCCTCACCACCCAGTGGGAGTGGAACTATGGGGGGTGCAAACCCACCCTCACCACCCAGTGGGAGTGGAACTATGAGGGGTGCCAACCTACCCTCACCACCCAGTGGGAGTGGAACTATGGGGGGTGCAAACCCACCCTCACCACCCAGTGGGAGTGGAACTATGGGGGGTGCAAACCCACCCTCACCACCCAGTGGGAGTGGAACTATGGGGGGTGCAAACCCACCCTCACCACCCAGTGGGAGTGGAACTATGGGGGGTGCAAACCCACCTTCACCACCCTTGGGAGAGGAGAGCTGCCCATCAGCATGCTCGATCCTGCTCCGCTGTCCTCCCCACGCTGGCACCCCGATGACCCGAGGTCGTTCCCGAACCCGAGTCATCAGCGTAGCAAGAGGTGTGGCATCCAGCTCCTCAACCCTCAGAGCCACCACGCAGGTGGTATGAGGATCATTTGTAGAATGTAGAAGCTGATGGCCTTATTAATAAAGAGGGAATCTGGAATCACTGATGTACAGTAATACACTAAATGAGAGAATATAGAATCATTTGTGGTTTGTGTTTTTTTTTTCATTTAAAATATATTCTGAAATATAAAATTGATCAGAAGCACCAATCTGTGTGAAAGGAGGGCAAAATCTGGACCAGTAATTTGTGTTTCAAGAATTGAGCATGACAGGCTTTATTAAATAGCTAATTGAACTAAGTAAGCAGAATCTTTTTATGTTTGTTTGCTCACATGTGCATAGTGAACATATTGTTACCATAGTGTAGTGGGCTGTATAGGTGTGTATTGTATAAGCCAATGAATGTCGAACTACAGAGGCTTGCCTCTCAAAGGCCAATGTTGAAAAGGCTGAAGATAACAGTGTTCAGCTGACTGATGGGCATAAACATCTTTTAGTTCAAAGAATAAAGCCTCAACAATCACATCGGTGTTCTGGCCATTAGCCAGCTAGCAGACTTCATCAGGATTTGAAGATAAACATCAGGTCTCACACTGTGTGTGTGTGTGTGTGTGTGTGTGTGTGCGTGTGCGTGTGTGTGTTTCCCCCTAGTTACAGATGTAAAACGCCTATATGAAAGCACTAAACAGAGGTGGAGAAATGCAGAATGCAAATATAATAGCTTGAAATATGTTAGCAGCATGCCAATAATCAGCAGAAACACCATTATTAGTTGATTTAAATTACATATTGCTAATGTTCCTTTTAAAAAGCATCTGATAACAGCTGGATAACTTTGAAAAATGTGAGAGTTAGACACAGTACAATTTGTAGTTCATATAATTTTGCAATCTTATTTTATATTGACTTTTTCCTCTTGTCCCTCCCCATTGGTCCCATTCTGCTGTCAAACCTCAGCCTCATCCCACCTCCAGGACTTAACCCATCTACTTCTTACCTCATTGCATGAGTGGGTGCCATAGATGGTAGTGGCGTGGTGCCTTCAGTGTTGCAGCACCATCTTGCAGACAGGGGTTCTTTTCCATCTGTTATTCCCCTTGATTTAAATCTGCTGGTGTGCAATGGCACATACATAGACTGTGAAAAACAGTGCATGCTTTCAATGCCCACATCCGAATTTCAATTCTGGTGACTGCTGCTGTGCCACATACCCGCTACTAGGTGTAAGCAAAGCAGCAGTACACACTGTCCACCCCACCTCAAAGGAGAAGAGTCATTGATGAATCCTAAACCCCCCTCCTCCCTGAGCAACATTGATCCATTCGCAAACCCAGGTCACTAGTGTGGCGTGAGGTGAAGCATCCAGCATCCCCACCCTTTATACCACTGGCCCACTATAAATTTACATTAGCTCAGATTTCCTTACACAATATTATTTGTGGCCCTCCGGGAGTTTGAACTTGCAACTCACTGTTTTACAATTCTCTGCTTTAACCCTCTGTACGGTTCAACTAGAACAATATTTTTGCAATTCCTTCCCTTTTTTTTTTATTACTGAGGGATGTGGTATAAAAACAAGATTACTGTCCTTTGAACTTTATTAGCTTTGGCTGCTTATCTGTACATGACATTACAATGTCTTGTTTCTGGCATCATAATTAGCTCCACAGCAACAGACTGGGATTTCATCAACAGAATTGACTGCTGATGTAGACAAGCAGACAGAGCAAACAGGGCAGAAATCCTGTTCCATGCAAATGTCGTTAGCAATAAACAAATAATGGTGACAATTACAAACAAACTCTGGCTTGAGCTTGTACAGCAGCAGCCAAGGTCATGAAGGAATACAGCACTGTCCACTGGGTCCAAGATGGTCACCGGGGTTCTCTGCACATGTGCAACAACTCGCTCATGCACATGGAGCTCCAGCGGCCATCTGGGGCATGGCTGACTATGCCACCATGCCACCGCAGTTCAGTGCACATGCATGAGTCATCACGCATGCTCAGAGATCTGCGGTGGCCATCTTGGACATAGTAGACGGTGCCGTGTTCCACCTGCGACCAGCGGACAAGATAGTGTGGTAGATGCGCAGTGATTGCAATTCACCTCCACTATTTACAAGTCCATTCAGTATCCAGTAGGCTCCCTTTTACTCTATTATGATTGCAAGACATCTACAGGGCTAAGCCCACTACAGCCGTAAAAAGTCCAGAATGGTCCACACTAAAAGTTGCAATGGGCAATATAGACAAAAATCTGTTGTTCAAGCTTTAGCCAGGTTCCAAAAGCCCAAGACCTGATACTTCCTTGGAAGAACAGAGAATAACAGGATACAGTGTACCTTGAAACAAAACTGAAAGAAAGACTCACCAATAGTTGATATAAAATTGTGAGGGGGGCAAGACTATTCTTAAAACTACTATATAAGCTAACAGCCCATAAATAAGCCAATTATACAAAAATTAGCTTACATTCTGAGTGTAGGTGTTCATAAAATTAACATTAATTTTTCAGACTTTAAAATTCTTTGCTAGTCAGGTAACAAAAGCACTGTTCACTGTTCACAGAGAGGCCCTACAGTTAGTTTGTACATTTTATCACAACTGTAAAAGAAATGAAACACAAATGGAACAAGTTAACTGGGAGGATTCATTCATATAAAAAATTATAAAAGCATATGAAAAAACTTAAAAACGTTCTCATTTCCAAAAATAGTCACTCACAATCTGTGTCCATAAGTACCAGTCTGTACAGCAGCTCATAAAGACAAACACAGCAACTGAAAATACAACTCAGACTGCACTGACGCTAAAGAGAAAGCTCACTTTAGTGTTTTTATGGCAGTTGGAAGGGACAGTGCTATGTGTGCTTTATGTGAGCCAAGGAATTTAAAATGAGTGACTTAAAGAGATCATAGAACTAAAAAAGCCTAGACTTTTAAAATGAGGAAGGCGAGCAAGTGAGAGTGCATAATAAAGCAGTGAGCATATTTTATTCAGTTGATTTATACATTTGTTTTAGTAGAGAGGTTGTTTTTTTTTTGTAATTTTCGTGGCTGCGAGTTACACCATTCGCCACTATGCCAGGGACCCTATGCCACATTCCAAGAGTGGCAGGGTCCCAGCACTTGTGATATATGGGATACGCCATGTGGAATCTAACACCATGTGCATGGCATATATGACCCACATGTCACAAATCACAGGCAGTGACAGGCAGCCCCCCCAAAGCCCCACCACCCCGGACCACCATGGCACACACCAGGGGGCATGGGGACAGGACAGATGGCACAGGCGGCTTGGGGGTGCACCATAAATTGGATCCCCAGGGGCTGCCAATGATCGGGGATGGGAGGCAGGGGTGTGCTTGAGGGGCTTGGGGGGCTGTATGGAACCGTTGCCATGATGCTGCGTGGTGGCAACCAATGGTGCTAGCCATTGGTTGCCCCTTATAACAGCTGCAAGCTATCATAAGGTAGCTACTCAAGTGTGGCTTTTTGAATCATGCCCGCAGGTTATGACAGTCACCCTCCAGGAATTGGGTGAAGTTGCTGTCGTAACCCGCACTTGCGCCATGTCACTGTGGGCTGTGGCATAGTGTGTGGCATAACCCATGATTGTTGTAGCCTGCATCCAACACAGCACAGGGCACCTCCTGGAATAGGTGCTGGCATAACGCATGGCATAAGTGATGAGATACACCATGGGGTTAGTGTATCTCGGCTTACACCCACATAGCCCCTCTTGGAATTGGGACCCATGGTTTTTAGTCCTCCAAGCAGTGGGCTCTGAGCACTAGACTATTACTTGAGTTCATACAGATTTCAAAATGGTGGTGCCTCTACCCAGAGAACCCCTTGGCTTATCTCTAGAACAAATAGGTTGGTATCTCCTGGGAAAATACTGTTCTGGTCCCTAATAGACCATCCCCACATTACCCACAACAGCAATAAACCATTGCAGTAATACAGTGTGCAATTAAATAACAATATACAGTAAATGTAGTCACAGTAGGGGGTATGATTTATCAGGGGTAGAGCTGGAATGAGTTCTGGGGAAAGGTATGGGTTAGGCAGATAGTAAGACAAGGTAATGAAACACAGATACTATACATACAGGTGCCCTCCACTGCCCCCACTTACCTCCCAGCAAAACATTTCCACTATGAGTTCCTGAAATCTGGTGCACTGGTATTTAAATCACCCTAAATCTAAGGGACAGGGAGCTCCCCTGATACTATTCATTGGTGGTGCCCTGTAACTTCACTTAACACACTTTCATGGTTCTGATGTAGGATGAGGTATTAAGCATTATACAATGGCAAGAATAAATTCTGAAACCTGACTGGTAAGCTGAGACCTTGATCCATGATAGTATCCCAGCACAACATCATGGATCCAGTCCCTCTACACACAAGACTATATCAAATATAAAATATATCATTACATATGCCATTTCTAAGTTGCCTACTTCTGACATGGCCACTGTTCAATTTGCCAGTACCTTACAATTTTTTTTCGACATGAATCCCTCCCTCCCTCCTACTATCACAAAGTGATACCAAATTGATCCTTAACACAGGTCATGTGTCCAACATGATACAAAATCATATAACTTTACTCTTTCTTTCTTTTTTGTTTAAACAAAACGTAAGTGAAGCCAATGATCAGCTTCACTTCAGTCCTTCTCACTGAAACCATGATTGGCTTCACTCCCTGCTACCTGCTACATCCCCACAGTAACTTCTGCTGGCTTACCAATTAGGTCTTCAGGAATCTTCAGGATTCTTCTTCTTCCCAGTACATAATATCAACTGTATCAGGGTCACCAAAGATGGCAAACCATCACTGTGCAAACTACAAGTCAACAAGATATGGCAGAGTGGAGAAATACAGCACAAACTTGCTCAGAACAGTTGCTGTGAACTGCACTCACCAAAGTGGGGTGGAGGAGAGCAGGGCACACCTCCAGTTGCTACAGTCAAAATTTGCAAAAACATATGGTGTGCAAAATGTTTTGATTTTTGTGTGTTTAATTCTGATGTGACCTTCCCTCTGTTTGCTATTAAGATGTTTTTCTTTCTAAATTAGTCTACTAGTTACATATATGGTAGTTTTTATGGTTCCTGGGGATCTCCATCATAACAAAGTTTATTGCTCTTTTTTTTCCTACAATGTGTCCTGTTCCATGTGACAGTGATTTGTTCAGGACCATTGACTCATCAAGTACCAGAGACAGGAGCCTGATGTGCTGGCCTGCCCTAAATAGGTCTAATTTAATATCTGTGTTCACTATATGTGTGTCAAGTCTAGCCATCAGGAGAAAATGCTTGACTTTTAAAACTTTTTCATTTCATTAAACTACACGCAGTCATTAAAAGCATATACATCACCCCAGATAATCAATGCTATAACTAGTAAAGACTAACTGTTTTCCTGCAGAATAACCCCCTTAATTAGCTTTCTTGTATTTGTTAAACTGTAAATGTAGCCATTACTGCTCCCTGGATAAGGAAAGTTACTTAATATTGCAGCTTTGCTGTTGTAAAATTGACTCTAAACCAGTGCTTGCTGAATCCATGGTCCTGGATATATCACTGTCACATAAGACAGGAGACATTGTTGGAAGAAGAAGCGCAATAAACCATGCTAAGGTGGAGAACCCAAGGGGTCATAAAGTTACCATAAAACTAGCAGACAAATTTAGAAAAAAACTTCTAATAGAAAACAAAAGGAAAGACACACTCGGACTACACACACAAATCAAAACACTCTGTAAAACATATTTTTGCAAATTCTGACTGTAGTACTCCTTTAAATATGCCTTTTTTCATTAAATATACCAATACTGCCTTACAAAAACTAAGATAAAAATGTAATTGTAGTTATTTTTTTTATTTTATTTTTAGGCTAATTAAAAAAATGTTTAATATGAAAATGAACAATTGTATAATCACAATAATGCACTCCAGGGGCGTATGTCATGCTGGGATAACATGACTTCTTGGGTATTGGATGCACTCGACATACACTCTGTCATGCTTTATTGCTTAAATCACAAATACAGTAGAAGTTTTAGCAAATAAAGTGAGATAATTTAAATTATATTTCACAAAAGGTTTAAATCTGCAGGCCTTCTGCCTAAGCTGCACCCCTATGACACAGTCCTTGTACAACCCAAGTCTTTGGAGGTAAGCCTACAAGCCCTAACTATCTAAATGTAAACTATTTCAGGACTGGAGTACTGATCAAGTTCAGCTGATTCAGATATGACCATGCAGCACAAGCAGGTAATGCTGCTTTGTTTCATTCAGGCTGCTGCAGATCACCTGACTACAGGAAAAACATGGTACAGGTATCTCTGTAGAGGTGCTGAAAGTGGTCTCTGCATATTGATTGCTTGGACAGGAGTGAGCTATGTCACCACCTGTGAACTGTATTGAATCCTCTGCCCTCACTGTGCAAGGGTCTTCCATCTTCATCATCTCAAAACAGACCTTTCTTCCTCCTTTTTCTTTTTCTTCTGCCCAACTGTGGAGGGTCTTCACTGACTAACAGGAAGTGCAGGGTGTAACAAACACATCACCACAGTGATTACATGGCTTTGGGTATCATTGGGGACTCAGTAACTTCAAGCAATTGCCTGTCATAGTCACCAGTTTCTGGTTTGGCTCAGTTGCTCTCCATTCAGGAGTCTTGTGCCAGACATCTGGCCTAAATCAGACCACAAACCAAGGCCTTCTTTCTCACACACACACCACACACACACACACACACACACACTGTTTAAGGAGGCTCTCCCTCACACTGAGGCTGATCAAGCACACACAGTCACTAGTGCAATTCTAGAATTTGTTAATGGATTGCTGTCCCTTAATGCTAGTCCCACTACTAGGATCTCCCACGATCTTTCAGTTTATTTCAGTCCTGCAGTCGTGGTGCCTTGCAGTCAGTTCAAGTTTATTGTTTACCTTTAGACATATAAAAGTTTACATTTTGTTACATCATCTCACAGAATATACACATTCAATAAATACACTATACCATTTATAAAATCATCTCACATATAGATGCAAAATATAATAATTTTCACAGAAAACTTCCCTCATGATTTCAGCTTACTTATAAACATTGCCAGGCCATAAATCTCCCTAATGTTAGTTAAACATAGAATATATTTCATACAGGCATTCATATTATACAGGTTACAAGTCTGCATCAACTGACTTATCCATTTCATTCTTTCAGCTGCTGATTCTTCACGCTCTAATAACATGTGTTAAAATAGGAGATCTCACATTTTTACATTCACAGACCAATTTGTTACCGAACTGGCCATACCAACTCTTATGTGACAAGTTTATTATTTCCAAGCTCTCTAATCTTAAATTACACAACCTATTTCTATGCCATTTGTTCTCACAATGTAGTAAGTAATATTCAATTTCCCCATTTTGCATTGTACTGGAATAGGGATCTTGCATATCCATCTCATGTATCTTAACCAGGTCATTTTCAATAGTAATGGAATTAATTATCTGTACAACCTCAGTCACATACAGGTTTGCACTGCTCATAACCCTGCCAGACCAAAGTTCTTCTAGGCCCATTTTTTTAAGGTCAAATTTAATACATGAAACTATGTTACAGATATGGACTCAACTTGTAGATGAACCAAATAATCTGTTCAGCAGACTTTTGGCAATCTATCATTGGCCATATTCATTACTTTTTTTCCAATAATTAATTGCCCTAACTTTAATTCTAGAACTCAGTGGACATAGACCCATTTCCAACCTCGTAAATGCTGTTGGGCAGTCCCTAGGTAGCTCTAAAATGTTTCTCAGAAACATATTCTGTATAGTTTCTAATTTTGATTAATTAACAAATAGACCCCATGTTTCACTACCATATAGTGTCTGGCTAATGGTCTTTGCTTCAAAGGTCTTTTTAAGGGCCACAAATGAATTATTTGTGAACCTGATTGCAAATGCAGTAATCACATTCATTGAACACTGGGACTTGTTTTTTTACCTCAGACAAGTGAACATTCCATGACATATTACTATCAAAAGTAACTCCGAGATATTTTTATTCTTTTACCTCTTCAATTTTTCTACCCTTTGTCTCCCAGACCTCCTTTAGCAATCACTTGTTACCGAAAGATATCATTTTCATCTTTTTCACATTCAATTCAAGGTCCAGTTTGCCTAGTGAATACATCAGGCTTGTTACACCTCTTCTTAAACCCAGAGGGGCTTGCAAAATGACAATAGCGTCATCCGCATACAATAGAAGTTGAATTGTTTCACTATTTATCATTGGGGCAAATGTATCTATTTTAAGGATATCTTTTATTACCATTTCTATATATAAATTTAACAGCATAGGGGCTAATAAGCACCCCTGTTTAATTCCTTTCCTAATTTTTATTTTCTCTGATAAGGCACCATCTCTAATATACCTCACTGAGGCTGCTGTATTGTTATGTAGTACTTGCAACATTCTTAGCAACTGACTATCTTAAGGGCATCCAATATTTCTCATAATTTGTCTCTGTTTACTGAGTCAAAGGCTGTTCTTATATTGAAAAAGCAAACATAAAGTCCACTTTTTTTTTCCTTTAACATATATCTCTACTAGATAATTCAGTGTGAAAATCAGATCCAAAGTATTAAACTTTTCCTAAAGCCACATTGGAATTTGGATATTAAATTATTTTCCTCCGACCAAGTTGACAGCCGTTTAAGTAACAGACATGTATAGATTTTTTGAGCTACTAGCAACAACGTAATTGGCCTATAACAGGTCAGGTCTTGCTTTCTACCCTTTTTAAATAAAGGAACAATCACCCCTTTGTTACAATTTAATGGGAGAATATGGGATTGACCTACTACCATAAATAATGGATTGAATATTTTTACCCAATGATCAACACCATGTATAAATACTTCTGCCGGCACCCCATCTATTCCTGCAACCTTGTTCCTTTTTTGTGCTAATATTGCTTCTTTAACTTCACTTGAAGAGAAGTAAAGCAAACTGGGATCCATAGGCCCTTTTTTCATAAAATTAATTGATCCTATATCACAGTCATTCCCATAAATGTTATTAAAATGACAACTCCATTGATTCTCTGATATCATTCCCATCAAATTATACTGAATATCTTTTCTATTATACCCATATGCCACCAGTGCCCCAAAAGTCTGATTATCTTTTCACCAAATAGCCTTTTGTAGCTTATCCCAGAGTGAATACTTGTAGGTTTTTTTCTTATTGTAGAGCATATTCCTATACTCACATTTCAAATTTCTGAATGCTTTTAAAACTGTCAGAGAAGTATTCTTTAGCCTAAATTTTCCTAAGATCTTAACTTCCTTTCTTAACTGCTCACATTCTCTATCAAACCATGGTTTACTATTATCAATATGAGAATTTGACATCACTGTCTCCTTTACACTTAGTGCTGCTTCTATATCTTGCATATGTGTCTCATATTGATTTATTTTCTGCACAGTTTCCACTCCACTAATCACAGCAGAGGAGTAGTTTATAATGTCCTCCACCATAGAACAGTTCTGGATGATTTCCTCTACTACTCCTTTTGTGTATTCGTTCCAGACTATTTTTCCCGTATTTGATGCATATATTCTGATTTGCATCAAGTTCTTGTTTATGATTTTTACTTATTCGCTTGAAAGCTAGGTTCAGCAAGCAGTCACCCTAGGATAATTTGTGGCATCCACTATACAAAAGTCAAGTGTACTACCTCCTTTTGATGTAGGAAATATTACTTCCCCCTTCCAGTCCCCTCTAGCTCTTCCATTCAGAATTCTTAAACTATATTTATTTAGAAACTGTAACAATAATTTACCATTGTGATTTATTATGCTGTCCATTGACTGTCGAATAGGGATAACTAATAAGTCATCAATCCCCCACTCTGAGGAGGCATCTTCAATTCCCATTCCAATACATACATTAAAATTACCCACTAAAAATATACTAATTCCAGGATATCTGGATTTCACTGAATCAATCTCACACCCAATCTTCTCTAAGATGTCAAAGAATTCCATCTTCTTAATAGATGGTGGAATGTACACATTAAATAAAACCAATCTTTGTTGCTTTCCTATTATCACAATACACAGTACATATAGAATTTGTTATAAATCCCCACTTCTGGGATCACACAATCTAAGGTTGCATCCAGACAAATGGCTAAACCCCCTTTATACCTACCAAACTTAAATTTATTTTGTGCAGGGGTAACCCATACTCTATAGCCTTTCAACCAAACTTCATTCAATTTTCCAACCCAGGTTTCCTGAAGGAGTAAAATTGTTAAATTTGTCATCCATTATAAACACAATTTATCCTTCAGTTTTTCTTTAAGGCCTGCAATGTTCTATGAGATGATATCTATCTGTGTCTTATACTTATTTGGTCAATTTGTCAGATCCAAGTTTATCACACTACTCGCAATCAAACTCACTATACTATTGTCCTCTTCCTGACCCTCACTTTCTGTTGAGATTATATCTAATTCAGTATCCAATGAGTCCTCCAAATCTAGGACCACCGTGGAATTTATTCTCTGACCCATCTGCTTCCTACCTCTTCTGATAATACAATCAGATTCTTCCCCTTCTAGCATATGGATCATCTCTATTGGTTTTAAGAATGCTGTAATTCTTGGTTGCTTGACTACATTTTGATCATTCTTATCCATAGGATTTTTTGTTAATTGTCCTTCTCACGTATTATTTGTTGCTTCCACTGGTGTACTGATAGTTACATCTAGCAAAATCCCAAATTCTGTAAAACTATCTCTTTTGCTCAAAATAAACCTAAATTTTTAAAAATGTTTAAATACTAAACATAACCATCCTTTATATGGGTTTACTTGGTACCTATATACCTATCTAATATCTTGCAAGTTAACTTTATTTCCCAGTGCTGCTTTATGGAGATTATAGGCTGTAAGCTTCAATGTGTAAGGGTTTTCATTTTTCTGTTTTGGCACACCTTATAGGTATACTGTTGGTAAAAGTTTACCAGCTATAATTAAATTCTCTTTCTCCCCTTCCTCCATATCATGGGTATGAGATGGATTAACTTCAACATTTCTTTTTCTTATTTTCTCAAACCTCAACTTACTTTTTTGATTTATTGCAGGCTTATCAGTTTTGTCAGGGGTAGCATTTCTCTTCTTTGTTACCTTCTTACTTCTTTCTTTCTTGCTTCAAATGTTATCTTCATCCTTCTTTAACTGATCCCCCTTACCTTTCCCATCACCTTGCTGTAATTTGGGTTTTCGTTCATGTTGTTATTTGATCAATAAGTCTTTCTTTAATCTCTTTATTAGCTATATCCTCAGTTATTGTTTTAATTGATTTATTTACTTTTGGATGTACTATACTCCTTTTCTTATTTTTTGAAGTCTTCCTAACAGTATTTTCTGCAAGCAAGTCACCTTTCTTTTCTGATGTCATTTTTGATTTACCTTTTCTGTGATTTTGTTTTTCCTGGTTCTCTTCAAGTTTGATCTCATTTTCTATCCCAATACTATTATTTTTCTTCTTTTCTACAGTCTCTTCCCTTGACTTGGCTCTATCCACAAAATATTCAATAAAAATATAAAAGAGAGTCACCATTTCTAACAATTGCATGTTTCCAAACAAAATCCCTTTTTTTAACTCACCTATTTTACATGATAAAGGATTTTCAGTCCTAGATGTTCCCAAATTACTAGAACTTGGTTTACCCCTTTCTGTAGTAAAATTTTCTGCCATGCTGTGGTTGCAATCATTTTCAACCCTTCTTAACATGGGTTGTTGTTTTTTATTTTTTATATATGGAGTTAAAAATGAGTCAAATTATTCTAAAAAGGAACCAGGAACCCTTTTTTGCTGATTTAACCGTAAATCACTTCCTATCACCTTCCCTTTTCCCTGTTTCACATCCACATTTGCACCAGCACAAATAATTGAGGTAGTACAAATTCCATCAGATAACATTTCAAACTCCTCATTCTTCTCATTCCTTCTAGATGATCCAGAGGACACTGCATTATTTATAGTCTTTGTAACATTTGTAGCTTAAGGTAATGAGGAGCCAGATAACCTCTTTTTCTGTTGTTTAGACAGAACTAAATCTGATATATGCAGTTCAGGACTTGTCAGATCAATTAGGTTTCTACGTTGATCTCTAACAAAATTAACCTGCACATTTTTCTCTAACTTTCTAATTTCATCTAACAGTGGATGAAGTGAATCTGGAGTTTGTTTTTTATCATTTTTTGGCCCTGGTGAGGATGTTGCTCTAGGGTTAAATGTTATAATTTTCTTATTACCCCTTAATTCAATCTGATTAGAATTGGGGCACAAGAATTGTGTTATTTTCCCTGCCGCAACATTCCATTGTACACCTTCCTCAGATTTTTTAACATTATTAACAGCCTTTCAGACGTACGTTTTCAACTCTTTTTGAAGGGACTGTCTTAGACATCTCTATGTTTATAAAGGACTTTCCCAGGACTGCAACCTAAGACTAGCAACCAAGAAAAAAAATTCACTTCTAACAATACCAAATAGGAAAAGAGAGTAGCAAAGAACAATGATGTTTGATAAACAGCAGAAGTCCAAAATATTCAACTCTAAGGCAAGATGACTTATCCTTTCACAGCGCTGCAAAGTACTGCACACAAGGTTATAATAGTACTGCACAGTCCAACTGCACACAGTTTCTGGCTTCTATTAAGGAAATGCAGATTCAACTAGATTCAACAAGGTAATAGCCAACGGATAACAAATAGACCATTTCTCCAACAGTCATTAGAAGGACTTCAGCCTGGATGCAAATTTAAAGCAGTGAACTTTCTTGAACCTTTTCCTGTGATACTGGAGGCAGTATAGTGCAGTGATTTAAGGCTCTGAGCTGCAAATCTGGAGACATCCAACAGACCAGACCTGGGTTTGAATCCCACAGCTTCCACTTGTATACTGTGTGACTTTGAGGAAGTGACTTAACATCCATGTGCTCCCAGGTCGCTCCTGTAAAAAGCTTTCAGCAGTGTGCTACTCCTGGTTAAACATCTAAAATATATATATATATATATATATATATATATATATATATATACCCTTTGCTGTCCTTATTCCATCAAAGGCACCAGATTAGTCTAGAAAGAAGGGGGAAACACAGAATAAAAAAGAGCACTTTGATAACCAAACACTAAAAACAAATGACATATATCATTAACCAAGAAGTTAACCAAAAGGTTAAGAATAAAGGAATTAAAATCTATCTATCCTTTATAATCAATGACACTTCTACGATTTACTTCTACAAGTTTAAAAGTTTCTTTCCCTTCCTTTTCTTTTGATCAAAATAAAAACCTCCCAATATTAGCATAAAACAATCAGTTAGAGACTTTAGCATTTATCAGGAAGAATTTATACAATAACTTACATGTCCATCTTGGGTTTAAATATACTAGGCCACTAATCCAGGAAGGAGATGCCTCTGACCCCTGCGGAATTCTCCATGGGATTTTTTAACCAGATGACAAAGAGCACCTCTCCTTCCCTAAACTGGTTCATGCACTGCTTAGAAACCCCAAGTGTGCTTAGAACACACAGCGTTTAACAACTGCTACTAAATAATAACGAAATCCAGTAGCACAGGAGCAGAGAGACTATGATGTTACCCCTTTAATGATAAGGCAGCAAATGAATGAATCCAGCTCACTCAGAGCTACACATGCACATTTACAGCCTTAATCATGTGTGCCTATCCAACCAATTAGAAGCCAGCAAAACCCAAACACGTGAAAGTACAAAACACACAAGAAAAGAATTAAAAAAATATTATATTTATATTATATAAGTTAAAATAATTAACTTACTGAACCCAAAACTGTATCAAAGCTCAGCATAGAAACAACAATAAAAACCTACACTGGCATACAATAAAATATAATTTGATTCATACAAAATATACAGAGTGAATAGAGTAAAATCCAGATGGCAATTAAAAATGTTCTTATTCCCTATCTTCTTAAAACACCATCCAGACAGATAATATAACTTTTAATAACTATTAAAATAATTAATGCAAGATACTGTCACTAAGTTCCTCTAGTCATAAATCTGTACACTCCATGGCATTCCGTGGCCATTAGTCCAAAAAAAATGTTGTTCTTTTCTCTGTCGCACTGAAAGTTAATAACACAGATGGCACCTCTTAGCCTAACTCCATTACACTTTTACTCTGATGTGCCTGCAACAACCTAAGCACCAAACAAAAATTAAGTATTAAGCCAGCAGGGTCAGTAAAACTCCTGATGCACTGCTGCTTCACTTTTGCACATTTTTGCCATATTGTAGGACCAGCAAGGCTGACAGCCAACAGATACAATAGTACTAGGTGGAAACCCCCAGGTCATAGGCCTTTCCAAAGGGCTCCTTCATCCATGACAATCCTGCCTCCACCACAGTGATGCTCCTCCTGTGGGGAACAAAGCACAACCTGAGGGAACACACCAGACTGGAGAAGACACAAGACAATCTGATAAGACCCACAAGATAGTAAATGGTGGCATACCTTTTAAAATCAAAAATGAGTTTTCTAGTGGGTCTTGCTCCAAGAGCTTTGCCACAACCCCTCAGCATGCAGTCTCCTCACAGTCATTCTTCATTTTGCTCTTCCAAATGTTCAGAACTTGTGAATTGCCTTGCATGTTACTGAATTGTTGGCTGACAATTCTGATCTCAAACCTCATGCAGGGAACTGAGAGTCAAGCATGTGTGGGCAATAGAGTCATATATTTTTAGATCAAGTTTGAACTTGAATTATAGGTCTATTTCAACTTTATTCTATTTCTGCTTAAAGCAAGCCTATCATTTCTGTAGGCTGAAATGGCAGTGTAGTTAGTCGTTAAGTCTAGTGTAAGATTAAATGTCTTATTGTACCTTGTTTAGGAATAGACCAGATAAATGGTACTAAATGTGTGCAAACAAGAGCATCTTTGGTATTATCAATTTTGCCCACAGGAGGCTTTGGGAACATTAGTACTGCCTAGCATTTCTTGTTACAAAACCATTGCATGTTGAAATATAATGAATTAGGATAAGGTTCAAACTGATTTGTTGATGTAGGCAAAAACATGATTATGAAATGCTCCTAGCTGAAATGTAAACATTGTTCAGTTTAGCTGTCTTTATGTCTGATGTCAATAAATGAAAAACATTAACTCTGAAAAATGTGCTGTATAAAATATGACCTTTTCTCAAGAGAAATGATGGTATGTCTGAACAACAATACCATCAAGATGGTATTGCCAAATGTCTAATGCAATCAAGAGATGTATTTCTCAACAACATTGCCATCAACTGTGGTATTTGTAGCATCCGACAATGCTACCAGCTATATGTTTTGAACTTCCAGCACCAGGAAGATGACATTCTCATCATCTGATACCATCACTTTAACATCTTGGTGCTTACTCACCATCATTGTGTCAGATACAGCAACAAGTCTTTCTGAAGCAACTTTAAAGTTGCAGGACCTCAGGAGAAAGACAACAACATGCACAATCCCATGCCTTCCACCCTGCTTCAAAATTATGATGAGACAAATAATTCAGGAACAAGACTCCCACCAGCTACAAACATCTACGTAAGATCAGACAATGGATGGAGAGAATACCAGCAAACATCACCACCCCCCCAGCCCAGGTAAAAACAAGTATTTTTCATTGACTGTAAGCTTTTTCCAAATAAACTTCAAAGCTAATGACTCATTTTTGGCAAGAGACTAAAAGGGCTGGGAGTGAGATTCTACCTGGGAAGCTGTAGGTTCATCAAGTAGCTAATGTGTATGCACGTTTTGCTGACAACTGTATAAACTGTCATCATCTGGACTAGTTATATGCCAAGCTGAAATTGGGGCTGTTGTACTGAAGGTATCAGTTATAAAGGAACTGTTCAAAGAACTTACCTTACCAGCAATCCACCCTGCTTTCAGAGGGAAGCCAAAGACTGTCAGCAGTGTTATGTTCTTGTAATGAGAGTGCACTGGTACAAATATATTTGAAAGATCCTGTTGCTTCATTACTTGCTAATTGCTTATATGTTATCTTTTTTCAAGTCTCCTGCTTAAAATAAAACCTCATAAATGATATCGTACAGGTGTCTTGCTGTCTGATTGTCCTGTGAAACACAAGACATTGTGGGATTTATGTGAGGTCCACTACGCTAGGATTGAGATTTGCTCTTGGGCTAGTATAAAGTAAATCTGGTTGCCTCCCACACATTTGGCTTCTAAGTTTGGGTTTGAGTAACTAAAACTGGGTCAAAAAACTTATAATGGCTGCACCAAAAGGCTTTGTTTATACTGTGCTCATTTTCTTTCTAAACAGTTCTGGCAGCAAAGAAAATACAGTCAACATCCCCACTACATGCCTGTGGTCCATGATTGTGCACTCTGGTTCTTTGAACCAAACAATCAGGTTATCATCCTGCAGCTGAACAGTTGAGCAAAAACATTCAGTATCCTTTAGCCAGGCACAGTGTCGTATTCCACAATGCAGCACTCAGCTGATAGTCACAAGCACTTAAGAGATTACATTTGTAAGCCCCATGAAAGTGATGGGGGGGTACCCTTAAATTAACTAAAGCCAATGTAGTAAGTCAGTTACAGTCTGATAAGATCTACAGGCCAGGTTCAGCAGCACATACAGTAGGCTAAACAGAGAGGACAGGCCAGGAAACAGCATGACTATAAGTAAGTTTAACTTCTACACAATTTCAATTGGAAAATCATACTGTTCCCCAAGGACCAGTGAATTTAGTTTAATAAAATCACTGTTCTCGGACATGCTCTGGGTCTAATGTTGACCAATGAGGCTCCACCACATCACTGGCTGGGCTGAACAGCCTCTCAGAGGCACACTGGCATGGGGGCAACTGTGGTATTTCACTACCAACTCAATATTGTGCTGAGTGAAACTGACTCATACATGTTTGTAAAGTTTTTTTTTTTTGCAAAAATGCAATTTTCACAAACATCACCAATTCTTGCAAAGAAACAGTGTGAAAGGGGAAGAATATTGCATCACAACAACTTGTTTTCTATATTATGACTGTTATTGCATGTGAAAATGGTAGTTTCACACAAAAAGTAAAACATTTTTAGGCTCTACAGAAGTGATATTGTCAGCATCCTTTACAAGAATTCATGCAGCACAGAGAACACTGATATAGGTACAGTAGCAGGGTCTCTCTCTCTCTCTCTCTTTCTCTCACAGTTTTATTGAAATCAGGAAATCAGAAAAACAACCTTTGATAAAGATAGCTTAGCTGTCAGGTAAAATTTACTGAAAACCACAGTGGTTTCTGTGGTCTAATGAGTTTTTTTTAATTAGTTTTGGGAGGTTTGAAACTAATTAGAGAGAAAGTGAGACCTAGGATTACTCAGCTCTGTTGCTAATATTTTCATCTATATCCATTCTCAAATGGGGTTAATTTCAACAGGCAGGGTGAGGGCCTCTACTGAAATGAAGTTATTTCTATGGGTATTAAGTAGATCATTTCTAAAAAGCTCATTAAAATGAAAAAATAGACTGAAGGATTTGTTTCCCTGGTATTTGTGACTTGCTGTTATAATTGAGAAAGTGGTAGGGTGCAGCCTCTATTGCTAGTCAATCTCTAATCCAGTATAAACAGTCAGTATTAACCAGAATTCATTTTTTAAAATGATTGTACTATACATTGGAGTTTCAGTGCCATTTTTGAAGATTTGATCAAACTTTTTTTTAATTTTTGTGTGTTTTAGCCAAAAATAGCTAATCTGTGTGCAACAATCTGAAACCAGGACCAGTACATTATTACTTGACTTATTTTCAATGCGTGGATTTAATTCTGATTCTTTATTTGAGATACAGTTTAGTGGGAACGCTTTGATCTGTCAAGTCAGGCTGTCAGTCACTGTTAGAGGCATGGGTCCTTGTGTGGAGCATGCTCCACAACTACGTTCATAATTTGTTAGTCCGTGTTGGTGTTCTAAACAAATTCTGGGTGACTCACCAGCATCTTAGCCAGGTAAATGCCATTCACACATCCAGACAGTGTTAACAATGCACTGTATTTCTCACCATGAGAGATATGAGTCATCACACGCAGCCCACTCTACATTTGTGTTAATCATTTTTTAGCCAGTTTTGGAGTCTTAAAAAAGTCCCACTGCCAGACAAACAATTGAGCCAGGTCAGTAACAGTCACACCCCAGCCAGTGTTATCAACACACTATTGCTTAACGTGTCAGTGTCAGTGGCTCAGCAGCTAGCACACTCACCTCAGAGGCTGGGAGATCAGAAGGCTGTGGGTTTTTTTCCTCACACCAGGCACTTGGATTAAATTCCAATACTGACACTGTAGTGCAGCATGAGGAGGGCACTGCTCTCCTGAGGTGTCATCTTTCTGGTGAGACCTTAAACTGAGGTTCCATCTGCCTGTTCTGGTGGTAGTTCAGGTGGATGTTAAAGATCCCATGGCACTTCTCAAAAAGAGTAGGGGAAGATTTTATTAAGGAAATCATACACATTAAAACAGAATAATCAACAGTTTCAAAAAAAAAATACAGGCAGAACATATAAAAAGTAAACAATAGAAACAAAAGCAAATGTCCACATTACGTGATCGGAAAGTCATTGTCAGTAATCCAAGGTAAGTTCCTCCAAAGGGCCAACAAGTGGATTTTTGTGAGATTCTTGGATTCAGAAAAATAAACTGCTTGTATGGACTTAAAAATGTTACCATAAAGTTCATAGTATGAGAGTTCCTGCTGTTGTAAGGCATCTGGATTGCCAAATAAACCATTTAATAATACAAAAAATAACAAACAGCGAACTTCTATCCCAAGTAGACCAGTTACTGGGATAAGTACCATATAAAAGAGCTGGACAGGTAAGATGTAAAAAAAAGGGCAAATTAGACTTATCATAAAGAAACTTCCAAAAATGAAAGATATAGGAACAAGTAAAATATAAATGCAGCAGAGTTTCAGGTTGAGCAATGCATCCCGGTCTAGAACAAATACGTTCTTCCACCCTCTTATGTTTTTGATTAGCCTTGACATTTAATTTTTCATGACAATTTAGCCAATGATGATCTTTAAACTTATAAGGGATATGAGGTTCAGTTAAAAAGAGAAGTGAGGCTTCACGGTGTATTACAGGGCATTTAGGAAAGACCTCCAAAACACCAAAATGGGTCTCCAAAGCAAAGGCATATAACTGTTTTTTTGAGAGGGAAATCACTTGTCTACTGGTGATCCCCCAGGTTTTTAGTTTAACAAAAACATCCCGTAAATACTTAGGAGATTGAACACCCTTCTCAATACGATGCAAAGTTCCTAAATCCCATGCTGCAAACCAAGGGGAAATGGAGGAAACAAAGAGATCACACCAATATTTATCTGGGGAATGAAATAAAGGTCTAAAATTAGCGTACAAAAATTGACAGAAAAAAAACAAAACTGGGTTAATCATATGCTGTCCACCGTGTTGACGAGGTAAATATAAAACATTTCTCTTAATAGGATTTAAGCGGCTACCCCAAAAAGACTGAAAAAACAAACAATAAATTTTAACTTTCCTTGATTTAGGGATAGGAAAAACAGAACTAAGAAATAAAAAAAGTGGTACCAAATAGGTACGTATCATGTAAATTCTTTTACTTTAGCTCATTTTTGTCCTATTCCAATTCTGAACCATATGAGATCCAAGTAACAATTTTTTATCCCAATTGTCTACATCCATTTGAGGTGACCCAAACTCAATTCCTAATATTTTTAAAGGACCTAATATACACGGGAGACCAGCCACATGACTCTGAGGGGCCAATTGACCACGCAAAGGCTTCCCAATACATTTTAATAAATTCAAACTAGTACCTGAGACGGTACCATAAGTGATACAAATAGATAAGGCCTTAGCTGCAGAGGACTCATTCCCCACTAAAAGAACTAAATCATCTGCATAAGCCAAAGCTCTATAAGGAACAGCAAAGGATGACAATTTAATAGGATCAATGTCAGAAGAGGATTGGAGAAGTCGTAATAATGGATCTATGCTAAAAATGTATAAAAGGGGGCTAATTGGACACCCTTGCTGAACCCCAGTTTTTATGGGAACATGAGGGCCTAAAAAACCATTAATACAGGGACGGACTGTTGCAGTACAATAAAGGGCTTGAAGCCAAGATACAAAAGTAGTGGAGATACCATAAATTTGTAATACTTGCCATAAAAAAACATGAGCTACTTTATCGAATGCTTGACGTTGGTCCAGGGAAAGAATGAAACCAGCAGTAGGGGAAATAGAATCATGAGAGAATATATCACGCAATAAAATCAGCTGGTCTGTGATCAAGTTCCCCGGCACAGCACAAGACTGAGCAGGGGAAATCAAGAATTTTGCTACTAATAACAATCTTGCATTCAGCAATTTGGAAAGAAGTTTAAAATCAGTATTTAAAAAACTTATAGGTCTCCAATTAGATAAATCTAGTTTGTCACCCTTGTCTTTAAAAAGAAAAATAAGAGCTCCAGTAGACATCTCAAAAGGTACAGATTGTGCCTGTAAGATAGCATTGTAAACTGCAGTGAGTTCATCTAACAGTTCACCCTTTAAAAAATGGTACAAATCAGAAGTAAGGCCATCTAAACCCGGGGCCTTTCATTTAGACAAAGATTGTATAGCAGTAGCAACTTCCTGCCTGGTAATAGGAGCTACTAGACCTAGAAGTTGTGTTTGTGGGACCTGTGGAACTTGAATCTCATGTAAAAAAGGAAAAAAATCTGTTTGACTTACAGAGGTCTTAGAAAATAAAGAGGCCGCATAGTCAGATGCAATACGCACAATACTGTGCTGATCCTCATGTACCATACCCTGACTATCATAAAGAGCCAAGATGGTTTTAGACCCAACCACCCTTTGTCGGCTCAATATGGGGCAAGTATGAAAAAAAGAGCCTTGTATTTCATGTTGTTGCCGAGATTCTATATCGGAGGACTGAGTCAGATGATATTGTTTCATTTTCTCATGAAAATGCGTAATCTGAGCCGAGAAATCATGTGTAGTAAGTTGTGAAAGGGAATACAAATGTTGCAGTTGCTTACGGTTGTTTAAGTAGGAAATGTAGGAATTTTTCCGAGAAGATCTACCATGAGAAATAAGAAGGGAGCGGAGGGCTGATTTTGTTTCTAACCACCAGACAATGGGGTCCTCATATAAAGAATATAATGACTTCCTACACTCCAGAAAATCAGAAACTAAATGCAGGAGGTATGATTCCCGCAAATCGTGGAATTTAATTTCCAATAACCCGGACCTTGGGGGGGGCAGCGGCTCCCAAGGAAATCAATACTAGACGATGGTCAGAGTAAGGAGTTGGATTGACAGAGACAGATTGAAGTGGTAAAGTAAAAGTCAAAAAGAAAAAAATCAATACGAGTAGATAAAGAACCTCTAAAGAATGTACGCTCCCGAACACCAGTATGAAACAAAACAGCATCTTTAAGATGTGCGTCATTCACAACTTTTTTCAGAGCAGCCATGTCACCAAATATTATTTTCGTTTTGGTGGCTGAACCTCTATCAGCCTGACTTAAACCACAATTGAAATTCCCTCCCCATATCACAAAATAAGCTATATGCAGAAAGGGACTGATTTGCTGAAAAAGAAGCGTGCGATCAGCTTTAGCCTGTGGAGCATAAATGTTAATAAGTCTAAATAAGGCAGTATTCAAAATGAAGTCCACAAGCAAAACCCAACCTGGGACAAGGTCCAATACTCTTATTATAGTGGGTGTAATAAGATGAAAAAGGATACCAACCCCTGTGCAACGTTCAGGGCCAATGGACCAATATGAAATCCCTGTAATCCATTCTTTAGTGGAAAGAGAAAGTTCGGGAATGGAGTGAAGCCTAGTATCTTGTAAAAGAAAGATACCTGGAAAAAAGACTGTAGAAAGGAGAACACCACAGTCCATCTAAGTTTATTTTTAATACTATTGACATTGGTCGTTAAGAGGAGGAAAGGAGGTGAAAAGGTCATGTAAAGTTAGAAAAAAGGCTCAACGTTTTTTTTTCCGAGATTTTCCTTTGCGACGGGAGGGTTGGGTAAAAGTATCCCCGTCATCCGTCAAAACAGACTCAGCAGTGTCCTTCGGCATAATGGAATCAGCAGAAGAACAAACCGAATCTGTGTCAGAGTGTTCAGCAGTTAGGAGAACCGGAAATCTATTGGAAACATCATGAAAAGAGGTTTTAGACATTTTGGGAGCGGGTAAAGGTCCAATAGACCTCTTCCGAGTAGAGGTTCTCCGGATAGGAGGGTCTTCAAGTATGGAGGGGGGCATAGAGTCAGACAGGAGAACAGGATCCTTAATAGATAGAAAAGCAGAGGAGAAATCAGGGAATTAATGGAAAGGACTGCCAAGGGAAAAGAAGAGGAGGGAAGAGGCACAGCCACAGTACCCAGTTCACTAACCTCAGGGGGGGAGAGGGTCAGGGAAGGGGGCAACGGATAAAGTCACAGTAGGGATATCCGAGACTAACGGCGAATCCAGTGGTTTAGCCACCTTCCATTGGGCTAGTGAAATCAATAGACGCTGCTCATCCCTGGCAGCAGAAAGGGACGTCTTATGAGCAGCTTTAGGACAAGTCATGTAAACATGGCCTTCCACCCCACAAAGATTACATCAAACTAAGTTTGGACATTGTTTACTGAGATGACCAGTCATTTGGCACAGGGAACATTTCAGCTGGTCACAAGTACTACTAATGTGTCCAGAAAGGCCACATTTAAAACAGGTCCTAGGTTGTCCCGGGTAAAACAAAACCCCTCAGTCTCTACCCAGGAAAAAACTATCTGGAAGGTGACAAGGGGACCCATCCTCAGTGTGTAGTAGAACACGGATTTTCCAACCACCTGTCCAAATCCCTTCAGAACTGAAGATTGCTTCGGGATGGCTGGACACAGTGCAACGCTGTTTCAACCAGTATAGTAGGTCAGTGACGCTGACCCCTTCATTGTGGAAAAGAACCGTAATGGTTTTATGAGTAGGTTTGGTAAGTGGAAAAACCTCAAAAGGGGCCCACAAAGGGGTATTCTTAACCTGCTGATAATGAGCCCAAAACTTTTCAAGGCCACTTTTCAGTTTAAAACTAACATCAAATATGGATTCACCAGACACATGAATAAGAGCATACAGTTCTGAAACTTGAAAATGCAAACTTTGTCTCAATAACTGACGACCCACATAAATCCGATCTGGAAATACATCTAAGCCCCCTTTGTAAAGGCAGAGGAGACAGAGTTAGAAAAAAAAGAAGCATAAGGTTTAGGAGGGGCAACCAAAGGGGGCTGAAAGACCACCTTAGGTGAGCCTTTAGTAGCATTCCTGAGTTCTGAAGGAATAGATTTCAAGATATCAGAATACACTGAATCTTCACTGAGGGCAGCAGCCTCCTCTTCGCCAGGCTGAGTACAAGTCTCTGTAATCCCCCCTAGTTTAAATTCAGGGTTCGTTGAGAAAACAAAGTCCGAGGATAGGTGGAGTGGAGAATGCTGAGAATCAGAACAAGGGAGAGGAGAAGCACGATCTTGAGTAAGGGAAACAGTACCAGAAATAGGTATTGGGGAACCAGGGTTAGGGATAGAGGAACCAAGTTCAGGTACAGGGGAATCAGGAGGAAGGAGTTCAGCAGGTAAGACAGTAGCCGGAAGCTCAGAAACAGTACTCACAGGCTGTACCAAAGGGTGAGAGGTAGAGACAAGGTGAACACCTGGAATCTTGATAGGCGAGAGGCTGGAAATCCAAGAACCTGTGTCCGGGGAGCACACCCAGCCAGCTGCTTGGAGCGAGTTTTCGACTGTCCAAGTGTCTCCTTCACACACGGAGGTGTCCGCCCAATGTAGTTTACTCGGGCTCCCCTGTTTAACAACTCTGTCCTTATGAGTAGAGTCCTTGTCAGCAGAAAATGAAAACACCGTAGCAGTCACTTGATCCTGACCAGCACGGTGAAAAACAATGCTGTTTGTAGCTGGTGCCTCACTGTGGGTCGTCTTCATGGCAACCGTCCGCGTTGCCACAACAGAGCGCTCCGAAACCAGAGCAAGAGAGGAAGCGTCTCGAGATTGAAACCGATGAAAAAGATCTTGTTTCTTTTCCTGATAGCATTGCTCTTCCAGTTGCAAAAGATGATGCAGCTCCTGAGTAGCAGAGACATCCGTCAAGAAGGGAGAATCAGAACCAGGCAAAGCAGTGGCATCTTTACGAGGTAGGTCAGGCAAAGCAGGTGAAGAAATCGAAAACTGAAACTGCTCTGGCTCCACATGAGCCGAGGAAATTTCCATAGAAGACAACAACGAAGCTGTAGAGGAGACGTTCTCCTCAGATGGCAACACATCCTTCTCTTCCAACTGCAGCACCTCAACTGAGGAAGCCATCCTTCGATGGCTCAAAGGGTTCCCCTACTGGCAAACAGTAGGGGAAGTTTCCCTGGTGCCCTGACCAAATTTCCCCCATTCACTAAAAATACCACCAACAGCTTAATCTGGTTCAAGGTCAGCTGGCATTGACCTGTATCTCCCTCCTCCAGGTTGTGCCTGAAAATAGGCAGAATTTATCTAGTGTACTTACCCGGTCAACAAAAACTAAATAAATAAATAAATGAGAGGCATAGGTTGTTATACACAACGAAATACTGTATACAGCTGCATAGTCCACTTGTTGGTCAGTTTTGATGTCCTTAAAAAATTCCCAGTTCCACAATAACATTTCAGCCATGTAATTGTCAGTAAAATCTCCAGCCAGTGCTAATGACACACTGGCCCAGATATTCAAACTGCACCAGGCTGTTGCGCAAGCCTGGGCACGGCTCAACTTAGCTGCGCAGGGGCATGGACCGGGCGATATTCAACGGAGCTGCGCCATGGCTGAGCATCATTGAATATTGCACCCTGGCCACCCTCAGTGCACATGGCGCAGTGGCACTGCGCCAGCGACAGTGGCCAGAGTGGAGTATGGGGACGCGCTAGCGCAAGTTCCATTGCACAAGGCGCAGCAACCGCGATATTCAAAAGTTGACATGCAAATGGGGCCATAATGTGTGCAAGGTGCAAATGGGGCCATTTGCATGTCATTATAGCTCCATTTGTATGCAGGTGCGCCGATCCCCAACGACTTGCACCTGGCGCCCTGCCAGGCAGCAGCCGTCTGGGACTGATGCCCCCTGCAGCACGGCAATGTGCCCTACAGCCCAATCGCAGGCTGCAGTAAAAAAGACTAATCCTATATCCCCGGTGGTCCAGTGGACCGCTGCCTGCCCGATTGTGGGCTTAAGTGTGAATAATCAGAGTACTCCTATATCCCTGGTGGTCCAGTGGACCGAAGTTTGCCCGATTGTAGGCTTAAGTGTGAAAAAATAATAACTCCTATATCTCTGGTGGTCCAGTGGACCGAAGTGTGCCCAATCGCGGGCTTAAGTGTGAAAAAATAGATAACTCCTATATCCCTGGTGGTCCAGTGGACCGGAGTCTGCTCGATCATGGGTTTAAGTGTGAAAAAATAGATAACTCCTATATCCCTGGTGGTCCAGTGGACCGAAGTGTGCCCGATCACAGGCTTAAGTGTGAAAAATAGATAACTCCTATATCCCTGGTGGTCCGGTGGACCCCCTCCCCACCCGCCCACTGATCCCCACTGCCCTGCTCCCCCTGGTCAGCGGTGGGCAGCACCCCTCCACCTGCCACCCACCACCTGCCGACTGACACCATTGGTAGGGCTGTCGCCCGATGGTCCACAGCATGAGCCAATGGGCATGCAGCCATACCCGTACTACACATTCAGATCACGTGAATGGATTTATTCACATATTTGGAATGTGTGATACGGCATATGGGCTGCATGCCCATTGGCTCACGCTGGACCACTGGGTGTACAGCCCCACTGACAGTGTCAGTTGGCAGGCGGCAGGGCAGCAGGCGGTGCTGCCGCCCCCTGACCTGGGGGAAGTGGGTGGTGGGGACCAGTGGATGGCGGGGAGGGGGTCCGCCGACCACCAGGGATATAGGAGTTATCTATTTTTTCACACTTAAGCCTGCGATCAGGCACACTTCAGTCCACTGGACCACCAGGGATATAGGAGTTATCTTTTTTTACTGATGCCCGTAATCGGGCATGGGGGGGCGCCACCATGGAGGTGCAGCCGGAGCTTGGGTGGCCACCCACAAGTGGCAGCTGCCGTGTTGCAGCCTGAAATGTGGCAGCTCACCTGTGGGTGGCTATCCATTGTTCCTTTTTTATTTGGATCAACTTTCTGCTGGCTCAGGTAGGGGTTGCGCATGCATGGCTCCTCACATCCTGGGCTGAATATCGGGCTGTGCAGAGTATGCATAGGCACACTCCCCCACCTGCACCTGCATACATTACTGATGTGCTCCAGCGCATTGGGATTTGTGCCAGGTGCAATTCTCATTTGAATATTGCACCGGGGCGCATCAGTGGGTTGTGCATGAATATATGGGCCATATATGGGCCACTGTGTACTTCTAACCAAAAAGGCATAGGTCATTGCATACAGCATGCTCACTGCTGTATTAATGCTTTGTTAGTCAGTTTTAGTATCCTAAATAATTTCTAGTGCCTCACCAGTATCTCAGGGAGGTCCGCATCAGTCACAACCAGACAGTATTATCAATATACTGTATTGCTTAACATGAGAGATGTTGGTTGTTGTGCATAACATGCTTCACAGCTGTGTTAATACTTTGCTAGTCAATTTTGGCATCCTAAAAAATTACACCAATTTCACCAACATCTCAACAAGGTGTGTGCCAGTCACATGCCCAGTCACTGCTAGGAATACACTATATTGCTCTTTGTTAGAGGTGTGGGTCATTTCACACAATATGCTTGCAGCTGTGTTAAACATTTTGCATAGTTCCATTGAAAAGTTCTGAAACAAAATTAAAGGTGCCTTTTCTAAGAATTAGAGAAGTGGTTTAATGAACTCTGAATCTGCTTGCTTTCCTCAGAACTAAGAAGGATGCAAAGGTAGTGGTAAATCATATGTTGGGCTACCAACACCTGATGAACCTTCTTTATATAAGAAAATCGAGGCAGCAGTAGGGATTACAACACAGAAAATGCTCACAAGGAGTACTTTGCACTCAAAATAAGTTTGCAACCCTATTGATCCATATTCATGATCACATTCCAGGCATTTACACAGTCCTTTGCAAGTGTCTGGGAAAAGAAGGTAATGGTTGCCATGCAAATTGCTTGCAGGGCACACATTACATTAGGGCCCTTGTGCACCAAATTATAGGTTGCTACACCCTACCAGTTAATACCTGCTAAAAGCAGCTGGTAACTGGGAAAGGACACTCACAGTCTTAAGAGCCATGGGGTTGCCAGGAGACAGGGGACAAACAGGAGTGCTCAGTGCACACCAATTAAGAATGTTTATGGAGTTGTAGACTGACAGAGGTATCAGAGGTCAACCAGGAAGTATGTTGATGGGATTAGGGTGTAGGGAGACATCCAAATACCAGGACGAGATATTAATGTGTTCAGTGTGTGAGATAGAAAAACTAGCTGCAGGAGTTATACATTTTAGGAGGGGCTGACATAATTAAGGGGGGATATTGGATCACTAGTTTTGAAACAGGACTGCTATAGGGATATGATTTCTATGAGGCTATTGGATAACTTGGGTTAATGATATTGAGTAATGGGGTGACGCAAGTTAACAGAGACTAATGAACATGACAGGGCAGTACTATTACATTGCACCAGAGCATGTTAGAGTGTTACAAAATGTTGCATTTGTAAGTGATCTCAGAGGATGTCAGTGTGCACTGTCACTTAAATAGCATCTGCTAACATCTGAATCAGAGATTTTGCCTTGCACTGCACTTACAGAATGAACTCCTCCCCCAGTGGTGTGTCATCAGCATGCATCACATAAAGCAATTTTTGGTGGTGGTGGGGGGGGGTTAGGAAGAAATAGGCTGTTGGTTAAATAGGATCTGCAGCATATTGTCTAGGTAGGGAAATGGGCAGACTAGGTGGGCCAAGCGGTCCTTATCTGCTGTCAAAGTCTGTGTTTCTATCTTTCTATCACAGTTTTGAGTGGTAGTGAAACAGAGCACATGGAAAGCATCTGTTCTGAACTCTCCCATTTGTGATTCAAAATTAGGCCCAAAAGTCTTCAACACTAAGATTTTGGCTCACTAAACAGATCTATATCTGCAGCTAATGAAGCTAACAAAACAAGGCTAACTAAATAATGTATCTGTATTTGCTTGCAAATGTTTAGCTTTCAGTAAATTCTGATGTGATGAGCAATTATGATCCATTAGTATTTTTTCTTGCCTCAAGTTTTTACAAATTAAAAAAACTAAAATTGAAAGTCAGAAAAATTCAAACAGGTCTGTATTTACTTGGAGAATGTGAATAATAGAGATCATTTCAGGAATGCTGTGAATAATGCACTATTCATTGATAGGCTCAGAATAATGAATACTGTCTGTATTCATTCGCTATTTGATTTGTTTGGTGGATGGAAAAGGAATTTACATTCAACACTCCCTGCATCCTGCCCAAGAAGGCCAGGACAAGTCTGATGGCTACTAACCCCTCCTCCATCTTCAGTGTTCTTAGCCTTGCCATCCTTTCACACAATTTGATTGGCATACTGTCCCCATGTCAGCATTTTCTGAGTGCAATCAACAAAGAGTGCAGTGACAGGGCATTTTGGGAGGTGGTGCTAATCTTAGTATATGGTGTAAGATACTTTGAGCTTTGTGGAGTGTGTGTTTCAGTACAGTACACGGTGTTTGCATTTCACCAAATAGTGTACGCGTTTCAGCATACTATCTATTTATAAGCCTTACTACTGTATATGATGTATAATATGTATTTCAGGATACTGAATATTACTGTGTATGTGTTTCAGTACATGATGTAAGTATTTCATTACATAAGGTAGGTATTAATTTCATTGTATAATGTGCAGTATGCATTTCAACAGATAGTATATGCATTTCATTATAGTATGTGTATATAAGCCTTACTACTCTATATGACATACTGTATGTGTTTCAATGTATAATGTATGTGTTTCACTATATAATTTATGTATTTCACTAAATGATGTATTGTATGTATTATTTCAGTCTATGATGTATGCATTTCACTATGTCATGTATGCTGTTCACTAAATACTGCATACCTGCAGTGTATGCAGTTCACTATATAGTGCATGTGTTTCATTATATGATGCATGCTGCATGTTCCAACATGTGATGTATGTAATGCACTATATAGTGTATGTGTTTTACTATATAGTGTACTGTATACAGCCAAAGTATATGAATTAAGTCCCTATCAGCTTCCTAAATGCATTCCGTAGTACAGTTTAAATTTCTTGCACAAAATACACACTACACACTGTATCTCTTGGACTTTTTAAAAATTATGTTGGTGCATAACCTGGTTCCAACTAAATGAAGGTGGACATGCATCCAGAACAATCCCTCCAGATCAATATTAACCCTCCCAAACAATATTAATCACCCCTCCATGTTCTGGAAAGTCATCCACACCCTTTTCTCCTTACCCCAACAGCCCTCCACCCTAGTGCTCAGATTAGAGACATCACTGATCCTGCAGAAGTCACCTCCACTTTTTTTTTTAAACTCACAGTTTATGCCCCTGACGGACAATAGCCGCCACGTTTCTTGGGGTACCCAAGGTACATTCTGACTCATCTCAAGATGTTGGTTCCTCCTAGCCCCTCCACAGAGCTGTGGTTCTCCCCTCCTCAGCAGAGTTGGGGGCAGGGATATGTACCCCTGAATACACACTGATTTGTCAAGTGGCCAATGTAACAAATGTTGCAAGGGCCCAGATGCACCAGGGTCTCATTGCATCTGGTTCCAGGCCTTGTCTTTTTCTTGGTTTCTCCCCATCGGATGATGGCAAATGAGGGCTCAGGCATACTCGCACATACATAAAGGTATACAGTATGTGAGCTGGCCATAATATAAGCCCTGTCCTGCTTACTTCTGCTGTACTGCCACCCATGGTCACCTAGGTTACAGCAGAGGCAGTAGTCCTCCCTCCCCAGAGGAGGAGATCATCCTCTGGGATGCTCAATCTTCCCCCCATGGCCATCCCCCAATGACCCTGGCTGAACTCTGAACCAGGGTTGCTGGCATTGTGAGTGGTAGTGCAACTGCTGTGCTGATGGGCTAACCATGTCACCTCCACTTTTAATAAGTTTTTCATCACTTGTTCCAGTATACTTCTCTCTTCCTCTACCCTCCCCTAACCCTCTGCCACTGTCCCAGCACACACCCTCCTTCCCATTTGCCCTCAGCTCTCAAGCTATCCCCAAATGCTCTGATAGCTCTTAAACCTCACAAAGGACACAGTCCTAATGGAATTGACCCGAAGCTCCTGCATCTGTATGACCCTACTATAGTAACCCTATCTCTTACATTCTTAAACATTCCTTCCTGCTGGGTGGTGTCCCCAAGGTATGGAACAGGGCTACTGTAATCCCCTGTCCAAAAGGGGCTGACCCTTATATCCCTGGGACCTATCACCTTATTTCTCTCCAGCAAGCCTTGGCTAAACTCCAATAATACCTGGTGATCTACCAACTCTCCTTTTTTCTGGATTCATCTTCCTTCCACAGCCAGTAGCAGTCTGGGTTCAGGAAGACTAACTTCACTGCCTGATTTGTCTTCCAGCTCACTGACTCTATTTGGATGGACTTGGATCACGGCCTGATCACTATTGCTGTCTTATCATCCTGGCCAAAGACTTTGGCATTATCATCCACCACATTCCCCTGGACAAGTTTAATAGCACATGTCACTCTAACCACTTCTTGGATGGTTCAGCTCCTATCTAGAGATAGGTCTCAAACAGTTGTGTAGGTAAAGTCCTCTCCCTCCACTCCTGAGCTGTTCAGCTGTACTCCAAGGCGCTGTCCTTGGTTCAGTCCTGTTCTTGATATTTCTCAAAGACCTCCCCATAGCTTGTGTCTCCTCACAGAAATATACTGTATGTACAAGAACGGCACCGTGCTTTTCACTTCTTGCCCCTCTGATCTGGCTGTTTGGCTCCAGCAGGATTTTACCAACATCCAGCTCTGGTTTTGCACCAATGGGCACACTCTTAGTGTAGTGCTACTGCTTACAGTGCCAACAAACTGGCTTTGGAGCAACCCTGAGTGTCAGAGGGTTGGCTGGGGGAGAAGGATTGAGTTTCCATAGGACTGCTGTCCTTCTATGAGAAGGGTCATGGAACCCAACCCAGACCTGGCCCCTAGTGAAGTCTAGGGGTAGGCAGTTTTCATAACTAGTGGTGTTGTAGAAGCAGAGGATGTTGATGCTTGGCAAGTGGGAACACATGATGTGTGATGAGTGTCATGACATCATTGCATTTCCACTTCCCCAAGGGGAGAAAACCAGGAAATCCCAGTTGGCATGATGACTGTGGTCCCCCGCAAGCCCTGTACCTGATGTCTTGGGCCCGTTGAAGCAGAACTGCATCCTGTTCAATGGCTGGGGTTATCGACTCCCACTGACCTTGTTGGGGGGGGGAGGTAAGCCCTGGGGCAGATGCATTCAGTAAGTCTCATGTATGGTAGGTTGACTGGGCTGGGGGGGCCAGAGGATGGGGGCCACCTGAACCTAGGGGATAAAAAGATCAACAACAACAACAACAAAAAAAGAGAAAGTCTCATTGACTTTTGGCAGCAGGGTCTTGGCAGAACTCAGTCCCATTCTGCTTTCAAAACCCTAGATG
Source organism: Neoceratodus forsteri (assembly GCA_016271365.2). Lineage (NCBI taxonomy): Eukaryota > Metazoa > Chordata > Ceratodontiformes > Ceratodontidae > Neoceratodus > Neoceratodus forsteri. The sequence continues at coordinate 62,786,495 of CM057459.1, forward strand.
GTGATTGGATTGGATGGAAATTGATGAGGTTACATCCTTCAAGTACCTTGGGGTTTGGCAAGTCCACCACCTTGACCTCTCCTGCCATGTGGATGTCATCCATCAAAAACTCCATCCTAATCTTGGTGTCCACTACAGGAACAAAGCATATATCCCACTCTCCTCCTGCAGAGAAACTGTCATTAAGATAAGTCTCCTGGTCTTGGACTATGGGGGTGTTATGTATGGTATGTGACACCTAAATCCACCCTTGCCAGACTCAACACCCCTTTTTCACTTCGTCTGCCATTTTGCCCTTGACTGTATGTACCCCTCCCACTTACCACTGCTCACACTACATGTTCCTCTCACTCCCCTTTCTTGGAGCTTGGTGCCTCTCATGCTGTGCCTCTTTTATCTCAGAATTGTGGTTTGGATCACTCCTCCTTATCTTAACTCCCTTCTCATTTGGCCCTCTCCTCCCACTTACTCCCTTCACAGTTCTGACAGTCACTCTCTTTCTTTCACTACCCTGAATAAATCATTTGTGGGTCAATCTTCCTTCACTTTTAGATCCTCCAGACTTTGGTCCAACCTTTCCCTTGCTATTTGCTTGACTTTCTCTACTTCTGCTCTAAAACTCCACCCACATGACTACATGGCCAATACCTGCAACTGATTCCCCTGGTATCTTTACCTCCATTAAAGTCAGATTACCCTCTAAATTCTGGATTATGCACAGAGTTGCCCAAGCTACCCAGTTATTCATATGTTATGCACTACCACTCTGGACTTCCTACATAGTCAGCTTTGTGTTTTGTGCACAGCCCCTGGAGTTCATACTTACAGTATCTTTTTCAAAACTTAGTATGCTTTCTTCAATTGCTGTGCTGTTAGTGGCTGCTCTCTTTCTCCAGGTCCCATCATCCATATCCTTGGGACCTTACTCCAGCCTTGCTGTGCCACATGGTTTGCCCACCTGTGGCAGAACCTCCAGGGTTCCCCAGGCTCGAGAGGAGTTCAGCTCGGTTATAGTAGGTGGCCCAGTAAGCAAAATGGGCCTGCAAGTAGAGAAGCAGCATCATTCTGCTGTGAATTATGGATTTCTTCCCCTATTTACCATCCCTGGTAGCCTTGAGGGATAGGACTAAATGGATGTCTGCACACAAGCATTCAGATTTCCCAGTAGGGTGGGGCCCCGCCCACCCACCACAGCTCTGCTTGCACTGCCACCTGTGGTCACCCAGGTTGCAGTACTACAGTGGAGCTCATGGACTTTCCTCCCTGGAGGAGGATATGTGTCCTCTGGAATGCTCAATTCTCCTCCCCCCCCAGCCATCCCCTGATGACTCAAGCTCGTTTCCAAACTTGGTTTGCTGGTGCTGTGAGTGGGAGTGCTACTGCTGTGTTGATGGGTCAGCAATATTTACAGTATCTTGTTATTCATAAATTTTCTCTGCTGCAGTTGTGTGATGTGAGTACCTTGTTTTATTTCTGTTTGCTTTGTTCTCCATTATTTACTGTTATATGACTCCACTGTTGCTATTTAAGTTAATTTTATAATGCACCTTTATTGGATTGCAGTTCAAGCACATGGAAACATAAAATCTTTTGTCAGAAAAGTGCCCATTGGCTATTCCTGTCTGTCCATTCCTATCTACCTAATGTTGAATGAGAGAGCCCCAGAGGCCCTTTACTACCCCCCCCCCATATCAGATGTGGTCTTTACCATGCCTTTGCATCTGCTCCACTATCTTTTGAATCAATCTACTGATTTTGCACAGACCAGATCCTCTGGCAGTGAATTCCACCCTTCCATCATCGTCTTTGTGAGAAAGTACTTCCTGGCATCTCTCTTAAACTTGCCTCCCCCCACCAGCTTCATGGAGTTGCCATGGTGCTTGTGTTCCCACTCAATCTGAACAATTCCCCACTACAAACTTTCTTTACCTCATGGAGGTACTTACATGTTTCAGTCATGACATCCTCTTTCTGTTCTTGTCACACACATTGACATAGAAACATAGAAACACAGAAACATAGAAACATAGACAATGATGGCAGAAAAAGGCCAAAAGTCCATCCTATCTGCCCAAGTTCCCTATAATCCCTGGAACCTATTATTCCTCCAGGGTACTAACCCTCCCCATCCTCTCTCTATTCTGCTCCTTAGATAGAGAGATAAAATCTTTATTTTTATATAGGAAAAACATATTGTTAGGGTTATTTAGCCCTATTTACAAGACAGTCCTGTTTGTACCTAAGGGCTGCTATGCTATAAATACAAACTTCGGGTGCTATGCGCGACTGGGGTGGTGGTATGTGGATAATTTGTGTAGCCCACCATCGTAGCTGAGCACCTATGGACAGGTGCGCACATGCCGGTATTCATAACCAGTGCCCACATGTCTGCGGCCCTGCTCCCTCCCCGGCATGCAGGACACCACAGGGCGGCCAGGGGAGGAGTCGTGGACCCCTTGCTCCTCTAGGTGCAGATCCAGGTCATGCATAGCTCCTGTGGGTTCCCAGACCTGTGTGACCATACCCCAGTGATTGACTGGCCCAGGAGACTGACCCCACCACCCCCTGGGACAGTGCAGCCATGTCTCTGGAGTCTGTCAGCAGACCCCACACCCCCACGGCACTGACACCCCTGGTCCCTATACATGTTGCTGGTGCTGCAGCACTTACTTACTTAGCTTTCCCAGCCTTCCCCATCCGCCTCATGGGCTGGGTCAGCACTGCGGGACATTTCCCACTCTCTTTGTGACTGGTGGGTGACGTCCGTGGGGGCATGCAGTGGATTATGGCAGGGTCTGCCATGCCATAACCTGCACCCTACTGTGCTCCCCCGCATGCAACACATTGTGGCATCGTGCCTGCTGCTTAGTGCTGACATGCCTCTTCCTGCCCCCGGCACAATGGTGTCCACGCAGCCAGGGGTTCAGGCACATAACTGGTTCATGCCCCTTTGGTGAATGCTATATGGGGTCCATGGGAACCTGCTCCATGGCATTCATGTGTAATGATGCCAACGCACCTGGCTTACATGGTGTGTTGGCATCGTGCATAGGGCCCATTGTGTATAAACATATTATAAAAGAGAATTACAATTCAAATGATCAATAATATGCTCCTAGGACAAACAACAACTATTTACAATGACATTCAAACAGATATAATTAATTTACTTTATGGGTAAAAACCCTGAGGGAAGGTGACATTCTTGTTGTATAAGGTAGAACATTTCATACTTTAGCTGCCTGGGAACACATTTTTTTTCCCCATATTTATTTCTAGTTTTGACAAGGTGAATTTTGTTTACGTGCAGTAATCTTTTTGAGTCTCTAAAGGAATTCCTATCTATCGAATACAGTTTGCGTAATGCAGTGATTGGGGTAGACTATTTGATATTTATAAAGAGTCTTTAACCAGATTTTTGCATGATTAATATGTAATGTCTGCCAGTTTAATGTAGCCAACAGTGTGCAATGGTGGGTATTCAAACTGCATCGTAGGACAAACCTGACAGTTTTATACTGTACTCTGTCCAATTTACTTAACAGCTGTTTACTAGCCGTGCAATAAACTAGATCTCCATAGGTTAAGGTTGGCATAATAAGCTGTTCTGCCATCTTTTTTCTGTCCTCCCTAGTCAAACATTTTTAGTTGTGCTCTTAGGGCACCCATATTTTTGTCAACCTTTTCTATTGTTGTTAATGTACTCAGCAAAAGATAGCTGGGCATTAAAAGTAATGCCCAGATTGCAATAGTCATTAACTTGCTCTAATTGCTCAATTTTGTTTGTTAGTATTTTAATCTGAACAGTATTCTTTAGGGGCAAAATGCAACAGTTAGTCTTTTTAACATTCATTATAAGCCTCAACCTGCTGAACCACTCCCCCACCTCATCGAAATCAGATTGTAGTTTTGTTTGGAGGCCTTGAATGTTCTCCCCAGAGGCAACCAAGGCAGTTTCATCAGCATACAATCTTGTTTGTGAGTACCGCACAGATTGAGATAAATTGTTATTGAATAACAAAAACAATAGGGGTCCCAAAATGGACCCCTGAGGTATGCCTCTGTTTATTTCCCTGGGGGCAGATAAGCACCGAGAGACTGAGACCATCTGAGTGCAGCCCATTAAATAAGATTGTAACCATTTCCAAGGTCCCGCAGTTATTCCCATGTCCCCCAATTTATTGAGTAAGAGGGTCCTGTCACCCCCAATAACCACTATTCCCTTCATTATGTCCCAGCCCTGAATCCGCTGCCTGTTTTCACACCAAACACTTCAGCCAGCAGACTGTTCCAAGGTTCCACCACCCATTCCATAAAGTAGTACTTCCTCACATCTCACCTGAACCTACCTCCTGTTAATTTCCATTTGTGTCCACATGACCGCAAATTTATATTCAGGCGAAATAGTTCTCCACAGTTCACTTTGTTAATTCCTCTAAGGAACTTAAAGGTCTCCATCATATCGCCCCTCTCCCTTCTGGTCTCCAGTGAGTACATATTTAGTACCTTGAGGTGCTCATCGGATCTGCCCTGTTGACCCTGAATCATTTTTATGTTTGTTTGCACGCATGTGCAAGAAACATAGTGCCATCATCCGAGTTTTCAGAGGTGTGGCAGTCCTCTTCCAATTCAGTCAGTGTGTTTGCAGGCATGGTCACAGTTCTCCATTGCCTGCTGGAGCTGTCTATGACAGCAGTCAAAAATGCAGTGGAGTACAGTTGAAAGGGGGAACTACGCTTCAGTGAGGAGCGATAAGATGATCGCCTGCTTGTCTTGGCGCTCCCCTACTGCATTACACACTGCATCGCATAATGCGTGCTCCACTGCCTTCGCACACTGTATAGCCGGGGGTTGCCCAATCCCCGTCAGCTGTGCTGCACTCCCAAACAGAGTTCCACATGCCACGCTGGGTGCCCACCCCAGCGTGGCTACACATGTATAGCCAGGGGGTGCCCAATCCCCATCGGCTCCACTGTCTCCCCAGAGTACAGGGAGCCACGCTGGGTGCCCACCCCAGCATGGCAGCAGATGCTGTCGCTGATGGGGTGCCCAATCCCCATCAGCTGTGCTGCTCCCCTCAAACCAGGTTCCACATGCCATGCTGGGTGCGCACCCCAGCGTGGCTACATATGTATAGCTGATGGGGGGGTGCCCAATCCCCATCAGCTCCACTGTCTCCCCACCCAGAGTACAGGGAGCCACGCTGGGTGCCCACCTCAACAAGGCAAAAGATGCTGTCGCTGACGAGGGTGCCCAATCCCCCCATCAGCTCCACCCCCCCAAAAAGCCATCCTTGTGCCATGCTGGGAGCCCACCCCAGCGTGGCAAACGTCCAGTGTCGTCTCGTCCTTTGTTTAAAAAAAAAAACCCTGAAATAGAAAAATGGTCCCTCGCTGTCTCTGCCCCCACCCGCGCCCATCCACTGCACCCCTGCCTCCCCCAACCCCTCACCCCATACTTACCTCCAGACTCCGGCGCAACGATCTTCGGTGGACTGGGAACACATCTGCACTCTTCAAAGCCGACCGCAAACAGAGGAAATGCCGGTAAGCTGTATAATGGGATAAATAGGGGTTTTTCAACTTTGCTGCATATCTCAGGCATTTTTTGGAATTTTTGCACCAAATTTTCAACATGGGGTTTTTGGGACCCCTTCTCATGAATGCCCTCACTGTCATGGCATTGATCGTGCCCAAAGGGTGATTTCGCAGTCATTGTGTGAAATCACCTTTTGGGACCAAGTAATGAAATGACACTGCCACTGTTCATAAGGTGGGCTCTCAAAAAGCCTATGTTGAAAATTTGGTGGAAAAATTCCTAAAAATGACTGTTTTACGAGTGTGCATTGCGCAGTTCCTACGCACACTCGTAAGTTCACAAATTTTCAATATTTTCACTCCAGATTTTCAACATTGCCATTTTCCACACCTCCTTATGAGCAATTACAGCTGTCATTTTTCACATCTTGCCCAAAATGCGTTTCCACAATATAGCGCACAATGGCACAGTCGATTGTGCGAAATCAATGTATGGGACACATTAAGAAAATCACAGTGACACTGTTAATGAGCAGAGGTCTTAAAATGGCTATGTTGAAAATTTGGTGAAAAAATTCCTAAAATGACTGTTTCTGACGTGCATTGCACAGTTCCTCATGCCTTTCGTAAGTTTGCAATTTCAATATTTTCACTCCAGATTTTCAACATTGCCATTTGATTACACTTCCTTATGAACAGTACAGCTGCCATTTTCATATGTCGCCCAAAATGTGTTTCCTCACATGTAGCGCACAATGGTGCAGTCGGTGTGCTAAAGCAATGTTTGGGACAGATTAAGAAAATCACAGTTACACTGTTCATTAGCAGAGGTCTTAAAATGGCTATGTTGAAAATTTGGTGACAAAAGTCCATAAAATGACTGTGTTATGAGTGAGCGCGGTTTCCACGCACCCTAGTAAGTTCATGACTTTGTAATATTTTCAGTCCAGATTTTCACCACTGGCATTTTTCCACACTTCCTTATGAACAGTACAGCTGTCATTTTCACAACATGACGAAATGTGTTTTCACACTTTCAGCGCAGAGATGTGGTCATTGTGGAAATCATTGTTGGGACAGATAAGAAAATCACAGTGACACTGTTCATGATCGGAGGTCCCAAAATGCCTGTGTTGACAATCTACTGTAAAAATCCCCAAACTAATTACATTACGGTGTGCATTGCACAGTTTCTATGCCTTCAGTGACTTCACTAGTTTTTTTAATATTTTTACTGCAGATTTGCAACATTGCCATTTTTTACACCTCCCCATGAACAGTACAGCTGTCATTTTTCACATCCTGTTCGGAATGTGTTATTGCACCTGTGGTGCTAAATGCCGTAGTCACTGTGCATAAGCAGCTTTCGGCTAACAAACTGATATTGCCACTGTTCATGAGGTGGGGTCACAAAAAAACCATGTTGAAAATTTGGAGTGAAAATACCAACGAATGCCTGAGGTGTTAGGGTTTCTAACCATAACGCCCCACTCTGTAGAGAATGACAGGCATCAGGGGTGTGACTTGGGATTCTTGCTTGTAATGCTCATGCCATTCCACACCCTGCAGCCAGTGAGAGGCATCGAGGTATGCATTGGACTCTTCGGCCCCAAAGTTCACTCCATTCTCCTATACCGCACCCATCTCACCATATTTCCTGATGGAATGGGTGCGCATAAGGGCCAAAGACCCCAAGGCGCACCGTGACACTTGTCAGTGTCCGCAGGGTAGGGTGCGGTGAAATGGCATGACCGTTATGCCTGACGACCCAAAGGCACACCCCAATGCCTGTCACTCTCTGCAGGGGGGTGGTGGTGGGGTTGGCTTCAGTTCAATACTTCACTGCCATTCCTATTATGCAGCTCTCTATCTTCTACACTGCCACTGCCAATGCCAGCAAGCAAACATTCGGCATTGACAAATGCTTGTTGTTACTCTGCACTGCACTGTCTCCAACCTATACTTATCCTTTCTGAGGTGAGGATTTCAGAACTGGGTGCAGTACTCTAGGTGAGGCATCACCAGGGATCTGTAGAGGGGAAGTATTGCCTCTTTTCTTCTGCTATCAATATCCCTCCTGATATATCCCAGCATCCTGCTAGCCATGCAATAGGCCTTGTTGCACTGACTCGATTTCTTAAGTGAGTTGTTAATAACTCACAGATCCCGTTCCTCAGCTGTAGTGCTAAGACTCTCTCTTCCCATCCACTATTCTGTCTTGGGGTTCTTTTTCCTTAGGTGCAGTACCTTGCACTTTCTAGCATTAAATTTTAACTGCCAGACCTTTTACCACTCCTCTAGATTTTGTAGGTCTCTCTGCATTTCCCTTATTCCCTCATCACTATTCATCCTCACATCTAGTTTTGTGTCATCTGTGAAGAGACGCAACCTGCCCTGGATTCCTTCTCCAGTGCCACTAATGAACATGTTGAAAAGGACTTGATACAGAACTGATCCCTGTGGAACCTCCCGCTCCTCTGATTTAACCCCATTGACCACCCCCCCTCTATTGCCTCTCCTCTATCCAGTTACCCACCCAGTTCACTATGGGTTTAGCTTTCATCTTCTTGAGCAATAGTTTGTGAGGTACTGAGTCAAAAGCCTTGCTGAAGACAAAGTAGAGCAGATCCACAGCATGGCCCTTGTCTAATTCCTTTGTCACCAAGTCAAATAAAACTATCAGGTTAGTCTGACAAAATCTTCCTGCCACAAAACCATGCTGTTTACTATCCTGCAGCCTGTTGCTCTCCAGGTAGTTTATGAGGCCATCTTTGATTAGTGTCTCCATCAGCTTTCCTACTATAGAGGTTAGACTGACAGGTCTGTAGTTCCCTGGTTGCTCTTTATCCCCCCCCCTTATGAAGCGGTACAATATCTGCCACCTTCCAGTCCCTTGGTACTTCCCCATAACATGTTTTGATCTGCTAACCTCTCCTTGTATGTCCTGTTCTGCAGTCCCTGGATCATCTTGGTTACCTTCCTCTGTGCTGACTCCACTCTGTCCCTGCCCTTCTTCAGATGCAGACTCCAAGGCAGCACACAGTACTTCAGGTGAGGCCAAACCAGTAACCTATACAGTAGTAGCAGCACCTCCTCCCTTCTCCTGTTAGTGATCCTTCTTCTTATGCAGATCAGCATCCTAGATGCCCACCAATTGACCTATTGCAGTGTTCTGATGCCTAGAGACTGTCTGAAAGTATTGGGCCTATGCACCAAGGGGCTGGAATTATGCACCAGAGGCGTGACTCTCACCCAAGTAGCTCCATGCCTGGGGATAGGTGCACACAGGCCATATTCACCAATGGTCTCCCACCTGTCCATGGCTCTGCCCCCCCAGGCATGCAGGACCATGCAGGGTGGACCAGGGTGGAGTAGCAGACCTGGGTGTGCATCCAATAGGAAACCCATCCCAGGTCCCAGAGTGGATCCCTTATGCAGGCAGGTGCTGGTCTGGGTGTATGAATAGCACTCACAGGTGCACAGATCTGTGCTGCCATGCCATCAGCCCCAGTGCCAGCATGCTCCACATCGGCACCCTCGGTGGCACCTGCCACACCGATGCCCCCCCAACAGCACTGCTGACCATCCCCGTCCATGTAGTGGAGCCCCCCCAAGAAGGGCACTGGTCCCGAACAGCACAAGTCCAACCCCCACACACGCAAAGGTGCCCAGTGTACCCTGACCCCATACTACCCCTGTTCACCAGTTGTTCCTCACCCATCCACAGGACCAGCAACCCCCATCCAAGTCCACATACCATCCTGCTGGTGCCACAGTCAAAGACAACCAGCAGCACAGCCCTCCACACACCTCCAGGGCTGCCAGCCATCTGACCTATGTGGGCACACAGCAGCTACGTGCCTCTGTGTATGTCAGATGGCCCATGGCCATGGAGGGCTGTGCCACTGGCCATCTCTGACCACGGCACTGGTAGGATGGTATATGGCATTGGGTGGGGGTTGCTGGTACCAGACATGGGTGGGAGACAACTGGTAAACAGGTGTGGTACAGGGTCTGGGTACCACTGTGTCCATGTGGGGGGTAGCCATGTTGTCCGGGACTGGTGTCTCTTCTCGGGGGTGCTGCACCACATCTGGCATACTGCCAGCCATGTGTGGGGAGGTGAGCTGCATGGGCACCTCAGAGCAGCACTGGGATGGAGGGTACTGCATTGGGGGGATGGGGCAACACTATGTTTTTGTGTGTGGGGGTGTCAGCCTCGGGGGTCTGGGAAGGCCCACGCTGTGTGTGGGGGGTTCCCCACCTGCTGCAGGGATGTTCCGGTGGCCAGTATGCTGCAGGGGCAGGGTGCATAGAGGACTTACAGCAGAGTTCTCCCTGGCATACCATGTGCCCACTTGTGCACTCCAGTGCGCAGCACTACATGCCTTAGTTCATGGCACATAGTACTGGCATGCCCTCGGCCCACCCCCAGCTCATTGCTGCCCATGCAGCCAGGGGATCAGGTGCATAGGGGCTGTGCACCCCAGGTCATGCATCCCTCTCAGGGGTGCAATGGATGCAGGGTGTAGCCACTCCGCACATTCGTGCATAGGCCCCAATACTCCTAAGCCCTTTTCTTCCTTGGTGCTTTCCATAAGTATCTTCCCATTAATGTATGTACATTATTGCTATGCTCCATTATTGAATTCAGTTTGACTTTATCAAATAGGCTGAACTACTTCAGCCGCCACTGAAGTAATTGGTATAGGGTAAAACAGACTACAGATAAGGGAGAAAAAAATCTTTGCGGTTGGCTACGACTAACAATTACTATAGCTTACATGTGGCAGGTGATGTCTGTATGCCACTGCTGGAGATTGGCATTTTTGTGGTAGTATGGCACAATCTGTATCATGTATGACTTCTGTATTTCAGTTTTGAGTTATATTAATTGTTAGCATTCATTACATAGTGCAAAGGATCTCCTGTAGCCTCTGTTTTATCTCCAAGCCAGTTACTGCATTTTCACTGACCCATTTATTCTCAAAATTTATAATGCCCCCCAAAACGTTATGTATCCAAGAACATAATGGCAAATTAAAAGTCAATAAATTAAGGTCATTACATTTACCTTTCCAATATTTTACCATGCAGAGATGTAAAGTTTTTCGTTTTTAATATGTAAAATGTTTTTAGTTTGTTATAGTGGTTGCGCTAAAGTTACAGTTAAGACAGCTGCTGCCCACTGGCAGACAAACTTGTTGTCAATGGACTACATGAAGTCATGAAAAAGAGGAAGTTGTACATCTGAGTGGCCATCATTAATTCATTTTTTGGTGTAAGCATTACCATCACCGTCCCACTGATGGTGGATTGGTTGAACTTGTGGGTGTAATTTAACTTATAATGGCTCACTGTTAGCCGTGTATCACACCTGATCATGTCAAGCTTGTGGCTGATAAGGGTGTAAAGGTTGCACTGTCTTCAGAAGGACTTAAGGTGGAGGTGTGCATGTCATAATCTTGTCCTGCCTGTGCTGCTAGGAACTGTGAGTGAGACAGTAGTGCTGCTAATGCCAGTGGGAGTCTGGAGAGACTTGCCAGCAGGAGGTATAAGAGTGGGAATAGCAGTATATGTGACTTGTTAGACATGGAAACACTCAAATGGTTAGCTGAACTTGACCTTTGATAAGCTGAGTTTCAGAAAGGCTAAGAATTCAGTATTGTCAGGATCTGGCCTGGAGCAATGTGGTGAGGTAAATCATTAGTTGTGCTGAACTATCTTTCCAAAGTGACTAATGTTGGAAGGCATAAGAGAAAATTCCAAGCCAGTTTAGCCAGTGTAGGCCAAATGACTTACAGGACCTGGCTTGCCAGAAATCGATGGGAGCACTACTTGAGCGAGACAATGGCTATGCTAAGCATCCTTTATGTACTGTAGTAAGATGTATGTGCCTTCCTCCAAAATGTCTGTGTGGGGTTGGCAGTCAGCAACAGAAAGTTCCCAAATGTCTTTTCTTGTTTCTGGATCATTACTATCCAAGTCATCTTCCATATCATCATGCTGACGCATGGTACTGAAAGCATGCACAGTCAACTGAGAAGTAGAAGCAGTGCGAGTAGGAGGAGACCGATTTGTGATAATTTCTTCATGTTGTTTGTGCTGCTCCATTTGAAGGCTATGAAAATGTTTCTGTTTGATATAGTTAATGCCTGTGTGGGGCGGGGGAGGCACATATCTTTATATTTGGGATCTAGTATTATTGCCATGCCAAACAGTGTACCCAATCTAATACTTTTAAATCTGCCTGCAATTTATGTCAGAAACCTCTCTGCCACTACCTTAATGGATACTGTATCCTCCTTGTACTGCTGCTGAGATAATGCAGATGAACAAGTATGTGTCCACAATTTTCTCCCCCAGAATCATCACTTTCAGTCTCCCCACCTCCACTGGTGTCACTGCCTTAACAATAACCACCACTACTAGTCTTGCTTTGTTGGATTGTTGTAGAAGATCTCAAATAATTGTGTATATATGTGTGTGTGTGTGTGTGTGTGTGTGTATGTGTGTGTGTTTGTGATTCAAGTAAACTTGCCAAAGGAAGTACCTTACTAAAGGTCGCAGTTTCATCACTGACATCTGTAGCAGTTTTCATACACATTACATTCCAGAGCACAAGCAGTTTGAGGATGGTAGTGTAATGACTAGAAGCGCATAGTGGCAGCCATTTCAACATCAGCACCGACACACAGCCTTGGGCAGTTCCATGAACTGGTTTTATTGAAAGGAAATGTTAGTCAGGACATTGGCTAAAAATCCCTACAGCACAGCACCCCCTACTGGTACTGACTTCAGGTGCCAGTGTTTAAGGGATGAGCCCAAATCTGGTGTAGGACAAAGATACATGTTATTATATTATTATTTGATATATTATATAATTGTTATGTTATGTTATGGTGTGCTGTGCTATGCTATGCCATACTTAGTGATGTGATGTGATGTGAAGAATATTTATTCAGAAATACAGAGGCAAAGAGGGTGGTTAGGGAGGCAAAATCAGGCACAGAACTGCATATTGTAGAAGAGGTCAAGGGTGGAAAAAACATTTCTTCTGATATAACAGGGGAAAAAAGAAAGAAAGGAGGGGAAATCATTTGGCTGTCAGAGAGGGTAAAAGGCTGCCACAGCCACACTTAATGATTGTTTTTGCTCAAGTTTCTCCAGGGAGGAAGACAAGCCTTTTGACTGAGAGTGACATCAAAGCAGCTGATAAGGGTGCCCCAGAGATGAGGCAGCCAATACTTACAACTGTCAGGGTGAAGAAAGGGCTACCAGCTCTAAAGGAACCCACTGCTGCCCATCCCTGGCATCAATGAACTCAGTGCAAACTGCTCCTGGATCCTGACTCGGCAGCAGATAGTGTAAGATCTGAATTTCAGGACCATGCTGAGAGGAGCGAGCCTCAGGGAAACTGGTCTGGCAGCACTTCTGGACAGTGCCTTTGGATAAATAAACATGCATGGGGGTGTAATGGTTCATTTGTACACTGACAGCAATGTAAACTGAAGTGAATAAAATGTAAATTTTAATAACCGATAATCAAATCCTGAGACACTGTTCCTAGTGGCCATGGCATCAGCAAGAGGTATTTCACAGTTTCAAGCCTTGGTTGCAGACACGCCTTTCATTATTTTTCTGAACGCTAGGGTTACATTATGTGTGTCTCCTCATTTCCTTCCATTTTTTGTGTCTGAGAGAACACTAAATCATACTATTGACCTTTCTGTTTATTTTTTATCTCCCACAGACAGTGGGGAACATCATTCATATTACAATACCAAGGATTGTAAAAAATCCTCCTGACCGTTTATAGCTGTTGACACCAGGATGGTGTGCTCCCCAATTTCAAAACAGGGCATGTCCAAATGGCTAACCAACAGTATTATGTAATAAGAACCCTCCCTTACCCCCAAGAGCTGTTTTTCATCAGAAGAGACCACTCAGTAGATCGGGGCTGAGCTGGAGAGCAGTGTAAAAGGAATTCACAAAAGAGTGAATCAGGAGTGAGACCAAGCCCCCAGCCTATCAGATGGGCCAATATGATGTGATCAGGAAGTCCTCTTCCTGTTGTTCTTCTATTTAAATACACATCCAACAAGTGGACCTCCATACTGTGGACCTCCCCATGAAGGACCAATGTGCCAAAGGCATCGGAGACTGTCCACCAGAGTCAGCCCAACAAGGCAGCTGGCAGCCGGACACTCTGTAGCACAGCAAGGAGACAGGGGAACCTATGAGGAGGGAAACAAGGCCTAGACTCAGCAGGTATCAGTGGGAAGAAGAGGAGGACTAGGAAGTTCAGCTTAACAACTGTGGTAAGTGTCCTATTAAACTAATGTTGTAGCTCACAGGAGTGAGAAAAGTTAGGGGCACACAAAAATTACAGAATAGGAGAAACACCCAATCCAGGGTAGGGGTAAAAAAGAGTTTCAAGCAAGTAAGGGATACACAGGAAGTTGGGAATTAGTGAAATGCCCTATCTAGGGTAGGGGTATAAAAGGGTTTTAAGTATGTAAGGGTTACACAGAAAGTTGGAAACTGGTGAAGCACCCTATTAAGGGTATGGGTAAAGAATGATTTTAAGAAAGTAAGGGTTACACAGAAAGTTAGGAATTGGTGAAACACCCTATCTAGGGTAAGGGTAAAAAATATTCGGTGTGAGCAAGTGAGCAAAAACAGGCAGGGCAATAAACAGATATGCTGGGAGTGGTGCAGTGCAGTGGCTGTGGGGTGGCAGTTTTCAGGGAAACTTTATGGAGACTACGGTGCTGCCCCATCTGTGTGCACCTCTCTGGGCTGAGGTCGGAGGTTGTTAAACTCCAAGATTTGGGGGCCACCTCCCCCACCCATGAGCCACCAAGTCCACCACCACTGCCTCAAAAAGTGCCAAGGAGGAGGAGCGGTTGGACTACAGTGGGCTTGGGAAGGGTAAGGGTGGTGGGTTAGAGGCACATCTACCCTACGGTACCATTACATAATTCATACGCTACCCTGGTGAAGCAGGACTGTCCCAAGGAGGCACCCATAGTAGTGACCAGGGAGAATGTGGGGGACCTCCATGGTGGAGTCCCAAAGGAGGGTGGCAGAGGACCCAAGAGGAGAAGGAAGCAACTCCTGGTGGAGGACTTCCATTGTAAGAGGATGGATTTGGGGGCAGGAAGGGAGGGGGAGAAGGAAGTTAGGTGCCTACCTGGTGCCACTGCTCAGAGGAATGGAAAGCAGATCCTGAGGATTGCTGGGGAAGCAGGATGGGAGGGAGGACTGGATGTCATTGTCCACCTAGGGACAAATGACCTGGCTAGGGACAAAGTTAGGATAGTGGAAGAGGATGCAACCATCTCATGGTAAGCTTTAAGGTAAACATAACACAGGACAGCAACCACTCAAAGATAAAGGTGTTAGATTGCAGAAAGGCTGTCTTCCAAAAAATGAGGAACAACATAAGTAGCCAGTTAATGGAAACAGAGCTTGAGGAGGTGGAGGTCATGTGGGGTAGACTCAAGACAGCAATAAAGACTGCCACGGATCAATGTGCCAGATGGATCAGCAAATCAAAAAGGAAAAGAAATCCTCTATGATTTTCCAAGGAAGTGGCTACCACAGTCAGAGAAAAAAGAGGTGTACAGCATATACCAGGAAACCAAAACTGAGAAAGACTGGGAGTCATACAAGGACAAAATGAGAGAGTCTAACAAACAAATTAGAAAGGCAAAAGCCCAGACAGAGGAAAAGATAGCAGAAGGGGCAAAGAGAGGTGGCAAATAATTTTTTAGATACACTAGGGAACGTAGGAAGACAAAAGAGGAATACTAAAGATTGCTACAGAAGAAGGGAAATGCACCAAACATGACCAAGAGAAAGCCAAATACTTCTGCTTGGTGTTTACCAAAGAGGACCCAGGGGATGACCCAGCCCTGAAAAATCACAACACCCCAGGACCAGGGGTAGACATGAGTCCATTTAGAGAAGCCAAAATACAGGAAGAGCTAAATAAACTAAAAACAGATGAAGTCATGGGACCAGATGAGATGCACCCCAGAATCCTTAAGGAACTGAGTGCAGAATTAGCAGCCCCACTGGCACTTCTATTCACAAACTCATTGAAGAGCAGTGTGGTACCCGAAGACTGGAAAAAGGCAATAGTGGTTCCACTTCACAAATCAGGCAGTTGTGAAGAAGCTAGTTATTACAGACCGGTGAGCCTCACATCTGTAGTAGGGAAATTAATGGAGTCACTACTCAAACAGAGGATCGTAGCATTCCTTGAAATAAGTGGCCAACAAGACCCTAAACAGCATAGATTCACAGCAGGTAGGTCATGCCAGACAAATCTGCTTGAGTTTTTTGACTACGCTACAAAAATAGTGGACGATGGTGGGGCATTAGATGTGGTCTACCTAGACTTTAGTAAGGCATTTGACTCAGTTCCACACAGAAGGCTGGTAAAGGAGCTTGACCTCACAGAGGTTGGTGCAGAAGTAGTCAGATGGGTACAAAACTGGTTACAAGGCAGAACTGAGAGGGTACAGGTAAATGGAATGCAATCAACAGAAGGCAGGGTGACCAGCGAGGTGTCCCAGGGCTCAGTGCTGGGGCCTCCACTCTTCAATGTTTTTATAGCAGACTTCGCTGATGGACTGGAAGGGATGACACCAAAATATGTAACAGGGTGGACACCTCAGAAGAAGTAAGCAAGATGGAAGCTGACCTCAAGAAACTAGAAGAATGGTCTGGAGTGTGGCAGCTGAGATTTAATGTCAAAAAGTGCAAGGTCATGCACATAGGAAAGAAAAATCCAAGAAATAAGTATTACAGTACCTAGGAGGCAAAAGACTAGTGGCCTCAAACCAGGAACGAGATCTAGGAATCATAATCTCAGATGACTTGAAGGTTAATAAGCAGTGTGAGAAGGCAACATTGAAGGCCAACAGAATGCTGGGCTGCATTGGGAGGGGAATCACAAGCAGGAGGAGAGAGGTGGTACTACCACTGTATAGATCACTGGTCAGGCCTCACCTGGAATATGGAGTCCAATTCTGGAGGCCTCACCTCAGGAAGGGCATTGACCGGGTGGAAACAGTACAGAGAAAGGCGAGAAAATGATTCAGGGTCTGCTTTACATGTCCTACAAGGAAAGACTTAGGGAACTGAATATGTACTCCCTGGAGCAGAGAATAGAGAGAGGGAACATGATTGAAATGTTCAAGTACATAAAAGGCATTAGCAAGGTACAGGCATAGGAACTTTCTCATTTCAAGAAGGGCTCCAGGACCAGGGGACATGACCGCAGGCTGCAAGGAGGGAGGTTCTCTACCAACACCAGGAAGTTTTTCTTCACAGAAAAAGTGGTGGACGCCTGGAACAGCCTGTCCCAAGAGGTTGTGGGGGCCAACACTGGGGGGGAATGGATTCAAGAATGCATGGGATAGACACAAGGGATCCCTGACTACAGAGGGCAACTAGAGTGTCAAAATAGGTCTAAAACAAATGGTCAGACTAGATGGACCTAGCAGTCTCCTTCTGCCGTCAACTTCTATGTTTCTATGCATTCAGGGAGTTGGGGAGGAGTCTTAGGCAGGTACAGTAGCATGCTCAGTGACCTTTTCTGAAGTACTGCCTGTCTACAATGGGGGGAGGACAGGGTACTCCATACCAGGAGCTTCAACCAATAGTTGAAGTAGTGGTGCAGAGAGGAGGGATTCAGCTACATTGGGGATTGGGATCCCACCTGAAGGGATAAAGGCCTTTACAGGGGAGAATGCCTGCATCCATCCAAGAGGGGAACCCTGGTCCCCATTGAGTGGTTTAAATATTACATTAGCAAGCATTTAAACTAGCCAGGGGGGTGGTAGAAAACAGGGAGACAAAAACTGTCTCCCCCACATGCTGAAGCAGTTAATAAGGAGAACTCGAAGGGAGACAAATCCCCATGGATACCTAATGATAAGAAAAATAAAATGGTAGAAATGAAGAGAGAGAGATGGGAATGAGGGCACAGGCGGTAGGGAGAGAAGTCAAAAATGAAAAGGGGGGATTGATGAGTAGGATGGAGGCAGAATTTGGAAGGCTAAGTGCACAAATGTTCTAAGTCTGGGAAATAAAATCCTGAACCAAGTAGCCTTTATGGCAGAGGCTGACCTGGACATTGTCACCATTACTGACTCATGGTGCAATGAGAGCCATGGCTGGGACATAGCCATACCAGGCAATACTTTGTTCACGAAGGACAGGGTGGGTGAGAAAGGGGAGGAGTGATTCTTTATGTGAGGGATGGCATAAAAGTCAGAGGCACAGGGAACACAGGGAGGGAGGGGCGCTGGTACTGTGGGTCACCCTAGAGATTGGGAATGGAGCTGCTATTCACACTGGCATGATCTACAGACCTACAGCACAGGGGGACAGATGGATAAGAATCTGGTGGAAGCCATCCAAAAGATGGCAAATAATTGGGGGGCGGCTGCTGGTGGGGGTCTTCAGTCTGCCAGATGTAGATAGAAGCATCCCAGCTGCAGCTTTAGCTAGGAGCAGGGACATCCTAGATTCTCTGCAGGAGGCATTCCTCAGGCAACTAGTAAAGGACACTCATGACAGAGTAAAATTGGACCTTGTACTCACTAATGGGGATGGTGTAGCTGATGTCATGGTGGGTGGCCACCTGGGGAGCAGGGATCACCATATGGTGTAGTTCAGT
Source organism: Neoceratodus forsteri (assembly GCA_016271365.2). Lineage (NCBI taxonomy): Eukaryota > Metazoa > Chordata > Ceratodontiformes > Ceratodontidae > Neoceratodus > Neoceratodus forsteri. The sequence continues at coordinate 62,804,729 of CM057459.1, forward strand.
ATAAGAACTGTGACAGAAACAAACCACACAAAGACAAGGGTCCTGGACTTCAGGAGGGCTGATTTTATGAAAATGGAGAAATTCCTCAGGGATGCCCCGGCAGGGCAGAGGACTTGGGTGGAGTGGAGGAACAATGGGCAAAACTAAAAGCGTGGATAGTGAGGGCAACAAACCTCTGTATCAGGCAAGTAAGCCAAAGCAAGAGGAAAAAAGAGACCACTATTGTACTCAAAAGAGGTGGCTGGGAAGGTAAGAGAAAACAAGTTAGCATTCAGGAGGTATAGTGAGACACAGAGAGAGGAGGATAGGGAGGTGTATCAGGAAAAGCAGAGGGAGGCATTGAAAGCAGTCAGGAGCACAAAGGTAGAAACAGGGGAGAAAATAGCTCAGGCAGTAAAAAAAAAAAAGAAAAGAGGATAAGACATTTTTTAGGTATGTAAGCAAAAGGAGAAAGACCAAGGGAGGGATTGTAAGACTAAGGGAAGGAAGGGGGAGTGTGTGGAAGGGGACAAGGAAAAAGCAGACATCTTGAATGAATACCTTTGCTCAGTGTTCATGGAGGAAAGTGAAGGAGAGGGGCCACAGATAATTGTCAGGGGCATCAAAGGAAGGGAGGTGGACACTAGTCCATTTGCAGAAGACTCCTGAAGGCACTTGTAAATCTGGCAGTGGTCAAGGCAATGGGGCCTGACAGGATACACCCAAGGATATGGAGGGAGCTCAGAGAGGTGCTGCTGCACCTCTGGCAGTCCTATTCAACCACTCACTGGAGACAGGAGTGGTCCTGGAGGACAGGAGGAGAGCAGATGTAGTCCTGCTTCACAAAAGTGGGAGCTGGGAGGAAGCTGGCAATTACAGGCCAGTCAACCTGACTTCGGTGGTGGGGAAGTTAAGGGAATCATTACTGAGGGAAAGGATTGTGGAAAATCTTGAATCCAGTGGCTTACAAGATCCAAGACAGTATGGATTCAGAGAAGGGAGGTCATGTCAAACCAAATCTGATAGATTTTTTTAACTGGGTGACCAGGGACTTAGATCAGGGTGGAGCGGTGGATGTGGCCTACCTAGATATCAGTAAGGTCTTCAACACCATTCCACATAGGACACCTGTGAACAAGCTGCGTAGCCTGGGAGTGGGTCCAAAGGTAGTAGACTGGGTAAGAAATTGGTTGGGAGATAGGCGATAGGCAACAGAGGGTGGTGACAAACAGGGTTCACCCTGAGGAAGGAAGGCTCACCAGTGGGATGCCACAAGGGTCTGGTTCTCTTTAATGTCTTTATTAGTGACATTGCAGAGTGGCTAGAAGGTAAGGTATGCCTTTTTGCAGATGACACAAAGACCTGCAATAGGGTAGGTACTCCAGGTGGTGGTGGAAAAAATGAATAGGGATCGAAGAAAGCTTGAGGAGTGGTAAAGAGTGTGGCAACTAAAATTCAGTGTGAAAAAGTGCAAGATTATGCACTTGGGCTGCAGAAACCCAGGGGCAGAGTACAACATGGGGTAAGTGGTACTGGAAATCATCAAACAGGAAAGAGACCTGAAAGTAATCATATCTGATGACCTAAAGGATGCCAAACAGTGTGACAAGACAGTGGGGAAAGCCAGTGGAATGCTAGGGTGCATAGGGAGGGGTATCACCAGCAGGAAGAATGGAAGTGGTGATACTGTTGTATAAATCACTGATGAGAATGCCCCTACAGTATTGTGTCCAGTTCTGGAGACCACATCTCCAGAAGGATATAAAGTAGGGGCAATCCAGAGGAGGGCAACTAAAATTGTGTAGTGTCTGCATCAAAAGCCCTATGAGGAGAGGCTGAAGGACCTCAATATGTACACCATGGAGTAAAGAAGGAAGAGGGGAGATATAATAAGGACTTTCAGTTACCTCACGGGTACAAATAAGGTTCAAGAGGGATGCCTTTTTCAGGGAAATACATGCTCAAGGACAAGGGTTCATGCTAGGAGGTTGGGGGGGTAGGCTCAGGGGAGATGTGAGGAAGTACTTAGTCATGGAAAGAGTGGTGGATGCCAGGAACAGCCCCCCAGCAAAGGTAGTGGGGGCAGAATTGTACAGGGATTCAAAAAGGCATGGGATGGGCATAAGGGAACCTTAGTGGTAAGAAAAGGGGGGGGGGAGCCGGAGATCAAGTGTGGTCTGCGGTATTACAGTAGATAGGGAAAATAGGCAGACTAGGTGGGCCAAGCAGTCCTTATCTGCCATCAGTTTCTATGTTTATGTATTCTTGCCAGAAGTGTGGTAAAAAAATTCATGGTCCCGTTCATGCACATTCCACCCATGGGGTGGCTACCTCAGTGGCTTGTTTCCAAAATGTGTCTGCTGCTGACATTTGTGCTGCTGCCACTTGAAGTAATGTTCATACATTTACTAAACACTACAATCTGAACATTGTCTCCTGTAATCATACTGGCTTTGGCCTCAGGGTTCTGCTAGGACTCCTTGCTCAGGATCATTAGGTCATACCATCCTACCTCTGTGCTTGGTACTGCTTGGGAATCATTCCATGATGTGGTTCAGTGGAGGGAGACAGCCTCAAAGAAGACAGAATATTTACCTTCTGTAACAGTATATCTCTGAGAAGAACTCCTCCACTGAGCCACACCTCTCCCTCCTGTATCACTTTAATCGGGTGATGGGTGACAATACTGCCTGCTGTCATAAATTACTTTTCTTCTGATGCCTCAAAGGGCATCTATACTCTGGTTGCCCTATCTTCTTCTGTGTGCCTGTATTAGTTCTGGTCACTTCGATCCCTGATGGGCCAATGATCCTCTGAGCTTGTCTCCAGTGGGAAACTAAGGCATGCTGGGCAGGCCCACATTATATAGGCACCAATGAGGCATATCAATGTTGGTGGCTCTAGCCAGAAAAACATTTTCAGGTGGTCCTGATGCTGATGGCTTATTTATGATGTGGCTCAATGGATGAGATTCTCTCAAAGATCTACTATTACAGAAGGTAAATATTCTTTATAAAATGGATTGGGAAAATCCTGTATTTTGATTGGTTGCTAGCCATGCGTTAGAAGTGCCTAACACACGGCTAGCAACAAGTTCAGGCAACTTCAGCTGCACTTAAAAATGTATGTATTAAGAAGCAAAACAGAATGTTCATTTTTGAATAGTCGCCATTTTATTTTCATCGCTGACCGTGACCCTGCCCAAACCCAGAAAATCTCATGGCTATCAAAGAAGTTGTTCCACATTTCCAGGCTTTTTTTTATTTGCATAAAACAGTTATGGTTGATGTTTTTTTTTATAATTTAACTCACATTAGACCTCAGCTTTTATTTCTGCACGTGAACAACCCCCCACCCTGACACTTGTTCGATGGCTCACTGCTGCTGCCCATTCACACAGTTTAATCACAAACCTGCTTGTAAACGCACTGAATTGCTGCCTCCCATTCAGCCACTCACCCTTCACTTAAGCTCCTAATACAGACCACTGCTCAGTTGCTCTCTGTCTAAAACGCTTCTTGTTTTATGAATCAGGTCTAAGTTTTTTGTTCTCTTTTAAATCCCATACCAGCACTCCAAATGTTGCACTGGCTCATGTCTTCCTTCCTTCACCCACACACATGCTCAAATACTCCTTACCATCTCCATCCATCCTCAGACAAATTTGAATAAATAAATAAAAATTAAAACAATGCACAGACATGCTGTGTATCTGATAATGATGATGTGTTGGGGGGAGTAAAGAGTTTGTGAGAAATACCTGTAGCCATGGCTGCCAGATGAAAACTGAGCTCTGTGCTCAGCCCCTTCTCATACTCCTGGATTCTTTCTCCACAGTCACCCGCATGCTCATTCATTCGTTTGGTCTCAGGAAGCGATGTCAGGATCACGTGTTGCTAACCACCGCTTACACCTCTCAGAAACTCAAAATAATAAAAAAAAATATATATAACAACCATGGAACGAGCAATGAAACAAACTAAATCTATCAATGTGCCTGTCTGTGCATGGGGGAGGGGGTGGCCATAACAACCAGTTTAAATGACAGTTATGGTGGCCACAGTAGGACAAATGCCCTACAGTCAAAAAAAGCAGATCAAGGGAATGCAGGCAGAGAAACTATTTTACATTAAACACATTAAAAATGTTATCATTTTAGTATTTAAAATATGCTTATTTAACTTTTAATACGCATATAAAATACAGAGGCCCATTTTATAAGTGCATTAAGCCACTTCGGGGTGTACATTAGTTCTAACGCATGGCTAGGGGACTGGATGCACTTGGCCTACGGCCTCTTGCCTCACTACGCCCTTCCCCAGCTGTGTGTTAGAACCGTCTAATGCACACCCCATCATGTCTTATTTCTCACTTATATCTTTGTGGACTTAACATTAGGGGTGAGGGAGGAGGTTCAGAGTGACTGAAGCTATGAAAACTGGGGTAGGCCTTTGAAGAAAAGTTGGAGGAGGAGGAGAAGAAGGAGGAGGAGGAGGAGAATGAAGTTCAGCATTACTGTAGCCCATAACCCATAAAGAAAAAAGCTCACAGTATCTCTCATATCATTTTTTATGTGAATGTGTTAACATATTAATTATTTTATTTTATTACATTTTAACATATATGTTTTGAAATAATTCTGGCATGTGTAATAGGGACTTCAAGAAAGATGGTGATGAAGATGATGAAGAATAAGATGTATTGTGAGCTTGAATACTTTAATTAGGAATAATTGTCTACAGAACTTCAGTTCTATTTTGTTGGTTTTTGAAACTGGGGTGATGAGTATATGGATGGCTGCAGGGGCGGCTAAACTGGGGGGGCCATACTGGCCATGGCCCCCTCACTCTTATTCCTGGGTGGACCACATCTGTATTCTTGCCCCCCACCCACTTTTTTGACACTATGTATTTTTTTATTAATGTATACATGGCTTGTATATATTATTCTCAATCAATATATACAGCACAGAAATGTAAATTTCAGTTGTGTGGTACAATCAGCTGCTTATGAACAATCGTGTACCAATATCATGATGGTAATACTATCCATGAGTTATCTGCCTGACAGGTTACTATGTAACTTAGAATATAGAATTTGTTTATTGCTTCTCCCAGTATTACTATGGTGATGAGTGGAATCTGCAAGTAATACTGGGGAACCAATAATGAATTCTTCATTCTAGCCAATAAAATTTCGGCACACAGCAGCCACTAGTTAGAGCAGGAACATGGCATACTGGTAGTCAAACTGAGTTGGTTGGCAGTTAATAGAAGTGCCAGATTCTGAGTGACTGAGGTAATAAATTCATGGTCAAATCCTGCCTTTTTACAGACACATATGATCTATTCTGCTGCCTATTAAGTAAGAGTGGTATGGTTCCAAGTTGTGTTTACTGCCTGATGTTTTTATTTGTGGGTAATCAAAGTTTCAAATCCTGAGTGACTAAGGTAAATTGTCGAATCCTGCCATTTTCCACAGTAGCATATTTGTACTGCTACTGTTGCCTATTAATTCAGAATGGTTCAAATTAGCTTTTGCTGGCTAATTTAATTTTTTTTTCTTGGTGGGTAATCGAACTGCCAGATCCAAGGCTGAGTGACTGAGATAAATTGTCAAATCCAGTGATTTTCCATAACAGTCTGATCTGTACTGCAGATCGTACTGTTGTGGAGAACAGCTGGATTTGACAATTGACCTCAGTCACTCATCTTCTACCTATTAAATAAGCGTAGCTTTGATCTGTGTTTGCTACCTAATATCAGTTATTTTGAGTGAGTGTATCCCCATGTGTCCTTGGGACATACTTTTATTATTTTAAGCCCTCACCCCTTCCACATAGTGTGTTTCATGCTTAGAGCATGTTTAGCTGTAACAAGAGTTTGTTTGTGTAGCTTGATGATTTTGTAATGTTTGTGAACTATAACCTGTTCAGTCTGGATGTCTTGGTGGGGTTACTGCAGCAAACAACTCTATCTAACCCACTGCCAAAGGACTAAAATGTGGTGATTATCTGCAGCACTAGCGGTTGATTAGCAAATGTGTTCGCTAGTTGATATGTGTCAGTGCTGCCTTGGAGTGAAAGGAGCTGCCCTTTTTCATAATTAAAGAAAAAAGTCTGACAAGATTGCTGGTTTTGAAGCACCACCGATGTTCTGTCTTCCTCTTGAGGCCCACAATGTTCATTGGCACCATCTGATGTAATGTTTCTTCCTGTCTGGTAGCTGACTTTAAATGATGATTGTGGCGTGCATGGGCAGGGTGACCAGGAGTCTAGGACAGACACTGACAACCCAGTTTTTTTTTTGTTTTATCTATTTTTCACTCCTTTGGCCACCTTAGCTGCCCCCCTTCAGGGACATCCAGATGCTGACCACCTCTACCATGGACAGCCAGCGTCCTGCGGCTTCCCCCTCACAACAGGGCTGCAGGGAGCCCCCAACTCCCCGTGGAACACAGATCCAGGCGGGTGCCGGGGTGAAAAAGCGGACAGCCATCAAGCCACTCACTTCAGGTGCCATTTTTCCCTGGTTTTCTGTCCCCATTAGTGCGTGCTCATATAGTGCCTCCAGTCTCCACTGGGGGCCGCTGCTGACCAATGCATTCCCTGATCCCACCTCTGGAGAGGAGAGTGACAACCCAGTTTTGACATGAGTACTGTCCAGAGTTTTCCACCATCATTGTATATGTATCTATGAGTTTACTGTTTCTGCTGTGATGTTCAAGTTCAAGTTCAAGTTTATTGCAGAAAAGACTCCGTTGTGCAAGCTCATTCACAAGGAGGTCCTGAGGCGCATACACATACAGTTTGCAATTACATAGACAGGAGATATAAAATGTAGAACAACAAAGAAAAAATATATAATACAAGAGGTATACACACTAGAAGTCCTTATGCTATACATTCCAGCTTTAACCTTGCCCTAAATTATGCAACACATTTCAGCTTAATAAGTAGAGGGTCAGTTGGTACCTAGGAAGTTGACTTGGCATTGGGGGCCTAGTAGCACCTACATATGTCTTTTAATTTAGAGATAGCTAGTGTTTTGTAGGAATTAATTGATACGATGCTGATTAGCTTCAGCATGGCTTGTAGTTGGTTCCAAATGTTTGGGAGGGCATATGAGATAGCTCTTTGGCCAGCTGTGGTACGTGTCCTGGGAACATCTAGTAGGATAAGGTCAGATTTCCTTAGGGAGTAGGCGCTATGCAAGATGTACATGACAGACGTTAAATAGACAGGCAGTTTGTGGAGTAGTAATTTGAGGGGTCCAAATGCCAGCATGCAGGAGGTATCTGGTGGCTAGAGAGGTCCACCCAACTGCTATATAAAGATCACAGTGGTGGGTCCTGTACGCAGAGTTAGTAATGAAGCGATGTCCTTCAAAAATAAAATCTGAGATGGAGACAGTTTGAGCTTTTTTACTATGGCTGTTCTGTATGCCCATTAAATGTTAAATGCTTCTTCCGCTCTCTGGCTGTTGTGTGTGGTATCTGGCAAGAGGTTTTTTTTTTAAACACTGATGGAGTTGGGAAGCTTAATGTCATTGTCCATGTTCTTGTCTCTTCACTGCCCTTTCACTCTCCATCCTTTCCTCTTCCATTGATCGGCTTATGTTGGTCAAGCACATTGACCACTCACCCTCAATCTGGTCTGTGATCTGGTCTCAGAATTTACACATATTGAAATTAAAAGAAGGGCAGGAGGGGGTATGTGTTAAGAAATGCATTGACTTTGAGACGCTGCTGAAGCTTGCCAGCTCATCTTCTGTGCACCTACTACAAAACACAACCTGGCATTGCTAGTCTCACCTGGTACAAGAGTAATGTGAGCAGTATCAGTCAAATACTGCAGGGGGGATTATGTTAAGCAGCATTTGTGCATGCTGGACACAAGAAGGAATGTATTGCACAGCACCATTCAAGGTAATGAATCCAATTACATTATTTTAATTTCAATAAATTCTTGATGTGACATAATTTATTTACATGAAGTAAACACTGTGAAAGATTAAAAAAAAGACACCAAAACACTTCAAAAAGTATAAACTTTTCTGGGAGCCTAGGCGGCCCCCAGACCCTCTGCCACTTCAGTGAAGATCTTTGGCCCCCCCACATTGAACCTACTTGAACCGCCCCTGGATGGCTGGGTGAATTTATATAGTCATTGTGCCAATTAAGGTGACATTCTTCAGTTGGCACAAATAGAATGCGAGATAGAGATAAGAGACATTGACCGAGTGTATTCAATGCTTTCGTACAGGCCAACAGTTTAGCTAATCTGTTACACTCCTTTCCTTTAGGAGGCTATGAATTGCAATTGTTTTCACTAATAATGAAAAGGTGCTGAGAGTGAAAGTGACTAACAACACTCCACACAAGTTGCAGGTTCAAAAGTGATCAGAAACAATTGTAGTGCTGACTGCAAATGATGCTCACTAGGACATTAGTAATGTGTTCCACTGACCTGCTGGGATCATCTGGGAAGCCAACCTGGCTTTTATCTTCCAAGGTCAAAACTGAGTCAGGAAATGTCACCTTGCCTGGACAGAGAAAACATTGACATATTGGGAGTTCTCTATATATTCTGTAGGTAGTATAGTCATTTTTAGTTGCTTGAGTAATTTGTCTGCTTAATTCTGATGATAAGCAAGACTCAACAGTTATGCTACCCTAATGTAGTTGTCAGCACCTTCTCAGAAGGATACTGTATCTAGTAGTAGTTTGTTTTTATTGATCGGCTATGAGTCATTACAAAAGCAAGCATACCAAAGTTCTATATCCTTATACATAATAAATAAAAAATATCACCAGGAATATCTAATAAATACAATACAGCACAATGCGACAATGAGAACAATAATAAAAGAAATACATTATACAGTGCATATTTTTTCTTTTGAATTGAAATAGCTTTTAAAAATGCACACATTTCATTGCTAAGAAAAAGTCTGGCCAGTCCAGTGGCATGGATCGCTGAGGCACTATGAACCTTACCTCCTGCCATGCTGGTGACTCGAGTTTGGGAATGAGCCCAAATCACTGGGGCTTGGCCAGGGGAAGAGAGGTCTGAGCATCCAGAGGACTGCTCTCCTCTCCTTGGGTGGAGAGGACTACCTTCTCAGCCCTTACCTGCATCCAAGTAGAGGCAGTGGAGGCCTGGAGGGTAGTGCCAGTATCTAAGCATCAGGAAGGGAGGAGCCATGGTTCCACAATGGTGATGTGCCTCCATGCCCGCATGACTATGTGCTACCATGGCAGGGGAACCAGGGGACCAGGACACAGAAAAGAAGGAAGACTCAGGCTGCATGACAATCAGCTCACTCACCCGACCTGAGCCACCACCCAGACCAGTGATCCATACTGGATGAAGAATCTCCTGGTGGGGAGAGCCCAGCCCTCCCCTTTCTGGCCCCACTATGACATGCAAGCTATGGGGGCTACTGGATCTTGGTGAGGGGGAGGTGGTGGCTAGACAAGGATTGGGCAGGGACAGAGCAGAGCAGAGCATCTCTGCTCAATTGCAGCGGGGGACAAAGGAATATGGAAAAGATCTTCCCCTGACAATAAGAAATCTAAGTGCTTAAATGGGGGTGTCTATTGAACCAGAAAAGAAGGAACCCAACCATTTTTTCCATAACATATTACTGTACATCTTGGGCAGAAAATTACTAAATGAATTGTATCTTATATAATACAGTGCCCGTACCCACATTTAGACACTTCATGATTGCTAGACATGCCTTCAAAACAGGCCTTTAGAACATTCAACTCAAATGACTAAAATCTTAACCTAGTGAGTACCTTTCTCAAAACTGAGTTTTTGAATATGTCCAGATAGGGCTCATATCTGTGATTATTTTATTACCAACATACCAGGGGTAAACATATGTCACTAGAGACTCAAGGGGCTCAATTTTCAAAGGCAAACTTTGACACAAGGTGCCTGATCCAAAGGTGTATGACGCAAGTGGCACCTTGTGTTAAAGTTTGTGGCTATCCTGATTTTTGAAGAACAGCTGCATCAAAATCAGGATGCTATGTGGCAAAGTCCCCCTGTGCCACCCTTGAGACAAAAGTGCCTGTGTGCCAGATTGTATGAATGGTTGAGTCACGTTGGGGCTGCACCATCTTCTTATTTGGCATTTTATAAGCCCTGCCATGGCTGCAACAGGGGGCTCAGTTTAGACCACCCAGGAGGTGATCTAAGGGACTTGCACCACTGTGGGGCAGGGTGGCAATTGAGGGGCTGCAAGACAGGGACTGGGGGGCATAAGATGTAGGTGGCATAAGAGGCAATGGGGACATGGTGACAATGGGAGGGTGCTGAGGTGGCATCATGTGGGGTTGCCATGCAGATGTGTAGGTAGCCTAATGGCTTGGGCATATGGGGTTGGCAAGAAGAGACCAGGACCCAGCCACAGAAGTATGAAGCCCTGGCACCTGCCCCAGAGGTGCCACTTACCAGAACACCATAGCTGTGCAGCAGTAGCAGCAGGGTGTGTGGTGCTGGTGGTGGATGAGAACAGTCCCCAGGCACCATGACAGTACCCTGGTACTCAGGCCCCCATGTGGAGGAAGACTGCTGCCCACCTATGGTGATGTGGTAAGTGGCACATCTGGGGCAGGTGCTATGGCTGCATGCACCTGTAGCAGGTCCCTTCTTGTCAGCCTTATGTACCTGGGACAATTGGCTGACTACATGTCTGCAGGGTATCCCTGCAGGGTGCCACCTCAACACCCACCCATTGCCACCTTACACCAGTCACTCCTTATGCCACCCCCCCATGCTCCTTATGCCCCAGTCCCTGTCTTGCAGCCATATTCACCCCACCACACACCTTCTCGGCCCCTTGAGTGTTCTGCAGGAAGTGGGGTTGATGGAGCCTTCCATCAGACTCCACAGGTGTGCCACTTCTTCGGTGCAACCCTGAGGATGCAGCAAATCTCAGGTCTTTGGTACAGGGATCCTCATTTTTTTAATGGCTGTAGGTGGAGTCTACAGCCATTTTGCTATCTGTAGCTTGAAAATGGAGTTGTGTGGAACACATGTTTTGGACATTTCTATGTATCCTTCCATGCCAACTGACACAACATATTCCCTTCTTTCTGTTAAGGATGTTGGAGACATAACTCTAAGCTGCTTATCAGATGCCATTAGGAAACTGAAACAGCTTGTTAAATATTTGTTAAATATTGGTTGCCTATGAAACTGGAGATCTGCACATTTAAATACTAAGCATTTAAACAGCTTCTTGATATTAGTTTAACTTGGGAATGTATTGTCTTTCAAGAAAGAGTCATACCTCATAAAATGTCACCCTTTCCCCAGCAAGTCTATGATTTAGTCTGTTTTTTCAACCTCTGGAACCTACAGCCCTCTTGCTATCTGTAGCTGGAGAATAGAGTATCCTGGAACACGTTTTAAACTTTTCAACATATCCTTCCATGCCAACTGAAATAAAATATTCTCTTCTTTCTGTTAAGAATGTTGGAGACATAAGTCCAGGCTGCTTATCAGATGTCATTAGAAAACTGAAACAGCTTGCTAAATATTTGTTAAATATTGGTTACCTATGAAACTGGATATTTAAATACTAAGCATTTAAACAGCTTCTTGATAATAGTTTAACTTGGGAATGTATTGTCTTTCAAGAAAGATTCATACTTCATACATGTCACCCTTTCCCTGAGCAAATCCATGATTTACACTGTTTTTTTTCACTTCTACAGACACTATCTGATGAGCAGTCTCAGACATATGCCAGGTCTTCAGTGAACTACTTAGACTCAGTATGTATCAATAAGAAGCCATTTTTTACTATCTTTTTGGGAAAAAATATATTGAGCTACAGCAGCACAGACACACACACACACACACACACACTCTCTCTCTCTCTCTCTATATGTATACACACACCATCCTCATGGCCATAACATTCAAAATAAATATTGCATTCTAATATGTTATAAAAAAACTGTTTATGTCAGTGAACACAGTGAAGTTCAGTTTAGAGTAGGTGTTCTTTAAATATTTCTTATCTTATATTTTGTACATACACTCACACACGTACATACACACACAGACACTACATACCACACACCACACACCATCCTCGTGGCCACAATACAGCCAGGTAGCCTGGGTTCAAGTCCCAGCTGAGGTACTTATTCTTTCTCACCTTTGTTTGTATGTGTTCCATGAAATATGCATACCACATTCCTGTGTGATTGTTGCAAGTAAATATTTGTGTTACCATTGGGTTGTGCATTTGAGAAAGATTAATGTGCTCGAGGACGGCCTAGGTTCCAGTTGTCTCAGTGGTGCAGCTGGTTAGTGCAATCAGAACGGTATTCTGGGCAGCCTGGATTCAAGTCCCAGCTGAGGTATGTATTCTTTCTCACCTCTGTTTGTATGTGTCCCATAAAATGTGCACACCAGACTCCTGTGTGACTGTTACAATAAAGAAACTGTTTGCTTATGTCAGTGACCGCAGTGAAGTTCAGTTTAGAGAAAATTTCCTTTAAATATTTCTTAGCCTATATTTTGTATCCTGGATAGCGCAGGGGAGATGTTACATCTCATTGTCAAAGGGATCTTCATTTACACATTTCTGCACTGTATTTACTCAGGCTGTCCTGGATTAGATGCAATATTTTGTTTTTAGTGGGGTCATGATTTTTCCATTTTGATAATGTATTTCTTCAGGGTAACCTAGTCCAGGGCCCCCCATATTCAAAGGAGATGAGCAGCACATCCCGGTGGAAATGTGAGATGTGCCATGCAACTCCAGCAATGAACCACAGCATGATATTCAAATGTGCAGGATGCACCTGCTGCAAGGGAATGGACCAGCGTGCACACAAATAGTATGCCGTGCAAGTCAAGGATGTGTTCCCATGCATATATCATGCTGCAGCATATTTAGTGGGAAATTCACCCCTTGCAGCCCAAAGCAGTGTGGCCCACAACTAGGCCATGAATAGCTGACCTAAGCTGGCCAGTCACCCACAAGTGGGCTGTGGAAGTGCACCCAGGTGCACAGCAGCCTAGCAGCCCTGGTGGACTAAAGGTACCCCCCTCCAATCCCCAATTGATCCAACTCCATCCCCGAAGAGCTCCATAGTGTAGGGCCCCCCTGGACCCAGCTGCACCAAAGGAAACCATGGTCCATATCTCCATAGCATGGAGGACTCCCACCCACTGCCTTGGTACATAGATAACCTCGCTCCCCCCATACCCAAGCTGTTGTGGAGACTGACACTTCCCTCTATGCCCTGTCATAGCCAGCCACTGACTGCACTGGACCCGGGCTGGGGAACTTCACTCCAGAATGACTCAAGTCACTATACCATACATTGGGGCACTGCACAAGTTGCAGACCCACCAGTGTATGCAGCTATATGTATGTCCCTGGCAAACCATTAGAGGGAATTGACATACCTCCAATGCATGCCTTATCGATGCTGTATCTTCCTACTGTCATACACTCTTCTCCATTCCCCTGTGTAACTTGCTACCCTCCAGACTGCTGAGGTATCCTGAGTGCCATGGGGTGCAGTATCCTGCATTGACATTTGTAGTGTACGATCCAGGCTATGGATAGTGCATTTGTGGTTCCCCAATTGTACAAACAAATAGATCATCTGTAACATGCCTGTTCTGGGACCTGTGTGAGTGAGTACAGCATTGACTTTCACCCACACTGAGTAATGCAATGGCACCAGGATGATGGATCCACATGCGAGTGTCTGAGGTGTATGGCCACTAGAAATTATCTCCCACACACATCTAGTACCTTTGTATGACACATTCCAGCTTCCTACTGCTAGTGCTTCACCACCCGAAAATAAGATGCCATTTCTTCTGTGAACTATCCAGGATAAATATATAGCAATCAGCAGGCATATTCTAGGAAAATACATTGTAAAAATGTATAACAGGAAGACCACATTGAAACTGCCTCTCAGCAGATCTGCATTGTGCAAATTCATTAGAAATAATGGGTAAAAGCATCCCAAAAGCTCTTCACAGCCATATCAGCTCTGACCAGAGTTTGTTTAAATATGGTACAGGGTCCCAGATGCACCTCAAGATTTCCAGAGCTTTATATCACCTCAAATTATGGCAATCTCGGGGCTCTTTCATAATCGAGTCCAAGGCCTTCTTGCTGTTGCCTTTTTTCAGTTTTTGTAAGACCATCTTCATGTGAGAGTGGTGAATACTTATTCCACAATTTAACAACTCTGAAAAAAAGCTTAGATTTGAATCAGAAAGAATAGTATCTAGATGTTTCTACCATCCAGAATCTAAACCCATACATCTAAGATCTTCTATTTTCTTAACAGCAGGATGAGGTGATCTTCAAGGACTCATTCTTTTAACTTTTAACCACGAAAAGAACCTTGACTTACAAATAGGTGACAAATATGTTTCTCCCAATTCAGCTATAATAGTGCATGCTGGAATGGCATTTAGTAACAATAGACTCTGGCTCCTGGATTTGACCCACTTGTTTTTGACTAACCTAGGTTCGGTAGATCCCCATAATTCAACTGCATATATCATTTTTGAAGAATGCTTTACATATGCATCTTTGAGTGCAGCAGAGCAAAATAATCATCATATCTATGGTTAAAACTACCTAACTCCACAAGTATAGAATCTGTTTTTTTTATAATGCTTTAAAGTGCTCACAGTGTGTTAATTCCAATACAACTTTGAAGCAAAGGTCATACCAAGATATATATACTGTAAGAATTAACATCTTCTAATAAATTTCCATCATACTTCCACTTGAAAGGATGGCATGATTTGTGACCGAACTGTAATATTTTAGTTTTTGACAGATTTGCCACTAATTTGTTCTCTTTGCAAAAAAATATTAAAGCGGTCTAATAACTTTTGCAAACCTCATTTTGTAAGAGAGGATAATATGGAGAATACTGGATGAGCAACCTTTCACAACCAGTGCCTTCTGCCACAGAGGGATTCTGATTCCCTGAGACCTCCCTGAGACCTCAAGAGCGAAGCTTAAGAGGTCTCAAGGAATCAGAAACCTGAAGTGGCAGAATGCACTGGCTGTGGACAGATGCGTGTCCAGTATTTTTTATAGTGCATGGTGTCCCCTTTTCAGTTCTCAAAACAGTTAAACTACGGCATTTGAAACATAAGAAATATTGTTTATTGATCATCAGTTAATGGAATACACCAGTGACCATTTAATATTTGACTGTAGAACTTTTAACTTGAAAATAAATTGCCGTTAACTCCCCCACTCTACTTCTCAAAACAGCTAAACTACGATATTAGAAACATGTGAAACATTCAGTTTATTGATCAGCAGTAAACGAGAAACATCAGTGAACATTTAACATTTAACTGTAGAACTTCAACGGTGAAAATAAATTGCCATCAACTCTGTTTTCCTACTCCTTTCTGCTCTCTGACTTATATGCGGGGAAAAAAACAGGAAACAACCAGTTACCTGTTTATGTTATTATGGTGCCTGATTTCTTTCTAGTTTCTATTATTTTTTGTGTCTGATGCAGCCTATTACTCTAATTCCCCAATGCAATGGCTTATGTTGCTCCTCCCCATTGCCCTCCTTGGCATATAGTTGGCCCTTTTGCGTTGGTCACATCTGATGCTGGATTCTCATGTATGCAACCTGCCCTCTTGTTTGTGGCCTAACAGAGCTGCTTTCCTCTGTCGCTGTAGGAGGAGGAATCTAGCACTTCGATACACCATCTTTTTGGATGCTCAGTCCAGTGGATGATGATGACATTCATTGCCTGTTGGAAGATACAGTTGTTCCAAATAAGATCAGGCCTTTCTATTCACCAAACAGGCTGGCTTGTGGGTTCATTGACTGGCACAGAGCTGTCAAAGGTACCCCAGGGTTTCTTCCTGAGTTAGGCAAGCTTTTGTGGCACCTTTAGGCTTGTAGAGCACTTAGAAATTGCAGGATTGGCAGCAAAAATCAGGGAATTTTGGTGCTTCTTTTTCTCAGACATAATAGAGTAATTATTGATAGAGGCTAATTTTTTCTGGCCAGAGACTTGGGCTACTTCCATTGGTGGTACACTGACATCAATCAGCCTTTGAATGCAGGTTTTGCATGTGGAATTATTTATTTTTTTCTGTTCTGTCAAAGCAGCACTTACTTTCATTTCTTTCATGAGGGGATGTCACTTGTTTTCCCCCCACTGCCATGGACTGAAACCATAGAGATTCTGGTTTTCCTGGCACATAGTTAATGTTTGGGGCCAAGTAAAACAGGGAATCTGCTGTTTTCATTTTGACAGTCTCTGGGATTCATATTTTATGTAAGCAGAAATTGGGTCTATGGATGGATTTTCAGTGTTTTCATACATCCTGGGCTTGATGGGGTCGAAATCAGGTGGGTTTTCATCTGCCTATGTTTTGGTTTGTCTCTCATTGCATTGGATATATCATTGCCCTGCTGTATTCTGGCACAATTCCAGGTCACCCACTTCAAACGGTAATGCTCACTTGTCCTTAATACAAAGTATAATCCAATGTTATAAAAGCATATTTAGACAAGCTGTTGGATTGTATAAACCTGTTTTTGTCAGTACTATATAGCAGATCAATGTCCTCATCACTGAGTGGCTCTGCCTGTTGCCTTATCCTTGTGTTTTTTAGAAACTTTTGTTTGGCTCGTAGTGCTTTCAGTGTCTTTTGGAAATCAGTACAGTTAACATGGAAATTGTAATGTCCATAATTATGCTTAATTAAGTATATGTCAGTGTTCCCTAGGAACCCTCTTAGAGTGCTGGGTTCATATACTGAACCATTGATGCACTTTATTTGGTATATAAAGTTGGCTACTAACATATCTAGCTCCTGGAGGGGGGTTTCTTGAAAGGGTCTATGCGTGTTGATATCATGTAAATAAGAAGTGAGTATTCTTAGGTTGTTTTCCATTTCTTTTAGCATACGTTGATTTTCATTCTCTAAGATGAACTGTTCCCAGTTGCTGCTGTACTTTGAAAAAGATACCATGGCTATCTTCAATGTAATTTACTTTTAGGCTTTGATGTGCTCGCATCATTTTTTTCATGTTCACTTCTAAATGTGTGGCTTGTGGGTTTCAGAAACTGGCTGGAACACTGTTGTTCTACAGAAGGGTAGAATCACGTTCCATGACCTTTCAACTGTGGTACAACAACACTTCAGCTGTGATGAAAATCACAGTAATTTATTACTATTATAAATATATTATATATATATATATATATAGTCGGCGATCCCTCGATTTGAGGATGATCTCTACCATGGTTCAATGATGGGTCCTGAGGTGGCTCAGTAATCCAATCCTAGAGCCACAGATTCGTCCACAGAAATTGCAGATGTGTCCTTGTGGGACAGCTGCCCGCTGGCTGGGGTTTCTTTCCCTTTCCTTCCTTCGCTTTCTCTTTTCGGCTTCGAGTACAAGGCATTTCTCTTTGAAGCAGACCCCCACTTGATGGAGGTTCTGGTGCCATTGAGAGACAGCATAGGGTTAGGGCACCTTTTCTAGCCCCTTCTCCATGCGGGATGAGCAGAGGGGACCCTAAAGAGGACTGCTCAGTCACAGTAGCAGCTGCCAAATTGCACCCCTGTCCTAGTCCAGGTGCCAGACAACCATCAAACTACCACTGCCTATGTGCAGATTCATGGCTAGAGACTGCCGGATTCACTGGTCCTGTTCCCGTCACCACTAGTCTGTCACCGCAGGGCTTGGGAGGTTGGTTGTGGGGATGTTGTTTCCCATGGTAGAAGCATGCGCGTGACTTCTTTTAGTGTGGGGAAGCTGATGCGCCTACAGCAACCACACAAACTTGACAAGCAGAAGATCTAGTGCCCAGTGGCAAGGAGACTCCAAGACAACTGGAGATCCCCATTTTGTTGCAGCCTTCATCCACCTTCACAGCCATTGAGATCCTAACATCTTCTTGATCCACCATTGAGGACTTTGGAAGTTGGACTGCACTTAGTCTGGGACCTTGCCTCAGGCCTGTTCACCATGGGTCCTCTCCTTGGACTGAGACCTTGTTGTAGTGGAGAGGCCTGTGTGTTCCAATGACCCTCAGAGCTATGTCATCCAGAGTCTCATACTCCTGGCAGGGTCACCCGTGGTGAACAGGCATCTATATAGTATATATAGTGGCACAGTAGTGCCACGATAGTTAGGGTTGTGCAGCCACTTCTATGATAAACCCCACATTTTGCATTTTAATAACTTTGTGACTGTTTGTCTGATTTGCCTGAAATTTTGCATGCCCTGTCTGGAACCATAGATCTCTGGATCTTGTAAGTTTTGTTCTGGTCAGATGTGCATTTGTGGAGCTGCAGAATGCCAACAAATGTGAAAAATACCACTTTTTGGCAAATTCTTTGCTCGAGGTTATGGCTCAAATGGTTTGGGGATCAGGTCTGAAATTTTCAGGGTATTTGGGGTCTGGGTCACTGATGTGCTATTTGAAGATTTTGTGAAACAATATTAATTTGTTCAAAAGTTATTAAAGTTTGAAGTTTCCCATTATAGCCTATGGGAAAAAATATATGTATGGCTTGAAAGCACTTTTTACTTTCGAGAAAGCCAGTTTTACTTTCACAAATAGGTTTTGTACTGTTGCAAATCTGACATCTTGTTTTCCGTTAGTGATGGCTAAAAACATTGCAATTTAAAAAATACTGCCCCTTGGTAAACACTAACAGTTGTGTTTACTTAATTGGGCCCCAAGAAACATGATTCTGGCTTTAGTTTTTAAAAATAATGCCTGGAAATATGTGTTCTCAATTTTGCCATCAGAACTTTCGAAAATTTGTGAAAGTACAGTACGTTTGCGAAACTTTCACTAATTTGCAAGTGTCACAAATGTACTTTTCAAATTTTGTAAAACATTTGCAGATTTGCAAAAGTACACAAGTTTCACGATAGTACATTTGTGAAACTTTCGCAAATTTGAGACAGTACTTTCAAAAAATGTGCTGTTTCTTTGCCACTTCATAGCAAACAAATGGTTAGGACATTTGGGCTGAAATTTGTGAGGCAGCAAGGGCTTGCACCACAGATGCTCCTTTTGCTGGTTTGGTGAAAAGGTATACAACAGTTCCATAGTTATAACATTCCAAAGTTTTGAAATTTCCCATAGGATAACATTGTGGTGGCCGCACCACCTTTCAGCAGCTATATCGCAAAAATGGTTCAAGATATGGATTTTTCCCTAAGTGCAGCTTTAGTGCACTTTTAGGTGTACTTAGCATGCGTGCAGGTTACCAGGTCATGATTATAACTGTGGTGAAATTTTTTCCAAATTTCCTATGGTTACTGAGATATTGCCACATTTGCAGCACAAGAGGTACTTGGAATGTCTCTAGGCCTGCACTATGTCTCTATACTTATGGGTATATGGATGTCATTATACAATAATGGGACCACAGAGCCCTCCATTATGCAGTATTAGGGGCCCTGCGCTCCCACAGAGACATGTAAGATCATTAAAATATCTCTACACTCACATATAGATGGCAGTGCAGGGCCCCCTGGGACCTGTGCTCCCACATAAAAATCAGAGACAGTTACAAAATGTATGCATGATGGGGTTCCCTGTGCTCCCACAACCATGTATGAGTAACATTACACTTTCTCAAAAAGAAGGGAAATTCATGCAAAAAAAACTCCGTTACTGCATCTGCTAGGGTTGATATTATAGAGAAAAAAGTTTGGAAATTTGATGTTGGGGTTAGCATCCCTACCACCCCACCCTCCACACACCAACAGGCATTGGGGTGTGCCTTGGGGTCATCGGGCCTAACTCTCACCCCATTCTCATATACTGTACCATATCAGCTTGTTTCCACATGGAATGGGGTGAGAGTTGGGCCCAACAACCCCAAGGCACACCCTGATGCCTGTTGGTGTGTGGAGGGTAGGGTGGTGGTGTGGTAGGGTTGGTAAATCTAACATCAAATTTCTAAACTTTTGTCGCTATAATATCAGCCCTAACTGATGCATCAGTGGAGTTTTTTGCAATGCAAAAAACTCCATTATTGCATCAGTTAGGGTTACTATTACAGTGATAAAAGCATGGAAATGTGGTGTTAGGGTTCCCAACCCAGCACCATCACCCCCAACCAACCTACCACCCCACCCTCCACACCAACAGAGTGCTGAGGTGTGTCTTGGGGTCATCGATCTTAACACTCACCCCATTCCATGAGTAAGTAAGCTGAGATGGTAGAGCATAGAAGAATGTGGGGTAGAGAGTTAAGGTCAATAACTCCAAGACACACCTTGAAACCTGTTGGTGTGGAGGTGGTGTAAGAGGTAGGGGTTGATTTTGTAGATGGGTGTTAGGGTTGGGAACCCTAACACCACATTTCCATAATTTTGGAACCCTAACTGATGCATTAACAATGTTTTTTTATAATGAATTTCCTTACTGTTTGTGAAGTTAGATGTAGTTGTTTATGGAACTGCAGGACCCTCTGGGCCCTGCACCTCCCATCTATCTGTAATTTTAGAGACATTAGAGGAGACAGGACAATTCTTGTTCTTCTCAATGTCTTGTCAGCCTTCGATACTGTGAATCACATTGTGCTTCTCGATCATCTCTGTGAGTACTGTGGACTCACAAGCACTGTCATCAACTGGTTTGAGTCTTATCTCTCTGAAGGGGTGCAGTGGGTAGTGATGGCAAATTTCTCCTCCTCCCCAATGCCCCTGTTATGTGGAGTACCACAGGTTTCTATCTTGTCGCCAATGTTGTTCACAGTATATACGCTGTCCCTAGGGTGAGATCTTTCGGCAATACAGTGTGGGTTTTCACTGCTATGCAGATGATACCCAACTGTATGTGTTCTTTTGCCCTGCAACACACAATGCCACTGATGTGATTATGCAGATGTGGATAAATTTCTTCCAGGGCAAACTTAAATTCCCCCCACAGTTGTGGGGAAAGTGGTCTCAATGGGCCTGGAGCTTACTTTCACTTTTCTATAACTGAGTAACAACTGTTTGGCCAAAATCAATGACTGGATGTCCACCAGCTGGTTGCTGATGATTGAGTCAGATTGCAGGCATGATGGGAGTGCTTTAGGAACAAGCACAGGACTGTTCTTGGGGTCCACTCCATTGATAGCCTCCCCAAGGGTGTGAGATCTTGGCTTGATCCTGAACAGCAGACTGACTCTTGAGGCTCAGGTGTCGTCTGTTGTAAAAAGTGTTTTTTACCACTTGAGGAATATCACAAGGATTAAGCCCCTTATTCTGCCTAAAGACTTACTGACACTAGTACATGCCCTGACTACTGACTTATGATTACTGGTCTTATATTCTGCTTAGGTATTGTAATATTTTAATATTGTTATGACTGTGGTGTTTTTACTGTTATATTTTAATTGACCGTAATTTGCATCTTTGTTTTCATTGTTAGGCGCCCAGAGCCTCTGGGATTGGGTGCCATAGAAATAAAATTTGCCTTGCCTTGCCATCTCCCTGTTGAAGCACAGGACCTGAAGGTATCTGTGCTCCCATGTTCTGTGATTTCCCTTATTTTATTCTGGGAGTGCAGGGTCCTTCATACCCTGTGCACCCATCCCTTCATAGATGCATGACCAAATAATCACCATAGCCATCTGATTACCCCAGGACATGTACCTAGTACAGAAAATTTTAAAATCCCCACCAACACATAATTCTGCACAACTGCGATGACAAACCATGCCACAGGTGCAAAAATACATTGTGGGCAGGATTTGAACTATTACAGCTGTAACATACATGAGGTGGGGTAATAAGAAGTCTATGTTGTAAATTTGGGTCAAAATATTGAAAAATTTCTGTAGTTACAAGCAACCATGCTGAAATTGTAGCAAATGGTTATAACTTTGTCAGTTTTCCATATTTTGACCCCAAATGTTCAACGTAGTCTTCTTATCACTGCACCTCATTTATTTATTTATTTATTTAGTGTTTGTTGACTGGGTAAGTGCACTAGGCAGATTCTGCCTGTTTTCAGGCATGACCCCAGGGAGGGGGATACAGATGAAATGCTAACTGACCTTGAACCAGAGTAAGCTGTTGGTGGTATTTTTAGTGAATGAGGGAAATTTGGCCAGGGCACCAGGGAAATTCCCCTACTCTCCTGTGAGGGGTCCCCTTACATCCTGGCATTCTGCCAAGATGGCTGTCTCTGGAGGTGCTGTGGAGGACATGGAGGTGTTGGAGGCAGAGGAGACGGTCTCCTCCCCTGTCTCTGGGATGCGAGAGACCACACCAGTTGAAGAGTTTTCGACTGTTATGGATGATAAGATGCAACTTTCTGCAGGTTTGAACATTTCCCCTGACTCATCAGTGGATCAAAGTAAGCAGAACACTTCTACACCATTTTCTGCCGCTGTTTCTATGGAGTTTTTGCCTTCTGTGAATGTTATTGAGCTACCTGCTACTCACACACCGACAGCTATTGCTGATGTAGATGCCTTATTAGCACTTGAGGAACAACGTTATCTGGCAAAAAAAAAAGGAACTTCTGGCTCTCAAACACACTACTGCAGTGCTAAATACAGTTTCTCTCACTGACTCACCGCCTAAACATGCAGCTTCTATGCCTTCTGACACCTCGGTGAGTGATTTGATACTTCCGCATTCCTCTTCTGGCCATCCTGATTCTGGAATTCCTCAGTCTGTATCTCCTGCTGATTTTTCGGGTGGGGACTCACCCAGCATGGTGTTTATGGCTGTCGAACAGCCTGACCTACAATGATCCCCTTTACCTCCTGACACTGAATGGACTGAGGAATGGTCTGTAGACTCTGCCCTTAGTGCAGCTGGCTGGGAGAAGGATGCTGTAGTCGGGACCTGGTGCTCTGGACCTTATCCCATTCGGATTCCTGAAGCAGAGATTGATTCTGCCTTGCACGTACAGACCTCACTGCCTACCCAATCAATGGACCTCCCATTGACTCCTGACTTGTGCCTTACACAGAATCCAGTTTTGAATTTACCAGTCCCTGCTTCTCCTATGGAACATTCTCCTGATTTTGACCAACCTCCTCAGCGTTTACAGTCCCAGGGCCCTGGGTCACATTCATCGCTTCCTACACAAACTATTTCTTCTTCTCCTGCTGCCTCGAAAACTTATGCTTCTTGTTTTTCAGTGCCAACACAACCAGCTAAGAGACATAATGCTGTTAGGCTGCAATATGTAGGTGGTATGTCTGAATTTCCTGATCATATTTTTGTAGGGCGCACTTTACTTAAAGATTCTATGAAATTTGCTGCTTTTGAGATTCACGCCCTAATTCATGTTTCTACTGAATTTCATTTTGACATTAGTTTTAAAGCATTAACTGGTTTGGAGAAATTCTGGTCTAAATTTCACAAGCTGAAATCTTCCCCCTTGTGAGCACCTTTTAGTGCCATTCCTTTAACCAAGTCTGCCCAGAAAAATGTTACTATTTTATTTAGGAATGAGGGTGTGAGTTTAAATGATATCTCAGTTTGGTTAAAACAATGGTGCACTGTCCTTTCTGATCCTGAGGCAATCTTTGATACTGAAAATTTATGGACTGGGGGTTGGAAAGTCAAAGTTATGCTTATAACTTCAGATACAGGGATACAACATTTACCCAATAGTTTCATGCTGGGTAGAGATAGAAGAGTGATTTTTTTCACTATGGTCAGCCAAAGGCATGTTACAAATGCGGTTGTACTAATCAACTTAGTAGCATTTGTGATATGGTGAAATGTTCTGTTTGTGGTAGCCTTGGACATGCTGGTCCCCAGTGTGCTGAGGAACCCCGCTGTGCTCTTTGTGATAAATCTGGACATATCTTTCAGCAGTGCACCTGGGCTGCCACAACTCCCCCACCATTGCTGATGGAGAAGAGCAGCAACTACTTATTACAGTAGCACAACGCTCAAAAATTAATGGTCATCCCTCTACTTCCCATGGTAATTGGCTTTTTACTCCCTCCTCTGCTGTTCTGCACACTTGATTACCCATTTCAACAGCTCCCTCTAGTGAACAGATGATACCTGTTATTGTCCTGAACCCTGCTCCACCTGTCCTGCCTTCTGACCCCCCTCCTTCCCCTCCCATCTTACCTGGTTGTCCAAGCTTAGTCCCTGTACCCACTGATTCTTCCATTGTTGTACCTATGGGAACGATGTCCCCCCCGGTGGCTTTTGTTTCACAGTCTAGAGTCACAAGGGGATCTAAGAAACTGGGATTACCCTCTTCTGAAGTTTTGAAAATTGATGAGATTCCTTTGGCTAATAAGTTTCAGTTGTTACGTAATCACTCGGAGAACACAGACTCTGATTCCTCCTCTGTGCTCTCTTCCCACCCTGAATTGACTACTGATACAGAGGTCACTGTGGATAATGTGGGATCTCAGAAAAGAAAGGGCAAAGCTAAAGTCAAACATAAAGAGAGTACCCCTCAAAGAGGTAGGCCCAGGTGAAGGTATACTGCCCTTTGATGTGGCAATCCTTTCTTCACCACTATGACATCTTCCTTCTCTGTGCATACTGTTACTGTCAACAGTATTAAGAAGCAACCTAAGAGGGATTCGGTGTTTTCCTTCTTGTCATGCCTTACTGTGGGGATAATCCTCCTACAGGATGTCAGGTTTCACTCCCTTCCTGAAATTTCTCGAGCCCATCAGGCTTGGTTTCCTGGCCCTTCTTACTGGTCATTTGGACAAGAGATGTGTTCAGGATTAGGGATACTGTTTAGTTTACCTAATATATCTGTTGTAAAAGTACTTGATTTATGTCCTGGTAGAGTGTTACTTTTTGATATTAAAATTCTCTCTGTACCCTTCAGGACTATTAATATTTATGCTCCTCAAACTAAGTCCCTTAGAATAGAACTGTTGAAACGTATCCAACCACATCTTCACACTTCCATGTCTGTTGTTCTTGGGGGTGACTTTAATTGTGGTTTATCCATCAAAGACAAATCTTCCACTTCCAAAACTACTAAATTATTTTATGACACTAATTTTTTGAAACAAATGATACATTCTGCAAAACTACAGGATGTGTATCTTATGCTAAATCATACGCACACCCTGACTTTTCATAAGGGTGCCCTGGCTACCCGCATAGATTTTTTTTTTTGTTCCCCTCATTTGCAACTTTCTGCTGCTCTATACAAGTTGCAGAATTCTTGGACCATAACCTTTTAACAATTTCCCTTGGCCCTACTAATTCTAAAGTATTTGGTCCAGGCACCTGGAAATTGAATACTACACTTTAGAGTAACTTACAGTTATTGACTCAGCTTAATCAATTTTTTAAGGACAGAAAATAGTTTTTTTTTCTTTATGATGACATTTGGTGTTGGTGGTTTGATAACAAAAGAGACCTACAACGTTCACTAAAACATTTTGGTAAACAACACCATAATAACCATTATTTTTGACTATCATAGAACTCGATGCCAGTTACAGAAAATCCTTTCTCTATCTTATACTACAGGTCATGACTTTTCCACACAAATTCGTACACTTAAGAAAGATCTTATGGCATATAATTCTAATAAATATACTTTACTACAACAACAACAACGTTTTGGTGTTTCAGGCCCTTACGATGTGGTCTGCCCTTTTGATAGCTGTGCTAAACGAGTTGACAGTAAAATTTTTGAGGTTCTTTTAGACGACAATCTGCTTGAAATTATGGATCCTTTGGGACTTTAACATCATGTAGCTGACTACACTCGACATTTGTTTGGCCCCATGGATACACACATGGACGGGATCTCAGAATATCTGTCTCATATAGCTATCCCTGATATTCCACAATCTGTGACTGATTTTCTCAATAATGATATTCTGGCTCGGAAGTGGAGGAGGTAATTAGAGCATTACATTTGGGAGTAACACCAGGCCTAGATGGCCTCCTGAATGAACTTTATAAGCTATTATATGTTGACCTAAGTGAGGAACTGGCTGCTGTATTTAATTTTATCTTACAAGCAGACAATTTACCATTGGCTATGAATATGGGCAGTCTGTTTGATATCTACAAAAAGGGAGATAAGAGATTATTACGTAATTGGCCACCTCTTAGTCTCTTAAATACTGATTTCAAAATTCTGGCTAGAATTCTTTCCCTTCATTTATCAAAACTAGCTCCATTTGTGATTTCTAAAGCTCAGTCTAGTAATATTCCGGGTAGAAGTATTTATGACCATTTACTTTTGTTAAGGAAATTAGTTGAACGAAGCAATCAGGACAGATTAACATGTTACCTGTTTTCCTTGGATCAACAACAAGCTTTTGACTCAGTTAACCATGACTTTTTATGGTGTACTTTACATCACTATAAAGTCCCTGACAGACCTCTCTCATGGCTTCAACTATTATATCAGTCTGTTACAATTGTTCCTATGGTTAATGGTTGGAAGGGCCCTATGATACTACTATGAAGAGGGGTTAGACAGGGCTGCCCACTTAGCCCTATTCTGTATATATATATATTTTTTGGATCCTTTACTCCATTCCATAAACACATCACAGTCTATTATACCACTCTCTACATCATTGCATTCCACTCCTCATGCCATTTTGGCCTATGCAGATGACATGAGTTTGGTGGTGGCAGATACTCCTTCCATACATGAAGCTATACACTGCTGCAAAGCTTTTGGAGATATGTCAGGAGCAACACTGAACCTGGACAAATGTGTAGGTCATCAATTAGGGACTAAAGTGCTGGACAATGTTTTGGCTTCAGACATTGAGATCAGTGTTGATCCTATCAAAATTTTGGGCAATTTATATATTGGGATGAAGCCTTGGATGTTTTAAATTGGGGTCCTAAAATAGAAGTTGCTCAGACTAAAGTTTCTCTCTGGAATAAATGGAAATTAAGTAAAAAAAAAAGAGGATTTATATGATTAAAGCACATTTACTCCCTGTTTTTCTCTTTTTAGCTTATATTTCCTCCCCCCCCAGTGGGGTGGTGGGTTGCTCAGTGGGAGGGTCAGGATGGGTGGTATGGAGAGATAACGAGTGACCATCTTCTTTTTTTCAGCATATAAAAAAAGACACTGGATGGACTGTTTTCTTTTTTTCAGGTATACATTAATAAACATTTTGGGACATGGGATGGGCTTCCTAGTGTCCCACAGTACTGGTGGTGGTCAGGGGATATGATATAACTGGGTACACTGGGAGTGGACTCCCCAGAGTCCCACCTGGGGGGGTTCTAGTGCTGACATGGGGATTGGGCACCCCGTTGTAGGCAATGTCGGGAGACTGCTTTCTTCTTTTGGGGACACTTGGAGAGGGCTCCCCAGTGTATCACACTGGCAGGGGCATGTCTAGTGCCCTCATGGGGATTGGGCACCCTGATGCTAGCAGAACCATTACAAAAAATATTCCAGGACACTGGGAATGGGCTCACCAGTGCCCCAAATTAGTAGGGGGGGGAGGTACCTCAGCCAACATGGGGATTTGGCACCCCGATGTCAGTAGAAACATTTAAAAAAAAATTGTCCAGGACACTGGTATTGGGCTTCCCAGTGTCCCACACTAGTGGGGGGGGATCTCTGCCACCAACATGGGGATTTGGCATGCCAATGTCAGCAGAAATTGTTTTTTTAAACATGCCTCAGTCCCCTTAGAGGCAGTAAAAGGATGATAGATGTTTTTATTGGGTAAACACCAACAGTTGTTTACCTAAACAGGGCTGAGGAGTACAATTCTGGCTTTTTTTTGGCCAAAGAATTACCAGGAATGATTTTGGCCATTTATGAAAGTTGATTTTTTTTTTTATTAAAGTAGTGTTGCAGATTTGTGGCAGTTTATGTGAAAAGGTCCACAAATTTGCAGCAGTTTTCATGCAACAGTGCTGTTAGCTGAGTGAAAACTGTCACAATTTGTGGCACTTTTGCAAAAGTAGTGCCGCAAATTTGCGACATTACCAACAGCCGAACAGAAAAACATCTTTCTGGCCGCTATTTAAAAAAATAATGCCACAATCGTGTTCTTCATGGACCTGATTAGGTAAACACAACTGTTGTTTACCAAGCGGAAGTATTTTTTTTTAATAACAGCGTTTTTCCCCCATCACTAACTGAAAACAAGATGGCGGCAGCAGAGCACTAACATTTCCATTTGAAGCAACAAAATGTGCTTTTGTGGCAGCACAAAGTGTGTTTGAGGTGTACATATATTTTTCCCATAGGCTATAATGGGAAACTTTAAAGTTTCATAACTTTTGAATGGATTAATATTTTTCACCTATGTAAGTATATATATGTGTGTGTATATATATATAATATATATATATATATATATATATATATATACATACATTCAAAAATTCCATTAATGCATCAGTTAGGGGTTGTTTCCACAGTGACAAAAGTGTGGAAATGCGAGTTAGTTTACCAGACCCTGACCCCCAACCACCCCCACAGACCAACAGATGCTGAGGTCTGCCATAGGGTAGCACATCCCAACTCTCAACCCATTCCATATGTAAACAAGTTGACATGGTACAGTAAAGGAGAATGGTGTGAGAGTTAGGCCGCACATCCCTATGGCAGACTTCAGCATGTGCTGGTCTGTGGAGAAGGAGTGGTGGGGTGGTTGGGGGGTCAGGGTCTGGTAACCCTAATATCGTATTTCCACACTTTTGTCACTGTGGAAACAACTCTGATGCATTAATGGAGTTTTTGCAATGAATTTCCCTTCTTTTTGAGAAAGTGTAATATAAAAAGTAAATGGTATGTGTTGGTGGCAGCATGGGACCCTTGTGCGTAATGATATGTATTTGAGAGAATGTGGGCCCTCCAGGCCCTGCACTCCCACTTTCACATAAGCACAGAGCTATACAGCAGCCCTATAGGTCATGGAAGGCTTGTAACATTAATTTGCCCATATCTGGGGAACTATAGCATCTAATAAAAAAATGGAAGTGTGGTTGTAATCATGAGAGTGAATAGTTCCCACAACATGAATCGACTGAATCCGTATAGTGCATTGTGTCCAAAATAGGAGCATCAGAAAGCACTGTGAATACGAAGTCTGTGGCTGTAATAGTGGTCCTCAGACATGAAAATGAGCAATTGGAAAAGTAAATCGCAAATATCTTATGAGAGAAAAGGTAGAAAACAAATTCAAATTTCATGGGTTTCAGGACCTTCCAACCTAGTTCTGAGCTTAGTTTTTGCAATGAAAAGTCTGTATCTCAAACCATTTTCGAAATACGGGCTTCGAAAGGTGCCACGGATGCCACAATGTTATCCTATGGAAAAATTGTGGAACTTTGGAATGCTGTAACTTTGGGCCCCTGTAATGTTTTTGTACCAAACCACCAAAAGGCACATCTGTGGGACAAGGGCTTGCCACTCTGCAAATTGCAGCCCAAAAGATCAAACCATTTTGTTGCAGGAGCGTGGCAAAGATTTGCAGGTATTTTGAGCATACTTTTGCAAAATACTTTCGCAAACCACAAAAGTTTCGCAAAAAAAAATCACAAAAATTTCCCATTTGTGAAAGTATTTTTCAGAAAATTTAAAAAATGCATTTTTGGGGGGGTTAAACCAAAAAAAAACATATGTCTAGCATCCTCAGGATTCAACTACAGTAGGTGAACACAAGCAGTGTGTCCCTTGAGGGTCCCAATTTTAAATGCCAGGCATTTTTCTGTGCAGTAACTAAAAAAAATGGGCAACTCATGAAAGTAAAAGGGCCATTTGTGACAGTAAAAATGGCCATTTGTGAAAGTTTTGTGATTTTTGTTAACTTTTCCCATTGACTATAATGGGAAATGTGTTTTTTTAAATAACTATTGAACGGTTTAATATTTTTTCACCAAATCTTTGAAAGGCACATTGGTGACCAAGGCTGCATCTTTCCTGAAGTTTTTGGACCAAACAGATAAACCCTGTGGGCTGTGGGTACGAGCAAAGAAACATGCAAAAAGTCAATTTTTTTGTGTTTTTTGGTGTTCTGTAGCTCCGCAACCATACATCCCACCGTAATGCAATTTGGCAGATCCAGAGATCTATGGTACCAGGCAAATCAGTTGTATGGTGACAAAGTTATTAAGGTGCAACATTTGAGATTTTGCAATAAAGTGGCACTATAAAATACATACATATATATATATATATATATATATATATATATATATATTCATTGCAAAAAACTCTGTTAATGCATCAGTTAGGGTTAATAGCACAGTGACAAAAGTTTGAAAATGTGATGTTAGGGTTCAAAACCCTAACTCCACATTCCCCTCCATACACACACACATGCACACACAGACGCACACACACACACACACACATGCAAGCAGGGGAAGGGCCAAGGCAACACAACCAATCAGAGACAACAGGCATCAGGTACCAAAAGTAACATACAACTCTCTAAATGTACGACAGGACACATCCATCATCATGGTCCACCAACTATATGAGTTCTGCTGCCATCCAAGTGCCTTGGGGGTAGACATGCATGCTGGGCAACCATGGGTGATGGCCCACAGTAAGCATTTTTGTGTTACAAACATCAGTAAAAAGATTTGAGCAGCTGCTTATATTTCAATACTTAACAAATGATGAAACACACAGTATGTTATCTACAGGTAGCTGTATCGGAAATGAGAGTTTGGATAACCCTACCAATGGTCATTGGATGTTTGCATTTTGTTTTTCTGACAGAGTGAGTCAGTCCAAATAACAAACAGTAGTAATAATAAAAGTAATTTTTTGTAGTGTAGTTTACAAGTAACATGTGAAAGCAACAGTTGTGACATCCAAACCTAACCATAGCATGCTGCTAATGAGTATTTCCAGGTAATGCAGCAGTATAACAACATGTGATGGTGGTAGTTTAATGCCTGAGCAGTATCTGAAAAGTACTATGTATGTGTCAGCTCTATCTTTCCTGCTATCACATGCTTATGTGGTAGTAGTGATACCTGCAGAGAGCCAATTGTTGAATTATGACACATAAAAATACATATTTTTAAATTGTGTACACACTAAGGCCCAGATATTCAAAAAGGTTGCGCATGCGCAAGTCCTACATTGCGCCATTCTGCGATATTCAGCAGGAAGCAGTTGCGCCACTGAAAACAGGTTGAGCAACAGCGCAATGCAAATGAATGCATGCTCAACAGGAGGGGGAGGAACCATGCATAAACTGCACAACCCGATATTCAGTCGGGTTGTGCAGAGTTGTGCAGGCGCAACCCCCAACCTGCGCCTGCACAACTTTGAGCCAAAAAAGGATCAAGTTGAGGGCCACCCACAGGTGAGCTGCTGTATTGCAGGGCGCAACACAGCAGCTGCCACCCGTGGCTGGCCCCCAACTCAGTCCCTGTGCCCCCACCAGCCCAATTGCAGGCAGAACGTGAAAGAACCCCCACCCAAACATCTCCCTAATGCCCAATGCTGGGCAGAATGTATAAACAACCCCAAACATACTCCCAATGCCCGATCGTGGGCAGAATGTATAATGACAACCCCAAACATCTCCAATGCCCGATCACGGGCAGGCGTGAAACAACCCCAGTGCCAATCATGGGCAGAATGTAAAAAGACCCCAACCTGAATATCTCCCTGGTGGTCCAGTGGACCATAATGCCTGATCTGTGGGCAGAATGTCCAGTGATAACCCCCAAACATCTCCCTGGTGTCTAGTGTCCCCCACCCCACCCACCCATGAAGCCCCACCACCCGCTCCCCCTGGCAGCCGGTGGTTCATTCCACAAATCTGGACTGTCATGACGTATGGGCTGCATGCCCATTGGCTCTAGCTCTGCACCATGGGCGGCAGCCCACCGACAGTCAGTCGGTGGGCGGCGGGCGGCAGGCGGGTGGATGCTGCCACCCGCCGCCGCCAGGGGAGCGCGTAGGGCTTCGTGGATGAGGGGTGGGGACACTAGACACCGGGAGATGTTTGGGGGTTGTCACTGGACATTCTGCCCACGATCGGGCATTACGGGTCCACTGGACACCAGGGAGATATTGAGGTTAGGGGTCTTTTTACATTCTGCCCGTGATCGGGCACTGAAATTGTTTCACATTCTGCCCGCGATCGGGCATTGGGAGATGTTTGGGGGTTGTCAGTACACGTTCTGCCCGTGATCAGGCATTGGGAGACGTTTGGGGGTTGTTTTACGTTCTGCCCGCGATCGGGCATTGGGAGATGTTTTGGGGGTTGTCAGTATACGTTCTGCCCATGATCGGGCATTGGGAGATGTTTGGGGGGGTTATTTTTACGTTCTGCCCGCGATCGGGCTGCAGGGTGCGTTGGTCCCCGACGGCTGCTGCCTGGCAGGGCGGCCAGGTGCAAGTCCTCGGGGATCGGCGCACCTACATGCTAATGGCATGCAAATGGGGCCATAATCAGATGCAAATGGCCCCCCCTGCACCTTGCATGAATTATGGCCCCATTTGCATGTCACCTTTTGAATATCGGAAATTTGTGCATGGCGCAATGGTACTTGCGCCACCGCAAGTTTAATGCTCAACTCTGACAACTTGCGGTGGCGCAAGTTCCACTGCGCCATGCACAGTGACTGTGGCTGGGGGTGATATTCAGAGAGTTGCTCAATAGCGCAACTCCTTTGAATATCGCCCCGGCCACACCCCTGCGCAACTATTTTGAGCAGCGCAAGGGCTTGCGCCTCAGAATGGCGCAGTTTGAATATCCGGGCCTAAGTTTCATTGTATGTTGAATATATGCCAGCAATAATGTGTCATCATACTGTGTTGGCAGTATAGAGTCGATCATACTGTATTTGTTTTTTCATTACATAGTGTTATGTGAAATGAGTACAGTGTAGTGATTATTGTGCTTACCGATGTGACTGACTCATATAGTGTCTTACAATCTTGCATGTGTCTTGCATGTGTATGTGTGGGGGTTGGGGAAGGGGGAAGGGGGAATGCGGAGTTAGGGTTTTGAACCCTAGCATCACATTTCCAAACTTTTGTCACTGTGCTATTAACCCTTACTGATGCATTAATGGAGTTTTTTTGCAATGAATTTCCCTTCTTTTTGAGAAAGTGTAATGTAACAGGTATGTATTAGTGGGAGCGCATGCCCTCTGGGTGCTGTGCTTTCTTCACATTGCCCATTTTTTTCATAATGGTATATGTATGTGGGAGTGTGGGCCCTCCGGGCCCTGTGCTGCCACTTACACATAACTACGGAGACATTCAGCAGCCCTATAGGGCAAATTACCCTTGTAACACTAATGTGCCAATATCTCAGCAACAATAGCAGCTTTGAAAAAAATTAAAGTGTCATTGTAATCATGACAGCTTAACCTCCACACAGCATAAAGATTGACCTAATTTGTATCTCACATTGTTTACAAGATATGGGCACTGAACAGCGTTAAAAAGGCACCTTTGGAACATGTTTTTGCCAACATCTCTGTAACCGTAGCAAGTAGGAAAAAAATTCCACTGCTGGTGTAATCTATGATTTCCAAACTTGTTTCAGCAGCTGTGCATAGTGAAAACTCCATATCTCACTTCATTTTCGAGTTACGGGTGCCAAAAGGCATCACGGACGCCACAATGTTATCCTATGGGAAATTTCTCAACTTCAAAATGCTGTAACTTTGGGCCCTATGAATGTTTTGGCACCAAACCACCAAAACGCACATCTGTGGGACCAGGGCTTGCAACCCTGCAAATTTCAGTACAAAAGCCCCAACCATTTGTTGCAGGATGATTGCAAAGGTTTGCAGTTTTTTTTTGGAAAAGTTCTTTTGCAAATCGCAAAAGTTTTGCAAAAACTAGCACGAAACTTTCACATTTGTGAAAGTGCCATGGATGTTTTTCCCATGATTTGTGAAGGTACTGGGGCTCTGAGTTTTAAAACAAGATTTCTGGGGGGGGGTTACCCCCCAAAAAAAGATAGGGCTGGCATCTTCAGGACCTGACTAAGTAAACCCAACAGTCAGTGTTTACCTAGAGGGTTCCAAATTTAAATGCCAAGCATTTTTCTCTCTCACTAACTGAAAACAAGATGGCAGCAGCACAAAAGTAAAAGGGTCATTTGCAAAAGCAAAATTATACTTGCGACACTTTCGTGAGACACATATATTTTTCCCCATTGACTATAATGGGAAATTTATTTTTTTAATAACTTTTAAACAGTTTAATATTTTTACACCAACTCTTCAAAAGGCACATTGGTGACCCAGACTGCATCTTCCCTGAAGATTTCAGACCAAATGGACAAATCATGTGGGCTGTGGGCATGAGCAAAGAAACGTGCAAAAAGTCAGTTTTTTTGCGTTTTTTTGGTGCTCTGCAGCTCTGCAACCATACATCTGACCATTATGCAACTTGCCATATCCAGAGATCTATGGTACCATACCATGCAAGAAAACTTTCAGGCAAATCCGTTGTACAGTGGCAAAGTTATTAAGGGCAAAATTTGAGGTTTAATATTAAAGTGCTTACTCAACCCTAATTATAGTGCCACTACTGTGACATTATATATATATGTTCATTGCAAAAAACTTTGTTAATGCATTAGTTAGGGTTGATGTGACAAAACTAGGGAAATGAGATGTTAGGATTGAGCTCATTACCCCTACCACCACCCCAACCCCCCATCCTCCACAGACCGACAGATGCCGGGGTGTGCCATGGGATCATCAGGCCCAAGTCTCACCCTATTCCATGTGTAAAC
Organism: Neoceratodus forsteri; assembly: GCA_016271365.2. Lineage (NCBI taxonomy): Eukaryota > Metazoa > Chordata > Ceratodontiformes > Ceratodontidae > Neoceratodus > Neoceratodus forsteri. The sequence goes on from CM057459.1 coordinate 62,839,410, forward strand.
AGATTGACATGCTATAGAAAAGGAGAATGGGGTGAGAGCTGGCCATGGCACACCCCGGCGTCTGTCGGTCGGTGGAGGATGGGGTGGTGGGTGGTTAGGTGCTCAACCCTAACATCTCATTTCCCACATTTGTCACTTCAGCCCTAACTGATGTATTAACAAAGTTTTTTGCAATGAATTTCCTTACTTTTTGAAAAAGTGTAATATAACTAGTAAATGGTAGGTACTGTATGTATTGGTGGGAGCATGGGACCTGAAGCTGCCCATTTGTGCATAATGATATGCAGATGTGGGAGCATGGGCCCTCCTGGCCCTGTGCTCCCACTTACACATAACTATGGAGCCATACAGCAGCCCTATAGGGCAAGGAACCCTTGTAACACTAATTTGCCAATTTCTCAGCATTCATAACAACTATGAAAACAAACTCTAGCCAAAGCCGATAGGGCTATGAAGAGCTACCAAATGACCAAATACATTTTCTTGTTGGTGCAATATAGTACTGTTTAGTCACAATCATCACAGTGCTCCCAGATCCAAATAACCATTTTCCTGTAACAAGCCCTCATTTTTCCTGTATTTTCTCTGTAGAGGCAACATCAAATCCCTGTATAAATCCCTGTGGATTTTTCATTAAGCCACTAGTTCCTTATGTGTGACTTTGTTGTTTATTTAAATGTAATATGTTGGCAGCCTTTTATCAGGAAAACAGGTCTGATTTGCTGTTAGGTAATAAAATTATATGTCAAGATGGCCTTTGAATGATTTAGATTTATATGGAATCCGTAAGGCATAATTGGGGAAATTTATTTATTTGTTGAATTTTGTTGACTGGGTAGGCCCACCAAGACTAGAAGTCCCTGTTTCAGGGGTGGGGGGTACAGATGGTAACCAACTGAATTTGTAACATGGCATAAATCCTTACTTGAACCAGATTAAGCTGTTGGTGGTATTTTTAGTGAATGGGGGAAATTTGGCCAGGACACCATGGAAATTCCCCTACTCTTGTAGGTAGGGGGCACTGGTGTATTGATGGATGCGGGAGTTTCTGGCAGTCTGCCTGTGATGGAAGATGAAGGAGCATGTAGTGCTGCTCTGGTAGCTACATTTTCTGGTATGAATGGAAACATGGTGAATACTGAAGCAATGGATACAGATGAAGCAGTTCTGAATGTCAGCCTGAGTGCTGAAAGATCTGCAGATCTGATTGCAGCTGGGCTACAGCACGGAATTGCCTTCATGCAAACCCTAAGTGAAGAACAACAGTTGTGCCTTTTACAGGTGCTGTCTACTCCTGGGAGAGGATCGGCAGAGAAATCTGCAGCACCTCGCGATGTGCCTTCTCCTGATGCAGTTGCTGATACAGACAAAGAACAGGATATCTGTATTGAAGGCATGAGTCAGCGTCTCATGAGTGACAGGCTAATGCCTCAGGTAGTAGTTGAAAACACCGTGAATGTGCCAGGTGGCGCGGCGGCTATCCAGAATGCTATCCAGTCTTCTGCGGTGTTAGACTCCGTAGCGGTGAGTACTATTGCTGATGGTAATGATATTCTTATTGAACAAAATGACGTGGGGCCCCATATGGACAGAGATTGTGGGTTTTTTAATGATACAAAGGCTGAGTTTTCTGATTTACATACTGTGGTAAAAGACCTACAAAATGGGCATAAAAGAGAAGGATTAGAGGTGGATCAGGATAAAATTATTGACTGGTCAGTGGACACTGCTTTACAAAACGCAGGCTGGATCCCGAAAGGGGGGGTTGGAGGCCTGACTCTGTAGATGATGTGGCCCATAACACAGAAGAGGGTCTGGAAGCTGCTGACACTGTAGCTATAGAAAATACTGATACAGTTCCACTTATTGTTCACCCTTGCACAGAAAATGTTGTTACAGCTCCTGTAGATGTTCAGGCTCCCTCCAGTCGGGATGATGGACAGAGTTTACATAAGGAGGCACCAACCCTATGGAGTGATAGTGTGGGACCGCCTGGTTCTCCACAGGGAAAAATACCACCCCAACTGGAACCCTCAAAATTATGGAGACAATTTTGATGAAAAGATGTCACTTTTTCAGGCATCATACTGGACCAGAGAAAAAATGTTGTACGTTTGCAGTATCGGGGGGCTGGCCCACCCTCCTGACAGAATTTCCATGGGTTAAACTTTGTTGAAAGAATCATTGAGATTCTTTTCAAATGAAATTTATGCCCTGATCCACGCTTCTGGTGATTCTGTCTTTGACATTAGTTTTAAATCCCCTGTGGGGTTAGATCATTTTTGGACTGCCTATGAGAAAAGACACCATTAGGCCTTATGGATCCCGTTCCAAGCTATCCCATTGGTGTACAGTATTGGTTACAAAAACAATGTGATATACTAGGTGAACCTTCCCCAATATTGGATGAAGAACATTTTTGGATGGGAGGTTGGAAATTTAAAGTACGTTTACATTCTGGTTTACATGGTACACAACATTTGGCAAGTGCTTTCTTTTTGGGCACAGAAAGAGGTCACTGTTTTTTATCAAGGATAACCTAAGACCTGTTTTAGATGTGGATCCCACATTCATATCAGTAATGCTTGTGACAAAGTAAAATGCTCCTTGTGTCTGGAAATTGGTCACAGTAGTATTGATTGTGTGAACGACTCCTTGTGTAACCTCTGTGGACAGCAGGGGCATGTTTATCGTTCATGTGAATGGGCAGCACATAACAGAACAGGTAGGCCACGCCAAGAACTACTTATTGAAAAAGCCCAAAAATTAAGTATTGAGACATTGAGACTCAGCAGAGAGTCCAAGAACAAAATTTGGTGGGTGAGATGACAGAACCCACAATAGATTTAGGGGCTGAACCCACTACTGCTGCAATTCCCCATCTGGAGGCCACCCCCCCCCCACAGGATAGGCCTTTGTTTCTGACTCTGTAGAACCTGAGGTTATGGGTACAAATTTTGATCCCTTACCTACAGCGATGAATGTGGAGGTTATCAGAGACATATACCCCTCCACGGAACCTGTACTACAGATTGATGAAGAATTACCTTATAATATGTTACCACCTGAATCCATTGTGGTGGCTTCCAAACAATAATGAACCCAAGGGTGAAACTGCCTAAAATAGGGAAAGAAATTTTACCAGTACCCCTGTCTAATGCTTTTGACGTCTTACAAATGCCAGATTCAGATCTTGGAGATAATTCTGAATCTTCTTCAACTTTTTCATCTTTGAAAGGACATTCATCGGATTCAGATGAAGAAAATTTGGCAGCTAAGGTTACAGCTGTTAGAACAAGGAAAAAATTACAGTCCAATTCTACACCTTGACGAAGCGCTCATCTTGGGAAACAAGCTGGAACTTGAATGAGTTATTAAAGTACTGTCCTTTACTTTGCTGGTATTAGCATGCGGCCTCTTTTCTGTTTTCTATGACAGCACAACATGCTTATATCATTGCTACATTGAATACTAATAGTATCAAAAATGGGAAGTGTCATCTTCTTACATTTACAAATCTCTGCGATAAAGTGGACATTGCATGCTTACAGAACATCAGATTGTATACTATAAATGATACTGAGCAAACTAAGAAGTTGTGGTGCTGGGGTCCGTTCTTCTATTCTTTGACACTGGAACGGTGTGGAGGGGTGGGGGTTTTGTTTTCTGGATGGGACTACTGCATTTCAAAAGCTGTGGATGTATGCCCAGAGAGGGTAATGCTGCTTGACTTTAGTCATCATGGGCAGCAGTGGTGTTTGTTAAATCTATATGCACCTCAAACAAAAAAAGACAGGGTGGAAATATTCCAGTGTGTAAAACCATATTTATTTACTTCACGGGTGTTAGTGTGGGCGGGAGATTTTAATTGTGTTTTGTCATCACAGAACACGGGTGAAAAGCAAACAAAATTATATTGTGATTCTGGGGCTTTAGGATGGGTGGTTCAGCAAGTGGGCTTTGTGGATGCTTATAGACGTGTGCATAATACTGGAGGCTTTACTTTTTATAGAGCAAAATTGTCCACCAGAATTGTCTATGTTTTTGTTTCACCTAATATTAATGTCCAGCAAGCATTTTTAGTTCCAGTTGAAACTTCAGATCATTTAATGATAAAAGTAACTTTGTCCATGGGTGATATAATTACACATGGGAAAGGGATGTGGAAATTAAATAATATGTTGATTCTTGATAAGAGCTGTGTGGACCAGGTAGTGGAGTTATTACAGGCTAGAAAATCAGTATTGTGTTTGGCTGACAGTGGTAGTAGGTGGTGGATACAAACAAAACTGGATATGAAAGTACTGCTCCAGTCTCTTTCTTTTAAAAAACATATGGAAAAATACATACATTATTTAACTTTGAGAAGGCAATATATGAATGTTGTGTCATGTTAAATGATGGTTTGGGTGAATATGCTGAACAGATTCACTGTCTTAAACTGCGAATGGTGGATCTACAATATGACAGGGCATTGTCCCTCTTATATGAACATAGGATCTGTGCTCTGGGAAAGGGGATGTCGGGAGACATTTTTGATAGTTGCCGAGCAAGGGTGCAACAAAGAACGATAGACTCTTTGTGTACTCCACAAGGAACAAAAGTTACTACCAAGGAGGGTATCTTGGAGGAGGTGGCTAGATATATGGAACAGATGTATTCCGCCCCTCCTATCACTGACTCCATGATTGATGAATTGTTAGCTCCCTGTCAGATTCCAAAAATCCCACAAGCAGACTTTGACCACTTGATTGTACCTATCACTTCGCAGGAAATTGTTGAGGCAATACGGTCATTGAATAATAATACGACCCCAGGACCGGATGGAATGACTACTGAATTTTATAAAACATTTATGAATGCTTTGGTGGATGTCTTGGTGATAGTTTTTAATCAGATTTTGGATAACCATGATATTGCTTCTCAATTTGGACAGATGATTCAATTATTCATTTACAAGGCAGGAGACAGATAGCAGCTCCAGAACTGGAGACCTTTGTGTCTAATGAATACAGATGCTAAAATTTTGATGAAAATCCTGACTAAAAGGCTGGGGTTTGTGGCCCTCCTGGTGATAGACAAGAGTCAGGTTTGCATGATAAAGGGACATAATATTACTGATAATTTACTACTACTATGGGAGATAGGCTCTTTGGGACATCAGAATACTGTAAAAGGATATTTAGTTAGCCTGGATCAAGAAAAAGTGTTTGACAAGGTGTCTCATCTCTATTTATGTTGAGTTCTGTCAGCCTATGGAATTCCTAAGATGTTTATTGATTGGATCCAGAAATTATATAGGATTGTCTCTACTTTTCCTATTATAAATGGGCATAAGGGGAGGATGGTACAAGTCTTACGAGGAGTACGACAGGGATGCCCCATGAGCCCTTTATTGTACATTTTTTGCCTGGATCCATTACTAAAACTTATTCAGCATAATCAAACAATACAGAGTATTGCAGTTTCTGGAGTGCAAAATTTGACTAAAATTTTGGCATACACAGATGATGTGTGTCTTTTGGTGGGGGATATCAGTACAGTAGAATGGGCCTTGGATACTGTTCAGCATTATTCTAGTCTCACAGATTCCTCACTAAATACGCACAAATGTGGTGGATATGTCTTGAGTAGGGATACAGAACATATTGCTACAATCTGCAATATTTGCATGAGTAATACAGAACTGAGAATTTTAGGGGCTAATTTTGGTCATTTGGATATGGCAAAAGTGAATTGGCTGTCAAAACTGGAGCAGTGTAATCAAAAAGTTCAGGTGTGGAAAACTTGGCAGCAAATAAAAAAGGAAAAAGTTTCTCAAGTGTATACGTTCTTTTTGCCACAAATCTCTTATTTAAGTGCTGTATTTCCTCCCCCTAGTTCATGTAATGTGTTTATTTTAAGTATGACCTTTCAGTTCATTTGGGGGAGTAGATTTAACCCAATCAAGAGGGAAGTGTTGCATAGAGATTTGAAATATAGGGGTCTACATTTAATTAACTCCATTAGTTACTGTCATAGTATCTTTATATTTAATACACTTACAGCCTTTATGAAACCTGGCCAGGCAGAATGGAAACGGGTGGCAGCAATATAGATTGTTCCATTAATGGAAAGATGGGAACAGGGACCCCTGGTGGGCAGGTTAAAATTTACTTGGCCGTGTTTTGTGACCCCTTCAGTAGAGAAACTGAAAAAATGGTCTTTGACCAAGGCACAAGTCTGTGTTATTGATAGGAAACTATTATATAGAAATATACAAGAAAAATGCTTTCAGGTACCTACTGAGTATAAAAATATCCACCCTGTGTTGTATCCAGGTATAGAGGTTTCTCTTATTGATATGAGGACTCCACCTAGGATGTAGGATGTGCTTTGGTTATGTGCTCACGGCAGAATGGGAGTAAAAGGAAATGCTAAGCATAAGAGAATGGAGGAAAGAATGTGCCCTATGGAGTCATGTGGTCAAACTGTTAAATCTCAGGAGCATTTCCTTATTCACTGTCCTTATGCCCGGTATGTGTGGAAACTTATTGCAACTTGTTGGCAGGACCAAGGGTGGCAAACTGTTACATATTAAGATGTTATAATAGGGCAGGTGCAACTGGTGCAAAGTATGGACCCCAGCACTGTTAAGTTACTTTTTAGCTGTATTAAGCTCTTTATGTGGCAAGTAAGATATAAGTTTGTTCTCCAACAAAAAATTATTTCCCCATATGTACAGGTGGATATGATTGAGAAGGAGATCAAGTCACAAGTGCAATTTGATAAGGAACGCTTATCCTGGGAACAATGTAAAAAGAGATGGAAGGGCAGTATTTTACAACTTCTGGGATAACCGGTCAGAGAATTACAGTATTTTATAGTTCTTTCATTTTCTTTCCCTTATTTCAGGTGTTTGGTAGAACAGTGATATTATAAGGGGATGGATTAGCATCGTATATTATGAAACAGGATAATGTAATGCATTCTTTTGTTAAATCTGTACAGTTTGATTTGGGGTTGTTAGTTTGGTTTCAGGATGCCTGTATATTAATCTCTTTACAAATGTTGGTCATGATGTTTTCATTCTTGTTTTCTGTTTTCTTACCATTTCTGTTTATTTTCTTTTTGCAATAAAAATTCCCCTACTCTTTTTAAGAAGTGCCATAGGATCTTTAACATCCACCTGGACAGGCAGACACACAGGAGCACTCCCCCCCCATGCTGCAGTACAGTGTCAGTATTGGGATTCAAAGTGCTAGCGGAGCCAAACCAGGTAGACAGGAAAATAATATAAATTTTAAGAAGTAGTCAGTTATAAAATTTTATTTCTGAAGTACCATTATTTTACCTTTTGCCCATCAGAAAGTCTTCTCTGTTGTGGTGGATGTGTGGAACAGCTCTTAGCATAGCAACTGACATATCTTGCTCTACTGCCCCTACTACATCATCAGCATTGTGATTTCACTGATAGTGACATCTCATGTGAATGACCTGGCAGCCACTGAATTGCTGTTCCTAAGTAGCAGTGATGTCACAGACAGTGAGGTCATAATGCTGGTGTTGTAGTGGGGGCAGTACAGCTAGCTATGTCAGCTGCCACACAGAGTGCTGTTCCACACATATTAACATCAGGTAAACAATCTTCTAATTTTTTTTTAATTTTATTTTACCAGGAGTGACACACTAAGCTGAAAGCTTGTTTTCAGGTGCAAACTGGAAGCACAAGGAAGTTAAGTGACTTGCTCATGGTCACACAGTATGCAAGTAGGAGCTGTGGGATTCAAACCAAGGTCTCCAGTTTTACAGCACAGAGCCTTAAACCACTGCGCTATACTGCTTCCATTAATTAAACAAAGGGAAAAGATAAAGTATCTCAAATATAAAAGGTAATCATGGACTGATATTCAAATCTACAGTAATATTAGTTTTAGGCAGTACACAAGCTCTTTAACACACATGCTTAGTGTGGGGATAGAACCCACTGCCTTCTGATCTTCCAATTTCAGAGGCCAGTGTGCATGCTATTTTTTTGCATCTTTCATTTGTTACTTTTTACATAAATTCTCTCAGACTTTTTTATGACCACCTGATGGAATCTTGAATTAGTTACATAAATGTTATTATTTTCATCAAGGCCCTGACCCTGCAACTAAACACACATTCAGTACATCATATTCTAAAATGAGAAAAACAAGTCTTCTGTTTCAACTCCTTGCCTGCAATCTGTGCTGTGCAAAGGAATGTCAGGCAGCTAGCAATCTGCATTCCACAGTATATAATCTGACACTGAATCTACAGATGACTTTCGTTTTCGCAAAAACCAAGAAGAAATGAGTCTCCTAGGTGTTAGACTGAGCTGGATAGATAATAGAAACAGCAGTTTAAAAACTTTTTTTGTTAATATCCTGAGAAGTTCTGAGGTACAATATAGTAGCATCCCCCTCCCCCCTTCAGATGCCTTTAACATAGATCAACAAATAGCAAATATCAGAGGGGGGTGCACTACTTTGCAGCTGCGGAGGAATACATACAAATGTCTAAAATGGAAGTTCTAAGAAAAGCAATTTTAGAGCTATAGATGACAGAAGGGCCGTAGGCTCCGCCCACAGCCCTAAAAATTCAAGTATTGTTGTAATCATGACAGTGAAACCTCCACACAAGATACATCGACTAAATCCGTATCTCACATCATTTCCGAGATACAGGCAGCAAAAAGCACTGTGGGTGCCGCAGTGTTATCCTATGGGAAAAATATCAGCTTTGTAATAGCATATCTATAGAACCCATATATTTTTTTTTTACACCAAAACAGCATACATCACATTGCTGGGATACCACATTTATACTCTGCAAATTTCAAGCCAGAAGACCAAACTGTTAATTAACAGTGTAATGTACCTGGTAACTGGTATGTGTTGGTGGAAGCGTGGGCCCTTCAGGCCCTGTGCTCCCCCCAAACTGCCCATTTGTGCATAATGATATGTGTCTATGGGAGCATGGGCCCTCCGGACCCTGTGCTCCCACTTACACATAACAACGGAGCAATACAGTAGCCCAATAGGCCTGAAAAGGAACCCTTGTAACTCTAATTTGCCAGTATCTCAGTAACTGTACAGCCTAGGGCAAATATTCCACTGCAGGTGTAATCTATGACTTTGAAACTTCCTCATATGCTTAGCTGCAGGTGGCAAAAAATCTTTATCTCGCTTCATTTTTGAGCTACGGGCACCCAAAGTCACTATGGGGCACCGCAATGTTATCCTACAGGAAAATCTCAACTTCATAATGGCATGTCTATGGAACCAATTAACTTTTCATCACCTAAATAGTATGATTCACATCCACTTAATACCCTGCAAATTTCAAGTCAGAAGACCAAACCGTTTATTTACAGTGCAGTGGCAAAACTTTTAAAATCCTAGTTCGATAGGTAGCAAAATCCCCATTCACAAGGTCAATCCCCATTCATGAACTATCAAAATTGCCATCCATGAGAAATCCTTGACTGTCAGATTTTGGCCATCTGGTCCCTAACTCATGGTCAAGGATTTTGTTATCTTACAAAAGCGGATCGGCTCATGGACGGGCATTTTGACAGCTCACAAACGGGGATGTTGCCTGCTCACAGAAGGGGATTCAAAAACCCAATCTCCTTTCGTGAGCTGACAAACTCCCCATCCACGAGGCAATCCCCTTTCATAAGGCTGCAAAATCCTTGACCATGAGTCAATCCTCATCCACGAGAATGGCCACCTGGTCCCTAACTCATGGTCAAAGATTTTGCTACCTCATGAAAAGGGGTTGTTCATGGATGGGGATTTTGTCAGCTCAAGAAAGGGGATTCAAAAACCTAATCTCCTTCACGAGGTGACAAAATCCCCATCCATGAGCCAATCTTCTTTTGCGAGGTAGCAAAATCCTTGACCGTGAGTCAATCCTCATCCACGAGAATGGCCATCTGTTCTCTAACTCACGGTCAAGGATTTTTCTATCTCGTGAAAAGGGATCAGCTCATGGACGGGGATTTTGTCAGCTCGTGAAAGGGGATCGGAAGCTAGTCACTTATGAAGAATTTCAAAATTTTAAATGGCCATTTTTTGGTCAAAACAATGCAAACCAAATGTATAGGTTTGTAGAGCATGTCACCCTGAACAAAACCTATGCCTTATTACAACAAAAAGTCACCCATGAAGGAAGCTACAATATTTTGTTTGGGGAGAAAAATGAAAACAAAATGGTGGCTCGCGAAAGGGGAATTTTTCCTCACAGACTGGGATTTTTTAAAATCCCCATTCATGAGCTGACAAAATCCTTAATCATGAGCCCAATCCCCTTTCACAAAACATACATATAAATCTTGCAGTGAACAGAGTATGCTCAGAATCCAAACCTTAAAAATTAAATTACTTTCAAACGGATAAATATTTTTTCACCAAACCAATGGTGGATTGTTCTTTGACCCAAACTCTTTCTACCCTGAAGTTTACAGACTAAAAGACAAAATGGTGTGGTCTCACTACAATGGGTAAAAAAGTGTCAAAAAGTGGTGAAAATGCATTTTTCAGGCTTCGCTGCACAAAAACAGCACACCTGACCAAAACACAACTTGGCAAATCAAGAGATCTACCATACCGTGCATTCCAAAGTTCATGTAAATCTGTTGAATGGTTTCAAAGTTATTAACATGCAAAATTTGAGGTTTAACATTAAACTGCTTACTGAACCTAACGAATTGGCACAACTATGCCAGTATAATATATCTATATATATATATATATATATATATATATATATATATATATATATATATATATGTATGTATATATATGTTACTTGGTTTACTTGGTTAAATAGGACAAAAGAAGGCCAAAGCCCATCGTGATTGTCCCCCACCACTGTGGTGGGAATATCATAGATTTATCCCCTTAATTTGTATATGTCTTTTAACTCGAACCACAGATCCAAGCCTCTTTTAAAGGAGCTGATGGAATCACAATCCACCAAATCTTGAGGAAGACTATTCCACAGGCTAGGGGATCTTACAGTAAAGTAATTTACTCTTTTGTTGGTCCTTGCTTTAGCTGCAAGTTGTTTGTTGTGAAGCCGGGGTGAGGTCCTTCTGTCAGTAAATTTTAGGCCAAAATGATCCATTAAATCAGGGGACGTTAGGATTTTGTATAGAAATAACAAGTCACCTCTAGTACGTCTGGTTTGTAGGGTAAATAATCCCGTTGCCTGTAATCTGAAATGGTATTCCATATGGGCCAATCGTAGAACTAATTTAGTAGTCCTTCTCTGGATTTTTTCGATTCTATCAACATCATGTTTGAGATATGGGTTCCAAAAAGGAGACCCATAGTCAGAGTGTGGCCTAACATGTGTTCTAAACAAAGGGATAATACATTCCTGAGTTCTGGTGACAAATATTCTTTTAATGCGAGTCAAAAGTGCATTAGACATTTTAGCCACTTTGGCACAGTGGTCGATAGAGGTTAATTTGTAATTTAAAATGATTCCAAGGTCCCTTTCTGATGTTGAAACTTTAAGGGGAGAGTTGTTTAAAAAGTAACTCTGCTTTAGATTGCTTTTCCCATAGTGAAGCACCATACACTTATCAGAATTCAGAGTCATTTTCTTATTTACTGCCGATTGTTTGATGGTTTTAAGATTGTTAATGAGTCTGGACCTTTCAGAGGGTGAGGAAACTTTCCTTCCTAGCTTGGTATCATTGGCGAATTTAAGGAATAAATTATCGGGGCTAATCTGCATGTCACTGATATATATATTAAACAATAAGGGTCCCGGAATTGAGCCCTGAGGAACCCCACTTGTAACACTCCCAATCTCAGGTAAGGATCCATTAACTCTGACACATTGGGATCTATTGACTAACCAACTATAGATCCATCTAACCAGAATATGTGAGAATGTCATGCTCAGCATTTTATCCACCAGTTTACTGTGGGGGGCCTTGTCAAAAGCCCTGCTAAAATCAAGTAAAATAACGTCCATTGGTTCCCCCTTATCTAATCCCTCACTTATATGGTTATAAAAGGAAACCAGATTGGTAGTGCAGGAATATTGAGTTCTAAACCCATGTTGAGTATGATCAGTTAGCTTATTGGAAATTATTTCTTGTTCCCAAAAAGTGTTTAATAAGTTTTTCCATTAATTTGCTAACTGGATGATAGTTAGCAGGATTGCAGTGATCACCTTTTTTAAATATAGAAACTACTGTGGCAATGGCCCAATCTAGTGGAATACTACCTTGCTGAAGAGACTTATTAAATATAATAGTTAGTGGTATAGCTATAGCGTCAGCTGTCTTTAGTAAGAATATCGAATTAATGTCATCAGGGCCAGGGCTTGATATTGTTTTAAAGTTTGCAGAATCTATAGAGTTTCATTAACTGAAATGTTATGAGCTGTAGTGAGTTTTACTGGGGGGATAATATTTATTGGATTATCTTTTTTTGAAAAAGTTGAACAAAACTATTCGTTAAAAGCATCAGCAATCTCCTTATCCTTAGATAATAAAACATTATTAACTGTAATAGGGCCCAGATGTCTGTTGTTAATTTTTTTATTGTTTAAGTATGAATGAAGGGACATGTAGCTATCCTTACAGTATGCCAAACGGAATTCAGGATTCCTTTTAGACAGTTTAATACTACTTTTTACAAGTTTTAAAGCATTATTATATTTTTGAAGTGCTAGATCTTTATTAGCCCCCTCACTCTTCTTTAAAGTTATGAACAGCCTCTGTTTTTTTTTATTAGTTTACGAATAATGTTGTTAACATATAGAGACTCCAGGTCATGGATTGATGATTTTAAATATTTCCAGGACTCATCAACTGAGAGTGGGCTTGAGGTTTCATATATATATATATATATATATATATATATATATATATAATAGTGGCGCAGTCACGCCACTATAGTTAAGGTTGAGCAGCCAGTTACATACTAAAGTCAAAAGTTTGGACGTTAATAACTTTGGATCCATTCAATGGATTTGCCTGAAATTTAGTACACACATTAGGGTGCACTAGATCTTTTCATTTGCCAAATTGCAGCTCTGTTGGAGTGCCGGTCTTTGTGTACAAAAGCACTGAAAAATGCAAAATTATCCATTTTTGGAGGCACCTTTTGGCATTCTTAATGTGGTCCTGCATGGCCATTGTGTGGTGTGCCAATCTGTGAGATGTCTTGTTTGAATGAGCTTTAGTGGCTGAACATGCCGCTTTTTGTTTGGAGAAAAAATATTAAGGCATTCAAAAGTTATGGCACTTTTAAGTTCCCATTATAAGTCAATGGGAAAATTAATATGTATATCTTGCGATCAAAGAATGGGGGCTCTAGCCATCTCGTCCCACCTGGCAGTCAAAGAATTTTCAGCCTTGCAGTTCAAGAATCTTTGATCCTGAGGAATTTCAAAAATTCTTTGACCGCGAGGTCCGCCATCTTATTTTTAGTTTTTCGATTGCACAAACACAAATATCTCGGCTCAGGAGTCACTTCTGAAGTAAAACTTCAATGGGTTTTACTCAGGGAACCCCGATCTATCGAGCCATGGCTTTGGTTCCATCCAAATCGGTCCAAAAATAGAGTTATTAGCTTTTAAATTCTTCGTTCGCGGCTCGCTAACGAACTTTAATCGTGAGCCGACAAATTCTTTGATCGCGAGAATCTTTGATCGCGATCTTGCATCATGACCTAAAAACACAAATATCTCAGTTCAGGGGTGGGCTAGGGACACAAATGAGGGTGGTATTTGCTCAGGAGGTTCCGTTCTTTTTTTCCAATTCAAAGTTTATTAACAGATTTACAATAATACAGGAGACAGAAACATTGAAGATGAGAAAGTGATACAACAGCAAGATGTATATTCTGCCTCCTCCCCCCACCCCACCCTTCTTTCCCTCTCCCTCCCAGTACAACAGTATCACCAAGAAACATCCCAGTCAGGTAACTAAGACATATTGCTAACATCCCCAATAGTGATTAGAGTGTGCAAGGGATCCCAAATTCGCCTGCATTTCTGCTGCCTATTGTAGAGACCAGCAATGGCTTTTCTGTTCTGAGATTAGCCAGAATTTCATGAAGCCATTCCTGATAAGATAAACAAGTATCATCCTTCCAGTGCTTAAGGACCACTTTTTTAACAGACATGGCTATCATGGAAATATGGAATCTCCGTATGTTAACATCAAGAGGGGATAAGTCCCATAGCAGGCAAATTTTCAGGGTAAAGCACCCTTGAAGACCCACAGGGGATTCAATTTGGCCTTGATAGTATTCCACAAGGGAGCTACCTTTGGGCATTGCCAAAAAATGTGGAGAAGTGTCCCTTTATCTAGTGAACATCTAGAACATAAATCAGAATCAAAAAGGCCCCATCTAGCAAGTTTTAGGGGTGCATAGTAAAGGTTATGTAAAATATGGTATTGCATGAGCCACAGTCTATCCTGCGACACAAGCATGTGGCAATTCTGCCACAATACGGGCCAATCAAAAGTATGTTGGGGAAAAAGTGAGGACCAATATTTAGTGGGACCATAGGAACCTCTAAACTGCCATTGAAAAAGAGCTTGGTATAACTTTGAAATTACCTTGGGAGGGTTTAACAACGGAATAAGTTCCGATAAGAAGGAAAATGTGGGGGGACAGGGAGGGGATATTACCCAATGTTTTAACAAGAAGGTGTTTAAGTTGGAGAACTTTGAAGTAACTGGATACTGGAATATTATATTTAGAGTTAATTTGGGATGAGGAAAGCCATGACCCATCATCCCCATGGAGAGTAGTTAGAATCCCTTCTCCCAACTGAGGCAACCATTTAATGAAAATTCTCTGTTTATTGATTAAGAAAGAGGGCGAATTCCATATGGATTGAGATAAGTCCAAATAGGGTTTATACTGCAGAAAAGAGCAAAGTTGAGCATGTATTCTAAGTGATGTTGCTAGCGTTGGACATTTTCAAATGTCTTGTAAGGAAGAAAGCTTGGCATAGAGCAAGTTCGAGGGGTCACTACTTGCGGACTGGATGAAATCCAATTCAATTTTGAGCCAAGCCGGCCTCAGGTTACGGGGACCTGGAGTCAACAATTTAAGGTACTTCAATAAGTGACTAGCCCAGTAGTATATACCCAGATGGGAAATACGAAGACCCCTGGGCTGCCAATTTGTGGTACGCTAACCAGGGATGTTCGTTAGACCAAATAAAATTAGTAAATAATCTATGCATTTTCTGAAACCAGGACAATGGGAAGAATGAGTTAAGAAGTGATAAATGATAAAAAAGGTGGATAAATACATTCATTTTAATTAAACTGATTCGGCCCCATAAGAAAATGAAGAGTTTTGTCCATCTATCAAGATCCTGAGTAACCACCTGAGTCAGGGCTTCAAGGTTCTTTTTGAACCACAGGGAAGGATTACGTGTAAGTGTTATACCAAGATATTTAAGGGAGTCTGCTGACCAGGATAGTCCTAGAGAAATAATATTATTCTTAAGCACCTTGTGGTTGAGAGGAAAGATAAAAGACTTGTTAGGATTTAATTTAAAGTTTGACAGGCTACTAAACTTAGTGATTGTAGCAAACATAGCAGGATAGACGAGTCCAGATGGGACAAATGAAGAAGGATATCATCTGCATACACAGTAACTTTAACTATGGTATTGCATATCGGTATACCTTGGATATCCGGGTTTATTAAAAGATTACGAATGAGCGGCTCTAAATAGACATTAAATAATAAGGGGGATAGGGGACAGCCTTGCCTCATTCCAGAATGTAAAAGAAAGGGCTCTGAGAATGCACCGCTTCCTGAAATCCTGACGGAAGGAGCTTGATATAGGGCTCGGACCCAATGTATAAATGTAGGAGGTAAACCAAATGCTTAAAGGGTACAGAATAGAAAAGGAGTGTCTGTTCTATCGAACCATGGCGTTGTTTCACTTCAAATCGGTCAAAAATTTGTGTTTTACCATTTTTTATTCTTTGATCGTGAGCGTGCAATTTCTTTGATCGCGAGCCTGCAAATTCTTTGATCATGAGAATCTTTGATCGTGTTCATGCACCGCGAGCAAGGGACGAGATGGCTAGATTTAAAAATTGATTTACTCAGCCCAGGAGTCCCCTAGACTGTAAAATGAGGGTGTGTTTTGCTCAGGGGGCTTTGTTCTGCCCCATCTGCATACCAAAAAAAATCTTATAATTATCCCTGGTAGTCTAGTGTCCCCCCAATAAAATATTAACATCCCTGGTAGTCTAGTGGCCCCCCAATAAAATATACTAACTTACATGTAAGCCCTGGTAGTCTAGTGCCCCC
Source organism: Neoceratodus forsteri (assembly GCA_016271365.2). Lineage (NCBI taxonomy): Eukaryota > Metazoa > Chordata > Ceratodontiformes > Ceratodontidae > Neoceratodus > Neoceratodus forsteri. The sequence continues at coordinate 62,855,732 of CM057459.1, forward strand.
ACTTCTGTTATTTTAAGATCCCTGGTAGTCTAGTGGCCCCCAAGCTGTATTCTTATACTTAAACTGTTATTATCCCCTGGTAGTCTAGCTGCCTCCCCAGCATAATGCAATACATAATGATTTATATATAGGCCTGGTAGTCTAGTGGCCCCACCCCACCCATCCATCCAGCCCACCCAGCACCCCCCACCCTTCGCCAGCCAGCGATTGGCACAGCCCTCCTCTCACCTCCACAGTTGTCGCAGACTGTCTGTATTATGAGCAGTAATGCAAAGAGTTGCTCTGAAAATATTTCTGAGCACCTCTTTGCATTACCGCTGTAATGCAGACAGTCCGCAGCTGGCTGTGGAGGTGAGAGGAGGGTTGGCCAGCCGCCAGCTGGCGTAAGTGTGGGGGTGCTGGGTGGGTTGGGATGGATGGGTGGGGAAATACTAGACTACCAGGTATATTATTACATCATTATGTATTTCATTATGCTGGGGGTGCTAGACTACCAGGGATATTAATATGTACTTATAATAAGAGAATACAGCTTGGGGCTACTAGACTACCAAGGAGCTCAAAAATAACAGGGGTGGGGGCACTCTACTACAAGGGCTCTACATATAAGTTAATATATTTTATTGAGGGGCCACTAGACTACCCGGGATGTTAATATTTTATTGGGGGGGCACTAGACTACCAGGGATAGTTGTAAGATTATTTTTGGTATGCAGATGCGGCAGAACAAAGTCCCCTGAGCAAAACGCACCCTCATTTTACAGTCTAGGGCATCCCTGGGCTGAGAAAATGCATTTTTAAATCGGGCCATCTCGTCCCTCACTTTTTATTCGTGAGCGAGCAACTTCTTTGATCGCGAGCATGCAAAAACATTGACCGCGAGATTCTTTGATTGTGATCATGTATCGTGAGCAAGGGACTAGATGGCCCAATTAAAAAAACAATTTTCTCAGCCCAGGGGTATCATAAGAAGTAAAATGAGGATGGGTTTTACTCAGGGGGCTTTATTCTTCTCGAACCATGGTGGTGGTTTACCACAATTCCTTCAATTTTTTGATTTATAAGGTTTTTAAATCTTTGTTCATGAGCCAGCAAATTCTTTGATCATGAGCCTGCAAATTCTTTGATCGTGAGATTCTTTGATCATCATCTTTGATCGCGAGGGAGGGACAAGCTGGACAGATTTTTTATAATGGAATAGATAGGGAAATTTTAGTAAACTTTGATATTGAATATCTTGGGAACGGTTTGGTCTTTTGACTTGAAATTTGGAGGAAAGAAAGGCAATATCCCACAGATGTGTTTTTTGGTGGCTTGGTCAAGAAATAGTACAGGGCAGCAAAGTTACAGCACTATGAAGTTGACATTTTTTCCCATAGGATAACATTACGGCGTTTGACGCATTACAGGAATTCTTTGCCACACTGCTGCAAAATAACACTTTGGTCATTTGGGGTGAAATTTGGAAGGAAGAAAGCCAACATACCACAGATGTGCCTTTTGGTGGTTTGGTGAAATAATATTACAGGGCGGCAAAGTGATGGTACTCTGAAGTTCATGCTTTTTGCCATAGGATAACATTATGGACTCCGTTGCATCTTTGAAGGCCTGTATCTCAGAAACGGTGCGAGATACAGACTTTTTGTCAAAAAATTGCTTAGCCCCTCAAATGGGGGATAAGCAAAAAACTAGCCAGGAAAGTAATAATTCATACAAATTTTTTTTTTCCCCACGTCGTACGGTTCCTGAGGTATAAGCAATTTAGTATTCCAAGTCGTAATTTTCTGCTCCAAAGTCAATTATAATGCATACATTCTTTGTTTTCAATTTGTTTTTTCAGTGCAGTTTTTGGGGAAAAGAGGGGTGTGCCCTTTTGTTATTGTGTCAGTTAGCGTTTCCAGTTATGCTTCTGTTACAGTTCGCATCACCATTCGAGTCTACGCCACTGTGTGCATTACAGTTTGCTTTTTCGTTTGCACTTGCATTTCTGTTTTGTTTTCGTTACTGTTGTTGTTACCGTTACCATTTGCATTTGCAATTGTGGTACTGTGCCCGTGAGCATTATGGTTTGCATTTCCGTATGCGCTTGTGTTTCTGTTTCTGTTGGCTTTATTGTTGCTGTTTCTGTTACCATTTGAATTTACAATTGTGGTACTGTGAATGTGTGTGTTACCAGTTGTATTCTGTATGCATTCTGTTTGATGTCTCCGTTTATGTAACTGTTCGATTTTGTGTCACTTTGTGGTTGCATTCCTATTACTCTATGTGTTACCATTTACATTTTTGTCACCATGTGCGTAAGCCTTTCTGCTTGTGTTTCTGTTGCACTTACTGTTACTATAGTCACACAAAATCATGCGGTGGGAGCGTGGGGCCCTTGCTCAACTTTCTACGTTTCTCTCTTTTCTTAAAAAGTATGGAAATTCTATGCAAAATTATCATGCATTTTAGTTAGTTCTTCACAGTGAGAAAAGAGTCTCCACTTTCAGTACCTCACTCACCCCACCCCCACCAGCAGGCATCGGGTGCAAGAAAGATTGGTCCTAACTCCTCACCCCATTCTCATACACTGCACAACCTCAGCTTGTTTACACATGGGATGGGGTAAGAGTTAGGACCAATGACCCCAACACCTGTTGGTGGGGGTAGGGTGGGGGTGAGGTGCAAGGGGTGGGAACCCTAATGCTGAATTTCTTCACTTTTGTCACTGTAGAAGAACCCTAACTGATGCATTAACAAAGTTTTTTGCATATATATATATATATATATATATATATATATAGTCAGATATTTCCTGAAATTTCTGTGATGTCTCTGGAGAAATTTCCTACTTACCTGCAGTACCACTATGGGTCACTAGAGAGAATCTCATTAGATATTTCACAAACTATCTGGAGATATATGACCATCTCATGGCTGTGAGTGTATTAGTATATAACAGAATTATAATCTGTAACAGACCTGGGGTCAGATATTCAAAACTTTACGCTGGGCAAAAACCGATTGCGCAGGTTTAGCGCGGGATTAGCATGGGTCTGCTATATTCAAAAGGCCAAATAGCACAGGCAAACTGCATTAGTGCCAGGAAAAATCATAATGTATGAAGGGGCAAACTGACATGAATACAGGCGCAATGCTATATTCAGCGATTAGCCCCGTGCAAAGTGGCTTTGCATGACTTTGTGTGACACTTAGCATGGTGCACATTACCACCAGGAAAAGCTTGTCTTAACCCTGGGCAATCAGCTTTGCATGACACTTTGACTTTGCACGGTGTTTGCGCTGCTTTTGCTTGGCTTTGAGTGACCATAACAAATAAATATGACACATAGACAAAGCCAAACATAGAGGAAACATGCTGCTAACTGATGTCATCACAAGGATGCCATCATCTGCCACCAGTCCCAGCCATGCCAGGCAGTAAGTGGTGACCCTGCCACCAGTGGACAGCATGGCAGTGTGGCCATACAGCACACACCTGTGGATCACTCTTCTGTGGACACCAACAGGTGCCAGCACACACATGCAGCACTGTGGGCATGGAGGATGTTGAGGGGAGAGTGTAAGGGTGGCCAGGCTATGCCACAGATAAGGTGTGGCCACAAGGCTGGGACACATCATGCAGTGCACATGAGCCAGTATTGGGCATACCCCAATACCAGTGTGCCTTTCTGATAATATATGCCCCCCAGGCCACATACCACACAGCTGTACAACTGCCACAGCACACAAAGCTGGACATGTATATGTCACTGACAGCATCCCATGCCAGAGGTGCAGCATCTGTGGGTCACACAACAGCATAACAGTAATGTCCACTGTCAGTAAACACCTGCAAGTTGGGCTTCTCACTGTGTATAGTGCAGTCATCATCACTGCCCTACACACCATAGGCATTGCTGTGTCCACACACTACTGGCCTCCTTGCTACTGTAGTGTCTGCTGTGCAATCTAGCATGACCTACAGTGTGACAGTTGCATGCAGCACCACCACCATCTGTGCCTATGCTGTGTTGTCCCAGTACAGCTGCAGGCAGCAGTGCATGTGAAAGTACAGTGTTCAAAACTGTATAATATTCCCCAAACTGTTTGCACAGCGCTAACACATTTGCGCAGGTTTAGCGCAGGGCTAAACTGTTAGCCCCGGTGCAAACTGCATGCAAATCAGGGCATAATGAGATGCTAATCTGGATGTTTGCCCACAGACTACCTAAGTAGGCTCATTTGCATGTCACTTTTGAATATGGCAAAGTTTAGCACCTGGCAAACGTGTTTGCACCGGGCCATCGGTTTAGCCCTGCGCTAAACCCGCGCAAATGTGTTAGCACTGCGCAAATAGTTTTGCACACTGTACCTCCTACCTCCACATACGCTGCTGTCTGCAGCTGTACTGGGTCCACGCATTTGCTGGCGCACACATTGGCCACATAGTTCACCTCTACCTACTTTCACATTGCTGTGCACTCTGTTGCTATTGTGGTTTGCACTTCCTGGTTGCCATATTCAGTACTGTCTTATTCCAGGGCTAAGTTTGCCCTGCACTCCCAGCCCAGTTTGCCCGGCCTTATTCCCATGCTATATTCAGAAGCTGTTTGCCCTGGGCTATTCCTTTTGAATATAGCTTGCTTTGTGCTCTAGGCTAAGTTTGCCCACTGGGCAGTGCTAATTTAGCCCCGGGGCAAAGTTTTGGTTATCTGGCCCCTGGATTAATATTCAATTAATCAGTTTGTCCCACAATATTGATCTTGATAAAGACTTGAATGCAGTATACAGTAAAAGTCAATAAAGGAAGCAGAAACTACCTGACTACTTCATTTAGTGTATTTGTGGAGTAGATAATTTAGGACAAAACAGTGACCAACTGTTGAGTAACCAGCCCAAAATCTAGCCTGAAATGTTGAAAAAATATTGTGTGTGTGTGTGTCAACCCAATTCTGTAACCTACCAAGTTATTTTACAGAAGATCTTTGCTAAAATGTCTTTTAAACGTTTTGGTCTACAGTACATTTACCCTGTCCTTTAAAAAAGAAATCTGAAAAATGACATTCTCTTTTTATGAGACTAGTGTCCAACTGGTTATTTAACAAGAATTAAAGAAATCATGTAGTGTATCCATGCACCAGTGTGTTTTCAGAATAAAAATCTTAGTCCATATTGTATCATTACCAGGTGCCATACCCAGTTTGAGAAATTATATAGCTGATGACTCCTCATTTTTTGAAAATACTACTCATGCACCTGGAAATTCAGAACTAACATATATTGTGCACTTCTTGAATATCAAAAAATATATTAGTGTAGTAGTGTAAGCACACACCAGGTGAAATATGTCTACAGCCCCTTATTAGAATCATTTTCTTCTTAGCTACCAAATTTCAAATACTATTTTGTCATTATTGTTTAGTGCCAAGAAAGTTTTTTCCCCAATTTTTCATAATGTATCTTCCATTCTTGTTCTAAAATTGTTTTTATATGATTTTCTTGCTCTATTTAAATTCAGTAAGTAAAATCTTAATGATTGGAGTCTTGCTTGTCTAATAAATCTGTTTACAATTCATTTTTTTATCTCTGCATTCTTGTTATTTATTTATTTGCTTTTGTTTACCAGGTAAGCACACTAGACAGCCAAGTGCCTATTTCCAGGTGGGACCCGGGAGGATTACAGGGTACATACTATGCATCAGACAAAGTCATGGTAACATACAGGAGCATCAGGCATACAAAAGTAGGTGATACAGCATATGGGACATCAGGTGAAACAGTTAATTAGGAAGATAGCATCAGAATACATACCAATAGTAAGTAATATATTAATATGCTTGAGAAGCTTGCTGTTAGTGCTGTGTGGAATGCAGTATTCTGCCAGTGGAATTAATGTGGAATGACCATTCCACCAGCATAATTTCCACCAGAATTTCACTGGTTCTTCTGAGGAATTCTGCCTACAGTGATATACGGGAACAGAATTTTTATCAGTGGAAAATTATTCACTACAATTTCTGTGGAATATATTGAGATCTGCAATTTTTTCTGCAGAAAATCATTCCACAACTGTTTTCTGCCACGGAATTCTGACCATTCCATTTCTGGTGAAATTTGGTGGAATTTCAGTGGAATTTTGAAAATTCTGTGGACTTTTGTTCCACCGGAATTTGAAAATTTCGCACAGCACTACTTGCTGTCTAAGTGAATAGTGATGCACCAGGTCAACATATTTATGCACTGACCCTATTAGATTCTGCTCCAAATGCCAGTTCACTTGTATTGTTCTGTTAACCACTCTAATATACTGTCTTCTTAAGTTTGGTAACTGCGAGCCCTGATTGATTTTTTAAAATCATGTTTTTGCTAATTATCAGTTACACTGTGTGTGTGGCTGCAATGTTAACCAACAACAGGTCTGCAATGCTCTTACATTTCTTGAACCACACCCTGCTACATTGTATGGATCAGCCCCTGTGTCTACCTGAGGCTAACAGATCCAGGTAATCAATTAACCCATTATGCTTCACAGTCCTACACAAATTTCAGACAAGAGATTAATACTTCACCTTCTGGATTGTGTTAATCTTGCACTATCCCCTTTTTGGTTATTCTTGGGCCATTTGCTGACCATCCAGTGATGATGATGGAGCAGCAGATTTTCACAACTGGTACAATAATTAAGACAGTGTAGATTGAAGAAATTTGAAAATTCTGACAAAACAGTTTGCAAAGCTTTCATAATTTATTAAAAGTAATGTGTGCATTTTTGTGTATTACTTTTTCCAAAATTGTTTAGTAATAAATTCAATTTCTATGTTCAAAAAGTTGGGAGGTATTGCAGTCTCGGCAGTGGTGCAGGACTGTTGCTGTCACAGCACTCTGAAATAACATAGAAAACATGAAGGAAATGCGATACGAACAAAGTAAATTGCTAAGCTTCCATAGTAAATAGTTTACCTGTATTATATTGAGGCTCTGACTGTTCTGTCTGTATGAGGTCAACAAAACCAGGAAAGTGTCTGGTAGAGGAAACAACTGTACTTTCAGGAAGTTTTTTTGTATCCACTACTGATTGGTAGATATATAAATCGGTGATTTAGTTATTGACTTTTGTATAGTCATAATGCAAACTACAAGTTAACAATGCCACATAATTTAGTGACCATGTTTGTGATATATGCTGTACAATTTATGTACCCAGGAGAGCCCAGCTAAGATGTGACTTCTCATTAGTTCCAGCTTTTGCAATTTTACAGCTAGAGGACTGGATCATAGGGAGTTGAACTGATTTACCCAAGAGTATGTTGTAATCTAGTGGATTATGATGGGATTTGAGACTTAGAATTTATGATTCAGAGTTTGGTACTGCAGTTACTGAATTAGATAGCCACTTAAAGGGACACTGTCAACCCGGGTTGGATCATATTATTTCTAGTTGAAAACCAAAATGTTATGTTTTCATATCTTCTCTAAAATTCTTTGATGTTGCTGGTTGTTTTGTCTGCTTCCTTTCTTAGTAGAACTGAAATGCATGCAATGGCATAATTATACTCAAACTTGTTTTGTTTCAAAACCTTAATTTAGTCTTATTGCATACTTCCTGATCATTAAGTACATCACCAAAGAGTGCAACCACTCATGATGCAATAGTCTTCTGTTTTCTCACTCCATCATTAGGGGTTAAACTGTGTTGGTTGCTCCCAAGTCCAAGAAAGATGCAGTGGAGCTTGATCAAGGAGTGTAAACAAATGTGTTCATCTGTGGTAACACCAGTATGGTGGGCAGCCTGTTTTACACTTTTAAAATGGAAAAATGAATCAAACTCCAACTGCTGGATACAGTAGCAATCTCTACAGAATGTCGCCAATCATAATATATGTTTTCTTTTAGACTAGAGACACTGTGAGGCCTAAGAAGGTTGACAGTGTCCCTTTAATACATAACCATATTACAATATTAAATATTAGGTGTTACTAAGCTGGCAAAACATATGAAGAGTGTAGGCTACACAACAGCACACACATAAGAATATTTCAGTAGTCTAAGCTTGGTAACAATAGAATGGCAACTGTATATATACAGCACCAGAAGAAGCACATGTTGCAAAACCAGTCAGGGTGTTTGCGGCTGTCTGCTCTTTCATGCCAGTTTCTGTCCAGTTCTACTTTTAATACAATAAAAAATGTTGGTGTCCACTGCCAGGCATTATCATCCTGCAGTTGTATATATGACATGATGCAGCATAACTTTTTTGGATTTGCTTTTTTTTTTAATATTGCTATTGTTGTTGGAGGTTTCTACGACTTAATGTCAGTCTCCTGCTATGCTTCACACACACACACATTACATTTTAAAATTTTATAATACAGAATAGAAAAATATATTTATACAGTCTATAACACCGCCTGAGATTGGATCATGGAGGGGTGCAGTCTGTTTCAAGATGGAACTGGGCCTCACGAGTGTAGTAGTGGAGGACTCTGAGTCCTTTGAGTGTACAGTGGTAGCAGCTGCAGGAGTTCAAATCATTCTCATCTACCATCCACCCGGGGATGGGAAGCAATTCCTTCAGTAAGTGGCAAACTTTGTTGTTGACATGGCGTTTGAATTGTCCAGATTGATGGTTCTGGGTGATTTTAACGCATGGGTCGATGACGAACTCTTGCAATTTGGTCGGCACTTCCTCCAGTTAATGACTTCTCTGAGCCTCACACAGGTGGTTTCCACTGCTACACATAAATATGGACACTCCTTGGACTTGGTCTTCTTGCTAGGGATCTAAGCCTCCGACGTGGGGGGGGACCAGTCGTCTGGTCAGATCACTACACCATGGGGTTTAGTTTTTGCACCCCCCCTTAGAAGGTCTACCCCTGTGGAGATGGTTAAGTACCATTCTTTATGGGATATAAATTCCCTAGGCCTTGTGGCGGTGCTTGACCTATCATCCCCCGTGTTGGTGAGCAGTGATCTAGAGACCCTCGTGTCAGCTTATAATTCGGCTGTTATGGTAGCTTTGGATTCTATTGGTCCTGTCCATGTGTGCCCCCTCTCTCTTCACCCCAAGTCCCCTTGGTTTGATGGGACATTGAGGAAGATGCAGAGACAGGGGCAAAAGTTAGAACGTTGCTGGCATAGATCCATCATTGATGCCGATCATCTTAGATTGATTGTCCATTACTCGGTCTATCAATCTGCAATCACCCATAAGAAGGCAGAATTCCTGTCCAGGGAGATTGCAGTTGCCTAGAATCGACCAGCTCAGCTATTTTGAACTGTAGACAGACTGTGCAACCCAGCCTGTCTGCAATTTGGAAAGCTTTTTCACAATTAGAGTGCAAGGAGCTTGCTCAACTTTTTGCAAATAAGGTGGCCGACATCAGGGTGGATCTGCAGCCTGCAACTTCTAGGGGGGTTATGGTTGGTCAATACGAGTTCACTATACCTCAATTTTCTTGGAGTTCCTTCAGTCGGCCAGATTTCATGGATGTCATGAGGATTATTCAGAGTGTGCACCCTACATGCTGTAGTTTGAATCCTGGACCAACCTCCCTAATTTTGGGTTGTATTGATATCATTGGTTTAGTCCTTGTGCAAATAGTCTGGTGCTCCTTGGAGTTGGGTGAGTTTCCTAGCTCCCTGAAAGAGGCGGTGGTGACACCACTCTTGAAGAAAGCTACTCTGGACCCAAAATGTTTCACTAACTACAGACCTATCTCTAACCTTCCCTTTGTTGGGAAGGAGATTGAGAAAGTAGTGGCAGCTCAGCTGGAGGACCATTTAACCATGCATGACATCTATGAACCCCTCCAGTCCGGTTTCCGTAAAAGACATAGTACCGTGACAGCACTGAGACATCAGAAGAGACGTTCCATCTTGGTTCTCCTAGATCTCTCTTCAGCTTTTGACACCGTGGATCACATGGTATTGATAGCACACCTGAGGCATTTATGTGGAATATTGGGAACCGTCCTTCGATGGTTCTCCTCATTTCTCATGGGGAGATCAGAAAGAGTTGTGTCCAGGGTCTTTTCCTAGGGCCCAACGGCTTTGTTGTGTGGGGTGCCTCAGGGATCTGTGCTGTCACCCATGTTATTCGCTGTGTATATGCTACCCCTTGGAGATACTGTAAGAAGGTATGGGCTGAGATTTCACTGTTCTGCAGATGATACCCCGCTATACCTGTCTTTTGCGCCCGACCAGGATGGAACTCTCTTGGTCTTTAACAACTGCATGAAAGAAATCCAGGAGTGGATGGATTCTAGCTGGCTGAAGTTGAACTCAGAAAAGACAGAGGTATTGGTTGTGGATCCTGGTCAACAGATAGAGGGTTTGGGTGTTGTTGTGCCTTCAGGAATTTTTCTTGATGGCATTTCTCTCCCAACCTCTGAATGGGTGCATAACCTGGGGATGATCTTTGATGACAGACTGACATTGCAGTCACAGGTGTTGGCTGTCATCAAGACCTCCTTTTACCATCTTAGGAATATCACCAGAGTTAAGCACCTGGTTCCGTCTGACGACCTTCCAACATTGGTCCACGCCTTTGTGTCCTCGCACTTAGACTACTGCAACTCCCTTTACTTTGGGCTTTCAAGGGTTGAAATTCACCATCTTCAGCTGGTGAAGAATGCAGCGGCCCAGATTTTGATGGGTTGTAGTAGATCCTGTCATATTACTCCGGTGTTGCGTGAACTGCACTGGCTGCCAATAAGGTGGCGGATCACCTTTAAAGTCAGTTTACTGACTTTCAAAGCCCCGCATGGTCAGGGTCTGGCCTGTCTGAAAGAACTTCTGGTTCCTTACTCCCCTGGTCAATTGCTCCACTCAGCCAATGAGGGGTTGCTAGAAATTTCTATGGTGAATCTTAAATCATCTGGCTCTAGAGCATTTTCTTATGCTGCGCCTACCCTTTGGAATTCTCTACCCCGTTGGTTACAGGAGTGCATCTCCATGGAGGAATTCTAGAGAGGTTTAAAAACTTTCCTTTGGCAAATGGCCTTTTTAGAAAATTAAATTGTATCTAGAATATGATCTTTTTATCTATGCTGAGACTTTCAATGTAAAGTTTGTTTTATATTGTTTAACCTGTAAAGCGCTTTGGAATTTGAAAAGTGCCATATAAATAAAAATTATTATTATTATTATTATTATTATAAGTTGCTCTTTCTTTGTCCCCCACCATTATCATCAGGGCCATCATTGCTATGCCTTACTATCAGCCAGAACAAGCAAAAGGGTTGCCATTACAGCTAATACCAATGGCACTCAGAGGGCAACCAGCAGAGGATGTGGTAATGCAGGATGGCCTGTGCTCACTGTCTCTGGGAGCTGAGTGCCTCACCTCATCAAACATAGAATGAATAAGCGATAATGTTTTTTTCCTTTTGCTGCTTGGGGGTTGGGGTGGGGAGTTAGGGTTGGAAACCCTAATGCTACATTTCCCTACTTTTGTTGCATTACGTTACCCTAACTGGTGCATTAACAATGTTTTTTGCAAATAATTTCCTTCTTTTTGAGATAGTGGAATTGTATCCTCGTTCATGCAGGTCCCTTCAGGGTCTGCATGAACAGGTGCAGATGTGCAGAGCCCTTTGGTCCCTGTGCCCTGGGAAGACTTTGTCTGCCTACAGAAGTGCAAGGCCTGGCACATTCACTCTTTACACATTCACTCTTTATTTTTTTATTTAATGTTGATCCCAAATTTTCAAGATAGTCTTTTTATGACTGTCCTTATAAACATGACATGTAGCATTTATAGTATATTGGTCAAAATTGTTCGTGAGCAACCGGAGGGGGGGTGAAGAATCAGTATCAGGATTGGGCATCCCAGTCCACTTAAAGAAGAACTGGTTTGATTTCTGGGGACCTATGTGCTGGCAGTTAAGAATGGTATCTGTGGCTACTATTAACAGTACCACAACTTTTACCCCCCCCCCACTTTTTTTAGTTTTGAACCATGAACAAAGTGTGCTGGCAATATTCATTTCAGTTTCACACCCCATAGGTAATAATATGTATCCTAACCCACTCTGAAATAAAATAATTAAGACATGCAGTAAACTATTAGTCCTAACCCATTCATAATTTTCAAAAATGTGAAACACAGTTTCATTTTTATTTATGTGAATGTCTGAGTGTCATTCATAAAAGTACAGCCACATATTCTGAGTTGCGAGCAGCACAGTAAGCACTGTAATGAAGTAAACATTAAACTGTAAGTTATCTTCCTGATTTATCTAAACTGTGATCTGTCACAATAATGTTATATTTTATTCTTATACTAGTTCAATAAAAGTTTCAATTTTCATTCATAACGTATTGATGCTGATTCATCAGTTTTGATTTTAGGGACAGTCATGGTGGTTATGCAATTGAGATTCATAGGGAACAATTTTCAAAGAGCCCTTAGAGCAATGCAAGTTGCATCACTCTAAGGGCTGTGACAAACTCCGGGTGTGCAAGGGGCTCTGCACCCAATTTTAGAAAAAGGGTCCCAGTGCCAAACTCCCTGGGTTTGTTGCAAGCCGACAGCTGCACAAACAGTTGGTGCACCTGAGGGAATTGCTGCAGGGATTTGTTCCTGCAGCAGTGTAACACTAGAGAGGTGGGGAGTGAAACTGCTTGAGAGGAGGGGGGCGGGGCCGAAGGGGTACAGGAGATGGCATGGGAGAGTCAGGGGGACAGCTGAGGCTGAAAGGTAGTGATGTGGCACCCAGTGGGGTACTTCTACTTTTGTATTAATTTTGTAAATGTCCAGCAATTAATTAATAGTGGCGTACTGCAATGTACAGTAACTATTGTTCATATTGTACATATAGAAACAGCTCTAATCCAAGACATTGAAGGAGAGACAAGTGATAATTCCAAATAACATGGCATTATATTGAACCATAACACAGTGGATCTCAGAACTGTAGTTATACAGACCAAAGTGGGCAAGGCAATGGGGCCAGGCGAGGTGCATCGCAGGATGCTGAGGGAACTCAGAGAGGAGCTGGCAGAACCTCTGACATCCTTGTTCAACCTGGCACTGGAAATGGGGTGGTACTGGGGGACTGGAGGCGGGCATACGTGGTCCCTCTCTACAAAAGTGGTAATAGGGAGAAGGCAGGAAACTACAGGCCTGTCAGCTTGACATTCGTGGTTGGCAAGGTAATGGAATCACTATTAAAGGAAAGGACTGGGGAATACCTTGTTGTCAGTAGTCTTCAGGATCCAAGGCAACATGGTTTCACAAGGGGAGGTTGTGCCAGACAAACCTGATTGAGTTCTTTGATTTGGTAACCAGGGAAGTGGATCAGAGAGGGTTGGTGGACATGGCCTATCTGGATTTCAGCAAGAACTTTGACACTGTTCCACATAGAAGACTGATAAATAAGCTGGGGAAACTAGGAGTGGGTACTAAGGTTGTTAAATGGTTAGAGAGCTGGCTAGGCGGTAGGACACAGAGGGTGGTGGTGGTGAATGGAACCCACTCTGGAGTGGGCAAAGTGACCAGTGGGGTGCTACAGGGATCAGTACTGGGCCCAGTCCTCTTCAATGTCTTTATTAGTGACATTACTGTAGGACTGGAACGAAGGGTATGCCTCTTCATGTCAACACAAAACTCTGTAACAGAGAGGACACCCGGGGGGGGGAATAGAAGGAGGGGCAATCTGAAAAAACTAGAAGAATGGTCAAGGAACTGGCAACTGGGTTTCAGCAATAAAAAATGCAAAATAATGCATATGGGGCACAAAACCCAAGGACAACATACAAATTCGGGGGGAGGCACTGACAGTCAAGGAGCAGGAAAGGGACCTGGGGTGATTATTGCAGATGACCTAAAGGTTGCAAAACAGTGTGATAATGCAGTGGGGAAGGCCAGCAGGATGGTGGGATGCATTGGCAGGGGCATCACCAGAAGAAGGAGGGAAGGAGGTGATAATATCCTTGTATAGATCACTGATGAGACCACATCTTGAATACTGTGTCCAGTTCTGGAGGCCCTATCTTCAAAAGGACATAGCTGGGTGGAGGCGATTCAGAGGAGGGCAACCAAAATGGTGCAGGGGATGCATCAGAAAACCTATGAGGAAAGGCTTAAGGAACTGAACAGGTACTCACTGAAGAATAGGAGGAGGAGGGGGGATATGACAGAAGCATACAAATACATCACAGGGAAGAAAAAGGTACAGGAAGGTAGCATTTTCCAAAGGAAAAGATGCTCAAGAATGAGGCAGCAGGCCATGAAATTAGAAGGTGGAGATTCAGAGGAAATGTGAGAAAACGCTCCTTCACGGAAAGAACGGTGGACGAGTGGAACAGCCTTCTGGATGAGGTAGTGGGATCAGAAGCAATTACAGGATTCAAGAAAGCATAGGATAGACACAGTGGGATCTTAGAAACAAAAGAGGAGGTGGGGGAGACCAGTGACAGCTCAAGGTGATAGAGTAGATAGTAGATAGGGAGTGGATAGAGTAACAAGGGCAGACTAGGTGGGCCAAGAGGCCCTTATCTGCCAACACCATCTATGTTTCTATGTTTCTATTGCAGTACACTACTATTAATTGCTGGACATTTACAAAATTAATACAAAGTACTGTAAATGCACCTTGTAGGGTGTCACATCACTATCTTTCAGTCCCAGCTGTCCCCCCTGACTCCCCCTATGCCACCTCCTGTGCCTCTTCTGCCCACAGCAGCCCATTGTATGACCCCATTCCACTGGCACAAGCCACTTTGACCACCTCCTTGTTGGTCTAAGTGGTGACCTTGCTGCATCTCTGGAGGGGCTTGCAAAATCCAATGACATTTACGAAATTACTACAAAAGTAAATGCACCCTGCAGGGTGCCACATCACTACTTTTCAGTCCCAGCTGTCCCCCCGACTCCCCCATGCCACTTCCTGTGCCCCTTCTGCCCCCAGCAGCCCATTGTATGATCTCATTCCACTGGCACAAGTCACTTAGACTGCCTCCTGGCTGATCTAAGAGGTGCCCCGTGCTGCGTCCATGGTGGGGCTTGCAAAATCCAAAAAGGGGATGTTGCAGCCCACCATGGTGCAAGCCCTCCTGGGACCTGGCACACTGGGTTGTTTGATGCAACACTGGTGCAAGGGGGCTTTGGTGCATCTGTGTCAGTATTTGACATAGGCTGCAATAGAAAATTCCTAATGATGCAAGTTGCGATGCAAATCACCCTTTGCTTCAAAATCTTTTGACGCAAGTCTCTTGTGTCATTCTAACAATTTTGAAAATTAGGACCATATAATCAGCTCACAAAGCATGTCCTACTTCAGATGAACAATGCCAAAATGCATCATGTTTTTTTTTTCCATTTTTAGGGCTGCAGGGTGGAGCTCTGCAAGTCGTCTTGCTATGCCCTCAGAACACTGCCCAGCTGAGGTGCTTGCATCAGGGGACTCCAGAGACCCGTAAGAGGCCTCAGAAGCCCCCCTCTCCCCTCAGAACACTGCCCAGATGAGGTGCTTGCATCAGGGGACTCCAGAGAGCCATAAGAGGCCATAGAAGCTCTTCTCCCCTCAGAACACTGCCCCGCTGAGGTGCTTGCATCAGGGGACTCCAGAGAGCCGTAAGAGGCCTCAGAAGCCCCCCCTCTCCCCTCAGAACACTGCCTAGCTGAGATGCTTGCATCAGGGGACTCCAGAGAGCCATAATAGGTAAAGCCTCCCTCCTTCCAGTGTACTTGTGCAGGGACTCAGATCATAGCTGGGACTAAACAGCATCACTGCATCTCTGTCAAAGTTTGCTAGTACTTCATGATCATAGCTGGAGCCATACCTCTCAACCTCCTGCCTCATAAATCAGGGACAAGGCTTAAAGAGTCACTCTGCACTTCACATTTGCTTTCATAAGTAAGACGTTTCAGCTGTTACAATTTACTAGAGAATATTTTTTTTTCATTTTCAATGTCCCTTTCCAAGATTGACTGCAAATCTTGGTTGTCCATCTAAAAGCTATGTATAGAAAAAAGTTGAAAACATTAGCCTCTACCCTGTTAACCTCACAGTGCCTTTCTTCATGACATCATAGTGCTCAGCATGACAACAGACTGTGATATCACAAACAGCAATTGTGTGGTTAGCAGGGGACAGTCAGATACATTTTGAATGATTCAGTGAAATAATTGCTGCATTTTCTACAATAGTTAGTAGACTAACAGAAGGGGATTACAGTAGCAGCCACAGACACTGCCAGCTATTTCCTGAAATTTATGTGATATTTCCAGATATAGCTAATGCCTTCTCCATTTCTGCAGTAAGGGCAGCAGAGAGAAACTCTTTAGAAATTTCGTGAAATATCTGGAAATAGCTGGCAATGTCTGTGGCTACTACTGTAGCAAGAGAATGTATTTACCTGGGATAGCCCAACTGTCTTGAAACTTAATAAATTCAGTGGAGACTGTATTCTACCCAATTTTACAGGTGAGATGACAAAAGCACAGCCAAGTAACTTGCTGGCATCCTGTGACATGGGCAAGTCAAACTGAGCGACTCAATTTGAGCGACTCAGTTTGAGTGACTTAGATAACAGTGAGTAGTACAAAATAGCCAGGACGTCAAAGTAGCGAGGGCTACAAAAGAATGAGTATTACGGGAGCAGGAAAACAGCAAGGAGTTGCTAGATGTAGTGCACCCACTGTTGGCTGCAAACCGTGCTGCCAGACTAGTGTGGTGGTTAACGTTGTCACCTCTGCGTAGCTGAGTCGTGCGGTAGAGCTGGATTCGATTCCAAGTTGCTATTCCTTATTTTTGTGTTTATTTGTTTTTCTGTTTCCAATTTGTCCCTGTGTCAGTGTTTGTGTCTGCCCCAGCTCCCCCACTTCTGTCACCTCCCCAAGTGGCGATATTGAGTTTCCACCCCCTGACTTTTAATCCCTCCTCGAGTAGCCTCCCCCGGAGAATATCTCCCCTCCTGAGTTTCTCCCACTCCTTGAGTTGGTCCCCCCCCCCGCAGAGATGGTTATTTTAGTTAGGGGGTGTGGGAACAAAGCCACCCCCCACAATAGGGGGTGCAGGTTGTGGAGCCCCCCACAGAAAGTCAGAAAAGAACTTCGCTCTTTAGGTTTTAGCTGTAGTGATGGTCGTTGGTTTTGTACCCACTATTTTTTATTCGCTGTTTTGTGTTGGCACTGTTGTTACTTAGCTATTATCTCATGGAACCAACTTTCTCAGTGTCATGCAATGGGTAGTTGATACTGTTACGATTTAAATCGACAATTTCCTGGTTCACAATTCAGCTAAACCGGAAAGAATGTTCCAGTAATTGTAATCTCATATCAGGATGACAGAGCATGATACTCCCTCCCCTTTTTTTATCCATTGCTTAAATCATAGCCGGGACTGAACAACCTCATTTCATCTCTGTCAAAGTTTTCTAGCTCTTCATTCTCATATTTGGATCCATACCTCTAAACCTCCTGCCTCATGAATCAGGGACAAGGTATGAAGAAGAGCAACTCTGTACTTCACATGTGCTTTCATAAATAAAATGTTTCAGCTGTCATAGTTTACAAGAGGATGCATTTTATTTTCATTTTTAATGTTCCTTTCCAAGGTTTGCAGTATATATTGGTGGTCCACCTAAAAGGTCTGTATAGAAAACAGTTGAAAACATTTGCCTCTACCCTGTTAACTTCACAGTGCCTTTGCTTATGACATTATAGTGCTCTCCATGACAACAGACTATGATATCACAAACTGCAGTTGCATGGTTAGCAGGGGACAGTCAGATACAGTTTGAAATATTCAGTGAAACTATGGCTGCATTATCTAAAATATATAGTAGACTAAAAGAAGGGGAATAGCAAAATAAATAAATAACTAGAAAACAATAAAGTGAAAACATACCTGGTGTAAATCTAGTCTTTGTAAGATTTTTATTATAATAGAAAGTTGTTCTTTAAAAAAAATCAGGTACAGCAGACTATAGTCAAGGACTCATCTTCAAAACCGATGATATCGACTCAGGATGCTGGCAGAATAAGGGCCTTAGCGTAAAATGCATTCCGTAAAGAACAAGTGTGTTACTTTAATGTTTGGCATTATTCTGTGCTTATAAGCCCCATTGTTTGGGCACAGAAACACAACTTTTAGGAGGGACAGAGTAACAATTTGAGGCAAACTCAGGGACAACCCTGAAAATCAGGGAAAAATTAGAGGTATGGTCGGATCTGCTCCCCTACCCTAAAACAAACACACACACACACACACACACACACGTGCTTTTGTTATTTGTATCACTTATTCTATTATGTAGGCCTGTCTGATTGTATTAGACTGCTTGTCCAACATGAGCCAAACACTGGAGGACATCAGAGAAATTAAGATGATGGTACATTAAAAAGTAGGATTGGAGGCTTATAAGCATGTGTATATAAATTAAATGGCCAACTGTCCAAGCCAGCTGCTAATTGAAGAATGTGAGTACTGGTGCCAAAGTACTGTGTTAATGCAACCAAAATCATAAACAGAAGTTTGACTTTTTTGCAATAACTGATTTATTTTTGCATTGTGATTGTAAAGTATTTGTCATCAATCTGTCAGTGCTAAATTAAAAGTGCTGCCAACTGCTTCACAGTTCTGTATCAGGGGTTATTGTACTTCACACTACCGAGAGAAGATTTCACTGAAAATAAGATATTGCAAGTCATTTGAGCTGTTCTGGGTAAATAAATTATAAAATGGCAAAAAGAATCCTTGAGCTCTGAATTGTCAGAGTGTACCTGGAAGAGCAATGTTATCACTGTGTGAAGCCCAACCACACTCACATCTCCATCTCCATCTCCATCCAAAAGAGTTTGAAGTCTTACAGCTAAAATAACACAAACTTAATTGCATACAAAAACCTTATTTACCAATATTGTGGGGACAATCATATTTGTCATGGGTAAAGCATTTCGTAGTTAGGCAGAGAACAAGTGTCAGAACATTTCCTTTATATTGTGGGAACATCTTTTTTATAGTATTAGTTTTACAGTTTAATTTTTTATGAGGAAACACATCACATGTGAATGCACTGCATCATGGGTATGCAAATACCTAATTGGTATTGCATAATACACTACAATGATAACAGACAATTGATTATCTGCATACCCATGATGCAGTGCTTTCACACGGGGAGTGTTTCCTCAAAATAAAATTTAAAAATAAAACTGTACAACTGATACTATAAAATAGGTGTCCCTACACATAAAAGGGATGTTTCAACACTTGTTCTCTGCCCAACTATGAAATGTTTTAGCCATCTACATGTGCTCATTTTTGTCCCCACAATAGTAATAAATAAGAGCCATTGTATAATAGCAATAATGCCTTTCAAGGTGTGTGTTGTGCAGGAATAATATTACTTCTTAGGTGTTGGATGCATGTGAACTTGTGCCGAGCTGCCTAGAGTGTGATGTTATCTCAGCATGACATGCACTCTGTTGTGCATTATTGCTTAAATAACATTAGGATGCTTTCCATGATGTCATCAGTTCCATACTGACATTGTAAATCCTGATCTTCTACTTTAATATTGGCTTACTGTACACAGGTTTTAAGAGATACATATCTGAATAGTGCCTACACTGTATAAATGTAGGAAATAGCTGGTTAATGTTTAATTTACACTATGGCAGGTTGTCTTTAAACCCACTTTTTTCCTAACAAAAATATATTTTGTTTTTTCAAAGGCTTTTAACATTATATACTAATGGTGGGATATTCAGAAATACACCAGAAGCAGGCACAAGAGCGGCGCAGTGCAGGTACACTGCACTGGTGCGCATCCAACGTGATATTCAAAGGCTGAGCATCAAGGCAAGTGACCACACAAGACAGCTGAATATCGCAGGGATGTGCCATAGTGCAACAAGGGCTGTGCCAGGGAGCAAGTCAGCAGGCACCATCGTGCAACTAGGCTTGCGCAATGGAGCAAGGCAGGAAGCGCAGGTGCACAGCATGGGCAGGGCAAGGGACAGAGGTGCATGGGCCATAGCACAGGGCACCTGGCACAGTGTGGAGCAGGCCACAAGAGCAGGACACACTTCCACCATAGTGCAGAGGATGACCGGAGGGGGGCAAGGCAGGTGCACGGCCGCATGCCCTGACCACGCATTCCACTGCAGTGCATGGAGGTGGTGTGGCACCCATGGCCACTGGCAGGCAGCCACGGGCAACACCCACAGGATGGCACTGGCCATGGCACCGGGACCAAAGCAGACAACACACAAGCCGACAGCACACAACACACCAGCCACGCAGCCCAGCAGGGAACAAATGCACGCCACAGGGCCCACACACAAGCCACTGTGCACAGACCACCTGACACAAACCCCAGGCAACCACAAACATAACACACAGCCACCATGCACACCAGTGCAGCATGGCACCAAAGCCAGCTGCAAAGCAGACATGGACAAGGATGGCTACCAAAATAGAAATGTATTAAAATCAACAACCAACAATATCAAACTATGTACAGGTGAACAGGGATGGGGGCAGGGAACAGGAAGGTCACAATCAGGAATGTAGGCTGGGGAAGGAGGGTTGGGAGACAGGGGACATGGTAGGCTGGGTACAATGGAGGAATGGGAGAGGTGTCAGTGGAAGGGAGGGTGAAGCAGGCCAATGGGCCCCTCGGGAGGTCCATGACTACTGGCGCCTCTGCTGTCTCCTCCTCTGTGGCCAGAACAGGGCCTGACAATATATGCAGGCCACCGCAAGGGTGGCCATGGTGACCCGCAGGATCCTCTCCAGCAGCCTGGTAAGGGCATCCACCGGATGGGCACCTAGGACAAAGGAGGGGACATGGATGCGTGCACGCACACATGACCGTAGCCCACCCACTGTGCACAGTGGACAGTGGTGGCATGCACCCTGTAGGGGGCACACAGCTAACCACAGCATATGTACTCACACGAGCAGCCATCCCGAACATCTACAGCCATGCACAGCACTGCACACTACCACCAACCATGCGCAGCATGCCACAGCCATGGCAGCCAAGTGAATGGCCATTGCATGGGGCTGACAGTGGCCTGGCTGGGACCCAGATGCACCCACAGCCCACCCACAGTGGCCACACACACACTTGCCCAGGGTGCAGCATGGTGCAATGGACCACGCCAGTGAAGCACGGCATGTAATGGCCATGTGCACGGGGGGCTGTGGTTCACCCCTACCCCACACAACAATATACACCACCAAGGTGCCTACCTGCAAGCTGCGGCCCGACTGGTGCCTGACCACCTGCACCTCCTGGCTGGCCAGCATCCCTCCACTGTGCACCAGCCTGCTGCTGTCCGGCAGCGGCACCCGCTAACTGGGCTCTTTGCTGATCTTCAGGGCCTAGTAGGGAGACAGTGAGAGACAGACATCAGAACTGGGCAGCAACACACGGGCCCCCCCAGCACAGTAAACCCCATGACCCAGTGCAGCAGCAGTGCCGTGGCACAGCACAACTACAGTGCACTGCAATGGCCGGCGGTGTTCCCAGCCACTGCCTCCCACCCACAGCAGTATGGCGTGACACCTGCTGGCAACCCACACAACACCGACATGGCATGGATGGGGATATGTGCACTCACCTGGCTGTGGCATAATGCCCCTCCAGACGCATGTCTGCAATGTCCTGAGCTGGTCCAGATCCCTCCTCTGCAGGTCCCAGTACCTGTGGCAGCACTGCTCCCCACTGCAGCATGACCCTGTGGCCTCCTCTAGCTCCTCAGCTACCCCTGCCACATCTCAGTGGGCGGCTGGTCCAGGGGTACCTGCCCATAAAGGGCACCAATATGTGGCTCGACCAATGCCACCAGGTTGACTAATTTCACCTGGGTCCAATTGGGCACTCTAGGCATGCTCCTAGGTGTCATGGCTGTATTCAGAACTGCAGAAGCAAAATGGCTCTGGTGATCACACAAGATGCACGTGCGAAGGATGCGCGACATGCCTGGCGATACACTGCCATCCCTGATTGCACATTGGCAGGGTATGCGTGATATGGCTGGGGCAATGCTGGCATGTGCTGCAGGCACCCGGGGGTCAAGGGGCACACATAGGGGTCAAAGGGCGACACGCACACCATGCGCGTCAGCACGATAGGGCATGGATAGCATGGTGTGCTATAGGGTCCAGTGTGCCCCATGGGCCATTTGCCAATAGCGCATGGGCGCCAATGGGTGTACAGTGCATGTGCACCACATGCCCAATAGTGGCAGAGCGCCATGCCACCTGTAGTGCACTGTGCGTAGCAAGATCCACCTCCATACGCAACGTCAGTGCATGCATGCACTGTACCATGCAGACTGCGCACGTCACACAGATGTGCCATGACATGTGCATGAGCAACTCCATTGTGCAATGTGCAATTCCACGATATTCAGCAGACATATGCAGATGAGCTGATCAGCATATCAGCGGTGCATCGGAGGCATTTGCATCCCATTACTGTTGCGCATTCCCTCATTTGCATGTGATGCGCTATAAAGGTGCCATGTGGCAGCACAGACACCAGACCGGTATTGCATCCTTCACAGGTAGGATGCCAGGCACTGGGCATGTTGGGATAGTGGTGTGGGGAGGCCTCGTGTGTGACAACCAGCACTGACCACATGTCCCCACCAACAGGAACAGCATGTCAGAGCAAGAAGAAGTTGAGAAACAGGGACCTGCATGGAAGCGCAGGCCCAATTTCACAAGGGTGGAGTGTGATGCCCTATTTGACACCTACCTGGACCAGGAGCCCCTCCTGAGTGGCTCCACAGGCACCCAGCAAGCCAGGGCGGAAGCATGGATGGGTGTGGCCAGGGCCGTGAACCTGCAGGGTATCCATCAGAGGTCGGTGCAGAAATACAAGAAGAAGGTGGGCACGGACCACAGGCAGATCAAGGAGAAGGTGGCAGTGATCAAGGAGAAGGTGGCAGCCATCCTGGCTGCACGTGTTGCCATGGGCGGTGGACAGCCTGAGGTGCCACAGCTGACACCGCAGGAGGAGCTTGTTGCAGCAACTATGCAGCGCAGCACCATTGAGGGTGTTTCCGGCAGTGGATTACAGATGGGGGATAGCCCATCAATGCATGGTATTTACAGCAGCGCATGGGGATGGGGGTAAGGGGTGCACTGGGGCAGGGGTGCGTGGTGGCGGCACTAATGTGTATATGTTCCCTTACAGATCCCGAGCGCCTGCGTGCGGATGTAGGGGTGACAGTGCCCACTCTGGGTGATGTCAGGGTCCTGGAGGAGCACCTATCCACCTCCACCGGGGTCCGGGGCCTGGACCACTGCCTGACCCACCACAGTGTCTGCACAGATGCCTGTGGCATGGGCATGGACGAGGCCCAGGCAGTGTTTTAGTGGGATGCCAGCCATGGTGTCCAGTATGCTGAGACAGTGATTGGGGTGGGGTCCACTTCTGATGATGACTTGACCGCTACCCAGGATAGTGGTGATGCCAAATAGGGGGTGGCACCCCTACCACGCACCAAACATGGCAACGCTGATGGTGCATGGGTGGCACTGGCTGACCCGCCAGCCGCACCACCCGGTGTTGCAGTGGCCACCATATCAGTGGCTCAGTCCATCCCATCTGGTGGTGGGGGTACAGCCTCCCCAGCGATGTCACGTGCACAGTGGCCAGAGGGGCAGCAGCGGCAGCAGGATGGTGCAGAGGGTGGACCAGGTGCAGTGTCTGCTGCCAGTGCACTGCAGACAGTACAGGCCCAAGAGGGCCCCACTGTGCAGCCCCCACCTGCGTGGGGGGCCATGCCGTGGGGCTGCACAACCCCCGCAGGTCAGCACGATGCCCAAGCACCCCAGGGCACCTACCAGCTGGACGAGCACACCCATCTGCTCAGGGCATCCCTAGAGCAACAGATGCAGGTTGTGGCAGGGGTGCATGCACTCCACACTGAGCTGCACCAGTCCACAGGGAGATGTGACTGGGACTTTGAGCAACTCCTGGCCGAGGCCACACGCATGCAGGAGGACATGACAGCAGGCCTGGATTGGCTCACTGCTGCAGTCACAGCTGGCATGGCACCACTGGCCACCCTGGTGCAGAGCCATTCACGGGAGTCACTGCGGAGTGCATTCTCCACCCCTTGGTCCCAGCGTCGTGCGACTCCAGCATTGTCATTGCTGGGATCAGCTGTCAGCATCCAGGGCACGCCTGGAGCGGGCCTGTTCGGGGGCCTGCAGATGCCTGCGAGGGACCGGTCACATTCTCGCAGCAACACACCTGGGGGAACATCTGTGAAACCCCCCTGTGGGTGGCCGTCGCACAGTCTGTGTCTGCTGGGTGGTCTAGGTGGGGCCGTCCACATGTCCGTGGTGGCCATGCACCAGCGTGGCGGTCATGATCCACTGCCTTCCCTGTCCATTGCCTGCCACAGCCCTGTATGCATGTTGGTGTGGTGTGTGCGTGTGCGTACCTGGGCCATGCCATCCGAGGCCACATGTCATGCCTGCCTTGTGCACACCCTCCTGGCCGCTGGCCACCATGGCATGTGCATGATGATGCCATCACAGCACCAGCCGTCACAGTGCACCAGTGTTCAGTGTCTGACACACACCCTTGGTGGCTTCGGGGTGTGCATGTGTGTGTGTGCTAGTGTAACCATGCCTGTGTGTGGGGGGGTGTGTGGGGCTGTGTGTGTGGGCTCCACTGTTCTGTCAGGGGTGCTTCCACGGTGTCCTGCCCCATGTCCATCGATGCCCCCCTCCGACCGTGTCTGTTGTGGAGCCCTGCCAGCCATGCCTGTCTACCATGCCCTGGTCCCTGGGACATGTGTGTGGACCTTTTCACCTACCTGCATGCACCATAGTGCTCCTCTGCAATGGTGTCCCTGTGCCTCTAGGCCATCCTGCGCAGCCGGGGTTCCCATCGCCTGGGGGGGGCTGCCTACCACCATTCCCCTCTTCGACCTCGACAGCTATCCCACGGTCAGTGGCCATGTTGTGTAGCACACAGCAGGCCAGGAATAGGTCACAGGCCTTCGAGGGGCTGTACTGTAGGGCACCGCCAGACCTGTGCAGGCAATAGAACCATGCCTTCAGCAGTCCAAACACACGCTCGATGATGTTCCATGTGCTGTCATGTGCCTCGTTGTATCTCTCCTGTGCTGGGGTCAACAGGCGCTGGTACAGGGTGAGCAGCCAGGGCCTGAGTGGGTATCCGCTGTCACCCGTGGGGGAACATGTTGGGTTAGCATGTTGGTCAGTGTGGCTACCCCCCTCCTGCGTAGCCGAACCCTCTACACCCCATGCATAGCATCTCCCCCCCATGCCCTGCCCTGTTGCAAAGGGCTGCCCATTCCTGCTGTATACTCACCTACTAGGTGGCCGGTGGAGATGTCCCCACTCTCAAACCTGTGGTACAGTGTAGACTGGTGCCATATGAAGGCATCATGTGCTCTACCAGGGTGTGTGGTGCAGACATGGATTATGCACCCCTTGGCATCACACACCGCCTGGCAGTTGACACTGGGGTAGCCTGTTGATGTAGGCCACCCCTCCAGCCCCAGCAGTGTGTGGATGCCTACATGGGTGCAGTCAATGGCCCCTAGCATGCCAGGCATAAGTGCAACCCTGTGGAACTCCTGCATGTTTGCTGTACACTCCGCCTGTGTGCTGGGGAAGTGGATGTATTCCGCAGCATGTGGAAGCAGTGCATTGAGGAATTGTGTGAGGAGCCGTGACATGGTTGACTGGGTTATGCCTGTGGTGTCCCCTTTTGGTCTCTGGAAGGTGCCCGTGGTGAGCAGGCACATCACGGCTGTGACCTTGGTCTCCACTGACAGGGCGTGGCTCTATCTTGTGGGTGCCTGCATCTCGTCACTGCACAGCTCATAGAGCTGCCTCAGAATCACCTGGTTCAGGTGGTACTGGCCCACAATCTCAGTTGCATTGTACTGTTCAAAGGTGGTGAGGGCATGGTACCACCTGTTCCAGGCATACTGCCACCGGGCCCTTCCAAGGCCGTGCCACTCGGCCTTCTGCCTCCTCACACCCCTCATTACCGCCTCCATCTGGAATATTGCACTGGCCATGGCCCGGCCTGTCCACGCCCTCACGGCTATCTCCCTGGGCTACCCCGGCTTTATGCTGCTGCCTGGGCCCCTGCACTGGGAGCACTTCTGTTTTGGGGATCCACACGCACAGTCTGGCCTGCCCACAGGCACAGTCAGGGTCACACACCCTGTCCCACTGCCCATTGCACCTCCTGCCTCTGTGACTGTCCTGCACCCCTGCTGCTGTCCTGCCTGGCCAATGGACCTCAACTTGTCACTGTCTCACACTGTCTCTGTCCCCTCACTCTGTCTCTCTCTCACTCTCTCTCTACTCTCACCCCTGCTACCCTGGGCGCAAGCTGCCATCCCCTGCTTGCTCCATCCTTTTATAGGCTCAACTTTGCTCCATGTATGTCCCTGTTGCTCCGTGCTTCCACCATTGGCCTGCCGTTGAATATCTCACTGCGCTGTTTATTCATGGCTACGCCCCTGCACTTGCACTTGCGTTCATTAGGGTCGCGCATTGGCGCACTGCAATTTTGTGCTGCGCTTTGTCTCCAGCTGAATATCGCTCTGTGGCACATGTCCACTGTTGCACCGGCTCATCTCACTTACGCCTTGCACATCCACTTTGAATATCCCACCCTATGTATTTTTTCAGCTTATTTTATCTTGTAGTTTAAAATCATAGACTTTAACTAATGCAAGCACAGATGCACAAATATAGCTTTAGTATGTTTTATTGCTGTTCTCAGGGAAGGAGCTATCTATTCTGTGTCATTTGACCTTGAAATACTTTTCCTTTGATGGAACTCTGTTGTCTTTATATGGTTCTAGGTTGATTTTTAAAAGCAGTTTAGGCCAATGGGATTTTCAACAACTTTTTATGTTTTTTTTTTTTTATGTATGATCTGGACTTTCAGAAAGTACATTTTTCCAAGCCAATTGTCATTGTTTTCTGATGAAGGATTCTGTGTAGTCTAAAAGCTTAAAACACCTATTTTCTTTTTTAACGACTCTATTGGTCCAAAAAAAAAAATCAAATCGTCTGTTTGTGTGCATCTTCTACTGAAATGACACATTGTGTAAATAATTACCAGCATTCACCAAAACAAGATCCCTCTGAAAACAAGATATTCCAGATCAGCTCTTCACTATTATGAAAATACATTATAACAATGGGTACAATCAGGACCCCATTGAAAATGAGATACTGCATGTTAGCTGAGCTATCCTTGTTAACTACTGTACATTGTAAAAATGAACAAAAGCAGCACACCAGGAAAAATGAGACATTGCATTTTAATCTTCGTGGTTTTCTTTTTAATTTTGTGCTATCGTGGTGCAAATGCGGGACTTTTACATCACAATATTGCAAGTACAACTAAGTCACACATTAATTCTATATCTCTTGTCACATTAATGAATTGGCAGCTGTTGTGGCTCTGACCAGAGTTTGTTTTTTGTAGTCATACTCTCATTTCAGTTTGTATACTCATCTGCAACAATGTTATCTTTAATAGATTGTTCATTGTATATTGGAAACACCATTTCAGACGAATGACGGTGTGCCACATGGTTTGAGTGTATGAGAGAGTGTGTGTGTGTGTGTGTGTGTGTGTGTGTGTGTGTGTGTGTGTGTGTGTGTGTGTGCAAATTTTGTATTATTGTATTAAGACTGTGATTACCACTGTTATACAGATTGTGCATACTAGATATTTGCAGCCTGTTATGATATGTCAAACAACTTGAGATAATTAGCAACATAAAGATTTATTTTTAGTGTCCTTATACCAGTAGCTGCTGACCACCTTCTGGATTAATTTCAGTTAAATTTAATTAATTTAATTTAATTTCAGTTCTGAGCATGCTCAGTAGATTATCAAACATCTATCCAAAAGACGTTACTGAGCATGCTTAGAACCAAAATATCAAATCCTAACAATGTAAACAGATTCATATTTTTCACCAAATCAATGAAATCTACCATCCTGGGGCAAGCCCTTTCTACACTGAATATTTCAGATCAAAATTCCAAACTGTCTGGGCTGTAGGTGATGACAAAAAAAAGCAAAAAATCCTGATATTTCCTAAAAATGCACTATCCAGATCTCAGAATCTTCACACCCGACTGGAATGAAACATGGCAAATAAAGAGGCTTCCCCCCCAGACTGTGCATAGAAAACTTAGTGTAATTCCATTGAACAGGGCAAAGCGATTAAGGTGCAAAGTTAGGAGTTTAACATTAAACAGCCTGCTCAACCCAAACTATAGTAGAGCTACCACACTACCATAATATTGTCTGTAGATATATATAATGTATATATTATAGGGGCACAATAGCACCCCTATAGTTAGGGTTGAGTAGCCTGTTTAATGTTAAACCTCAAATTTTTCACATTAATATCTTTGGCTCTCCTTGAAAGAATTACCTAAATTCTTGCATGTGTTGTCTAGGAGGCAAAGTCTTGATGTGTGGAAATTTTTGTGATGGCAGCTTGTGCAGTTTTTGAGATCCACGTGTCATTTTAAGAAAAAAAATTAATTTTTTCCTGTAATTAACATTGTTTTTTTTTCTCTCACCTACAGCCTACAGGGTCAATGAACAACTTGGCACAACGTAAGAAGGCAGCTGCTAAGGCCAACAAAATGCTGGGTTGCATTACAAGGGGTATATCCTCAAGGAGGAAGGAGGTGATTCTGCCACTGTATAGGTCATTGGTTAGACCGCACCTAGAGTACTGCATGCAGTACTGGCACCCATATCTGAAGAGGGACATTGAGTTACTGGAGGGGGTGCAGTGCAGGGTGACAAAGATGATCAACTGGCTGGGGGACTTATCATACGAGAGGGGGCTGAGGGAATCGAACATGTACTCGCTGGAGGAGAGGAGGGACGGGGGGGACATGATTGAAACCTTTAAGTACATGAAAGTAATAAACAAGATGGGTACAGAGGGGCTGTTCAAAGTAAGGGAGAGGAGGGGACATCAGGGGCCATGATATGAGACCGGAGGGAGGAAGGTTCAAGAGGGAGATGAGGAGACACTTTTTTACAGAGAGGGTAGTAGCTGGATGGAATGCATTACCTGCAGAAGTGGTATCCAGTAGAACAGTGGATTGCTTCAAAAGAGGATGGGACAGGACAAGGGGGAGGATCAATGTAGGGGAAGGGTGGAAGGAAGGGGCAGCTGCAGAATAAGGAATGCTAGCGGCACATTCGAGCAGACTTGATAGACCTCTAGGCCTTTATCTGCTGGCAAATTTCATATAAGTAAAGGAATTGTTGCCCCAAACCCTCAGGGACATGCGTCATGTCCCAAGGCAGTGCCTTTGATAGGTCCAGTGAAAAAATATCAAGGAGTCCCAGGGCTATAAAGCTTTAAATTTCAGTGTTTTTCTACTTGTACATGTGCAGTAGGGATTTCGAGATAACATTCTGCGGCAAAAGTAAAATGTTAATGCCACAAATGTTCATTTTGCTTTTGGACCACATTTTTTTTTTGTGCTTTGCCAACGCCATTTTGTTGCCCTTTTCCACGAGCCAACAAATGTGGAAAAAAACACAAAAATGCTTTGATTTTAATAAACAAACATCAGAACCTAGCTAAATGGGACCCGTTTAGCTAGATTCTGATGTTTGTTTTTAAGTATACTGCCCAAAAATAACTTTTCTGGGTACCCAAAATTTCTGGTGCCCAGCTTAGCAAGAGGATGGCTTCCCCTGTGTTGTCTGTATTGGAACAGAGTAAATGTTTTTAATTCTGCAGCCACAGCTCAAACTTGTTCTGCAGACTGCCGTGAGAGGAGTGAGCCACTCTTTCCCTGAGCAGTAGCATTATTTTTTATTACCCTTGGAACATGAACATTTTAACTTGCCTTTCTAACACCAACCAGTCATGGATTTAAAATAAAACCATAACATCACCAAGCAATTACAACATTCTGGGATATGGTCTACACTGACAAACTTTACAACAAATATATATATATACAGTATGCTGTGCACGATGGTTTAAAATGTATTGGTTTCATCTTTGAGTCATATCACTGTCTGTCTCCCTGACTGTGGCATGGGCTATGGGTAGCTCCCGAGATGTGATGCTCAATGTCTCTTAATATACAAGAACCCTTGATGTGCAGCAGTGCTGGTGGTTTGTTTATGTAGAATGGTTGGGAATGGTCAAGTAAGCTCAAACTGCTTATCTTGGAATGAACTTGCTCAACTGCTACTTGCATTCTAAATGCCTGTAGCTGACCCAGCTGGTGCTTTGACAGGAGAAATGGTAGCAATTTCTAACTGCATCATAAAAATTAAAGATCACCAAAATAACAGCCGGTGAACCCATGCCTTATTTGCCGACACTAGGGGGCCCAATCCCCGTGGCATCATTCAAAGCCCCTCCAAGCGGTGTGAAACACTGGGAAGCCCACTCCCTGTGTCCTAAAATATTTATTATGTTTTAACCTGTAGAGAAGAAAATTGTCCCCTGACATCTTTTTTTGTTTTAACCTAAAAAAAAAGAAAATGACCACTTGTTGTCCCAGCCATCCCCCTCCCCATCCCGACCCTACTGTTGAGCACCCACCACCCCACACCACCCCCTTAATCTGCACTTACCTCTGGAAGTCATAGGCTGTCATCTTCTGTGGTCTGGGGCATGTCTGAACTCTTCAAAGCCGAACCATTATCTGAAGAATCAAGGTAAGTGCTGTATAATGTATTTTGAAGACGTTTTGAATTTATATTAATAACTTTGCCATTTTTAGGACTTTTTTCCACCAAATTTTCAATATGGTCTTTTTGGGACCCAATCTCATGAATGCTGCAACTGTCATTTTGTTACTCAGGCCTAGAAGGTGATTTTGCCATCACTGGGGCACAATATTCTATGTGGTTCTGTACAAATGTAGCCTGTAGCTACCACCATGAACTTCCAGACTAACCTACAGGTGGAACTGTGAGCAGACCCAGCCAGCCCAATGTACTTCCAGACTGACCTACAGGTGGAGCTGTGGGACCCTGCAATAGCTCTGGGCAAACTGCATGCAAATTAGGACATAATGAAATGCTAGTCTGGATGTTTGCCCACAGACTGCCTAAGTATGCTCATTTGCATGTCACTTTTGAAGATAGCACATTTTTGCCTTGAGCAAACGTAATATCACCAGGCAAACATCTTAGTGACACGCAAAACCCATGTAAAACTTGTGCAAATGTGTCTGCACTGGGAAAACATTTCGGAAACATGATACATTTCTGCAGAATTTCACATGCACTGGTGCTTGCAGCTTTAATGAAGCCACTCTTTTGCTAGCACACACAGTGGCCACAAAGTTCATCTTTACCTTCCTTCACATCGCTCTGCACTGGGCTGTTGTTTTGATTTGCACCTCCTGGTTGCTATATTCAGAGCTGTCTTAATTCCTGGGCTATTTTTGCACTGCACTCCCAGCCCAGTTTTCCCAGCTTCTTTAGCATGCTATATTCAGCAGGTTTAGCACCGGGGCTATCCCTTTTGAATATAGCAGGCTATTGGTTCTGGGCTAATTTAGCATGCTAGGCAGTGCTAATTTAGCCCTGGGGCAAAGTTTTGAATATCTGGCCCTGTGTGTGTGTGTCTCAATGTTATTAATTGCTTCCTGCACAAATTGCAAAATAACATCTGTACTTAAAGTCAAATTTCATGAGTCTTTGTAAAAATTGTGGAATTTCATGAAAATTCCATAAAACTGGAATTTGCTAATTTTATTCAACCTTATCTGGGGATTCAAATTAAAGGGTGGGGGTATGAGAGGCAGGTAGTACAGGAGGTCACCAGGTTCAGGAGTTAGATGCATAGTTTCACCGAGAAATAGACAGCTGAGCTGGGTAGCATGCCAGTGGTAGACCCCCAAGTTGGAACAAGGAAGCACAGTGTGTCAACAATTCATACCTGAATGCAGGATATGTAAGGATCACACCCAGTAAAGTGATGATCCAGGTAGCATGACATATGTGCAAGTTTGAGTCTTAGAGGTAATCAAAAAGATGTAGTGGGGGAAGACAATGTCTGGGGCACCAGAAAGGAAGAATTCTGGTTATTCCAATGGGATAGGTTGATAGGAAAAGGAGTAGCTGGCTCCTGTTTTAAGGGATTTTGTCACTGTAAAGAACAAAGAGGATATTAGTGGGATCAGTAGTTCTACTGAGTCAATCTGGCTATGCTAAGAGAGAAGGGGGGTGCAAAATAGTCACCCAGAGAGGAACAGCAGGACTGCAAAATGCTCAGCCCAGCTTATCAAATGAAGTAGTGGATACATGCATTGTGAATGTTAAATTCCACAAAAAGAATTATGGATGCTTCATCTATATGCTACCACAAATATTTGAGAAAATGCTACCAATATTATTTGTTGTTGTTTTCTACTGTACTTGTAAAACTGCTAAACCAATTTATCCAGTTGTGTTAGATACCAGGATACACTGACATCAGATATGCATGTCAAATGTTAAGTCCATGCCTGCAAGAGCAGCGAACTTACATACATCCACATTTTTGAGAGTTTTCACAACATTTTTCAAATAATTACATAGTAACATTTTGAACCCCTATAACTTAAAAATGGAACAGGGTCATAATGTCATGGCAAAAAAAGTGCTGCAAACAATGCCACTGTCAAAATGTTGCATGCCACAAACAGTGTTGGTAAAAACACTGACCAAAACAAAAACAGTGCACACCACAAAAACAAATGGGAGGCATTTTTGTGTGGGAGTCAACGCCTGCACCCCCCCGACATGGGAGGCTTCACCCATCACACCTCCGAAACTTAAATAACTAATCTTGAAGGGGTGTAGACTGAGGGGATAAGGGGAAACTCAGGAGGGGGAAACTTCATTTCTGGCAGCAAAAAAAAACTATCGGGGGATGAGGAATCAAACCCTGATCCCCAGGTCTACACTGCCTCTAGTGCTTATGCCTTAGCCACTCCACCACAGGAGTGGCTCAGCCAGGGACAGAACCTGAGGCTTCTTCAGAACTTCCTCTAGTCTGCAGTCAGTGACAGGGGTAGCAGTAGTTCCCTACTGCTATTATACCCCTGTCGCTCTAAATGCAGGTGCGCTTTACACCACGCGGTTATTGCTGCACTGTTTCAGCAGCGCTATATTGACCTGGTACTCTTAAAAATCTCTATTCTAATTCTCTGTCTCCATATTTAGAAAATTCTATAACAATTACAAAAAGGTTATTCGTGATTATTTACACATGTCTAGCTCCAAAACTGCCTGCGGTATATGCAAGTAAAACTTTTCATAAAATTTCCTGCAACAAATAAAATGACAGACTTTGAGCATATACAATTTTGAAATGATGCATCCTAATATCATCAAATTTGGCACATTGTTAGAACACTTACGGTCAAATAATCCTTTTGAATGTAAGATCTCTTGCCCAGTAGATGACTGAGGTATAGGCAGATTAAACTTTTTATGAAATTTCCCACAAAAAAATCAAAATGACAGAATTTGAGCACTTATAATTTTGAGACAATCCATCCTGATGTCATGACATTTGACACATTGTTAGAACACCAGTAATCATGCCAAAATTAAGACCACTGGCCCAATACATGGCTGAGGCATAAGCAGA
This sequence comes from Neoceratodus forsteri, assembly GCA_016271365.2. Lineage (NCBI taxonomy): Eukaryota > Metazoa > Chordata > Ceratodontiformes > Ceratodontidae > Neoceratodus > Neoceratodus forsteri. The sequence goes on from CM057459.1 coordinate 62,889,348, forward strand.
CAAAAAGTTTCATGAAATTTCCCACAAAAAAATAAAATGACAGAATTTGAGCACCACTATTTTCAGAGAATCCATCCTAATCTCATGATATTTGGTACACCATTAGAACTCTCCAGAGAGTAAACATACTATATTTCAGAGCTCTAGCTTAATAGACGGCTATGTTGTGACCAAATTAATAACCTCAGACCATATTGAAACAATTAACATTTTTAACAGAAGGATGACTGAACTAATACCTAACTCTCACACTAATTTTGTGTATTCTTTGGCAGAAATTGATTGTTTTTGTACTGTCTCAGTTTGAAGTATGATGGCTACCCGATGTCATAAGCTGACTCCTTCTTAAAATTACTTGCTCCAGGTACTGGCCATGCCCCCTAAAGAAGAAGTAACCAGCAAAGTACCTGGGCTTGTCAGATCAGACAGCAGAGGTGAACTACTACTGCTTCATATGTATTGTATTTTTTTCTAAGCACTTTTCACTAAGTAGCACCTTATGCAAGAAATAAAGTCATAGGGGCCAGGTTCCAAAAGAGCCCTTAGATCGCTGTAATTTGTGGTGATCTAGGACTGCGGCATACTTTGGGTGCATCAGGGACCCTGCACCTGATTCTGTAAAATCAGGAGTTCCTGCACCAAAAATCCAGAAGTTGCTGCACTCACAGTCCACCACTGAACAATAGGAACTCAGACAGTACAAAGGCAATCAATTTCTGCCAAAGGATACACAAATTTATAGCAAGAGTTAGAAAGGTATTAGCTCAGTCATCCTTCTGTTACAAAAAAATTGTATTGTTTCAATATGGTTCAAGAAGGGTTAGATTGGGCTGGAACGCACTGGAGCTGAGTTCTGTCACCTCTGACTGCCCTCAGTAATTAGCAGAATGCACTGGAATGCTAGCAGGCAGTAATAAAATACTTTTTTTTGTTAAGAAAGTGTTTGTGTTCTGTGTCCCTGCAGTCCAGCCCTGCTTCTGAAACTGTTACAGGGAGAGTGAAAACAGAATTAAATTTTATTTTATTTTATTTATTTCTTTTATTTATACTTGCAAGTATATGAGCAAAAATGCCCATTTTCATAAGCGTCCAGGTTACAGAAAAATAGGAAAGCAACCGAGTACAACATAAGGAAATAAATAAGCATATTTACAGAGATGAATTGTTGCCAAAACTTCAGGATAAATTAAATGCAATACAAATAAATCATTATACAGATTTAAGAATATGAAATTACATGAAACAGAAAAAACTAAATTTTGGCACAAGCGAAAAACATGAATTGTCAAAGCAGGTATATTACTCAGTAGGAGCAGAAATATCTTTTTCCGGGTAGGAAATGGTGGACAAAGCATGACAAGAAAAATGAAGGGGGGACAGAAGAAAATGGGAAGAGTAGGTAGTAAAGGGGGAAAGCAGATGGTGTGGTTAAAGCTGCAGGTTCTATACCACACATTTTACCAATGGGGATATCACTGAGGCTGACTACTTGGGCATAAAATAAAATACTTAAGTATATACTTTTCTTGCCTGGCTTTTGTCACCCCAAATCTGCAGAGTTACTACTAGAGACATAAATAAATGTAAAGGAATGCAGGTATGTCAGTTAAAAGGAAGGAGTTACAGGGTCTGCTGTGAGATAAAGAGTAAGCCTGTACCACTCAGCGATTGAACTGGTAGATTGCTATGCATGTGCAAGAAGAGGTAGAATCCTGCAGAAATTTGTGATGGCAGTGTCTACCTTTAAGGTAGGCTGTGGCTTTTAAGTTTTTTAATGTTTTCAGTATCTAACACAATTTATTGCATGAAGGGAAAACCTCATTATGGGGTATGATGCAGATTCCATTGCTATTTACTTTGCCTCTGAACAAATCACAAAGTTCTGGTTTGCAGTGCTTATATATTTTGTTTTTGTTCTATTGCCTTATCTGTTTGTTTACTTTTTTGCTTAGAACAGATCCTAGGAGGAGCATAGCATGAGCAAGCCAATATTTATTCCTGGAGACCAGTGTGACTGTTTCCGTCCTAATGTTCTATGTTTCCATATTTCAATACCCATACAAGTTTCAGATTAGAGTAATGTTGTTAAGCAGAACGTTAAAGTGGGCTGCTGAAGGTCATCATATACTGTATTAAACTATTGCAATAAGTAGTAAGTGATGATGGGATTCAACCCCAACTTTCCAGTTTCACATTTCAGTAGAAACATGAGTAACTGAGGTTGGATTTTTTTTTTATGTTCTTCAGACTGTAAGTCAAACAGATCCATTTCTAGTGTACTCCACCTTCTGGCCACTGATGCCAGGACCTGCTGGTCCAGGTACCATTTTTGATTTCCATGACTGATCCTGTTTAAGGAGTCTGCTAGTACATTGCCTTTCCCTTGTAGGCAGGGGTTAATCAGTCCAGAACGCACCGGAACTGAGTTCTGTGACCTCTTTACTAACTGATTTTGTACTTTGAAAAAATAAATACATTACATTTTTAAAAATAATTATGGTTGAATACATATGTATTAGTTTAGAATGATAATTAACAATCAACTGTATAGATAAGCTCTGTCCTCCCCAATTGCAACAAGCCTATCAAAAGTGACACTCTTGGCTGCCATAAGCAGCATTCATTAAAAATAAAATAAAATAAATGAGGCCAATTGAAATTCTGCAGATAGCCAGCCTACTACTTCAGACTTATTGTGCTTAATATGAAGAAGGAATCCAGACAACAGAAAGTATATTTTTATAAGACCTTTATATTAATTTGTGGGCTGCATTGTAGCTATTTGGGCTTCCATGCATCTATCAAAATTCTAAACTGTGCTGATTATGAACCTGTTTGCTTTGATACTCATATGAATATTTGCAAACAAATCATGAATTGTTCTTGAATATTTGTGGATTATTCAGAATTATGAAAAGGTAGGCAGGCTGACAGAAGTATATTCAAGAAGCTAATTGTTTCACAGTGACTGAGGCTGAAGTGTTGTTTAACTTTGACTTTGACCTACACAATTCACCCCCCTGACACACACACACACACACACACACATCTTCACTTTTTTCTGGTACACACTGCCACAACTGAGGACCAGAAGAAGAGATGAAGATGGTTATTAGATTATGACAATTTTTCTAATACATCAGTGCTGCTGTGGATTTTCAACAGGCAACAGGTTAAGAGAGAAAGAAGTGTCTGTGTGTTTTCTAACCAACTGTATCTTAGTCCTTGGTTGTTCTACCTGTTGTGCACATTACATGCAAGGAGGACATATATAGGCCTCAGCTTGGAGTGAGCACAGGAAACTCAGATCAGAATGTAGGGCCCGTTATGTATGCACATACAGAGGAAGGAACTGACAGAAATGGTGATGAAAGATACTGTTTAGTCATAGGCCCCATGAAACATGGGCAAGCAGTGTAGTGCTCATTTAATGTTGGCAAAAAAAATGTGAAGAACTGAAAGCAATGCAGGCTGAGGCCCTCTGTCCAGCGATAAGGTACAGAGCAGGCAGGCACAGCACATGTTTCCCATGACACTCCAACAATGTATAACAAACTCTGGTCAGAGCCGATATGGCTTTAGAAAGCTTTTAGGAGTGCTTCATTCCTTTCATTTACATAATGCTGCCCTGATGTCTGTAGAGTATTGTACCCTTCCCCCACCCCTGAATACCAAAAGACACTCCACCCTCCTCCCCCCACTGAACCAGAGACCCCAATGATTATGCTTAACATATTCCCCCCACCGGCAACAACCCAAAAAGATTTGATTAAAGTCAGTTAACAGCTGTCAATCCCTTACTGCAGAGCACCTCCAAACTGTTCAGTTTTCAATAACAGTAAGGGCATGAATGAATGGTGATGTATTTGCCTATAGTAAGACCTGACTGGCTGAGTCTCAGCCAACCATGTTTTACTGCAGACAAATACCTGTCACCATTCATTCATGCCCTTACTGATCTTACTATTTGTCTCCCCACCCACCCTGCAGATCTCCGGGTACCCAGCCATACACTCTATCCCCCACACTCTGTGCCATAAGCAGTAAACAGTCCTAGCAGTAAAGAACAAATAAATATTATTTATCCTTCCCCCAACATACGTTTGAGTTGAACTTATTGGTGTCTCTGTGTGAATGACAGTGCATGTTCTTGTCCCTGAGCTCCTCTCTTTCTGGTGGTCCGTGTGAGCCACAATATCCAGCCTGAGCATTGCTCTCCGTGATGGTACCCAGTGATCTGCCCGTGGATCTTCTAGTGTCCATGCTGCTTCAGCGTGCCTGCACCCCACCGTACAATACAAGGAGCAAGAGTGCTGAGAAGTGAGGCAGCATTTCCTGCAGAGCTGTATCTTAACCCTGGGCAGTGGGGAGAAAGAGACTCAGGCTGCAGGGACAGACACCAAGAAGGAGAGGCAGCAGCCCTCCCCAAAAGAGAGTGCAGGATCGAAAGAGGTGGTGAGTGGCACCAGTGTCAGGAACAGAGTGGAAAGAGAGCCCCCAAACAGTGACAGCAACATATTAAGATATGGCGAGTAAGCAGAAAGAGATTGCTCACCAGGTAACAGGCTATCACTATTACAGCACTACCTTGGCAGTGTGAAATTGGGGGTAGTGTAATGTAGTGATCATAATCATGGTGACTGGCAGCTCCCAGACCTGCACCTAAACAAATGTGCATTTCAATGGTGGCCCATCCCCCAGCAGTGTCAACTCCCTCACCCTATCCCCTGAGACAGGCACAGTAACAGCGAGAGCCACTTCCAGTGCACCATATATATGCAGGCCCAATGCATTCCAGTCAGAGACAGTGTCAACCCCCCCTCCCACCAAAACAGAGAAGTGGAATACAGTGTGTGACCGAGCTTGGTTGCCATCCATTTTATTGCATTCACTCTTCTGGCTCCTTGCTGTTGGTTTTACTCTCTGTTTGTCTTTCTAAAACTGAGTGCAAGCAGACAGCACATACAGAGAGGAAGAGAAAGTGGAAGCAAGAGTGCTGTGACCAGGACAGAGAGCAGTGCTGCAGAGTTTTCCTTTCGCCATGGGGGAGCAGACAACAGAGAGAGAGAGAGACCAGGAGAGACACAGTGTAAAACAAACTTGGTACATCTATTCCACCCCTACACAAGAGGAGCACCCATACAGAGCCAGAGGCAAATATGTGGGTCACATATCTGCCACTTCACATTGACTAGCACAGTGTAGGGTGGGCACTAGATGGGCACCCCTGGGTGGTTGCTGCCCCATACACCTCCATCTCAGATCAGCACATATGGAATAATCTGCAGTAGCCAGAGACTGGTGTAGGTTACTCATCTTCCCATCCACACCCATCCCACTCCACACAGGTTGGCACAGTGACAAGGTGATCTCCAGGTGGATAGCCCAAGACAAATAGTGGACTGTGGCTTGGCAGAAGTTGATAATTGGTACCCCCTCCACAACAATACCACCACTGCACATTGGCTGCCCCAGCCAGAGACAGAAATGTGAGTTGCACATTTACCACACCACACCTGGTTCTGTTTATTCTGGTGGGCTCCTGGTGGGTGGAAATGGGGTTGCGGTCCAGATCCAGTTGGTGGCCTGAGGCCACTGGCACCCAATACACCATTCCCCATCTCTGCACATGTGAAGCATTTTCTACTTCCATTCCACCTCCTGCATGGGCAGTTCCTGCCAGACAAACCTTGTAGAGTACTATGACTGGGTGACGCAGGAACTGGACAAGGGCCATCCATGCAGTGGATGTCCTGTATTTGGACTTTAGCAAGGCATTTGATTCAGTGCCACATGGGAGGTTGCAAGAGAAACTGGAATATGTGGGGGTGGGACCAAAAATGGTGAAATGGCTCACAAACTGGCTAAAGGGGAGGCAGCAAAGAGTGGTGGTGGTGGAGGGTGACCACTCGGTGGTTAGTCCTGTACAAGTAGCAGAGTTGGGGGTCCGGGGCTCCAGTCAAACCTGCTGCTGTAATGGAGCTTGAGCCTGCCTGAATACAACAGGACAGCTAAACTGAGTTCCTTTAATCCCTACAGATGGAGGGCTGCTGCACTGATGATTGCTATAGCCACTCAGGCACCACTGGGGATTTAAAACAACAACTGGACTATGGCAGGCAGCCTGCCATCCACCTCCTTCTCCTCCTCCTCCTCCTCCTCCTCCTCCACCACCACCACTGATTGCTTGAAGCACTTGCCCAGCTCCTACTCTGCCACCAGTGCCCACCTACAGTCAGTAGTGTCAGTGGGTGTCCCCCGTTGGAGTGGTCAAGCGAGCTCTATGACTTCTTACTAGCCCCATCAACCGATACTCTCTTCTGACTTCCTTCTGAGTCTGGTTGCATTTGCCTGTTTCCAAAGACCCAATAAACTTTTTTCTAGTGTCTGCTTAGATACAGAATATTAAATATATCAAAATAAACTGTAATTGCTTTGAAAAAGATAAAAGCCTTTATGTATCATTGGAGAACGCTGAAATCTCATCTTGATTTTTTTACTTCCTTGTTGCTATTTTGTATTTTCAGGTTAAATTAAATATAATAAAATATTATTATTTTTTTTTGAGAGGATAGAAGCTTTTATCATGGCTCTTTTTTGTTTGAAACATGCACACTGAAGTGTTGAAACAGTCAGATCACCACGATTTCAGCAGCCTTGTACCATCCTTCTGATTCTAAAAATATGTATCACAGTTGTTGAATATTAGGTCTATATTCATAACAAGTGTACCTTTTTGTCACTATCCTTTCAAATGTCTTTAATTCATTATAATTACACACTAAGAAGAATGATTTTAATGAGTTCATTTAAGGTTTCATAATTTGACCTTTTGCAGTTTTAATGACCTCCCAATCCTGGAATCATCAATGTGTTTTATCTAAACATTTATTTGCTCAGTTCATCAATGGTCCAATAAGATTTAGAATAAAATTACTTTAGAACAAAAACTGTATAAACTTTGAGTTTGATTTTGCGCAAATATTAACTTCTCTCCGAGTCGAAAATGCATAAGAGATTAGTTGTACATGCTTTTGTATTTCTCCACACTTTTGCTTCAGAAATTTGTAAAAAAAAAAAAGAAAAAATAACACTCAACAGTCCAATAAGATTTAGAATAAAATAACTTTAGAACAAAACTGTATAAACTTTGGGTTTGATTTTGAGCAATTATTAATTTCTCTCAGAGTTCAAAATGCATAGGAGATTAGTTGTACATATTTTTGTATTTCTCCACACTTTTACTTTGGAAATCTGTAAAAAAATATGAAAAAATAACACTTGACCTTTTTAACAGGTCTTGAACTCCCATAAAGGGAGTGGCTTAAAACTTATTTGGGAGTCATTCAAGAGGTATCCCAAGGTCAAGATCTAGTAAACTATACATTTAATGTGTTTTAATAACAGAAGTTGCCAAAGATGACATTATATAAGAAAATATCAGTGGTGCTGCATAGATGCCTAAACGGTACAAACCATTTGCTTCTAAAAGTTTCACAGACAGGTTTTCTTTATGTGTGTGAGCATTGTTTTCTTCTGTGTCTTCCTTTTCCCCCCATCTGGTCAGTGTCAGCTTCTCATATAGATATTGCTGGCTAATAATTACTAAAATTAATCTGCTGATTTTTTCCTGAACAGATTTAACATGATCCCATCCTGAAAAGATCTAATGTACCCCCAATGAGCAGATCATTTTGTTTCCAGCTGGGTTTTTTTCTTCATATTAAGAACTAAAAAATGTCATTGAAGTGTTGTACATTGCTATAATAACTTAAGATCTACTGTTAAAGTAGGCATGACAAGAGATAAACCATATGTTCTTGTCTCAGTGTAGAAGTTTCAGAAATCAGGCTGTCGGAAATGCAATAGGAGTTATCCCAAACAAATGTAAATATCTCTAAAAGTATAGGAGTTACTCATAACTCATCACTATGAAAGTTGTTCAGGACAAAAATACATTTCAAATGAGCCTATTCATTAAGCTGCACTAATTATATTTTTTTAAAACTATGGCCATCTGATTACCTGAATTTTCATTTTTCATCACAATTTTCACCTTTTGGATGGCTATATGTAAATAAATCTAATGAATTCAGATTAGTGACTACCCTCATTTGAAAGGTTATTTTGTCCTGAACAACTTTTATGTTGTTTATATATTGATAACTTGTATTCTTTCCAAAATATTTACATTTGTTTGGCATGACTCCTACTGTGTTCACTCAGAGAGAAAAAAAAGGTTGTTTGGAAGACCATATTTTATAAAATATAAAGAATTCAGATTAGTGACTATTCTCATGTGAAAGGTCTTTTTGCTGTGAACAAATTTCACACTTTTTTTGTGTGCACCTTAAATAGTTTTAAAGATATTTAGATTTGTTTGGATGGTGTGCACATTTGTTCTCAGAGAAAAGCAGCTTGGAGTTCTGTGTCCATCATTCTAAAAAGATAGAAGGGAGCATTTTTTAACTGCCATAGGGATTTGCAGTGTTATAGAAGGATACATTGAAAACTACAAAAAAATGTGTTCCACTGAAACCTCTTTTCAAGCTAAAGTGATATAACTGTAGGCTCCGCCCTTTGCCATAAAAAGTATCATCTTCTGAAGGAGCAATGATTCTCATGGCTAGGTAGTAATCCAGTCTCCATGTCATTTAGACTCCAGGTTTTACTTAAAGCAAAGCCTACTACTACCTGCTGAACTGTGGGAGAGCCTGCAGTTCCACTCATTGAAACATCAAAAATGTTGGCAGAAAAATATCACTGCTTCATCCAGTCTGCCCTGTTTTACTGTATCCTACCCTTGAACCGAATGTCTAGTCAGGGTTATTGCCCTCAACCCCCCCCTTGCTAAAGCCTTTTACTTGGTCCCAGCTGTGGTTGAAAATATTAATGGTTCTTGCACCCACCACCTCTGCTGGTAGACTGTTCCATGGCTTACCACTCTCTGTAAAATAAAACTTTCTTTCACCCCTTCTGAATATCCCCCGCCATCTTCCACTCATGTCCCTGTGTTCTTGCTTCACCAGTCCTGTTCAATAGTTGCTCCATAATCTACCTTATTCATTCCTTTCATGATATTGAAGGTCTCTATCATATCTCCCCTCTCCCTTCTGGTCTCCAGCGAGTACTTGTTCAGGGCCTTAAGCCGGTCTTCATAAGATCTGCCCTGCTGACCATGAATCACTTTGTTTATCATATGCTGTAATGTTTCCAGCCTGTCTTTTTGTTTTCTTATGTAAGGGCTCCAGAACTGTTCACAGTATTGCAGATGCAACCTCACCAGTGATTTATAGAGAAATAGTATTACCTCCTTCCTGCTGCTGTAAAACTCCCTCCCTATGCATCCCAATATCCTGGTTGCCTTGCTGTAGGCCTTGTTACATTGGCAAGATTTGTTTTTAGTAAGTCATTTATGATGACACACAGATCCCTTTCTTCAGTAGTAGGGTCCAACGTAACTCCTCCCTTCCAGTATTGCTTCCTGGAGTGCTTGTTCCCATTTTCACCATGCACTTTTTGGCATTGAATTTAAACTGCCAAACTTTGGACCACCTCTAATCTTTGCAAATCCCTCTGCAGCTCTTTAACCCCTTCCTCACTGTCTACCCTGCCACAGAGCTTAGTGTCATCTGTGAAGAGATGCATCTTGCTTTGTGTTCCTTCTCCTATGTCACTCATGAACGTCATGATCTCCCTCTTCCCTGACATAACCCCATTTACCACTACCTTCTGCTGTCTCTTCCTCAGTCAGCTTCCCACTGATCTATCTAGATCTCTTGCTATTGCCAGGTCCTCTAACTTCTTCAGCATCCTTTTGTGTGACAAAGAGTCAAAAGCCATGCTGAAGTTGAAGTACAGCAAATCCGCTGCTTGTCCCTTGCAAATTGCCCTAGTTAATCAGTCAAAAACAGTATCAGGTTTGTCTGACAATACCTCCCTGCCACAAACCCATGGCGGGTAGCCCACTAGGTCCTCTCTGACCAATTTCTCCATCAGTTTACCTGATACAGAGGTAAGACTAATGGGTCTGTAGTTTTCTGGTTCCTCTTCATCTCCTACATTATGGAATGGGATTACATCTACTACCCTCCAGTCTTTCTAAACCACCTCTGACTGTAGGGAACTATTGAAAAGCCCTGCTCATGGTTCAGCCAGTTCTGATGCCAGTTCCCTGAGCACCCTTGGACACAACCCTTCTATCTATTTTCAGGGCTGCTATCCCTTTTTTGACCCTTTCTCCATAAACACTACCTGACCCATTTCTGGAATCCCTCTTACAGTGCCTTTATGCCACTTTTAGGAAGGGGCCTGCCATCCTTTTCTTTGAACACAGAGCAAAACTAGTAATTTAGAATGGCTGCTTTCTGCTTATCCTCTTCAATTACACTGCCCCCCTCTGTCAGTCTGATGATTCTTACTCTCATCTTCTTTTTTCCCCAGTTTTTACATCTCCAAGAAGGACTCACTCCAGGCATCTGTGTGTGAGTGCTGGCTGTGGTGAGCTGACTGATGCTCCAGGCCCAGCCTCGCCCAGCATGAGCCACTGTAGACAATAGCGTATGAGTATTGTGGGGACGTACTCAACTATCTGTTGAAGGATGGCAAACAGCACAGCTAAAAAGAAACTCTACCTGCCAGCCTCTTCCAAAACACATCCGTACTTCTAGTCCTGGTCGGCAACTGTGAATCTTAAGTGACAATGACAGGAGTCCTGAGCATTATTGTGTCACTCAGTGTTCTCCCATGGGCTTATACCAGGATGCCAATAAAAAATGAGATGACATCTCAGTGATAGTGGTTCTGGTTAAATAGGTTCCATAATTCTTCTGTCTGAATAGGATCCACATTTTTATGGCACCACCTTCCTGAGTACTGCTTGTCAGCACTAGATGTGTTGAAGGTTAGTTTCCACACAAATGATATGGAAACCACAAGCACTGTAAAGTTTTTAAGCAGAAAGTTAAAGTGGGCTGCTGAAGGTCATCATATACTATGTTAAACTATTGCAATAAGTAGTAAGTGATGATAGGATTCAACCCCAGCTCACCAGTTTCATATTTCAGTAGCAAAATGAGTAACTGAGATTGTATTTTTTCAATATTCTCCAAACTGTGAGGCAAACAGATCTATTGCTGGTGTACCCCACCTTCTGGACACTGATGCCAGGACCTTCTGGTCCAGGGCCCATTTTTGATTTCCGTGACTGATCCTGTTCAAGGAGTCTGCTGGTACAATGCCTTTCCCTGGTAGGCAGGGGTTAAATTTAGCTGGAATGTATCAGAATTTATTTCTGTCACCTCTTTGCTAATTGATTTTGTACTTTGCAAAAATAAATACATTGTATTTTTTAAAATGATTATGGTTGAAAGCATATGTGATGGTTTAGAAAGTTAATAAACAGACTAAGTGGCAAAGGTGAAAATGTGATTGTCTTCCATCTTGTGCATGCACGTGGGTATCGCTTACTAGTTAGTAACATGCTATATTGCTGGTGGCAGTTATGACATCAGAGCTCCACCACCTCTGAAATTCCAATTTAACCACTGTTTTTGACCATGTAATTTCATAAAGTCTTCTATTTCTTCCTTAATTATTTTCCCAGTTAATTTACAAATTATGAAGGATTGACTGATCAGTCTGTCATTGCTAGCAATGAACATATTACTCTTATAGATTGGTATGGCTGTGGCTTTTCTCCAAGCTTTTGGTACTATTCCCTTACTTATAGAGTGCGTAATAATATTGTGTATTGGTTGGGCTTGTTCTTGAGCATGTTCTTTAACCACTCTTGGATGAAAGCCATCTGGATCCTGCGCCTTGTTTATATCCAATCCTTGCAACTGTTTATAAACTCTAGTTGACTGTAAGATGATACAGAACTGACCCCACATGTGCGACTGTGACTATATTTATATGACATTTATTTCCGATTACATTGTAGAAATTACTGTTTAGCATCTCAGAAATGTCCAGTTCATTAGTAATTGTGTTATCATCAGGGCCACTGGAAAATTGTGAGAAAAGTTGCCAAAAATTGCAGATCTTTTTGCAAAAATTGTGGGGAAATTGTGGTAGTTCTACTATGGACCCTGAGTACTTCACAAAAAAAATTTTAATATTTTCTGCAGCATGTATTAGTCAAAATAAACTGCTAAATGAATACACTGCCACTTGAATGTGTTTAAAACATAAAGAAAAGTTTATGTTCCTAAAATGAATACTAAACTGATAAGCTATTGTAAGCATTGCCTATCTTCTAAACTTTAAAAACATCTGCCTCATACAGTGCTAAATAGATTCTATAAAGCAAGCCACAGCAAATCAATATTAAATAAATCTAGAAGAAATATTTGTTTCTGTTTCTGGATGTAGAATAATGAAGCCTGATCAACAGCTGTTTACAGTGCTCTGCCAGCTATTCGCCCTCTTTGGTGCAAGAAAAAATAAACAGCTAGAGTGATGAATAATTGAGTTTTAGTAAAATGCTGTTAAAGTGTTTAATGTTCATAATTTGCACTGTAGGTACTGTACACTATTTTTGGAATCACATATTTAAACATTAAATCTGGGGGTTATTTGGAGCTAGCAGTATAGACTAGAGGTTAGAGTAACAAACTATGAATGAGCTGGGGATATCTAGCAGACCTGGATTTGATTCCCACAATCTTCACTTGCATACCGTGTGACTCTGAGCAAGTCACTTAACCTCTTCAGTGCTCCTGGGTTGCCCCTGAAAACAGGCACTTGTGCCTAGTGGGCCTTACCCAGTTACTAAAAAATATATACATAAAAATACCAATATATTTTTACTGCATCATACAGTAGTCAGGGTACCCTGTAATTTACCTTTGTTTTACTCTGTTTGCAATGATTTTTTATCCGAGCCCACTTAGCCCAAGAGAATGTCTGTAAATGTTTCCATAAACCCTAACAATATCTAGCCTTTGCCAGAGCAGAGATCCCTGGCTCCTTTCATACCACTCTTTTGGATATCAGTGTAAACTATTAAAATGATCCCCCCTTCCCCCAGTCACTGTTGCCCCCACCTCACATCTCTCCCCCTTCCCTTGACTTTCCCCATGCCACCCCACTCCCTTCTTCCTATCACCTCCCCTCTTGCCACCACTCACCCCACTCCTGGTTCACCCCTAGTATTTCCCCTCCTCTGACTACTCCCTTCCCTCTGTCTACCCATACCATGATTCTCCTCCCCATCACACTCCTTCCCCTATGCCAGGCACTGACAAAGCCTTCTCCGGCTGCTTCACTAATTCAAGCAAGTTTTGGATTCTAGTCCTCTTGCTGTACTCTGCACTTACCCTGGTATAGCTTTATGCTACAATCTGCATCTGAAATGTAAACAGCTCTCTCTATTTCACACTGAACTCAAATTTTGTCATGTTTTGTCCTGGGCTACCAGGTTCACGAAGTTTCTTTGCAACCAATGTACTCATGTGGACCCTTTTGCAACTTGTAATGTAACTTACTACTGAATCTATGTAACCTCATGTAACCTATGTGTTGTCTGATTGTCTTATGTATCTGTATGACCTGGAACCTTTGTAAATGAGTCCCTGACTCAAAGGTATTAATCTCAATCTGAAATAAATAAATAAATAAATAAAATTTAGTTAAAGATAAATGTCAAGATACGTTTTACGTGTTTTATAAGCTTGTTTTTAGATTTTAGCCAGATTTTTATTGTAGCCTTTGCATGTGAGCATCTAAGTGGTAGATTGCTAAGAGCGAGATCACTGTTAACAACTATCTTATTCAAGTTTAAAATCATCAGGGCCATCCAAAAAAACCTCAGCTGTTTGAATCAAAACTAATCTGACTGAAAGTATGCTCATAAGGAAAAACCTGTCCTACCACTTGCAAAAAGGCTTCATGCTGTAGTTTGCACCTCATTTAGGTGAATGGGATAATTTGCACCTTTTCTCCCATCTTTTGTTTCAGTCTCTGTGGCAGCAAAAAGTTTTCTGATAGACTGCTTCAACACAAAACAAATGTTAAGTGTTTAAGAGTAATTATGCTTGGCCAGTGGATTTTGAAACCAAACAAGACAAGGATTCAAAAGAAAGCAGTGTTACATAAAACCCTTGTCCTACCTTGCACTGCATGGTTTCGGCCAAACTCAAGTGTGCATGCACAATTGTCAATATATTTGAGAATAATTTATTGAAAATGTTAATACGTTTTACACAGTTCAATGCAAAAACTCAAAAATTGCAAGAAATTGTGGAACATGTCAGTTTATGTGGATAATGGTGAAAATTGTGGATTCCGCAAAAAAATTGCAGGTGCAATTGTCCAGTGGCCCTGGTTATTGTCCTCCTTGAGTGGCCCTACTCTGCAAGCAGTTTTTCTTAGATGGTTTACGTAATTGAAAAGGGATTTGAAATTCAATTCAGAATTTGATGCCACTCTTAATTGATCATTTGTTTTTACCTTTCACTTTCCTTGTGACAAGTTTTGGTGATTCCCTTGAGGTGCACTATATTGGTTTCAGTCAGACCTGTTTTGCATTCTTTATAAAGCCTTTTAAAAAAAAAAATTCTCTGTACAGAGTAATTGAGCCATGGTGACTTTTTATGATTCTTACTGTGCTTAATAGTTAGAGGAACATGTTTACCTTCTCAATATCTTATTTTGTACACTAGATAACCCCATTTAGTATCAATACTCTTATGTTTAAAATTCATTGTTCAATCCTATGGAAACAGTTCTCTTCTCATACTAGCATACTAAAATGCCAGCAGAATAGGCCTAATGGTTTTTTGTGTCTGCTCATTTGGTCAGCCCCACCCTGGGAACTGACCATGCTGCCCCCCTCTCCCTCTCTGGCTTCTCCCTTCCCAGTCCTGGATATTCTTGCTGCATTGGATTTTGCTTCCAGAACCCTTCCCCTGTACCTATCCCACCCCCTCTTGAACCTCTCCACTGTCTCTGCCTCCACCAGCCCCTGGCAGCGATTCCATGGCTCCACCACCCTCTCAGTGAAGTAGCACCCTCCTTTCTCCCCTGAATCTCCCTCCAGCTTCCACCCATGCTCTCTAGTTGCCCCTTCCTTCCTTTGGAGCACCCTGACTGCTCCTTCCCTATTTACCCCTTAATGTACCTGAAAACCTTTATCATGTCCCCCTGGTCCCTTCTCTCTTCCAATGTGTACATATTTAGCTCTTCGAGCCTCTCCCCATAGGTCATGTTCCCCAAGCCCCAAATCATTTTGGTTGCCCTCCGCTGGACCCTCTCCAGGAGTTCAATGTCCCTCTTTAAGTGTGGCCTCCAAAACTGCATGCAGTACTCGAGGTGAGGCCTCACCAAGCAGTTATACAGTGGGAGTATCACTTCCCTCCTTCTGGAGGTGATCCCCCTAGTGATACATCCCAGCATCCTGTTGGCCTTTGCCACTGCCCTCCTACAAGTCTCCAAGTTGTTCATCTTGACATCCACCACCACCCCCAGGTCCCTCTCAGCTGTCGAGACTTGTAGCATTCCCCACCCCCAGGGTGTACACTTGGCCCGGGTTTCTGGCTCCCAGGTGCAGTACCTTGCATTTCCCTGCATTGAACCTCAGCTTCCACTTTCTAGACCACCTTTCCAGAGCCTCCAGGTCCCCCTGTAGGGCCACCCTCCCCTCCTCCCCATCCACTACTGCCCCCAGGTTGAGTCATCAGCAAAGAGACTCATCTCACTCCTGATACCCTTCCTTATGTCAGAGACATAGGTGTTGAACAGAGGGGCCCAAGAACCGATCCCTGAGGGACCCCACTAATGACCCTCCTTGGGGATGAGACTATCCCGCCAACCACGACCCTCTGGATCCGGTCCTGTAGCCAATTTCCTATCCATCTGATCATCTGGTTCCCCACCCCCATTTCTCCCAGCTTATCCAGCAAGCCCCCCTGAGGAACAGAGTCAAACGCCTTGCTGAAGTCAAGAAAGAGGACGTCCACTGGTCTACCCAGGTCCAAGGCACTCGTCACCCAGTCATAGAACTCCACAAGGTTTGTCTGACACAATTTCCCTGTGATGAATCCATGTTGTCTATCATCCAGGCACCCCAACTTTTCCAGGTCCTTCCATAGTCTCTCCTTGACAATGCCCTCCATCACCTTGCCCACCATTGATGTCAGGCTGATGGGCCTGTAGTTCTCTGCCACCTCCCTTGATCCCCCCCTTGTGGATAGGCACTATATGCACCACCTTCCAGTCCTGGGGCACCCACCCTGTCCTCAGAGAGATGCTAAAGAGCTCCACCAGGGGTTTCACCAGGACATCTGCCAGTTCCTTCAGCATTCTGGGATGTAATTTATCCAGCCCCGGTGCTTTCTCCATCTAAAGGGATCTGAGGGCTTCCCTCACTCTCTCTGCCATGATTTCCACCTCTGCTACCTTGTCGCCCTGCTTTGCCTTCCCCCCACCTGTCAGTGATGCCCCCTTCTCCCCAGACCCGCCGATCAGTAAGGGTCTCCCCTCCTCATTTTCACCGTCTCCTCCCATGTATGATGCAGTCCCCCATTTTCCTTGGTGAAAACTGAGGTGAAGTACTCATTTAGTACCTCAGCCTGCTCCCCTGGGTCTTGTGCCCATCCCTCCTCTGTTTTAATCCTGCTAATCTGCCCCTTCACCCTTCATTTTTCCCCAGTCTATCTAAAGAACCATTTGTTCCCTCTCCTAATTTCCCTGGCCAAGTTCTGCTCCTTCATTGACTTAGCCACCCTCACCACCCTAGTGGCCCTTCTGGCCATCAGCTCTTACTCCCCTTGATCCCTTTCACTCCTTGAGAACTTGAATTACCTATAGACCACCTTCTTTCCCCTCACCACCTCCTGAACCTCCCTGGTCCACCAGCAGGGTTTTTAGGCCCTACTGCATTTTCATCCTACTCATGCGCAGGTGCTGGTAGCATCCTGCACCCCCCTCCTGATGATTTCCCACCTACTGTCAGCGTCCATGTCTGGCCCAATCCCATCCAAGTGCTCCTTAAGGATCCTTCCCATTTCCTTGAAATCTGCCCCCCGAAGTCAGTTACCTCTGTCTTTGTGCAGCCTTGTACCCCTCCTAGGTTCAGGCAGAACCAGACCGTGGCATGGTCGCTCCCCTCCAATGGGTCCCTTAACTCCAGGCACCCAATCTGGTCACTGTCTGCCAGGACCACATCCAGTATCCGCACCTCCCTGGTCGGTTCCCCCAACTGCTGAGTTAGGAATGCATCCTGAAAGACATCCAAGAACCTCTGTTCCCTGGCCATCGAGGATGTCATAGTCTCCCAGTCTGTTTCTGGCATGTTTGAGTCCCTCAACACCACCACCCTTCCCCTGCCCAATCTGCAGTGTCTCCCAACATCTGCCACCAGACTCTCCTCCAGCTCCTCCGCCAGCGCAGGGGGTCTATACACCACTCCTATTTTTATTCTCTTGCTCCCCCTTGTTATCAAGGTGACCCAAATCACCTCCACAGTTCCCTCTGCCTCCTCCCTCCCTATGGCAATGCAGTTTTGACTATTACTACCCTCCTCCCTTCCCCTCTCTGTCCTTCCTGAACATGGTGGTATCCCTCCAGGTTCAGGTCCCAGTCATGCCCTGTGGTGGCCCAGGTCTCAGTGACCACTGCCACATCCACCTCTCCCTCAGTTAGCATCACCTGTAGCTCAGGCATTTTATTGCCCAAGCTCCTGGCATTTAGCAGGACTACCTTCCACCCTTTCCCTATACTTCCATTTCCCCCTGCTTGTGTTCCCATGGGGATTCTGTCTTCCCCTGGTCTGCACCTTACCAGTCAGCCTTTTCCTGCATTCCTCCAGCTCCCCAGGGAGGTGGAGACAGAGTCCCTCCTTTATCGGACCCCCCCCTTGACAGCCTTTTTCTCCCATCCCCCCCCATCACAAGTTTAAACCCCACCTTTCACTAACGAACCCCTCTATTTTCCACTTAAGGATTTCCTTCCCCTCCAAATTGAGATGGAGCCTATCTCTAGCATACAGACCCTTATCCTCCCAGGTGTCCCCCCAATCCCCCATCAACCCATACCCTCTCGCCCCACACCACTCCCTGAGCCACTGGTTTATCTCCCTAATCTTCCTTTTGTGTTCCCCACTACCCCTGGCACTGGCAGGGTTTCCGAGAAGGAAATCATGCATCCTATGTCATGACAGACCCTGGCAAGCTCCCTGAACCTTGCCTGTATCTCTAGCACACTGTTATCCTCAATGTGATTGGTACCCAGGTGGACCAGTATGTCCAGGTAACCTCCACAGTCCTTTGCCAGCTGATATACCTCATGCTTGGCCCTGTGCACCGTTAGTCCAGGGAAGCATTTTGTTCTAACTGGACAGGCTTCCCCTTCCCTATCCCATTTGATACCCCTGATCATGGAATCACCCAACAGGAGCACTCTGACTGCTCCTTTTCCTCCAATTCCTCCCCTTCCATGTTCCTCATCCTTTCTACCGGCCCCTCCCCCCAGCTGGCTCCTTGCTCCTCCCCCTATCTGGGTGCTATCTGCTGCCCCTCCTTACTTCCCTAGCCTCCCTCCCTCCGATCCTATGCCTCTCCTCCTCCCAAGTATTCTTCTGTACCCTGCTACCCCATCACTGCTCATTATGGGTCCTTCCCCCCATCTGCTAAACTAGCCTGGCTCGTCCTCCCTTCCTTCCCATCTCCATTCAGCCCCTCCATGCCTGTCATGCCCCCTTGGCCTAAACCCTCAGCTCCCTTTACTGTATCCTCCTTGTACTTCTGGTCCTTTTCCTTGCTCTTTCCTCTCAACTGGTCCTTCTCCTTGTGCTTTGTTCCCTCTACCCCCCTCCTCCTGCTCCGATCCCCTGCTCCCCCCATTTTCCCACATTCCAAGTCTCCCCTGTTCCTCCTGCTATCCAGCCTCTGGCTCCTGCCCCCCACTCCCTTTCCATCTCTAACTGCCCCTGCTATGGCTACATCACCCCCCTCATCCTCAAGCAGAGAAGAGAATTGAAGCGGTTACAGAGCTTAAGGTCCGATCCACCTCCCCACCTTGCTTTCTTCTGTCCAGCCCCAGCCATCTGCCTACTTCCCTGAGAATGTCCTCCTTTTGGCCCCCCTATGTGAGGGTCCCCAGTTACCTGCCTGCTTCCTTGATAGTGTCCTCCTTTTGGGCCCCCTCTGTCAGGGTCCCTATGTGACCCCAGAGTACTCTCCTGCACTCCTTTCCCTATGCCCCCACCCTTAATGGTTGGTGCAACCCTGTGGGAGAGCCCCTGCCCTATTCCCCAACCATACCTCCCTCCTCCCCCCAGCTGCCTCCTAATCCCCTCAACCTCCCCCCAAGCTGTGCCAGCTGGTAGCAGACTGGGCAACCACCGAACTTCCAAGTACAGTCCAGTATCATGGCCGCCCCACAGTCTGTGCACCCCACCATCCTCCCAAAGATGCCGGCCCTAATTATGTGTGGTCCCATCC
Source organism: Neoceratodus forsteri (assembly GCA_016271365.2). Lineage (NCBI taxonomy): Eukaryota > Metazoa > Chordata > Ceratodontiformes > Ceratodontidae > Neoceratodus > Neoceratodus forsteri. Next base: position 62,908,793 of record CM057459.1, read on the forward strand.
CCCTCCAAGTAGGTTTCCTTGGGTGAGCTGCCAGGTTCCCCACTAGTCCAAGATACACCCCTCCCCACTAACTGGGTCCCCCACTAATCCTAGATACGGTAGCACAGTAAACAGGTGCCCCTGTTACTAGGTGCAGTTCTACAGGATGTCAGCTCTGCAAAATAAAGTAATTTGGGAAACATTGTGGGCGCATATTGCATTCCTTCAGAAATTGAATTGGACCATGCTGTGGTTGTTCTCCTACATTTCTCTCTTACTGTGCATTCAGGGATTAGATTACTGGTATTGCACAGTATTAGGTCCAACACAGCCTCATCTGTAGTAGGATCTGAGACATATTGTTCTATACTGTTATCATTGCACAGCTGTTAAAAAAACTTTCCAAGTGTGTTTTGTGTGCAGTGACTTCCTAATTAATACATCCAAGACTAACATCACTTGACCCGGATACAATACTCTCACTTTTATTAGTGAACTTAGTGATTAGTTTGTTCAGATTGGTGTTGGAATCAAAACTCTGGTCAGGTGGCCTATATATAACCCCAAGTGCAAATCTTTGTTTTTTGTAGTATATATTTTCAATCAGACATGTTCATATGCAGTCTATCCTGTATGATATTTATTGAATTGTTTACGCTTATGGCCACCCCACCTCCCCTCCTCCCTTTCCTGTCTTGTCAATGCACATTTGCAACTATCAAATCCTTTGATTCATTGGTCTTCCTCTGGCTATCATATGTCAGTTACACCAATGATGTCCACTTTTTCACTGTGTAATAATACCTCTAAATTACCCATTTTATTACTAGGGCTTCTTGCTTTAATAAGGGTGAACTTCCATATAGTATTGTGGGTACTTTGGATGCATATGTGACCTATACCACTAGAGTAGAAATTTGATAGTTGTCTCCAGTTAGGTGTGTTTTTTTTTTAGAGAGACTGTGATCACTGGGCCCAACAAAATGTTTGGATATTACTGTAAATCCCTTTTGCCTTCTAGTTTAATGTGTGTGAGATTATTTTGTAAAATCTTTACTTTAACACCTTTGCTCATATTTATATGTAGTCTATCATGTCTAAACAAATCCTATTTTTTAAACTGATCCAAATTTTGAATAAATTGGAAATGTTCAAGTTTGTCATTCATATAGAACTTGGGTGATTATATGGCAGTTTAGTATATGTATGGAATGACTCTGGCATTGCTGTTTGTATTGTTACAAATTTAGTTCCACTAATGGAGCCACAGGGTCTGACTGTGAGAAATAGTGGCAGTTAGACTTCTGAAACAGTGAAGGTAACTGGGGATGCATTAGTGGAGTGCTGCCATGGTAACTGGACTACTTGAATAAACCATCTTATCCCACATTCCATACTCAAACATCCCTGCTGGTCCTCAGGATGACTCTCACTAGAGTAGAGAACAGGCCTGGCTCTAAGGAATTTACTTTTTCTGTAAGGATGATGCCATTTTCACTTTTTAAATTATCATCCAGATCACTTATCCCAAAGTTTGAGTATACTGACCCCCAACTGATCTTTCTGTCACAATAATTCAGTTTTGCAACATGCTTTCAATGGAATTGTAGTTAGTTGCAAAATGTTCTCACACTGGCGAGGATCTCTTTGACCATTAAGTGAAAATGACTTTAGGTGCAGGGTATGCTTCTGGGGAAATCTGATAGCAAGTGCATGCTGACCCTTTTTGGCACCGTAGAATGATGTTGCTGGGGCTGTACAACAGGTGGTATAGTACTACGGAAACATAAAACAATGCAGTCAGCAATTGGATAAATAAATGCAACTTTTATTCCAGATTTTATTCCAGGTGCCCTAACACTTTGTCTCCCACTGATGATTTATCAGTAGGAGGCAAAGTGCTGGAGCATGTGACTCCAGATGCCTTGGTGTCTTGAACCCTGCTGATAAACCCTCTGTGTGAGGCAATATGCATGGACATCTGGAGTTCATGGTGGAATAGAATTTGCACTTATTTATCTAATTGCTGACTGTGCACTGATTTTCATGTTTCCATTTATTTCTGCCTTTACACAATACTGGCCTGTCCTACAGCACACATTCATTATGTGTTGGTGGGTACAGCACTATAGGACTGATGTGGGGACAGGGCTTGTCATTTGATTTCCCTGGCTGAAAAACTTCCTTGCTTGCTATATTTTGTTTGTCATTTTTTCTTTATGTTTCCATCTCCTCCACTGTTGGCTTCCATTCTTCACCATCACACTTATCCCCACTGGTAAGTGTAGTACCTGACATCAATCAATCAATCAATCAATCAATCAGCTTTTAGTTATATAGTGCCATGGAGGGTCTAGGCACTGTACTGTACATGAAAACATAAAACTGCATATGAACAGATGAAACTTCATTAATACTGTTGATGTAGAAGGATGAAACACATTAAGAGGGAAAAACCTTAAAGAGGTTCATAAAAAGCCTTGGAAAACAGACAGTTTTAATGCCTTTTTAAATTGACCTCCACTGAGGAGTTATGATGGAAATGAAAAGGATGGGAATTTCCCACCTGGAGAGCTGTCATTGCAAAGGCCCATCCCCAGAAGATTTCAAAGGGACCGGTAGAACTTCTGAAAAATTTTCCCTTATAGAATGGAGAGAACAATCAGGAATATAGGGTGCAGGAGGTATTTTATGCAGCCAAGATCCAGATATAACAGGACATCATGCTTTGAAGCTCCTCTAATTCTTTCATTCTTCATCCTCATCCCATGCGTGTTCTTGTCCATGTCCCACCTCCTCTCATGCTTCTTTCACCTTCTGTTCCTCCTCTTGTCTTGCATCCCTCTGTCACTCCTCCTCCTCATCTGATGGATTTGCTTAACCTCCCCTTCCCCTACTCATTCTTTCCTTCTTCCTTTCATGCTTCTCCTTTTTCTACCTTTTCTGCCTCTGCTTCTATCACTGGCCCCCCTTTCCCTCTGAGAACTCAACTTCCATATATTCTTCTTCACTGCTACCATGCCTTAAAATCTGCTTTGGTGCTACTGGCATCATTTTGTAAAACTGTAATACTGGTATCTTTCATTCTCCTTCTCCAGTGAACAGCTGTGCTGTTTCCTCTACTGACAGGATTACAGTACTATCTGTGCCAGAGCCAGACTCAGGTTCACCATCCTTATGCATAATAGGTGGGTTAGCAGCACTGGGTGAACTGGTGCTGCTGCATGATATGGTGAAAGGCATCATATAGTGATTGTAGGCAGATTGGCACTTATTGCTAGAGATGTGTGAAGTTGGGGAAAAATGCTTCATGAAGAACTATACATAGTTTCTTGACTTTACTTCTTGCAGAGTTGCATTTCATGTAAATTCTTTGTCTGACAGGCTGGATAATTCACTAGGCAAAGAATATGCATAGTGATGCTTTCCCAGTAAAGGTGTTAATACATGTACTCTACTTATACCTGTCTTCGCCTGCTAAAGTAGGCTTTTTGCCAGGCGAAGACTACCTGTAATGGTGCATCGCTGCTAAAGTGTTACTATAAATAGTTTAAATAAAAAAGATGATGTTAAAAGTATAAATCCATCCCTACTCGTGAAGCAATGTTACCCACCCACTACTCTTGACCCCTATCATTAAATGCTCACACCCCTGCATACCCACCCTTGTAGCACCCCACCATCCTCCTCCTCAGACAGGGTCTTATAAAAAGTAATAACAATTATAGAATTCCCATCCTCCCCACCCAGTCAGTGTCTGAAATGACCCACCCTCTGACCTGCCTAGTGAAATTAATTGTAACCTGTGTCCTACCATCTTCTGGCACTTACCACCCTTCTTCCATCTCCTCTCACCCCACAAAAATGATACTGAATGGTCCCTTGGCAGGTGACCAGCACAGCCCACCCTCTACCTCAGCAAGATGTTATCTTATTTTATTTTATTTATTTTATTTATTGAAATCTAGGATTACAACCTTTGAGCTACGAGCTCATTTACAAAGGTTCCACGTCAGGCATACAGGAAATCAATATACACAGCACGAGTTACAGATGTGAAACACAGAGAACACTGAAGGGAAATATTTACATAGACTTGATCAATTGTTGCAGCTGCTTGTACTAAAATTAGAGGATGGAAGGGTTCGTTAGGCAGCACAGTAGGCCTTGAATAGGAGGAATAGGGAATAGGTAGAGGTAGTGGAGTGGGGTGGCGGAAACCTCAGGCTATTGGTCACTTTGTCAAATGGGGTGGGGGATGGGGAGATAAGGCAGAAGGTGTGGAGGAGTTTGCTGGGTGGGTTGAGGAACATGTGAAATGGAAAGGAGGGGCAGGCATGGGAAGGGGAGCTGGGGGATGGGAAAAGGGGGTGAGAAACAAATAGTCAGTAGAGAGTGCTGGGTTGGGTATATTCATTATCAGTGACACAGAGTGAAGATTAGGGGAAGCAGGTGCATACCTGTTGGTTATACAGGTGAGATATGAGCGATGATTTAAATGGGCTGATTACACTGACAGCAGTTAGCTCAGGTGGGAGCAAGCTAAGCCAGAGTGGGGCTCTGTATTCAAAGGATCTCTGCCCTTGAGAGGTGCGCCAGAAGGGGACCTTGATGGAGAGATTGTTGGATGCCCTGGTATTCCTAGTAGGCTCAGTCAGGTGAAGGAGGGAACTACTTCCTGGTGGTAATAGGCCTAGGGTTGCTTTTTTGGCTAGTAGACAGACTTGGTAGTGGGTCCTCTCAACCAGATTTAGTCATCCCGCTTTGCTGGTAGAGATTACAGGTATGGGTTAGGCGTGAGCCCTAGTGCAAGCTTCAGGCTTTATTCAGCGTGAGTGGATAGTAATCAGCTGATTGGCTCCAGATATACTTGATTTCATGGGGTCAGATATGGGGAGGAGGTGTTCTTTTATGGACAGTGGCAGTGGGTGGAGATGGGAATTCTACACTTAGTATTACTTTGTGAATTAATTTTGCCAGGACTGGGGAGAAGGGGGGTGAAGTGCAACAAGAGTGAGGTGACAGGGGGATATGAACATTTAATTATTAGGGTGAGGAGAGAAGGGTGGACAACATTGCTACCTGGGTGGTGGTGTTCATATATTTTAAAAATCCCTTTAAAAAATAGAACCTTTACCGAGTGAAGCTTGGGCATTGTCAGGAAACTTCACCCTGCTAAATGTCATGTGACGCTCAACTTCACAACAACTTCACTGGTGAAGTTATAATCCATTGCATCTCTACTTACCACTGCCCATACAAAGGTTGCTGTGCCAGCTGTTGTTATATTGCTCATAGGAGATGGATGGGGGTTGCTTGCTTTTAAAATTAAGAATTAGTCATTGCTCTCCGGTTCTCATGTAGGGGAAATGGCAATGGAACTGGCAGCACATGAAGAAGGAGTAGCAAACCAGTATGTTTCTGAATTGCTCAGTGTGGTGTCACCAGATGCACTGTAAGATCTGGGAAGGCTTTTAAGAAGAGTGAGAGTGGAACCAGTGGACTTCTTTGAATACAGAACCAGAGTTTATTTGGTGGTACTGTCATGTGTCCAGGCATAGTTCTCACAGCCCCACAACTCCCATCATATCATGACCATCTCCACCACCACCAGTTGTAGACTTCACACTTACAAATGGCATGGTGAGACCTTTATCTGCACCTTTCATTCTCCTGTATCTCTCCTCCAGTTTTTTTCTTTCTTCATGTTTTCAACCTCATATACAACACTATGATGTAGCTGAATATGGTACGAACATTGATGACAATAATGAGTACAGTATGTTAAAGATTAGACAACCATAACTTGGTAACTTGGTTCGTTGGACAAAAGAAGACCATAGCCCATCGAGATTGTCCTCCACATATGTGGATCATTGTATGCGGTACTATTCTAATAACCATTTGTCTATTTTGTTTTTGAAAATCATAATAGTAGGTGAATCAACAAGATCTTGTAGCAAAGTATTCCATATCGTAGGAGTTCTAATAGTAAAAAAGTTTTGTCTTTTATTTGTATTGCATTTTTTGATGTCAATTTGTTTATTATGTAACCTGGCAACAATTTTTCTGTTGGATAATGTTAAGCCACATTGCTCCATTAGAATAGGAGATTTCATAATTTTAAACAACTGTAAAAGATCACCTCTTATTCGTCTCTGTTTGAGGGAATACAAGCCAGTCTTCTGTAATCTAGTGTCATAATCCAAATGAGCATAATATGGAATAATTTTTGTGGCCCTGCATTGAATTTGTTCAATTCTATTAATGTATGATACTAGATAAGGACTCCAAAAGGAGGAGCCATAATCCATGTAAGGTCTGACATGAGATCTATACAGGGTCATAATACACTGTTCTGACTTAGAAACAAATGTACTATTTATCCTATGAAGAAGAGCATTGGCTTGATTGGCTATTTTGTTGCAATGGGAAGATGAGGAAAGTTTATTGTTTACTAGTACACCGAGATCTTTTTCTAAAGAAGATACTCTAATAGATATATTATTTAAGGTGTATACCTGTCTAGGGTTGTTTTTACCCATGTGTAAGACTGCACATTTTGTTACATTAAAATGCATTTTGTTTTTAGTAGCCCAATGTTCAATAGATGCAAGGTCTGCTAGTAAAGTTTGTATATTATCAGCATTGTTCACAGTGCCCCTCAATTTGGTGTCATCAGCAAATTTCATGAGTATATTAGGAGAACACATTTTCATATCACTGATGAAAACATTAAAGAGAGTGGGTCCCAAAACAGAACCCTGAGGAACTCCGCTTGTCACCCTTCCCAAGTCTGACAAGGTACCATTTACCCGAACCTTCTGGGTGCGGTTACTCAGCCAGCTGTTAGTCCATGAAACCAATGTCAATGAAAATCCTAGATGAATGAGTTTTTTAATCAGAATGTCATGTGACACTTTGTCAAATGCTTTGCTGTAGTCCAATAAAATGACATCAGTTGGTATATTTGAATCAAGATTCATACTAATATAATTATAGAACGAAAGCAGATTTGTAGTGCAAGAAAAAACAGTTTTAAATCCATGCTGGGTTGTATCAAGTATTTTCAAGGTTTCCATCTCTGTTTCAGGAAAAGTTTTTTCCATTAATTTACAAGGGATAGAAGTCAAGCTAATTGGACGATAGTTTTCTACTTTAGAATGAGAACCTTGTTTAAAAATGCTATTGCAGTTAACCAATCAGAAGGAACCCCTGATTCGTGGAGAGATTTATTAAAAATACTAGCAAGCGGTAAGGCTATAGTATCTTTAACACCCAGTAGAAATTTGGTACATATATTGCCTGGACCAGGACTAGTAGTTTTCTTTAATGTTGATAGTAAATCATAGACCTCATTCAGTGAAATTGTAAATTTTGTATGACTTGGGAGGTGTCTATCAAGGAGAATGTGAGATCGATCCTGAACAAAAACTGATGAAAAATAGTTATTTAGAGCTGTAGCAGTCTTGGAGTCTGAAGTAATTATTGTGTTGTTTACATTTAATGGTCCAATTTTCCTGCTGTTTCCTTTTTTGCTATTTAGGTAAGCTTATAAAGCTTTATGAGAGTCCTTAGTGTGTGCAATACGAAATTCTAAATTACGTTTAGCTAACAAAATTGAATTTTTTAATGTTTTAACCGATTCCCTGTATTTAATTAATATTTCATTCTTTTGAGTAAGGGACATTTTTAGTAATGAGAAAAGTTTTTGTTTATGGAATTTGTTTTTATAGTTCTGTTAAACCAAGGGGAATTTTGCCTTTGTTGTTGTATTTATGTTTTCCGAATAAACTGATGTTCGAGTTCTTGAATTTGTTTTTTAAACATTCCCATGCTTCATCAATATTAAGAGGGAAAGAATGTTCTCCCAATTTAATGTTCCTAGATGATGGTTTATTTTATGAAAATCTGCCCTGTCATATTGTTTAATTTTATGATCATTCCTTACAGGGGGGTTGAGAGAAAGGGATAGTAAAAAATAAGGACAGATGGTCACTGTTCTCAAGTGGTTCTGATATTAATAGATTGTTTACAGGTATATCAATGTTGGTTATGGTGAGATCCAAGATGTTACTTCCCTGTGTCAGCTCCTTAACCAATTGATAAAGTCCTAAATCAATAATGGTTTCAAGAAATTTTTGGTCATGATGGTTTGAACCTGTTAAAGTATCCCAATTTATATTGGGAAGATTGAAGTCACCCAGAATTAAAACTGAACCATTTTTTGCTAGCTGGGAGATTTCATTGGCCAACTGTAAACTTTGGTTATAATCTGATGACGGTGGATGATAACAAGTCCCAATCAGTATCTGGGAAGAACCTTTGGGTTGAATATATACCCATACACTCTCAGACTGAATATTCACTGATGATTGATAAGAAGTGATGTTATCTCTGACGTAAAGGCAGACCCCACCACCTATTTTATTATCTGATCTGTTTTTGAAATAATGATTAAATCCTGGGATTTCAGTTGTCCAGGTTTTGTCAATATTGCCCCAAGTTTCTGTTATAGCTATTAATGATAAGTCAAGAATTTGTGCCTTAAGTTCCAACTCTGCTAACTTAGCAATGTTTAAAGAACGAGCATTAAGAGACAATATGTTTAATTGTTGCTGATTAGAAAAGTGATTCCCAGTAGTAAGAGAATTGGTTGGTACCCCAGTATCCCCCTTTCTCATTAGTTTAAATGAGTATGGATATTTCAAGATATTTCACTATATTTCATAAGAGGTTTTTTCAGGTGGCCCTTCTGTACCACTGCAAGCAAGCAAGGATTTTCTCTAGAGATATCACAGAAATTTCAAGCATGTGACATGTATTTGCAACAACTGACAAGGGCAGATATTTCTTGAAATTTCTGTGATATCTCTAGAGAAAATCCTTGCTTGCTTGCAGTAGTACTGAAGGGCCACCTGAAAAAACCTCTCATGAAATATAGTGAAATATCTGACCATGTCTATTGCTGCAATGGTAGCAAGACTCGTAAGGTGCAAGAGGGAGGTAATGAGTGACAAAGAGACCACTTAAGCCCCCTAACTGACTCTGAGTCAAGAGATCTAGCACACTCCTGGGTCTCACATTGCAGCCAACTTTATTTTCATGCCCTGTTTACTTTACTGTCTGGCTAGCTCACACACAGGGGAAATCAAAGATAGATTATTCTGCCCTCCACCACCAGCAGTCAGTAAAATAAAAATTAAGTGTAAAATGGAACCCACAAAACTCCTCTGCACTTTGCTTGACCTTACTGGCCTAATCCTAAGTCAATGCACAACTGCAGGCTGCAACTGCAGCAAGTACAGACTACAGTGCACCATGCACTCCTCTTCACAACAGCACATGGCTTACTTACTACTGGTCTGTTCTGTGCAGAAACTACTGTACAATTAATTGCTATTAACTAGATAACCATAATAACAATGATTGATTCTCTGATGAACTGAATGGGTTTTTATCTAAAAACTGCACTTTTTTCCACAAAAGAGCCAAAGAACTCTGCCTCCAAGTCTTCACATACACACACACACACACACACACACACGGATGCATGCACACATGCACGCACACAAATACATATTGGATGGGCAGCCATGTACTCAACATTGCCAACACATCACAGCTTTATGCATTACAATATGCACAAGTGGCATGCCATAATCCCACACAGTGCCACATTCAGGGACACATTGGGGTGTTGGTGGGCATAAACCCCATTTGTACTGCCCAACATCTGGATTGGTGATTTTCCTTGCACCACAGCTGCATGAACAACTCTCTGGCATGCTGATCAAACAGCGACATTTCAAAAGCGAAGTACATTACAGCGCCAATTCTATGTTGCTGCTGTAATGTACTGGTGGATCCTGGCACTGCCTGTCTGGGTCTTGCACCCCTACCCAGAATCAGCTCTGACTGAGGGTTGATTATATTGAAATGCAGGGGTTGGGGGAGCAGAGCCCTCCACATGGGGGTTCAGGAGGCTAAGCCCCAAAAACAGTTTACCTGACTGCTTTATGCTAACTGCAATTAGCGGTCAACATAAACCTGTCACTGTAACACCAGTTGACAAAATTTTGTCAAACCAGCATCATAGATACCAACTTCCTCCCCAGGCACCCACATACAATGTATGAGCATTGCATTTTCAGGACTGGTGCACAAATTTGCAGTTGCAAACTCATAGCTGGAACTCTCCCATCCCATTTTCAAATAATGGATGTTAAATGTCCATCAGTCTGTACCCTAAAACATGGTTTATATAATCTCTGATCATGTTTATATAATCTCTGACATTGTAATTATTGGTTTTAATGGATAACACTGGTTAAACTAATTCATGATATTTTGATACTGATGCATTTGATGTACTTGGTTTGTCTGGGTATATTGTTATAGTGTCTATTTTTAGTCTCAGTATTTTATGTGACTTCTGCAACTTGTTTTGTACAAACATAAGGGTCCCCACTACAAATGTGCCTTGGTGCAATGTGTTTAACCATTGAATAAAGTGAAAATATGAAATGAAGCACACAGCAGTGAAAAGTAATAGTAGTGGTACTTTCATTTAGTTAGGTGCCATTTCATGGAGGTTCGGGATGTTCTGCATAAAATTAAACATCCAGGGCTCAGTTTTCTTAACTGTGACATTGACACATGGTGCATGCACCAAAACAAACTGATGCAAGTGGCTCCCTGCTACACACCTTGCATCAGTCCCAATTTTGAAAGGGTGTCTGCACCACAAGGGGGGTTGCCTGTGCCAAGCTGTCTTGCGGCATGCCTACACCAGCAGACCAGCTGTACCGTGGCATAAAAGGGGCTTGTGGCAGAACTCAGCTGCAGAATCCATTAATGTGAGAGTTTGGATAACCCACAAAGGGCACATGTCCCAGTGGTGCATAGACTAGGCAGAGCTAGTCTAGTGCCCCACTCACCGGCACCCTGCCCATAGTGTTTTGTGCTAATGTTTACCCAGTCACATACCCCCCCATGCACACACAACAAGCAGGACAATGTCAAAACCCAAACACAGTACATAAAGGATGCTGTCTGTGTGAGAAACCAAGAAAGTAAACTGTTGTGTATTGCATCTACTCTTGGTTGCTGTCTTCACTGTACAAAAGCCCCCAGAACTCACACATATGATTCCCTGGCATACACTATCATTGGTTCCTGTACATCATAGCATGCCATCTGTAGGCTTCTGCTACAAATATCAGTCCACAGCACTAAAACTAAGAATGCTGAATCTGGTGACCTTACAGACAGAGGTCAGAAGTAGTTCCATATCATAACAGCGCCGCTAAATAGCTATCACTGTTATGGCGAGTGTATATCACTGAAAAGCAAATTGGCAATACACACATGCCAGTGAAAAGACATCCAGCAAGTAAACAAAGTGTTTATGTGAAGCTGCCTGCACTTCTTGATTAAGGATTATCAACCCAGGGAGGGTGCATGTTGGGGAGGGGGCGACACTTCAAAATAAATTAAAAAAACAAGCAGCAGCAGCAAAGTTTTCTCCCCCCAGTCGCCAGCCCTGAACCCAGTACCTGCTGCACCACAGCTGGCCACCCTCACCAACACACCATACCGCTAGCTCAGCTGCAGCAGGCACACTGCCCCAGACAAACCCTCTTCTCTATCCCTCCCCTTCCCCTCCCTATCCCTCCCCTTCCAGTCGCTCTCCCTACAGTCACTTTCGATAGGGTTGCTACCTCACAGGGTAGCCCAACAGGACAGAGCTGTAAATGAGTCACTGTTTCGACAGTTGCTCATTTACAGTCATTATCATCACTGGATACCATCGGAATTGTATGTCACTGGTCAGAGTTTGACAGCACAGCAGTGCCACATGCCATATCCAGACTGAGTAGGCAGAATTGTATGTTGTTGTCGTGGTGTTGAGCTTACAGTTGATGTTGCTTGGTAGATGCACAGGATGGCAGAATACAATGTATCAGTCTGGATAAATAGATCTATAGCACTATAGCCACAACTGTTTGCAGCAGGTGACAAAGCAGGTAAGCTGGTAGCACAGCTGCATCATAGCAGAGTGTGAGTACTAGGAAAACACTTATTCTAAATTGGAATCTGTAACCTCCACAGACATTCTAGTGACTGAAGGCCTACAACATAAACATGTAAATGTTATACCTTATGTGACAAAACAGTGCATAGAAAAAGCACATGAAATTTACACTGATGGCACAAAAGGTCATGGAGAGGCTCTCCTCCGGTCTCATTTGCAGTTTGTCAATTAGGCAACCCATTGTGCTCACTGACAGTATGGAAGGGGAAAGAGTCTGAGGCCTATGTCATTGCTTGGGGACTGGCTGGCATTTAGTGGCAGTGGATAAGTAGATGATAGCACAATAGGTGCATGGAGGTGACAAGAATGGGAACTGACCAGTTGATTTCTTAAAGGGTTGCAACATTTTGATACAGTGCCTCCAAATGGGGAGGTGTGTAGACAGCCTATAGGGGTGAGGCCATGAGGCTAGTCAGGCATTGACCCCACACCACATAGTCACCACATGCTGTGATGCCCTGCTGAGACACAGGACTATGCTACTGTCCTGTGGCAACATGGGGTCCACAAGGCTGAAAGCTGACAGCTGCCAGGCATAGTGGGCTAACCACACCATAGCTTTTGGCACCATCCTGAGGACACCTCATGGTACAGACAAAAAGGAGGCCCTTCTGCAACTATGGCATGTGACTATGGCTGCTCTGCTTTCCCCAGTACTGTTGTACCCACTGTGACACACCAGAGACATGTGCAGTCTGCTGCCAAGTTGGCACCTGTATAGGTGGTATCACATGTAGGTGGCCAGAGATGGCTGACTCACTGGGTGCTGGAGGGGTTTACAGAGCCCCATACTGGCTTACCTGCCACCATGATACCAGACATCCTTGGTCCTATAGCAGTGCACTGTCTGGGCTGTATTTCCCAACGGCCAAGGGCTGTGACAAGTTTCCTGTGTCATTTGTTTGTCACATGGGAGTGCTTAATGGACCTCTGGGGCATTTGGTGCTAGGATCCCTCCTGTACCAAAATCTGGTGCAGTGTCCCTAGCTTCAGTGCAAGCTGCCATTTGCCACAGCTTGTGTTGGCCTTTGTAATTAAGCCCCTAGAGTCAATTAAAACATAATGCATAAACATAATCATAAACAGTATAAAACACTGTATCATACAGCAAAGGAAGCAGATCTCAAAATAGAATGAATGAATCAAACTGCAATAAATAGGGACCAGTTCTAGCATTTGCAAATGCCTCTTGAAATAGGAAATGTCTGAGACCCTCTTAAAAGCCTCCATCAACTGGGACCTTTCTCAGATCCCTTGGGCAGGAGTATCACAACACCAAGACCACCACCATGAATAAGCAGCCCCAAGGTCTTCAATCTTGCCCTCAGTATCTTGAGCAGGTCTTCATCGATGGAGCAAAGTGGGCAATAGGGGCAGTAAGGAGGCAAAAGTTCAACCAGGTAGCCTGGTCAATACTATATAGGGCTTTGTAGATTAGCAAACCAACCCTGAAGGTTATATGCTAGATCACCAGCAACCAGTGCAGCTAGCGCGCACAGAGGCCACATGGCAGGACTTAGGCAGACCTGTCAGTAACCATGCTGCTGCATTCTGCACCAGCTGCAGGTGAAGTAGCAAGCCTCCATGAACACCAAGGTACAGTGAATTGCAGTAATCAAGCCTGGATATCACCCGTGTTGTCAGGTCCTAAGGGGTACTAAGGTTTTAGGAAGGGAGCACTAAGCCAGAGCTTGTTTCCAGGTGCAACCTGGGAGCACAAGGAAGTTCAGTGACTTGCTCAGAGTCACACAGGATGCAAGTGGGGAATGATGGGATTCAAACCCAGGTCTCCAGGTTTGCAGCTCAGTGCCCTTAACCACCACGCTGTATTGCCTCCTTAAAGCAGCTGATGTTTTTAAAATGGTGAAAGCCCCTCTCAACAATGGCCAACACATGAAATTCAAATGTCAACGTCTTGTCCAGGACGATCCACATATTTTTTTACCTTAGTGAAAGCAGACAGCCTTGAGGACATGAGCAGGAGCCCCATAGCCTCTTTGGCCACACCTGCTCCCTCCTCAGACCTGAATTTATCACCGGTACCTCTGTCTTTTTTTTGTTAACTCTTTTTGTGCAGTCTAGCACAGGTGGGGGATGTACCCCATATCAAACCACTGGTTCCACTTACCCACCACCCCACATCCTCTAAACTGCTGGAGCCAGGATTCCTGTACCTCCTGTACCTCCTGTACACCTCACTGATAGGAGAGTATGAGATCCACTTTAAGTCCTGTCATTCAGATATGGAGGCCATGGTCCCCAGTCACCATGCTACACTGTCCCAGAGGGTGTTTCTCTTCACTGTCCTCATGAAGATGTTGCCATGCAATGACATCCAAGCATGGCCAAACATGCTCCCACACATTATACACCAATGTCTACCATCACCTCTCTCTCTGGAATCTTGCATGCCCTGGCAGCTGAACTGCTTGCCTCCACTAGGATTCAGCATGATGTTAGGTGCCACAGCACCCCCCCCGGAGGAAGACAGCAGTCCTCCAGATGCTCATCCTACCTCTCCATGGTCTGACTTCTGATGTTCCAGGTTTATTCCTAAACCCAGGTTGTCAGTGTCACAAATGGTAGCACTACTGCTATGCCAGTGGACCAGCTACGATACCTCTGTTTTATCGGAGATGAGACTCAGCCAGCTCACCACATTCCAATCCTGGACTTTGGTCAGATAGCTGTTAAGCTCTGCCACCACATCTTGTGTTCCAGGTACAAATGACATACTGTATATAACTAGATATCAACTGCATAACTACGAAACCCAGATTGTAATGCCAAATGATCCCGTCCAGGGGCAGCATACATACTGCAAACAACATGGGAGACAGGTTTGATTCTTGTGGTCAGTGGGGCAAACATGATGGACCTAGATTCTCTTCCGTCCTTAAATTTCTCATGTTAGATTGCTATTATCTATGTAAAATATATAGAATTGTTATGCATACATTAGGTGCCTCAGAAGAAAATGATGGTAATTTAATTGCGTGAAGGTGGGGGCAGGATGTTACAAACCCAGAAATTCTACTGCCCACAACATTACATGATGAAATTGCCACTGACTTCATCACAAGCACCTGCAGTAACATCCACCAGGATCAAGCGCAGTGGTAAACGTGTTACAGATTACTGAATGAGTAAAAGATATTGAATTGTACTGTTTACTGTAAATTTCTGAAAAGTTCTTCAGAATTCTGCAAGTCCTTGTGCTTGACCCAGACAGCCATTGCTGTATGTATAATTTGTTTTATAAAATGGGTAGAGACAGTAACAAAAGCTGATTGGCTGAGACAACATTCTTGCCATACTTTTTATTTTTACTATACCACACTAACTAACAAGGCACACTAGATGTAATCTGTTTACTTACTGGATTCTGTGAGCCATGGGTCCTAGGTAGTAACATAGCCACAGTTGTTTACTGTAGTGAGTCACACCTTCCTTTCTTCAGTGTATGGAACTCACACCACAAACAAGCATATATTAAAAAAAACAGGTATAGGACACAGAAACTAATACCTTACCTTGCACCAGGACGGATGTCTTGTCAACCGAGTCACCGGCAGTCTCATGCTCTCAGTTCCAACTGGCAGAGTGAGACTGGTGGTAGTTATAGAAAGCACGCTACTGCAAATGGAAGCATGCTGTTGGCAAGACCACAAGGAACTGTCAGTATTGCCCGTGGCCTAGCAACCCACCGAGGTCGCGCTTTACAACAGTCACAAAAGTGGTGGGAGTCAGTCAATGAATCAAGAATGAAAGGGAATAGGATGAAGAGAAAACTCTGCACAGATTAAAAGAGAAGGGATGTGAGACAGAACTCAGAAAGTCCTCTCACTCAGGTGACCCTAGTGACAATTAAGTGGATGGACTATTTCATTTCCCCAAAAAATTTTAACTTTGACATTTTTAAGTGACAATATTTCTCAACATATACCCATTTTATAAGTACAAGACAGATTCTAGGGTGTGGTTTATTCTGATAAACGCACTTCATGGGGCAGTAAGGCTCACTACATCCCTAGGCATGGATTTATCCAGAATAAACCACACCCTGTTGTGTGTTATTGTTTACATATTACATGGTAAAGAATTGCATTTCATATAGCTTTTCTATGAAACAAAATACATAGGAACATAGAATCTGATGGCAGATAAGGACCGCTTGGCCCACCCAGTCTGCCCATTTCCCTATCTGATGGATAAGCTGCAGATTCTAGTTAATCAACAGCTTACTTCCTCCTGCCCCCACTAGAATTGTCTTATGTCTGTCCCATGCAATCTTGAATTCTCCCACTGTTCCTGACTCCACAACCTCCTCAGGAAGGCTATTCCATGCATCCACAACTCTCTCTGTGAAAAATACTTTCAACGTTACTCTCTGAGCTGTCCCTCTGTCTTCAAATTGTGCCCCTTGTTCTTGCACATCTCTTCTTCTGAAAGATACTACCTCTTGTACCTTGTTAATTCCCTTGAGATACTTGAAAGTTTCTATCATGTCCCCCCTCTTCCTCCTTTCCTCAAGGGTATACATATTAAGCTGCTTTAGTCTCTCCTCGTATGTCTTCTGGTGCAGATCTTGCACCATTTTGGTTGCCCTCCTGGAGCGGGGAGCAGCCAGGCGGCATTGTCGGGTTAGCAGCTGGAAGTGTTAACTGAATATGAATGAGGTATTCTCTAGTGGTAGGATTGTGCAGTGGTATGTCTGTTTTACAAGTGTAATTTGATGGTAGCTGTGAATAATGGAGTCTGTTTATGTTTTGAGATGTTATTCCTATTGTTATTCACACTCCAGTATTCACCTTTAATTATTTGCTGCTAACAACAATTAATGACATTTCTCAGCCACTGAAAATCAGTGGGTAAAAGGATTAACAATGTGATACGGTATAGTAATCTTAATCTGCAATGCATAAAATGCTTGATCTTAGACTATAATAGGAGCATTGTAATAATGATTCACAAGTGCAATTCTTATTGTTAAAATGCATTACATAACTATTGGAACAATGTGTCACACAAAAATGGGTTCACATTCCAGTCCTAATGTTATTCTTTAGTAATCCATAATTAAACAATAATGCATGACAGGATGTGTGTTGTGTTTGATAACATCATGCTTCAGGTGGCTGGGCATGAGGCCACAGGCCAAGTGCATCCAACACTCAAGAAGTGACATTGTACAAGTACAGCACACACCCAAGTGCATTATTGCTTACATTTTTATTTATTTATTTGATCTAGGATTACAATTACTTTTGAGTGCCAGGCAGCTCATTTACAAAGGTTCTACATCAATAGGGAGGATACATACAGAATGGGAGAACAGACATGCTTACATAGCATTTAAGGAAATAGGAATAAAATACAGAATACGAAATACAGAATACAAAAAACACAATTAAACCCTTGCAAGTTTGGCACATGAGTAGAGGCAAGGAGTAGGAAGAGGAGGAATTACGTGGGGAGTAAATACAAAGAGGTGGGGAGCAGCCAGGCGGCATTGTCGGGTTAGCAGCTAGGACAGCAGGGGAAGGAAGAATATTGAGGAGGGGGTTGGAGAAAGTGGGAAAGAATGGGTCAGGAAGGGAGAGGAGAGTGAGGGGGCAAATCATGGGCATGTGACGGCTGAAGAACAGAGAGGGGAAGTCCTGAGATGGATGGACAAGGATGTTAGGTGGTGCAATCACAGGAGTTTTCAGTTAGGAGGTGCTGATGAAGCTTGTGTTTGAATTCTCCGAGATTAGTAAGGTTAGCCAGACCATTGTGGAGGCCACTGAGCCAGTAAGACACTCTGATATAGAAGGAGGGTTGGCACTGAGTAGTCCGGCACATCGAGACTAGTAGGAGTGCAGAGGAGGAAGTGGTATGTTGGGTCTTGGGGATCTGTGAGTAAGTATCCCAGACCCAAAGGCATGTATCCAAGAAGAATCTTTTTAGCAAGCAGGCAAGCATGATATTTAATTTTCCCATGTAAGTTGAGAAACCCAGCCTGTTTATAGACATCACAGGTGTGGGTGAGGCGTGGTGTGCCAATTTGGAATCTACAGGCCTTGTTCAGTGCAACAGTGAGCCTTGTGAGTGCAGTAGTGGAAGCAGTTCTGTAAATGATAAGGCCTTAATTGATTATAGAGAGCACCAAGCTGTGAAGAGCTAGATTTAGAGCTTCAGGTGTTAGGGATTTTCTCAGTCGATAGAGGAGCCCAATCCTGGTGTTGACAGTTTGGTGACATTTTTGATATAGGGTGTATAGGTAGTGTCATCAAGGTAACCCCAGGTACTTGAAGTGCTATATTTGTCTGAGGGGTAACCTTGGGTATTTCAGACGGTGAGAGCATGAGCTTTGTGTCGACTGCGGGTGGAGGAGAACAGCAGGACTTTTGTTTTCTTGTAGTTTAGCACCAGTTTATGTTTGCAGAACCAGTGCTCAACTTCCATGAAGCAATTTTGAAGGTTACTTTTGAGGAAGAATGGGTCAGGGTGGCTTGCAAAAATGACAGCATCATCCAAGTACAGCAGAGTTTGTTGGTGGCAGGCAGATGGTAGATTGCTGAGGAAGATGCTGAAGAGGAGTGAACCCAAGATTGAGCCCTGGAGTACATCAGACCGAACAGGCTTCTGGTTGGAGATAGCATTGGAAATCTTCACGCTTTGGGATCTGTCCCCAAAATAGCTTCTAAACCAGGGCAGCATATCAGATGAGAGACCAGTTAGGAGAGTTGTTCTAGGAGGAGCTGTTGATTAACCATGTCGAATGACTTGGTTAAGTCTATTAAGACAGCACCCACAAGACTGCCTTGGTCAATTGATTGGTGGGCATAGCTGGTGAATTCTAGGAGTGCAGTGATGGTGCTGTGCCCTTTCCAAAAGCCATGCTGCTGCTCACACGATAAGGAACATTTATCAAGGCAGTCCACAAGTTGGTTGGCAACAATACATTCGAGTATTTTAGAATTGCTATTATATAATGGCTCGGTATCAAAAAAGGAGACAGATAAGAATTATGCTGAATCAAACATTTTTACTTGGTTAAACTGCATAAAACACATAACAAATACTGTAGGTTTTTTTTTTGCCCCCTGCCTTCCCAGCCAGCCCCTTCTTTGGGCCTGCCATCAGTTTCCCCATTGCCATCCACCACCTGTCATCATGCCGAGCCCAGTTGACCCGACGATTCCCTTCATCGGGGGCCCCTCCTCGGTGCCATCAGGACAGGAGACTGGCCCACTGGGGCACTTCCATTCTACACCAGGACTTGGCAAGGGTGCAGCATGGACACCTTCAGGCTGTGTGGTGGATGGGAGACCAGCAGCCATGATCCGGCTGGCTGGGCGGCCCTTTTTCCTGTTTTGACCCAACCCACCTCCCACAATTCAGACTGCCACCATGGCGTCCTTGGCTGCATACACAAGCAGCTCATGGTCACCCATGCCACAAAGTACATTGCCCTGAAGGGCTGCCAGGAGCCACCCAAATGCAGTGCAAACCCAAGCCCCTCCCGGGAGGAGAGCATTCTGCTGGACGCTCTAAGCCCTCCCTGCTGTCCTCCACTCCTGTCACCCCTGGCTCAGGCATGAACCCTGGTCACCAGCATGTCAGGTGATCCCCCATCACCCGGCACTATGGAGCCAGCTAAAATACTGTAGTTAAATTATAGCTTAAAAACAGCAACGTAATTGTAGCTTGTGGATTTGAGCATTAACAGTGCAGTAACAGATTTACAAACTTAAAAGAACAGATTTGAAATTTTTTTTTTGCAGTTTCAGTGCCTTTATATGATATATTTATTTATTATAAGTATTGAACACACACTGAGTTCCCCTGAATAATTGTCAACATTGCAAAGTTGTCTTTTGCATAGATGTTTGGAGCTGTTAGGTTGGTTGGGGAGTTTTGGGTTATGTGTGCAACATCTGGATTGCTTGATGTGCCCAGGAGATTTTCATTTTCTCATTCTTCATGCCTGGATTTTTCTGGTCAGTGCTGATTTTGGTCATGCTGCAAGGTGGTTCATGGTGCAGTTTCAGTCCACTTATGACTATTTGCAGACAGAATGGTGCTTCAGTGCTGACAGTCAGTAAGCTTTGGACCCTAGTAACTCTTTAGGGATGCTTCTGATCGGTGGCCCGTTACCACCATTAATTTGCAGGACTGCAGCTGGTGTCTGAGAGAAGTTGTACAACTGTTGCTGTCAGGCTGTGGTTTGTATAAAGCTGTGGAGAGCTTTCAATCAATCAATCAGTCAATCAAGATTTTATTTATCTAGTGCTTTTCCAAGAGATCAAAGTGCTTTACATCCTAATACAGAATAAAATACATAATGCAATCATGGTAGGAATAAAATCACAATATAGTAAACTTATCTTGATTAAATATTAGATCTTAATACAATATGCTTAAATTTAAAAATGTCACCGAGAAAGCCTGGCTGAAAAGGAACTTTTTTTAATTCAACTTTAAAGCTGTCGATGGTCTGGCACTCCCTAATCTGACGAGGTAGAGTTCCATGGGTAGGGACTGCAAAAGCAAACATGTGGGCCCCAGGTGTCTTTAAATGAACCCTGGGAACACTAGAAATCTCTCGTCGGTGGAGCAGAGTGGGTGAAAGGGAGCAGTAAGGGTGCAGAAGATCTTGCAGACCGCTAGGTCCCTGTCCATGTAGGGCCTTGTAGGTCAGCAAACTGACCTTGAAGGTGATCTGACAATTTACTGGCAGCCAGTGTAGGTAGTGGAGCACAGGCATGATGTTGTAAGATCTTGGTATACCAGTCAACAGCCTGACCACTGCATTCTGCACTAGCGATCGGAAAAGATTGACCCCCAGTAGCTCTGGGTATAGGGCATTGCAGTAATCAAAGCATGAGGTCACAAAGACGTGATTCAGAGTTGGCATGTCACCAGGTAGAAACAGGTGCCTGATCCAGGGATGTTTCTCAGATGATAAAACAAGGTCTTGACAATGGCCGACACCAGGTATTTTAGCATTAAAATACTATCAAGCACAACGCCCAGATTTCACACCTGATTTGAAGTAAGCAGCTGGACATCTCTGAGCCAAAGTCCAGAGATCTGATCAGCTTGCAACCTCATGCCTTGGTGACCTGGGTCTACTACCAGTACCTTGTTTTTTTCTGGATTCAGCCTCAACCAGTTGGCACTCATCATTGTTAAAGACCGAGGCCACTCCACTTTGCTAGGGCACAAATGACATGTAGAGCTGAGTATCATCTGTCTAGTTTCAAAACTCAGCCTATACCACCTAATAATGTCCCCCAATGGCAGCATGTACACTGCGAACAACATGGGGGATAAGATTGAGTCCTGCTGGACTCCACACAACAGGGCATACGTGCAGAGAAATAAATCCCTGACACTACCCTCTGCATCCTACTGGTGGGGAATGATTTAAACCAACTGAGGACCGTACCTGACAGTCCACAGAAGAACTGCAGGTGCTTCATCAACACCCCATGGTCCACAGTGTCAAATGTCATGGAGAGATTGAGGAGAACTAAGATGGAATGATTCCCTTGATCCTGTGCCATCAGGAGATCATTAGGAACCCAAACAAGGGCGGTCTCGCACTGTGCCTCATTCTGAAACCAGACTGAGAGGATCGAGACATCATGCATTGTTAAATGGTGATCCAGTTGTGTGGCCACCACCTTCTCAATAACCTTGCCCACAAAGAGAAGATTAGGGACAGGTCTGTAGTTTGACAGGCAGTCTGGATCTCGGAAGATTTTGTTCAGGAGTGGCACTACTACCACCTCCTTCAGGGTTCTAGAAAAACCTGTCTCAAGCAAACTTGGAAATTCTATGTAGCATACTTGCTAGGTAATTCACAACCATGGGCTCACAGGTGTACCAAATGAGGTCGTTGTTCAGTTCTGTATGATTTTTGCATCTGAGGTGTAAGTATAGAGATTTTGCTCGTGGTAGTTTGAACAGGTATTTCTGAATTACCAAAAGGGTATAGGTAATGATCAGGATTTCAAACATGCCGCCACCCACACGTAATTCAGAATGGGACCTCTCAGTGTGTGTGTTGCATGGCTCTTGTTTTTTCTGTTAAAAGTCATTGTTACGTATTTTAGGGCTTATTGATCAGTTATTATTTGGAACTACTGTGGAGTGAATGAGCCTTGCCCTCACAATCAAAATGGAGCTGTAGCTCCAGGCAGACTCAAGCAACAGTCCCACTGCCATTTCATGATTTAGGGCTTCACTTTCGGAGATTTTGAAAGTCGTTGTGGCTGATGGGGGTGCTGTTTTGTTTTGGCTTGACCGTGTCTGCAGAGCTTTTAAGTAGCCAAGAAATACATTATTAGAAGACTGAAGATCAGTGTCTCCTATTAAGTTGAAGGACTGGTTGGAAGTGGGGGCTGATTTAGATAGCTACTGATGCCAACACAGAGACTCATCTAACAGGATATGCTGTATCAGTTTCCTTTGCTGTTACAGACATTCCATGCAAGTCTTCAAGGATTTGGTTTAGGGCACTTGCTGCCACTGTTTGAAATTCTACAGCTGTTTTGTTCTGTGAGCTAGTCCAGGAATACTCAAATTGCCCTGTTTGTCTGATGCCTGGAGCTTCGATTCCTTCTAGTTTGTCCAGTTCAACTGCTGTTACGTTTCAATGATGTTTTTTCTTTATATTGTAGACTCACTATGGCTGCTGAAGATGTGGTGAGTGTAGCAGGCTCAGACATTACTGTTGGGTATTCTTCTGTGAAGATACTAAAGTTCACTTCTGAGAGAAGGTGCATGACAGGAGGATGACAGCAGTGAGTAGTGATATGTTTATGTGTGTGCATGAGATCAGGTCATTTGCAGCTGCCTGGACTTAATACAGTGATGTTATGCTCAGATAACATCACTGTTGCCAGGGGTCACTGACCAATCAGTGTATAAGGATTGTTCTTGCCTTTCTATAATCCCATACGATACACTTGTTTGGAAAATAATAAATAGAAGAAATGGTTTAAGGAAGGCTAAAAAATTACAGAGAAAAACTTGTGGAGTATTAAAGTGTGAAAAAGGGGAGTAATAAAATAGGAGACCTAGGGCCAGATATTCAAAACTTTGCCCCGGGGCTAAATTAGCACTGCCCAGCAGGCAAACTTAGCCTGGAGCACAAATCAAGCTATATTGAAAAAGAAAGGAAATAGCCCGGTGCAAAACCAGCTGAATATAGCAAGCAATGGAAGCCAGGCAAACATGGCCAGGAGTGCAGGGCAAAAATTGCCCAGGAATAAGATAGCACTGAATATAGCAACAGGGAAGTGCACACTGCAACTGCAGCTCATTAGACTCTGTAGCAAGCCAGTGTTGCAGGTGGAGTACATTGTGTGTGATTGCACAGAGATGTCTGACATCTACTGCAAACAACAATGTAAGCCACACACTGCAAAACTGTGCTATGCTGAAGTAAGGTTTCCTCAGGGCTAACCTGATTGCACAGTGCTAACACATTAACCCAGTGCAAACTGGTTAGCCCGGGGCAAACAGGAGCTATATTCAAAGCTCCCATGCAAATGAGCCTACTTAGGTAATCCGTGGGGAAACAGGTAAATTTGCATCTCATTAGGTGTTGCTTAGCATACATTACCATGCAGTTTGCCCGGTGCTACTGCATGGAGCACAAAGCTCCCCCTATTGGTAAGAATGGAAGTACAGGCTGGACACTGCAGGCCAAGGCATGCCCACAGCATCCCCTGTTGATCGGAATAGAAGTACAGGCTGAAAGCAACAGGAACTGTGTTCTGCCAGGCACAGTTGGTATTCTGTCACATAAACACATTATATGAGGGACAGAGGAACATGTGGAAGCTAAATCAGGGACCTCCCTGAAAACCAGGGCCAGTCAGGAGGTATGGGTGCATACAATGCACCCATGCATATGTGTGCCTAATACACACAAGTGACCCTGGTAGTCTAGTGGTTCCCCAACCCCCCCCCCAGCAAGAATGCCAACCACTGTAAAAAATATATAAAGTACCTTTTCCCATTCCCCCATTGTAAATAAAAATTAAGCCATTTCCCTGGTAGTCTAGTGGTCCCCCCAACCCCCTATATAGTGGTGGGACATCTGTTGAGAGCATGAAGCAAGACTGCTGCTTTCCATCCACTCTATGTTGTGTTGGTATTACATGTAAACTATTTAAATGGACAGTGTATATATTTGGCCTTATAGTTTTACTTGAATCCACAAATCTACAGCTTCTGTTTCTTTCCAAAGACAGAGCAAAAAACTGTGAACCCACCTAAAACAAAGCTCCATATGCACTTTGTGCCACATCTGATATTTAAAATTAACTAGCACACTAGAACCACGAAATAATATTACACATTTAATAATGCTGATCAAGACATACAGAACTGTGAAAAACGTTCTTAAATTTCAAATCTGGTATAAGACATTAAAAAAAAGAATGAGAAATAAAAATAGTATAATGCAGTCCAACTAGCAGTTGCAGACACACCCGAGAAATTAGTGGCCGAACTTTATGTTTACCCCAGCTGGCTGGGGGGGATTCTAAATAAGCACTAATGTTTATTCTATTATTCTTTTAACTGCAGTTATATTCCACTGTGAAGTCCATTACTGATTTACAGTTTCTTGCATTGTGATTCACCACTTCGTATTCTTTTTTTTTTAAATTCAACATCTTTATTGAATTATGTAGTAACAGAAAGAGCATGGTATACAGACATTGTGGCATGTTATGGTGAGACAAAATAACATACAACTAGCAAGGCATCAGCACAGTAAGGGATGAAATGTGTCTGTAAATTCACAACCAAAAAGAGAAAACATATCAAACCATTCCTAACCCCCTCCCCCTCCCCCCACCCTCCCCTGGAGAGTGCGATATCGAGAAACCAGAGAGTGAAGAGATAAATTAGTGAGAAGTACTCTGGTAGTGAGAATGTTTCAAGGGAGACAAAATAGGCTAGGTTTGTCAGAGGTCGTCATTGTGTGAGCTTTAACTCAGGTATAAAGCATAGTTTGCCCCACTTCTGATTGAAGGAGGCCATACGGTTCCGGAGCTAGCTATTAACCTTTCTGTTTTGAAACAAAGGGAAATTTCTTTAAGTCATTTAGTGTACGAGATGGTGTTCTGATCCATCCAGTGTTTAAGGACCAGCCTTTTAACTGCTATGGAAATTAAAGCCGTATGATACCTACGTTCCCTAACATCATTATTAGAATACATCCCTAGTATACATATTTCTACTGTAAATAGCTCCCCCAATCCTAGAAGGGGGTCTAAATTGGTTTGAATTGTATTCCATAAAGATGCCACCTTATCACAATGCCAAAGTATATGCAGCAGGTTCCTTCAGCTGCTCCACACGAGTACAATTAGTTGATGCTAGTTTACCAAATTTGGCCAACCTGATTGGTGTGAGTACAGATTATTTAAAATATGGAACTGAATTAACCTGTGTCTATCCTGGGTAAGGTACCTGTGTGTGTGTCATTCCAAATCAGGCTCCAGGGTAAAGGAGAATCAGGTAAGAGGGAAGCCCAAATTTTAGAGCCAGCAAGGGCATTGGGAAATTTGGTGTCCAATAGGTAAGCATATATTCTGACAAATCCATGGGGCTTGGTTACACACTCTTGAATCTTTTCCAAAAAGGGTCTCATTTGAGACGGAGTAAATACAGTCCCAAATGAGTTAACTAGTAGGTGTCTCAATTGGAAAACCTTGAATATGTGTCTCTGGGAAATGTTTAGAATGGCTAACATATCAGTGGAGGAAAGAAGAGAGCCTTGAGAATACAGGATTTCCACTAGTAGGTCCTGAATTTGTGGAGCTAGTTGAGGTCAACGGGTGCCCCTATTTTGATGTTGGGGTTTGAAATGAGGGTTGTGCCAAATATTTTGTGTATGGTATGTTAAAGAAGCTCCAGCATTGGGATAAGATTTTAATGGAGAGGCCTATAACTGAATTTTGTATAGCCTCTGGTAGTATAGAAAAAGTGTAGTAGAAAATACGGGGAGGTCGAAGATTATATTGGTCCAAAAGATTAAGCTCTAACTGCAACCAAGTGGGTTGGGGCAGGTTGGGCTGGGCGCCTAGCCATCTTCCTAATTTGGATAACTGGCTAGCCCAGTAGTATAGCAAGAAGTTAGAAGGCGTAAGACCCTTTATCCCTAGGTAAGTTAAGTTTTAAAAGGCCCATCTAGGTTGTTTTCCTTCCAAATGAATCTGGAGAGGGCAGAATGGATCTGCTGAAAATAGGATCCTAGAAGCCACATGTTTGTAAATTTAAGGGTAGAAAATATGGGGCTGGACATTCATTTTGATGATGCTAATACGGCCCTATAGAGATATCGGCAGGCTGTCCCAACTACAAAGATCTCTCTGGGCTCTTATCAGCAAGTCATCCAGGTTATGCTTCTTGACAACCTCCGGTTCTTGGGCGAGATGTATGCCTAGGTACTTAAGCGAAACTAGGGACCATTTCATGCCAAACTGGGCAAAGTTAGCATGGAGTGTGAAAGAATGTAGCGGGAAGATAACTGATTTAGATAAATTTAATCTATAGTTGGATACTTGTCCAAATTGGTCAATGATTTGTAGTGCCTGTGCTAAAGAGGATTCTGGGTTAGTAAGGTGCAGTAGGATGTCGTCTGCAAAGACCGAAAGAGTCAGGGGTTTCTGGGAGATAACACAGCCTGTGACCAGGATGAGGCCTTAATGCTAATTATCAAGGGTTCTAAGTACAGATTAAATAGATAGGGGGACAGAGGACAGCCCTGCCGTGTGCTAGAGTACAAGGGGAATCGAGATGAGAAAACCCCATTGCAGTAGATTTTGGCAGAAGGCTTTATAAACCGTTTTAATCTGCTGGATAAAAATTTCGAAAGCCCATTCTCTTGAGAGTGGACCACAGAAAATCCCAGTTCACCCTGTCGAGGCTTTTTCTGCATCTAGTTCAATTAGTGCCATGGGGGACTGAGAATCTTGGGCGGCTTGAAAGATATGATAAAGGGTTCTCAGATGATCTGCCGCAGATCTGCCCTGAACAAACCCCACCTGTTCAGGACTCAGCAAATGCTGCCAGATCTGTTTAATTTTGAGAGAGAGGATCTTGGTTAGGAATTTGATATCGTAATTTAATAGTGAGATTGGGCGGTAACTGGCTAGATCTGACACAGGTTTATCTGGTTTTGGGATTAAGATTATTGTGGCCTCTAACAGAAAAGAATCAAGGGAATCTGAGGTGAACATGTATTCATACAATTTCAGGAGGAGAGAAGAGATCACCTTGCAAAAGACTTTATAGAATTTGGGAGGGAAGCCATCGGGACCTGGAGATTTGTCCAGGGGTAGCCCTTTTATTGCTTCCTCTATTTCAGCTAGGGTAATGGGAGAGGATAACCTGCCACACTGGTGTTCCTGTAGGGAAGGAAGATTAACACCCTCTAGGAAATGTTCTACATTGGGATGAGGCAGATGAGAGGTACCTCTACCATAAATCTCCTGTAGAAGGATTCAAAATGTATGCAATTTCTCTTGGTGAGGTTTTAATGGAACCATTAGGAGAGTTCAGTGCAGGGATTAACCTTGGGCTTTCTGTCTCCCTCAGTCTAAGGGCTAGCAGTCTGTCAGGTTTCTCCCCTTGGTCCAGGTAGCGAGTTTTAGTTTTAAGGATAGCATATTCTGCTTTTTCTCTTAGTAAGTCATCATACTTGTTCCTGAGCTTAAGTAAAGTTACCAAGTCAGTTTGAGAGCCGGAAAGAAGGAAGTCATTTTCAGCTATCCTAATTTGATTGGACAGTTAAATGAATTTAGCTTCTCTTAGTTTTTTCTTCTGGAGGCTAGTTTTATGAACTTGCCTCTAATGAAGCATTTGAGAGAACACCAAAATATGTCTTCTCTGGTAACAGAGCCCTGGTTGAGTTCTAAAAAGGATGAAATCAGAGATTTAATATGGGAGATTGCTCGATCTTCTTTTAGGAGTTGTGTGTTTAACTTCCATGAGGTATCCCTTTGACCGTGTGGTCCTGGGGAAACCATGACCCATGCCAGGGAGTGATCGGATATGACTATTGGCTCTATACCTGCTTGGTGAATGCTACCCAGAAGGGTGGAACTGATTAGAATGTAGTCAATTCTTGACCACGTTTGATGGACTTGGGAGTAGAATGAGAAAAGTTGGCCAGAAGGGTTAAGCAGGTACCATGGGTCACATAGACCTAGCAGATTCATAAAGTCGCTGAGGGCATTTTGGGATGGGGAAGGAGGTTTTAAGGGCCTGTAGGTTTTGTCAAACTCTTGAGTTGGGGTAATATTCCAGTCACCACCCAATATAAATAGGGAGGGCAGGAACCCGCTCAGTCTGTCTGCTAGGTGCATGAGAAATTTGGAGTCTCCTCCCACTGGGCCACAAATTGCACCTAGTACCACATTGGTGTTGTTAAGCAATCCTTTAACCAAAACAAATCTCACCTCTTGGTCAATAGAACTGTCTTCCACTATAAAGTGATGTATTGTTTGATCAGTATAGCAACCCCCTACTAGCCTGTAATCCGCTGGATACAAAAACCCTGAGAAAATCCCAACCTTCAGAGCCTACTAGATTCTGAAGCCACAAATGTGTTTCCTGCATGAAAAGAATATCAACATTTAATAGGGAGCAGTTTTGGAGAACCTGATGCCTTTTGTAGGATCCTGATGCCTCTGACATTCCAGGTAGCAATTTTAATCGGCCTCATAGCCATATGGTTTGATATCATAAAATGAGAAAGCCAGAAATCAGTAGTACTTCCACCAGGTACAGAAACAAGTAGCACCCTCCAGGTCCCCCCGCCTCCCAAAGAACAGAGATACATGTACAGACATTCCTCGATCTTTGGAAAGTCAGATTGGGAGCTGAGAACAGAGATTGTAGTTAACAATAGCCTATGGATATTTAATCCAAATGAGGAGATGACCTGCAATCCCCCTCCTCCCCTCCCTTACCATAACATCCCAAACTCTCTCCACCTCCCTTAAACTATGTACAGACGATCCTCGTGAGAGACGAAAAGCCAAATTTAGGCTGATTGAATAGATCAGCGAAGACCGACCTCAAGGCTTGCAGACCCAAGGAACAGTAAAAGCCAAGCTGGATTGAAGAGAACTGGACCAGTTTGAAAACACGTTGTAGTGTTTCGGGACAAGCGATGACAACCTGGTCTCCCGGTGCTGCAACCTTCCTCCCATACTAGGTCGCGAGGCAGGTCTCCCAGTGCTTGCTCTATCTTTGAGCCCACCCTCCCCAGACCCGTGTAAGAACATAAGGAAAGTTATACTTCATGCCCCATAAATGACATCTCCACTATTAAACCTATAGGAAGACATGTAAGAAATAGGGACCATACCAGGAACTGCAGATCGTGAGAAAACTCAGGTGCATTCACGAACTGTTTCACGCCAGAAATAGGCATTTGAACAAAGCATGCAGGGATTCAACTATTCACCATCTGATACCCCACACTGCAAGCCCAATTGAGCAACTAAAATAACTCCTGTTATGGGTTTGAGCTAACCCCGAGATATGGGAAGTAACCGGGGGAGTCATAACATAAGGGACCAAATGGTCTGTCATATTCAAAAGCCGGAAGGAACCACGTTCAAAAACTTGGTTCTGCCTCCCCCATCCTCCTCGGAGTGAATTGTCAGGCCAATTAACGCCAGCTTAGGCCTGATAGGCCACAACCGGACTGCGGCCCCGGCCTTCAAAGAACCGAGAAAAGGAGGAGATGAACGGCTCAACCCACCAGGTAAAAAAAAAAAACATAACACCATCACATCGCAAAAGAGAACTGGTGGATAACACTAGAAATATAAAGTTCAGCCAGATTTGAAGAGATTAGGTAGCTTCAGGGTGAGATCCGTCATGGCCTGATCCAGTTTTTCGTAGGAGTGCCAGACACCTTCCAACGCCACCTGTAGCTTAGCCAGATAGCCCATGAAAAAACAAATGCCCGCAGCAATAAGCTTGCTTACAATCGGATGAAAAGCAGCTCTTTTCTGACAAATTTCATAGACTAAGTCCTGCGTAAGTCTCAGCTTAGAGTTGCCCCAGAAAATTGTTTGCAGCTCCTTGGATTTGGACAGGACATGCTGTTTCTTGAGAAAACTGAGAAATTTGATTATCATGGGCCGCGGAGCAGCTCCAGGTGGGGACCTTGGCTTTAAGGAGCGATGTGCACATTTAATGTGGTACTGCGGGTTCAAGGGAGAAGGACCCACGATCTTGTTAAGTAACTTTTGAATGAATGCAATGGTATCCATTCCTTCATCTGCTTCAGGCAGGCCCAAAATCAGTATGTTGTTTCTCCTACTTCGTCCTTCTAGGTCTTCCGTTTTAAGTTGGAGTTTGGTAATCTGTTGTCTGAGTCGGGTAATCTCTGGGTCAGCTTTCTCTTTCCAGCTTTCCAGTGAAAAGGTTCTTGCTTCGGAATCCCCTACTCTTAGGGTTAGTGAATTGAGGTCACATCTGATGGATTTCAGCTCTGTAGAGATGTCCTGTAGTGTTTCCCGAAATGGGTTCAACTCTTGAAGAAAGCGATCCTCCATTAGAAGGTTTGCAGAGGAACCAGGAGGATTTGGTTTAGCAGTGTGCCTTGAGCTTTGAGTTTTGGACTTCTTAGCTGCTTTCTCAGGGGAAGCCGGCGGGGTATGCTTGGCGCCGGCCTGTTTCATCTCTGCCTCCATGCTTCTTACAAACCCAAAATAGACTGTTACAGGTCCAAATTCGATCACTACTGCGATCCTGGCAGGAAAAACAAGATAGCAGGAAGTTCAGGTCGCTTCTTCAGATACCAGATGGGCAGAAAAACGGAGTTTAGCTGGTCGGTGGGCAGGAGCTCTAGATTAGGCTGCTACTAGGTGCACTGCATCACGTGACTCTCCCACTTTGTATTCTTCAATTCACTTTCTTACTTCTGGATTCCTGCACAGCATGTAGTGCTGATGTTTAATTTCATGGCATGCTGAATAAATGTTCTTCTTACTTTTTTGTAGTCTGAGTGCTGTTCAGTATGATTTGACTGGAATGATTAATGAAATAAAACATCAGTGCTACATGCTGTATAGGAATCCAGAAGTAATAAAGTGAACTGAAGAATATGAAGTGGTAATTTACACTGCAAGAAACTGTAAATAAGTAATGAAGTTCAAGGTGGATTATAACTGCAGTTAAAAGACAATAGAATAAATATTAGTGCTTATTTAGTAGTACATCCAGCCAGCTGGGGGTACAATGGAAAATTTGGTCACCAGTTTCTTGAGCATGTCTGCTACTGCTAGAAGGATTGCTTTCTACTGTTTTTATTTCTTTCTATATTTTTACAATGTCTTATACTGCTCCTTCCTACCTCAGTCGGTGGTCTGCCGTAGTGGTGAGAGGAGGGCTGAGCTGGTCGCCGGCTCTGTTTTTGGACACTATTTGGATAGGTGGGATGTCACTGCCGGGTGGGCTGACCACTAGACTACCAGAGAAATTATTTATTTTATATCCAAATGGGGTCGGGATACATGCTGGGGGTGGGGACCACTAGACTACCAGGAAATGGCTTTATTTTTGTTTACAATGGGGGTCAGGATACATGCTGGGGGGGTTGGGGGACCACTAGACTACCAGGGAACTGACATCATGGGGTGGATACTGGGGATGAGGGATCATGCTTTTGGAGGGGGGCACCACAGGCATATTACCACCTGCACATTACTGCCAGCCTTTTCTAAGCGGTATTTAGCGCCGTGCTACAGGTTGCGCTAATGCCTGTAGTGCGGCGCTATACTTTTGAATATACCGGTGTGCCAGCATTCAGGGCCCCTCCCCTCAGTCCCTCTCTTGCATACATTATAATTTAGCATCAGCAAAGGTCTGAAGAAAGTTATTTTTTTAGTTATAACTTCTAAAAACAGAACTTTAAATACTCTTGTGCATCCTGAATGACTGAATCAAACACTACAGAAACCCTGATAAGGTTATTTGAGTAAAATTATTGGCTTCATCATTAAACAGCCCAAATACAATCTTGCAAAATCCCAAACTAGAAAATATTCGGACAGCAAAGAATACTAGGAGTATCAGGTGAGCATTCACAACATGTAGTGAAAAGGTAATTTTGCAGCTGAACAGATGACTATTCAGATTGCATCTGGTATACATGTACTGAGTGCAATTTTGGAACCCTCATATAAAGAAGCATAGGAAAAAACAGAGGTGACTACAGTGGAGGGTAAGAAAGATAATTCTTAATTTGTACTCACTGAAGATGAAGAGGGAGAAGGCGATCATGATAAGACACCTTCAAATGCATTAGGGATATACAGTATAAGGAAAGTCAAAAATGCAGGTAATCAGAAAAGGTTGCATTCACAGTCCCATGGGTGTGCACTTTGAAAACTACCATAATTCAGACCCCCCAATTAGTTAAATTCATGGGGATAGAGACTATCAATGCAAGACTAATAAGCAGTAATTGTACCCAGATTTTACTTAATCAAAAAGTCAGTGGACTTTTACTTTGAAAATATTAATGCCAGAAAGACTGAGACCCCAATCCAGTAAGGCAGACCAGATATATCTATGCAGGAAAAATATTCCACAGAATACAAAAGTTGGCACTTAGAGGGAAAACATTTTGGGCCAGATATTCAAAGGTTTGCCCTTGGGCTAAATTAGCACTGCCTGGCATGCAAACTTAGCCTGGAGCACAAAGCAAACTATATTCAAAAGGAATAGCCCAGGGTAAACAGCTTCTGAATATAGCTTGGGAATGAAGCCGTGCAAACTGGGTTGGGAGTGCAGGGCAAATGTAGCCCTGGAATAAGACAGCACTGAATACAGCAACCAGGAAGTGCAAACCACAACAACAACACAGTGCACAGCGACGTGAGGGTAGGTAGAGAGAAACTATGTGGCCAATGTGTGTTCTGGCAAATGCATGGATCCAGTACAGCTGCAGGCAGCAGCACACATGAACAAACAGTGATCAAAACTGTAGAATATTCTCCTAACCGTTAGGGCTGCACTAACACGTTAGCGTGGCTTTAACGTAAAGCTAAGCAGTTTGCCCGGTGCAAACACATTAGCCCTGCACTAAACTTTGCCATATTCAAAAGTGACATGCAAATGAGCCTACTTAGATAGTCTCTGGGCAAACAGCCACATTAGCATCTCATCATGCCCTGAGCTGCATGCAGTTTGCACAGCGTTACTGCAGGGTTCCACAGCTCCACCTGTAGGTCAGTCTGGAGGTACAGGGGCTGGTCAGGTCCAACCACAGCTCCACCTGTAGGTCAGTCAGGCAGTGCATGATGGTAGCTGCAGGCTTCATGTAAACAGAACAGCATAGCATAGCATATCATACCCCAAGGGACAACACAGCATAGGCACAGGTGGTGGTAGGGCTGCGTGCAACCTTCACACTGTAGGTCATGCTACAGTGCACAGCAGACACTACAGTAGAAAGAGGGCTTGTAGTGTGAGGGACATGACACTGCCTATGGTATGTAGGGCAGTGATAACCATTGCACTGTACACAGTGACAGGCACAGCTTGCAGGTAATTACTGACAGTGGACAGTACTATCACGCTGTTGTGTGAACCACAGATGCTGCACCTGTGACATGGGATGCACACAGTGTCATGTACATGGCTGGCAGTGTGTGCTGTGACATCTGTACAGTTGTGTGGTAGGTGGCTGGGGGGGGGCATGTAGGATCCGACAGGCACATAGGTGGTGGTGTAATCCCACTACTGGCCCCTGTGCACTGAGCGATGTGTCCCAGCCTTGTGGCCACACCTGGGCTGTGGTGAGGTCTGTCCACCCATACACCCTCCCCTCACTGGCCACCATGCCCACAGTGCTGCATGTGTGTTGGACATCTGTTACACACCACAGACGTATGGTCTGCAGGTGTGTGCTATATGGCCACACTACCATGCTGTCCCCTGTGGGTCAGATCACCCCTCACTTTCTGTGCTTGGCTCAGACTGGTGGCAGCTGATGGCATCATGGTGGTGCCATCAGTGAGCAGCATGTGTTCTCCATGTCTGGCAGTTTCTAAGTGTCATGCTCATATGTTAGGGCTGCGCAAGCCGCGTTAATGCTGAGAGAGCACCGTGCAAAGTGTGCAAAGCTGTTTGCCCAGGGTTAAGACCAGCTTTTCCTGGCCGGTAAATTGTACCACGCTATGGGTCGTGCTATGTCACGCTAAACACCTTAGCGCGGCGCTAGTCGCTGAATATCTCATAGCGAATCTATTCATGCTCACTATGCCCCTTGCATATCATTATGCTTAGCCCAGTGCTACTGCTGTTTGCCCTCGCTAGTTGGCCTATTGAATATGGCAGACCCACGCTAATCCCGCGCTATTCCCATGCAAACTGTTTGCGGACCGCGTAAAGCTTTGAATATCTGGCCCTTTGTGTTCTGCAGAATAATTTTTTTCAGCTGAAAGGGTATCCTGTGGAAAACATATTCTGCAGAATTTGAAGTTTACCATGAAGTGCAAAGAGCCTAATTTGTGGAAAATCTGCAAAGTGTGGCACTTACTTTGTGGGAACTTTGCCAGAGAAGTCTACATTTTCTGCATCTCTAATCTGGGGTGTCATGCTCTGCACAAGTGGGATCCAGCATGCCAGCCAGCATTCATTATCATCAGTGCCAAGTAACTTCACAAAGAATGACTGTGCAGAGGCCACAGCAGGTCCTCCTCAGGAGTTGGTCTGATAGACACCAGGAATCCACTCTGATGCCCAGGTCAGCTTGCTATTGGGTCCCCTGCTCCACACAAAAGAGGAGCTGGTGAGAATGTAGCAGTCCATCAAGGATTGTCATATCCTGTTTAGTCTTTCTGTACATGTATGAATATCACTGGCCGGTACCAGTACGGTCAGCAGTCCTCTATGGAGGCTGTGAGTGCTGAATGCAGGTGGTGTGGCCATGGATCAGGACCTCCCTTTATGATCCATGCATGACATATGTAAATAGTCTAATACAGCATTCCAGCAGTTCATAGACAGGAACACATTATTTGGTGTAATCTACTCAACTAGTTATTGATACAGAGGTGGTACATACCCCAGTGTAAACACAAGTACAATTCTTTTCCTGCCCTGTCCATAATATTACATCAAGCTGTGGCCGTGTGGGGGGGTGGGGACATGTAGTTGCTACTGCAGTCACTCAGGCAGTGTACCCTCCACCTCCTCTGCCAGCTCTTCACCATGCAGAGATTCACATCAGAATCAATTATCAGCACTCCTGTGCTCAGCCTGACCAGGAACACTGGTGGCATTGTATTGTGTCTGATGGGGCATGCGTCCTGGGGATGTGGATGAGCTGAGGTTCCCACATGTGCAGAGCAGGACTTCTGCATGCCACACATCTGCAACAGTCCCCATCTGTAAATGTGGAACCCATCATGGAACTGGCCATGGATAATGAACTGTATATAGTGTCTTATTTCAAGTGACAACTCAGTTATACTATGGACTTGTGATCATTGACATGCTTGCTTAAACTGTGACGTTATTTCTATCTACTAAATATTTTACTCTGCATGTCTTAAATCTACAGTATTAGGTTCCCCTCTACAATTTCTATTTTCCTGAGTAAGACATTTTATTATTAACCATCTTTCAGATTATCAATATAATTTTAGTAAGAATGAAGTTATTTAGTCTTTGCGTTTGAAGTTTACAAGGGATGGTGAAATGCTTAACTTTGGCATTAAATCTTTTCTGTTTATTTGTATGTGTAAGCTTTTCAAATCATGTACTGTAGTTGGATGAATTTTTAAGGCTTTTGCAAATTCCTTGGTGTGATTTGAATATGCAGTTTTGTGCAATGCTTTATATCATGTCTAATTCATTTTTGTAACATTCTGCTCTGAAAATTGCTGAAAGATAGTATTGGGTGTTTACTCACCTGGTAAAGGTGATTGTGTTAGTTGTATCCATGACACTCCAGACATTACCTCATGGGTTCTCAACCCACCTGATAGGCCAGTGATGCACATGTGACCCAGATCAAACTTCAGAGCATAGCCAGGTCCCAGTAGTCCCCATTCTCCAGTTTCGAATCTTCCACAGCTGAAATGCAAAATGCTCTAAACAAACAACCCCTAACCATTGTGATTCCCTTTTTGTGTAAACAAAAATGTAAGGAGAAAACACTGAGCATGAATTCATCACAGTTTGTATTTATTTCCTATTTATTACACTTCTAAAATGGCCCATAAGGGCCCCGCCTTAAGAGTATGACAGTAGACTTTTATTTTCTGTAATATACACTTCTAAATTGGGCCATAAGGGCCCTGAATAAGGAATATGACAGTAGACCACAGTACCATCCACTCCTATCCTTCATATGAGATTATAGCCATCGAGGTTGTTCAGTGAGACTGTGCCGTAGTCACCCTGGGGGTGGGTCTTGGAGTGTCATGGATACAACTAACACAATCACCTTTACCAGCTGAATAAACACCCATTGTGTTATGTTGTATCCATGACACTCCAGACATTACCTCATGGGTTACTTCTAATAAGCAGTGTAAATTTAAACCCAGGGTGGGCCAGGGTGATCAGACGGACATGTCCTTGGAGCATGCTGAAGCTAAAACTCTCGAGGCGAACTCGGTTTGTTTCTTGTACAGGGACTCAAGTCTGTAATGTCTAGTGAATGTATGCACGGAAGTCCAGGTTGCAGCCCTACAAATGTCCTCCATCGATACGCTAGCCCTCTCCACCCAGGAGGTAGCTATTGCTCTTGTTGAGTGTGCCTTTATTCCTTGAGGGGGAGTAAGCCCCTTTGTCTTGTAGGCCTCCTGAATTGACCTTTTTATCCAGCTAGCGATGGTGGTCTTAGAAGCAGCCAACCCTTGCTTGTGGCCTTGGGCGATGATAAACAGTCTCTCGGACCTACGTACGGTTCTTGTTCTAGTGATATACAGTGCTACTGTAGTACCCACATCCAGTGGGTGATGAGTACCAGTGTCCCCTTGTCCTGCCTGAGTGTGAAACATTGGCAACTCCAGTGCCTGTTCCTTATGGAATGCGGACATGGTCTTTGGCAGGAATGCT
The DNA here is from genome assembly GCA_016271365.2 of Neoceratodus forsteri. Taxonomy (NCBI): domain Eukaryota; kingdom Metazoa; phylum Chordata; order Ceratodontiformes; family Ceratodontidae; genus Neoceratodus; species Neoceratodus forsteri. Next base: position 62,945,982 of record CM057459.1, read on the forward strand.
GGCACAGTTCTCATAGAGACCCCTTGTGCCGTGAATATAGTGTAGGGCTCCTTGCACGATAGAGCTCCCAACTCACTGATTCTATGAGCAGAACAGACAGCCACCATGAAGCAGGTCTTTAAACCTAACCAGTATAGGGATATGGTGTCATTGGGCACAAAAGGGACTTTCCCTAGAGCGTCAAGCACCAGGGTTAAATCCCAAGGGGCCACTGGCAAACGAATGGGTGGCCGAATGTGTTGTGCCACTCTGAGGAATCTGATGGCATCAGGGTGTGCACCAGGTGGGGAGAAACTGACTCTCCCCATGGCTGCCCCTATGGCCAACAGTTGCACTTGCAGAGAGGAGGCGGATAAGCCTTTGTCTAACCCGTGCTGTAGATAAAGTAGGATCGTTGAGATATCTACCTGCATCGGGTCGAGATGCAATGACTTGCACCATTTGTTGAAGATGTTCCACTGCCTGTTATAAGTGGATGTGGTAGACTGCTTCCTGGACTGTAGCATAGTCGCTATGACTGACTCATGATACCCTTCCTTTAGCAGTCTCTGCCTCTCAGGAGCCAGGCCGACAGTTTGAGGGAGTGTGGCACTGGATGGAGTAGCGGCCCCTGCCGCAACATGTCCCTCTGAACTGGGAGGGTCCAACAGTCCAGCACCATGGATATCACTGCTGCGAACCACGGTCTCCTTGGCCAATACGGTGCAATCAGAATGATCTGCAACCGGGACTGCCTGATCTTTGTCAGGACTTGAGGGATCAGTGGGACGGGAAGGAATATGTATGTATGACCATTCCTGATCCCATGCTTGTGACAGGGCATCTGTTGCTATTGCCTGTTTTTCCTTGTACCTGGAGAAGTAAGCCTTCACTTGTGTGTTTACTTTGGATGCCATGAGGTCCATCGGGATATGGCCCCACCTCTTCTGTATCATGGTGAAGAGATCTGGGTGCACCCACCATTCTCCGGGGTGTACCTGTTGTCTGCTTAACCAGTCCGCTCTGACATTCAGCTTCCCTGCCAGATGAACAGCACGGAGGTGGGACAGATTGGACTGTGCCCAGTTCAGTACCTTGGCGGCTTCCCTGAGCATGGCTCTGCTGCGTGTGCCACCTTGCTTTGCTATGTATGCCACTGTGACCTGATTGTCGGACTTCACCAGCACTGCTCGACCCGCGATATCGTTCCTGAATGCTCTTACAGCGTTGAACACTGCCCTCATCTCTAGAATATTTATGGGTAGTCGGGCTTCCGCTGACGTCCATTTGCCTTGCGCAGTGGACTGGAGTAAGCAGGCTCCCCAACCTTCAAGGCTGGCATCGGTTTCCAGTGTGACCTCGTAGGATAGTTCTAGGGGGCACCCTCTCAGTAGGTTTGGAAGGTGAGTCCACCATTTTAGTGAATCTTTCACCCCCTTTGGCAGTTCGATCCTCAGATTGAGGTTGTCTTCCGATGGAGAGCCCTGCTGCAGTATGCAGTATTGTAGTGGGCGCATGTTCCATCTCGCCCACAGTACTAGGTCCAAGCAGGATGCAATTATGCCCAGGACTTGGGCTGCCTGACCCTGTGTGAGCTTCGCTGATGACCTTAAATTCCATACCATCGAGATGATGGAGTCGGTGCGAGGTGCTGACGGTCTTGCCAAGCTCTTTGCTGTGTCTATTTCTGCACCCAGGTGTTCTATGAACTGTGCTGGGTCTAGGGAGCTTTTCTCGCGGTTGACTATCCAGCCGAGTTGTGCCAGGGTAGTCAGGACTAGGTCTGTGTTTATGTGGGATCGGGCGCTGCTGCATGCCCTGATCAGCCAGTCATCCTGGTATGGGATGATATCCACACCCTGTTCCCGTAAGCGGGCTGCTAGAACTACCGACACTTTTGTAAACACCCTTGGTGCCGATGTGAGGCCGAATGGCAGTGCCTGGTATTGTAGGTGCTGACCCAGTATGTGAAACCGCAGGAAACGTTGGTGACTTGGCCTGATCGGGATATAGGTGTATGCATCCTTCAGGTCTACAGATGTGAGATAGTCTCCCACCTGTATGTTCCTCAGGGTGGATCGGAGTGTTTCCATTTTGAACCTTGGTGTGGACACAAACTTGTTCAGGAACTTTAAGTCCAGAATCGGTCTGAGGTCTCCATTCTTCTTTGGGACCATGAAGAACACGGAGTATACCCCGGTGCCAGCCTCGTCTGCCTGCACTGGCCTGATGGCGTTGTTCAGTAACAGGTCCCGGAGGACCTCCTGTACCTGGTGGGCCGTTGCTCATTTTTTTGAAATGGGAGATAGTACCAGCCTGTCTCCCAATGGTATGCTTGAAAATTTGATCGCATACCCGTGGGAAATGATTTCTAGAACCCATCTGTCCGATGTGGTCCACTGCCATTGTTGCTGGAAAGCCTTCAGCCTCTGACCAACTAGTGGGTAATTCTCTATTGGGGCCGGGGTGGAGACAAGATGGTGGAATAGTCAGTACTGTTTTGACTTTCCTCCTCTGCTCCTGCCACCGAATCTCCTGCCTCGTGATGCGGGGTATACCCCTTGAGCTGGACCTCTGAAGCCACTGTTACTGTGGCCGGAGGGTCTGCCTCGAAAGGAGTTGTTAGTGTAATTCTGTCTTCTGTTGTGCTGGAACCTGTTGTTCCCTCGAAACCTGCGTCGTGCGGAAAGTAAATAAGTGGATCTTTGTTTATCTTTTGAGAGGTCCTTGCCCTCTTCTTTTTGCTTTAGGAACTCCTTCAGTCCTTCTCTGAACACATTTCTGCCTTTGAAGGGCAAATTTTGTAGCAGCATCTTTGATTCATTATCTGCATCCCATAATTTGAGCCACAGCGCTCGTCTGGCCCTGTTTGTTAATGCGACAGATCTGGCTTCCAGTTTTAGTATATCTACAGCCATGTCCCCCAGGTATTTTTCTGTGTCCAGGGAGCACTCTAAAAGCTCTGCTTCCCTGGATTTGGGATCTGCTTTCTCCAGCAAATCTTCCAACCAGCGGATCTGCGCTCTTGCGGAATAGATTGCTGTGACAGCTGCCTTAGCTGTCATGCCTGAGAATTCGAACAGTTTCATCATCATTTCCTCAATTTTTTTGTCAGTAGGGTCCTTCAGTGAGATTGTGCCACAAGGCAGCACTGTTTTTCTTGCTAAGTGCCACTGCCTGAGGGTCTATAATTGGTGCAGTGCACCACAATTGGGCCTTGTCCTCTTGTACTGGGTATATTCTGTCTAGATTTCGTTTCTCGGACATACGGCCTGGTTCTGAAGTCTCCCACTCTTTAGTGAAAATGTCATCTATAGCGGGGCAGCTAGGGAAGGTGTTCTTGGATTTTTGATTCTGCTGGATCATTGGATCGAGCTTGGACTCTGGCTTAGGGATGTTGACGTCAAACCCCATGGTTGACTTAATGGCTCTCATGAGGCCTGGGATCAAATCGAAAGAACAAAGCTTGGAAGTTAAGGAGGGGGTATCTGGTTTGATGTCCATATCTTCCTCCCCTGAGTCGACGTCTTCGCAGTCATCTGGCACCCCACCCGCGTCCTCCTCCCCTGGTGGGGGAGATGCAGGTTCTTCATCAGCACATGGTTGAGGGGGGTGCTAGGAACTGGGGTTTGGTCCGGGGCGGTAGGAGGTGGTGATCTTGACCTTGTGAGGGACTCCAGCTTTTCCATGACCTTCAGCATGAAGTTCTGCTGACTCTCCATCATGGCCACTGTAGCCTGTTGTGTTTGAATGAGGAGTGCCCCAGGGTTCATCCATTTTGCAGCTGTAGTCCCTTGCCCATCCAAGTCAGCGGTAGAAGGTTGGCCGCTAGCTTGCTCCTCTTCATGCAAGCATGTTGGGCAGAGGGGGCCTTGGGTGTGTGGCATCAATGCCGCGCTGCAAGACACGCACTTCTTGGCCTTCACCATCTGAAAGAGATGAGGGGGCAATCATCATATATTGAATAAATATGGGGGATACACATATCTACTTATGTGAGTACATCATCGTTCGGTAAACTTCTATGCAGACAGGGTCCTACCCCTGTAAGACTAACGAGACCAGGCATGTCCTGCATGGTAGGGCTGATAGGTACGCCCAAAGAATTTTGGCTGGAAATGGGAGGATTGAACAGTTGAAGGGAACACCCGATCAACGTTGTATACCCTGGTGACTTTATTGGGGGGAGTCCATTAGCTTTGGCAAAGCAGAGCGACTGGGAAACTGTTAAATCCCAGCCTTTAGGAGCGTAGCACAAAATGTGTGCTCCTAAAACAAAATGGCATCTGAGAAGTCTCCCAGGATATATATGGAACCCTCACCCAAGATGGCGGCAATGGAGGAAGAGAAACCTCTCTTAACATGGATCCCCTGGTAGTATGCCGGAGGAAGGCTAGTCCTCGCTCTCCCCTATGGATTCGGTCATACAGTGACCGCAGAGCACTTTGCCCCTGGTCAGGAGACACAGGGGTCGTGAACACAGGGCAGCCGCTGGGTAGGTGCTGCCAGTAAGAGGGGCAGAAGGAATCACCAGGTCTCGCTCATTTCACGCTGCCAGCCTTAACCTGAGGCCTCCATAGCAAGGGAGGCAAGGTAGCGACCCATCTCCCTCAAGAGCTGCAAGGCACAGGGCAACTGGACAGACCTGGCATCCGCTAAGGAGAGGACACCGAGGAGTCGCTCCATGGGCCATGCACAAGGCCAACGCCCGAGAATGCGCTCGCACACGGCTGGATGGTCCCGTTTGGGAGGGGAACCATTCGCCCGATAAGGGAGCATGTGGCATTCCAAAAAAACGCTTGGAGGCCCGCTTGGAAGGGGGACCGCAAGCGCGTGGGGCCTTCTAGGGGCTGGAATTCCTCACTTGAAAAGGGAGGCCCAGCACATGGAGCAGCTAATTAAACACAGTGGAACAAGGACCCACTTGGAAGGGAGGCCACCAATTGCAGAATCAGCGTGGATTTTAAAAACGCCATGGAGGCGTGCCACCAGCATTGCAATAACAGTCATTGAATTAAACACCAAAAACCAGGCTAAACCATGCTAGCACATCAACGGCTAGCCATATAACTATACTAGTTGTCGACATTTCTTCTCAATAGCATTTTAAAACAAAAATTTTTTTTTTTGAACTGCTTAAGGCTTCCAACACAACCAAATAAAGATATATCTTTCTGAGCCTGAGCTCCAATCCTTCCCTGCTCCTTCACCACAAAAAAATTCACATGAGAAGAATCTCAGTAGGCTAGAACTTTAGCTAGGCTGTAAACTAGAAACAATCGTGATAATTCATTTTAGTCATCTTAGGGCTGCTGTGGCTACTGGAAGCCAAGCAGCAGAACAGGTTTGTTAAGCAAATGAGATAACAAGTTGGCCTACCTTGAGTAATTAGATAGCAGGGACTCCTGGAGTGCTTGTCGCCTCTTCAGATGCAAAGTTGAAACTGGAGAATGGGGACTCCTGGGACCTGGTTATGCTCTGAAATTTGATCTGGGTCACATGTGCATCACTAGCCTATCAGGTGGGTTGAGAACCCATGAGGTAATGTCTGGAGTGTCATGGATACAACATAACACAATTATATGTGATCTAGCTGATTCTGTTTGTACTTGTATTTGTTTTAAACAAAGTTTATCTCTTTGGGACCTTAACTTTTACGATGAGATTTGTAGCAAACAAACAGGAGTAGGTTAGTACAGTAAATGCACACCATACTGAAACAGGCAGAAAATAGCTGGCTCCTAGTAACAATATCATGAATTGGTTTGCCTCTGTACCACATCAGTTCAGTTCAGTTTGGTTTTATTTGATCAGCAAATAGGCTTTTACAAAATAGAAACCCCCAATTAAATGTATAGAAAAGAAAATACTGTAAAATTTAGGATTTCAGCATTTTCCCAGTTTTTAAAATCAGCATTTGGCAGGACATCACAAGTGCACAATGTCAATGGTACAGACAATGAAACAACATCCTACATGGCATTTCAATTTTACTAAACATGATTACTGCAAATATATTTTTAGAATAGGAGGCATTTTAGATAGCATTTACAGCAGGCCTTATATTTAAGCCTTAGTACAGTATAAAAGGAATAAAGTGCAATAGTAGCAATTCATATTTATACCACAAAAGTATGTAATTTCATTTAATATCATGGTTCGGGTCACAGGCTCATCTGCACAGCAGCACAACCACTCGCAATGCCCGCAAACCAGTGTTCCAAAACTAGCCCTTGTCATTGTTGCATCAGGTGTGGGAAAGTGGACTGAGCATCCTATGGGATACTCTTCTACTCTTGGGAGGGATGGGGGCACTCTGCTATGTAAACGCCTTGTGGGTGACCACAAAGTGGAAGTGCAGGCTAGAGTTTGCAAACTGGCAGAGAGATGCTGATTGGCTGGAGCAAGCACTGATGCACAATGTGCTCATTCTTACTCTTACCCAACATCTCTGTAGAAGGGCAGGAAAACAGGAAAAACAGAATGCAGGATGATGGCCCTGCATTGCCGACATACCCTGCGCCCCCAACCAGGGCACTGTTCTGGTGATTGTACATGATGTTCCTGAAGGACCTAGCTATGCCCAAGGGACCCAGCATGGGGGCAAGCCATGAGAGAAATATAGGGGTCTTGATAAGTCCCAAGAGATGGCAAGGTGATGGGCTTGGGGTGATACAGGGCCCTGAAAAGGTGATGGAAGCCAGCAGACAGCAGGTAGCAAAAAATAGAAAGTAACAAAAAAAAAAATGTTTTAGTCTAGCTACCTACTTTCCATTATTCAGACAGGTAATCTGAAAAAAGGCAATGCATTCATACAAGTGCTTGAGATGAGATACCACTATAGCACATTATGTATTTGAATTATGACCATAGTCTTAATGTCAGTAGAAACGTTGCTAATCTAAATAAAACATCAGAATTATCAGACTTGCAAAGATGTTCAAGAGGAATATGAAGATATCACATTTTTGGCCTTAGTCACTCTTTCCTGGTAGATTAATACAGAAGACATAAAACCTTAAATGTTTTAGGTCATATATTACTTTTCTTCCAAAGCCACAGCTATCAGACAATAAGCACGTACTGTATTATACAGTAAGTGCTCAGTGACAGGTCAGTTGGCAGCCAGTTGTGGTGATGAGAGGAGGGCTGTGCCAGTTGCCAGCTCAGGGTTTGAGATGGGGGGAGCAGTGTGATGGACACTACCTGCTAGGTTTGGGGGGGTTGGGGTCCACTAGACCACCAGGGATGGGTGTTATTTATTAATTCAATATACAGGAGAAATCGGGGATCAGGGAGGAGGATTCACTAGACAACCAGGGATGGATTTTAGTTATTAATTATGTAAATTGATGACATCAGGGATCAGGGAGGGGGTCCACTGGACCACCAGAGATGGGTATTTAGTATTACTGATACATACAGATGATATTGGGGATCAGGAGGTGGAGCCCCTAGACTACCAGGGATGGGTATTTTGTAGTAGTGAAATATAAGGTGCAATCAAGGATCAGGAGTGGGGTCCACTTGACCACCAGGGATATATTTAAACAACCAGGGATCTGGGCTTGGGGGCAGGTCCACTAGACCACCAGGGACTATTTAAATATACAGTATTAATGGGTGATCAGGGCTGGGTAAGTCCATTAACTAGCAGGGACATCTGCACTTTTATTGATGAAAGATCAGGGCTTGGGGGGGGGCTTCACAGTTTGTGGCAATCATCTGGATGAGCCGCATGTTTGGTGCACGACCTGGATTGCTGCAAGCTCAGGGACCTTGCCACTAGGACCCTGTATGATAGAGAATTGCGTGCAGGGTCCCTGGCATACCGGGCATTGAAGCAAGCTGCCGATTTGCCACAGCTTGAAGCAATCTAAGGCCCCTTTGAAAATTGAGCCCACTGTATTTATTGAAGACCACATATGGAACATAAAACCATTGGTTGAATATATGAATTGCTGCTTAAGGCATACTCAAGGGAAATAATCTTCAGTTAATTTAAACCAGTCAGTAAGAAAATGTGCTGTTCCTGTGCCCAGTGTCTTCTGTGAGGAGTTCAGTTACTTTGTTCCAGGGCTGCAATACAGTGGTGCATGAATGATTCTCCAGGAGTTTCTGTGCCTGCCTTGAATGGGGCAGTGAGTTTCCTGGTCTCCTTAAAGCAGCAGTGCAACAAAACTGGACAAAACATTTGACCCTACTGTGTTTCCACTATGAAAGGTTTCAGGCATCTTCAAGTTTTATTTTGGGGTAAAAAAATGTTTGGTTCCACCAACATTTGAATATTTTAGAAATGACTGTGTTTAATGTTTTCTCAAGGAAAACAGATGACCGCCACATGCAGGCCTAGTAATGGTTAGCATCATGAAAATGAAAAAAATGAATAAATTATGGTGTACAGCACAGGACGTACCTAGAAAAGTAGATTTGATGGGTGTGCTAATATTCTTATTACCTATAGGTGAAACTAGCTGTTTGAAAAAATTATGCTTGCTGCATTGTTGCTTTAAGTAAGATAATGGACTGAAAAACATATTGAAAAATATGTTGTACATTTATGGAAAAATATTTTTGTCAGATGACAAAGTGACACCATGTTTTAGCTTGTTTTTTCTAAAAGACAAAATGATGGGAAAACAATTGTGTTTGTTTTTATTTCTCTGTAAAATAAATGTGTTGCTCATGCAGTGTTTGTCTATGTGTCACCTTATTTTGCATAACAGGCACCAAGCCATTCTGTTAAGACCAGCAGCTTGTAGAATAAATGTGGCGACTTGTGTGATGCCTGAGACAGAGTTTTGGCAGTCATGTTGTAGTTGCTTGCACATTTTTGCATAATGAAAATAATCTGTCATTGAGATAACAAGCATGTAGTAGCATTCTGTGAGATGCATGTAGAGCAAAAAAGTGAAAAACAGAAAACAGAATATGATCCGCAGCAAGGAGAACAGAGATACTCACAGCATAAGCATGAACAGTTAAAAAAATAAAGTGGGCGCTTACCTTAACCTGCATACATCATGCAGTCCTTAAAACAACTGAAGCAAACAACAGGATAAAGTGTAAAACAGCTTCACTTTATTAAGGTGCAAAATATTATTTTTTTTTTATTTAATATTTGATCACCGGGTAAAAACCCAAGGGCATCAAATGCCCATTTTCGTGGGTGACCCGAAGTAGAAACAATATAAAACAATACAATGCAAAGCAATGCAATGCAATACAATACAATACAATGAACAAAATAAATTAATAATAACAAGAACATATAAAAAGACAATGATGCTTCAGGGATTTCTTAAGAGTATACAATGAATTGCATGCTAAAATATAATTGGGCAAATCATTCCACAATTTTAAAACATGAAAGATCCATGATGTTTGACCTAAAGACTTATGGAAGGGAGGGTTCAATTTGCCAACGTTTGCCGATCTAGTGCAATAAGTATGTGAGTAGTGCTGATAAAGTGCAGCTGACATATACAAAATGCCAGCTGTTGGAATTCTGCAAATGGTCTGCCAGCTGTGCCTTTTTACAGCATTATTTTGCACCTTAATAAAGTAAGGCTGTTTTGCACTGTATCCTTTTGTTGTTTCAGTTTTTAAAGGAGTACTTGCTTTATACACATTGGAGTGAGTAAGTGCCCATCTATTTGGTTTTGTACAGAGCAAACATACAACAGCATCTTACCAGTTGCATGAGATAATTAACAATGAGGCATGACAGGGAATGTCATGATGGGATTTAATGGGCATGTCATCAGCACTGACGTGTGTTCACAGCCCCAGCTTCAATGTTAAAGATCCCTTGATACTGTGATTCTAATGCTCATTTTCCAGTACCACATATCTCTATCCCTTAGTCTAAAGTTCATTCAACCAGGATATATATATATTAGAGGCAAAAACTCCGTTTAATGCATTAGTTAGGGTTGTTCCACAGTGACAAAAGTGAGAAATTCGCTGTTAGGTTGAAAACCCTAACTCCAATCACCTCCCCACCACACACACACACACACACACACACACACACACATATGCAAATATGTGGGAGGACCAAGTCAACACAACCAATGACAGACATCCAGCAGCAGGTGACAGAAATAACAAACAATTGTCTAAATGTATTACGAGACATCCCCACCCACCTGACCAGATACTGCATGCTCAGTGGAGATCAACAGCAAAACTGAGGCCATGTACACCAAACGTACACATCCCTGATTGCAGCTGCACACAACATACCACATTTAGTAGTTGCATGGCCTTACCTACCGATGCCCCACACCACACCACAACTGGTACTGTGCCATTAGTCAATATAAATGCTGAAGGTGCATGATGACAGTTGTAGAAAGGTTTTAACACTAGTGAGTATACATCAATTAAGAGAAGTACATAAATTAACTACAAGACAGTAGCATGCTCAAGATAAAAGTAGTGTTACATTTAGTAGGTGATTTACATAGTAGTACATTTACTGCAATGGTTTGCTCAAGATAGAGAGGCTGATGTAAACGTATGGAAAAGCATTGCCTGTTCAACGCTGCAAAATTCGTACTGCCAGTATCAGATGCATTCTTACTGATGAAGGTGTACTGCTGATGTACATACATAGACCTTCAGTGTGTTTCAATACTAAAGATGCAGTAAGTATTCTTTGTAAGAAACAGTGTAATTGCATGGATCAGGCCAAGCAACTCTAAATATCATAGCACTACCGAGCCAACAATGACGTTCCTGTATCGGAGATGTATATAGGATAGATTTTCCTCTAGGCACTTACTAAGTATGTTGTACCTGATAAAGACAATCTCATTGCATCTGTGATGACTAACTTATTCAGATAGTAATACATTTACTATTGTTGCAATGAGTGATCTATGCCACTTATGGATACAGTGTAATTTTTTTTAACAGTTGTTTCATACTCAGGCTGTATGCCTAGTGTTTGGGTTTGCCACACTTCTGTCACTGATGCTATCAAAGTGATAACTATGTTAATTGTGGTACAACAGGAATCAAGTACGTATGGTGTAGATATAAACAGAATGTCTTTTAGTATTGATTTAACTCACTATGGGGTAAGTGTACTAGGACAGCAGGGGTTATTCTCTATCACTGACTCTGTCAGTTATAATCACACTAAGGTTTCAATGACTGTAATGATCAAGTTACACTGTTCATCTTCATGAGTTCATATTCACAGCCATTCTCCAGTAACTAGACAGTGTATGGTGTAACTGGGTGGACATCAGGTTGCAAAGCTGCTGCAGTGCCTAGCAGAGGGAGAGTATCTACTCATAAGACAATTAAGCAATAAGGCATGACCAGCAGTTATGTTAAATGGTCTGTTAATCACCCTGTAGTGGTTTAATGTTGAATGAGGCATAGCCGAGTGCCACATGTCGATGAACAGTGATAAACTGACCATTAACATAATACCTGGGAGTGGCTTATTGTTTATCATAATAAAACTGTTTTAAACAACATTAAACCATATTCATCATATGGTTAGGCTCACATGTATGTTAATAAAAACTAAACATAAGGCTGTTACAATGTTTACAGTCAATTAGAAAGCTGCATTTCTCAAACCCTTGTTATAATCAGAGATATTATACCTGTACAACTCCTTGGTTTTGCTGAACTGTATTGCTCAGGTGGCCCACCACATGTGGTGTGGTCTGGTGGGGGCATCGGTAGGGTAAGGCCATGCAACTACTAAGTGTGGTACTTGTGTGCAGCTGCAATCAGGGATGTGTACGTTTGGTGTACATGGCCTCAGTTTTGCTGTTGATCTCCACTGAGCATGCAGTACCTGGTCAGGTGGGTGGGGATGTCTCAGAGTACATTTAGACAATTGTTTGTTATTTCTGTCACCTGCTGCTGGATGTCTGTCATTGGTTGTGTTGACTTGGTCCTCACCCATATTTGCATGTGTGTGTGTGTGTGTGTGTGTCTGTGTGTGTGTGGTGCTGGGGGTGATCTGGAGTTAGGGTTTTCAACCCAACAGTGAATTTCCTCACTTTTGTCACTGTGGAACAACCCTAACTAATGCATTAAACGGAGTTTTTGCCTCTAATTTCCCTTCTTTTTGAGAATGATAGCGAGAAATAGTGAATGTAATCTGCGGCGGTAGGGTACGGAGCCCAAAAGGCCCCTGCTCCCACCACATGATGTCTTGTGGCATAGTAACAGGAGCAGCAACGCAAACAGAAATGCATAACAGTGGCACACATGGTAACCAAGTGGTAACACGCGAATGAGAACAGAAAGGGTAACGTGACACGGTGTCGTAGACGGAACGGTCTGCCACGTGATGTGTTGTCACATAGTAACATGGTGCTTGCAAACGAAATGTCAATGGCATGGTGATGCAAAGTGAAACAGAAAGAGAAACAGTACTGTAGACACAAATGGCAAAAAATAACAGAAACACAAGCGCAAATGAAAGCGCCAAAGGATAATACGCACAGAGCCCGCGCTCCGGCACATAATGCAGCAGCGGGGCGTGAGGCCCCAAGGGCCCCGCACTGCCGCCATACATGATGTCTTATGGCATAGTAACAGGAAGAGCAATGCAAACAGAAGCACTAACAGTGGCGCATATGGTAACGCAAGCGCAAATGACAACAGAAAGGGCAAACATGGTGGCATAGACAGGAACAGTCTGCCACGTGATATGTTGTCACACAGTAACATGGTGCCTGCAAACGGAAATGTCAATGGGCATGGTGATGCAAAGTGAAACAGAAAGAAACAGTACTGTAGACACAAATGGCAAAAATAACGAAGCGCAAGTGCAAATGAAAGCAAAAGGATGGACTGCGTGGTGGCGTGGCGTCAACAGTAAGTGAAACGGGCATGGAACCGCAAGCGGAAAGGGCAATGGTAACAGTAATGTAAGCGCACAGGCTGGTTTTCCCCAAAAGCTGAATAGAGAAAGACAGTGAGTACAAAGAATGTATGTATAATAATGGTTATCGGAGCAGAAAATGAGGACTTGGAATACTAAATAACTTACATCTCAGGAACCGTACGACGTAGAAAAAAAATTTAAAATTCGTATGATTTATGACTGTCCTGGCTAGTTTTCTACTTAGCCTCTGTTAGGGGGCTAAGAATTTTTCCAACGAAAAGTCTGTATCTCGCACTGTTTCCGAGATACGGGCCCGGCGAACGACGTAATGTTATCCTATGGGAAAAAAAGAGACGTTCGGAGCACCATAACTTTGCCTCCCTGTAATATTTTTTCACCAAACTACTGAAAGGCACATCTGTGGGATGTTGGCTGTCTTCCCTCCAAATTTCAGGAAAAAAGACTAAACCGTTATTTTGCAGCAGGGATCCAAAGATTTCTGTAATACGTTGGACGCCGTAATGTTATCCTATGGGAAAAACTGTCAACTTTGGAGTGCTGTAACTTTGCACCGTGTAATATTTTTTCAATACAACACTGAAATGCACATCTGTGAGATGTCGGCTCCGTTCCCTCCAAATTTCAGCCCAAAACTCCCAACGGTTCTTTTGCAGCACAGTGCCAAAGAATCGCTGTCACTTTCCCACAGATGGAAAACTACTGTCACAATTTGCGAAAGCTTTCGCAAAAAAGTTTGACACTTTCGTGAGCACGAAAGTAATTTGCGAAGTACTTTTTCCAGAAATTTCAAAACATATTTCTGGGGTGTTTTACCACAAAATAAAGACATGGCAAGCATCCTCAGGGTCTGACTAGGTGAATACAAAATAATTAGGTTGCTAGAGGGTCCCAAATTTAAATGCCAACCATTTTTCTGATCACCAACTGAAACAAAATGGCCGATTTGTGAAAGTAACAGGCCCATTTGCGAAAGTAAATGCATTTTATGATTGTCGAACTTTTTGTTAACTTTTTCCCATTGACTTATAATGGGAAACTGTTTTTGAATAACTTTTGAACCGCTTAATATTTTTCATGAAATCTTAAAAGGCACATCAGGGACCCGGCTGCATGTTTCCTGAAGATTTCGGGCTGGTCGCGCAAACCGTATGACCTGTAGGCGCGACCGTAGAATTCCAGAAAAAGCGTAAATGTGTGCACAGATCATGCTTAATAACTCCACAGCTGTATATCCTACCAGTACAAAACTTGTCAGATCCCAAGGCCTATAGTTCTTGATCGTGTATTCCAAATTTCAGGCAAATCCGTCAAACGGTTGCAAAGTTATTAAGGTGCAAAGTTTTGGGGTTTAACATAGAAATGGCTCCTCAACCCTAACTATGGTAGCACTACCGTGCTACCATAATTTACTACACTATGTTTATATCTCATCCAAAATGAGTAATATAGCTCTGAAGGAGATACTATTTTAAAACTCATACACACTGTTTCACTTCACTTCAGTGTGCATGAGTGCATGTTCCAATAGTCCTAGCAACAATGCCAGCAGCTGAGCAACCTACAGGACCAGAGGTTTGATTTGATTTGATTTGTATTTGTATATGGGTAAGCACACTGCAATACAATCCCTTTTACAGGTATAACCCATGGTCAAGAAGTATGCACACATAATACAAAAAACAGTTTTTACAATACATGCAAGTTCATAATAAGGAATACAAATGTCTTAATAAAACAAACACTTCATAACAGTCACACTTTGATAAATCTTTAAAGTGCATTTACGTGCCTTTGCAACATGTTATGGTTTACTATTCTTCTACAATTTGAAAGGGTGGATTTTTGTTGTATATGTCCATAGGTAGGAGAAACCCACTAAGCATCATGATTTTACATAGAACCATAAACAATGATAAAGTAGAAGAAAAAGACTAACAGTCAATCCAGCCTGCCCAAGTTCCAAACTTAATCATGGAACATACTGTCCCTCCAGGGTCCTAGATCTCCTCATCCTCATCCCCATTCTCCACCCTTGTTCTGCCACCCCAAGCAACCACTATGCCTGCATTCTGTTGCAACCATGCTTGAAACTACTAATGGTTTTTGCACCCACTACCTTGGCTGGCAGACAGTTGTATGGCTCCAGCACCCCCTTTCCAAACTAGCAATTCCCCACATCCATCCTGAACCTCCCTACAGTTAGTTTCCACTCTTGTCTCCATGACCATGAGCTAGTATTAAAGCTAAAAAGTTTCTAGCAGTTCACCTTGTTTATTCCTTTTAGGAATTTGAAGGTATCTATCATGTCCCCCTCTCCCTTCTGGCCTCCAGTGAGTACATATTCAGTGCCTTGAGACATTCCTCAGAAGACTTGCCCTGTTGGCCCTGAATCATATTAGTCACACTTGGCTGTACCATCTCTAGCCTGTCTTGACTAAAAATGTGTAAGCAAAACAAAAAAAAAGACATTCAGGTTATGGGCAGTGTGGTGGGATAAAGCCATACCTTATTGTTTTAATCATGTTTCATGTTATTTTATGTGTGAAATACACCAGGGATGCCCAATGGTGGCCCAGTCTAACTTGCAAGGGATCATGGGTACAAAAAACATGGGCCCTATAATGATGAAATTCCTTGTGCTAGGCAGAAACTGTTAGCTGCTTAGTCAGGGACTGGAGTTTGATTAGATCATTTAAAAGAAAACAAAATGGCTAATTAAGCATAGCTGGGAGGCCAGGTATCCTAATTTGCTTGTGAAAGACCCAGGCCTCTAGAGGAGCCTTGACGTCTGGAGACCTTTTTGTCCTGAGAGGTCTGCCTTGAGTTAATCAAATTATAGCTGAATGGACTAGCATTTGGGTAAATTGATGTGTTCAGTTTAACTTGATTGCAACCCTTTGGGGGGAGGGGCGGATCTGCTCCTGGAATTCAGGCTAAAATTGGTTAGCCTCTGGCCCTTTGTCCCTTACTACAAATGAACATTTTTTTGTAATAAAATATTAAAACCCGATTAGTTGTGAAGCCATGGAGATGGAGTGCTAGCCAACCGCAGGGCAAGCCAGTATCACTGGACCTGCCCTTTGGAAAACTCCACAAAACAGGTGTGCAATACTCTATCAGTGCCTTTTTGCCTTTCTGCCCATTGTGAATTCAAGTTACATGTGAAGGAACTATTTGCACTGGGACCCTGTCCTGCTGAAAGAGAGGAGAGGCATCTTCTTTTCATTAATTCTCCTGGACCAAGATCCAAGATTTTCAACTACCTTTTTGAGGACATTTTGTACTTCAAATTCAGGAACCAAGGACTTGAGGTAGAACTTTAAAACTCAGAATTTTAAAGTGTGTATTTTTATTGTATATTTCCATTTTCTTTTTCATATCCTGTAACCAATGTTTACAATTATCTGGGCTGGATTTACAAAACTTTCTAAGGGTGCAAAACCTTCCCTAAGTCCCCCAAACTGCTGTAGCTATGGAAACAATGGGGAATTTGCACTGAGTGCTATTCACAAAACCCTCCACAGCTGCAGAAAAAAAAATACTACAGAATGTGGGAAAAAGCACAGCTGCAGAAGTCCCTGAGGAAAAAGGTATGAGATAAGTAAGACACATCCCCTGAAAGGCTATTCACAGCCAGTTTTTTTCCACAGTTCAGGAAACAATGTTACACACAGTGGAATGAGGTGTAACTCTCCCTCGGCAAACTGCAGTAGTGCCCCAACAATTGGAATCAATTAAGGTGGAGATGAGGCACAGGTAATAACATCCCAGTAAGTATAGCAGTGGCTGATGTTGCAGCAACAACAGCACACATTGCCATGATATAGCAACAAGCAACAACCACCAGACCCAGTACAGCCCATGACGGAACCCCACAGGCAGTAGAGCCTGACCAGCCTGCAGTGAATGCTACCCCTGCAGGCAACAGGAACACCCCAGGGGGAGTACCAGCAGTGGCAGTCAGCCACTGTGGTGCCATGGTATTGCTGGTACCTGTGGTGCTTGTAGTGGTCCCAGTCGAGGGACTGGTTGCTGGTCTCTTTGTGGGTGCTTTCAGCTTCCTGCTATGGGAGCAATGTTAAAGTCTGCTCTCCAGCTAATTAGGTTCACTGTTGCTGTGCCTCTAAGATATTTCCTGCAGCCATGGGATCCACAGTTTCAGATTTTCAGCACTTGCTCAATTTCCTGCAGCTGCAAGGAATTTAGAGAGTTCTGCACCTGCTCAAAATTTCTTTTGTATATATCACACAACTTAATTTCCACTGTGCTGCAGGTCTTTCCTGTAGCTGCAGGATTTCACAGCTTTCTTTTGTGAATCCTGCCTCTGTCTTTAAGTTATTTAGTGCATTTAGTACTTAAATACTAAAGTCTTTGCTTACTTTAAGATAATTCTGCCAGTGTCTTTTGTGTGTGTTGTTTTGGGAAAGGGTTGTTCAAACTATGCTATGCCCATGTGACTGCTTAAGGGCCCAACACTACCAAACTAAAGTACCACAAGGGACTCTGTGGAAGAAAAGAAGGGGAGGAAATGCAAAAGGTCTCAAGAAGGAGTCTTTGGGGGTTTGAAATGGTCTCTGCATTTCTGTGGAAAGGAACCTATAGGATATAGAGGGCATTCCCTGAAGGTCTATACATGACTGTGGCCTTCTGGTTCATTGTGCAATGGCTGATAGGGTTCTCTCCCAGGAACACAGACTTGAGACTGTATTTGCACTCCATCATGCAGAGAGAGGAGGAAGCCTCTGGATCCTCTAGCATACAATCAGTTGTGAAACAGTGAGCACAATAAAAGGACAGAGGAGGCATATCACTGACCCTGACCACAAGGTGGTTCACTGTAGCCAGAATTCCTGCCTCACTGGAGTGGATTTGTGACAGATTTGATGAGTAGTGGTGTGATTGGTGAACTGTTTAACTAAACCACAAACAAAGAGGGCAGAAACTGGAAAAGGGAGAATTGGTTACAAGGCATAGTTCCCTAACCTGTTTTTTTTTTTTTTGCTGCAAATGAAGGCAGACTAGTGTTACTGTAGGGAAGAAAGATGACTTCCAAGTATAGCAACTATACTGCAGAAGAGCTGAAGCAGCTGTGCCAGGGAAAAAGGGGTCTATTATAAGGGCAAAGCAAAAAGAACCTCAGGTAGGCTTGTGGCTGCTGATGAGCAAGTGACTGCCAAGGAACTTGAGTCATGGCCAATGACTGAAAGGGACTAGACCTTGGGCATGGGGGTGCATTGGAACATTGCAGTGTCTAGTCCCGGGGAGGAGAATAGTGAGAGCAAAAGGGACCCAGAACCACAGCACCAAGTAAAGTCCACCACACAGCTGGAGCTGGAAAGGATGAATCTGCAACTGTATTTGAGGAAACTGTAGCTTGCTGACAAATGGCATGATAGGAAGCTGCAATAGAAAAGGCTGGTTCATGAGCGGAGATGCTGGATAGGCAGCTTGAAAGAGAATTTGAACTGGAGAGACTAAGACTCCAACAACCAGTGCCAGTGGAGGTATGTAGCAGTGGTGAACCTGAAACTCCAGGGCTGGGGTATAAATTGAATTCCAAATTAATAGCAGAATTTAAAGAGGGGGAGGATATGGATGCATTTTTGAATTTGTTTGAAAAGGTATGTATCCAGGCCAAGATACTCAAGGAGGCCTGGAGCTTTCAGCTATCCCTGCTGCTTACTAGCAAGGGGCATGAGGCACTAGGCCAAATGGACAATGAGGACAATAAAGACTATGAAAAACTTAAAACTGCTTTACTGAAAAAGTAGGAAGTAACTCCTGAGGCTCACAGAGTTAAATTTTGTAAGTTTCGAAAGAACTCTGAAATTAGCTTTGAAGAACTCGACACAAAGCAACAACAATTTTTGAATTGTTGGTGGGAGGTGGTGGAAGCAAACTCTGTAGGGAAAATTGAGGAGGTTGTGTTACTGGAACAGTTCTTTTGGGCTTGCTCAGTGGAGCTGAAAACCTGGCTAGAGGACTGGGATCCTAAAACAGCACAGCAAGCTGCTGAGCTCTCAGATCACTATGCCAGGATAAGGCCTGCTCTGAAAGGAAGTGGGGGAGTAGGTGCTGCAGGACAAAAAGGGAAAAGCACACCTTCAGGTCAGCTAAAACCCTCACTGCCTCTGCAGAAAGGAGGAACCTCAAGTTACTAAAAAGGGATTTCTTGGATAAAAGAAATTATGAACGTTGGCTTTGTAAACAGCCAGGGCATCTTGCTAGACAGTATCCAAAAAAGGCACAGAGTAGAAAAAGTGTTCCTCAAAAGGAGGTGGGTGCATTGTGTATTCTTGAGAGTATGCCTGTGAATATGAGGGAGCACATACACCTGGTTACTGTAAATAGGGTGCAGACCCAAGAGTTAAGGGTCACTGGGGTGTCTCTTACCCTGGTAAAAGGGGATTTGGTTGGGCCTGAAAAACTTATGCCTAATCAGTTTGTAACTGTGAGAGGATTCATGGGGAGGAAAAAACCCTGCCACTAGCTAGTGTTCTCCTGGATTAGGGAGACAGAAGAGAGGTGCAAAAGTGGCAATGGCAGACCACCTTGTCCTGGATGTGATTATGGGAATAATCTCAGCAGGTGGTGAGTATGTGGTGCCACAGTCAGACTGCTAAGACTGCTTCTAATTCCATGAACCCCACAGAAGCCCCAGTGGAAAAGAATAGGAGGCTGGTTCCCCAGCCAGTGTCTCCTGATAGGGAGAGTAGTGAAAGTGAGATAGGACTTCCCCAAGTAGCCATTCACCAAACAGCTACAGATGGTTACTCTGAGGAGGGAGGGGTAACAAATGGTTAGAAAGTTAGGGATGGCAGAGACTCTGAATGTCCTCATGCTAGAGCTAAGGACCTGAGTTTAGGAACTGAGGGGGATGTGTCCTATGCTTTGAGAAAGTGGGAAGATTTTGTAGCTGCTCAGAGGACTGACCTTAGTTTGGAGAGGTTGAGGGCTTGTGCAGAATTTGACAGGATGCAGGGAGATGACATGAAACATAGAGTATTTTGGAACAGTGGACTGTTGTATACACAGGACGTGAGGACAGAGGGAGGGGTGATGGGCAGATAGCCTGTCGTTCCCCAGGGGTATTGTGAAATGCTGGTCAAGATAGCTCATGATATCCCCATGTCCAGACATCTGGACATTGTTCCCACCAAGGAGTGATTAGCCCAAAATTTCTATTGCCCCAGCTTCACCCAGCAGGTGAAGAAATATTGAGATCTTGTCAGCAGTGCCAACAGATAGGGAAGGCAGGTAGTAAAACAAAAGCTGCCCTAATTCCCTTGCCCATTGTGGAGGAGTCAATCCATACAGCCTGATGGTGGTCAGTTTCACCACCTGAAACCCAGAGGCAGTCACCCACTCCTCAAATAAGGCAGATAAAGTGGCAGATGCCTTGCTAGGGATTTTCTCTCATGTCAGGTTTCTGCAGGAGGTTATCTCTGATCGAGGGTGTAACTTCTTGTCGGATTTTATTTTATTTATTTTTTTATTTATTGAAAAGTTTCACCAGAAGAGGCACACTGAACAATATAAAATTGTTCATCTCACAGAGCATTGGGGGGGGGGCAATGGGGGTATATAATCATAATCATTACATTTATCTACAACTCTATTTACATTCTTAGAAACCAGAGACAGTAGAAATAGGCATAACATTTAGAGCTATTTACAAAAAAAAGACAAAAAAAGGAGACATTGGATAAAAACAATACAGTATAAGTTTTCTTCTGATACAGAGGTAGTGTAGCCCAGATAACAAACTAGCTACTTAACTACTAAACAGAAGTGAAATGTGCAGGATTAGCTTGGAGCTTGTGCATGCAAGTGTGAAGGAGGCTTGAGGTAGGAAGAGCAGGAGTTACAGTAGAGCAGCTGCAGATAGGAGAGAGGAAGTTTTGAAAGGAGGTTGAGATGGACCGGGGAGGAGGAAAGCCTAATTTGATGGGGCAGTGTATTCCACAGTGATGGGAATCAGTGAGAGAAAGCTGTTTAACCTATTGAGGTGGAGCATTGTGGAATGGCGAAGGTGCAAGCATCACTAGATCTGAGTGCAGTGATATAGGGCAGGAGGCCAGGAGGAGGTAGATAGATAGGGAGTAAAGAACCAAACCAGAATTTAGAGACAAATAGCATACAGTGACTTAGACATCAATTTTTTCAGCGAAGGAAGAGCAATTGAGCAATCTAGAGTACAGTGGTTAAGTGAGTGGGGGAGCATCCAGTGCAAAGAGGCAGAAGGCATTGAAGAGGATATCCAATTTAGTTAAGGAAGGCTGCTGTGTGGCACTGTAGACTATGTCCGAGTAGTCAAAAATAGGTAAAGTCATTTTCTGGATGAGCTCACTCCTAGCTGGGAGAGGTAGGCAGCTTTGGTTCTTGTAAAGGGCTCCTAGTTTGGGGTGCAGCTTTTTCAGGATAGAGTTTATGTTTCCAGAAAAGTTGAAGTGCTGGACAAGCCAGACCCCAAGGTACCTAAAGGAGGAAGTGTCCTCGATGATTGTACCATCAAGGATGTGGAAGAATGGAAATTTAGCTAGCTTAGAGAGTCTCTCCCTAGTGCCAAAGGTCATGAAGAATGTTTTCTTAGCATTGAGGAAGAGCTGATGGGAGCTTAACCAGAGCTGAACTTTCTTGAAGTCATGCTGGAGACTGAAAGCGACATCAGAGGGGATTTACAGAGCAGAAGAGAACTGTATCATCAGTATATTTATGAATTGATGAATTGGTACAGACTGATGGGAGATCATTCAGGAAAATGGAGAATAACAGGGGGCAAAGGACTGATCCTTGAGGCACACCAGTGTTTATCGGGAGGGGGGATGTGGTATAAGCAATTTTGACTAACTGGGTTCTACCTACTAGGTAGGAGTTCAACCAGCTAATGGCCAAGTCAGACAGGCCAGCTGAACTCAGATTACTTAGGAGGAGGGGGTGTTAGACCGTGTCAAAAGCCTTAGCTAGGTCAACAAAAATGGCTGACATTCTTAGACCACTTTCCATACATGAGAGAATGGAATCAATGAGCCTAAGAAGGGAAGAGGTGGCAGAGTGGTCTTTCCTAAAACCAGATTGATAGAGAGTGAAAAAGGCAGAATTAGAGAGGAAGGTGGAGAGTTGTGAGAGGACCAGATGCTCCGGAAGATTGGCGACTATAGGGAGAAGTGAAATGGGTTGAGAGTTCCCCAGAGTGGAGGGGTCACCTCCCTTAGGTAATGGGAGAACTATGGCATCCTTCCAGGCATGGGGGACTGTGGCATATGAGAAGGATAGGTTTAGTAAGTCTGATAATGAGGTGGAGATAGCATGAGTGGATAGGAACAGAAATTTGGGGGTCAAGCCCATCTGGTGAGGAGCCTTTAGATGGGTTGAGAGCAAGGAGTGCATTCAGAGTGTCTGTCTGGGTGACCAGGGCAAAGGAGAAATGGTTTGCACAGTTAGAGATTGTGGAGGTTTTCCTAAGTCAGCCAAGCACAGGGTACTTTGGGGAGAAAGTAAGGAGGGCAGAGGCACATGTGGTAAAGCAAGAACTGAATTTCATTGCAACAAAGAGGTGGTCAGAAGTTAGGACGTTGTTTACATAGAGGAGAGGGGTCTGGGGTTTCGATGGTGGGGATAAGAGAGAATGTACAACTTTGCAAAATTTTGAGGTGGTACTTATGTTAGCTTCGAAGGTGGATAAAAAGTATTCAGACTTTGCTAGGCATGTTGCTTTAGTGCAAGAGTTTCTAAGAGTCCAGTATGTATCATGGTTAGCTTGGACTTTGAGGCCTTGTGAGCCTTCCAAGCATGGTCGTGTGATCGCATGCAAACCAATAGTTCTGGAGTAATCCAAAGGAGCTGGTTACCCCATATTCTTGAATGTTTAAAAGGGGCGTGTTTCTTCCAGATGTCAAGAAAACTACCTTGGAAGTAGTCTAGGGCAACACTGACTGAGCAAACAGAGTTGCTAGGGGACCAATCCATTTGGACAAGATCCTGGTGTAAATGGGAGAGGTCAAGGGACTTGTATATGGATGGTCAATATGTCATGTGGTACTTTTGGGTGGTGTATTTTACGGACCATATAAATCATATGATGGTCCTTAGTGTGACTGGGAGGAGGCAGATTCAATTATTCTATGTTTGTGTGTAGTTAGGGTCCAGTCGATAAGCAAATGGTTTCCAATTTTGGGGTTTAGGCGAGTTGGTTCAAGAATCATTTGTGTTAGGTTGAGGGCAGAGATGGCATTGTGTGTTTTGCTTTGGGCAGAGTCTAACCAGTTTAGGTTAAAATCACCCATGATGTACAGCTCCCCTTTAGAGGTGAGCATTGTAATTTTGGTGAGTAGGTTTGAGGCAATAGTAGAGGAGAGGCCTGGATGACAGTAAATACCTGCAATGTAGATGGGGATTGAGTAGGGTAAGGAGAGTCTCAGGATGACAGCCTTATAGCCAGCAGGGATTGAAGCACATAGGACCGTGGTGGTTTGCATCGTGGTAGGGTGCATATCGCTACTGCTACTCCTGCCTGAGCGGTCCTGTCTGTATATATATTGTACGCAGGGATGGCAATAGAATTATCTTGGATTTTAATATTGAGCCAGGTTTCGGATAGTATAAGGAGATCATTGGCAAGGATTAAAGCGAGTGGTTGTAGCAGGACTAGTTTAGGCAGTAGGCTCTGTATGTTGAGGTGGAGTATCTTGAGACCATGTTTGGGGCAGGGGAGGCAGAGGGTGGAACAGTAGGTGATGGGGTGGAGTGGGGTAGGGGTCCAGGGTTAGTATTCATATTCCCAGCAGACAAGAGGAGGACTGAGATAATTATGAAATGAAGCTTTGAGGTTTTATACCAATGCTTCATAGGGGAAAGGCTGGTTAGGGAAGTTGAATTTTTTGACTGGGTGACTAGGGAGGTGGATCAGGGAGGGGCAGTGGACATTGGCCTATGGAATTCAGCAAGGCCTTGACACTGTGCCACATAAGAACTACTACACAAACTGGGAATATGGTGTGGGCAGGACAGAGTGTGGTGGGTGGTAACTGGCTGGGTGGCAGGACACAGAGGGTGGTGGTAAATGGCTGTCACTCCACAGAGGGAAGAGTGACCAGTGGGGTACCACAGGAATCAGTGCTGGGACCGGTCCTATTCAACATCTTCATCAGTGACATTCTGCAGGGACCTAGAAGGCAGAATTTCACTGTTTGCTGATGACACAAAGCTCTGTAACAGAGTAGACACACCAGAGGGTAGACAGAATGAGAAGGGACCTGCAGAAACTTGAAGAATGGTCAAGGGTTTGGCAGTTGAAATTCAATGCAAAGAAGTGCAAGATAATGCATATGGGGCAATAAAACCCTGGCACAATATATCAGTTGAGGGGTGAGGATATAGCATGCACCAAACAGGAAAGGGATCTTGGGGTTATCATCTCTGATGACCTCAAGGTAGGGAAACAGTATGACAAGGCAGCTGGTAAAGCAAATAGGATGCTGGGATGTATAGGCAGGAGCATCACCAGCAGGAAAAGGGAGGTCATAATTCCGCTATACAAGACACTAGTGAGGCCCCACCTGGAGTACAGTGTACAGTTCTGGAGACCATACCTAAGTAAGGACATAGACAAGGTAGAGAAGGTTCAGAGGAGGACAACAAAGATGGTGCATGGATTGCATCACAAGTCCTATGAAGACAGGTTGAAGGAACTGAACATGTACTCCCTGGAAGAGAGGAGGGAGAGAGGGGATATGATAGAGACATACAAGTATCTCACAGGGAGGAACAGGGTGCAGAAATACACCATTTTTGCGAAAAAGATGTAGCAGGTCTAGAGGGCATGGGATGAAGTTGGAGGGAGGACAATTCAGAGGAAACATGAGGAAGAATTTCTTCACAGAACGGGTGGTGGACAAGTGGAACACCCTGCCAGAGGAAGTGGTGGGGGCTGATACAATCACAGGATTTAAGAATGCATGGGATAGACATAAAGGAATTCTGGAGGTCAGGGGTAAGGGGCAACAGACTTCTAGGAAAACATAAACTGAACTTACAGGCTCAAATGGGCAGACTGGGTGGGCCATAGGCCCTTATCTGCTGACACTGTCTATATATCTATGTATCTATGTAGAATAATATGAGGAGACAAAATGGATCATTAATGAGCTTAGGATGGCAACTGAGTTGAGGACAGGTGTGAGGGAAGCGCAGGGAATGGAAGGGGAATATGACCAATAATGGTGAATATGAGTTAAGGAACCTGCACTTGGGAGTGTAGGTTTAGGATTAGTAGGTGTATTTTTTGGGGTGGTTCCATAGTAGTTATTTATTTAGTGCAGTAGGGAACAGGATAGGAAAGAACGTAGAGAGTGAGGCATAAGGCAAGAGGTTTTGTATTAAGACAAGTCACAGTGGTGTACATTAGGTGCTGGTTAAGAGTGGAGAAAATGTGCAAACATAGCTAGAGTCAGATAGAGGACATAGAGGTAAAGGAGGTAGAGGTCTTATGAGACAGAGTGCTGTAGACTGAGATGAGTGACTCTAGTGTACAACAGTTATAAGCTGCTAATGGAGAGATTGACACTTCAAAATAATATGAAGTGATCATTTGACTTTTACTGGCTATATAAATGAGTCTCCAGATAGTGTAGGAGGTAGGGGATGGGTGGGTGGGTGGAGGCCGGTGCAAAGTGCCGGAGGGATGTCCTGAAACAGCGAGTGGCTGTAGACTGGTGGGTGGTGGCCAAGAAAGACGCTGCTCAGCTGTAATGGTAGGGTAGCTGGGCAGATCTCCAAAGCACCGTGCCTTTAGGAGCGTCCGGTCAAGGGGCTCCAACGCTGTGGGAAAAGGAGGGCACAATTAAATGATTGCACTACTGGAATGCAGCAATTAATCAAGGGGTGAACAGACAAAGGTGGACAAAAGAGTGGAAACAGGGGTCTGGCAACACAAGGTCTATGGTTACAATGGGGGGATTCAGTTAAGATAAAGAGTAGCAGGGGGTGGAGATTACAGCAAGGAGAAACAAGTGCTCAGGGAGATGTTAGGTAGGGTAGGCTAGAGAAAACAAGAAGCAGAAAGACAGAGACAAATATGGAGAAACAGGGTTAGGCAGATTACATTTTTAGCAATTAGTTAAACAAATATGAACAGAAGCACAAGCTGATTGAACTGTAAATTAATATATACTGTGCAGGTAGATCTTAAACTGTAAACATTCTAAAACAACTTTAATTACACGGAGAAAGGTACTTAGAAACAGTGAATTTTCACAAAAACAGAGTAAAGTTTACAATTAGTTTTAAGAGCAGAGAATAGAGATTCACTGGACAAAGCCTGTATCAGGCAGTGAATCCTGGCTCTGCAGCACAGTAACCAAACAGTGATTTCAGGCCAGGCCAGAGCAGAAGGCCAATCAGAGCTCAAGGTGAAGCGCCAAAGTGAAATTTGATTTATGGTGCAGCTTCGGGAGCATATCTGAAAGCTGGTCCTGGAAGGAGCGGGCAGCTGTAGAGTGGTGGGCGGTGGCCAAGGAAGGTTCAGCTCAGCTGCAGAGGGTAGGGCGGCTGGGAAGATTTAGAAAGTGCCGTGCCTTCGGGAGCACCCAGTCAGAGGAACTGAAGAGTTTGTGAGAGAAGTATGGGGTGGTGCAGAGATGCATGACACCCTATCACCCACAAGCCAATGGGCTTGTGGAACATTTAATGGTACCTAAAAATGATGCTCCAAGCATTTTCTGAACAGCATAGGAGGGACTGGGAGAAATACTGTACCTTCACCTGTTGTTCGATGACAGAGAAGTGCCCCAAGAGTTGACAGGGTTCTCTCCTTCAAATTCTCATATGGTCGTAGGGTGAGGGCCTAGACTTGATCCAGGAAGACTGGGAAGACAAGCATGCCACCCAGGGAACTCCCATAGTGGAGAATGTCCTTAAGTTTAAGGAGAAGCTGATGAAGCTTATGGGGTGGCCCAGCAACCATCAGCTGCCCAGGCAGAAGCAAAGGTCTGGTATGATTGCGAGCCAAAGCTTGCTCTACAGTGCAGGCCAGGAGTAATGGTCTTAATTCTAGTCCGGAAGGACAAGCTGCAGGCTGAGTGGGCAGGACCATACAAGGTTGTTCAACAGGCCAATGATGTGAAGTATGTTGTAGAACTGCCTGACAGGAGACAAACCCAAAGGATGCACCATGTCAATATGATGAAGCCATATCTAAATAGGACCAACATGGTGTTTGCAGTGTGCAGTCCTGGGAAGGGGACAGATGAGGAAGATCTCCTCCTGGAGTTGCTAGAGGAAAGCAGGTGGGAGTCCTCTGTGGAAACAATCAAGCTGTCACCCCAGTTGACCCCAGAACAGACCCAGGAAGTGAGGGAGGGAGGTTTTAGAGGACTTTGCTCCTTTATTTACGGCCAAGCCCAGATAAATCTCTTTAGCGACTCATGATGCAGCCAGGGGGACACAAGTGCCCATATGATGAACAGTCTACTGGGTGTCTGAGGCTGTCCTAAAGGATATTAGGAGGGAGTTGAAGGAAATACTAGTATTAGGAGTAATCCAGAAATCACACAGTCCCTGAGCCTCAGCCATAGTCCTCATCTCCAAGCCAGGTGGGTCTATCTGCTTTTGTATGGACTATCATGAAACATAGAAGCTGATGGCAGAAAAGGACCACAAGGCCCATCAAGTCTGCCTATTTCTTTTTCTACCTTATGAATGTGCCATAGGCCTTTGCTCTGTCAATGGCCTATCTACTCATACTCATCTGTATTACTCCCTTCTGCCTATCCCATGCCTGTTTGAAACCCTGCACTGTATTCATATCCACCACTTCCTTAGGTAGGCCGTTCCATGCATACACCACCCTTTCTGTGAAAACGAACTTCCTCACATTACCCCTTAATTGGCCTCCCTCTAATCTCATGCTGTGTTCTCTTGTCCTGCTATTTTTCTTATATTGAAATATGTTAGACTCTTTCACCTTGTTAATGCCCTTAAGGTGTTTGAATGTTTCAGTCATATCACCTCTCTCCCTCCTTTGCTCTAGGGTATACTGTACATATTGAGTTCACTTAATCTGTCCTTATATGTTTTCTGATGCGGTCCCTGCACCATTTTGGTTGCCCTTCTCTGGACTGCCTCAATTTGGTTAATGTCCTTGTAAGGGTGTGGCCTCCAGTACTGCATGCAGTACTCCAGATGGGGCCTAACCAGTGTCTTGTAAAGAGGGATTATTACCTCCCTCTTCTGACTTGTGATACCCCTACTAATACACCCCAACATCCTCTAGCCTTACCTACTGCTTTGAGGTCTGCTTGGATAATTTCAGGTCATTGGTGATGATGACACCCAAGTCTCTTTCTTCCTTGTGACTGCCAGCAACTCCTCCCAGCCTAGATGGCTCAGAGTTTCTCTTCCCTATGTGCATGATCTTGCACTTCTTTGCATTAAACCCCAGTTGCCAATCTTCCAACCATTTTGCTAGTTTATCCAGATCTCTTCTCATTCTGCCCACACCATCTGGACCATCTACTCTGTTGCAGATCTTGGTGTCATCTGCAAACAGACAAACCTTACCCTCCAGCCCATCTGCAATGTCACTGACGAAGATATTGAAGAAGACTGGCCCCAGGACTGATCCCTGAGGTACCCTACTTGTGAGTTGCATCTCTTCTGACTGTATACCATTTACCACCACTCTCTGTTTTCTGCCCATCAATCAGTTTGCCACCCAGCTGACCAATGTTTGACCCACGCAGAGCCTAACCAGCATATTAATCAATCTTCTATATGGAACAGTATCAAAAGCTTTGCTGAAGTCAAGGTAGGCAACATCAACTGTTCCCCCTTGGTCCACCACTCTGGTAACCCAGTCAAAGAAATCTAAGAGATTAGTTTGACAGGACCTTTCTTTTGTAAACCCATGCTGTCTTGGATCTTGTGCTCCTATGGATTCCAGGTGTTGCACTATCCTTTCCTTAAGGAGTGTCTCCAAAATGTTGCCCACTGTTGAGGTAAGACTGACTAGTCTGTAGGTCCCTGCCTCCTCCCTGCTACCACTCTTGTGAAGCAGGATCACAAGATCCCTTCTCCATTCTTCTGGGACCTCTCCTGTGCTCAAAGACTCACTAAAAAGTTCTGATAATGGCTCTGCTAGTTCCACCCTTAGCACCTTTAGTACCCTGGTATGTATGCCATCAGGTCCCATTGCCTTGTCCACCCTGAGCTTATCGAGCTCTTGTAGGACCCTTTCTTTTGTAAAGGGACTAGTGCACCCCTCCCTCCCCCCTGTGTCCATGTTGCAGAGCTGTGGGCCCTGCCCTATCTTCTCTTCAGTAAATACTGAGCAGAAGTATCTATTTAGGATAGATGCTTTTACATGGACCGCATCCTCGCACACCCCCTTATCTCCTTTGATCTTAGCAATACCCCCTCTGGACTTTCTCCTTTCACTAATGTATCTATAGAAAGTCTTGTCACCTTCTTTTACAGTTCATGCTAGTGTTTCCCTCGGTTT
This sequence comes from Neoceratodus forsteri, assembly GCA_016271365.2. Taxonomy (NCBI): domain Eukaryota; kingdom Metazoa; phylum Chordata; order Ceratodontiformes; family Ceratodontidae; genus Neoceratodus; species Neoceratodus forsteri. Next base: position 62,975,345 of record CM057459.1, read on the forward strand.
GGGCCTTTGCCTGCCTTACTGCCTTCCCTGCTTCCCTTAGGGAAGTTTGGTATGCCTCCCTATCTTCATCCTGTTGCGTTCCCTTATATTTCCTGAAGGCCAGCCTTTTGGTCTGTCCTTTTCTGCTACTGTGTTTGAGAACCAAAGCAGTTTCCTTCTTTTTTTGCATTTCCTTTTCTCACTAACACAATGGGATATTGCTTCAAGTATTGCATCTTTAATGCTTTCCCACTTTGCCTGTACTCCCTCACCTGTATTTCTTTTTGCCAGGGCTAGCTTAACTCTGTTGGCCATCTTATCAAAGTCAGCTCCTCTGAAGTCCCATATTTTTGCTTTGGAATGGGATGATTTTGTTCTAGTGGCCAAATTGAACCATACCATGTGATGGTCACTGGCCCCAGGTGACCTTCTACCTGAGATCTATGATCCTTCCCTGTTAGTCAGTACTAGATCTAGGATTGCCCTGTCTCTTGTGGATTGTTGTACCAGTAGTCTGAGGCCCTCACCCTGCAGGAATCCACCATGTATCTAGTTCTGGCAGATGTCGCTGCTGGTATTGACCAATCTGTATCTGGCATGTCGAGTCTCCATTATCAGAACCTCCCTTTAACTGTCATGTTTGTATATCTTCTAACAGTAGTGTGTCTTGTCCTCCCCTCATCTGGAGACCTGTATACAAACCCAGTTCATATGGTTGTCCCATTTCCTGTTTTCAGGGTGACCCACAGTTCTTCTGGCTCCTATATGTATTCTGAATTTCTGTAGCTTTGATATTTTCATTGACATAAGACCTCCACCCCCACACACCTTTTGCACCTCAGTCTTTGGAACTGTACATAGCCAGATGACTAAGTCTCCTAAGTGTGGTTACTGGTAAACCATGTCTGCTAATGGCTACTATGTCCAGTTTAGCCTCTGTCATTATTGCCTGCAGGTCTGGGATCTTGTTTCCCAGACTGCGAGCATTTGTGTACATTGATTTTCCATTGATCAGATTTCAGTGAGTTAGTTGTTGGGCGAGGTCCAGCATTTCCCCTGTGCATCGTATGGGGAGCTGGACCTTTTTCTTTACCTGGTGATACAAATGAACTACAAACATGCTGAACTCCTGTTTGACCACTAGCTGAAGAGGGAGGGGTCTTCTTCCCATTCAACATTTCGGGTGCTGCACCCCTCTCCCCATTTGCTAGTTTAAATATTCTACAAAGACATCAAACTTCTGCCCCAATGCACTGACTCCTCCTTAGTCAGATGCAGTTCATCAATTAAGAACTTTCACTCCCAAAACTGTTGCCAGTTCCTACAAACTAGTGTCCTTTTTCCTGGTACCAGCCCTTGAGCCACATATTTAGCTCCCCTATCTCCCCTTCTGTGACCTTCCTTCCATCTGCCCCCTCTCCGAGACTGGCAGGATCTCAGAGAAGGAGATGCTGGAAGAAATGGATTATAGTTTTTCCCCCAGCCTGGTTAGGTGTTCCTTGGTCTCCACAACTGACCGGCTGGTGAGATTGTTAATCTCTATGTGTTCCAGGACATCAATGTTTTCTCCTGCTTCCTGAACAATTTTAGCAATGGGGTCAGTGTCTCTCCATGCTGATGTACCTGGGAGACATCTGAACATTACCCCTGGCTGGAGATACATATCAACTCCCCGAATCATGGAGTCTCCTATGATCAGAAGTTTTTTGGATTTCCTTTTTGCTTTTTTTTGTTTTGGTTCCTGTTTTGGGTGTGTCTTGTTGTGCTAGATCCTGTGCTGCAGTGTCCTGCTCTGCAGTGTCCTCTGCCCCTTTGTTTGATTTCAGAGATAAAGGCAGATATATATTTGTAGTTTTTATATGGTTTGTGGAGATGATATGTTGGAGAGCACTGAGTGATGGGGTGCCCGATTTGCCCCTCCTAACCACCTGCTAACCTCCCGGATCAACTACCCTCTGCGGTCGAGGTGCTTCTGTTGGATGTTGGGGAAGTGGCGAGCGGTTCTTACAATACATTTCCTCTTGAATATGTAATTTGAGGGGTGCAATCTCTGCCCATCCTGCCTGGAGCTGAGCCCTTAGCTCTCCAATGGACCAGCATGTATGAGAGTGTGCTATGTCCTGTAAAACTTCCCTTCTGAAAAGTGTTCCATAGTACCTGCAATTAATGATATCCATTCCAGGTAAGTTGCTGGGTCTATAACCTGGTCAGAGTAATTAGAAGGAAGAAAATGAAAGCAAAAGTTTAATTTTGTGTTTTGGTTGTTTGTCTTTGTATAACTTGTTATAACAAGTTAAATTACTAGTGCCCCTGTAAATGAGGTCACTGTTTAGATAACCGTCTGATCTTCCCCTTCCTGCTTTGCTACAGGAAATGTCACGACTGTGCTACCCTATAAAAGGGGTGTATTGTGGAGTGGTTGGGGATGGGTGTGGGTGGCTGGGCCCTTCCCCTGCTGAAAAAGAAGAACCACAGATGAAAGAAACAAGGAGGTAAGAGCAGAAACAATCAGCCAGCAACAAATGCAGTAGCCCTGAAAGCTTATCCTAATAACAGACAAAACTGTGAAACCTGTAAAGCACCACCTGCAATAGTTTCACAGAAGATATACCCTGTAAGAAACACTTTACTACAGAGAAAAATAAAGCAGTAACAGAAGGTATACCTTGCAAAAGACAATTTGAATCAGAAGATTACAGCAGTAATCAGTAAGCATCCACCTGTAGGCACACCCTGTAATAATGCTGCAGAATGTATACCCAGCAACAACAATTTGAATTAGAGAAAAATAAAGCAATAACATGTTAGCAATAAACAGTAACAATCCCTGTGAGAACAAAATAAAAATAACAACACACAGTAAACTTGCCTAGCCAAAATAAGCCTTAATCCTTACTGTTGCTCTGGTAAGGTTATTTGCTATATCCTTTCAAGCAACCTAGAAGAAAAAATCTCAGGTGCAACTAGGTGCCTTGGCTAGCTAACCTAGTCATGGACTCAATGCAGTCACAAAGTCTGATGCCCTCCCAGTGCCACAGACAAATGAGTTGTTAGACAAGTTGGGGGGCTGACCTACCTAACAACCATAGACCTGACAAAGGGGTACTGGTAGGTGGAGTTGACTGCCAGAGCTAGGGAACAGTCAGCCTTCATCACCCCAATAGGCCTCTTTGATTTTAAGGTGATGCCTTTTGAGATGAAGAACACCCCTGACACCTTCCATTGGTTAGTAAATCAGGTGCTACAGGGTACAGAAGAGTACACAGTGGCCTATCTGGATGATACTGAAATGTTCAGTAATAGTTGGAAAGAGCACCTGACCGATCTGAGGGAACTGTTGGGCAGGATACAAGAGGCAGGACTAACTGTCAAAGCTGAAAAGTCCCAGGTGGACATGGCTGAGGTATTATATTTGGGACATGTAGTGGGCAGGGGACAACTACGTCTAAACCAGACCAAGATAGAGACCATTGAGACATGGCCCATGCCGGAGACCCAGAAGCAGGTTAGGAGCTCCCTTGGAACTGTAGGATACTACAGAAAATCTGTACCAAATTACAGCACCCTGGCAGCTCCTCTATCTAGTTTGTTAAAGAAAAAGCAACCCAAAAGTTAAATGGGACCCAGCATGTAACAGGGTCTTCACACAGCTAAAAGTTGCATTGTGCAGTGCGCCCCTTGCTGGCCAGCCCAGACTACACTAGGCCATTTGTGGTGCAAAAAGATGCATCAGATGTGGGTATTGCAGCTGTCCTCAGCCAGACATCCCAACAGGGGAAAGATCACCCCACTGTGTCCTAAGTAGGAAGCTACTTCCCCGAGAGTATGCATACTCCTCTATGGAAAAAGAATGCCTTGCCCTGGTGTGGTTGCTTAAGAAGTTAAAGCCATACCTCTATGGGAAGCATTTCAAAGTACAGACAGACCAACCACAACACCCTGGTGTGGATAAATCAAATGGGAAAGACAAATGGGAGACTCCTTAGATGGAGCATTGTGCTTCAGGCCTATGACATGGACATTAAACATAGGTTAGGGTCTGCTAATGCCAAAACAGATGGCCTATCCCACCAATTGGAGTGAGGGACAGAACTAGTGGAAACTCTTACTAAGAAGGGCATTTTGCCCCAGGTTCTATTACAGAGGGAGGAGTGTGTTGGGATAAAGCAGTACCTTATTCTTTTAATCATATTTCATGTTATTTTATGTATGAAATACATCAGGGATGCCCATGGTGGCCCAGTCTAACTTGCAAGGGATCATGGGTACCAAAAAAATGCATGGGCCCTAATATGATGAAATTCCTTGTGCTGGGCAGGAACTATTAGCTGCTTAGTCAGGGTCTGGAGTTTGAGTAAACCATTTAAAAGAAAACAAAAGGTCTAATTAAGCATAGCTGAGAGGCCAGGTATCCCAATTTGCTTGTGAGAGACCCAGGCCTCTAGAGGAGCCATGATGTCTAGGGGTCTTTTGTTCTGAGAGGTCTGCTCTGAATTAATCTAATTATAGCTGAATGGACTAGCATTTGGTTAAATTGATGTGCTCAATTTAGCTTGATTGCAGCCATTCAGGGGAAGGGCTGGATCTGCCCCGGAAATCAAGCTGAAACTGATTTGCCTCTGGGCCCTTTGTTCCCTGTGTTCTTTTGTAATAAAATATTAAAACCTGATTGGTTGTGTAGCCATGGGGATGGAATGCTAGTCAACTGTAGGGCAAGTCAGTATCACTGGACATTGCCAATTGAGAGACCCATAAAACAGGAAAACAGGAGTGCAAGACTTTGTAACGCCTTTTGCCTTTCTGCCTGTTGCTAATTCAAGTTACACATGAAGGAGATATTTGCACTGGGACCCTGTCCTGCTGAGAGAGAGCAGAGACGTTTTCTTTTCATGAATTCTCCTGGACCAGAGCCAAGATTTTCAACTACATTTTTAAGGATTTTTGCATTTAAAATTCATCAACCAAGGAATTGACACAGAACTTTAAAACTCAGAATGTTAAAGTGTAGGTTTTTATTGTATATTTCCATTTTCTTTTTCATATTCTATAACCAGTGTCTACAATTATCTGTCTTCAAGTTATTTACTATATTTAGCAATTAATTAGTAAAGCCTTTGGCTTACTTTAAAGGAACACTGTCAAACTTTCGGTTAAATTTTAAAGCATAAAAATGATGGTGTCAGGAACAAGCCTTTCCAATGCAAAATGCATCAACATCACTAAAGGCTCACAGAACTGTTTAGGGTGCACTATTTTTATAAAAATGAATTTCCACTCAGTCCGCCTCAAATGCTGGCTGCAAGCTGGCATGAACTACAGTGACATGGAGCCAAGGGGAAGCTGGTTCATGACCCTGATACTTTTTGGGGGTCCGATAGGCAGAAAAAGTCTCACCTGTTGCAGCATATAATACAGAGTTGGGCTAACATATTCCTTTTCCAAAATGAACTCTGTAAATGGTTTTATTTTCTGTGCAAAATAATGAAGCTGTACTTCTGGACATGCACATTAGCAGTAATTTACATGTCCCGAAGTATGGCTTCATTTTTTTTGCACAGAAAATAAAACCGTTTACAGTACTCATTTCTGAAAAGGAATATGCTAGCCCTACCCTGTGTTATATGCTGCAACAGGTGAGTTCTTTTCTGCCTATCAGATCCCTAAAAAGTATCAGGGTCATGAATGAACTTCCCTCGGCTATGCGCCACTGTAGTTCGTGCCTGAGAGGAGCCGGCATTTGGGGTGGACCGAGTGGAAAGTAATTGTTATAAAAATAGTACACCCTAAACATTTCTATGAGCTTTAAGTGGTATTGATTCATTTTGCATTAGAAAGGCTTGTTCCTGACAGCTTCATTTTTAAGCTCCATAATTAAACTGAAAGTCTGACAGTGTCCCTTTAAGATAATTCTGCCAGTGTCTTTTGTGTGTGTTGTTTTGGGAAAGGGTTGTTCAAACTATACTATGCCTGTGTGGCTGCTTAAGAGACAAACACTACCAAAGTAAAGTACCACAAGGGACTCCGTGGATGAAAGGAGGGGAGGAAATACAAAAGATCACAAGAAGGAGTCTGTGGGGGTTTGAACTGGTCTCTGCATTTCTGGAGAAGGGTACCTATAGGATGTAGTGGGCATTCCCCGAGGGCCTATACACGCCTTTGGCTTTCTGGTTCATTGTGCAGTGGCCGAGAGGGTTCTCTCCCAGGAACACATACTCGAGACTGTATTTGCACTCCCTCACACAGAGAGGGAGCCTCGGGATCCTCTGTTGTCCATTCAGTTGTGAAACAGTGAGCATGCTAAAAGGACAGAAGCACAGTATCCCTGACTCTGATCACATGGAGATTCACTGTAGCTCATGGAATTCCTGCCCCATTGGAGTGGGCTTGCGACAGGCAGTATTGAATGCTAGTACTGATATGATATTGCAGGGCCAATATATTTCTTTTACAATTTATGTAAAAACAGAGAGTACCTTTCAGGAAAGACTTGTGGAGTTTCTCAAGGCAATATGGCTGCAAGATAACAAACAACATAGGTTTGTGGCAGGATGTCATGTTAGATAAATTTGACTGATTTCTTCAACCTGCTGATGAAGGCTGTTGATAAGTGTCAGATGGTAGACATACTATAACCAACCAACCAATCAAGTAGTACTACTTAAAGGTGACCTGCAAAGAACCAGAGCAGACTACTCCCATCCCCACATACTTTCTAGAACTGCTGCAGGAGTCCAGTGCTGCAATCATCTTTATTTTTAATGCTAGTGTTAATTTTTACTAAAAAGCCGAAACTTATGGCCGAGCACAGAAGCACAGAGCGGATTCCGATTGAGTAGGTGCAAGTGCATATTTGGTGAGTGAAGTATATTTAAAAATGACTGGCAAAGGACCAGAGCAACCTGCTCCCATCCCCACATACATTCTAGTACTGCAGCTGGGGAGTCCGGGGCTGCAAGCATCTTTATTTTTTAATGCCAGGGTTAAATCTTACTAAAAAACCAAAACTTACGGCCGAATGCAGAAGCGCAGAGTGCATCCTGATCGAGCCGGTGCAAGCACTTATGGGTATTACACCCATTTAGTAACATGTCAGACACCACTGCTCTTTTTGTAGCAGCAGTGGCAGTAGTTTATTATACTTATTTTATTGCTTCTACATGGGTCTTGATACCTGAAATGTTACTTACAGCAACAGCATGTCCAGGTGTTGTTGTAAGTAATATTTCAGATATCAAGACCCCTGTGGAAGCAATAAAATAAGTATAATAAACTACCACCACTGCTGCTACAATAAGAGCAGTGGTATTTGACACATCACTAAATGGGTGTAATACCCATAAGCACTTGCACCCGCTCGATCAGGATGCACTCTGAGCTACTGCATTCAGCCATAAGTTTTGGCTTTTTAGTAAGATTTAACCCTGGCATTAAAAAATAAAGATGTTTGCTGCCCTGGACTCCCCAGCTGCAGTACTAGAATGTATGTGGGATGGGAGCAGGTTGCTCTGGTCCTTTGCAGTCATTTTTAAATATACTTCACTTACCAGTTCATTTGAATCACAGCAAAAAGAGTGAGGACACTTGCTTTGATGGAAGACAGTTTCTGTTTTACAAGTAAAACTATTTTCACCACTGCTTCTACTGGGATTTGGGTGGGCTTTGGAGGAATGAGGAGGATTATTCACAAGAGGGTAGAAAAAGGTTGGGGTTTCATTGTTGATTTGGTGGGATGGGGTGGAGGAAATGGGGACCCTGGGTTTTCAGGCCAGAGAAAGAATTTACATTACATGTATTTCATCATGTCACTGCAGCTACTGGGTCGTTGGGGCATGGTGGTAGTAGCTGGAGTATTCACAAAAGGGTGATGAAGGAGTGAGCAACCCACTGAGGAGTTGGTGGGACATGATGGGAGAAAGTGAGAACTGGATTTTGTGGGGGATTTTTACATTATATAAACTTCTCTGTGACTATGAGGAGGAAGGAGGAGGTGGGTGCCTTGTGGGTGAAGGGTGGGGGAATGTACTTTAAAACTATGTGAGGTGGTAGGGCAGCATAGGCGGGTGTCTATAATTCAGACAGTGAAGTTGGGAATTCTGTTTTTAAAAACTATAGTGATAGCGATAGTGTGGCCAGTGGTAGTGTATTGAACCATACCAGGGTTCTCCTGAAGCTGATTTTCCTACATTATTCTTTTTTACATGTTTCTGTGCAATACCAATTCCTGCCTGGTTGATGTGGAGATTAGGAGCATTGAGTGGCATGGTAAGTGAGTGGGGGAAGTTATTGTTATCAAGGACTGCAGTGAAAGTGGGGTACACAGACCTGGTGATGACTGACATGGTAAGTAAGTGGGGAGAGGGAATGACTGCTCTTGTTGAAGAATGCAGTAAGAGCAGATGATGGTGCTGAGAAACAATTGGATGTTTTCACTGAGTATTGTATGTGACACAAACTTTGCTGGCTTCTTCATAAGGAGTGAGGGGAGAGTGACATGATGTGCTTGCCCTGAGTAGCAGACTCTCTTAGAGCTCTGCAGTCCGAACTTCAAAAGCGTGGCTTTTTTAATTAAATAGTGTGCCAATAACAACTTAAACTACTGAATTCGTTAGAGGAAAATGGACTAAAATGACTGTGAAAGGAACTCAGAGAATGGGAAAACCAGAAGCTCAACAAATGGATCTACAAACCTCAACTGCCCAGCAAATGGTAGGACAGCCACATAAACGACAGAAGCGGCAGAACTCATCTGAAAGCTCCCACCCATCCTCCCAGCAGCTAACCATTTTCAAACCACTATGGACACATTCTTTATTGAGCTGACTGCAATGAAATTAACAATTTGTGAAACAGCCACTGACTTTGAAAACTTCAAACCTGCTTTAGAGAGCATCACCATGTGTCTCTTATGTGGAAGCCAGGGTGAGCTCAGTGGAGGACCAGCAAGCCAGAGAGCATAAAGAGGTATCAGAAATTAAGAAAAAAATTGGGAAACTGGAAGATGGGCTGAAGGATCAAGAAATCAGGCTGCACAGAAACAACAGACCCCCATAGAATGGCAATATCTACACCCTGGATTCTGCTCACCAATCATTCAAGGAAGCACAGAGACAGGGGGACAAACCCAAAGTAATTATCACCCACTGCTCAAGCCTCCAGGATAAAACATGCATACAAAACCAAGCCTGAGTCAAACATGCTTCGCACTAGAACAGACGCAGAGTACATATCTATAGTGATGTTACACCAGCTGTGAGAGACAGACAAAAGGAACATCAGTAAATTAAAACAAAGCTCCATCAAGCGAAAATACCCTTTAGGATGCTACACCCGGCTAGACTAGTAATAACTACTGACACCAAGAGCCACGAATTCCCCAATGCAGAAGCAGCTTGAAGAGACTTACCCAAGCTGTTCCCCAAAGTATTCACACCCCAACACACGGCCAAGGGGAATCACAGCCAAAACAGCAACCACAACAAACCAGACCAAATCTGAGGAGGGTCGAGGAAAGGCTGGCAGACCCAAATCTCTCAAGGAGGTACTGTAGATCCCAGCTGTTTTCTTTTTAAAACTTTCTTGTTAATTATTAAAAAAAGTAGAAAATATGCTCTCCCATTACTCACTCCTTCTGGACCACAGGGAAACTACATAGCAATCCCAATATGTGATCCTGACAAGGGACTGCCCTGCCCTAGAATTAACCACTCAGCAAACTGAAATGCTGCTGCAAAATCTCAGTCAAAGGAGACAATAATCCGTGAAGGACCAAACATGGCCAAAACGTTTTTATTGCCTTTCTTGTCCTGGGATACTCCATTTCTCCCGCCTCTCAAACACTCTCTTTGTCCCAGTCATTCCAATCAGGAATAATCTACCCCTGCCTTCCTCACTAATAAGGGGACAGTGATTAACAGCAGGACTAGACATCAAAAACCAAAAGTACTAAAGGAACACCTCCAGCTCATAGCCACAGCCCTATACAGACCTGAGAATCCAAACATATTGCAGGGTGCCTAAGCCAAAATAACCACTCTTAAGGAGGATGCAGGGAGAGTGAAAACAGGACAAGACACTTTGAGAGACCTCCTCCGCCTCTCCTGTGGCCACTAGACAATCAACAATCAGCATGAGCAGGAGGGTAATCCATGAGGAGGGTGCATGAGGAAGGGCACCGTCCGTATGATGACTTCGTTTCCCACTGAATCCCTCATGGTGATGGGAAGGTAGAGGCTGACTGGATGGGAGGGTGGGAGAAATGGGCAACAGGATGTTGCTATATGTATGTCTTAGGGAGGGGAGTGAGCACAGCGAGCTATGGGCAGGGAGGGGTGGAGGAGCTGTAGGGGGTGGTGCTACAGTGGTTTGCTGAGCTACGTCGTAGTGTCGGGGGTTGGCCTGTGGTTGGGGTGGATGAGGTACCGGGCTTGGGTCTGGGTGCTGGTGGGATTGTATTGCGCCCGGTCTGAACCTTTTATTTTTACATGTTTTCGACTCCCCCGACATGCACCCCCCTGGAGTTGAGAATCCTTTAGTAGGGGTGTGGTGGGGGATCGCCCCCTCCACAGAAAGCATTGAAATGTATGTCACCAATGCCATTTTCCTGTGTGCCAGGGTGTGAGTGCAAAAATGTTTTCTGCACTCTGACTTCATGATAACAGCGATTGCCTTTAGGCTTTCACCTTTATCACACAGAACCAGAGGACAGGACTCTCAGGGAAAGACAGCCTATTTAGCTTGGGAACATGAGCCAAAACACAAGCCCCAGAGCCCATATAGACTAAACACAACACATGGGCACAAACTTGAGGTACAACCAGTATAGGGGCTGCCAACTTAGACTCAGAAATGGACAAAACAGAGATCCTAAGCCTTTGTGTTCAGACAACACTAAGCTGAGTAAGGTAAAAGGTAAATGCTACTGACTCATATAATTATAAAGAAGGGCAGAATAATCTATCAAACCAAAAGTCAAAAATGGGTTGTTTCCTGAACTTGGGTGTGTGAGTGTGTGTGTGTGTGTGTGTGTGTGTGTGTGTGTGTATGTGTGTGTGTGTGGGATGTGTAACGCGGACCATGATTAGGGATCCACTAACCCATTTCTTACAAGGGTTAGAATAACAGAAACCCTTGAAACACCCATACACAACCTCCAAAAGATGCCCAGAAAGGAGGGGGGATTCATACCCATAAGATACTACATGAAGATCCATGGGTGATCCCATCCCTGCCTCCCCCATCCACCCCAGGATAGACACATATTCACTACACTGTTACCTGGGCTGTCATACACATGCATCTCATGTGTGATATCTGCCATCCCACGAGCAACTGCAGCTGCTGTCATCTACACCACCTGCCCTGACTATACATGCCAGATACTCATGTACAGGCAGAGTGAGCCTAGTACCCTCTAGGTGAGCATCCCATAGCTACTACCAATGAGTGGGTCATCACAGTCAAAGGGAGCCCCCAAATTGTACTACCACCCAGACACTGCTGCAGATGTCACTATCCGCTCCACTGACCCCTATCCCTCATACCAACCAAACCCCAGCATCACCAAACAATACCATACCCCACAGTGGAATGGGGAATTACCAACAGGGAGCCTAGCTGAATCCAACCCCCCCCAAGGGCAGCTGATGAAACCACCCAATTGGACAGCCCCTGCCCCGAATCAGCTGGAAGGAGACTGAACCACACACCCTCAGAGTCCCCTTCCCAAGCCCCAAACCTAAGGCATGCACCTACCCTGCAATGGGGCTAGCGCCATACCAGGGACAGTGGACAGAGAGGATCCACCACCATGGGAGTATATTATGGACTAGATATAAAGGGTCCGTGATCCTTCCCTTACCCCTGACACCAGATACCCGGCGGGGAGGTGGGGAGGAACGAGATCCACTTTGGAATACAACTTACTACAACCAAACAGTTTTTAGTTTCTTTAAAACCAAAAACAAGGTGCTGCATCAGCATGTGGTCTGAAAGCAAAACAAAATGGTATATTAAATGCATGCTGAAAACAGAAAATAGAGTTAAAAATCTATGTTTTCAAGTTAGGGCTTCTTCAGGAATTTAGTCTCTATGTAGTCTATTTCTCTTATAGATTAGTAATGTGTACCAGAAATGTTCTCATATGGACAGCGCTCTTCATTGTACAATTAACACTAACATGTAAGTGCTTGCTCAGACCACACCTGCCACAAGGCAAACCCAATCCCCCAAGGGGACCAGGGACAGCCCACCAAAGCTCTGAACCAGAACACTATACAAACTTGCCAATGAGTAAAGGAGCTCTATCCTTTGGCATATTCACACCTATACAAACACACACCCTGCTTCCCAATGGCTAATACCCATCACTACACCACGTGGAATATTGGGGTCGCACAAACAAAAGAAAAAAGGTACCAAGTTATTAAACACTTAAGATCCTTAGGAACCAACATTGCCCTCCTACAAGAAACACACACCACATCACAACAAGCCCACCCATGGAGAAGAGATTGGGTGGGGCAGGCATTCAAGGCAGGAGACAACAACAGGAAAGCAGAGGTGGCAACACTGATAAATAGATCAATCCACTTTGAAACCGAAGAAGAAGAACACACAGACCCCAAAGGGAGGTTCTTAATTCTAAAGGGCAAATTAGGGCAGACCAAAATAACTCTAGCCAACATATACGGCCCAAATACAGATGAACCACAGTTTTACACCACCTTACTCGCCATACTGTTAACACTGCAAACACAATTTATCATCCTAGCTGGGGACTGGAATCTAGTGCTGGATAACACAATGGACAGATCCCAGTTGCGACGGCCAGGCTTATCCCCAGCACAAAGATCCCTCAAAGAACTACAGGATTCACTTGGCCTCATTGACATGTGGAGAGTCCTACACCCATCAGATAGGGAATACACCTTCTACTCAACTGCCCACAAATTCAACTCTAGGATAGATTACTTCTTAACATCCAAATCCACACTCCACACTACTCAGGCCTGCGAGATTTCTCCTATGGTCATATCTGATCATGCTCCAGTAACCCTCTCACTTCCTCCTCCGGACTCCACAGATCAAGACTTCATCTAGAGAATAAATAATAACCTGCTCAAAGATCCAACCACCTTAGACAGCATAAGAAAGATGATCAAATGCTTCTTTGAACATAACAGCAACTCCATCCCAGGACAAAGAAACATATGGGGAGCCATATGATAAAGGGGGAACTCATACGTTTAGCATCAACACATAAGAGAAAGAGAGAGGAGGCCTGCAGAATACTACTTCAGGAATCGGAGATCTGGAGAAAAAGATAACTAGGGACAAATCCTTCCCTACCCTCTCCCAACTTAGTAAAGCTAGAGCAAAATACAGCAAGCCCCTAACAGAGCAAGCCAAATTCACCATTTTTAGAGCCAAAACCAAGTATGCTGACCAAGGGGAAAAAGCAGAGAAACTACTGGCAATCCACATTAAACAAGAAGAAGCACTCAAAACAATTACAAACATCTGATCCAAAATGGGTAATACCTCTCCAACCCAAGGGAGATAGCTACGAATTCAAGGATTTTTCAGTGAACTCTACACCCCAGACTCCCACTTCCCAATGCTAGAGGAATACCATACATTCCTGTCACAGGCCCACCTACTGAAACTGGATGGTGAATCAGGAAAAGACCTTGGAGCACCCATAACAACACAGGAGGTGAAGCTAGCCATAGGAACCCTCCCAATAGACAAAACCCCCGGCCCAGACAGTCTGTCCTCAAACTTCTTTAAAATCCTGACACCCGATGTTATAGAACCTCTAGCCAAACTATACAACAAAGCCAAACTCAACTCTGACCTGGACTTGATCCTGCAGGAAGCACATAAAACATTAATCCTCAAACCGCTCAAAGACCTGTCACTGATGGGGAATTACAGACCAATATCCCTCCTCAACATCGATTTAAAAATACTTTCTAAGATACTTGCAATCAGGTTGAGCAAAGTCTGGGACAAACTCATAGGCCCAGACCAGGTGGGTTTCATGAAGGGAAGGCTGCCCACAGACCAGATGAGGAAATTGAACCACATTATAGCAGTAGCCAGGGATGAGAACTCACCAGCAGTCCTCATCTCAATCAATGCTGAAAAAGCATTTGACAGGATATCCTGGCAATTTCTATTTGAAACCTTAAACCACTATGGCCTAACCCCCTTTTCACTGAATAGATCCAGCTCCTATTCTCAAAACCCACAGCAAGAGTCCTGTGTAACAAAGTTCTCTCTTAGCCCCTGGAACTGAGAAAAGGAACCCAACAAGGATGCCCACTATCACCCTATCTGTTTAATCTATACCTAGAACCACTAATCAGGAGAATAAACAAGGAAGACACCATACAAGGCGTCCATGTAGGGAAACACAGATACAAACTCTCCGCTTTTGCAGGTGACATTCTCCTACATCTAGATAAACCAGAACTATCCATCCCTCCCGCCCTGAACATACTTCGAGAATTTGAAAGGATAGGAGGATATAAATTAAACATATCTAAAACTAAACATCATGCCCCTCAATCACCACACACACAATGCACACACAATGCAGTGGGGGACCTGGTGCCCAACCACCATGAACTACCTGGGAATAGCAGTATCTCTTGACAAAGGGTCAATTAGGAAAAATAATCTAGACACCAGACGAACACAGATCAAACAAGACCAGACACACTGGTCCGACCTCCAGTTAACCTTATGGGCCCAGATCAACATTATTAAAATGAACGTTATACCCACATTACGTTGTCCTATTACCATGACAGGATGCTTCCTCCCAACCACCTGGTTCTGTACACTCCAAACCACACTAACCACCTTTTTGTGAAATGACAAATCTCCTCATAGAGCATTCCACAAACTAACACAGAGGAAGGAGTTGGGAGGTCTGCAACTCCCTGATTTCTGACTCTACTATCTAGCAAGCCATGCCAGCCAATTCCTATGGTGGCAGGCCCCCAGGGATCAGCACAAGAACACATATACCCCACTGTGGAAGGTAATAGAAACAAACTTATGCCAATCCACAGACATTAGCACAAAAGCACTATCCTGCCTACCACACAAGGTCTTACCCAACAAACTGAAGAACTCACCCATTGGCATCTTGAACCTGGTCTCCAAACAATTACACAACCCCCTGGGCTCTAACCCAAAAGTGGACCCAACCCAACCAATAACCCAAAAGCCTAACTTTAAAATAAACAGAGCACCCCCACCGTCCAATTTATGGGCAAAGTAGAACTAAACGCTCTTGGTGTCTTACTGGAAAATGACACCATCCTCACTGATCTGGCCTTGCAACAAAAAATGAAACCAACCCAAATCCCAGCCCTTCCCTTTTTACAAGTATGACACATGTTCCACTCATTACTCGACCCCAAACCATGGAACACAAGTATCTTCGCCAAATGGGACCATCTACTAACATTATCAACCCAAAGGCATGCAGTCTCTCTTGTCTATAAAGAACTCTTACATGCCAGCACAGACCAGAGAAGCACAACATGCATATACTGGCAGCCTGAATTCTCAGAACTTGAATCACCTACGATCACAGCTGCTGTTTGGAGAGGAACTTTCAAATACCTGAAATTCGATGGGATTAGATTTATGCAGTTCAACATCAACCACAATTTGTACCTAACCCCACCCAGTCAAGCTCCATAAGATGGGGAAGCTAAACTCTGACAAAAATGTTCACAATACCAGACAGACACAGTCACACTAAAACACATTCTATGGGACTGCCCAAAGGCAAAATCACTACAGGAGAAGGTGAAATCAAGCCTAAATCCTTTACTGGGTCTGGAGGAAGCCTTCTCCCCCGGGGTCTGCCTTTTGGGCCTAGGCTTAGACAAGCTAATGGGAAACAGGAGATTCCACATTGCACTCATCTCTGCAATGGTGAAGAAGCTGATCTTAAATCATTGGCTCAATGACAAAGTGCCAACCTATGATGAATGGCTCAATGCCATTCTGGAGGCACTAAGAACAGAAAAAAGTATCTGTTACATGAGAAAAAACCCTAAACAGTACCTTAGCAGATGGAGCTGGTTAGAAACCCTCCTGCTACAATCGAGAGTAGAGCCTGCCTCAGACCACAGTACTAATCTGAGCAATGCACAGAAGACCCTAGGAAGGGGTGCGTAAGAACACAATGTATATCTAGTATACCTGCCCCCCTCAGGGCTGCAACGTGACTGCTGTCAAAAATGCATATCTTTATGTCTAAACCAACTCATCCCTGAATGTTGATGGGATGTAATGCTTGAACTCTTAAAGAGATGTGAGAAGGTCCAACTGAAACTGTAAAATGTCTATTATAGTATTGTGGAATAGTGAAAATGTTCAATAAAGTTTACTATTTAAAAAAAAAAAAAAAGGAGGGAGGGACCGGGCAAGACCAACTGGCTAAGAAGGAAAAAAATGGCAGACAAATCATTTTTAATATTGCTTTGCTGGCATATGGATTTTATCAGTAAACAGGCAAATAGCACTCATATTTTTTTTAAGTATTTTAAATTAATAAAAAAATATGGGTACTTAGTTATGTCAGGCAACTGGATTGAATGACAAAAACAAGAAAAGCTGCACTCAGGGCTAATAATGAAAAAAAAAATTACAGCAAATAAATTAAAAGTAACACACGGAGACCAGACTGTAAGACTGAATAGCTTCAGCCAGCCCAGTGGCACTTATGGTTGAGGCACAGGATGCCACACCACGCCACACTGGCAACCCAAGTGTGGGAGTGAGCTCTGAAGCTGCCTGGGATTGGTGGGGAGGAGGGCTTGGGAGATGATTGTAGTGGCCACTGAGCTGCTTTCATATCCTGGATTGGGAGGTAAAGTTTTCCTGCTCTCGGCTGACACGTGGTAGAGAGCAGGTGTCAGAGAGAGGTCTGGAGGCTGACACAATGTCAGGAGGTGGAAGGAGCATGTGCTTTGGGAACATGCATGATGTTGCCCTGCATGTGGCCACTCCACTTAAGGGAGAGAACCACAAATACCCATGTCTCTCCATGGCCATATGTGATGGCTTCCAATGCCCTCGGACCCTGCTCCTTGTAGATCCCCACCAGTGAGATGGTGGGGGGAGATGCTGATGGGGTTAGGGGTGAAAGGGGGCCTGATGACAGGAACAGGTGGCCACAGAGGAGCAAACAGCACCAGAAAAAAAGACTGACTAGCTTTACTCTCCCATGATGACCATGGCAACAAATCCCGGTGCTTTAACGCATGACAATCCTTCTTTGAGGGGAGTGGATAGCTACGCATGGACAAATCTTAATTATACAGCTAAATTAAAGGGTATACATTCAATTTACTGCTAAGCCACTAATTCATGCCAGAAGTACAGACAGTAAAACACTAATTGCCAGATATTCAAAGCTTTGCGCGATTCGCAAACAGTTTGCACGGGATTAGCGTGGGTCTGCTATATTCAAAAGGCCAACTACTGCACACAAACAGCAGTAGCACTGGGCAAACCATAATGATAAGCAAGGGACATAGTGTACATGAATACAAGTGCTATGAGATATTCAGCGACTAGCACCGCACTAAGGTGTTTAGCGTGACATAGCATGACCCTTAGCGTGGTGCATATTACCGCCCAGGAAAAGCATGTCTTAACCCTGGGCAAACAGCTTTTCACATCATTGGTGTATTACGCGGTGTTTGCGTGGATTTGTGTGGCTTGCGCGACCCTAACATAAGAGTATGACACTTAGAAAATGCCAGACATGGAGGGCACATGCTGCTCACTGATAGCACCACGATGATGCCAACAGCTGCCACCAGTCCCAGCCAAGCACAGCCAGAAAGTGGTGATCCAACCCACACGGGACATCATGGTAGTGTGGCCATATAGTATACACCTGCAGACCATACGGCTGTGGTGCCCAACAGATGCCAGCACACACATGCAGCACTGTGGGCATGGTGGCCATTGAGGGGAGGGTGTATGGGTGGCCAGACCTCACCACAGCCCAGGTGTAGCCACAAGGCTGAGACACATCACACAGTGCAGATGTGCCAGTAGTGGGAATACGCCACCACCTGTGTGCCTGTCAGATCTTACATGACCCCTCAGCCACATGCCACACAACTTTACAGATGCCACAGCACACACAGCCAGCCATGTATATGTCACTGCATGCATCCCATGCCACAGGTGCAGCATCTGTGGATCACACAACAGCGTAACAGTACTGTCCACTATCTGTAGTTACCTGCAAGCTGGGCCTGTCACTGTGTACAGTGCAGTGGTCATGACTGCCCTACATACCATATGCATTGCTGTGTCCCTCACACTACCAGCCCCTTGCTACTGTAGTGTCTGCTGTGCACTGTGGCATGACCTACAGTGTGACTGTTGCATGCAGCACCATCACCACCTGTGCCTATGCTGTGTTGTCTCCTGGGATACATTATGCTATGTTATGCTATGCTGTACTGTTCGCATGTAGCCTGCAGCTATCGTCATACACTGCCTGACTGACCTACAGGTGAAGCTGCGGTCAGACGTGACCAGCCCCTCTACTTCCAGACTGATCTACAGGTGGAGCTGTGGGACCCTGCAGTAACGCTGGGCAAACTGCATGAAAATCAGGGCATGATGAGATGCTAATGTGACTGTTTGCCCAGAGATTATCTAAGTAAGCTCATTTGCATGTCACTTGTGAATATGGCAAAGTTTAGCGCCATGCTAACGTGTTTGCACCAGGCAAACAGCTTAGCTCCGTGCTAAAGCCACGCTAACATGTTAGCATGGCACTAACGGTTCAGGGAATAATATACAGTGTAGATCACTGTTCTTTCCCATCTGCTGCTGCCTGCAGCTGTACTGGGTCCACGCTTTTGCTGGCACACACATTGGCCACAATAGTACATCTCTACCTACCCTCACGTCACTGTGCACTGCGTTGTTGTTGTGGTTTGCACTTCCTGGTTGCTATATTCACTGCTGTCTTAATCCTGGGCTACGTTTGCCCTGCACTCCCAGCCCAGTTTGCACGGCCTCATTCCCATGCTATATTCAGCAGCTGTTTGCCCTGAGCTATTCCTCTTGAATATAGCTTGCTTTGTACTCTGGGCTACGTTTGCCCGGCGGGCAGTGTTAACTTGACCCAGGGGCAATGTTTTGAATATCTGGTCCTAATTGTTTAAAAAAAACAATAAAACATTTACAATCCATTAAATATCCCATGATGTGCCGACATGTATGAATATGCTGGACAAAAATTGTAGTATTATAGTATATAAAGCACAGCGAATGAGAAATGTGGAGGGAATGAGGAGAGCACAAAGAACTGAAATGGGAAAAGATTTAATCGGGTTGAAGGACTACATTTACCCACAGCTTAGTGTGCCCATACTGCTGATGTTAAACCTATTCTTCCTGCAACCATTTTCTATTAAATTTCTATACTCAAACTGTTCTTGTCAATCCACACTGTATATAAAATTTTCATTAAACTGCTACAGTTTAATCTGTTTTTTATGTTTGCATGCACATGTGTACAGCAAACATTTTGTTTCAAAGAACCACATTTCAGAGGTGTGTCACTGCTGGATCTAGTGCAGCTCAGGCTGCAGAGAGGTTGCAGTGACAGTCCAATGATCAGCTAGGCTGATTGTGATGCGTTTTCCTTTTGCAGGCTTGGAAACTTCTTGTACTTGAAAGGAATCCACCTCTCCACTCCACAGAGCAGCTGGCACCTTTCATTTACATAAATCCTCCTGTTCTATTTTTTATTTATAATAATAATAATATTCTATTTAAAATGCGCCTTTCTAAAACTCAAGGTGCTTTAACAGTAAGAAAAAATGAAATAAAACAGGATGCAATAAAACAGTAAAATACAGGGTTTCATGAAATTCAGAATATGGATACCGTCATACAGAGTAGGCTCGATGCCACAAATGGGTCTTTAGGACCTGTTTAAATCACTCCACAGTCATGCACTCCAAATGCTGACAGGGTAGAGAATTCCACAGGGCTGGGGCTGTGTACATAAATGCACAAGCCCCTGGAGATTTTAAAGAAACCCTTGGAATCTCTAGCAACCCCTCATCAGCTGAGCGGAGTGATCGCCCAGGGCAGTACGGAACCAGAAGCTCTTTCAGGTAGTCCAGACCCAGTCCGTGTAGGGCTTTATAAGTCAGAAGTTCGACTTTAAAGATGATCTGCCACTGCACTGGCAGCCAGTGCAGTTCACGTAGCACTGGAGAGATGTGACAAGTCTGGGAGTTTCTGTCAATAACCGGGCTGCAGCATTCTGCACTAGCGGCAAGCGGAGGTTATCAACCCCAGGTAGCCCTAAATAAAGGGAGTTGCAATAATCAAGGCACAAGGTCACAAAGGCATGGATCAATGTAGGCAGGTCACCAGATGGAACTAGGTGCTTAACCATGGTGATGTTCCTCAGGTGATAAAAGGAAGATCTGATGACTGCCAACACCTGCGACTGCAGTGTCAGCCAATCATCAAAAATCACCCCCAGTTTTCACACCCATTCAGAGGTAAGGAGCTGGGAGCCTCCAAGAAAGAGTCCCGAAGGCAAACCCTCTCCCAACCCCTATATCTGATGCCCTGGATCCACAACCATTACCTCAGTCTTTTCTGAGTTCAACCTCAGCCAGTTCGAATTCATCCAACCCTGGATATCAGCGAGGCAGTTGTTAAATGCCAAGAAAGATCTATCCTGGTTGGGTGCAAAAGATAGGTAGAGCTGGGTATCATCAGCATAGCAGTGAAACCTCAGCCCATACCTTCTTGCAATGTCTCCGAGGGGAAGCATGTACACTGCGAACAACATGGGGGACAACACAAAACCCTGAGATACCCCACATAACAGAGAGACTGGGTCGGAGGAATAAATCCCTGACACCACCCTCTGAGTTCTGCCAGTGAGGAAGTATTTAAACTACCTGAGGACTGTATTGGACAGGCCACAGATGAACCTCAGGCATTCAAGAAGAACCCCATGGTCCACAATGTAAATGCTGATGAGAGATCCAGAAGAACCAGAATGGAATGGCTCTTCCGATCTCTTGCCATCAGGAGATCATTGAGCACCCGAACCAGTGCAGTCTTGGTACTATGCCTCTTTCGGAAACTGGATTGGATAGAGTCATAGATGTCATGGATGGTCAAATGGTTCTCCAGTTGTAGGACCACTACTTTCTCAATCACCTTCCCCACCAAGGGAAGGTTAGAGATTGGTCTGTAGTTGGCAAGGCAGTCTGGGTCCAGAGAAGCTTTCTTCAGGAAGGGTGTTACCACTGCCTCCTTCAGGGAGCTGGGAAACTAACCCATCTTGCGTGAGCACCAGACTATCCATGCTAGGACCGGGCCAATGGTATCACAATAACCCATAATCAGGGTAGTTGGGCCCGGATCCAAACTACAGCACATAGGGTGCATACCCTGGACAATCCGCATGACATAGCTGAACTCCAGCTGGTCGAAGGTACTCCAGGAGAACTGAGCGACAGTGACCGAGTGCTGATCAATAGTATCTCCCATAGATTGTGCTGGTTGGAGCACTGCCCTGATGTCAGCCACCTTAGCCACAAAGAATCGAGCGAGCTCTTCATACTCCACTTGTGAAAAGGCTCTTCAAACCTGCAGGCAGGCTGGGTTGCACAGTCTGTCTACAGTTCAAAAGAGTTGAGCCGGTCTGTTCTGAGCAGTCGCAATCTCCTCGGACAGGAATTCTGCCTTCTTACAGGTGATTGCAGATTGATAGACTTGGTAATGTTCCATCAATCTAAGGTGGTCAGCATCTAGGGTGGTTTTTGCCAGCAACGGTCTAATCTTTGTCCTTGTCGCCGCATCTCCCTTAAGGTCCCATCAAACCAGGGGGACCCGAGGGCAAAGGGAGAGAGGACAAACTCGGATGGGAGTAATGGCATTCAGAGCTGTAGAGATGGCCTTATTATAAGCCAAAACCAAGGCATCTGGCTCATTGCTTGCTCCAGGAAGCTCCAATAGGTCAAGTGCCGCCGCCAGGCCTTCAGAGCTTAAATCCCACAAAGGCAGTACCTGACCATCTCCACAGGAGTAGGCCTATGAAAGGGGGTGCAGAAACTGAACCCCATAGTGTAATGATCAGACCAACTGATAGGTTCCACTACTCAAATCAAAGGCTTCGATCCCCAGGAGGAAGACTAGGTCAAGAAAGTGACCATGTTTGTCAGTGGTAGAAGTAACAACTTATGTAAGGCCCAGAGATGTCATCAACTGGAGGAAGTGTTATCCAAATTGCGAGTTAAGTCATCAACAGCAGGCATTGAAGTCACCCAGAACCAACAGCCTGGGCGACTCAAACACCATATCGACCACGAAATCCGATCACTGAGTACCCAGCTGCAATAGCGGCCTCTAATGTGGGGCCAGCATTCTCATCCAGCCAGGTCTCTGTGATGCATGCCGGATCCACCGACCCAACAAGATCTGTAATAATTGCAGTCTTATTTTTTAATGGATATGGCGTTACATAACACCGCTCGAGTTGGGCGGGCTTCTGGAGCCACCCGAGCTGGCTGTCCACCAATATTGGTGGTGCCCATGGGTATGGAGACTAGGCATGGCGGACCATGATCCAGGTTCTATTTCACCCCAGGGCATCTTATGGGCCTTACTACCCCAATGTGATGGCCCCACTCATTCGTCTTCCACAGTTCACACCCCCTTCCCCATTTCCCCTCCCCCGCGGACAATGCCCTGTGCTCTGCAGCACTGGTAAGTTGAAAATTGAAACGGGGGAGGGATAAAAGGGCAGAGGTGCGAAGGGTGGAGGAGGAATAGTGCATGACCGTGAAGCCAGGCCTCCTACACATATTAATAAGCCCAAACAGAAACAAAACACACCAAGCCCACCCAAAAATTAAAAATCCCAACTAATTAACTAACCTAAATTCACAATAATAAGATAAAACAAAAGAAAGTAAATACATAAATAAAATGTTCCATCAACTCTCACTTCAAGAAAAAGAAAAGAAAAAAACAAAACAACCCCCAACCAAACACCTTAAACTAAAACTTAAAATCAAACAATAAATATAACTCTTCAATGCACCCCAATAACATTAAATACACTAAAAACAAATAATTTAAAATGAAGCAAAAATGGAAACTGCACAGTCTAAAGGTCCAGGAAAACACTTTGGAAGATGTAGGAGATCAGTCATATAATAATTAATGGATTCCTTGACGCAGAAACTCGGACTGTAAAATAAAACAACAGGAAAAAAATCACAACTTCAGCCCCCTAGGACCTCTCACAGCCGAGGGGGCCTAATGATATGCAGGGACTCTCACTCCCTTAATGAAATGAAAAATAAATATATCCTAGAACTTTACCAACCCTCAAGCACTCCTCACTGCAGGGAGGTTAGATAAGGAAAGCAGGCACTCTCACTGCCAATGAATAACATAGCAAAAATAATGAATAAATAGTTTGACCATGTCCAGCAAAAGTCCAAGGAAATCCTCTTCTCTGGAACACCCAATCATGCCAGAGCAGGGTCCTAAAATCCCAGCCAGGGGGCTGAAAGTGCAGAACCACAGCTACCACTGTGGGTCTCCGCTGGGCCAACCCACTGGTAGGCCCCTCAAAAAGCCTAGAGGATCCCCAGCCCAGCCCGCAGGCTACCCATCAAGCTGAAGGCCGCAGGCTCCTCTAGCAGCGCCCCACAACCAGACACTCCTGAAGGGTCGGGACCAAATTGCTCACTGCACTGGGTTAAACTGCACCTCTTACAGCTCCAGCACACCTCTCAAGGCCAAAGACAGCACTCATTCCACCACACCGAAATGGCCCAAATCCGGAAATATCTTCACTCGCAGCCAGACAGTTCCTAACAACTCGCCTCCTCTCCACAGGATCTCCTCCCCTCACAAGTCGCAGTTCCAACTTCCTTGTCAGCCAACTATCAAACCAAACTGGGCCAACAGCAAGGATGACAGGCACCACCAAAAATTCAGCCACTAACCAGGGCACTGCCAAAATGTCCAAAGCAAGAGGACTAAATCTCAAAATAACCAACAATTAATCCAGGAAAGTCCACTAAATCCAAGTAAATCCAGGTTACGTTAACCAAGCCAGCAGGCCCGGCACAGATGTAAAGAGTGGAATTGGGGCCAGATGAAATGGCCCCAAGTGCACGCTTCGAGGGGTTTCAAAATGCCCCGATGTCGCTCCAAAATGCTCAGCTGTTTAGTTTCCACTCCTACTGGGCTCACAGGGCAACTTAATAATTACTCAGTATAGCGACAAGTTTAATAAACACGACTGGTGCAAAACACGACTTAGTACAAAAACAGAATACGAAAACAAGACAAGACAGGTGAATATGATTAAGCAAGTTGGATACTAGCAGTCAGAGCAGCCGGCGGCATGCCCAGCCCAGCGGCCATCACACAATTTTTTCTGGCTGAACCACCAGACCCCAAAGTGGAAGACAATCACCCCATGTTGTCCTGAAACAGAATCTTGAACTCCCTCCCTTTGCTGAGTATCCCTTTCATCTCCCATTGCTTCCCATGCTGCTTCTGAATTTGCAAACCTGCCAACACCAGGGTGCCCAATTTCTGGTGCTGGCTAGTACCTTTCACTGCACCCATTTCCATCGTGCAACATCAGGGAGCCAACCCCCGGCACAGCCAAATATGACAATGACAATGGGGTGGAAAATCCCCAGTGCTGCTACCTGAAATAAAGAATGCTGTCCCTCATAGCCTCTGTTTTCTTTTTTTTTTAATCCCTGCAAGAAAGAAAATGGTCCATTGATGTCTGTTGCTGCCGCCACCCCTCCACCACTGTTACCCTCCCACACCTCACCCTCCAGCTCAGCAACCGCCACCCCACAACCCCTCACACCATACTTACCTACTGAGTGTCCAATGCTGTAATCCTCTCTGGATCGGAGATGTGTCTTCACTCTACAAGGCCAAACTGGGAATTGAGAAAATCAAGTACACAGTCGATGGGCCCAATTTTCAGTCAGTTTTGATTGACACAAGAGATTGCAGCAAAGGAGTTTGCCACAAGTGGTGAGTTGAGGCAACACTTGTGGCAAACGAGATTTTACAACCTCTCCTGCACTGGAGCCAGGAACAACTGTGGCAAAGCCCCTTTGTGCCAGGGTTGCAGCCAAGACCCCAATGTGCCCAAACACAAGGGGACTTGCACCATGGCAGGGCTGTCACATCCCATTATTTGCGAATTTCAAAGCCCCACCATGGACACAGCCGGGGACACCACTTAGATCAGCCAAGAGGTGGTCTAAGTGGTTGTGGCAGTGATACTCCAGAGGACAGCAGGCAGTGGAATGCAGGATAGGCAGGAGAGTAGGGGGGTGTTGGGCATGGCTATCCGTCACCCTGGAGTGCCTTTGCGCCCAGCAGGGTGCCACCCCAGTGAACCAAGAGGGCATCACAGATCCATCAGTAGTGAACCACCCCATTCTGAGGATGTCTAAAAGCCCTGGTGCTAAAGTCCCTTCCCCTTGTGATCTCTGATCACACCGTGAGGACCAGAGGACGTGCCCTGTGAAATAGCAGCACCCCCCTTCCCCCCAATCCATGATGTCCTGCAGGGGAAACTAAATCCATCATTAAGCCTCATCCCAGTCCATCCATCCTCCTGTGCTTTTGGCGTGCTCACACAGAACTACAAAGGCAGTACCTGGTGGTCTAATGGCCTTCCACCATCCCCACCCTGACAGACAATGGTCAACCCCTCCACTTCCCCATCCCCGAGCTACTTCTGTAACTGGCACTGCCTTCCTCACACCACCACGGCCAGCTGCAGAATGTGTTATGAATGTATTGTATACTGTTATACAGTACACACATAAGGCATTCTGTGGCTGGCCATAGTGGTGTGTGGAAGGTAGTGCCAGTCACAGAAGCAGCTCGTGGATGGGGGGGAGTGGTGGCAACCACTGCCTGCCGGGGTGGGGAGGGTGGAGGGGGGCACTTGACTACCAGGGAAAAAAATTGGTGCATGGTTATTTTTTATTTTATTCAAGGAGATTGGGGATGGGGTGGAAATATCACACATGGGGGCACTGTACATTGTTGTTGGGGGTGTCTAAGGATCGCAGGAGGGAACTATAGCACCAGGATTGCAAGGGGGATGCGTCCTGGCCCTGTGCCGAAGCGTCCCACTGCATCACTCATCTTGGCACAGGGCCACCTGTTGTGGCTAATCCAGAAGGTTTGCCACACGTGGCAAATTGAGGCAAACCTTCTAAAATAGCTACTTTTGCCCTTGCCACAGATGCATCAGATGCAGCCCCCTACTTTACCGTGAGTTGTATCCAACACAGGTGGCTTTGAAAATCGGGCCCAATGTATTTCAATATATTTTGAACTTGTAAGTGACTAAGATTGGAATGATGGGCCTGTCATTCCAGTCTTCCTCAGTTTCATGTGGCCTTGATTGGTTTGGGGCCTCTCCCTCCTTTTGATCATATATTTTTCTGTATTTCACTGAGGCTGGCTGAGCTGGATATCGGCTTTCTGTGTTGAACTTGTACTCATAACATAATTTTTTAATATTTTTACCCACATTTTCTACATGACCTCTTTGGGACCCCACCTCATGAACAAGGAAGGTGAAAGTTTTCAAATCTAGCCAGAAAGGTGATTTTACAGTCACTCCTCAAAATCACCTTTCAGGTGTGATTTGAAAATGTTCACCTACCAGGTTCATGAGGTGGGATCATAAGAATACTACAGTACGTTGAAAATATTGGGGAAAAATATTAAAAAGCAAAACAATTATAAATGTATGTTGACATTTTTCAATGCTTGTTCATACTTTTGGCAATTTTCTATATTTTGGCACCAGATTTTCTCCATAGCCATTTTTTCACACCACTTTGTGAACCCGACAACTGTCATTTTTCAGATCTTAGCCAAAATGTGTGTATGTGTTGCGAAATTATGTTTAGGCCTGGATTTGAAAATGTTTATCTACCAGGTTCATAAGGTGGTTTATAAGAAGACTATGTTTAAAGTTTTGGGTCAAAATATCAAAAAACAGCAAAGTTATGAAGATACATTGACATTTTTCAATGCTTACCAAGAACTTTGGTGCTTTTTAATATTCTGACCCCAAGTTTTCAATATTGGAATTTTTTTCATACCACTTCATGAACCAAATAGCTGTCATTTTTAAGTTCGCACATGTGCATTGAACTTCTTGCGATGAGTGAATTTTGAGGGGTGTGACACTGTCTGTCCAATGCAGAGTGTTCTGCAAGGGGCTCGACAGTATCACAGCAATCATCAGCCAGGCTGATCGTGATGCTGTTTTGCCTGAAGTGGTCTGCACTTGAAAAGAAAAAGCTGCACCAATCATGTGGCAGCTTTTTCTTTTCATCTGCAGATCACCAACCAGCAAATAGCTATTTGCATCCCGATCAGCCTGGCTGACATCTCCACCCCCCCCCATAACCCCACCAGTCCCTTCCCTCTCCAGCCCTGTAGGGCATAAATAAATTTACAATAGTGCCACCGGAGTGGTACTTCTGAAAGGTGAGAGGAGGCACTTTCCTCCCCTGCCTTCTCCACTTCCCGTTAACTCTTTTTACTCCTCTTCTCCCACCCATGCAGAGTAGGCCACAGCCTAAGCTCTGTACAGGCTGGGAGTTTACAGTGCCCGAAGGATGTTTCACTTAAGCGCTATTGCGCTAGCAGATCCCCCCCCGCTGACATCAGGGTGCTCAATCCCTGTGTCAGCATGTATCCCCCTCCCCCATACATGTGGCACACTGGGAGCCTACCCCAGTGTGCCAAAAAAAACTGCCTCTTTAATGTTTCCAGCACTGGAATGCCCACTCCCAGTGTTGAATGTGCCGCCCCCCCCACGCCGCTATGTTCTCATCCAACCTCGGGGTGCCCAATCCCCAGGTCAGCATTGATCTTCCTCAGTACTCTGGCATGCTGGGACCCCACCCCAGTGTGCCAAAATATGTGTTATTATTTCACCTGTAAAACAGAAAACAGTCCCTCAAGGTCTTTTTTTTTATCCTGAAAAAAAAAAAGGAAACGGTCCCTTGCCGTTCCCGCCATCCCCCTTCCCCAACCCGCACCCTTCCTATGTGTACCCCACCTCCCCACACCCCCTCACCCATACTTACCTCCAGAGGTCAGGAGGAGTGATCTTCTGTAGACTGGGAACACGACTGCACTCTTCAAAGACCAACCGGGAACTGAAGAAATGATGGTAAGCCTTATAATGGCAGTCAATTGGGGGTGGGGGGGTCAACGTAGGTTGATAGCTCAGCCAATTTTTGGAGTTTTGGTCCCAAATTTTCAACATGGGTTTCTTGGGACCCCACCTCATGAACACTGTCACTGTTATTTTGTTTCTCCATCCCAAAAGGTGATTTCATGGTCACTGCACGGAATCACCTTTTCGGACCAATTAATGAAATTACAGAATTACAGTGCCACTGTTCATGGGGGGGGGGGGGGTCCCAAAAAGCACTTGATGCAAATATGGTGACAAAACTCCAAAAAATGACTGCATTACGAGCATCCATTGTGCAGTTTGTACACACACTCGTAACTTCATCAATTTTTAATATTTTCACTCAAAATTTCCAACATTGCCATTGTTTCACACCCTCTTATGAACGGTGCAGCTGTCATTTTTTGCATCCTTCCTAAAATGTGTTATTGCACCTGTGGCACAGAATGGTGCAGTCATTGTGTGAAATCAACTTTCAGCACAGATTAATGAAATCCCAGTGCCACTGTTCATGAGGGGAGGTCCCAAAAAGGCCATGTTGAAAATTTGTTGAAAACATTCCAAAAAATGACTGCATTACGAGTGTGCATTGCACACTTGTAACTTCGCCTCTTTTTCATATTTTCACTCCAGATTTTCAGCATTGTCATTTCTTCACAACTCCTCATGAATAGTACAGCTGTCATTTTTCACATCCTGCCCAAAATCTATTTTCACCCCTGTGGTGCTGAATGGCACACCCTGAAGTTAGGGGTACAATAATAAAATGGGGACTCTTTCCCTGACATGAGATTTTCCTTCTTCCTTGTCCCCCTACCTTCCAGTCCCTTGCCTGTAGTCCCACAGATCCCCTCCCCTGTCCCTTTGTTCAATTTCATGCCATTCAGTGCTGAGAAAAGGAACCATAGGCAAGACACCCTCCATCCCAAGTCATGGTGCCTGATCCTGGGGGCTGCCTACTGGGACCTCTCCTGCCCTGCAAAACAGCTGAGGAGGGACTACAATGAGGAGTTGGTGGCTGAGTGAGGAAGGTTGAGGACATGGGAAGCATGAACAATAGAAAGTTATCCGGGAAATAAATAAGAACCTTGTATTGTTGGCAAGAAATAATGCTACTCAACTGCATGTAAATAAGCTTGCGCTGTGGCCTGTAGCCCTGCCCACCTGGTACAATACTAATACATGTACCAATAGTGAATTCTGGCATTGAAAAAAATGCTTGTTTTAATCCTGACCAAAATGGGATTTTGCACTTGTGGTGTGAAATGACATTTCCTCCAGTATTTTATACTTGACACCTTTCATTTTCAGAAGGGATCATAAAAAGACTATGTTGAAATTTGGCGATCAGAACTGTTAAAAAAAAAAAATGATAAAGTAACATTGTTTGCAGCAATTGCCTTGGCCGAGTGGGGACTATTTTGCATTCCTCTGCTAGTGACCCAAGTTCAAGTGGAAGCTCAGGGCTGAATGGGCTGAGGCTGGGGGAAAGGCACTGCAGTGTGCAACACTCCTCAGCAATGGGAGGGACAGAGCAGTGTTCTGGTGCACACACGATACCTTGTGGCAAGCTGCAGAGCCTTTCCTCACAAGAGGTTGATGTGCATGTTGAGGCATAATGGTCCCATGCACTGCATCTGGACATGTAGGTAAGTCTTGCAAGTTTAAATTGCAGTGCAGGGACAGACCTACAGTTAGTAGGAAGGCAGGGTCCACAACAAATTATACTTCTTACTATGCATACTGTACCTGCCACACAAATCATACATGCAAGCATTTGGCATTGAACATGTGTTTGTTTTGACTAGCTCCAATGGTGGTCTGAACTAGTGGTGCACAGAATTTTCTAATTCTGGTGGAACAGAATTTTGTGGAATTTCTGAAATTCTGCCAACATTTCACCAAATTTTGTTGGAAGCGGAATGGTGAAATTCCACAGCAGAAAAATATGTAATGAGTTTTCTGGAACCTTTCTGTGGCATTCTAGACTGTGGATCTCATTGTTTTCCATTGAAATGGCTGTGGAATGATTTTCCACAGAAAAATACTCTTCCACAGAATATAATTCCATGGATCACTGCAGGTGGAATTCCACTGAGGAACCAGCAAAATTCTGGTGAAAATTCTGCTGGTGGAATGGTCGTTCTGCATTAATTCCACAGGCAGAGTTCTGCATTCTGCACAGCACTAGTCTCAACAACCACTTTCAAAAACCATTTTAACAGGACAGCAGTGTGGATGACAACCATTATAAGCATTGATACCCCTGTTTATCTTAGCTCTACTTGGTTTAAACAGTACAATATTGACAGGGAACAGTCCTGTTTTCAAGGAAATGTCCAGCTAAAAAAATTAAAAATTGAAGTGAGTTAAATACAAAAATATTATACTAAAAAGATCCCTTTCAGTCAATCAGAACATAGAGCTACTGTTCCTTTACTTTTTGATAACCGGACAGTAGACACAATAATACAACTGTATGCTAAGCTGTATGTTTTGATTGACCAAGACAAGTGCTACAACATGTCTTGGAGAAAGTGCTGAACATTTCCAGTTTTTTCACAGACATGCTGTAGCACTAGAGAGACAGAGTAATTTGTGTGCCTCTATTTTAAAACGTGTCTGTATAACAGCTACAGTAGTTCAGTGGTTGTTGTTCTGCTTGGAAATAATGAGACTGGTGTGTGTGGCCTGGCTGTTACCTCATAAACCCCAACCAGGAATCCAGTATCACAATAATAATGAAGTATAGACAACATTGTGGCTGAATGTTATATTTTAGAAAGTTTTTTTCTTGGATACTTTAGAATCACTTTAAGCTTAATTGAAACATACAGTACGTTGTCATCCTAGCAACAACATATAGTACTAAAATTTCAGGTAGGCATCCCAACAACAAAGACAATTTAATAACAATATTAACAAGAATTATACCATGGACCTTGGACACTGACCAATGAAAACGGCAGGCTGGCACCTTACCACCGTTGTAAATCCTCTGATAATCACCGCAAAAGGTGCCAGCTAGCCGCATCTGCACACAATTCTGTACCGCTGCACCCACCTCACTTCACTTGACTCCCGCTTCCTCTCTGGCTCCACTCGGTCCCAATCTGACTCATGGCTCCTAGCCCAATCACTGTGTCTCTCTTCCTCAGTAATTGTTAAATAATGAATAAAAAAACGGCACTTCTAAACAAATCTCCCCGAACACCACCGTAATTACATTTGTCCCTCCACAGTTCTACCGGAAGATGACAAACTTGAACTCGGAAACAAACTGACATGCGGTCTTCTGTTCGCGCTTCGTACACATACTCTGTTGGCTAACAGTTAATACCAGCTCTCAGAAAAACGATGTCTGAGTTAGAAAAAACAGTAACTACCTCTGTGTCTCACATTTCGCTCACTGTCCTCATAACTTATTCAAGCTGTCACTAAGCACTCGCTGCTCACTGAAACCCACACGCTGTGATCATCCAGCTTCTCTCGTAGCAGACACCGCAGCTTTGTCTTCTCTCCCTTTCTGCGATGCTACCGGCAACCACATCAGTCATAAGTAGTTCTAGAATCCCCATATACTTTTTTAATACCCTTAGCCTGCTTATAACATGTTTCACAATAAACGATGTATCAGTGGGGGGCAAGCATCTACTTAATATTCAACCTACCAACAGGGAACTACTTTTGGGGCAAAATAATTTCCATAAAATATTATTTAAACTAGCATAAGACACTATTTTCTTTACATTTTTACTCAGTTACTAAAAATACATATTGTATAATCACAATAAGCCACTCGGGGATGTGGGTTATCGGGATTACCACAGCTGGTGAGTTTACCCACCTGCATACGCTGGCAAACCACTCCAGCTGTGGTAAATCCCCCGATAACCCACACCCCCTCATGGCTTATTGCTTAAGAATTCCACTGTCTCTAACAATTCTGCCCAGAACATTCCAGTACACTTGCAGCATGTTGTATTTCCTTTTGACAACCCCATATTTTGGTGAAGATAAATTTTTAAATAACTCATACATCTTGATGTATGTACAGTATCCTTTAGGCTGTTTATCCTGTCTGATGCAATTTTGTGTTCCTATTGCATTTATTTACACCCTCCTTCTATTGAAATTAAAGCATTAATCTTTGTAATGTGCAGCAATACAATAAGAACAATTTCATTGAGCTGTGTAAAAGTAATGACAGTCCTTAAATTGGTGGAGAATACTATACCACAAAATACACTACACACACACATGCCGTATTATACACACACACACACACGCACACACACACACACACACACACTGCATTGTATTACAGTGTAAATCCTGATTTGTTCTTAGCCAATCAGTGTACTCATAAAACCACACTAGGGTGTCTCATGAGACCAGTTCTACAAGTCTAAAGTTCTACGTTTGGTTGGCATAGACCATTTCTTACACAAGGGTTCTCTAATTTTCTGCAAAGTAAAACATTTTGCTTTTGAATAAGCTCTGTTAAAAGAAAAGGAATCTACATCAAGTTTTACAATATGTTTATATGTATAGTTCAATATTTCTAAAAAGGGGGTTAGAGACTATTTAAAGACTCAGTCAGTTTGTCGTTGCTATGACAGCACTTGAGTTGTGTATATATAGGTCTAGTAGACATTGCATATTTAATTTTGTACATATTGGCCCGGATATTCAAAGGGATTGTGCCAATGCAACCCCGCATTGTGCCCCGGTGGGATATTGAAAAGGCTGCCAGGCACAGTGCAAATCCCAATGTGCTGGGGCGCAATGTAATCATATGTGGCACAGATGCAGGGGGCAAGCCCATGCATATGCGACACATCCCGATATTCAGCCCAGAATGTGCAGCGCATATGCTGGTGCAACCCTGCATTGCGCCACATGGGGGGCTCAAAGTTAAGCCTGTGAAAAGTGGAAACAAATCCTGGCCACCCACAGGCGGGCTGCTGCATTGCGTGGTGCAACACAGCAGCCACCAGCTGTGGGTGGCCACCCGCTCACCCAGAACACCGTCATAAAGCACCCACATAACACTGGTAGTCTAGAGGCACCCCCCTGCCTCATAGCAGCAATTGTGGTAAATGTAAATCACACATTCCCTGGTAGTCTAGTGGACCCCCTCCCTCCCTCCCTCCTGTGTCCCCGATCACACGATAGAAGGCATTTATTCAACTCCCTGGTAGTCTAGTGAACCCCTCCCTCCTGTGTCCCTAATCGCCAGTAGATGACATTTATTCAACTCCCTAGTAGTCTAGTGGAACCCCCACCCGTTGCCATGATTGCCATATAGTGCCCTAGCAGAATTCCTTGGTGATCCAGTGGCACCCCCACGCTCCCACCCCCACAGACCCCTTGCCCACCACCCCATCATTGGCGGGTGGCTGCAACCACCAGCATACTGCCCGGCCACCTGCCAAATGACAGGTATAGTGTGGACCAATGGGCTTACAGGGCATACTGTACTAGACAGTCCCAAATATATGAATGACTTCATTCACATATTCGGGACTGTCTGAAATACTGTATGCCTGCAAGCCACTCTACCTGCGATTCAGCGGGTGGCCGGGTGGTATGGGGGTGGGTTGCAGCTCCCACTGATGTTGGGGAGGCGGGTGGGCAAGGGGTCTGTGGGGAGAGGGGTGGGGGTGCCACTGGATCACCAGGAAATTCAATTAGGGTGCTGTACCGCGATCATGGCAATGGGCGTGGGGGTTCCACTAGAATACCAGGGAGTTGAATAAATGTCATCTACTGGTGATCGGGGACACCGGAGGGAGGGGGGTTCTGCTAGACTACCAGGGAATGTCTTATTATACATATGCCATGATAGGGGAATCGGGCAGGAGGGGGGTCCACTGGAATACCAGGGAAGGGCTGTTATGCATTTATCGGGGCATTGGGAGGGGGGTACCACTAGACTGCCAGGGAATTACATTATGGAGCTTTACCATGATCACGGCTATGGGGCAGGGGATGCCCCAGGATCCCTACTGTGCACATGTCATGCTGTGCAGGGCGCCAGGCGCAAGTCGTCGGACTGCCCTGTGCAAGGAATGCAAATGGGGCCATAATGACATGCAAATGGCCCCATTTGCACCTTGCATATATTATGGCCTTATTTGCATTTCCCCTGCTGAATATCACTGGTGACGCGCCTAGCACAACCGCATTTGTGCTGGCACATCCCCATGCTCCCTACTTGTACCACTTCGCCATGCGCAGTATGTGCACTGTCTGTGCCATATTCAATGGTGTTGCGCCATGGTGCATCTCCATTGAATATCCCCTAGACTTGGCCCCGGCTCATCACAGTTGCGCTGCACCCAGGCTTGAGCCACTGCCTGGTGCAGTCTGAATATCTGGGTCATTGTATATAAGTGTTATGACTTGCATTTTGTACATAATGTTGATTTAACCTGTTCTGTTGTATTAACTGGATAGTTGTACTGTGATCCCATTGTATTACTTGTATTACTTCCCCAGGCTTGACTGAAAATGGATCTTTGATCCAGTCCACTTTCCTGGTTAATCAAATAAATAAAGTGTATATGTCTTTTATGATTATAAGAGTTTCTTTTCAAATCCTTTGGTTGCTAGAAGTGCTCAGCTTTGCGCTGCAGTTCTGTCACCCAAAGAATTCATGAATGCACTCTTATACCCATAAGAGACAAAGGAACTGTACATAACAGTATAATCTTATATGCAATGCATCAGTCACTGGCTACATATCATGACAGTAACAGAAGTACTGCAATAAATGAACATTTTTGCATTTATAGTCTTCCTGACAGTACACTACAATATTAAGCAGCAAATACTGTATTGTCTAAAAATAACTGTTTCGTGTTTTAGACTGTATACAGTATACGGTTGTTTAGGTGTCCACATAAAGTGCTAGATGCCACTCTCAGATTGTGCACAGTAATTAACCTACAGTAGATGCCCCTTGCTGATGAGTGCTCTCCCTAATGACCGTATTGGTTAAAAAAGGGGCATTTTCCAGTGATCTACTCTGACAGTATCATCAGGACATTGTCACCACAAACAAAGCCCTTATCTCGCTTCTTTTCAAGTCACCTGATTAACTGGAGAAAATAGAAACAGAAGGAATAGAATATGTCCTTGCACAGAGGCTGTAAATGTCACAGAAAGGCCAAGGGACCAGCTGCACTTTTATATATGCTTGCCTCTCTGACTGAAGCAGGCAGCATAGTTAGGCCTTGCTCTCCACTGCAGGATGCAGCCCTTTCCACTTTTACTGTACTTTTTCAAGAACATCAGATCAATCTACATGAAAGTCAATACCTGAGGCTCCACTTGAAACTC
Source organism: Neoceratodus forsteri (assembly GCA_016271365.2). NCBI lineage: Eukaryota > Metazoa > Chordata > Ceratodontiformes > Ceratodontidae > Neoceratodus > Neoceratodus forsteri. The sequence continues at coordinate 63,010,998 of CM057459.1, forward strand.
TTGATGATGTGGCACAATATTTTTTTTTATTTTTTACAACCAAACTTGCACTGGATTTTAAAATGAGATTTGGTGGTAAATCTGAATGCCCTGCCATCAATCAGTTTATCTGGGTTTATAAGTACTATCTGCACAACAGTAAAATTCAGAGGAGGATCCTGGCCAATGTGTTATATTATTAACTGTGACTTTACTTTGAAGTCTACATGATAATTTCTCTAATAACAAACTCTTGCCAGAGCCGATAAGGCTGCGGCGAGCTTGTAGGAGCACCGCCACCATGGGGGAACAACTGCCACCGAATGAGTGTGAATGTCCTGCATAAAGATGGCAATGACAAGAACTATGCATGCGCCATAGTCGCCAGATGCATAGTTTTGTGAATGGCACATGCCATTCCCAGATAACGTGCTCCCACATAAGTATGCATGTGTGACGCGCATGTGCAGCAAACTGCGCATACGTGACATGTGCATATGCACAGTGCATCTCCAAACATGGAAGTGCCAGAGCAGTGGCAAAATAGTGCGGCCATGGCGGACTGGTACCGACCGTTCTGCAATTTTGGAAGGATCATTACAAAACTCCAAAATGGAAGCATTCCAGGGCCTGATCCGGTAGCTCATTTTTCTGAACTCTCGCAAAATGGCTGCAGGCTCCATCTATGCAGCCATAAAAAGGAAAACATAGTGCTGCCTTTCTAAAAAATATTATAAATCTAGTGAATTGTGAGCATTATACAGTATATGCATATAATGTAAACAATGACAGATTCATTCAATTCATAGGTATCATAGATTGTTACAGAGCACAGTAGACATAAGTCCATATATCTCGCCTTCTAATGTTATCTATAGCCCATGATGTTTTTACAAATAAAGTAATCATCAAGTTTGCACTTGAATTCCACCTTATTACTACTTCCTGCCACATCTATTGGCAGTGAGTTCCAAAGTGCTATTACCCTCTGATTATACCAACTAGGCCTCTTTCTAGTCTGGCATATCTCACCTTTTTAGCTGGCGGAGTGAGATCCTGTGCTATGGGGCTGGTTATTTATTTTGAGACCTATACAGTCCCACAAGTCATCATCAGTCATGGCTCTGAATAAGCGACATATCCCCCTTAATCTTCAATATGCCAAGGGGAACAATTCCAAGCTGTTTAACCTATCATTGTACTCCAGGTCCATGAGATCATTTACCATTTTAGTGGCCCTCCTTTGTACCCTTTCAAGGTTTCTTATCTCTGATTTTGTTCCTGGTGCCCAGAATTGAGCACAGTACTCCAAGTGAGGCCTAACCAGTGAGGTGTATAATGGCACAATCACTTCTCTTGCCCTACTTTTAATGTGCCTCATAATATTTAAGCAATAAGGCACAACAAGATGTGTGTTACTGTGTAATAATGTCACTACTCGGGTGGGTTGAACCACGAGGCGAAGTCGAGTGCTTTCACCACCCAAGGAGTGAGGTTATTACACAATAACACACACCCTAGAGTGCCTTATTGCTATTATACAATGGCTAGCTTTAAAATAATAATAAACATTTAAAAAAATTGTTTTTTATGACATTTTTATTACATTTTTTTTGTGGGGGAGGCTTGTATTGTAGGTATAAGAAAAAGCAGTCCAGTCGGTGGTGATGGACTGGTGCTTCATGGTGCCCTCCACCCTCTCCCCAGTCTTTGTGTCATTTTGTGTGCATGTCCCCCCCAGTGAGACACACACACACACACACACACACACACACATGTTTGCAGCATTATTTGTGGCCAGGTACTGTAGTTTACTTGAGATGGTTTAGATGCTTGGTTTTATTGACTTCAGTTGTAATGTGTCGGGGTTACAAGCGACTGCTGAGGACTGAGCGCATGCTTGTGGAACCACGAAAAGTAAACTGCAGGAGAAAATCATGCCGTTACTCTGTTTTTCAGGTCAGGACCATAACAGAATCTGATGCTTTCCTCAGCACTTTTTATTATTTCAATACCGCTGCTGAAGCTGATGGCAGGCAATGGGAGTTTTAAGTGTCTGCCTTTAGTAAACCGTGTGACCGACCGGCAGTTAAGGTCTTGGCAGTTTACTGAAGCCACTTACTTTGGGAACAAAAAAAGAAAAGAAAAACAGAAATAAAAATGGGCATGAAAATTATTTTTTCCACTACACAACTATATTTTGTATGACTGCCTTAGTTGCTATTGCTGTTTCAGGGTGGTGACAGCCTGGGGGCAGGCCGTGGCTGAAGTCCTTTACTACAGCTGACAGGAACAGCGGTAACTTGAGGAGAGGAGCATGATTTCATGCTCTGTCATGCAGTCATGTGTGTGCCTGTACTTTATACAGTGATGTTGTTGTTCAATAACATCACTGTCCGAGGCACACACTGACCAATCAGGATACAAGAAATGTTCTTGCCATTGTATAATAGTTAATAACCTGTTAGTTTTTTGAATGACATGGTTGCAAAGCTCCTTAAAGTTTAAATCCTTTGACACAATAATGCCTAAATATTTCTTATTGTCCACTACCTTAAGCTGCATACCCAATAGTGTATAATTAGCGTAGGTGTTCCTCCTCCCCAAATGTATCATGGTACAGTTTTCAAAGTTAAATTGCAATTTGTGTTCTTCTGCCCTTTTACCTAGACCATTCAGAGCTTGCTGTAAGTCATTTATATTTTATTTTATTTTATTTATTTATTTAAATGTTTCACCAGGATGGCATGCTGAGCATAATTGCTCATTTCTCAATGTGACCTGGGGGAGGGGGGGAGGGATAGCAGATTACAAAAGTAACAGAAATACTGCAATGTACTTATAATATACACAAATCACATTTCACATTTTACAATTCATTATTTACAACATGTTGGTATTACAGGAAATAGGCATCACAGGGAGCAAGGAATAAAGGTAAAAACAATCAGAACAATGACTTACATAAAGTATATGTAGGTACCCTAACATCTGCTCTATAAGGACTAGCAACAAGCAGGTTAACAAGGAAGTACACAATTGATGTGGTACATCCCAGGTATTATTTGTAGAGAACTGTTGAGTATGATGTACACGAGGCAGAGCATGATATACAGCAGGGCAGGGTGTATTTGAGAACGGGAGGGTAAAAGAGGTGTGGGTGGGTAAGCAGTGAATGAAAGGATAGCAACATGTAATGCAGAGTTGCATGAAGAGGCAGGCAAAGAAGGGGGCTGAGGTCAGCATAATTACTTGATGAATACAGGGTATCAAGGAGAAATGGGGACATTATATGATAGTATGTGGGATGGTGGGTCTAGCTTCTTGAGAAGGTAGAGTTAGGGACAGGAGCAGGTAGGGGAGGTGATGTTATGTAGGAGGGAGGAGAGGGCTGAAGAGGAGGTGGCCTTTCAGATGGGGGGGGGGAGTTCCATGGCTTGGGACAGCAATATGAGAAGGTGGATTGTCCAGATGTATATGACCTGTACCGGAGGGCCAGAAGTCAGGGTTCATAGTTGCACAGGAGGTAGGCAGGATGAATGGGTGCAGACAGAGTAGAGGTGAGGTAAGGCGGTAGTGTCCCAAACTAGAATTTGGCTGTAAATGAAGTGGAGTGGCTAAGTCATCTGGAGTCAAGGGATGGGAGGGAGAGAGCTACATATAGATCACAGTGGTGGGTGCATGGTGGACAGGATAGAGTGAACCAACAGAAGGAGTTATACAGCATGTCCAGTCTGGCCAGGATGGATTTCGGGCTGGCACCATAGACTATATCAGCATAGTGAAATGTGGGGAGGATCATTTTCTGTACAAGAGCACGGCGAGCCGGTAGTGGTATACAATTATGATTAAGGTATAGAGCACCAAGTTTGGGGTGCAATTTCTTGGTGATTGCATTTACATGTATAGAAAAGTCCAGGTGTTGGTCCAGCCAGACTCCAAGGTATCTAAAGGAGGTGACATTTTCTAATGGGGTACCTTCCAAGGTGTGGAATATAGGGAGGGAGGGGCAACTAGAAAGTCTCTGCCTGGTGCCAGACGTCATGGAGACAGTCTTTCTAGCATTTAGGAACAACTGATTGGATTGGAATCATTGCTGTAGCTTATTAAAGTCCTGCTGCAGACTTGTCTTCACAGCTGTAATGGAAGCACCAGAGGTGTATAGTACAGTGTCATCTGCATACATATGTATACTGGTAGATGAGCAGACAACAGGCTAATAATTCAGGAATATAGAAAATAGGATTGGGCCGAGCACTGAGCCCTGTGGGACTCCGGTATTGATGACGGAGGTGCATGGTACCTCTGTGGCTGTCAACCCTATTGCTAATACATGTGTCGTCAGCTAATTTTGACACTCATATTCCATTATTGCACCCCATGGAAGAAATACATAGGTTAAACAGGCAGGGGCCCAACATTGACCCTTGGAGAACTCCACTAGTCACTTCAATCCAACTTAAGCTAATTCCCCTTATCATCACCCTCTGTTGCCTAGTTCTCAGCCAAGAAACAATCCATCTAGTTATTGTGTCTGGGATGTTCATAACTATTAAAGTGTCTAATAACTCACCATGAGGCACTTTATCAAATGCCTTGGTAAAGTCTAAGAACACCACATCCACAGACTCACTCAACTCCAGTACTTGACTAACCTTACCATGAAAGTCTATTAAATTTGTTTGACAGGAGCGTCCCTTCAAACAAATTTAATAGAATTTTACGGTACAGTTAGTATTGTTCATTCATTCAGATAGTTTATTCAGAGTGAATCAGAAAGCCCTTGAGCCATGATCATTTACAAAGGCACCCAAGCACACAATGCAGGGTATGCGTTTATGCTACAGTAACTGTATCCCCTTATGAATTGTGAGGTATGAGGTACGGATGACTGCCTTCAACTACCTGGAAAGTGCAGTTATTACAGAAGAACCAACACACCCTAGAGAATGTTATAATACAGTTAAAGAACACCTGTTTTGGCACTTAAAAAACAAACAGGCCTTGTTTGTTGAGCACTGACTTTGATTTTGCCCAAAATAAACTGAAAATGTATAAAACTGCATTAAAAAAGATGTTCTGTAGAGCTGTATAGCCCAAAGCCCTGGGATCTCATTTTACAGGTGTCAACAAAGGCTAGATATGCAAAAGTTTGCCAGGGCACAAATCCAATTTTTCCCATGCAAACTGGGCTTTGTGCAAATTTCCCATATTCAAAAGCCCAGTTAGCGTGGGCAAACAGGGTTTGCGCCAGGACAATATTCAGTGAAGGATGCAATGCAAATGAAGTGATAGGGACGTGAATATTGACGTAGTCCAATATTCAGAGTATGTGCAGCATGCAAGGCCACTTTGTTCACTCCCCTTACACGGTGCACCTACTGCCGATTGAAATCTCTACTTACTCCCATGCAACTGTAGCAGCTGGCAGAGGAAGTGCGGTACCCCCCAAGCTGGTCCTGAGCCACCAAACCAGCATCCCTGGTGTCCAGTGATCTCTCAGTTGATCTCCAGCCCAATGTTGTAAAAAACAACTTTCCCTGGTGTTCAGTGGTCCCTCCACCAAACGCTGATCCACTGTTGTAAAAAACAACTTTCCCTGGTGTCCAATGCCCCCCCACTGATCGCCAGCCCGATGTTAAAATAGCCCTTTCCTGGGTGCTAGTGGTCCCCACCACCCGCCGATCACCAGCCCGATGTTTGAGAAAAATACAGCTTTCTCTGGTGCTAGTGGTCCCCTTCCCGTCACTGCCTTGATACTGAAACACACAGCTTTCCCATATGCTAGTGCCCCCCCCTGCCAATAATCAACCTGATGTCAAAAATAAATATTTTCCCATTGTTCAGTGGCCCTCTCTCACCTGCAACCATACCTGCTGTTTAAATACTTATTCCCTGGTGTTCGGCGGTACCGCCCCTCCCCATCCGAATCCCCTGTATAGTAATGTTCAACCTTTCCCTGCTGTCTAGCAGACCCGCCCCCTATCCCCAATCCCCTGTATATTAATGTTCAACTATTCTCTTGTGTTTAGCAAACCTCCCTTCCTATCCTCTATCATCTGTGTATTAAAGTCCAACCATTTCCTGGCGTCCAGTGGATCCCACTCCCGATCCCCTTGTATACAACAGCAAAGCCATGGTATCTAGCAGATCCCCCACCCCAGCAGGTAGTGCCCCACCACCCTGCTTCCCCTCTATCAGACCCGAGCCATAAAGTAGCACAGCCCTCTGCTCTCCACCATAGCCAGCCACCATCTGAGCTGCCAGTGAGTGCATATTGTAGCAGCTGTCACTGGCCGGCACTGGTGAAGAGCAGAGTGCTGTGCCAGTCACCAACTCAGTGTCAGAATGGGGGGAGCAGGGTGGTGGGGCACTACATGCCAGGGTGGGGGAGTCTGCTAGACACTAGGCAGCAACTTTGCTGTTGTACACAGGAGGCTCAAGGATAGGGAGGGTGTTACGCTGGACTCCAGGGAATAGTTGAACATTAATATACAGGGGATCGGGGATAGGGAGGAAGGTCCCCTAAACACCAGGGAGTGGTTGAACAGTAATATACAGTGATCGGGATGGGGTGGGACAACTGGACACCAGGGAATAAGTATTTAAACAGTGGGCATTTATGCGGAGGGGGGAGGGACCACTAGCACCAAGGAAGGATGTATTTTTCAAACATCTGGCTGGTGATCAGTGTGGGGGGGGACCTCTGAACCCCAGGGGAAGATGTATTTTTAAAACATGGGATTGGTGATTGGCAAGGGGCCACTAGCACCAAGGAAAGGGTTATTTTAACATTGGGTTTGTGGTTGATGGAGGGAGGGCACTAGCACCAGGGATACCTCTTTGTATTGGGCAACTGGGGGGCAGCGCCTCGCAATCCAACCTCACCCTCCATGCAAATGAGCCCATAATGGGCATGCAAATGGCCCCTTAGCATGCTGCATGCCCAATGAGCTCATTTGCATGGATCCATTTGAATAATGGAAATTTAGCGATGGCGCAAGCCATTGTGGTACCCAATTTCAGGAACCATGTCTGTCCAGAGCTAAGTGGCGTAGCACTGGGACAACATGGCCCTATATTCAATCGACTAGCCCTGGTGTGCTATTCCACTGAATATATCACTTTTGGGCTCCCGGGCAAACACAAGGTGCAGCACAAATTTTTGCACTGCACTTTGCGCCTCTTTAAATATCGGACCCCAAATGTCTAAGCTCAGGTGCAAAGCCAGCAGTCAGGAAATTAGAAGGGGTCATGCTACCAGCCCCTAGGTGCAAATTAGGATCCTTTCTCTTTCTAAGGGCCGGTTATGAAAAATTCTAACGCTGCCTTAGAGGAACTATCCTACAGGTAAAAGAACTGCAGGTTTGTTTTTAAACTCATTTATGTGCTTTATAAAATGTAGTTAATAAGATCTTAAGCCTGAAGGTGTGTGACTATTACCTGATTAGCCCTCAAAATAGGTTTATTTACAAGCATGCAAGACTTACTCTTCTTTTATTGTATATAATACATAAGGATGGTGAATTTTACCTTCAGACTGCATTTGAAATCATCTTTGTGTGTTTATTTTTTCTGCCTTTTTGTCCATTGTTTTTGTTATGTAGTGGTGTTTTTTGGTACGGCCACTCTTTTGGCCCTAAGGTTGTCCCACAGTGTATGGTCTCCCTAGGTAAGGAGGCATGGCTGCAGTGGTCTGTCCTTTACTTTGCTGATGGTGTTGGGGTTTGCAGCTGGATTTTGTGGTCTGGACTGGAGTTTGTAGTTGGAAGCAGTGTCTGTGGTTGTCAGCAAAATGTTCATTCTGGAGCTGCTGGAGTCTACAACTGGGAGCAGCATGTGTCACCAGGATCTGCTAGTGTGTTCATTGTGGAGTGGCATGAGAGCACATGGAGGGCCTGACATTTAGTGTCATGGAAGCAGCAGCAGCAGGGTGGAGGACTTGGCACTGAGGGTCAGATCAACAGGAGTACTGAGGGACAGGCATCTGAGGAGAGTGCTGGAACACTGAGGAACATGGTTGTTCAGTGAGAGACAAGAGTAAATTGTTGCTTTTTGTGAGGCTGCCAGAGTTGTTTTTTGTGGACAGGCTTTTTTAACACAGGGGTTTTATGGTGCTGCAGAAATGTTATTTATTTTACAGTGGATGGGCCTTTTTTGACAGAGGGGGTCTCCGAAAGGCTGTAGTAGCTATTGCTTTTTGCTGTGGATGCAATGATGCCCAATTAGCAGATGCACTGGATGCTCAGTAGGAAAGGCTGCTTGCACTGTGAGGGACTGGGACCAGTGGATTTCTAGTGACTAAGGAATCATTGTGTCTTTGGCTTTACTATTGTGTGCCTAGCAGCCCTTATCTTCAAAGTACCACTACCGTGACTCTCACTCCCTTTTCCACTAAGACAAACTCCAGTCTCCACCACCACCACTTGCAGAATGTGTACATCATCAAACTGGCATGCTGGAACATTACTAACATACTAAAATGCCAGCATAATAGGCCTAACGGTCTTTCGTGTCTGCTCGTTTGGCCAGCCCCCACCCTGGGAGATGACTTTGCTGCCCCCCTCGCCCTCTCTGGTTTCTCTCTTCCCAGTCTCAGATATTCTCACTGCACAGGACTTTGCTTCCAGAATCCTTCCCCTGTACCTGTCCCACCCCCTCTCAAACCCTTTCACTGTCTCTGTCTCCACCAGCCCCCTGGGCAGCGCATTCCATGGCTCCACCACCCTCTCAGTGAAGTGCCACCTCCTCCATTCTCCCCCTCCAGCTTTCACCCATGCCCTCTAGTTGCCCCCTCTTATTTTGGAGCACCCTGACTGCTCCTCCCCTATTTACCCCCTTCATGTACCTGAAGACCTCTATCATGTCCCCCGGTCCCTTCTCTATTCCAATGTGTACATATTTAGCTCTTCGAGCCTCTCCCCATGGGTCCTGTCCCCCAAGCCCCATATCATTTTGGTTGCCCTCCTCTGGATCCTCTCCAGGAGTTCGATGTCCCTCTTTAAGTGTGGCCTCCAAAACTGCAGTACTCAAGGTGCAGCCTCACCAAGCAGTTATACAGAGGGATTATCACTTCCTCCTTCTGGAGGTGATCCCCCTAGCGATGCATCCCAGCATCCTGCTGGCCTTGGCCACTGCCTTCCTACAAGTCTCAGAGTTGTTCATCTTGATATCCACCACCACCCAAGGTCCCTCTCAGCCACTGAGACTTGTAGCATTTGCCCCCAGGGTGTACACTTGGCCCGGGATTCTGACTCCCAGCTGCAGTACCTTGCATTTCCCTGCATTGAACCTCAGCTTCTACTTTCTAGACCACCTTTCCAGAGCCTTCAGGGCCTGTAGGGCCACCCTCCCCTCCCATCCTCCCCATCCACTACCGGCCCCAGTTTTGAGTCATCCGCAAAGAGACTCATCTCACTCCTGATACCCTTCCTTATGTCAGAGATGTAGGCGTTGAACAGGAAGGGCCCAATTACATTAATATGCTCTTTTCCTCCCCCTGTACCCCTCTTTCCTCCTGTTATTCTCTTCATGTTTTCAACATACATCAACTACACACTCACAATAGAAAATGACACAATGCAGCCTTCTCCGGATGCCAACAAGGATGCCGGCAATAACGACATGTTTTTAAAGTATTGAATAAAGCTTTTACACATGTTCTTTCTGGCTGAGGAGTGTGGTTTTTGCTCTTTAATCTGGTTTGTTTTCACTCGCACCCTCCTATTGTGACTCTGTACTGCCAGCAATCAGGTGGCTTGCCTGATTAAGAGGCAAGCCCTGTTGTCAACAGGCCCTTCAGTCACCTTGGTGCTCTGGGACTCTGGGAGGGTGGGGAGGGGAGGAGTCTGGCCAAAAGCAAAGGAGAGAGAAAGGGAGTATGGAAAGAGAACTCAAGGGGTGGGGTTTTGATGAGGTCATGTAGGGAGAGAGGGGGAGGGGTGGGGCTTAATTACATCATATCCAAAAAAGGAGATGATTGGTAGTTAAGAAGAGAGAGCCGGCCGAGTGAAGGGGCCTTATAAGGCCAAGCAAATAGAGGGGAGCTCACAGACTTGCTCTTTTGAATTGATTATACAAGACAGCATATGAGTTGGCTATCATCATTTAATATCACACACTGTTTTTATTCTATGTGGTAGTATATTGTAGCTTCTTAATGGTTAAAATATACAGCATTTGTATTCTGAGCCAAAAAAACTGTTAATTGTATTAGTTAGTTAATTAAAACTTAGAAGCAAAAAGCGTTCAGGTACAGTGTTCCAGGATTGGAAGAGGCCATTGTGTGGAGGATCAGAAGAGTTTCCAACATGTAAGCCTTTAACAAAAAAAAAAAGTATAATGATCAGCAGGCTGAATTTGTGGTGAAAGGTTGATCTTTCCTCTCATATTTTCCATTTGCTGTAGGCTGCGGGTGGGAGAAGGTTCTTCTGTTACCGGCGGCTCCGGTTTTGGCACTAAAACATAGCCTCTTTGTTGCAGTAGGTACGAAAGGGGAACCCTGCCTGGAGGTGACTGGCGTTTGTTTTATCTCTCCCTCTCCTGGTACAGATGCAGATTGGAGAGACCGAGAGAGGAAACATTAGATTTCAGAAAAAAAAAATGCCGACCGGGAGCCATTTGGCGTCCCCTCCCCCCCAGTGTGGCTCAACTGAGCTGGATAGCTGTATGGCGTGGGATGAAGGGGGGGGATATGCAGCTGCAGCATCATCGGGAGTCACCAGGAATGATGCAGGAGAAAGCCCAGATTGACCCTGGAGGTTATGGAGCATAGGTGCATGCAGGTAAAGCATGCAATACCTCCCAGGGAGACTGTAAGCAGCATTGCTGGTTTTAGCATGGGGGATTTGTGTCCTACCTGGGTGGCCATGTGGCGGACACCAACAATGAAAAGCCATGGCGTGATTGGGGGGCGGGTTGAATAAACAACATAAAGACTGCGCATAAGGAAGAGCCGCAGGGTAATTTTGGTGCTGCGCTGGGCAAAAGAGAAATAGATAAAGACAAAGCAAGCACCTTGGTTCAGAAGTACAGGTAACAGGCATCCACCATTGTAAGAGGGTGGATGACTGCCAGGCTAACGCAAACTTCACTGACACAGGGGCCACCAGAGCATCTCTGGTTTAATGGCTTATTGAGCTGTAATTTCAAGAGGCAGAAGGTGAAAACCAAAGAAATAAGTGAATAAATAAATAAATAAAACAAAAGAAGTGGTGCAGGGAGCTGCCGCCATTTCAGGCCATAAGTGCAGCCGCCATTTTGAAGCACATGGCAGCTGCCATTTTGGAACTGGTGCGCATAGCTAGTGGCTTAATTAGGGACATACACGGCTCTGCATGATCATTTCTCTCTAAATAAATAAAAGAAAAACAAGGACTACATTTATACCAATGACAAATGAGTAGGATTATGGACAGCTGAGAGAGTCAAGGAAGGCAGAGCCTTGGTCAGGTATACAGAGCTAAGGGAGGGGGAGCTGCGAGGCATGTGAACCAAAAAAAAATGTTTGTTGTTTATAGATGGGGGTTTATTGAGACAGGGATAAGAGATCAAAAAAAAGGAGAATTAAAACAACAAACAAAAAAAAAACACAATTTTAGACTGATTTCTGGTGCCATGGAGCATACCTTGATTGGGTGTTTTTTGGTTCAATATAACATGACTGGTGAGGGAGATGCCATCATGGGGACAGCACCCAGACAGCCTGCCATCAGGGGGACATGGGAGCCATCGTAATTTGTGTTATTACAGCCTGCATATTAACCAGTATTTTGTGATTTTTCCACAGCCTCTTTTGCTCAGTTTTATGTAGTAGGCTATGACCGTCATGGCACCCAGAAAGAATGCAAACAAGAGTAAAGAGGATGATTACAAGGCAGTCATGGAGTTGGTCGAGAAAGTGAACAGCTTGTTGGAGGATGCAGGGGAGGACCTGAGAGGGCGAGGGAAAAAATAGAAGGCAGAAAAAGGGTGGAGAAAAAATAAGGGCAACAAAAAAGTCCCTGTGGCTCCTACTGCCCCAAGCCAAAAGGGCCCAGAGCCTCCTCCAGTGCCAGGACCGGTTGCCCCTATTCCCAACCCAGCACCTGAACCTATACCGGAGCCAGACCCCTTACCTGTGCCTCAACTGGCCCTTTCTGCCCCGGCGGCTCCCATCAGAGGGCCGGTACCTCCTACACCTGTTAACGTACCAGCTCTCCCAGACAACAGCTCGCCAGCAGAGCCCTTGATGCCGGTACCGAATCCTGAACCAGAACAAAAAAACAGGTAATCTGGACCTCTCAGCAGACAGCAATGTAAAGGAGTATGTGGAGCAAATTTTAAAGTGTATGGGGGACACAGGGATGGGACAATTGGAGCGGGGGAGATTAAGAAAGGGAAAACGGGGGAAGAAAGCAGGGCTAAACCAGGGGTAGACTCTAAGAAGTCAGATTTACCTGAGACAGGGGCTCCAGGTTTTAGAATTGGGGATCATGCCCCTGTGGCAACAAAGGAAATGATTTGGAAAGGGGAATATGTAGACATATTTGCCCTAGCTAACACAGACAATCTAGATAAATACGAAGAAAAGGAGAGTTCTGAAAAGAAGACTATAGCTGAAGCTGTGGTCCTGCTGGGTAAAGTGGAGGAGGATAAGACTCTCAAAGGGAAGACTTGGGACAATTGGTCCACAGGTTTCACTTATTATTCAGCCATAGTTATTGAGAAGAAACCCGAGCTGGCTACCCCACTACTGGCATATTCCCAGATAATAAAGAATGCCTATAAGGCTAAGGGTGGGCATAGCTGAATGAAATATGACGAAAAATTTAGGAATCGAATGGTGCATTTTTGGGACGTGTGTTGGGACACTAGACAAGTGGATTTGTAGCTAAAATATGCATGGGTGCAGGCGCAGCTGAGGATTGGGCCAAAAAATTGGGACCCCTGCAAAAGTGTTGCTGGGGTTATAATAGAGCCTTCTGTTCCTGGCCCCATTGTCACTTCAGGAATGCCTGCTCCAAATGTGGAGGCACTCTCCCGGCCTTGAAGTGCAGGACAGGATAGGACAAGATTCATAATAATAATAATAATAATAGCAGCAACAGCACTAACAACCATTACAACCAGCCCTTTCGGGCCAGTCATTCTGGCTACAGGGGACAGGCCTGGAGAAGGGTGGGGGACCAGGGTAGGGGGTATAGTGGAAGGCACGGATACGCGCAATATGGGGTGACAGCATGATAGCTGAGGTATCAGATACTACAGCATTTAGGCTAGCAGACATACCCATAAAAACAGATTTTAACGGAGTGGGTTCAACATTACCCCAACAGGGCAGCAGTTAAACTATTACTTAGGAGGGTTTCACATGGGAATTCAGCTTACAATTTAAAGGACAGAGGAAGGGGACCAAATCAAGGAATTTAAAACATATAAAAGGAAAAGAGGAGTTGCTGGAGCAGAAAATATAAAAAGAGATAGATGCAGACAGAGTAGAGGGCCCCTTCTGGGCCCCTCCTTTGCCTAACCTCAGGATATCCCCATTGGGTATGGTCCCAAGGAAACAAGAGGGAACATTTTGGGTGATATATCACTTGTCGTACCTGGAGGGAGATTCTGTTAATGACCACGTTGATGAGGTAGATAGCAGGGTCACATACGTCACATTGAAGGAGGTGGCACAATTGATAAGGGCAACCCCAGGAGCATGTTTAGCAAAAACAGATACTGAGTCAGCATTTAGATTGTTACCAGTCAGGCTGGAAGATTGGGATTTATTAGCTTTCCAGACAGGGGGGCAATATTTCTTTGATAAAGCAATGCTCATGGGGAGCTCAATCGCATGCACCACATTTGAAGCATTCAATACTTGGCTGCAATGGGCTTTCTAAGACAGGTATGGATACACCTCAGTTATACACTATTTGAATGATTTCTTACTAATCGGGAAGGGAGAAGAGAGAACAAGGACTATGCTAGACAGCTTCAGGGCTATGTGTACTGAGTTGGGAGTGCTACTGGCAGCGGATAAGATGGAATGCCCAAGCTGGTGTTTAGAATTTTTGGGAATAGAAATAGATATGGAGGGGAATTGTTCAGGCTGCCTGACAGGAAATTAGACAAGCTAAAAACACTGCTGAAGTCTATAAAGAAGCTCAAGAGGGTTCCACTACATCAGGTCCAGCAACTACTGGGCCACTAGAATTTTGCCTATAGGGCAGTGGTGCAAGGACACACGTTTATATGCCGTCTGGCAAGGGCAACCAAAGGAGCGACCAGGCCACATCACTGGGTAAGTATAACTAGAGGGGCATGGCAGGACTTAGATATCTGGGAACTATTCCTGCAGGAGTACAATGGTACAACCTTTTGGCAGGATGACTGGGTTTTTAATACCAGTCTACAGCTTTACACCAATGCAGCAGAAGGCATCAGGGTGGGGGCTTATTTTAGAGGCAGGTGGATAGCAGAACCATGACCAGCTGAATGGGTAGGCTAGGGGGATAGTGAGGGACATCACTTTTCTTGAGATTTTTTCCATCTGGGTGGCCACACTGGTATGGGGGGAGAATCTCAGGAACCAGCAAGTCATGTTCAGGTGTGACAATCAAGCAGTAGTGCAGGTGTTGAACAAGAGGGAAGTCACGTCTGAGATGGTGATGAGGGTACTGAGACAGTTAGTGCTGCAGGGCCTAAGGATGAAAATGTCATTTAGGGCTAGGCATGTGGAGGGGGTTAAGAACATCATAGCTGACTACCTCTCCCTTCTGCAGCTGGACAGGTTCTGGGACATGGCTCTGGAGGCAGCGGATGTATGGACTCCAGTACCGACAGGCATATGGGTGACTGGCTGGAAGGAGCTGAATTGCTTTTCTACAACTCTTGGGCTGCTAGGATGATGAAGGCATACAAAGGCTCATGGCAGGTTTTTTCAAGCATTCAGAAAGAACCTCGGCCACAAGGTAAGTGGGATGGTGACGGATAACCAGGTCGCAAAATTTATAGTTCAGGGTTAGAGAAAGCAGATAGCGCATGCCACAATGGTAGTGCATCTAGTGGCCATTGACTTAGTTTGCAATTTAAAAGGATGGAGGGATCCAACAAAAGGAAATTTAGTAAGACAGATGATGCAGGGTGGGACAAGGATAGTGGGCAAAGCAGTGGATACCAGGCATCTGATTACAGAGGCCCTGCTGGAAAGGTTAATAGGGGCTCTGGACAAGGTTTGCTGGTCTCACAATGAGCCAGTCTTGTTTAGGGCCATCTCTACCACAATATACCATGTGGCTTTTAGGGTCAGCAAGGTGGGTAAAAGGATGAGGTAGGAGGTTTAACATGGGGAGATGTTACCTGGGGTGCAGGGTCCATCAGGATAAGATTAAAGAAATCCAAAATGGACCAAGCAAGAAAGGGGGCCAATATAACATTAAAACAGCAGAAAGGCGCAGCATGCCCAGTGGCAGCACTGCTTGTATAAGCTGCAGTGTGGCCAAAAGGGGCAGTCCCATTATTTATCCACGGGGATGGGACAAGGGTCTCTAGTATGCAATTGACTAGCATCTGAAAAAAGCCCTGGAATTTTTAGCAGCAACAGAAATGGTTGCACAGGGGAGAGTCTACAGAGGAGATAAAGAGAAAGGGTAGATGGGCCTCCAATTTCTTTAAGAAATATGTAAGGAATATGATGAAACAACAATCATAATCTTTTTTCCTTTCTTTCCCATACAGGACCAGTGCAAAGAAAACTTGCACTGTTGTCTTATAACTTTCAGTAAGGGAAAGTATGATATAAGGGGTAATGGTCAGGGGTGGGGGGTGGAGAGTTATATAAAAAAAGGGGGTTTGGAGCATCCTGAGGGGTGCAAAGGTAGGAGCACATCACTCACTTTTCCTTATATTTTAACAGGGAACAGACAGAGAATGGAGGTGTGGATCTGTGGGCACTCCTTCATATTTTGGGCTGAGAAATGGGCTCCCAGGAGATTCGGTGGGGGGGGGGATACAACTATATCAGGACCCATCCAAAATAAAATTGATCTGGAAAGGAGTTCAGGGGATGCGTTGGGCCCAGCTGCTGCCATTGTTCGGGAGATGAAGGCGGAACATGCAAGACCAGACATGATCATTATTCACCTGGGAGGAAATGATTTAGGAACATGGGCATGGCTGGACATCTTCTTTCAAATCAAAAGTGATATAGCCATGATTAAGGAATGGTGGCCAGAGATCATGTTAGTCTGGTCTGAGATAGTGCCCAGGAGAATGTGGCATAATGCCCACAGTCATGGCGCTATTGAGAAGGCAAGGAGGCGCATGAACACTAGAGTTGCAGCTTTATTTATGGCAGTGGGTGGGTCTTTGTATCAGGAGGGGGACAGAGGAAGACAAAGATGAGTACTATAGGGGAGCCAGAGTGCACCTCTCCAGGATGGAGCTGGCCAGTTTTAACTTGGAAATAGCCGATGCTATTAATTGGTGGAAAAAAGAGAGGCAGCTATTAAAAGAAATGGCGGGGGGGTTCAGGCAGCAGGGGGGCAAGGAAGCAGGAGGAAGCCTGCCATCCTTTTCAAGTGGGAGGTGGCATACTGGAAGAAAAGGGGAGGGGAAGGGGGGTAGGGGGCATAAGAGGACACATAGGGCCTTTAGAATCTTGAAACAGAAGAAGGGTACAAGTTTACACTGGTTACCGAACATAAAAGGAAAGGAGAAGAATTTACCCTCTGATGTACATCCGGGGGGAGAAGATATGACATTTAATAACATGTATTATGATTGGAATGTAATAATGATATGGATGACTGGGTTCATGTAAATATGTTGGAAATATTAATGGATAAAATAATTGTGGAGTAAAATAATTGCCAACTAAGCACACACACAATGGTTGTCCATGTATTATTTAAAAGGGGGATTTGGGGATGATGCCTCACTATAGTTGACAAGGATTCAAAGATGCAGACTTGACATGCGTGCCACAAGTCCAGCACATGGACAAGCAGTAGTACTGTATAACTTCAGAGATAATAGAGAAAAGCGAAATCACCAGGTCATCCCTTCCCAGCTGACCACATACCATCTTGCTAAGAGATGTTGTGATCTTGTGTCTCACGTAGCAGTCTACTTTTCTTTCCACTCCCTGACAAGCTGGAATGCTCACACTCATAGGCACAAAAAATGATGGATTTTTGTGCCGTGCTGCAACACCAGTAGTCAGTAAAAAATGATGAGTCAAACAAATCCTTTTAGCATTCCCCTGCACCTTTCCCAGTCTGCTACATCAATCTGCCCTGTTCCTGCAGCAGGAAAATAAAAATAAGATCAAAAAATAGTTATGGATTTCTTTGGCCTTACTACATCACCAACACTCAGAAAAAAAAGTATTTAACAAATCTTTCAAAAATACACCTGCACATTTTCCCAGTCTGTTAAATTCGCTCTTCCTGCTGTAGGGTCTCTATCTGCCAGTACAGGCTTACATTGTGAAACTCTCCTCTGCACCATGATTTCATTAACCAGCCTGCATGACACATTAGTTAAATATAGTGACAATTACTTAACTAGAATAATAACGCATGAGCGTGAGATCAGTTTGAACATTTTCTGATCAAAATTCACCTTTTTCACATACAAGAATGAATTAATTTTATTTATATTTCAACAGGATAGGACTGCAAGGCATAGCTTGTTTACAGAGTCTTCTGCATTTGTTGGATAAGTTCCAACATATCAGTACAAAATTTGTATAAAGCAATTTACAAGTGAGATTTTATATGCAGTATAAGACATAAAATATAGTCAGGTTTATTTGTTCAATAAGTAAAAAAGATAATTACAAAATTTCAACTTGCATAAAATCATCTCAAAAAATGCAGAAATCATTCTTTGTTATAATCAGTGTTTACTCTTCATATCATTCCAACACAGCATACAAAGCAAGTGAATCATAAAAATGGAAGAGTAGTGCAAAGTTAAAGTTAAAAGCCTCCAAAGCTACATGGTAAGTATCTAAAAAAAATAGACATAGTGTAACAAGCATATTTTTGTCAACTATTCTTTTCCTTATTTTAATAGCTGAAGTGAAAAAAATGTGCTAATCTATTTTAAGTCCAGACATCTTCTGTTGTAAAAAGGATAGTTGTTGCTTTATCCTTTTCAGTTATCAGAAACAGTTTCACGCAAGGGCCAAGCCAATAATTCCTTGCTAAATACCAAGTACAACTCCAAACTATCTGCGTGATCTCCTCCTTACCCCAGCTAGAACAAAAGCAATTCAGATCTGTGGGAGCAACTCCATTATTGTACCTAGCTACAAGGATGTTGCTATCAAAGGTTACATGTGATAACGGCGAAAGCCTAAATGCTATCACCATTATCAAGAAGTCAAAAGTGCTGAAAATTTATTTTGGCATTCTGACACCTCAAGACAGCAAACCAGCCCTGAGGACTTCGCTTTTTAATGTGTTTTATGTGGGGTTTTGCCTCGCACCCCATACTTAAGGATTCTCAACTCATGGGGTGTATGTCGGGAGGTGAAAACATTTAAAAGGTTTGGCTGGCACAACATAAACGCACCAGCGCCTGGACCCAAACCCAGTACCTCGCCGGCGACCAATGCCGCCAACCCACTCACCATACCATGGGGTCGACTCAGCAAACCCACAGCGGCACCACCCCTTACATTCCCTCCCACCCTCACTGTGCGTGCTCACCCCTCGCACATACATATAGTGACATCCTGTCGCTATATTCACCGAACCCCCTATCCGGCCGGCCTACCCTATGGTAGCCCTGGAGACAGGCACTGGGGATTGGGTCGCTGTTATTGTGGCGCCCAATCCCCAGCGCTGATATCTTGTGCTACCCTATCAAATGACTCAAGTTTAACTATAGTAAAGGGCCTCCTTAAATGAGCATCTGACAGAGCATCCAGATAGTATTTACAGGTAAATCCAAAATAATAATTATTAGTAGCAAACAAGGTAGAAAATCTGGAGTTTTGAATGTTTTCCAAATCTAAGAGTGCCCAGTGGTTGCCTATCTTTTGTTCAATGTATTTTTTTTTTATGTTTTAAGCTAAGCGTGATATTTCCTTCCACCTAGTGCTCTAGTGGATCTGATTTATACTTATCTAGGTTGGACATTATGCCCTTTAACCAGGGGACTTAAGACTTATTGCAGCCCATTTTGTGCCATTTTGTCTCCTCAAGACACAGGCAAGATATCCTGTTTTTGGACATTCTAGTAATATAAAGCTAATAATTAATTATTTATTGTCAGTGGTGGTGTTCATATTATCCACACCAAGCTCCGACCTAATGTATATAACCAGCATGGATTTACCGATGCCCAAATCTGATCTAAACAATTGCATTGATGGGGCTGCTAGTTTCTCCTTGTCTTTTCTGTCCCAGATCTCTATTCCGTATAATACTTGTGATAAATATTTTGTTTTAGTTTCCTCTATCAGTGGTCTTAATGAATGTCCACCATATGGGTAGTTAAATTTCCTAAGTTCCTGCACTGTTTTTTTAGTTCTTATGATTATATTTGTGGCATGTCTTAACCAGGATCCATTAGATGAAAAGTAAAGCCTAGACAGACATAGCTTGAAACCCTCCAAGCTGCCTCTTCCCAATAGTTCATCACCCAGTATGTTTCTTAGGTCCAAAGACCATAATCTGAGTTTTGGCAAAATTAATAGTGCATTTCAGTGCATTTACTCTTTCATGTAAGAAATCCAATTTCTTCTACAGACCCTTTTCGGACACAGACAACAAAATAAGATTGTCTGTATAAGCCATAGCAGGAAATAAGGAATTATTAATATTTGGTTAATCAGAATCCAGTTGTGTAAAGTCCCTTAACAGCTGATCTATGTAACACAAAATATAAATATACAATACAAACAGGGATTGCATTTCAGGCGCAAACACATTAAGCTGGGTCCAGTCATGAATTGCTTTTTCAAATTGAGGGAAAGTGAGGTGGGCATGACATGGCAGGTAAGATGGTGGTTGCTCTCTAGATCGGCTTTCCCACACCACCACCTTAAATCTGCAAGCTACCAGTTTAAGCAACCAAAAAAGCTTTCTGTGGCATGGAATATGTGGAGAGAGTTAATGGCAACTCAAAAAGCACAGAAGAAGCGATCACTACTTACACTTAAACCAACAGCAACTGCTTCTTGTCCAAGCCCAGCACAGCAAGAAGGCCATAGATGCAAAAAGGCAATGGCTTTAGGTAGGAAATCAGTGGGAGATGACCATTTTCATCTGCATTGCTGCTGTGATACTTAACTTGTAAAATGAAGTCAAAGCTGGGTTCTCCAACATGATGGCATGAATTATGCACCTTCAGAATATAGTAACAGGACTGTCTGAGACCTCCTCTGCCCATGGAGTGTGGCATGATGAGGCAGGATAATGGATGCATAAGGTCAAGGGTGCCCCGATAGATGCAACAAAGAACTGGGACATCTAGGAGAAGACGGGGGCTGACCAATCGAGCAGACTCGAAAGACCGTTAGGCTTATTCTGCTGGCATTTTAGTATGTTAGTATCCAGGGAGCACCAGAGCCACCACCTCTACCTCAGAGGTTGCGAAGAAAGCACAGCAGTTGGACCACAGTGGGCTCAGGGAGGGTAAGGGTGGTGGAACAGAGGCGCACCCAGTCAGTTGTTCCACTCCACAATCCATGCACCATTCTGGGGGAGCATAGTTCCCCTATGGATGCACCTGCAGAGGAGACTAAGGAGGTTGCAGACAACTGTCACAAGGGAGGCCCTCAGGAAGGAGACAGAGGACACCACAGGGAAAGGAAGCAGCTCCTGGTGGGGGACTCAATTATTAGGGGGATAGAACTGGGGGGAGCAGGGAAAACTGAAGTAAGGTGCCTGCCTGGTGCCATGGCTTGGAGGGACAGGAAGCACATCCTTAGGATCACGAGAACAGTTGCACGGGAGTCTGAGCTGGAAGTCATTGTCCACCTAGGAACAAATCACTTGGCTCATCATGAGATTAGAGCAGTGCAGAAGGACTTTGTAGAGTTGAGGAGGGGCCTAAGACAAGTAGCACACACAGTCCTTCTCGGAGGTGCTGCCTGTCAGTGGCATGGGTGAGGTGAGGGTACTTTGCACCATGCAGTTTAACGAACAGTTGGAAAAATGGTGTTGAGCACAGGGATTTGGCTTCATTGGGGACTGGGGTGCCACCTGGAGGGACACAAGCCTATACTGGCAGGATGGTCTGTATCTGTCCAGGAAGGGAACAAGTCTTTTGGGCAGTCGGTTTAAATGCTTCATTGGCAAGCTTTTAATCTAGTCAAGGGGGGAGGCACTGATAAGCAGCAGGAAAATCCCAGCCTCCCCCTACAAAACAGGGTACTAAATGAGAAAAAGACCAAGGTAGAAAGGCCAGTGGGGGATGCTGCTATGGAAGGTAAAGCCATCAAAAAATGGAGAGTAGTGAGTACCAATGCCCATAGTCTGGGTAACAAGCTTCTTGAATTAATGGCCTTGATGGAGGAACATCTGGATATTGTGGCAGTCACAGAAACATGGTACACATAGAACCATGACTGGGACGTAAACATACCAGGATACACTATCTACAGGAGGGACAGGGAGGGTAAAAGAGAGGAAGGAGTAGCTCACTACATAAGGGAAGGAATCAAAGCAACAGAACAAAAGGGTAATCGGGGATAGAGAAGCACTGTGGGTCAATTTGGAGACAGGCAATGGCACCACAGTCCACACTGGGGTTGTATACAGACACCCCCCTCTCAGGGGGAGGAAATGGACAAGGAAATGATAGAAAATATACTTAGAATGGCAGAGAGAGGGGAGGGATTGCTGATGGGTGATCTGAATATGCTAGATGTTAACTGGAGTGTAGTTGCAGCAGCCACTTCTAAGAGTGAGGTTATTCTAGATGTCCTACAGGGGGCATGCCTTAGACAACTAGTACTGGAACCCACTCGAGAGGGAGCAGTCTTAGACCTGGTTCTCTCGAATGGAGATGGAGAGAGGATCACAGATGTAGAAGTGGGTAGCCATCTGGGAACTAGTGACCATCGAACAGTATGGTTCACAATAAACACAGCAATAGTTGAGCCATACAAAACCAAAAATACTGGACTTCAGGAGGGCTGACTTTGCCAAAATGGGTGAGTGCCTAAGGAACGCACTAGCAAATGGGCAGGAAGGAGGAGTGGAAGAACAATGGGGAATAATCAAAACTGCCGTGTCAGAGGTAACAAGCCTTTGTGTGAAGCAAATAAAACAAAACGATGTAAGAAACTACTATGGTTCTCAAAGGAGGTGGCAATGAAGGTTCAAGAGAAAAAGAAAGCATTCAGGAAGTACAAGGAATCACAGAAGGAGCAGGACAGAGAATTGTATCAGTTAAAGCAAAAGGAAGCTGGGAAGGCAGTCAGAACAGCAAAGGCCCGAACTGAGGAAAAGATAGCCAACTCAGTTAAGAAGGGGATAAAACCTTTTTAGGTACATCAGGGAGGATAGTGAGGCTTAGTAAAGGGGGTGGGCAGAGGTGATGGTGAAAAGGCAGAGATACTAAAAAAATATTTTTGCTCAGTATTTACAAATGAAGAGGAGGAGGTACCTAAAACAAACAATAGAAGCACTCTGGATACAGAAGTTGATACCAGCCCATTTACAGAAGAAGGGGTTCTGAAAGAACTCTTACAACTGAAGGTGGACAAAGCAATGGGGCCTGATGGGATTCATCCCAGAATTATGAAAGAACTAAGGGTAGAACCAGTGACGCCACTGACTACCCTCTTTAACAAATCATGGGAGGATGGGGTGGTACCTGAGGACTGGAGAAGAGCAGATGTGATTCCCCTTCACAAAAGTGGGAGCAGGGCAGAAGCAGGAAACTACAGACCTGTTAGTTTAACCTCAGTGATGGGGAAAATGATTGAATCGCTTCTGAAGGAAAGAATTGTCGAGTACCTAGAGGACAGAGTGGCACAGGACCCAAGGTGGCATGGATTCCCAGCGGGAAGGTCATGCCAGACGAATCTAATAGATTTCTTTGACTTGGTGACCAAAGTAGTAGATCAGGGAGGGGCTGTGGACATGGCCTACCTAGACTTTAGCAAGGCATTTGACACAGTCATACTTACATACTAAAATGCCAGCAGAATAGGCCTAACGGTCTTTCGTGTCTGCTCGTTTGGTCAGTTCCCACCCTGTGAGCAGACCTTGCTGCCCCCCTCGCCTTCACTGGCTTCTCCCTTCCCAGTTCCGGATATTCTCACTGCACTGGATTTTGCTTCCAGAACTCTTCCCCTGTACCTGTCCCACCCCCTCTTGAACCCCTCCACCAGCCCCCTTGGCAGTGCATTCCATGGCTCCACCATCCACTCAGTGAAGTAGCAACCCTCCTTTCTCCTTGATTCCCCCAGCTTCCACCCATGCCCTCTAGTTGCCCCTCCTCCTTCCTTCACAGCACCCTGACTGCTCCTCCCTATTTACCCCTTCATATACCTGAAGACCTCTATCATGTCTCCCTAGTCCCTTCTCTCTTTCAATGTGTACATACTTAGCTCTTCGAGCCTCTCCCCATAGGTCCTGTCCCCCAAGACCCAAATCATTTTGGTTGCCCTCCTCTGGACCCTCTCCAGGAGTTTAATGTCCCTCTTTAAGTGTGGCCTCCAAAACTGCATGCAGTACTCGAGGTGTGGCCTCACCAAGCAGTTATTCAGAGGAGTATCACTTCCTCCTTCTGGAGGCGATCCCCTAGCGATGCATCCCAGCATCCTGTTGGCCTTGGCTGCTGACCTCCCACGAGTCTCAGAGTTGTTCATCTTGACATCCACCACCACCCCAGGTCCCTCTCAGCCATTGAGACTTGTAGCATTCCCCCGGTGTACACTTGGCCCGGGTTTCTGGCCCCAGGTGGAGTACCTTGCATTTCCTGCATTGAACCTCAGCTTCCACTTTCTAGACCATCTTTCCAGAGCCTCCAGGTCCCCCTGTAGGGCCACCCTCCCTTCCTCCCCATCCACCACCGCCCCCAGTTTTGAGTCATCTGCAAAGAGACTCATCTCACTCCTGATACCTGTCCTTATGTCAGAGATGTAGGCGTTGAACAGGAGCGGCCCAAGGACTTATCCCTGTGGGACCCCAGTAATGACCCTCCTTGGGGATGAGACTATCCCGCCAACTACGACCCTCTGGGTCTGGTCCTAGAGCCAGTTGTCTATCCCTCTGATCATCTGGTTCCCCACCCCCATTTCTCCCAGCTTATCCAACAGGCCCCGTGAGGAACAGAGTCAAATGCCTTACTGAAGTCTAGAAAGAGGACGTCCACTGGTCTACCCAGGTCCAAGGCACTCGTCACCCAGTCATAGAACTCCACAAGGTTTGTCTGACACGATTTCCCTGGGACGAATCCATGCTATCTATCGTCCAGGCACCCTGACTTTTCCAGGTCCCCCCAAGCCTCTCCTTGACAATACCCTCCATCACCTTGCCCACCACCGATGTCAGACTGACAGGCCTGTAGTTCCCTGCCACCTCCCTTGATCCCCCCCCTTGTGGATAGGCACTATATGTGCCATCTTCCAGTCCTGAGGCACCCACCCTGTCCTGAGAGAGATGGTGAAAAGCTCTGCCAGGGGTTTCGCCAGGACATCCGCAAGTTCCTTCAGCACTCTGGGATGTAATTTATCCAGCCCCGGTGCTTTCTCTGTCTTAAGACACCTGAGGGCTTCCCTCACTCTCTCTGCTGTGATTTCCACCTCTGCTACCTCTTCTCCCTGCTTAGCACCCCCCCCCCACCAGTGATGCCTCTCCCTCTCCCCAGACCCGCCGATCGGTAAGGTTCCTCCTCCCTTCTTCCTCAGTATCACTGTCTCCTCCCATGTATGATGGAGCACCCCCATTTTCCTTGGTGAAAACTGAGGTGAAGTACTCATTTAGTACCTCAGCCTGCTCCCCCGGGTCTTGTGCCCATCTCTCCCCTGTTTTAATCCTGCTAATCTGCCCCTTCACCATTCGTTTTGCCCCAGTGTATCTAAAGAACCCCTTATTCCCTCTTCTAATTTCTCTGGCCAGGTTCTGCTCCTTCCTTGCTTTAGCCGTCCTCACCACCCTAGTGGCCCTTCTAGCCATCAGTTCATACTCCCTCTCGATCCTTTTCTCCTTGAGCACTTGAATTACCTATAGGCTGCCTTCTTTCCCTGCACCACCTCCTGGACCTCCCTGGTCCACGGCAGGGTTTTTCGGCCCTACCGGATTTGTTTTACTGTGGCACAGGTGCTGGTGGCATCCTGCACCCCTCCCTGATTATTTCCCACCACTGTCAGCGACCATGTTTGACCCAATCACATCCAAATGTCCTTAAGGATCCTTCCCATTTCTTAAAATCCACCCCTGAAGTCAGTTACCTCCATCTTGTACAGCCTTCTACCCTCCCAGGTCCAGGTAGAACCAGACCATGGCATGGTCACTCCCAGCCAACGGGTCCCTTACCTCCAGGCCCCCAATCTGGTCACTGTCTGCCATGACCAGATCCAGTACCTCAGCCTCTGGTCTGTTCCCCACCAGCTGAGTTAGAATGCGCCTTGAAAGACATCTAACAACCTCTGTTCCCTGGCCACCAAGGATGTCATAGTCTCCCAGTCTGTTCCTGGCATGTTTAAGTCCCCCAACACCACCACCCTTCCCCTGCCCAATCTACAATGTCTCCCAACATCTGCCACCAGACTCTCCTCCAGCTCCTCCGCCAGTGCAGGGGGTCTATATACACCACTCCTATTTTTTACCCTTTTGCGCCCATTATCAAGGTGACACAAATCGCCTCCACGGTTCCCACACAAAAGATTAATACACAAGTTAACCAGCCTGGGAGTGGGTCTCAAGATGATAGCCTGGGTAAAGAATTGGCTAGAGAATAGGACACAGAGGGTAATGGTAAATGGAGTCCACTCTGAAGAAAGGGGTTACTAGTGGGTACAGGGTTCAGTATTAGGACTGGTCCTCTTCAGTGTCTTTATAAGCGACATTGCAGAGGGACTGGAAGGAAAAGTATGTCTCTTTGCAGATGACGCACAGATCTGCAACAGAGTTGATGCACAGGGTGGGTGGAAAGGATGAGAAGGGACTTGGCAAGGTTAGAGGAATGGTCAAATGTATGGCAGCTTAGATTCAGTGGTAAGAAATGCAAGGTAATGCACCTGGGAAACAAAAACCCAGGGGAAGAGTACACAATGGGGGGGGGGTGGTGAGATACTAACAACTAAAATGGAAAGGGACCGGGGGTAGTCATATCAGATGACTTAAAAGTGGGCAAGCAATGTGAGAGGGCAGTAAGGAGGGCTGGGGGGATACTGGGATGCATAGGGAGAGGCATCCCCAATAGAAAACAGGAAGTTGTTATCCCTCTGTACACACAGCTGGTGAGACCCCATCTGGAGTACTGTGTGCAGTTCTGGAGACCCAATCTCCTCAAGGACATAGACAGGATGGAAGCTGTCCAGAGGGCGGCAACTAAAATGGTGCAGGGTCTGCACCGGAAGACACATGAAGAGAGAATAAAGGAGCTTAATATGTATACCCTTGAGGAAAGGAGGGAGAGGGGGACATGATGGAAACTTTCAAGTACCTCAAGGGAATCAACAAAGTCCAAGAGGGTAGCATCTTTCAAAAAAAGAGGTGTGCGAGAACAAGGGGGCACAATTTGAAGATGGGAGGGCAACTCAGAGGTAATGTAAGGAAGTCTTTTTTTTTTCACAGAGAGGGTTGTGGATGTATGGAACGGCCTTCCTGAGGAGGTTGTGGAGTCAAAAACAGTGGTTGAATTCAAGCATGTATGGGACAGTCGTAAGGCAATTCTAGGCTGCTAGTTAACTAGGGTCTGCAGCTTATCCATTAGGTAGGGAAATGGACAGACTGGGTGGCCAAGTGGTCCTTATCTGCTGTCAAATTCTGTGAAGTGCAAGAGCAGGCTGATGACCAGCGAAACAGAGCCCACCACTCAAATCTCTGCTTGGTTGGTTTACTGTAGGGGCTAGAGGGGAAATCTCCTGGATCCACAATTCAGAAGTAGCTGACTGAACATTTTAAACTTGGCCCTGAAGTGGCAAAATATGAGATCAAACATGCCCATCACAACGGCCCAACCCTGACTGAAACATTTTTTAAATAAATACTTGTGCTTCTTGGGGAAAAAACTAATGTTGAGGGTGTCCAAAAGTAACAGCCTGATTACTGTGGATGGAGGGAAAGTTTATGTTTTTCTGGATTACAGTCATGAACTCGAGAGGAAGAGACAACAGTTTATAGGAGGATAAACAAAGTTGCATTGTAGGGGCCGGGAATTTGCCCACCTTTGTTCCTCACAGCCTTATATCATCAAACCAGGAAGCCCTCTGAGATTTTTCAACTTCTCAAAAGAAGCTGAGGAGTTTGTCAATGCAGAAGATGCTGTAGGGTAGGGACAGAGCTCTTCAAGGGGGACTAGTTCGGCTACCTGATCAGCTAAACCACAGTAAATGCCTGATTAAGTTGCCTTGTACTTTTTATTTTTACTTTTGAATCCCTGAGTATGTTCTGTTTACCCTCAGTTCTCTTCACCTTCGACCTACCCACCCTCTAGCACAATTCCTGCATGACAGCATGTATAGCCAGCAGCCCTCCTTTTGTTCCCAGCAGCTCTGTGCGGTAGTACTGCTCTGCTCATGGTGCAGACAAGCACAAAAAGAATAGTGAATGCTGTGGGATGATCGGGGTGAAGGATTAATCACAAGGTACTGTAAAAACAGTTGAGAAGGTGGTGAATAGTCGGGGACGGGGGAAAGAACATGAGTAAGGATAGGGCCTGTTGAGGGGTAACTAGTCTCTTCAATCTGAGCTCCAGAACCTCAAAATAGTTCACTGTTAATGCTTCTTTTTTTGCTGAGGCCCAGGGGAAGTTACCTTTGGACACCCAAACCTTGATGGTGTGACCAGTCATCAAAGCATCTTAAAGAAGTACTACTGCAGGAGAAAGCCTTTCCACATCTGGATGGGTCTTCCACTTATTGGGATGCACAATTGCCCGGGAAAACATTTAACTGGACCAAAATCTGAAATGATACTTATAGGTTTATTACTCAGGACAGACTGCATTTAATGCAGTTCCAAATTATCAATGACATGTATTATACCCCAGTAAAAATGGCTAAAATGTGTAAGACCCCTACCCCAACCTGCAAACATTGCATGCAAAATATAGGCTCCCTATTCCACATCTTTTGGGACTGACCTAAGGTTGCCCCACTCTGGTCTCTTATTAAGCAGAGAGCGGATCCCTTGATAGGACTAGCTGACCATATAGAGCTGGCTGCCTGCATTGTGGGAGATTATTCTCTCATACCCATCACTGAAAGGAAGTATCACTTAGCTTTGATGGCAATGTGAGTGAAGAAATTGGTACTTAAGCACTGGCTGACAATGAAGTCATAACTTACTGTGAGTGGCTGAGGGTACTCTTGTTCAACCTTTCTGTTGAAAAGACAATTGCTACTGTACACAATTACTTGTCTAAGTTTGAGAGGTACTGGAGCAAAGTACAAACATTGTACTCTGCACAGATGTCCAGATCCATTATTGTGAAGTGCATCTACAGCATCTAAAGAGGCTGATACCACGGAGAGGAAGGGGGAAGGGGGAGATCTGGCTGTTGTTTTGTGTACATATTTGTATTGTATTCTGTCTGAGTCTGTGTAAAGGTTGCTTCATGATGTCACAACCATGGCGGATTCACTACTGAGGCCATGGGTTTCATGGGCGACACTCTTCCCTTGGTCAGTCCAGAAGCAGAGGATACACACGAGACCTTGCAGTCTCTGCTTGCCGTGCCTGCAAGAGATGACTCACACATTGTCTTAAATCCCATACTGTAGTTCATTCAGGCTTGGAAAAGTATATGGTCATACAGGTGGGCTACACTGTAACTTTGGTGTGGGGACTGATGAAAAATTGTGATACCCTTGGTGGAAAGCTCAGACTGCAAAAATGAAGGGTCCTTGGAACTCTGTGGCTCAAATCAACATTTTGCTCCCTTAGGTAGATGACCAAGTGGCCATTACGGCAAATAAACCAGGTCAACCTGATGAGCCATATTTTGGCTGTCATATAACTAAGCATGGCACCTCATCACCTTGTAAGTGATAAGAAGATTTTGTAGATGCCGATTGCGATTAATCGATTGCCTTATAGAGTTTTTGTCTTATACAGGTGCTGTTTCTCTGCATGCATGATATTAACTAAATCCACCATATGTTTGCAGGGGGTGCTGTTTTGAGCTATCTTATGCTCAAAAGAGTTGGGGAAGTGAAATGTTGGACTTGTTTTTTCCTGTTTTGGATAATGCTGGGGAGATATAGAGTGTTGGGGATTGCAGGCTGTAATAAGAACAGTGGAGGGGAGTAGGAATGGGGGGGGAGAGGGCTGGTGTTGGGTTTAGGGTTTGTCTTTTCAGTGTTATCAAAAAGTTTAAGACATGTCAGATCTGACATGTGCTGGTACAATAGATAAGGTGTGACCTACCACAAACATAGTTATACTAAAGTAACAGTAATTCATCTGTTCAACCCCTTCCTTAGAAAATGTTTGATAAGATGCATATACTAACATGGAATATTAATGATCTTAAGAACATTGTGTAGAGGATGCGGGTGCTGTAAAGAATAAAAAAGCTTAAGGGGGACATCTCATGCAAGAAACACACATGACTGAAACTGGAATGCAAAAAACTCCAATTGCTCGGGAGGTACATGGCACAACTCTTTTTTGTAATGCCAGATCCCGAGGCACTGCAGTATGGTTAAGGAGCAGGAGGAGGCTTCCTGAAATGACCCCAGAGCCATGACATAAGTCGAACAAGTGCAAGCAGAAGAAGTCAGGCTACCCGTTATGCAGCTGAAATAAGACCCTATGCATTAGGTCTGATTAAAAAATGCATATTTATTAAGTGCTAACAAATGGACATTCAGCACTCCAACAAAGCTGATGTTTCATGTCATACTGATGCTTTATCAATATATTTTTAGTCAGTATATAAATGGAGGGATCTAGATAATAAGTTTCTTCAGTGTGAAAGCAGGTGGCAGTATACTTTGCGAGCAAATTGGAGCAAGGGACTGAACAAAATGTTCAGTCTTATGCCCTTTCTAAAGATAAAGTAAAATGGTGTATTGCTTTGAAATCAGTTTACATACTGTATATAGTATTTTAGTGAGCCTTATTAGCTGTGTGCAATTGTAACTGTAATTAATCATTAATTATGTTTTGTCTTGGGAGATCTTTAATCACTGTGTTTCCCTATTTGAAATATTGATGTTTTTATTTCTATTATTTGTAATATAATATATTTATATTAGTGATATTCTGGGTTTATATGGGAATTTTACTTAGTGACCTCAGCTTTTGGTGATTGCACTTTATGAACTTATGTAGCACTTTATTAATTCTTTAGAAATGGGATGCTGTATCTTAATAAGCACTTTAGAAATGGGATGCTGTGCCTTTAACTAGGTACCTTCTAAGACATAGTCTGTAAGCAGTAAACCATACCTTGATAAGTCAGTATGACATAAAATGTTGGCTTTGTTTGAATGTGTGCCTGTTTGTTAGTATTTAATAAATATGCATTTTTTAACCAGACCTAACACATAGGGTCTTATTCCAGCCAGATGCCAGGTAGCCTGACTTCTGCTTACACTTAAAACTAAACTTTTCCGGGCAGGTATGGCATGTAAGATGAGCCCCCCAGGGTGGAGGGCAGGTACACCCTTGTACACACAGAAATATAGAATTATCTCTCTATATGGCCTGTGGTAAACTCAGGTACTGGAGGAGAGGGGGTTTCCCTGAGTAAGATAGTCAGGGTACAGCTGCAGCTGATTCGGCTGATTGGCTGCAGCTGCACAGACAGGAGAGCTTTAAAAACAGGAAGGAAAAGCCAGCGAGAAGTTGCTGCAGGGGTAGAGGGCTGACAAGCTGCCTGGATGTGTTCTGGATCAGGAGTCCCTTAAGCGACCCTCAGGAGATTGGTCTCCTGAATTAAGCCAAAAATAAAAAAAGTTATTTTCATTGTGAGTTTTCCGTTTTACTGTTTGTATTCTTCCAGAAGGTCTAGCCTTCTGGAAAAGGGGATTTCTAGTTAGGGCCGGGGATTGTTTAGACAGCGCTCCCAGCCAGAGCTAGGCCTCTTTATTTCTGTTTTTGTTTCATTTTCCTCAGTGGGGCTTAAAAAGAAAAGGGCAGAAGCCCAAACTTCTGTGTTACCAGCCATATTAAAGAAATAAAAATATACCTGGTTGGTTTGATGTTAACAAACTGGTCTTTCCTGAGACTCCTTAACCACCACATCACTGAATCTGATTCCCATGGCGAGGTCTTGTCTTGTCACAGGCCCCAACAATGATAAGCCACCTTTTACTGGAGAGTTTTGGTGGAGATGTCTGACATCCCAGTTCATTAGATATTGGGTGGAGACTATCACTGTGTCTTGGACACAACAGTAGATAGATCCAGTACCAACTTAGTCTCCCCCCTCACATGTAGCATCAAAGCCCTCGGGGACCTGATGAAAGCACATGCGTTGGTGGATAGCTGGAGGCACAAAAACCCCAAAGGCAGAACCTACAGTTTCTACTCATAGAAACAGAAATTGTCGGCAGATAAGGATCGCTAGACCCACCTAGTCTGCCCAGAAGCCCTATACTTGTATTTGTACTCCAACTCACACCTTTCCTATGCTTGACTATATTGCCTCCTGGTAGCAATCTCCCTATTGGGATCAGTACAAAGCACTATTTAGAAATCTATCCTAATCACTGATTGTACCCTGTTACAGACAGTGTTGAATCTGAGAGGTATACCACCTCTTCCAATGGTTTGGTGTCTGGATCCAGTGCTCCATATACAAAAGGAATACAGGCAAGCAGTTACAGTTGGGATTAGAGAATTCATATACAACAACAGGGAAGGGGATACTACCCATTCACTAAGGGGGAGGCACTGAAGGGTGTGATAAGAGGCCTAACTATATCATATGCCAGCCTTATGAATACAACTAGAAAGGCCAAGTTAAAACTACTGGAAACTACAATTGCGCAAATGGAGAGTAACCACATGGCCCAGCCTTCCCAACCTCTGTACCTCAGGCCTCAGAGAAAATAGGAGCACAACTGTGAATCCCAAGCAGAGGCCAAAAGAGTCATTCTACTGAACCAGGCCAGCCAATTTTTTGATTGAGATAGGGGAAGGAAGCTCCTGGCATGGCAACTCAGGAGCAGAGAGGCAATTAGGACAACAGCTCAGCTCAGGGGTATGGACGGTGTCCTTACATTGCAGAGGGAGGTGATAGGGGGAGCCTTTTGTTCCTTTTACAAGGACCTGTATTCCAAAGAAACCAGCTCTGATGCTGTATAGTACAAAACCTTTTTTGACAAAGCTCCTATCACACCGACCAAAGACTCTTTTGCAGCTCAGTTGGAGGCCCCCCTCTCAGTAGAGGAGGAGAAAAAAACTGTAATGTCTCGAAGAAGCAACAAAACCCCTGGTCTGGATGGGCTGTCCATTGATTTTTATAGGGCCATCTTGCGTGAACTGCAAAGCCCACTTTTCAGTATGATATGGGAAAGGCTATATACTGGAATCCTACCTCCCTTCACACAGTCCACAACTAAAAAAGTACTTCCAAAACCAGAGAAGGACCACAGTCTTTTTACATCATACAAACCAATACCACTTCTTACGGCTGACTATAAAATAATAGCCAAAATCATAACCACAAGATTTGAACCAGTGCTGGCAAAGGTAATTCATTCGGACCAATCAGGATTTGTAAAAGACCATCAAGGTACAACAAATGTACGACGTATGCTCAGCATTAGATACAGGTGGTCTAAAACTGCAGCTACAGGACAGTGGTCCTTACCTTGAATAAGGAAAAAGCATTTGACTCTGTAGAGTAAGGGTGTGTTTCAGACCTTCAATGGGTATGGGACAGGAGGGCAGCTATATTACAATGGGTGAAATCTCTATATCAAGCCTAACAGGCCCAAATCTCATTCAGTGGTGGCCTGACTGCCCCCTTTTCTCTGACCAGGGAATTAAAGTGGGATGCCCCTTATTGCCACTTTTGTACTGTAAATACTATCCCTGGAGTCTCTTACTGCTGCAATTAGAGCTGACCCATACATCAAGGGACTGAAATGTGGCAATAAGGAGGAACATAAATTATCACTCTGCAGATGGCATCCTTAAGTTTCTGAAAAAAACCCTCTGAAGGCTTGAATGCAGTCCATAAGTACTGTGAGAATATGACCTACTCTCAGGTCACAAAGTAAACTGGGGTAAAGGTAAATTACTCCCAGCTGGAAAATTAGACAGAGGCTTTCTAATCAACAGCCACATGGGACTGGGGGCACTGTGGAGCAGCCAGCAGAATAACAGCATTTTCTCGATGCTCCGTGTTTCTTTTATAAACTTATAAAATATTTACTTTGAGCTGCTGTTTACTGCAACTATCTTTATAGCTCTCAATTTTTGGAGCAGTCTATGATGATAACGTCTCTGAAAAAGGACCAAAAATGTGTTGTGCGAAGTGTGGAGGCATTCTTTTCCCCACAGTCAGGTTCAGAGGGTGCGGGGCTCTTGCAGCAGCCAGGCTTGAGCAATGGCTTGCTGATGGCTCTGATCTTGAGCATGCTCACCCAAATTCAGTCTACTGGCGAAGAAACGAATACATGATTAGCAGCTGTGGAGGCTAAACTGGTGGATTTTGAAACCTGCATTACTAAAAATACTGCATCTATCACCAAACTTCAGAAGGGAGTGACACAACAAGTTGCATTGAATGCAACCTTTGCCAAGAACATTGTTTTTCTTTGCTCTAAAGTTGAAATGCTCTTGAGTGGTCAGCACCAGAGTAATGTCTGGGTGGAGGGCTTCCCTCCTCATTTCTCCAGCAGACAAGACTTAACATCAACACTTGAACACCTGACTTTCGTTGACCTCAAATTGCTTGTCTCTTCTGCTGGACTCACTATTACCACAGCCTTCACCATTCCGATCTGATCCCGTTCAAGAATGGGAGTTATGCAGAGACCACTGACCACCACTGCCACACTCTCTAGCCCATAGGCTAGGATATCTTTATTGCAGGTGGCTAGAGCCCGTGGGGAGATCCTATGGGAAGGGAGTAAATTGGCTTTCTTCTCTGATGTGTCCTCCAAAATACAATCCCACAAGTAGGATCTGCAAATTATAAAAAAAAGTCCTTCCTAAAGAAAGGTATTAAAGCGCAGCTGTTTTTTCCAGTATGCCTACAAGTGTAAATTCAGAACAAAACATATGTGTTTACTGAACCTGAGACTGCCTTAGCATTTGGAGAAAAGCAACAGAATGCAGAGGTAATTGTTGAACATAAGCATGAGGATGATTCTGACTTTGAATTCTATTTTTCTCACATTCATTAATTTGGGCTCAGGTTGTGTCAGTGCCCATTGTGCTATTGCTTTTTCTTTTTATGCTGTTCCCCATTGGCAGTGCATATAATAAATATCTGTTTTTTCCCTATTTGCCTAAACACAAATGCTATCAAGATTTGCATGTGAACTTCACATTTTATTATTGGTAAATATCCTCATCCCTGCATGGATGTATACATATGTTTTCATATGCAGGGTCAAAAGCAACTTAACTGAGTCCAGGCTATCTATATTACATCCTGCATTTGTTTAGTTCGGTTTCAACCTTCCATTGTTTCTTTTAATTCTACGAGGAGCAAGAAAGTCTGGCTCATAGACATTTAATTGTTCTCAGATCTTGGATGAAAATTAACTTATCAATGGCTTCACCAGGCTGGACTTTTCCTTCTTTAGACTGTTTGGCAGCCACCCATGGTGGCTGGATTTTTTCCTAAATATTTCCTTGTTTATTCCTCATTTTGTACAGTTCTGCCTAGGGACTGTGCATCTGCTCTCTTGTTTGGTTCTGTAAATGTATAACACATTACATGATGCTTTAAACAAACAGTTAAAAAAAAACACATGTGACTGTTGGTAGTGGACTCAGTTAAATTTCTGGGGGTCCAGCTTGCTTGTTCAGTGGCTATTACTCTAAACTATATAGTAATAAATTCAAGCCTCTGCTGCAATCCATAAGACTGGAGCTGGAGAAATGGCAATCACTGTCCCCTCTCTTTTATGGGAAGATTTAATGTAATAAAAGTGTGCACCCTCCCAAAATGCTTATATCTTTTCCAGACACTCCAAGTTAAACTGCCAAACATCCTGTTCAAAACCGATGATTCCCTACTGCGTACGTTCTTGCAGAATAGAAAGCCATCCTTCAGTTGTCAACAGCGATGGGGGGAGTGGTCTACAAATCTTTTATTTATATTATTGGGCTTCTTAAACAGACTTCCTGCTGGCTAAGAATGCACTAACACCTCCAGCTTGGGTGGAACTACAGGAGGAGGAGGAGGAGGAGGAGGAGGAGGAGATGGGGTGGACTTCTACACAGGAATATTATTCCTGGCCTTAGGTGCCCTGCATACTGCGGGCATGACTAGCCCTTTCTTTGCTAATACTTTCAGGGTATGGCTAGATGTCCACAAAGTCATACAACATCCCTGTGCCATTTCACCTAAGGCAGATGTTACAGCTGAATTTCGGGGCAGACCTGAGTGTACTGTCTTCCTATACCAAACGTTGTTAAGGTGGAGGAGCTTTGGACTGGGACAGGTGGAACAAATGTATAAGGGTGGTATCATGAACTTCTTCACCAATTTAAAACACCAGTTTGGGTTGCAAACTGGGGATTTTTTCACATACCTCAGGCTGAGGCACTAGCTACATGACAAAAGACTGTTAAAATTGAATACAACAAAGGTCTCACCAGCTGAGGCCTTATTGTATACCCCCAACCACACACACACACACACACACACACACACACACACACACACACACACACACACACTGCAAACCATTAACTGCATTTTACAGACTCTTCTGTGGGGCTACTCATACCCCTTAGATGAGATACTTGTAATATGGAGCAGAGACCAAGGTATATCCCTTTCCCAGAGCACATGGAAATGGGCCTCCTTGCATTTTAAAGACTGTGCCAGGAGCAACTGTCTAAGGCAAATCCAACTTAACTTTATGTATTGTACTTACCTGACACCTAAAAGATGCACACATATGATTCAAACAAACCCCAATATGCCCCAATTGAGAGGTGGGTCTGTTCATTAAAAGGGGTTACCGATGCCCAGCATATGTACTACAGACAAAATAGAAAAACCTCTAAGTGTCTGTTATGCCTTATTTATTGCATTTGATAGTGGGTCATATAGACAGGTAGAAAACATACAGTAATGGTATAGAATTGTATGATGCATCTATATCTGTATCTATTTTGTTATGTATACCAGCATTTTGCTGCATTTTTGCCAGGCAAAAGTGTGACATTGCAAAACACGTTTTTTTTTCCTCTTGCTTTTCACAGCAGTTTTTTCCTGTCTAGCAATATTAAACACATTATTACACTATTCTATAGCCATGTCTTTTTTTCTTTAAATTACCCCTTTGTGATGATCGATATTTAATTTATGCCCCAAACAACTGAAAAGGGGAGTGGGGAGCCCACCTTGTATATGTGCATGTTACCTGAAGTGCAAATTAGAACAATGCAAAAAAGACCTCTGCAAAAGCAGGGTAGGGTCAGCACCAAAGTAAACCTGTAAGGGTAACCACGTATGGCCTACCCTTGGTTTTTCCGAATATATGCTACAAAACAATTGTAGTAAAGCAGAAGAAATCACTCAAGCGGTCTAACATCCCCCCTCCTGAAAAAAGCACTTGCCGTTATAAAAAACATCACATCATGTATAAAAACAGGACATGTGTGCAAATAAGAAGTTGTTAGCAATGCAAAGGCAAAAAAAGCAGCATGAACAGTGAGATACAGGCTCACCAGTCCAACATGACTCTGAGGGTGATGTGGTTGCACGTCGATACGTAAGCACAGCGCTGCTACAGGGGCAACCACTGAACATGGCCGGCATTCCTTTGGATTCTCCAATTTTGTTATTTGTTATTTTGGCATGCTTCTCTTCTATGGAGATGTATTACAGTACTTTTGAATAGCAGCCTGTGACAGATTGCATGGAGAGGTGTCCTGATAATGGAGTATGAAAAGATGTAGCCGTATTTGATGTCAGACTGGTGAGCATGTATCTGTCTCTTTGTGCTGCTTAAATTCACCCACATATGCCCTGAATCATCTGTGGTGCTGCTGCACCTTTAAACTATGTGCTTTTTAATCCCCCAAGACCTGCTGTTCTACTTGCTGCAGCAGCGAATTAGGCAGTTTGCTCTTTGATCTCCAAGAGTACAACCTTTCACCCCCTAGTCCCTCTGTGTCATGCTTGCTCAGATGTTCGACAGTCATGCTAAGTGACCCACTATGGATCGGGCAGTACTAATGAGTGGGTGCGGGAGATGGTGGAGTTTGTTTGTGGTTTAAAATCCACAAACTCTAACTGTGAGCCGCATTTTGCATTTTCCTTCTGGAGGACTGTTTGCTTTGCATCACTGCTTATCTGAGCTGCTACAATCACCCACAGGTAGGGCCCCATTTATGAAAATCACACTGTGTGGTTATTGTTTTATTTTTCAACAGTCCGTGCTTGCCAGAAATGGGGATATTTGTGCAAGCCTTAATGAAATGCAAATAGAAATCAAAATGTGTGTGGCAAAGGGGATTTAAAGGAAAGTTTACTGTTTTGATGCAGTTGTTACAGTAGGCACTTTCGTTTACTTGTTCAGTCACCAAATGATGTGCCTAGCCTCACAGTAACATTATTCATGCCAGGCAGTCTCAGTGTTTGGGGGATAATCTATGTGTTTTTACTGTTTGTTTTTATTTCTGCCTTTATGCTATTTCTTCCCATTGTTGTGGGCCATATGCGGCAAAACCATGTAAGAAAACATACCTGTAAAGGTGCATTTCTTTCTCTGAGTGGGTTAAGTTCGATGAACTGCAAAGAGCTTGTTTGGTGCAGTGAAAGTGTGGCCAAACACAGGTGACAAATGCACTTGGATGTGTGGCTTGCAGGCATTTTTTTTTATTGACCTCTTGTCTTTGTCCAAGTGTGTTTGTTCACCTACTGTACGCTCAGCCATTTTCAGGACCAATGCGGCTTCCTTTGTTTGGTGTGTGTGAGGGGGATACCTACTACTATTTAATTTAAACTGTGTTGGGAATGTGTGACTGAACATAGGTGTGTAAAAATACACTTGAATGGGCATTGGCCTATTTTGGTGGCTTGCAAGCAGTTTACATTTTTCTGTTGCAAATGTGCTTGCCCTCATGCCTTTGTCCAGGTATGTTTGTTCACTTACACTCAGCCATTCTGAACACCATGCAGCTTCCTTTGTTTAGTGGCGGGGGGAAGGGGTGTTTGGTTTCTGCTTCTGTGTTGGGAATGTGTGGCTGAACATAGATGTGCACCAACTCACCTGGATGGGCATCAGCTTTTCTTGGTGGCTTTCAAGCAGCTCACATTTTTTTGGTGCAGATGTGGTTGCCCTGATGCCTTTATCCAGGTGTGTTTGTTCACCTGTGCTCAACCATTTTTAGCACCATTCAGCTTCCTTTGTTTAGTGGGGGTGGGGAGAAACCTACTGCTGTTTGTTTTCTGCTTCTGTGTGGGAAATGTGTGGCCAAATGTAGATTTACACAAACACACCTGGATGGGCATCTGCCTTTTTTGGTGAATTTCAAGCAGTTTACATTTTTTCTTGTCCAAATGTGCTTGCCCTCATGCTTTTGCTCATGTGTGTTTGTTCACATATGCTCAGCCATTTTGAGCACCAAGTGGCTTCCTTTGTTTGCTGGCTGGTGGATACCTACTGCTGTTTGTTTTCTGCTTCTGTGTTAGGAGTGTGTGACTGAACATATGTGTGCACAAACACACCTGGATGAGCACTGGCCTTATTTGGTGGCTTGCAAGCAGTTTACATTTTTTTTTGTAGATGTGCTTACCCTCATGCCTTTGTCTGTGTGTGTGTTTGTTCACCGACACTCAGCCATTTTGAGGCTATGTGGCTTCCTTTTTATTAGTTGTGTGTGTGTGTGGGGGGAGGTGATATGTACTGCTGTTTGTTTTCTGCTTGTGAGTTGGGAATGTGTGGTTGAACGTAGGTGTGCACAAACAGACCTGGATGGGCACTGGCCTTTTTTGGTGTCTTGTAAGCAGTTTACATTTTTTTTGGTGCAGCTGTGCTTACCCTCATGCCTTTGTCTGTGTGTGTTTGTTCGCCTAACAACAACAAAACAGGAAAGGGACCTGGGGGTAATCATATCAGATGACCTTAAGGTTAGCAAGCAATGTGAGAAGGCAGTAGGGAGGGCCGGGGGTATACTGGGATGTATAGGGAGAGGCATCAGCAGCAGAAAACAGGAAGTTGTTATCCCTCTGTACA
The DNA here is from genome assembly GCA_016271365.2 of Neoceratodus forsteri. Lineage (NCBI taxonomy): Eukaryota > Metazoa > Chordata > Ceratodontiformes > Ceratodontidae > Neoceratodus > Neoceratodus forsteri. Next base: position 63,050,476 of record CM057459.1, read on the forward strand.
GACAGTTGGTGAGACCCCATCTGGAATACTGTGTCCAGTTCTGGAGACCCCATCTCCGCAAGGACATAGACAGGATAGAGGCAGTCCAGAGGAGGGCAACTAAAATGGTGCAGGGTCTGCAAGAGAAGCCGTATGAGGAGAGACTAAAGGAGCTTAATATGTATACCCTTGAGGAAAGAAGGGAGAGGGGGGACATGATAGAAACTTTCAAGTACCTCAAGGAATCAACAAAGTCCAAGAGGGTAGCATCTTTCAGGAAAAGAGACTTGCAAGAACAAGGGGACACAATTTAAAGATAGAAGGAGGGCGGTTCAGGGGCAATGTGAGGAAGTATTATTTCACAGAGAGGGTAGTGGATGCATGGAACAGCCTTCCTGAGGAAGTTGTGGGGTCTAAAACTGTGGGAGAATTCAAGAATGCATGGGACAGACATAAGGCAATTCTTGTGGGGGGCAGGAAAATATAGGCTGTTGGTTAACTAGGATCTGCGGCCTATCCTGTAGGTAGGGAAATGGGCAGACTAGATGGGCCTAGCGGTCCTTATCTGCTGTCAAAGTCTATGTTTCTATGTTTCTATGCTTGGTCATTTTGAGCATCATGTTGCTTCCTTTGTTTGGTGGTGAGGAAGACACCTACTGCTGTTTGTTTTCTGCTTCTGTGTTGTAAATGTGTGGCTGAATGTAGGTGTGTACAAACACACCTAGATAGGCAGCTGCCTTTTTTTGGTGGCTTGCAAGCAGTTGAATTGTTTTTGTGAAACTGCAGATTCTCTGTTAATGTGCTTCTCCACTTTATTATAAGTATAATATATATATATATATATATATATATATATATATATATGTGTGTTTGTGTGTGTGTATAAAATCCATTTTTTCTGGTTTTGTTTTTCTTCAGTGATCCACTTTAACAACTGTTTAAAAGTGTTAAATGTTTAATGCATCTCCTTTCCTCTTCTGTTTCTTCTGGCACATTCAGCGCATCTCTGTCAGTCCATCCGTATGTTGTGGAATGTTCAACGCATCTTCTTCGGTCCTTCCGTATGTTGTAGAATGTTCAGCTCATCTCCTTCAGTCCACCTGTATGTTGTGGAATGTTGAGCACATCTCCTTCAGTTTGGCGGCATGAGACTGTTCAGTGCATCTCCTTCAGTCCATCTGTATGTGGTGGAATGTTTAGCACATCTCCTCCGGTCCATCTATATGTTCTGGAATATTCAGTGCATCTCCTTTGGTCTGTCCATATGTTGTGGAATGTTTAGGGTATCTCCTTTGGTCCATCTATAGGTTGTGGAATGTTCAGCACATCTCCTTCATAAGTTGTATAACGTTCAGCACATCTCCTTTGGTCTGTCTGTATATTGTGGAATGTTCAGTGTATCTCTTTCAGTCCATCTGTATGTTGTGGAATGTCCTGCGCATCTCCTTTGGTCAGTCTGCATGAGAATGTTTAGCGCATCTCTTTTTGTCTGTCTGCATGAGAATGTTCAGCACATCTTTTGGTCTGCCTGCATGAGAATGTTCAACGCATCTTCTTCAGTCCATCTGTATGTTGTAGAATGTTCAGCTCATCTCCTTCAGTCCACCTATATGTTGTGGAATTTTGAGCACATCTCCTTCAGTTTGGCCACATGAGACTGTTCAGTGCATCTCCTCCAGTCCATCTATATGTTCTGGAATATTCAGCGCATCTCCTTTGGTCTGTCCATATGTTGTATAATGTCCAGCATGTCTCCTTTGGTCTGTCTGTATATTGTGGAATGTTCAGTGTATCTCCTTCAGTCCATCTGTATATTGTGGAATGTTCAGTGTATCTCCTTCAGTCCATCTGTATGTTGTGGAATGTTCTGCGCATCTCCTTTGGTCTGTCTGCATGAGAATGTTTAGCGCATCTCTTTTGGTCTGTCTGCATGAGAATGTTCAGCACATCTCCTTCGGTCTATCTGTATGTTGTGGAATGTTCAATGTGTCTCCTTCATGCCATCATTGGTCAGCTGAGTACTGTAGCATCTTTCTGTGTCAGTCCATCTATATCCTGTGGAATGTACAGACTCACCATCAGTCCATCCATATCCTGTGGAATGTGTAGCCTCTCTGTAAGCTATTTTTCATTTGCTCAGAAAAAATAAATAATTGACTCTAATATCTGCCTTTATTTTAGTTTGTTTTTGGAGCAATGGAGATGAGAAAAAGGCCGCATGAACCACTATTGTCTTGCTTAGAGATGCACTGAAGATATCCCCCTGTGCACTCTCAGAAAAGGAAAGAAGTCAACAGTACTGAGACAACTTGAGAAAGGACCCAGAATGTCATCAAAGATACTCTGAGAGCTGGAAGCATGCTCACAGACTTATCAAGTTGCACTGAACGAAGGAAACAGAACTACTGTATGAGAAGGCTAGATTAAGAATGCAGCAATACAGAGAGTGAAATGCCCAAGCTGCAAAGGCTGAAAGTACACAGTGACTTGTTAAAAGCCAACCAACAGAGCAGATGCACAAAAGAAGGATGAAGAAAGAGCATGTTGGATGGAGAGAAAATAAAAATAATGGAGTAATACATCAAGTCAGAAGTACAGATGACTGAATGGAAAAAGATGAGAAATTTACAAGTAAAAGAAGGAAAATGTGAAATGGTTTTGTACCACCCCACCTATAGTCACCAGTGCCACAGGTCCAATGTATTTCAAGGATAACACATGTGAGACCCTGGATAAACCATATTATGCGCCTAATGGTATATCGCTGATCAAATAGTGTTATCCAGAAAGCAGTGCAGTGAGCATGACATGGGCTGCCATGCTTACCAAAATGGTTCACTGCAACTATTGCACAAATAATTTCATCCTGCTCACCAACCAAACAGAATGCCCTGTCAAAGCAAAACCTGACCTTGACCTGCAACACCAGCATTCAGGACAAACTGGTAGAGGTCATGAAGGAGAAAATGTCCTAGTTAAATGCATGCAATACAAAAGAGCAGCAAGAATTCAAAAACACCCTTACCAGATCCTTTCTGACACAGAAAAAGTACTGAATGCTCCTTGGTGCAAGCACAGCCCTGGGAATCAGTTGGAAGAGGATAATGAGGGCAAGAAGAGCCAGGAACAAGCAACACAAGTTAGCATTGTCTGCAGAAACAATGGAGAAAGTCCAACATCTCTTCAAAGCCTCATCTACACCACTGCCTCACAAGAAGACAATTTCAAACACAAGAAGGCAGTTTCAAAAAGGACTGGTAAAAATAAAGGTTTTCCTTGACAAGCCTCTTAATAGTCTCCACAAGGAGGTTTGCCAACAAAACCAATGAAACAGCAATAGGATCCATTAAATTCCATAGCCTGAGAGCAATTAGTATAAAACTCACCAGGGAGCAAAAACTGGATCAGTGCCTGTGTGAGTACTGTACTAATGCAACACTAAAGCTGCACTCACTGAACTGGTTTGCCGATTAAACACATTCAGCAATGCAAAATTCCCACATCTACAGGGTTGTTGAGATCACTATGTACCCACGGACACTGGGAAAGAAATTCTTTTCAAAGGAATGCATTGACAAAACATGCGAAAATTACAGTACAAGTGCAATAGTAAAAAACAAACTCATGCAGAAACACATTAATGAACATGTAAAATGGTACTAGTGGGAGAACATGAGCGTGACCTGAGACATAAATGGCACTGTGACAAAACAGGCAAGAAAAGTGCTTCAATAAAAAGAAACCACTGTAGTACAACTTGTGGAATTCCTAAGGGAAGATGTGAGTTTTTTGGGGTGATACCTGCATGTCGCAGCATGGCAAGAGAACCAATTTAAGAATCTGAAAGAACAAATGCCAACAGATTGGGTCCTAATGGTGCTGGACTTTGCTGAGAATCATACCTGTAACTTTCAAGACAAAACTAAATCCTGTCATTGGTACCATGAACAGGCCACAGTTCACCCTGTAGTCGCATATTACAGGTGTTCTAAATGTGAAGATACTGTCACTGGGTCACTTGTATGCATATCAAGTGACCTTAAACATGGCCACCATACTATTCACCATTTTGTGGGACTTGCTAATGACCATCTACGTGACATCTGTGCACTTAATATTGAATGAGTAATGCAGTTCACAGATGGCTGTGGAAGCCATTACAAATCAAAGTAGGCTTTTAACTCAATTTCATCCTCACCAACACAGTATGGATTTCCAACTGAATGAGGTTTTTTTGCTTCACATCATGAGAAAGGCTCCTCCGATGGAAAGAGTGCTGTGATAAAATCTGCTGCAAGTCGAGTGGTGCAATGTCGTCAGGAGGTGATTTCTAATGCAGAATAACTGTTCCAATATTATAAAAATAATCTGACAAGAGAGTCTACACTGAAGGGTGCAACCATTTTCTAAGGACATTCGTTTGGGTGGGAGAGAGGCAGATAAAATGGGGATCAGGACCTGAAATAAAAACCATCTCTGGAACACAGAGGATCCAGAGTGTTACTTCTGTGGCTGATGGTGTGGTCACAACAAAAGGACCCAGCTGCTTCTGTAGACCAAGCCAAATGAGAGAAAGCCCATGTGAGAACACTTGTCATGTGGAATCATGGAAGGTGTGGAAACTGAGGAACTGTTTTAGATATTCTTCTATTACAGAGAGTGATACCATGCAAGGACATGTGTTCCTGCTGAACTGCCATCATCTACCTCCCCTTCTAATGTTTATACTCTGAATTCCACCCATGACATGTCAGATAAACGTGTAATCTCAGGGTCTCCTCTCACATTGCCTGCTGCTCCTACAATACCTGCCAGTCCTGAAAAAGACATGTGAACAGTTCCTGAGACTCTGGCTGTACCATCATGTAGCAGCAGCACCACCACCAACAGCCAGGGTTCTGACACAGCCACTCTTCCCTCTGCATGTTCAACCACTGTGAAGTCCACAAGGAAACTAGAACAGATAAAGGTCAACAAATGTAATGCTGTGTACTATTCTAAGAACTTCTATATTGGTTAGCTAACCACTGTGGATGAGAGGAAAACATTCCATTTTAAATTTCTTCATCAGCATGGGGATGGCAGCTTCACATAGCCATGGAGCCAGGGAACAGTTGCTTTCTGGAATACAAGGTGCATACTTTATGTGCAGATAAACTTTGAAGGACAGGGTACATTTTAAACTTCAACCCAATGAACTGCAGACTATCAACAATAAATATGAAATTCTGAAATGGCAATGGAATTGACAGTAGTGTCCATGCCACATTTACAATAATGAAACCATTCTGCATGTTTTTTTCAGCAGATTACAAACTGACTCACATGGGTGCTGCAGACAAAAGGCACCAGTGACAATAAAATATATAGTTCTGCATAGTCAAAATGGCCCATTACAGCATGATAACACATTATGGATAGTTTTTTGCTGTTTGTACAGAAACTAAACATCATAATTGCCAGCAATGCAATGTAACTATTGTAAATATATTTGTTCATGTTTTGTAGTGTTATGTTAGTTATTAGGCACATTGGCTCCAATATTGAAAACTGTGTCCGACAATGGGGCAAGTGGTTGCGCCATGCAACTGAATTGCGCTGGAGCAGCAAAAGGATATATTCAAAAGAGATGAGCAATGGTACATCTCTTCTGAATATCCCAAACTATGTGGGTGGTGGAAGCACAATGCACCGGCACAATCCCCCAGACAGGTCTGAATACCAGGAATGGGAATGTGCCAGCACATCTGGAGATGAGCCGGGCGCAGTTTCGAGATATTCAGACCCGAACATGCAAATGGAGTCATTATGCATGCAAGATGCAAATGAGGCCATTTGCATGTCATTATGGTGCCATTTGCACGAGTTGTGCAGGGTTGGCTGGTGGAATATGCCAGGCACCGTGCAGAGCATGACTGATGTTCCTAGTAGTCTTGTAGTAACCCCCTCCCCTCACGACACCTCGATCCCCATAAAATATGTAATTAATATCCCTGGTAGTCCAGTGGTTTCCCCCTCTCTGCTCCATACCCCAATCCCCATAAAATATGTATTTTAATATCCTTGGTAGTCCAGTAGCTCCCCCCTCTCCACTCTGTGCCCGATCCCTGTAAAATATGTATTTTAATATCCCTGTTAGTCCAGTGGTCCCCCCCCTCCCCACACAAAACCCCAATCATAGTGATATTGATAAAAATCCCTGTCCATGGTGGTCTAGTGGTACCTCCCACCCCCCCCCCACACAGGACCCCATCCATGACGGGCAGCAAACCCACCCTCACCTCCATGAGTTGCCCACAAATGACAGCTGAGTAGTAATACTCTGGTAGCTAATATTGTCCATAGCTGTCAACCAATGGGTTTGCAGTGTGTATTGTATTAGTCATCTGCCAGCTTTGTGAATGAACATTTACAAAGCTGTGAATGACTATTACAGTACGCACTGCAAGCCCATTGGTCGACAGTGTGGACCAATGTGCTTGCAGGTGTTACTGTAAGCTGTCATTTGGCAGGCAGTAGAGGAGGTGAGCCAGTGGGTTTGCTGCCCACTGATGACCTCGGTGGGGGAGCAGGATGGGATGAGATTCCTGTGTGGGTGGGGGGTACCACTAGACCACCATGGACAGGGATTTTTATCGATGTCACTATGATCAGGGTTTCATGCAGGGAAGGGGGAACCACTGGACTACCAGGGATATTAAAATACATATTTTATGGGGATTGGGATATGAAGCAGGAAGGGGGGGTACTACTAGACTACCATGGTTCCTTATGTTGCACTATATGGGGATTGGACTCGGTGCTTGGGGGGGTAGCCATCCAGGGGCTGGCGGCTGCTGTGTTGCGTCTTGCAGTACAGTAGCCTGCCTGTTGGTGGCTTCCAATTAGGCCTGTTTTTTACAGCATAACTTTGTGCCCATGTATGGGCACATATTCAAGATGTGCCGGCAGATATTCCGCACATCTCAGCAGAATATTAGGATGTGCCTCATATTCATGGGCATGCCCCCTGGAGAAGCACCGCATACATTATCTTTGCACCGTAGTGCATCGGGAACTGCACAATGCATTTCCCCCTTTTGAATATCTAGCCCATTTAGTAAACTTTTTATAACTGAAACAAATGTGTGGTGTTATTTGTTACCTTCACCATGGTGTGTGGTGTCACTTATTACACTCACCACATTATACTGTATATCTCAGTAGATTCTGGGGTAGATCATTTTACTTCACTTTTCTATGTTCCGTTATTACAAGGTACGAACATACGAACATACAAACATACAAAGTAGCCAGCAGAAACAGGCCTGCGGTGATTTTCATACTCTTATATATACTGTCCAATTGATTTATTTTCTATACATGAAGTGACTTGCACAGTCACCTCTCTAAAATGTAAAAAAGGCCCCTGGGCCAGATCTGATTCTGGCTGAGGTTTATATGCAGGGCCCTTTAATTTGGGAAGACTTCATTCTTTTTTTTTTTAATAAATGCTTAAAAGAAGGGTTTCTTTCCCCCAGATTCTTAGAAGGGTGCAGAAATTGTTCCAATATTCAAAGAAGATAATAAGTCAGATCTCAAAATGTACCGGACAATTAGTTTGTTGAATATATCTGAAAAAATATTTTCCAGAATTATTCTTACTTGTTTACATGAGCAACTCACTGGTCTAGGTGGACTATTACCTTACCATTTGGCTTCAGGGAGAATTGTTCCACCATAGATAATTGTTTTACCTTAACACACCTCTGGGAGAAATATTGTTTAGTTCATGGCCAGAAGTTATATGTTGCTTTTATGGATTTCTCTTCAGCCTTTGACTCAATTATAATAAGCAAATTGTGTCAGCTAACGCTGGATAAAGGCACTGAGTATGCCCTCATGTCTGCTGTTTCCAAATTGTGTAACGAAACTTGGGCGAGGGTGAGATTAGGCCCTGCTGTCAATGTCTGCAATGAATTCTCAATTAAGAAAGGTGTTCATCAGGGGTGTCTGTTGACTCCTACCCTTTTTAATATACAAATGGATAATCTTCTTGATGCTATTGAGTGTGTTCCATCATAGTCCCCTAAGCTTGGATCACTGGCTATACCAGCATGGGCATATGGTGCTGATCTACTTCTTTCTGTCTCACAATCTGACGTTTAAAAGAAATTAAATTGTTTGGCCAGGGAACCGCAAAAATTATCACTGACCATTAACAGTAATAAAAGTCAGGTGATGATTCTTGGTAAGGGGAATTCATTTCTGAAATGGAAACTTGGGGAATCATTAATACATACAGTTAATAAATATGTTTATTTTGGGTTAACAGTTTCCTCTAATGGTTCATGGTGTTCTCATGTTACTAGCACTAGGACCAATTAAAAAAATGCTCTGGGTCTAAAAACAAATTCAATAATACATACTGTGGTATTAGACCATTGATCCAAGTCATTTATTCAAAGTTAAATCCATAAGCCCTTTTTGCTGTGGAAATTTTGACCCCATACATGGTTTCAGAACCAGAGATGATTTCAATACAGATTTTTCGGTCCTCTCTGGGACTGAATGGGTCTATCCTGACATCCTATATTAGAGAAGAACTTGGATTAGATTGTTATAAAACTCTGGCTGATTCTTTGGTCTTGGTTTATTGGGTTAGGTGCACAATAGAAACATAGAAACATAGACTTTGATGGCAGATAAGAACCGCCTGGTCCACCTAGTCTGCCCATTTCCCTGCCTACAGGATAAGTTGCAGATCCTAGTTAACCAACAGCCTGTTTCTTCTTACCACCCAAGAATTGCATTATGCCTGTCCCATGTATTCTTGAATTCTCCCACTTTTCTAGACCCCACAACCTCCTCAGGAAGGCTGTTCCATGCATCCACCACCCTCTCTGTGAAAAAATACTTCCTCACATTGCCCCGAACCCCCCCATCTTTAAATTGTGTCCCCTTGTTCTTGAACATCTCTTTTTCTGAAAGATTCTACCCTCTTGAACTTTGTTGATTCCACTGAGGTACTTAAAAGTTTCTATCATGTCCCCCCTCTCCCTCCTTTCCCCAAGGGTATACATTAAGCTCCTTTAGTCTCTCCTTGTATGGCTTCTTTGCAGACCCTGCACCATTTTAGTTGCCCTCCTCTGGACTGCCTCTATCCTTTCTATGTCCTTGCAGAGATGGGGTCTCCAGAACTGGACGTAGTATTCAGATGGGGTTTCACCAACTGTCTGTACAGAGGGATAACAACTTCCTGTTTTCTGCTGGTGATGCCTCTCCCTATACATCCCAGTATATCCCCAGCCCTCCCTACTGCCTTCTCACATTGCTTGCTAACCTTAAGGTCATCTGATATTACCCCCAGGTCCCTTTCCATTTTTGTTGTTGTTACTACCTCACCCCCCATTGTGTAATCTTCCCCTTGGTTTTTGTTTCCCAGGTGCATTATTTTGCACTTCTTTGCATTGAATCCAAGCTGCCATACTTCTGACCATTCCTCCAACCTTGCCAAGTCCCTTCTCATCCTTTCCATGCCTCCTTAGGTATCAACCTTGTTGCAGATCTTTGTGACATCTGCAAAGAGGCATACTTTTCCTTCCAGTCCCTCTGCAATGTCACTTATAAAGACATTAAAAAGGACTGGACCCAGTATTGAACCCTGCGGTACCCCACTAGTAACCCCTCTTTCTTCAGAGTGGACTCCATTTACAATTACCTTCTGTGTCCTGTTGTCCAGCCAATGTTTTACCCAGACTACCACCCTGGGACCCACTCCCAGGCTGGTTAATATGACAATTAATCTTTTGTGTGGGACTGTGTCAAATGCCTTGCTAAAGTCTAGGTAGGCCATGTCCATAGCCCCTCACTGGTCTACTACTTTGGTCACCCAGTCAAAGAAATCAATTGGATTCATCTGACATGACCTTCCCGCTGTGAACCCATGCTGCCTTGGGTCCTGTGCCCCACTGGCCTCTAGGTACTCAACAATTCTTTCCTTCAGAAGTGATTCCATCACTTTCCCTACCACAAAGGTCAAACTTGACAGGTCTGTAGTTTCCTGCCTCTGTCTTGGTCCCATTTATGTGAAGGGGAATCACATCCACCTTCCTCCAGTCCTCAGGTACCACACCATCATTCCATGATTTGTTAAAAAGGGTAGTCAGTGGTTTCACAAGTTCTCCCCTTAATTCTTTTAGAATTCTGGGTGAATTCCATCAGGCCCCATTGTTTTGTCCACCTTCAGTTTTAGGAGTTCTTTCAGAACCCTTTCTTCTGTGGAAGGACTGGGATCGACCTCCCTATCAAGAGTGCTTCTGTTAATTGGATTAGGCACCTCCCCCTCCTCCTCTTTTGAGAATACTGAGCAGAAATATTCACTCAGTATCCCTGATTTTTCACTGTCCCTCTCTGCCCACCCACTGTCCATTCTATTCAGCCTCACTATCCCTCCCTTTGTCTTTCTATGCTCCCTGATGTACCTATAAAAGGTTTTATCCCCCTTCTCAATCAAGTTGGCTATCTTTTCCTCAGTTTGGGCCTTTGCTATTCTGACTTCCCTCCCTGCTTCCTTCTGCCTTAACTGTTATAGCTCTCTGTCTTGCTCCTTCTGTGTTTCCTTATACTTCCTGAATGCTATCTTTTTCTCCCGGACTTTCCCCGCCACCTCTTTTGAGAACCATAGTGGCTTTTTCTTTCATTTTGATTTGTTTATTTGCTTCACACAAAGGCTTGTTGCCTCTGTGATGGCAGATTTTATGTTTCCCCATTGTTTCTCCACCCCTCCATCTAGCCTGTTTGCTAGTGCTTTTCTAAGGCACTCTCCCATCTTGCCAAAGTCAGTCCTCCTGAAGTCCAGTACCCTCACTTTTGTATGGCTTGACTCTGTAGCTGAGTTTATTGTGAACCACACTGTTTGATGGTCACTTGTTACTAGATGGCAACCCACTTCTAGATCTGAGATCCTCTCACTGTGCCCATTTGAGAGTATAAGGTCTAAGATTGCTCCCTCATGAGGGGGTTCCAAAACTAGCTGTCTGAGGCATGCCACTTGTAGGGCATCGAGAATGGCCCTGCTCTTGGATGTCGCTGCAGCAAATGTGTTCCAGTTAACATCTGGCATATTCTGGTCTCCCATCAACAGTATCTCCCCTTTCTCTGCCATCCTAAGAATGCCTTCTATCATATCCTTGTCCATTCCCTTCCCCGACATAGGGGTCTGTTTACAACCCCTGTGTGGACTGTGGTGCCATTTGCAGTCTCTGAGGTGACCCACAGTGCCTCCTCTCCTCCATGTTTACTCTTTTGTTCAGTTGCTTTTATCCCTTCCTTTACATAGAGAGCTACTCCTCCCCCTCTTCTCCCCTTCATGTCTCTCCTATAGAATATGTACCCTGGTATGTTAACATCCCAGTCATGGTTTTCTGTGTACCATCTTTCTGTGACTGCTATGATATCCAGGCATCCATCTTCCATCAAGGCCACCAGTTCAGGGAGCTTGTTGCCCAGACTACGGGCATTGGTACTCATTACCCTCCATTTCCTGATGGCCTTACTTCTTTTTGCCCCATCCCTGTCCTTATTGCCTTTGTCACTTCATCCATTTACCCCTGCCCCTCTCCCTATCGACATCTCTATCTTGGTGTTTACCTCACTTACTACCCTGACGTTTTTTGGGGGGGATAGGATTTCATGTTCCTTTCCAGTGCCTCCCCCCTTGGCTAGTTTAAATGCTTGCCATTGAAGCATTTAAACCTATCACCTAGGATTCTGGTTCCCCTCCTGGACAGATGCAGCCCATCATGCCAGTAGAGGCCTGCATCACTCCAGGTGGACTCCCAGTCCTCAATGAAGCCAAATCCCTGAGATCTGCACAAGTTTTTCAACCACTGATTGAATCCCATGGTGTGGAGCACCCTAGCCTCACCTACACCATAGACAGGCAGCATCTCCAAGAAGGTTACCGTGCGTGCTACTTGTCTAAAGCCCCTTCCCAACTCCACAAACTCTTTCTGCACTGCTTTAATCCCTTTCTTAGGCAGGTCATTTGTCCCTAGGTAGACAATGACATCCAGCTCCCTCCCCTGTTCAGCTGCTCCGGCGATCCTGAGGATTTGCTCCCTGTCCATCCATGCCATGGTGCCAGGCAGGCACCTTATCTCCCTCTCCCCTTCCTCCCCCAGTTCTACCTTCCTAACAATGTAATCCCCCACCAGGAGTTGTTTCCTTCCCCTGTGTGGTCCCTTGCCACCCTCCTGTGTGGGAGTCTCCCTTGTGGAGGTTCCCAGCATCCTCCTTGGTCTCCACTGCGGGTGCCTCCATCGAAGAATCACACTTTGCCAGAACAGCATAGGAACTGTGGAGAGGTACAACTGGAAGGATGTGCCTCTGTTCCACCACCCTCACCCTCCCTGAGCCCACTGTGGTCCAATCACTCCTCTTTCTTGGCAACCTCTGAGGCAACGGCAGTGGCCCTGGTGGTCTCTGGATGGAAGAGGAGGTCCCACAAATCCTGGCCAACTCAGTCTAGAAATGTGCAAACTCCTCCTTCAACCCAGAAAGGTGCCTGCAGATGGGACTACACCGCATCCTCCAGAATGTCTCCCAGAAGACTGCTGCTTCACAGCCACTGCACTGCACTGCACCACTTCCATCATGTCTTACTTCTGGCCCCTTCACTGTTGTTTGGAATCCTTACTCTTTCCTCTGTTTTTTTTTTCTCTCTCTACTTACTTACTGCATCTGTGCCCATTAAGATCCTGATCGTCCTGTTCTGAGACAAGAAGATCCTATATTTCTCAGTAGACCCCTTACCTGCTCAGAGGCAGACCTCCAGCAGCTAGGAGGAGCCAGAGAGCTACTCTTACCCTTCTAGGATGAGAGTCTTTGGTGGTTCTGTGATCACTCACTTCCTACTCCCAAACAAGAAGTTCCTGTTGTCAGTCAAATCCTGTGCCTATCAAAGTAAAACTAGCTTTGGGTGGGAGAGTGGAGGGGAAGGAAGGAGGGCAACATAGTCCCAGTAGAGAAGTCCAGTCACACAGCGCTCCTTCCTCCTGGTGTTCTCTGCCAAGCCTCTGGCAGAATCTATCTAGGGCAGTGTTTAAATCTAGCTTCCTTCTAGCTAAGCCACTCCCCCTACTTAATAGCTCTTTCTACATGTAATTAAATTACACAGATAACAATCCCCTTCAGCCACCTGAGATTTGCACCTAGATAACTGCTCAGTTATCTGAGATAACTGCTCATATAACCATTCACTTAAGCTAACTCAGACAAACACACTAACTTTTTTTTTTACCCTAAATTAAAGGTCCCAGTAGAAGAGTTCTACTTCTTTAGTCCCAGTAGAGAAGTCCAGTCACACAGCACTCCTTCCTCCTGGTGTTCTCTGCCAAGCCCCATCTGGAAGTTTTGTATAGGCTGTTCTCGAAGAGAAGGAAAATTGGGGGCTGTTGGGGTGTACAAGTTCACCCTGGTTATTACATGTGCATTCTTTGTTAGAAAAATATTAGCTTATTTATTTGCATAATTGTTTCAAAAAGGGAGTTTTTATCACTCCAAAATACAAGAAATATATTAAGAACAAAATTAGAATTCATAACTAGGGTGAGGACTTGGATGTTATTTCCAGGTCCAGTTTCTCACCCTGGTATGCTTTAAATGAGGTTTGGTTAGGTTATAGATTCTATCTGGACCACATCTTGGATCCTAGAAAGAGAAATGCTTATATGTGTTATAAGTCTGAGATTTCCCCATGTAATGTACTCTTTGTGTAAATTTGCTCACATGCCTAATGCTTCCGAGGCTCCTTGTTTATGTACTGTAGGAGGTACAAGGAATTTGTATCATGTTCTCTTTAAATGCTCATGGTATGAAAAGTTACATATTACATGGATAAATTGTATATTGCTAGATTTAAGTTATATCCCAAATGATCTTCTTAGCTTTCTTCTTATAGTGAATGACACTATTATTAATAAACTTGCAAATTTTTTTTATATTATTAAAAAAGTAAGGAAGGGTAAACCTTTTTGCTACCAAGGAAAAACTCTGACTGGCTGAAATATGTTGCTGTTGGGATTAGGGTTAGGTTTGAGTCCTAGAGGACTTCTTTCTATATTTGAGACTTTCAAATTAAAGGGGGTAAGGGGTCACTCTTTTTCCCCATCTCCTGTTTGGATTACATGCAGTTAGCTGCATCTTCTAATGCCCTGCCCCTAAGGGGCTCCAAATGTGGATTTTGTTGGGGTCCCATGGGGATCACATGAATTTTTTGTCCCAACCTGCTCTTCTTTCATTAGGATTCGTGATTATCAGAGAGATTCTGATTCACTATATGTGCGTCTGTCCTAGCCCTGTTCCAACATCTACATTAGGATTTAAAGTGTTATGAATTGTAGATACTGTTTTTACATGTATGTGTACTATTTATTACATGGAAGACCTCAATTTACTGTGTGTATTTTATTTTTGCATAATCCTGTTTAGGACTTTTTTGTATTGTTATATATGCTTGAATTTATTTTTATGTATTTTATACTAAGCTGTAATGGCATACTGCTGAACAACAAAGCTTTTTTGACTGACTGACTGACTAACTACTTCAAATCCACCATGGCGCCATCAAATACGTATTCTTGAACTTGGCACAGTTATGGTGGACATAAGATTTCTTAGCTGGAATGTCCAAAGAATTAACTTTGTGGTGAAACAGAAGTAAGTACTTTCCGATTCAAAATGATTGCTGATTCAGGTGGCCCTTCTATAGGAAACTAAATTGCTTTCTTCAGATACAGAGAAACTTAAGCAGGAATAGGTAAGGGTGGAAGTACAGAACTCTACCCGGGTTAAGAAAAGGGGGTGTCTGTTCTCTTCCATAAGTTCGTGCATTGGAAGGTTCAGAAGAAGGAAAGTGACCCTGATGGTAGGAGATGCTCACCATGATACATACTGTGTCTGGGCCTTTAGTCCTAGGTAGTTTGTGTACCCCTAATGAGGACTCCCCATCTTTCATTTATCAGCTGGCCAATAAGCTCCTGTGTTTCAATGACTGTAATGCTCCAGTGTTGATAGAGGGGGGTTGACTTTAACCTAGTCATGGACCGCACAGTGGACTGTAGCCATGGCACAGTAGAACCCCACCAAAAGGGCACAACAAGCTGTTCTATTATGGGTGTCCGATCAGACCCCCACTGTTATATGGCAGGTACATAACCCTACAACTAGAGAGTACACCTGCTACCCTGTAGCACATCAGTCGTATAGCAGGCTGGACCTCTGGCTTGCATCCAATCATTGTCTCCATGCTGTCATGGCAGTTAATATCCAATCTATGATAATATCTAATCATGCCCTTCTTCAGTTACATGTGCTATGGGGCTTCCCATTGAGTAAATCCCCTTCTTGGTGGATGGGCCCATTAATCCAATATGACAAAAAATGTATGGCTTTGATCCAGGAAGGACTAATTATACAGGGAACACTTCTGTGAGCATCATGTGGGAGCCCTTCAAGGCCACCATGAAGGCACTAATCAGAGGCTACACTACCCACAGGCACAGGGAAAGTGAAACTCAACTGGAAGACCTGAAAAACAAACATAGACTCAAGGAGGCAGAGGTCAAAGCTCTGCCTAACAGGTATACAACATCAGCACTCCACAAAGAAGTCCTAAAACTTCACATGGAGGTCGACAACTTGTTAACCAGGAAAGCTGAATTAGCATTTTATGACTCGAGCATAAATACTGGAATGGTGATATGAAATGTAGTAAAGTACTAGCCTACCACCTGAAAAAGCAACAATCACAATGTCACTTTGCTGGGCTTAAAGATGCCGAGGGTTGTGTGAACTCCAAATGAGACACTATCAATTCACTGAGGGTAGATTTTTACAAAACATCATGTGGTTTGATTTCAAATGTGCCAGACTCACAAATCAAAATCTTCCTTCAGCTGCTACAACTTCCCAAGCTCACCCCAGCCCAAGCCCAAGTTTTAGATGCCACCGTTACAAACCAGGAAATCGAAACTGCTCTCAAAGCCCTTAACCCATCAAGTCACCATAGTTTCCTTACTAAGTTCCTATAGCCTCTTTCCCTTACAATGTGCCCTATTTTATGGCACCTCCATCAGGAAGCCACATCCACTGGCTCCTTCCCACAGTCTGTGACAACTGCAACAATTGCAATGCTCCCAAAAAAGATGAAACCCCAAAAGACCCAGCTAACTACAGACCAATTTTCCTTATTACAAGGGATAGTAAGGTCTTTGCTATGGCTATGGCCACCAGGCTAGAAACCATGCTACCCTCCTTAATTCACCCCTCACAGGCAGGATTTATCAAGGCCAGACTGAGTTTGGATCACCTCTGTACTCTAGTAAGTATGATTAACATTGGAAAGTGATCCAACAATCCTGCTGTAATAGCAATTGATTTTGAGAAGGCCTTTGATTTGGTGGAGTGTGGGTACCTTTGCATGGCCCTGGAGTCTATGGGGTTCAGATTCTGATTCTTCACCAGGGTGCATACCATGTACTCTAAACCTATAGCTAGGTTGCTGACTAATTCTACCCTGTTGGATACTTTCCCCCTGATGAAGGGCACCCAATAGGGATGCCCCCTCTCACCCCTGCTGTTTGTTCTGGCCATTGAGCATCATGCTTCCACAGTTTGAGGCAATCAGGTTATATCAGGCCTTCATGTGGGGCAACAGAACAGCAAAGCACTGTTATGTGAAGATGACTTATCAGTCATCACAGATCAAGCCCCCTCCTTAGCAGCACAACTTCTGCATCTTCTTTCCTCTTTCTTTACCGTCTCAGGACTCAAAATGAATAAATACAAAACAGAGCTCCTTCCCCTGAATACCCTCTGTGAAACCTCTCAGTTATATCAGTTGGAGCTGTGATAAGCACCAGAAAAAAATAAGCACCTGGGGATACACATAACCTCAAACTCTCAAAGATGTGTGATCTGAACCTGGCACCCTTACTGTCAAAACTCTGTACTGAATGCAATAGGTGGAAACCCCTCAAACTCTCTATGGTAGGAAAGACTGAGGCCATCAAAATGGTCACAGACCCTAAACTACTGTATGTCATGTCCTAGTTCACATGCCATTACACATTAACACTAAATGGTTCAAACTCATTAATAAGATGATAGGCAATTTTGTCTGGGGGGGGGGGGTGGCCCAGATATATCTGTGAAAAACCATGTACACATTGGAGCAAAGGAGGTTGGGGACTCCCATGGTTCCAAGCATATTACTGGGCCTTCCACATTGATAAGACCCTTAAATGGACTGATCAATCACCCCCGGCAGGCCATTAAGTCATCACTAGTGAACAGGGGCTCTACTGCCTTTCTCTATATACACCTGGGTAAGATTTTCCTCCTTTTATTCCATGATTGGGCCATCACTGGCTATCTGTGAGCAAGTGCAGCACAAACTTTGCATAACTTTGGCTCACCCACAGAGACTCCCATATGGAACAACCTCACTGTCAGGATAATGGACAACTCTGTGAACTGGACCTCCTGGTATAACAGAGGGATCTGCAAAATTGTTGATTTACTTGTCCCAGGCATCATGATTTATGGAGCAATTTCAAAGTCTTAGCACCAGATATCAGTTAAGTAAAGGGGACTTCTGGTGCTTCCTGCAAATAAGAAGCACAGTAGAGCCACATATATAACAGCTGAAACAGAGGGATAAAGCTGTTTCTCAACACCCAATGCCAAAATGACTCAAAGAGCCCAAAGGACAGGCTGACCTGATTCATTGACACATCTGAGACTCTCCCTGACCAACTACACAACACCCAACAGCAGTGGGAGGATAATCTGGGGAAGCCTAGCCTGGACAAAGACTGGACCTCCTGCTGGAAACTAGCTCACACAACTACTAGGGACCCAAAACCTAGGCCCATACAAAATAAGATATTGCACTGCTGGTATCAGACACCTGCACTGCTACATTCTGCCCATCTTATTCCCAACCCAAACTGCTGACAATGTGGATTGTAGGGTGGAGACCTCTATCATATTCTCTGACATTGTTCTAAAGTTCATCCCTTCTGGCAACAAGTCACACAGTATCTCAGCCAGGTTCTGGACCATTTTATCCCTATGTCTCCAGAACAGCTAATACTAGGATCACCAGAACTGGCTCAACACCAGAGAGGAAAGCCATAGCATGGGTTTTAGGAGTAACAATACAAGCCAAACTCTTGCTAGTAAGGAAGTAGCACTCTAGAGGTGTTCACTTTGGTTGAGTTCATTAACAGTCTGTCAGTCCTGGTGAAACATGAATGTCTCTCACAGCTCAGCATTAACACGTTGGCAAAGTACTACGCAGTCTGGAATCCCTTTCTACAACACCTGGGTATCACAGAGTCTGGTGGCATGGCTCCTTTGTCCACACCCTGACAGGGCATTGGCTGAGAGTGCCAGAAGGGTAACATGGGCCCCATCCAAACTCCCACTACCAGTCATAGAGTGGAATTAAACCTACAGGACCCTATTTCCAGGTACCAGGAAGGTTCCCCTTGTTTCAATCAATCTACTGAAACAGATGCTTGTATGTATGATGATACAACCAGATGCAGCATTCTGAACAGATTATTATTTAGATTGTAAAATAGTTTTTTGTCTTAATGTTTTCTTGCTGTACCCAAATATCACCTGGGCACAGGGTTACCCCTTCCACCTTGACATGATATTTCTTATAGGATCTCAGCTATGTCTTGAATGCTATTTTACCTTACTGTCTATGCAGGTTTTAGCTCTTGCTTTCTGGTGGATCTTAGCACCATGCTAATCCTTTGAAGTTTTTGCTGGTTATTTGTATCAATATCACAAGGCATGTTTTGGGGTTTGTATCTGATGTATGTATGTTTGAAAGTTTCAATAAAAATGATTAAGTAAAGCAAGAAATCAGGGTGGGGGTAGGGCATCATCTGCTGCACCAGAAAGAACTCAGTAGGGCCTTCACTGAGTTAATTGCACCTTGTACATCTCTGAGGTGACTGTGGACACCCCATCAACAGAAACTTTTCTAGAAGCCCTCCCCCTTTCCACAGTTATGCAGGGAGAGAGAAAGAGATCACTTAGAGCAGGGCATCACAGTGGAAGAGGAAGTCAGTGCAGTCAAATTAATGCAGCTTGGCAAAGCTCCAGGTCTGTAAAGGTTAGAGGAGAAATTTTTCAAGTTGTTTTGGAAGCAGTTAAAAGCCCCTATGATGGCCAGCCTGGTGGCGTGGAGGGCAGAGGAACCAGCCTCACCTGCTACCATACCGATGATCTGGGGTCAGGAGTGACCTCGGGTCACCAGCGGTTAGC
This sequence comes from Neoceratodus forsteri, assembly GCA_016271365.2. Taxonomy (NCBI): domain Eukaryota; kingdom Metazoa; phylum Chordata; order Ceratodontiformes; family Ceratodontidae; genus Neoceratodus; species Neoceratodus forsteri. Next base: position 63,069,784 of record CM057459.1, read on the forward strand.
CGGGGAGAGGAGGGTCGAACATCCCTGGGGAGGGAAGGGTCTCAGTGACTGGTGTTAGCCTGGCCTCTAGCGGAGGCTGGGGGCTTGCACACTAATGCTGCAGAATGGGGAAGAGGCAGGACAGACACCCAGTGTGCCATATATCAGAGCGTGCATGGCACTGCCACTGGCGTTATTGCTCTCCCTTCCTCCGTGGGGAAGAAAACTAGAGGAGAAATGTTCTGGTGGCTGGATGAAGGTGGGCATTTGCAGGTCCCCCTCCCAACCAGCTGGGCTGACAGCCCGAATTGGATATGTGCCTCAGTGTGGGCCCCCCCGCCAACCCCACCTGGGGGAGCAAGCCCTGGGGGAAGAAGGCTGGTAAGTCCCGATGGACATCAGGGGATGGGACTGGGGGACCCTCCTGAATGAAGGCTGATCAGAAAAAGCAAGAAACAAACATGGAAAAAAAATATACCTATGACAGCCCTGGTGGCAGAAGCCCTGGAGGAGGGTGCCCTGCCCCATCATAATACTTAGAATCAATTGCAGTTCTCCCCAAGCCAAGAAAGCATCCTATCCTGTATGCGTCATAAAGAACCATATCTTTTACAATTAAAGAGCAGTGGCAAATGTGGTAGCAGTGAGACTTGAGAAAGTCCTTCCCTCCATCATACTTCAGGATCAGGGCAGTTTTGTGAAAGGCAGACATGACAATAGCAACATTAGGAGGTCCCTTTACATGATGTGGGCATGGTCTCAGGGGCCTTCAGCCAGATCTATTTGCCCTGGATGCCTAGAAGGCCTTCGACCGGGTCGAGTGGCCCTTCATGTTTGCCACGCTCAGAAAATTTGGATTTGGGCCCCGACTGATTTCTTGGATAGGATCCCTGTGCATATCATGACAGGTACAAATTCTGCTCAATGGTTTTCTCACAGACACTTTTGATTTGATTAGGGGCACAAGAGAGGGATACCCCCCTCACCACTTTTATATGTCTTGACCAGTGAACCCCTGGTAGCAGCCATCTGATCGAACCCAAACATCACAAGTATAAACTCGGGAGGGCAGCCACCATGTCATATCGCTTTCTGTAGATCATGTCCTGCTTTACCTAGCCAATCCAGTCAAGGCCCTGCAGGAACTCGCCACTCTTTTTAAAATATATGGCCCCATCTAGGGACACAGAATTAACTGGACAAAAATTCAGTGGGTGCCACTTGGGAGAGGAGGGTCCTAATCATTCCAGTGGCTGGATTTCAGCTAAAACCCACCACATAGCTGACATATCTTGGGCCATCTTCCCTAGGTGTCTGTCCAACTGTGATCACTAAATTATAAGCCCATCCTGTAGTCTGTTCAGGGGGATTGTGACCATTGGAAAACATTGCCTCTCACCCTAATAGACCATGTAAACATGGTAAAAAAGTCCATCCTACCTAGATTTCTATATTGTTTCAAGGCTTACCTTGCTGGGTCCCTGTTAAATTATTCACTGCCACCAAGGTGTGTGTAATAGCCTTTTTATGGAAGGGAGAGCAAGAGTTAAATTAGGAACATTGCAAAGGCCTATATGGTATGGGACTTGGGTCTGCCAAATCTAAGACATTGTTATCTGGTGACCCAATTCTCCTACCTAATGCAGGCCCTATACTACCCTCTGCTGCTCCAGCTGGGTTCTCGGTGATACACCGACCGAGACTGGATCGTAGAGGCGGGAGAGTAGCCATCTTTTTTAGAATGGAACTGAGTCTTGTGGATGTGCCAGTGGGTGGCACTCGATCCTTTGAGTGTATCTTGGGAGCAGGTGCAGGGTTCAGGATCCTCCTCATCTACAGTCCACCGGTGATGGTGGAGAATTCCTCATGAGTTTAGGACTTCATCAATGACATGGCATTGGAGTCGCCCAGATGGTTAATACTGCGTACTTCAATGCCTGGGTCAACGATGAGCTCTCGCAATTTGGAAAGAATCTCCTCCAGCTTATGACTCTGTTGGGCCTTTCACAGGTAGTTACCTCTGCTACCCATATAGGGGTTCACTCATTGGATCTAGTGTTTCTACTGGATTTGGAGGTTACACATTTGGGGGTGGAACCGAATGCGTGGACGGACCATCATACCATAAGATTCAGCTTCAGGGCACCTTGCCTGCCTCTATGGAGATGGTCCAGTATCGCCCTTTAAGGGGAGTTACCCCAGAGGGTCTATTAGCGGTACTGGACCTATCGGGTATTTCAGGTGAGTGCATGGGTCCAGGGGACCTCATTCTTGCCTATAATAAGGCAGTGGGTGAGGCCCTGTACTTAGTTGCTCCTGTCCGTGTTCGCCCACTCACTCAGCGCCCAAAGACTTCATGGTTTGATGAGTCTTTGAAGGAACTGAGGAGAGTGGGGCGAAGGCTAGAGAGGGCTTGGCGGAAATCCGGCCTGGATGCTGGCAGACTTAGGTTGATGGACCATTATGGTATCTATCAATCAGCAATCACCCATAAGAAGGCAGAATTCCTGTCCAGGGAGATTGCTGCCATGCGGAACCGACCAGCTCAACTCTTTCAGACTGTTGACAGACTGTGCAATCCACTCTGTCTACAGTCTGGAAGAGATTTTTCTTAAATAAAGTGTGATGAGCTTGCTCGGTTCTTCACAGATAAGATTGCCAGCATTAGGTTGGACATCGGCCCAGCTCCCTCTTTAAGGTTTTGCGGTGATCAGTGAGAGGTAACAAACACCTATGTTACCTGGTCAGACTTTGGTAAGCCGGAGTTCATGGATATTGTGAGGATTGTCCAGACTGTACGACCAACTAGCTGTAGTTTGGATACGGGCCCTACGTCACTATTATTAGGTTATGTAGATACTATCTGCCCGATCCTTGCTGAAATTGTCTGGAAATCTTTGTAGCAGGGGGTCTTTCCTGATCCCCTAAAGGAGGCAGTCATTCGACCACTCCTTAAAAAGCCTTCATTGAATCCAGACTGCTTAGCTAACTTCAGACCTGTCTCTAGCCTGCCCTTTGTGGGTAAGGTTATTGAAAAGGTGGTTGCACTACAACTGGATGACCATCTTATAAATCACAATGTCTATGATACTCTTCAATCGGGGTTTAGGAAAAGACATAGCACTGAGACCGCCCTTGTCCAGGTTTTAAATGATCACCTGATTGCGAGAGATCGAAAGGCTCGTACTATTCTAGTCCTTCTTGATCCCTCCGCAGCATTTGATACTGTGGACCATGGTGTGTTTTTGAAGCACCTGCAACTTTATTGTGGACTGTCTGGACTGTCTGGTACAGTTCTGCATTGTTTTCGATCTTTCCTCACTGGTCAGAGGCAGAGGGTTATCACTGGAATTTATTCCTCTGACACCATCTCCCTGTCCTGTGGGGTGCTGCAGGGCTCCATTTTAGCACCCATGCTGTTCGCTGTTCATATGCTACCATTGGGAGACATTATTAGGCAATACAGTCTGGGTTTTCACTGCTATGCAGATGATACCCAGCTGTATCTGTCCTTTAATCCCAGACAGGAAGATGCGATCTCTATGCTTAACAGTTGTCTATCCGAAATCAAAGATTGGATGAGTGCCAGCTGGCTGAGGTTAAACCCCGGATAAAACTGAAGTGTTGGCTGTGGACCCAGGTTGCTTTGAGGCGGGTTGTAGGGCTGGGGCTCCATTGGGCATATGGCTTGATGGTGTCCAGCTTCCAACCTCAGACCAGGTATGTAATCTGGGCGTTATTATAGACGATGGCCTGACCTTAAAATCTCAGGTGTCGGTGGTTGTCAAATCCTCCTTTTACCATTTTAGGAATATCACCTGGGTGAAACACCTGGTTCCTCCAGCTGATCTTCCTACCTTGGTCCATGCCTTTGTGACCACTCGCCTTGATTACTGCAATGCCCTGTACCTAGGGCTACCGGGGGTTGATATCCGCCACTTGCAGCTGGTGCAGAATGCAGCGGCCAGGCTTCTGACTGGGACATCCAGAAGTAGTCATATTACGCCTGTGCTGCGTGGACTGCATTGGCTGCCGGTTCAGTGGCGGATCACCTTCAAGGTCGTGCTACTGACCTATAAAGCCCTACACGAACAGGGACTGCAGTATCTACAAGATCTCCTTACTCCCTACTGTCCCTCTCACTCACTCCGATCCGCCGACGAGGGATTGCTAGAGATCCCCAGGGTTCGTTTGAAGACATCTGGGGCACGTGCATTTTCTTATGCTGCCCCCGCCCTGTGGAATTCTCTACCTCACCGGATATGAGGCTGCCTGACTGTCGAGAGTTTCAAATCAGAGCTCAAACCTTTTTTGTTTTTAAAAGCTTTTGGAGAATGATTTTATTGTTAATAATATGTTTGTTATTTTAAATGTTGTTCATTTGTACAGCGCTTTGGATTTTTGAAAAGCACTTAAAAAATAAAATTTGACTTACATTTACTTACTTACTTACCTCAAGGGCACCATCTGCCCCCCACACAGAAACCTTCAGCATGGGTACCTACAGTATGAAGCTGGGAACTACGTACCACTCTGGTACTGGTGTCAGCCTTAAACACTGCAATAGTAAGAAGGTGGTAAACCCATTCACCATGACTACAGTACAGCTAGGACACAGATAAGTTCACATAACATTATTTCATACAGGGAAAAACCTCTCCCTTATGCTAACATTAAAAAGGTGCTGTGGGGGGGGGATAGATGAAGTATGGAGGATGGACTCAACTGACACTGCATTGACTGAGTGGGAAAGAAAGGGACTGCACTCCATCTTGCAGAAGCAAACTAATGATCCTAGTAGTTGATCAGTGATGTCAAATAAACAGCTCTCCCTTGGAGGAAATGTTTAAGCAGGTGTCAGATAACAGCAAACCCATGCAACAGGACTACAGAGCCCTGATTAATGGTGAAATAGATGATGTGGAGAGAGTCGGGAAGCAGTTGGCCAGAGATCTGTTCTCGGGGTCTGTTTCAGAGTCAGACTGGAGAGTAGCTGTTCAGCTAGTGTGCTCTTGCTCAAAAAAAACAACAGAATGAGGCAAATTCAGTAAACCTTTTGCACAGTCTATCATACCCCCAGTCTGGCCCACAGGATTAACCCCACCCACTCAGACACCTGCCCTAAATGCAAAGCAGGGGAAGGCACCTTCTGTCACGGAGCATGGGCCTGCTCTAAAGTGTCACAATACTAGGTAGGTGTAGTAGTTATCTTGACAAGGATACTTGGGGGCCCTGGGTGGTCCCAGGCTGATGTGATACTACTAGGATGTGCCCCCCCGAAGATGATGCATATGTTCAGTACTCACATCACCTCTGGAGACTGGCCATAAAAGCTTCTTGCTCAGGAGTGAATGGCGGATGGCACACCATCTCCAGTAAAATGGTGCAGCTTCTTATTAGAATGCATGGGATTAGAAAAGCTGCAGTACTCAATCCAGGGTAAACAACAAGTCTATGGGAGGACATTGTCTCCTCTGCAGGAGGCCTTGGAGATTGGTGTTTTCCCCTGCTAATCCTTGCCATCACCAGCAAAATTTGTTGGAGCATATATGAACTGAACCAGATTTATGACATATAGTGGGGGGACTGGGTCGAGGGTCAGCCTGGGAGAAAATTGTACAGGGGGATCCCTGAGTTGGCTGTGGCCACCACATTTGTTATATATGGGTCTGTTGTTTTTTCATTGCTATCCCACCCTCATGCCCTGGGGAAGTCACTAACTCGCCTGGAGATGAACTAGTCATTGTATGTAACATGTCAAAGCAACATGTTGAAACATGTATGATGTGCACTCATGAACTTCAATAAAAACATTTTGCAAACAAACAAACAAAAATGAAAATCTCTGAGAGGTTGCAGAATACAGAAAGAAGAAGGAAGTAAAAAAGTGATGGAGAAAAACAAATACACAATGGCCGCCTGGTGGCATCCCACTGGTGGACTTACACTGGGTAACTCATGCCATTTCAGCATGAGTCACTCATGCAAGTGTCACTTAGGTAACTTTGAGTTTTAATGCTGTAAGCCCTGCTCACTACAGACATTCACACCAGTTGCTGGTTTACCTCTGTAGCCGCTTGTAGGCCAGTACAGCTCCCCAAAGCTGCTGAAGACTATACTGTGGCAGGAGTCGACTGCAGAATTAGAAACATAGGCAGTTTCTCGGATGGCACTGGAGCAAGATCACTTCTGGGGGGCTGCTTGCACAACCTCTCCAGGTAGCCACAGCTTTAATGGTATTCCCTGCCTGCTGCTGATGCTCACATCAGTCATAGGTTTGCCGCTGAGCTCTCTTGCCAGACGGTACAGGCTAGTGAAGACTGTTCTGTGGCAGGAGTTAACCGCAGAAGTTGGAAACACAGGCAGTGTCTGTGATAGTACTGGAGCAGGATTATTTCAGGGATGAAGCTCCCTTCCAGCCACATGTTATCCCCCTGTGAAAGAGAGTTGGAAATGGCACTGGGCTGTGTGCAGTATGAGGAATTCTCAGTCTCCGGTATCGTTAATTTGTAACTGTAGGTCATGTGGCTTGCATTCAACTTGCTTAGTGCATGTTCCCTGTAAAAAGTGTTGCATCATGACATTAACGTGCCGAATTGCTGATGGGAAAATTAGTTCCTTTTAACCTACTGTACTTCAGTCATGGCCAAAAGGCCATATTTCAGCATGTTCACCAAATGCAGTTCAGCACGGGATCATCCTTAGATGTGACCAGCACTGTGCATGCTGATCTCTAGTTTAGACATCCATGATGATATACCAAACTTTAATGATATTGATTAAAATCATAGAATTAAATGGACTAGAATGACTATGCATTTGCCACTGTGTTAGCTTCCTGGGTGTTGTTAAGGTGGCAGGCAAGTACATTTCTCATTGAGATAAACTGTTGACTTGAGTGCAAAACTGGGGCACTGTGATGCACTGTGAAAGCTGTTCTCTGATTAAGAATTCCATTATGATATACCCAACCTTACAGATATTGATTTTCACCATTAAATTAAAATGATTACACTGGCACTGATGCATATTCCACTATCTGTTCTTTCTGGATGTCTATGAAAAAAAAACAATCACGTGGCATCATGTGAGCAGGCATGACAGGGTACTGTCATTCTAGTGCTTTTAGTTCTATGATTATAATCTATCCATCCATCCTAAAAATAACATATTATTCTTAATGTTGAGAATATCTTTGACAATAAACATAAATTATTTTCATAGATTTTTCACCACTGGTGTTATACAGTACATGCAAAGATGCAGTATGTCAACAATACCACCCAGCAGCAACTATTGGGAGATATACAGTGCTGCCCACCTGGATGGAGATCTCTGTGATAAAGATGTCACACTTTCCTATATGACTAATTGTAGTAATTGTCACTGGATTACATTGTGTTCTTGAAGGATTCTGCATGATATCGCTGGCAGAAATTATGATAAATGTACTACATCTGGCAGCACTGTTGGAACTTTTCCTGTGTTTGTGAAAGTCACAGGCCCCAAGAGCACAAAAGGGAATTTAGTTTCTTACTGGTAATTCTGGTTGTGTGTAGGCTCCATCCATGGGCACAAAGTTGGTATGGGCTGAATCCCCCTCTGAGCCAAGACAGAGTCAGCTCGATGGAGGATCTTCATCTGTCCATCCACTTTCTATGGTCCCTAGTCACCCCACTGGTAAAGATGTGAGAACACTAGAAGAAACTGGGATATATAGTAGTGTAATAAATCTACAACCCTTCACCAATCAAGTATCTCAATACTAGGAATCTAGGGGTCAGGAGGAAACTGGGTATGATAAGCCTGTAAACATCAATCAAAGGAAACACCCATCATATAGCACTGACCGACCAGGAGGCAGTATACACAGTGGGTTAAGACTCTGAGCTGCAGATCTGGAGACCTGGCTTTGAATCCCACAGCCACCTAGGTGCATACTGTGTGACCCTGAGCAAGTCACATAACTTTCTTGTGCTCCCAGGTCACATCTGGAAATAAGCTTCGGCTTAGCATGCTACTCCTGGTTAAATAATGTTCCCTTTCCCTTCCCTTCCCTTGACCACTTGGAAGGGCCTCTCTGCCCATGGACAAAATCTATTAACAACTGAAATGACTGGTAAGGAACTAAATTCCTCTTTGTATGTTAGCTTCTATGGGCAGGTAGTTGGCATGGGCCATAATAAGCAGTTCCATCAAGTCAGTGCTGGACTAGGGAGCTCAGTGCACACTTACCAAAAGAGTCTTCAGTGTAACTAAACATGTCAAAATGGTTGTGTTTAGTAAAGGCATGCAATAAGGACCAGGGAGCTGCTTTCCAGATATCCTTCTAGGATGCAGAAGCTGGTTCAGCGTAAGAAGTGGCCATGAACCTCGTGGAGTAAGCCTTAACACCTGGAGCACTGGCATCAGGTTCTCTATTGCTTGAAGAATGGTCTGCCTCTTTAGTGGTTCTTTCAAGAAGGGAGAACATAGGAAAAGTTCATCATTATCATCAAAGTTTATTGTTTGACTTGATAGTCTTCAACAAAGTTTAAAAACAAGAAAATATAATACACAACAATAAATACAAATATCAGAAACATAAATATCATGTTAAAATAAATATAGACATAACTACACATATGTAGCAGACAAGTTGTTATAAATATAAAGCAGCATTAGTGCAGACTTGTACAAAGTAAATTTCTACAGATGATTTATTAATTTTTATCTTTGCTTTGTTTATCGCAAGGAAGTATTTTGTTAGTCTCTCAATTGTCCACCCACCATCTGGCAAAAAAATGCTAGCATTGCATTAAGGGGCATTGCCATGCCATGGGGCTGCCTTATCTCAGTATTAATACTACTCTTTATATTGATGCTTGTGTTCTAATCACTGTCCGTGACCATTGCCACCTCTGTTGGACTAAAAGGAGTTTTGTTGTGAAAAAGGAGAAAAGGAAAACAGTATGGATTGAAGTTCGACCTTCGACCAGAGCAGTATTGTTTGATGTCCTAAAATGACCTCCTGTTTCTTCTGATTCTGTTTTAGAGCCAGTTAGGAGTCAGAGACCTGCTTTATGACTTGCTCCAGGTCTGGTCCATAAAGCATGTTGCCCTGCAATGGTGTATTAAGAAAAATACGCTTTGGATGAAATGTCTGCTGACTAGGGCCTGAACCACAGTGCCCTTCTTATCATCATGGAGTACAGGAGTGATCGTGATGGTTTTTGTTTAAGGCTAAAAGATAAATCTGCCAGGAAAACTGCACCCATCACCAAGCGAGAAAGGCAGATGACTGCTTTGGAGTCTAGTTAGACTTACATATACAAGCTTCCATGCCCTGAGCATACTGTACTGCCCTTGAGATAAATGTAGAAGATAATGCAGCCTTCTTGGAGATGTCAGCCATTTCATAGGAACATACTAACATACAAAATGCCAGCAGAAGAAGATGTGAAGGTCTATTGAGTTTGTTTAGTTCTGAGCTCATATGCATTTGCTACGTGTTGCTCCACCCCACTTGTCACCCTTATCTTCCCCTTCTGTCTATCACACCCTTTTAAATCCCCCAACTGAACTGTGATTACCACCCCTTTGGGTAGTGTGCTCCACCCTGCCACCACTCTCTCAGTGAATAAGTTCCTTCTGACCTTCCCCCTACTATTTAGTAGTCAAATCCCCAGGTGTTTTTGTTCTCACTTCTGCAGAAAAGATCTCCTATGTTGACCTTGTTTATGGCTTTTAGGTATTTAAAAGGCTCAATCATATCATCTCTCTCATATGCCTGCTTCATTGCAGATTAGACTTGATTGTCCAGTGGGTCCTTTTTTCGTTGGATGAAACTTTTTGGCCTCAGTCACCACCAGTGCCTACTTCAGGCAAATTCTCAGTCCCCCAGTCCTAACTGCCACTTCCTCTGTCGTCATGCCTGCTGGGATTTGCATCGGGTGGGACCTGAGGGAACCAATGCTATCATATATGGCAACTGGTGCACATTGTTTCCTTATTTGTTTCCACATCCTCCTCCCCAGCACCCAGTACAGGATGCATGCCCCTCAAGAGCATGTGGTGACACTCCACAGGGAAGACAAGGTCTCTTGGGTCACCAGAAGGGTTGCTACCCCTGCCCCCTGCTGCCTGACCTGCCTCCCTGGATGAGATTCTGAATCCAAGTCACCAGCCAAGAAACATGTCATGTTTCTCCTGGGCCATCAGGTGGGCCCACATCCAGCAGATCCTTGATTATGGCAGCTCCCTTTAGGGAAAGCGTAGTCTTCTTCATTGCTGTCAAAATGGAAGCATAAACCTTGGGTACTGTTGTCTAGGACTTGACGTTCCTCTTATCCACTCAGTATATTTGGGTGTACTTGAGGGTCGTGGATCTTCAGTCTGCATGCCTCATTTGTCCACCATGATATCCTTTTCTGATTTGCACACTGGAAAAGTGATGGGATGCTTTCTGGAGCCTTTAGGAGGTCCCTCTTTTGATCCTTCTTGTAAGTCTCTTCCTCCATGTGGAGAGCCATGAATACCTATTTCATAAGATTTTCCAGACCCACAGTGTTGAAGGCCCTCCATGCATGGGTTGCTTCTTATCTAAGGAGATGTACTGAGCCTCTTTCAGGTTGGATTCTTCACTGTAGCTATTGTCTGGAAATGATGCTGCAGATTGATAGTGGGGCTGGAGTGCAACTCCAATGGCCTCTACCCAAGTCCCAAGGATAAGTTGCTGGTAGTCTTCTCTGGTTCTGCCCATGTCACATGGTAAATGGGCCAGTGAGGTCTCTCTTGAGTCTTTTATGGAGGAGTAAAATGTCATTCAATGATGGCTGTTTGGACAGGAAGAAGGATGAACAGGATTCTGTGCATTTACACTTGGCCTTCCTCTACATGGAATTTGTGAGCAATTCAACTGCCTGGATTAGCAGTCCCAAGAGTGGTCCAGTTTATTCACAGTAAGGGGCTATAACTCTTCCTAGGAAGAACTATGCTACTGCTGTGATAAGAATATTGAAGATTATTTCAAGAGGTGTAGCTAGGGCTGGTATGGTCTTTATGGGTGGCTGATGATGAATCCTGTTTAGAGGAGCTGGATACAGAGGTCCCCTGCTTTGGTGCCTTTACTGATATAAAGAACTTGTCACACAAATGGAAAAATGATTCTGCAATAAGAGTGTAGAATGGAGTTGTGCAATTTGCACTTGGGTGCCTTGGAGCATTGTGCAGCCATCCCTCCCCCTGCAGCATCAGCCATGTGCTAACCATAGTTTCCCTGGCTCCTTCCTGTGGTAAGAAGGCCCCATGTTGCTCACAAATAATCCCCAAAATGTAGTGTGTGGTTCTTCACTATCATGAAGGTGCTGCAGAGTGAGCAGGGGTCACCAGGAGTAGTGTTGTGAAAGAGCCCGAATTGTTGTGTTCTCAATATGGTTCTGAGCAGCCCATAAATGAAATGAAAGGCAGTGTCTTCTATCTATGTGGTCATTGCATCAGGGCACTAGAAAACCTCATTAGGACATGGAGGGATAGGAATAAAAAAAGTGTCTAGTTATTCCAAAGGTCAAAAAAGCTTAAGACATGCAATGAAAACCTCTGCTGTGCAGGGAGTGGTGTCTCAACCAAGAGTGAGAAAGACTGAGGATCACAGGAAGTGTGCAGTCCCAATGAAGACCCCCAGTCAAGTTCACTTTGTCTTGGCTCAGAGGGGGACTCAGAACATGCCAACTCCCTACCCATAGGAGCTGATCACAACATGCACTGATGTCAAATATTTGCAGCAATTTGTATCAGAATTTAATGCTTTAAAATCAAGCCACTAAGCCCTCTGTCAAACATCAAAGCAGTTTTCTAAGATGCTATTAGTTTATATGCAGCATGTACATTTCTTTGGCTGTGGATACACATAGCTTGGCACAAGATTTTAACATATTCTACTAATTAAGAAATGGTCAATAGAAAAATGGAATAAAGAAAAAAGGAGTCATCTCTCATTACTGCAGAAATACATAAGATGATAGCTAGGGCCGGGATGTTATTGTTATCAGTAGGAGACCTTAACAGTTAGTAATAAATCTTAAATGTCTGCATAGCTTAACATCATACCCAGAATCTATTAAGTAATAAAAAAGTTTGTTTTTTAGAATTATTGCATTACTAAATGTTTGTTTATCCTACGGGGACAAAGACACTTTGAGGTCAGTATAATTGAAGCAGATTCAACATAACAGCTACTGTATATTCTGCTACTAGACCAGTGAACACCTAATCAGTAGTTTTGCACCTATCAGACCTAGGCTAAGAGGACTATAAAGGGATAGTGCTGGGAGAAATTTCTAGTACTCTTTTACAATTGCATGAAATTGCTGATCTTGCATTTGTACAATATTCCTAAATTTGTGTCAAAATCCAGTGTAATTTGGCTTTTCATTTTTTTCTCAAACTGCACATTTTTTAAAAATGAGAGTTCTTAAAAATGTGCAGTTTCAGCAAATAATGCTAGTAGCTGAGCACAACGAAAAGGAAAATGTCATACTGATCTTCCAGAATATCTTTTACATTGATTCGCACTGACGGGTCTGGGGTAAGAGGCACTAGGGCCTCGCAGTAGCACGTGTTTTGTAAAAGGGAACTGACAATGGTAGTGATGGTGCCTGTTTACCCCTAGTGCTGCTGTGTACACTAACTAATAACCATCACAAGCTCCCTCATGCACCTCAATTCTGTTCACTAGGAGAGAAACAAAGTGGACAGAAATAAACACGTGATCTAGACACATTTTTAGCCCAAAGGGATAGGAAAAGGATTCTGGAAATAAAATAAACAATCAAATATAACCTGACTACCTGCATATAACTTTAGGGTTGGGCCTACTGGACAGTACAGTGGTATTGGGGTTAGGAGAGCCAGGGCCAGATATCACTAGCCAGACAGGTGGTGAACAGTGATAGTGATAAATAAGGCAACAGCCCTAAGAATATGGCTCTGACAGAAGAAAGCAAAGGGGAAGTCTAAATGTGTGACCACCATGCAAGAAAGATGGGAAAGTGCAAAAAGGGAAGTAAGATCTGGACTTTCAAAAGCAGTACCTCCATGCTACCAGATAAGAATTAAGTAAATCTGAATACATTTACTACCCTGCTTTTCTCTAGAAGAGGAAATAAGTAGCTAAGAGCAGTGGAGTTACAGGTTGACAGTCCCAGGGAGTTGAGACACTGTAGGTCAATCTTCTCGAGCATTCTTTAGTCGTAATGGTTCAGTGCCCCAGCACTGGGAGAACAAACAAGGATATACCAACCAAATAAATCTAACATAGGGATGTATGCTGTATGGATGCTAGCAAATTAATCCAAATCATCAGCTCAGTGGAGTTAAATTAGATAGTGCCCTGGGCGCATGATGCATATAGTAACTAAGAGGGGCATACCCTAGAGAGGAGATACCCCAGAGAAGGACAAGTAGCACTAAGAAAAATGGAGGAAAAGGGCCACCTACTGTACCCACTCCATAAAAGAAAAACACACAACCTTTTATATTTGCTTGCACATGTACAAAGCAAACATATTGTTACAATCATGGGTTTCAGGGGTGTATTACTGTTGGGTCCTATGCAGCTCAGGCTGCAGGGGGCTTGACAGTGACAACACAATGATCAGCAAGGCTGATCATGACAGTGTTCTCTGCTTGCGGGGTGGAAACTTCATGTAGTTGAGAGAAGTGAGCCACTTCTTTCACAGAGCAGCTCGATCTCTTCATCTGCATGACACCACACAGCAAGCAGCCAAGTGTCATCACGATCAGCTCTGAACTCCCCCTCCTGCTATTCAGAGAGGAGACATACAAAAACAACTCCCTCCAACTGCCAAGCATTCCATCCACCTCCCAATCCTTCCCCCACTGATTTGTCTGTAAAATAAAAACACCCTCCTGTCTGCTCCATGGTGCCAGGCGACAGGGGTTTGCCTGGCATGCTGGCGACCTGGTTCATGCCCGAGCCCAGGATGACAGAAGCAAAGACTGGCAGGGAGGGTTATGAGCATCCACAGGATGCTCTCCTCCTGGGGGGAGGGATGCAGGTCATCATTGCTCTCGAGCAGCTCTCTAGCAGCTCCTAGTGGCCAGCCTATGGTGATGTACACTGTGGCATGGGTGACCACATGCTGTGTGTGTGTGTTCATCCAGGATGCTGCGGTGTGAGGCTCATTACGGAGGTGGTGGGTGGGTGGTGGGAAAAAATGGAAAATGGCTGCTCGACTGACCAGACGATGGTTGACGAGTCCCCCTCCACCACAAAGCCCTGGTTGAATGCCTCCTTAAGGCTGCATTCATAACCCTGTGCCCCAGATCCAGAATGGAGTCCCAGTCTCCTCTCCCTGTCCTTCCAGGGGAACAACCTCCCACTGCTAAATATCTCACCTACCTCCCGATTCTTCCCTGAGCCCCATCCATGAAAATAAAATAAATTCCCACTGCTAAGTATCCTGCCTACCTCCAGATCCTCTCCCCATCCCTATCTATAAAAGAAGAAAATGGTTCAGCGATTACTTCAGCACCCCCACCCCCTCTCAGCACCCACCAGTCCACACACACGCCCACACATCTCATACTTACCTATCTAGTCCAGTGTTGCTCCTTCTCAAATGTGTTTTTTCTTCAGAGCTACAACAGGAAATGACTTAAAAATGGTAAGTTGGGTTAATGGCTTTTTAATGTGTTTTGGACTTTTACTCATAACTTGGTCATTTCTTAATATTCTTACCCCACATTTTTCAACATGGCCTTTTTTAACCCAACTTCATGAACCAGGTAGGTGAAATCTTCAAATCTCCCCCAGAAAATGTGTTTTTGCAGTTTTGCAGACAGGATTTAAACAATTTCACTTGTCTTGATCAAAAGGTGAAGCAACAAAAAGACTATGTTGAAAATGTGGGTAAAAATCTCAAAAACAACAAAGTTATGAAGCAGGGTTGAAAGTCTTCAATGTTTACTCATAACTGTACTATTTTTCCAGATTTTGAATCCACATTTTCAACATAGCTTTTTTTCCACCTCATGAACTAGGCAGGGGTAATGTTTCAACTCCCCTCTGAAGCATATTTTCGCATTTACTCCACAAAATCACCTTTTGGATAGGATTTTAAAAATTCCACTTGTCTTGGTCTTAAGGTGGGGTCATAAAAAGACCATGCTGAAAATGTGGGGTCTAAATCTCAAGAAACAACACAGTTATGAAGAAATGTTGAAGTCTAGTTTTGCTATTTCACCAGATTGAGACCACATATTTTAAACACAGTCATTTTTGTACCCCATATCAAGAACATGACATGTGCCATTTTTTTCAAATCCTACCCAAAACATCTTTTCACACTTGTGCCACAAAATGACATGTTGGACAGGAGTTTGTAAATGAGACCTGTCATGTTAATAAGCAGTGTAATAGAAAGACTATGTTGAACAGCTGAGGTCAAAATTGAAAAAATAATTATTTACAAATGTTGACATTTTTCAATGTTGACTCATAACATTGCAACATTTTTACTTTTTAACCCACATTTTCAATATGCTCATGTTTTCCACCATCGAATGAAAATGACAGGCATCATTATCAAATCCCCCCCCAAAACAAGATTTTGCAGTCACTCCACAGAACGTCGTTTTGGGTCACATTTCATAAATGACACCTCTCGTGTTCATATGCTGGAGAAAAAAAATAGGGCGGGATTCTCAAAATGATGTGGGACTAAGTCCCACACCACAACATCAGTTGCTGACTGAAATCTCTGTAGCTGCGAAACTGATATTCTCATCTACCACAGCTGTGAAAGATGCTTCACCTGATCCCTCTGACTGTAGCATTTTTCCACACATGAGGGAAAGAAAAACCCAAGCTGCCATAAATCATAGAGCCAATCATAAACCGGCTCCACTTTTAAGAATACTGTAGCTGTGGGAGAAAGCAATTCCGCAAGTGGCAACAAACTTGTGCCAAATTTTTCACTGCAGCTGCAGAATTTTCACTTGCTTTGAGAATCCAGCCCCTAGTATCTTGAAATGTCAAGGTCACAACAACAAATTTGTGTGTGTGAACCTCTTCATTTCCCAATCATGACACTTTCACTATTACAACTCATGTTATTAATTTATTAATTAATAGGAGCCCCACATCTCATACATACATGTGACCTTTATGCCCAGAGGGGCTGGCTTGCCTTCAGAGTAGGGTGATGTATCAAACCTGCTTGCTAGGTAAAAAAATTTGCCTGGATATGTCGCCTCCGGGTATTCAGGAGCAATTAATATTTGCCACATATCGACAGCGAACTAGAGGCTCAAACAACCAACCATTCAAGATCCCCCTCTGCCGCACAACTCAAGGACAGAAATCTTTCATGTACCGTGCCCCTTCCTGGCTCAATACCCTGCCCAACAACATCCTAAACGAAACAAAGTTGGGACCTTTTAAAGTTGAGCTCCGACAATACCTCACATCATCTGGTGTATGTGACTGTCAAATTTAAATGTTTGTGTGCATTTTCCTGCTAATCTCTTATTGTTTTTTCATTCAAAGTTTATTGCAGCTTCAACAAGGCAACATACAATGATCAACACAATTCAATAACAGGATGTGCCAATACTCAGTCCCACTCCGCCCCCTACCCAACCCTCTCCCCAAAGTCAAAAGCCATGAGTACAGAAATAAACAGCAGAAACAATGTACCAACCCCCACAAACCACTCCACCCACAAACCCTCCCTGCCTCCCAGAGCACTGTAAGGGAAAAACAGTGATATCTAACAAGAGAAAATAACAAGAAAGTATCAAGAGGGAAACTCAAAGCCAAGTTATGTTCAATCTGGGACCTGCTGTAGCGATAAGAGGGTACAGTATAAAGTGTCTCCCATCATTATTGAAAAAGATCAGGCCTTTGATGGAGTCTGGCAATCTGCTTCTTGATCATGAGAGCCTGCATGACCTCATTATACCACTCCTTGTAAGGTGGAGTATAGTCATCCCACCAATGTCACAGAATGATGACCTTTGCCACCATCGAAATCAAAGCTATGTGAGCCTTAAATTGACCAATTAAGGTGTGCAGATAAAATTCAACTAAATACATTTCAGGATTAAAGGCCTCCTCCAGGCCCAGGAGTGGATCAAGTGAGACCTTAAAAGAACAGAAAGGGGCCACCTTGGGACACTCCCACAACATATGCAGTAAATGCCCTGTGGAAAGCCCACAACAGGAACACAAAGGGTTCTCAGATCTTCCCATCTGAAATAATTAAAAGGGAATATAATAAAGGTTATGCAAAACCCAGAACTGGGTCCATCTATACTGATTCCTTTTAATGAATTTATAAAGATTCCACCAAATAGCTTGCCAGTGTTTAGAATCGTATTGCCAATTTAGGCTTGTTGCCAGTAGTAACAGACACCAGTTAGGGAGTAGGGTCAGCTGTTTGAAGATGAGAATACAATCCAGCTACAGGATGTGGTTGGGCAGCCACAGAAACGAGTTAGGGGAAAGTTTCAATGTCATTCACATCCCATGGGGTGCAACCAAAAGCAGAGATCAGGGCATGAGTCAACTGCAAGTACCTAAAAGTATAAAAAAGAGGTATGGAGAAAAGGTCTTGTAGCTGTCTATGAGATAAAAGTTTACCCTGCTCAACAGGCACAGAAACAGACACCGCACTCAGTCAGGGACAAAAGGAAACAGAAATCTATTGGCCACCAATGCAAATATTGGGATTTGCCAAGACAGGTTGAGCAAGGGACCGGGATCAATCCAAGTGGAGGTATTGTTCTAATTGTCTACAGGCCTTCAGGGACCACACTAAAGGGGGATGGCACAGGATCACTGGCAAGCTATTTAGTTTAGAATACAATAAACTATTAAGATGAATGCCAACTTTCTGACATAGGCAAGCCTGAATTTACAACCAAAGGAGTTTGTATCCCACATCAAGCAACCCATCCAAGGCTTTACCCCATTACAAAAATTCAGTCCCATGCAAGGCCAAATAATAAAGGTAAAAACTGGGAAGACACAAACCACCCCTCTCTCTCAGAAGTGTGAGCTTGGTGTAGGCATGCCAAACTGCTCCCTCTCCCCAGAGGAAGCTGTTCAGGAGCTGTTGCAGTGCCATAAATCAGTCTTTTGGCAGAGAAGCACCTAACATCCTCAGCAGATGAAACAGCTGTGGGAGGATGTTCATCTTCAAAATATTAAAATGACCCCCAAAAAATCAAAGGTAAGGAAGCCCATCTTGCCAGGTCACTCTTCATGGATTGCAAAAGGGGTGGAAGATTAAGATTAACCAAATCCAAGAGGAAGCATGGTAGGTGAATGCTCAAATATTTGAGGGCTTTAGATTCCCAGGACAAGCCTAAGTCATGGATATCTTACCAGGAAACATAAATGTTTAGAGTCATGACCCAAGTCTTGTCGAGATTTAACTTGTATCCTGCTAGTCTGAAGAATCTCCCAATCTCATCAAAAGCCATGGGGATGGAGGAGATGGGGTCTTCGAGGTGAAGGAGCAAATCATCCGCGTAAGCAGATATATCACATCTCTCCCCCCCAACCAACATCCCTTTAATATTCTGTGCAGATTGTAGCCTATAAAGAAGTGGTTCCAAGTATAAATTAAACAAACAAGGGGAAAGCCCTGGCTCGTTCTAACTGAAAGACGGTAGAAGAGAGACCATTGCTGCGGATCCTCACTGTAGGATTATTATACATGACTTGGATCCATTTACAAAAACTAGGGGAGTTACCAAATTTCCAGAGCACCTCAAACAACAAAGACCAGGATTCACAATCAAAAGCCTTTTCTGTGTCCAGGGAGACTAAAGCCACAGGGGTATGGCTGTTGCCGGACACAGAAATTAGGTAGAAAGGTTTCTTCAAATGATTGCTAGATAAATAGCCAGCCTTCAAGCTCACTTGGATGGGAGAAATTAGCTTGTCCCACATGAGTTTTAATCTATTAGCAAGGACTTTTGCCAAAATCTTAAGATCAGAATTTAAAAGGGATATAGAGCGATAGCTGGCTGGCAATAACTCATTCTTACCCGGTTTCCTGATGAGTGTTATCCATGCCTGAGTAAAAGAATAGTCCTCCAGCCAGTCCTTCAGGAAAAAATTGAATAACTGAGTAAGGAAAGGTGCGAGATCCTCCACAAAGACACCACAAAAATTATTAGGAAAACCATCTGGGCCAGGTGCTTTATCCAAGGGAAGTTGCCAGATCATGGCCAGGACCTCTGATACCCTAATCGATTCCGCCAGGCACTCACGCTGATCAGAAGAGAGGCATGGAAGAGGGATCTCTTCTAAATAACCTGAAATCAATGTCTGGTCCACAGAGGTCGAGGGGTTATCCTCATAAAGGGCCCTATAAAAGTCCACAAAGGCCTCCACAATATCTCAAGGTCAGGTAAGAATAGCATCACCCGCACCAGGCCTCAGTTGTGGAATCACCCTTGTTTCATCCAGCTGCCAGAGCCTCCAAGCCAAAAGCTTGCCAGTTCTCTTACCTGTCTCTAAAAATCAAGATTTGGTACTTAAAATAGCTAGGTCTGCCTTCTCGGAAAGCACTTCCATGTACTTGAACCAAGAGGCATCCAGATGATGTCAAACATCAGGGGGGGAGTTGGAGGATAATCTATGCTCTAAGCATCTGATCTCCATCAAGAGCCAGTCCTCTTTATGGAAGCGAAGTTTCTTATACTCAGAAGGGGCCACATAAACTCCCTCCTGAAGGGTCACGTGCAGGAACAAAGTGCTATGGTCTTAGCCGGAAACACTCCGACTGATGACCCTACAAAGGTGGCTGAAGCCTTCAGTGCCTCTTTTTCCTATCCCCCTGCCTGCTCCCCAACTGTGCCGGGACATCCTCCTCCCACCCACCTCGACACAGAGTTCTCTCATCCTTTATTCCACCTGAAACTTGTGGACCCCTGCACGGTGCTACCACTGCTCTGCAAAATTAACCCTGAATCATCTACTGGTAATGATCAGCTGGAACCTCACCTACTGAGGGCTGCGGCACCTGCCATTGCCTACCCTGTAGCCCTACTCATTAACTGATCCCTTCATGAAGGGTCAGTGCCCAGCAAATGGAAAGGTGCCACCATAGTTCCAATCCATAAAAAAGGAACCCGGGATAGGGTGGAGAATTATAGGCCCATCTCCCTCCTCTTCCCTCTGGGAAAAATCCTTGAAAGAATAGTCTACGATCAGCTGCAGTGCTATCTGGAACAGCACCTACTCCTCTCTAAGGTCCAGCATGGTTTTCGGAAAGACCATGGCACGGACACTGCCCTAGTCAGATTGACAACTGACATACTCAACGCCATGGACCAGGGCACCCCTACGGGGGCGCTATTCATCGACCTCTCCAAAGCCTTTGACATGGTCAGTCATAAGTTACTCCTCTCAAAGCTTCAAAGGCTTGGCTTGGATCAGCTCTCTCTCTCCTGGGCCACTAGCTACCTGACTAACAGAACTCAGACAGTATGATGGCAAGGTGTCAACTCAAGCCCCAGACCGGTGATCACTGGGGTACCCCAGGGCTCCATACTAGGACCCCTGCTGTTCTCCCTGTTTGTGAACGACATAGCTGAGATGTGTGCACCCAGCAATCTACTGCTCTACGCTGATGATACAATAATCTATCACAGTGACCCCCAATCCTCCATTATCACAACTGAACTACAAGCCTGCCTGGCAAAACTTGAAACATGGTTAACTGCCAACAACCTCAAGCTAAATGAGGACAAGACAAAAGCTGTCCTCTTTGGGACCCGGTGACTGGGTAAAGACCGTAGTGGTCTTTTCTCTATAACATCAGCTCGAGGAATGCATGTTGAGGTCACTGACCAATTTAAGTATCTTGGGATTACCCTTGACCAGGAGCTAACCTTCAAACCCCACATAGATGTCCTAACTAAAACCATCCACCAGAGACTGGGCTTGCTATACCGCCTCAGGAACTCCCTCTCTGGAGAGGCACGTAGAGCCATTGCTAACTGCGACCTCCTCCCCTATTTACTGTACGGTTCTCCAATATTACTGTCCCTCAGAGAGACTGAGCTAACCAATCTCTCCACCCTCTACCACCGCATTGCTCACTTTGCAACCCACTCCTCCCCTAGGTGGCAGCACTGCGAAGCTCTTAAGGACCTTAACTGGCCAGCACTCAAGCTTAAACTATCCTTTTCCCCTGCCTGCCTTTCTAAACTCTCTCCACACCATCCACCCCACCTTAGTGACCTGCTTACCCCTAAAGTCCCTCCAACCCGCGGCTCACCCTCAAGTCGACTCTTGAACATACCCCGCATCAGCACCAATCAAGGTAAACGCTTCCAGTTCACCGCTTCCCATTTCTGGAACTCGCCCCTCTTCCCTGCTTGATAACCCTCCCTCTCCTCTTTCAAGGCCGGTCTCAAAGTCTACCTCCTAGAACTGAGCCACTGCTGCTGTAACCGCTTGGATAAACTCCCTACCTCATGACCTTATGTGACCATCTACAATCGTGGCATCCCTGGTACCAACTAACCTCCTATCAACTGTATACTTTTACAAACTGTGTTTTTCTTCTCTTTGAATGACCCTTGGACTTTTGTTTTTTTTCCCCTGGGCAACGCAATTTTTCTCTGAATGCTGGTACTTCCTACATGCTCTCTGTCTCTGCCTTACAGTTACGCAACCTCCTGTATGAACTGTATATATACTATTTTTTTATGTTTCTTTTTGTATCTGTATGCTGTACCTTATATACAAATTGTAAATGTATTTTCAAAGCTGTATTCTGTACCTAATGTAAAGTTGGTGGTGTATTCACCCCGGGTCGCCCCTGAAAAAGGGACCTTTGGTCTCAGTGGGTTTACCTGGTAAACAAAATCTAAATAAATAAATAAAATAAATACGTTTATGCATTCTCCCCGAATGGCACATTTAAGAGCCCCCCCATAACCAATCGAACCTATATATTGATCCTCTATTAATAGCCATCAAATTGAGGAGAAAGTCTCTAAGGTGACAGACCAGGGTGGGGTCCCTCAAGAGCTGAGAGTTGAGGCACCATATCCCATCTCTCTCTTCTCCCCCTCATTTAGGACCTATGTCAGCTCAATGGGAGCGTTGTCAGAAATGACCATAGATATTATCTCAGAAGATATAATGCCACTCATGGAATTTTTATTCAACAGGAAAAAGTCAATCTTGGAAGAAGTCCCATGTCAGGAGGTGAAAAAAGTGTATTGTCTATCTTTTGGGTGTAAAGTCCGCCAATGGTCAATGAGGCCCAGACCATCTAACAGGTATTGAAAACTCCTTTGACCCAGAGAAAAACCCAGTCTATTAGAACCAGATCTATCCAGATCATCCTGGTAGCCTAGGTTCCAATCACCCCCCAAAATTGTGGGTAACCAGGGAAAAGAGGAGAGGTGAAATGCAAGGTCAGAAAAAAAATTGGGGGAGTCATTAGTGGGTCCATAGACAGAACCCAAAAGAACTTCCATGGAACCCAAATGGCCCTGCAGTAAAATATAATGACCATATTAGTCCCAGTATTCATGAATGAGCTGAAACATTGTGCCTCTAGCCACAAGGATAACTACGCCACCTCTATTCATATGGATGCCCGCCCCAAAAACTTGAGCCACCCAACTCCGTCTAAACAACAGAACCTCATCCCATCTCAAATGAGTCTCTTGCAGCATAACCATGTTTGGAAAAAGCTTATGAAGATGACCCAAAACCATATGTATTTTTCATCTCACTTGAGCCCCCATAATGTTCCATGACACAAACTTACAATTAATACTCATATAGGGTGAAACCAGGTAATAAAGCCAGAAATATCCCAGTATAGAATTTACCACTAAAAGGTGCTCCAGAAGAATCGTCCCCCTCCCCTAACCCCTATTCTATCCCCCCACCCCACCCCAAGAAAATCCATCCCCTCAGAATAAAGAAAAAACACCTCAACACACCCCCAGAAAAACCTAGAAGAAAATAGCACGGCTCAAGAAGAAAATACAGAGGTATACAAATATAAGAATAATACAGGCATACTAAACTACATGCAACAGCCTAAAACCGTGCCCCTGGACCATATGAAACATTAATAGTCAAACCCCCTCCCACCCACTCATTCCATGAACACAACATAAGCAAACCAACCGGCTATCCCCAATACCCCAGTCCTAATGACCAATCTCCAAGCAATAAACAGCCCGTGATGGGTGAGATCCCACTGCCTCAGCTCCCCCCATCAATCCAATCAACGTGGTAATCACAGAACGTACAAACTGATCTTGAACTACAAGTAAGCTAAACAGTAGTATTAACATCAAAAGAAAAAGATATGCAAAAAAGTATGAAATAAAAGTATGACCAGTAGATAAAAAAAAAACTCTAGAAAAGAAACAATCTTAACTGTGAAAATAGAGAAAAATAATATGGAAAGTCTTAACTAAAGTCATGGTAAACAGCCCAAAAACAAATCAAGAAAAACTCTCAAAAATTAGTAGCTTCAGGTAACCAGTCAGGTGAAATAAAATGGAAGTTAGCAGGCCACAAAAAGTAAAGTCATTCCTCCGCTGGTCAGAACCAAAAAATCCTCAAATCTTCAACCAGTAAGGAGCTCCAAAGCCCATAGTGCTGATGTCCACAAATGAAGAGAGTAGAACAGCAGATCAGATCACCTCTGCAATGAAAAGTTCCAGAAAAAAAAAACATCAATGAAGGGGAGCCTGGGCTGCCAGTCTCAAAACCTAAATAGATAAACATGTTGGATCCAACAAAATCCCATACCTGGGCTCAGAACTTGTTACCGGAACAATGCCGAAGCTTCCACATGCAAACTATTGTGAGCAAGGGCTTACACCCACACACTTGCAGTACTCATTTCTGAATATGTTGCCTGTCTAAAAAGTTGAGTTTATAGAACAACAGGGGATATGCTAGAACAGGAGGGTGGATGAGGGGGACGCACTGAGTGAGGGCATGGGGTGTAGTGACCGATGTGCCCATTCCACAACATAAACCGGTCCATTGGGTGAGGGCCCAATGACTTTTTCAAAGAACTTCTGTATAAAAGTAATCTCTTTGGGGCCCTCATCCCTCTCCAGCAGAACCAGCACTACTAAACTGTTGTGACGGGATCATCCTTTAAGGTCTTCCAGATGGTCCTCGATCTTCTTTAGGTGCTGACAAAGACAGACCACCTCAGGGTTTAGTTTGTGCCACCAGTCTTCTAAAGAGGAGGTCTGGGCCTCAGAATCCCCCACCTGGTGAGTCAAGCAATCAATTAAGGTGCGTATCAATTGTAGCTCTGTGGTAAGTGTTTGAATGGAGTTGGTAAGTGGGCCCATCTCCTCAAAAAATCTTTCTTCTGTGAGGCTAGTTGTTGCAGTGGAAGCACACTGAGTGCCTGGGCCTGCTATTTGGATCTCTTACTAGATTTCTCCCATTCCAGCATCGGCAGTGGGGTATGACAGAGGAGCGGTACTTTCATGTCCGAGTCCATTTTGCTGCAGGACAAACACAGCACCAGAATCAGTACAAATAGTCCAAGGGCAGGTTAGACAATAAACAGAACAATCCAATAAAAGTGAAACTTGTATGCAACAATCGGCAAAAGGGTCGGGAGCTAGCAGCAGGCACTTTCTCTCAAGTTGCCATCACGTGATGTCCCCTGCTAATCTCTTAGAGGCACTTAGCATGTAACTCTGCACTTAGTAATCTGCCCTTTAGCCTACCCCATACCCCTCCTACTGCCTTCCCTCCCTGCCTTACTTGCTACTTATCCCCCATCCCACTACCCTCCTCTTCCTCTCCACTCCACCTCTTCCTGCTACCTTCCACCCCTCTCCCCTACCCTGTCCCATTCCCCTCCCTTTCTTCCCCATCTCACCTTACCCACCACCCTCTACCCCCTCGCCTCACATGCACCACCCATCCCCCCTACCCTAATCTCGACAATGTCTTCTTGGTTGCTTCCTTGCTCCTCTCTCCACTATGCTTCAATTTATAGTAATAGAAATTTTGAAGTCGCTGACTGCTTTGGCATTTTTGTAATCCTATTTTATTAGTACCTATGATGTTATTTGTTAAGACTTGTTTTACTCTCCTTATGTGAGTATCACATGTTGTAGTCCCAATTGTATTTTTATGATATGTTTATTTCTTTTCTTTTGTACTGAACTGGACGTGGAACCTTTATAAACGAGCTCCTAGCTCAAGAGGTACTTGTAATTCCAAGATTGCATAAATAAATAAAAAAAAAAAAAAATAAAAATTAATGACTCTATACTATCGGTGCCAAACACCTACACAGCAAATGCATTCAGCATTGACACATGCTTGTTATTTTGTGTTTTTGGGTAGGAGTAGTTGGGAGGGGCAACAAGTCACCCACACTCTCTTTTATTTGTGTGAGTGTTGTAACTGGGTGATCGACTTTCTTTTTTTCACAACAACAAAGCAAACAACCACATAAGGGTCATGGCAAAAAAGATGCAGAACTGTCAAAAAAAGTGCTTCCAGCACCCACAGGGTGCGCTGTCAAAGGCCCTGGCACTTATCTGAGTGGCGGATTGTGGGCAGGCATGTGAATCAGTGGTGAAGATATTTTGGAAGTTCAGCAATTACAGTAAATATATGTTCCATGAATCAGTCTTCACTATTGATTCACACTGATGACTCCAAGTACCAAGCTTCCCAAAACAGGGAGGATCTGGCTTACTCTGAAGGTAGACTTACCCTCAGTCCTCTGCGTGGGGGAGAACATCTGAAGGTAGGGGATCATTATGGGTTTGGCAAGACCCGAGACCCGTCAAGGTCAGGCAGAGGCTCCTGTGACCCAGGAGCAGGAGGGTACCCTGATAGCTCTCATCTGACCCTACAGAAGAAAAAAATGAGCCTCCTGTAATGGAGAGTTAAGCACCTTTCTCTGAGTCAGAGATGCCCATCATGAAAAGTGAAGCCACCCCGTCTGCCAAATGCACACTGTGGTTCCCACCAGCCTAGAGCCCACCTCACTGACATTGTATGATGCCCTTGACTGGTATCTTGCCAACTTCAGGCTCATGTTAGAAAGGCAGATTGCTTGCCTAACTCTATTTGTAGCATGGCAGCTAGGAGCTGGCCTAGCTGTGTCCACAGGCGCTTGATGTAAAATGCCTAATATGCTGCAATGCACATCATAGCATAAGTTGTGGGAAATACCTTCATTCCTTGTGACTGCCGGCAGCACAGGTATGGGAGTAAAAGGACACTCACAAACTGCAGCTCAGTCTGTTTAAGTTTTAATACAGGTGTGTTAATTTTATTTATCTATTTATTTGAAAGTTGGTAACTGGGAATGGCACACTGAGCCAAGGCTCATTTCCAGGTGCAATCTGGGGGAAGGAATATAAGGGAAAGAGAAAGGGGAAATGGTTTAACCAGGAAAGGCACACTAAGCTGAAACTTGTTTCCAGATGTGACCTGGGAACACAAGGAAGTTAAGTAACTTGCTCAGTATCACACAGTATGTAAGTGGGTGCTGTGGGATTCAAAACCAGGTCTCCTGGTTTGCAGTTCAGTGCCCTTAACCACTGTGCTCTCTATGGAGGAACAACTTACATAACAAAATATAGATACAACTTACATATCAAAAATAATAATATAGGCATAAAAAATACAACGGTAGCAGCAAATGCAATGATAACATAAAATAGAAGCATAAATACAGCAATGATAGAGTGGACAGACATAAGCGAAGCAAAGTGCACGATGCACGTTGGAGCAGGGATTATGCTAAGGAGCCTCAAATGAAGGGAGGCTGACAGTAAAGGGTCAAAGAAGGGAGGAGATTAGGAAGGGGATATATAGGAACAGGAGAGTGCGGGAAGTTGACTTAGTTGATATCTAAAGGCAGGGAATGAGATGGAGATGTGGAGGGAGGAGGGGAGCAAATTCCAGAAGGAGGGGAGGTGGTAGGAGAAAACAACTTGGCCAGCAGATGAGCGAGTGTGAGGAATGGAGAAAGTGTGTGAATCCTTGGAGTGGAGAGAGTAGGGAGAGGAGGAATGGGGAAAATGAGGGAGGATCAGTAGAATGGAAAGGATCCGAGCCAATATTTGGCAATAAAGGTGGCATGGTGGGACTGGTGACATGATGGGAGAGGGAGGATGGAGAGGGAGGATTAAAAGGAACAGTGATGAGTCTGGAAAGGAGAGTTGGTCATGAAACAGTCGAAGGCATTACAGAGGGTATCCAGTCTGGCAAGGAAGGAGGCGGGGACAGTGCAATAGACCACATCAGCATAGTCAAAGATCAGGAGGACCATTTTAGTTACTAGCTCCAACTGGACCTGGAGGGAGAGGCAATCCTTGTTACATTATAAGGCATCAAGTTTCGGGCAGAGTTTGGCATGAATGGCGGTGACAAGAATGGATAAATCGAGTTTGCTGTCAAGCCAGACTCCGAGGTACTTGAAGACTGGGACAACCTCCAGAGGGGTGCCATCCAGCATGGACAAAGCAGAGGGAAGGGACAGCCTAGTCAGTTTCTGACTGGTACTGAAGGTCATAGTGTCAGTCTTCTTTGTGTTGACCCTGATTTGCTTGGCATGGAAGCAAAGAAGGACATTGAGGAAGTCCTTTTGGAGGTGAACTTCCACAGCTGAGGCTGAAAGGTCCAGAGGTGTAAATGACTGTGTCATCCACATAAATATGGATATGCCAAGAGACACAGGCAGAGGGGAAGTAGTTTTGGAAAATGAAAAGCAGCACAGGGTCCAGAATGGAACCTTAAAGGGCACCTGCTAGGATGGGGAGAGTTGAAGACAGCATGCCACCCACTTGTACCAACTGCTGATGTTCCATGAGGTATGAGTAGAACCAACCAACAGTGGATGCTGAGAGGTCTGCAAAGCTCAGCTTTTTGAGAAGGATAGGATGGGACACTGAGTCAAAGGTTTTGCCCAGTATGATGAACATAGCTGAGGTGATATGTCCCTGATCCATTCCAGTGAGGACAGAGTCAGTTACCCACAGCAAGGAAGAGATGGTGGAGTCATGCTTCCTAAAGTCAGACTGAAACAGGGAGAGGAATCTGAGGAATGAAGGAAGTCAGCAAGCATGGAGTAGACAAGGGTTTCCTGAAGATTTGCAAGAGAGGAAGAAGTGATATTGGCCAGTAGTTGCCAGGGGAGAACAGGTCACCCACTTCGTGCTGAGGTAATGTTTTCCAGGCCTGAGGGATAGCCCAAAGGGAGAAGGAAAGGATCAGAAGGTGAGCAAGTGGAGCGGTAATTACCAGATCAGAGAATCATAGACGTTTGGGGCCCAGCCCATTGGGGCTAGACTTAGACAGGCTAAGTGAAGTTAGGGTGAGGAAGACTTCATGGGGGGAACACAGGGGAAGTGGGAGCCTTGAGATAAGAGGGGAAGGGGAGATGCAGGAAGGGACTGAGGGATGGAGCGACCAGAGGACTGGTATGAGGGAAGAGCATACGTGGTGAAGAATTTGTTGCAGAAGTGGAAGATGGCAGTATCAATATCTGGAGCAGAATAGAATGGGGACCAGTTTGAGGAAACAAGGTCATGTAGGTGGGCATTTGAATCCAGAGTCCTGAATGACCAGGACCAAACGTATTTGGGGATAGAGTGAGGGGACCTCACTTTCCTGATACAGTAGGTCATGATGTGGTCACTGAAGGCATCAGGTAGAATCCTGCTTTAATGATATGGTAGGGGTGTGAGGTGGGCACCCAGTCCAGGAGAGAGTGATTAGAGGAGTGTGGATTGATACAGGCGGATTCAGATATTATTTGGGTGAGGTTCAGGGACTCAGTGTTGTGAAGAGTGGGCCTGGAGGTAGGGGGGGGAGCCAATTTATGTTGAAGTCTTCCGATAGGAGACTTCCAGTGTGGCGAGTTGCAAGATGGCAGCATAAATTGAGAGCTCTGTCAGCCACCTGCAAACTTTATGCAAATATTTCTGCAAACCACCTCCCTGTGGACTAAACTGGGCACTGGATAGTTTTTAAATCTGTCAGCAGCTAAACGGAGCATTCTACTTTTAATTCTATGGGGTAATTTTGCTGTTTGGACTTAGTGCAGCACTTGGGACCTGGAGACAGTGGGATTTCAATTATGGATCTAACCAAAGTGGCAGTTAATCGTGCGGACTTGTCCGATACACGGACAATGTTGCAGTCACTGGTGCAGGGCACTCTTACAATTAAGGCTTTAATTGCTAAGCTTGAGGACCGAAAGGATGAGGCAGAACAGCGCATAGCTGGAACAGAGGTTTTTTACATGCAGGTAGCTTCTGCTTCGGCTAAGCACCAGGACAAGATTGCAGCCCTGGAAGAGCAAGTGCGACTCCTGACACTGAATGTGGATGACCTCGCGAACCAAGGTCATTGGAACAACTTACAGATAATTGGTTTACCTGAGGGGACTGAAGGAGAATGTATACCAGTTTCTTCAAACTCCCCCGTGTATTGAACTATGTTTGGGATGCACCTTTGAAAATAGAGCGAGCGCACCACTTCCTGGGCCCTCGTCCAGCTCGCAGCCCCCCCCCCACCAAGACCCATCTTAATTTATTATTTATTTTCTCCAGTTTTCAGTTAAAGAGCTGATTTTGAGATTGGCCGGGAGAGGGTTCCCTTGAAATGGAATGGGCATACAGTTTACCTCTTCCAAGATTTTTCCAACATTGTGGCAGAGCAAAGAAAAGCTTTCACCACAGTGAAATGGGATCTGGCTGACAAAAAGCTTCCTTTTAGCTTACATTATCCTGCAGTCCTTAAAGTGTGGTGGGAGGAGCTCTGGCACTGGTTCAACATGCCGCAAGAGGCGCAGAATTTTGTTAGATCTCTTGGCAAAGCCTCTAAACCCACTTTGCATCAACTCAGTCCTTTGAATCAGGACCGGGTGGACCGGTGTTTGGGGAAATCAGCACTGCAACCTGGGCAACAATTGACCACTGGTGGCCCTCTCTCCACTGTGAATACACTGTCTGAGCCACCTGGTAAAGTTGGGGATGGGGCCTGGGGGGGACCACAACCTAAAAGGCAGAGGGAGCCTAAGAAGAATGTGGCTATGAGACAGCTGGGCACTTTGGATAATCCTGAGCTGAATGGATCCAGATCAGGCTTCCCTATGGCTGCAATGAAATGCTCTTCCAGTCCTGAGCCAAAACACCTACGCCTTTCACCGGGGCTGCAGGATCCTTCCTTGGAGTGGATAGTCATGGACTGGGCAGATTATTGTGAAGAGGACTTATTGGTGGCTTCACAGGTGGATACGGTGAATGCTACTGATGTGCGGTGTGATGCTTGGGTGCACAACAGTTTGACTGTGGAAGCTAATTAGATTCTGGACCAGCAGGCACAGTCTGTTAGCCCGACAGCTAGCGGAACACCCTTACTACCTGCCTCCTGAGACTTGATGGCTTATTCTGTTTTTCCAGGTTGCACTTCAGGGGTATCTGGGGAGTACAGGGCTGTTTCAGGGTAAGAATCCATGTATCTTGGCACTCCCTTTAGGAGTGAATCAGCTCTTGGACTGGTGGTACAGGGGCCTTGTTCTACAGCTGTGCTTCTCCCCGTGCAGTGGATGCTTTGCTGCTGATATGGATTATGTTGGACTTTTTTATAATATTGTCATTTGTAGCTCCAGCTGAGTGGTTATATACAGTATTATCCTTTTGTTTACACCAGTATTACTTTTCTGTAGAGCTTGGGGGGTCTAAATTTTGAAAAGGGGACTCTTTATTGTTTGCATCTTTGTAGATGGTCTTTTTCCCCTTCACAGGTGTGCAAGTTTGGGACACTCATTATTTTCTAATCAGGGGTTGCTGACTGTTTATTAAATATGTAGTTATAAGTGGTGGGAGGGGACCCACACCCTTAGACAGGTCCTTTGGGCAGCGTTGCCCCCCCTCCACTCCAGCCGAGGAGTAGGTGGGCATTGGTGGGGTGCTCCACTGGCCTCGTATGGCTCACTCATTATGCCTGGAATGGGTAGGATCCTGGGGGAGGGGGAGGGGCTGGTTTCTCCTGGACAAAGTGGCTCTTAATAAACAGATGCATCTTGGGGGGGTGGGTTTTTGTGGGAAGGGGGTTATTTGAATCTAAGGAGTAATGGTTTGTTGGGGTGGTTTTTGGGTACTGTTCAGCGGTTATTTCTTGGTGGTGTGTTTTGGGTCAGGGTTATGTTAGATATACTTATTCTGTTTGGGACATCCACCTTTTAACAGAATGTGGGGTTTTGTCCGATTGCGTGTTTTGTTCAAACTGTTTTTTTACATTATTAATGGTTGGTCAGTGTTGATATTATGGCACAAGTAGTTTTGTTATCCTGGAATGTTCAAGGTTTCAATATCCCCGTGAAACTTAAGAAAGTTTTCTTCTTTTTGAGGTCTTCTGCCTGTGATATATATTTGCAAGAAACCCACCTGCTGAAAAAAGATGAGGGTAGTTTGGTTCGGGGGTGCTTTAGTCGGGCATACTCCAGCTCCTATGATTTGAAAAAACTGTGGGTCTTTATTTTAATTAGACGTGGCTGCCCTCTGGTGGTGGAGAAGTGGGTGACGGATTAGGAAGGGCTGTGGGTATTGATCCTTTGTAAGCTAGATATGGTATCCATATTATTGATTAATGTATACACACCCAATGAAGATTCCCCCAAATGTTTTGCTTCACTAGCTCAGTTAATTTCTGAAAGGTACTCCCCTCCAATGGTGTTATTTGTGGGGGGTGATTTTAACCTGGTTCTGGACCTGGTCCTGGATAGGGACCCTGCTGAAAAAGGGATCCCCTTCCATCACCACTCCGTGGTTGTGTTAAATCAGGTCATTACAGAGTTCTGACTGATTGATGGTTGGTGGCTTCTTCAGCACAGTACCTGGCATTTTACCTTTAGGGCCTCTAGGTTTCACTCCTATAGTAGACTCAATTATTTTTTGTGTAGTGTCTCCATTGCTTCTGACTTGATGGAAGCATGTCACAAACCTATTTTGTTATCGGATCATGTTCCAGTAGGTCTTGTTTGGAATCCTAGACAAGTTATTGTGAGGACCCCACGATGTTTGTTTAACCCCATGTTACTAGGCCGCGATGATTTTAATCAGTGGTTGAAAGGGGAGATTGACTAATATTTTTTTTCCAATACCTCTCCTGAGATTTCTGCATTCACACTGTGGGATGCATTTAAACGTTTTATTCAGGGCCAGATTATTTCTTATGCCTCTTATGTAAATAAACTGCAGTGTCACGAAATAGCTGAGCTTATGCTATGGATTAGATCTTTAGAAGAGGATTTATATGCTTCCCCCTCAGATAGGACCAGTAAGCTACCAGAGCTTTTGCAGTGTAAACAAAAGTTAAATGATATGTATCATCAAAAGGCTACAAGAGCCTTATTTTTCATGAGGCAGGCATATTGGAAGTCAGGAGACAAAGCAGGAAAGCTTTTAGACTTCTGATTGAAGATAAAAGCCATGGAGGCCCATGTTCCATACTTACAGGAATCAGAGGGGTAGTCATATCTGATGCGGGGCAGATAGCCAAAGAATTTCAGAAGTTCTACGCAAAGTTGTATTCGTCCTCGGTGGCCCCCACTCCAGATCAGTTTGAAGTCTTTTTTTCTAACAATAAGGTGCCCTGCCTGTAATAGAGGTGGTTGCTTCTCTAGAAGCAGATATTTCTTTGCTGGATGTGCAGCAGGCTATTAAGGCTCTGGCTCCTTGAAAGGCACCAGGCCCCGATTGGGCTCAGTGTCGAGTTCTCCCAGGGTTTTGAGTCCTTTCTAGCTGGTCATCTACTAGAGTTTCTGGTAGTTATTACAAGATCTGGTGGTTTGCCTGATACCATGAGGGAAGCAACTATCACTGTCCTGCCTAAGCTCAGGAAGGACCCTGCTTATTGTAGTAATTATCGCCCAATCTCTTTGTTAAATGTGGATTGCAAAATTTGGGCTAAGATTTTGGCTACGCGTTTAGAGAGGGTCCTTCCATTTCTGATTGGTAAATCCCAGTCGGGCTTTATTAAAGGCCGGCAGGGCAGTGATAATTTGCGTGCAGTTATGGACCTCATTCAAATGGCAGGTAAGGGGCTGGATTCTGCAGTTCTGATTGGGTTGGATGCTGAAAAAGCATTTGACTCCATTGAGTGGCAGTATCTGCAGTTTGCCCTAGCTTGGTTTGGTTTTGGTCCCACGTTTCAGCATTGGGTTTATTAATTCCTTGCCTAGAGCAAGGATTCTTGTTAAAGGGGAATTACCTGATTATTTTACCCTCTTTCATGGCACTAGACAGGGTTGCCCCTTGAGCCCCCTGTTATTTTTGTTGGTGTGGAACCCTTGGACTTGGCCATTAACCAGCATCCGCAGATCCTAGGTATTTGTGTGGGGGAGGCTCATTATGCTACACTACTATATACGGATGATTGGTTGCTGATGCTCACAAAGATGGCTACATTGCTTCCTGAGGCTTGAAAGGTGACATGCTTCTTTGGTGACATTTCTGGGCTTAGGATTAACTGGGCAAAGTCTGAAATATTACCTCTTCATGGGGCAGATTCAGTCTGGG
Source organism: Neoceratodus forsteri (assembly GCA_016271365.2). Lineage (NCBI taxonomy): Eukaryota > Metazoa > Chordata > Ceratodontiformes > Ceratodontidae > Neoceratodus > Neoceratodus forsteri. The sequence continues at coordinate 63,103,348 of CM057459.1, forward strand.
CTACATTAGGGCCTCATACAATGCACTGGTCTCCAGAAGGAGTTAACTACCTTGACATGTTCATCTCTGGCAACTTAAGGAGCATGTGTTCCCAAAATCTATCTACTGTTCTAGAAGAGTTGCAATTAGACTTTTATAGATGGAACAAGCTGGGTTTGTCACTTCCGGGCAAAATTGCTACTATCAAAATAATGGCTTTTCCCCTCATTTTTTATAAGCTTAGCAATTTGCCCTTTCAAATGTCCTCGGGGCTTTGGGCCAAATTTGATAAGTTGTTGCTGGATTTCATCTGGGAGGGACATCCTCCCAGATTTAGTAGGAAACTCCTTTGTGCTCCTGGGGTAGCTGGAGGCTGTAACATGCCGTGGCTGTGGGTGTACCACTTGTGACTAGGGGTCAAATAAACTTTACAATGGGTGTCTCTCATCTCTTGGTTTTCCCCGTTATGGGTTGATATTGAGAGGGCCTTGGTGGGTGATATGTCCTGGCTGTGTTCCTGACATCCCCTAAGGTCTCTTCTGGGTTTACCACTTTGCCAATGTCTTTTCCCATTGGGCATGGGTTCGGTACTGTAAAATATTGGGATGGGACTCCTACCTGGGCAGGTTTGAAACATTATGGAACAACCCTGCTATTGTGGTTGAAGGTCAGGTGGTTAATTGGCGTAGTTGGGAAGCACAGGGTATTCGGGTGGTTGTTGATGTTACCGATGCCCAATTGGGGTTTTTGGTATCATTTTCTGATTTGCAGGATAAATTTCACATTCCTTCACATCATATATGGCGGTACTTTCAACTGCGCCATCTGTTATTTTCTATGTTCTTTATATCTGGCTGTCTCATACAGTCCCCAGGTACCAGTTGTATACAAAAATGGCTTAAGGCTTCTCAGGGTCATCTTAGTTTGTTATATAAGTATCTGCAAACAGAATTTTTGCCAGATTGGAATTCTCATCGATTAAGATGGGAAGAGGACTTGGTTATTGTTCTAGACTCAGACACATGGGCACTTTGCTGGACTGATGTGCATAGGGGATCCCCAGACCCCAAGCTTCAGTTGATCCAGGAGAAGGTGCTTTAGTCACTGGCAGCATACTCCTGTTCATCTGGTGAGGTTGGGGATCCTGGGTTCAGATTTATATTGGCAATGTTTTCAGGATTCTGGAACAATATACCATATCCTTTGGGAGTGTTCATTGGTAAAGGATTGGTGGGCTGATATTATTCTTTGTTTAGAGAATACTCTGCAACTTCCTATTCCTAAGTCCCCTCTTTTTTTGGATTTTGGGGGATTCCTCCACTTTAGATTTATCAGTCTTGGTCTATAAAGGACTTCTTTTTGCAGCTGCCTTGGAAGCCAAGAGGCTTTTGTTAATGCATTGGAGGACGGTAGAGGTCCTGTCTATTTCTTGGTGGAAGCAAGACATAATGAAGGCAGCTTCTTATCATAGGGTACTTAATTGGAGGAAAAAAGCACTTGCATGCTTCTGTAAGGGGTAGGATAAATGAGTGACCTCTATGGCTAAGTCTGATGGGGAACTGGCAGAGTGTACTTCAACACTAACCTGAAGGATAACTGTGAGGTGTTATTTCTTGGGGGGAAGGGTGGATGTCCCTGCTGTTCAGGTTACTGTTTATAGTAATGTTAAGATTCTTGCTAATTATATTTTTTCTGTTACGGTTAAGGTAAGCCCACCCAGCTCAGGGAATTGCGCCACTTTGACTGACCCTTTTTACCAACAGAGACTTACTAGTGTTGTCAATCCCTTGGGATTGCCAGGAAGCGCAGGAAGGGGAGCAGAACTGGGCCTAGTGGGTAAATGGAAAGGGGGGGACACATTGGGGTAGTAGGGACCAGGCGACGTTCTGGGGCAAAATGGTGCCAGGACAGGGGTAATCCCTGTTTGTTCCCATACCCAAGGGCCCAGCAATTGATGCTGGTCAGGAGTTGAGGTCTTCCCCAACATCTCATCCAACCCGGGTGGTGTTATGTAATGCTAGGTCCATCAAAAACAAGACAGCTATTATAGCTGATCTCGTTGAAACGGTGGACCTGGCATGCATTACCGAGACCTGGCTGGATGAAAATGCAGGCCCAGTATTGGCCTCTGCAGTTCCAGCTGGGTTCTCGGTAATTCACTGCCCAAAGTTGGATCGTAGGGGTGGGGGTGTAGCCATCTTTTTTTTTAAGACCAAACTGGGCCTTGTGGATATTCCAGTGGGGACCACTAGATTCTTTGAGTGTGTCATGGGTGAGGGTGTAGGCTGTAGGATACTCCTCATTTACCATCCACCAGGTGATGGGGGTTTATTCCTGCAGAAGATTGCGGACTTCATTGTCGACATGGTGTTGGAGTCTCCCAGATGGATAATTCTGGGGTACATCAGTGCCTGGATCAACAATGAACTCTCACAGTTTGGTCAAAATCTCCTTCAGCTAATGGCAATGCTGGGTCTTACAAAGGTTATTACCTCCTCTACTCACATAGGAGGTCACTCATTGGATCTACTGTTCCTCCTGGGGATGGAGATCACTGACTTGGGAGTGGAACCAGTCAGTTGGTCTGACCATCACACCATAAGGTTCAGTTTTGGGGCCCCCCTAAATGGACCTACCCCTTCGGAGATGGTCCGGTACCACCCTTTAAGGGGAGTTACCCCAGACACTCTATCGGTGGTGCTGGACCTATGGAGATTGCTGGGTGAAAGCATGGATCCAGGGGACCTCGTACTAGCCTATAATAAGGCAGTGAGAGATGCCCTGGATTTGATTGCTCCTGTTCGTGTTCAACCACTCACTCTCTGCCCAAGGTCCCCTTGGTGTGATGGGTCTTTGATGGAGTTGAGGCAGGTTGGTCAAAGGTTGGAAAGCGTATGGCAGAAGTCCATCCTAGATGCTGACAGGCTTAGATTGATGGAACATTATAAGGGCTATCAATCAGAAATCACCTGTAAGAAGGCAGAGTTCCCATCCAGGGAGATTTCTGCTGCACAGAACCGAACGGCTCAGCTTTTTCGAACTGTGGACAGATTGTGCAATCCAATCTGTCTCCAGTCTGGAAGAGCTTTTTCACATATTAAGTGTGAAGAGCTAGCTCAGTTTTTCGCAGATAAGTTTGCCAGCATCAGGTCTGGAATTGGTCCGGCTCTCTCTATGGAGGGATTGCGGTGGTCGATGGAGGGTGGTGAGCACCCAGTCTGTCTGGACAGATTTCAGCCAACCGAAATTCGAGGACATTGTGAAAATTGTCCACACTTTGCACCCAACCTATTGTAGTTTGGATCTGGGCCCTACCTCCCTTTTAGTGGGTTGTGTAGATGTTATCTGCCCTATCCTACCTGAAATTGTATGGAGATCCTTGGATAGGGGAATCTTTCTAGATCCCCTAAAGGAGGTGGTCATTCTACCACTCCTTAAAAATTCCTCCTTGGATCCTGATGATCCAGCTAACTACTGACCTGTCTCTAACCTGCCCTTTGTCGGGAAGGTTATTGAGAAAGTGGTTGTGATGCAACTGGATGATCACGTGGTCACTCACAATGTCTATGAAGTTCTCCAGTCTGGTTTCAGAAAGAGGCATAGCACGGAGACTGCCCTTGTTCGGGTATTAAATGACCTCCTAATGGCAAGAGATCGAAAGGCTCATACCATCTTGGTCCTTCTCAATCTCTCAGCAGCTTTTGACACTGTGGACATGAGGTGCTTTTGGAGACCCTGCGGTTTCTTTGTGGACTATCAGGTATAGTCCTTGAATGGTTTAGATCTTTCCTCATAGGCAGATCTCAGAGGGTGGTCACTGGAATTTATTCCTCTGACACCCTCCCCCTGTTCTGCAGGGTGCAAGACAAGAGATTGAAAGGCTCATACCATCTTGGTCCTTCTCGATCTCTCAGCAGCTTTTGACGCTGTGGACCATGAAGTGCTTTTGAAGACCCTGCGGTTTCTTTGTGGACTGTTGGGTACAGTCCTTGAATGGTTTAGATCTTTCCTCATAGGCAGATCTCAGAGGGTGGTCACTGGAACTTATTCCTCTAATGCCTTCCCCCTGTCCTGCAGGGTGCCACAGGGCTCAATATTGGCATCCATGTTGTTTGCAGTGTATATGCTGCCATTGGGAGATATCATTAGGTGATATGGCTTGAGTTTTCACTGCTATGCAGATGATACTGAACTGCATATGTCCTTTGTGCCCGGACAGGTTGATGCAGTCTCTATGATAAATAGTTGCCTCGAGATCAAAGACTGGATGAGCTCGAGTTGATTGAGACCGAATCCGGATAAGACTGAGGTGTTGGTTGTGGATCTGGGCCACCCGGAGGCGGGTTCTGGTGGTGGGCACATGTCGGGCCTGTTGCTCGATGCAGTCCAGCTCATTACCTCAGATCGGGTGCATAACCTGGGCTTTATTTTTGATGATGGCTTGACCCTGAAGTCTCAGGTGTCAGCTGTGGTCAAATTTTATCATCTGAGGAATATTGCCCGGGTGAAACACCTGATTCCCCTGGGTGATCTTCCAACATTGGTCCATGCTTTCATTACTACCTGTCTTGACTACTGCAATGCCCTCTACCTAGGGCTGTCTGGGGTTGTTATCCACCGCTTGCAGCTGGTGCAGAACGCTGCGGCCAGGCTGTTGTCTGGTACCTCTAGGACCAGTCACATTATGCCTGTGCTGCGCGAACTGCACTGGCTGCCAGTTCAGTGGTGAATCACCTATAAGGTAGGCTTGCTTACCTTCAAAGCCCTACATGAACAGGGACCTGACTACCTTAAAGATCTCCTGACTCCCTACTCCCCAAATTGCCCTCTCCGATCTGCTGACAAGGGATTGCTAGAGATTCCCAGGGTTCATCTTAAAACACCTGGAGCGCATGCTTTTTCATTTTCAGCACTGACCCTGTAGAATTCTCTGCCTCATTGGTTAAGAAAATGCCTGACCATCAGCAGTTTTAAATCTATGCTGAAAACGTATTTATTCTCTTTTGCCTTTCCGGGTTAATTAATTAATTGATTTTAAATACTTATTTATTGTCTGCTTTTATACTGTATAATTTGTACAGTGCCTTGAATTTGAAAGGCACTATAAAAATAAAGATTGATTGATTGATTGATTGATTAATTCTAAAGTACACTGATGTTTGTAATATTTTATTGACAGATATTGTCTACGGGTTTTGCTCTACTGTATACTGCTTTCTTCTTGTATTTGACTGTTTTATTGACTTTCTGCTGATTGATGTTGGTGTCGTTATTAACGTATCTTTCAATAAAATGTTTATATACAAAAAAAAAGTCTCCTAATAGGATAAACTCACAAGAGTTAGCAAGGAAGTCAAGGAATGAGAGAGAATCAATCAGGGAGAAGGGGGAGCTCTTTGGAAAGGCATAGAAAACATCTGCATAAATAGGGAGGGTGGAAGGAGAGAAAGCTTCACTAGAAGGAGCTGGTGGGAGGAAGGAACTGATTCTCTGAAGGTGACAGAGCAGAGCATGGTGTGGAGGACATACAAGGTCACTCCACCACCATGGTTGCCACAGTCCTGATGGAAAAGGTGTTTATTTTAATAGTGACTAACCACACCAGCTGTTTTGTAGAAGACGTATATATGCCTTACCATATTTTCTGGGTTTTCTTTCCTAGTTTTGTTTTCCCAGATGAGCATAATGTGGCCATGGGTAGCAGCAAGGAGGGACCGAGCAATGTTATCACATCTAACAGTTTGGCTGAGCTAGCATTTAACACTGGAAAGGGGGGCAACCCCATAGGCAGTAAAGCGCAGTGGTTTAAGGCTCTGAGCTGCAAATCTGGAGACCTGGGCTTGAATCCCACAGCCCCCACTTACATACTATGTATGTGACCCTGAACAAGTCACTTAACTTCCCTGTGCTCCCAGGTTGCACCAGTAAACAAGCTTTCAGCTTAGCGTGTCTCACCTGGTTAAACAATTGAAAAAAAAAATAAATAACAACAATTCAGATATACAAATGCAGCTTGACTCCAAGAGAACATACAGAGCCCTGGATAAATGTATGATGAAAGGCTGGAGAATGTACTGGCATAATTTCATCCCTGATACATACGTTCAAGTAAAAAGAGTGCCACATGGCTTTAGGATTCTTAAAAAAAACAGTTCTATGGTACGGAGGATGAGGATTTCATGATGCAGTGGCATACTCTAATGGGAAAGACAACAATAAAATCAATTAATCTAATATCAGAGAGGGCTGTACTTGTTAGGGAAGGAGTTTCAAAGGAAATTAAAAAACAGGAATTCAAATTGAATGAAGTTATAATTCCAGAGGAACTGGCAAACTATGAAAAAGTGCTGCAGGACAAAATTGTCCAATATGATGCACAAATTGAAAAGGCCAAACAGAAAAAGTTTATAAGGGATGAAAATGATTATAAATATGACAGGGTGTTTGATTGGCATGATGGAAAAACAGTAAAGGATGCTGCACCAAAATTCATCTTAAAGAATGTACAGAGTAGTAGAGATAGGCAGCAACAAAGAACCATGATGGACTATACCACTGGACACTCAGATATGGAAAGCTCTGATTCCAACTACGGATCTGAGGTTCGAGCAGACTCGATAGACCATAAGGCCTAATGTGCTGGCAAATAGTATGTTAGTTATTTTTTTTTAGAACAGTCACTCCCATGCCCACTGAGAGAAAATCAACTTACAGCCCCCTGCAGGACCAAACAAGAAACGAGGTTCCAGCAACCTTATTATCAAGGAGGAGGAAGAAGATGCAGTGGGGGGAAGGTGTGAAAGAAGGAGAGAGAAAGGGAGAGTCTATTATTCAGAGTTGTAACAAACACCATACATAATGGTGATGGTGATAGTGATGAGGAGAATACTATACCACATTTGTCAAGCATCTGTTATTAACATCTTGGATCATAATTTGACCACAGCAGAAGAGAACATTTTAAATAAAGGATTATCATTTGCTCCTGCTGTAGATGTAATGTTTTTTATGACCATGGTTGATCTACACTGTTTTACCAGAAAACTGACTTTTAAATGTATACTCAATAGAACATGCCAATGACATCACTGTGACATCACAGCCTGATATAGATCCCAGTGTTATCAGACCAAAGTCAATGTACTGCCCAGTATATAACCTGGCTGTCAATACATCTGTGAGAAAGTGTGAGTTAGACCTGCAGATACTTAAATCTCTGTCTGCGGATCTACAGTACAGCTGCATATATGAGAAGAAACAGGCACTACAAGATCTGACAAATAACTGTGCTATTATGATCAAACCTGCTGATGGGGGGTGATCATTGACATGACCACCAGTGACTACATTCAGGAAACAGAATGACAGTTTCCAGCTATCAACTTTTATGAGCGACTACTCACGAATCAAACATCCATTTTTAAACAAAGAGTGGATGCACATCTTAATCTTGGCTTTATCAAGGGGTACTGTCTGAGTCCACCTATCGAGCTTTAACAGTTCAACATCTGACCATCCCTACAATATCTACTTTATCAAAAGTGCACAAAGACTTGCTGCGCCTTCCAGGGAGGCCAATCATCTCTGAAAATGGATGGTTAAATGAGACTTTATCGAACTTCTTAGACACTCAACTACAGCTGTTTGTGAAAGGACTGCCCTAATTTGTGAGGCATTCCATGGAGATCATTAATGTTGTGTAAGGCTTTGATGTGGAGGAGTCTAGACTTCTCATAGCATTGGACATGGACTGATCGCACACTGTAATACCACATGATGTCGGTTTATAATCTCTGCAATATTTTTTGGACAAACAGGATGAATTATAACATGTAAATTTGCCAACCTGGTGTCTAGTAGAAATGGTTCAGATTATACTGGAAAGCAACATGTTTATGTTTCAAAATAGATTTTGCAGACAACTGATGGTACAGCCATAGAGACCACAATGGCCTACAGTTACACTAATCTTTTTGTTGGAAAGTGCAGGCCTTATGTTCTGTATAGTGATGCTACAAATCCATTCTTTTCAAGTCTAGATTTGTGGCATTGCTGCAGGTATATTGATAATACACTGATTATATGGCGAGGGATGGTTCACAAATTCGATAATTTTGTTTCCTGGTTAGAAACCAATGATTTGCTTGAAGTTCAGATCACATATTGATAATAAATGCAATCATGTTTGGACCTCAGATTGCATAACTATGACAATGGCAACATGGGCACTACATTATTTCAGAAGCACACAGACAGAAACAGTCCACTTTTATATAGTAGTTGTCAACTGCCACTTGTGGCACAGAACATGCTTAAAGGGACACTGTCAACCTGTTTTTCATCATATTATTTCTAGTTAAAAACCTACATTTTATGATTGCTTATCTTCTCTAAAATTCATTGATGTTGCTGTTTGTTTTGTCTGTCTCCTTGTTTAGGAGAACTGAAATACATGCTAATGTATATTTATAAACAACCTTGTCTTGTTTTGTTTACAATCCTGGGTCTGTTCTTACTGCATACTTCCAGAGCATTAGAAACACCCCCAAACAGTGCAGTCACTCATGCTTCAATAGGATCCTTTCCTCCCATTGTGTCATAAGTGGATAGACTGTGCTGTGGGTGTTCTCAAGTGCAAGAAAGATGCAGTTAAAGCTGATCAAGGAATGTAAACAAACACCGGCCCAGTGGTGCTGAGGGTTGAGGCACTGGATGCCACACCTCACGCAACACCAGTGACCCAGGTTCAGGAACGAGCCCGGGCCATCGGGGATTGGCAGAGGAGAGAGAGGATTGAGTGTTCAGAGGACTGCTCTCCTCTCTCAGGGGAGGGATTTGGGGCTGCTCAGCTTCCTAACGACCGAGGGTAATACAGGCATGGCAGCCAGAAGAAGGGGTGGGAGTGCGGCAGACGTCAGCAGGGGGACCGTGCATGGATGTCACTGCACGCTGCACTCCTGATGGGACCAGAAGCATGCAAGAAATACCCCTTCTCGCCTGTGGAGATGAAGGGGGTGCCAGGGACACAGCCCACATCCCGACAGCTGGCCCATAGGTTGGAGGGCTCCAGGGCCGAGCTGATTCACTCCAGACTCGATCTCCCTAATTTCAAATAGGCCATCGCAAGAGGACAGGCCCGCCCCTGGAGAGTGATCCAGGGGGTTAGATAGACCTGGGTGTTCGGGGGGAGTTCTTCCAGCATGGAGGGCTCAGGCATGGGAGTAGAGGCTGGTGGTTAAGTGCACACCTCAGAATGATGCCCAGGCTGAAAGGCAAATAAATAAAGTGTACAAAAAAAAAAAAGGAACGTAAACAAACCTGTTTTTGTGTGGTAACACCAGTATGGTAGGCAATATGTTTTTCACCTTTTTAAAGAAATAAAGAATCAGAATCAAACTACCAGCTACATCAGCAATCTTTACAGAATGTTGGCAATCATAAAATGTGTTTTTTAAACTAGGGACATTTTGAGACCTAAGGGGGTTGACAGGGTCCCATTAAGGGCTAGATAATATATGTCCAATGCAACTGCACAGACAGGCAGGATTTTAAAAGTAAGAAATGGGAACAGATCCTTCACATCAGACAACATGGTTATAGTAACAGGTCTATTACTAAACCAGTAGAACATGTGGATCATTTACCCAGAGAATCCACTTTGGTTCCAAGGACGTCACAGACACAGTCCACTAGCCCCACATGCCACTTTGTCACAACATGTTCGGTATGAGCCACTGAAGTGAGCACAATTGTAGAACACAGTTGGGGGATTCTTACAGTGGAACAAAAATTGATGGATATAGTTAATCTAGGCCCAAAGATTATGTTTAGAAAACCAGGCACCATATGTGGCAAGATAATGATGAGTAGTGCTGTGCAGATTGCGGAATTCCAGCAGCAAAATTAGTGCAGAATCACCATTCCACCAGTGGAATTTCTGCTTGAATTTCACTGGTTCTTCTGCTGGCTGTGATCCATGGAATAATATTCCACAGAACAGCTTTTTTCCACAGAAAACCATTCCACAACCATTCCATGGAAAATATTGAGGTACGTGGAATAATATTCTACTGAACAGCATTTTTTTCATACAAGATTATTCCTCAACCCTTTTCATGGAACATACTGAGATCCACGGAATACATTTCCTTGAAAATGTTGCAGAAAAACTCATTCTGCATTTTTCTGCCACAGAAATCCACCATTCAATTTCTGGCAACATTTAGTGGAATTTCAGTGAAATTTTGAAAATTCCATGAAATTTCATTACGCCAGAAATTGAAAACTCTGCACAGCACTAGTGCCGAGTTATTTGAAGGTTCCAAATCTGAGAGTGACATCCTAGTTACCTCCCCCACCAACTGGTACATTCAAATGTGGGTGCTGTCTATACTGCCCTTACGTGAAGCAAACTAAGAAATGTATTAACCCTATGGATGATAGTGAAGTTATTTTACATGACATCATCAATTGTAACACATTTAGTGTAGTATATTTATGGGTATGCCGATGGAACAGTGACATTTCAACATTGAACAACATTACAGTGACAATTAGATGTTGCCATTGTAATGTACCCACAGGACCCCAGCACTGCTTTCTCCAGGTCTTGCACCCTTGCCCAAATCAACTCATACTTGGAGTGGACAATCTTAAATATTGGAGGGTGCGGTGGCAGAGCCCCCCATGGGTGGTTCGGGGGGCAAAGCCCCCCAAAGAAAAACAAACTTTTCACTGGACAGCAGTCTATGTAATGTTGTTCAACAAAAGTGTTGTTGAACCAGTGTCATAGATCCATATTAATTGCTATGTAGCTCTGGGACCTTTTATGTAGGTTGCACTGTGAGGCAATTTAAAATACAAATAGCTGAAAATGTTAGAGCGTTACAGAGAGGTGACTGTTCTTATGCCATAGTGAAGCATGTAAAAATTGGGGGTGGATACACATGAAATACAATTTCTGGGTATTGAAAAGGTGGTATTGGGTCCAGGGGGTGTTAACTGGGAGAAGAAAATTGGCCATAGCTTTCACATTTACAAGCTTGGGGCCTGTGAAGGTATGGAACTAAATGACACTATAGATTAGGCAGCATTTCTATAAAAAAAATTAGTGTCATTTGAGCAATGGTCTTGTTGTATTTTATAAATATTGGGAAGTCATTCTTGTATTAGTGGGAGGGATATATATTATATATGTATTGTCTGTATTAGTTGTTTTTGTTATTACCTGTGAGTTTCTGTATACTAAATGCTGTCACCTTCTATATTTTTTGCCTCTAGTGGGGTGCTTTTAGGCTATGCTACCACAGGGCTCTCTTTTCCCCACAGATATCATCTCAGGATTAAAACAAGTGGCCTTTTTTTTATAACTGTTTATATCTATTAAAATAGCATGGGTTTGTTTTTGGCTAAATGTGCTGGTTATATGTTTGTGGTCTGTGGTACTATAGCATCATACTGTAGTATCAAGACAAATTCTTAATCGTGTATTGGTTCTTAGAACATATACTTTTAGTATATGTGGGGTTTTACTTTTATGCATTTATGGAATATAGAAATATACTAATTTTGAAATGTACTTATTAATTAGTGTCATCCATGATTTTCAGAAATAATTTAAGAAATAATCCTTTTTTCTATGAAATGTAATTTTTCTTTGTACGTCTGCAGAATAAGATTTCTATCCACCAGTTATTTAATTATGATGAGTGGGTGATATTTTGTAAATGCATTTAGAAGGATGCAATTGTTGGATATGGCGTTAGTCTCATTCTTCTAAACACAGGGGATTCCTTACGTTTTGGCATGCAACATCTGAGTCACAGCCTTTTGTTATAATTACAAGGGATGTTACTTACAGCTAAACGTAAATCCATATACAGTGGGATTTTAGTGTGTAATAATACTAAAAAAAAATTGTACATGCCATTTTTCATACCAGTGTCTATAGATGCTGTTTTCAGATATCATTTTTATTCCAGATTCTAGTACATATTTGACATCAATTAAGAACTTGGTTAGTGTATTTTTTCTTGATCCTATGCTTGTAAATTTTTGGCAGCATATAGCAATATGTTTCGATTTAAAGTAGCTTTGTGAAATTCCGTTAATTCAAGGTTACATAAATTCTGATGAATCAGAGAGTATGTGTGGTCCACTATATGTTGGATGCCCTGCTAGAATATATGTGGAGAAGTCGTGTGTTAACAGACCACTGGATTGCATTGGCATTATGAGTGACAGCTTTCAGAAACAAGATGTCTGTGTTTGGCATTTGTGGCTAGTTTATTTGGGTTATTGATGTTTGCTCTCAAGTAGTTCTGTGCATATTTACATTGCACAATGTTTGTTCATGGAAGTTTTCAAATGATAGCTATAGTATGGTTCCATCTGTGAACCATGTTTTGTTTATGTATAAAGTTTACTTAACGTCTCGTGCTATATTTGTATGTATGTCTCCCTAAACTCTGTGAAAACAACTTCCCTTCTACTAAACTTCACACTGGAGTATGCAGCAGAGCCCTGAACAGCAGTTATTTGCCTTGCCTGAAAAGCACACTCTTCCTTTGCGGACCTTGCAGTGTGATCTGTGTTAGCCCATCGACGCTGCGCATTGACTGCCCCACCCACCCAGGTCTGTCCCTACATTTATTGGGGCTTGTGGTCACGTGACACTGTCATGTGACCTGTCTTGAGTTTTCTAAGTGCCCATATTCCCTTTAGCAATTTATACTTTTTGGCCACTAGTAGTCACTAGTGAGTACTAACTGCTACCTTATTCCCTAGCTACTCTATCTCTCTAACTGCCCTACTTTGTTCCTCTGTCCCTAGTGTTATCCTCCTATTTTCTTCTTTCCTTACTTGTTTTCCACCTGACTCAAGGCATCTTTGAACCCCCAGCCTTCTACACCAGTGGTACTTAGTCATGTCAGGCTTGGGAGCCACATTAGTTTTTATACTGTCCACCAGGAGCCACAACAGGAATCCACATCATACATATGAGATGAAATGACAGCCAGACATCAAAAGTACAATTTAAAACACATTTTATTTCAATGTAAAACATTTTTTTCAATTAAGTACATTTAAAAACCTTTATTAAAGTTTAATAACACTTCAACTTATACTGATCTAATATAATGGCAGTCAATTAGATATATGGCACTCCTTCTTCGAAACACATAAAAATAAAACATGTGTATTAATGTGTTGTACTGATATCATTAAAAAAAACACACCCATACACATTCTTAGAAGAATCCAATATCCCACACTAACAGAGCCCAGCATAGCCAAACCAAACATAACATCTAACACAGCAGCCCCCCAAACACACACTTAGAAAGCAATCAAATATCCAACACTAACATAGCTATTACACAGCCCAGCTTAGCTATTTCAAACATAAAATGTAACATAGAAACACACCCACCCCCACTAGAAGCACATTTAGAAAGGAATCAAAGGTCCCACTAACAGAGCTTTTATACTGCCCAGCATAGCCAACTCAAACATAAAAACTAACATAGCAGCCCCCCATCACACAAATATGAATTTATACTGCCAATACTTACTGCAGTACTCTAAGGTACCTAGTTATATTGAATAAAAATGTCCCACACCAGTAAAATGTAACATAGCCACAGTAACATATCAAAGTAGCCAACCTGCTGACCGAAACCAGTAGCAATCAGCCAAGTAATTATTAGTAAATTAACTCACACAAAGACAGTGACTGTGAGCAGTAAAAACAATACCTGGTAATCAGATGTGTGTGTTTGGGGGAGATAGTGGTGTGAATTACTTAACGAGTGATAGCACTTAGCAGGCAACAGTAATTGTAGCTCAAAGCTGGATCAAAGCGCGATCAAAGCTCAAAGCACAAATTGCAATCAAAGCGTAAAGCGGGTGATCGTTTCAGCTGCATTTAAAGAGCCACAACTACATTACAAATGCAGAGGGTGTTAATGTGCTGCATCAAAACCTGTAAAGAGCCACTTGCAGTTCACGAGTCACGGAGTGAGTACCTCTGTTCTGCTGTTAAGGCAGCTGCCCTACTGCTGCGCTATTCCTGCAGCTGTACTATCCCTTATACTTCAATATCTATTATACCTTCTGCCCTGTTGCAGGACAGAAGCATGGAGGCTGACGCCAGCCACTCCACCCCCTAAGCTTTAGAATATGTCCACAGCTCTCTCCCCCCCTAGCTCCCCCGTTGTTTTTTTGCAAATAAAAAAAATAGCAAAGGCAGTTACAAAAGTGACCTTGATCTCCCTACCCCATTTCTCTGCAAGCCCACTTAAAATCTTTGGGATAAAGACCCAGTAACCCCTCTCTCCCAACCCATAACCTCACTTCCCAGATGTAACTATGTACAGCCATACTCTCTTCCCTCTTCTCCTCCTCATTTTTCTCCCCACTATCTCCTTCCCATCCCTTCCTTCACTCACCCTAGCCCCACTGGCTCTACAACTGCCTACCTCATAATACCCTGCACCTTCCCCTCTAGACTTGCTACCTCCTCCTCTCCCTCTCCACATCATATGCCTGTCTGTCCCCCTCTCCCCTCCCCCCACATCTTTCCCAGCATCTTACCATCGCAGATGTTAACCTTTGCTTCCCTAATCAGGGCCGTCAGACCTGTTCCCAACATTGAGTTTTGCACTAGGAGATATAGGCTCCCTGCAACCTATTCATTCCTTCTCCTCACCCTCCTTCTCCTCTCAGGGACGCTGAATGCAACTCTGGCCACATAGCCATACCCACTCCTCTCGGCTCACACAAAGGCCTATCAATTGCCCATATCAACATCAGAAGTCTCCTGCACATGATTGACCTACTAACTTGCTGGATAGCTGAGCAAGCGCCAGATATACTTTGCCTAACAGAAACCTGGCTCTCTGCTAAAACCCTCAACTCCTCCCTCACTCTCCCAAACTACACTCTACACAGGCAGGACCATGGTAAAAGAGCTGGTGGTGTAGCTATCTACACAAAACAGCCACTCATGAGCTCAGTTACTCACAAAGAAGTTCGTCTCAGCTTCCATGAACTCCTTATGGTTCAACTCTCCCTTCCTGCCTCACTCCTACTTTTCCTAGGTGTGCTCTATGCCTCTCCCCGGCAATCCCGAGACCCACTCATCACCACCCTTACCACCCTGTCCGACCTAGCATCCAGAGGTGGAACTGGTCCTTGTAGGTGATTTCAACATGGACTGGCTAGCCCCCTCTTCAAAAGCTCACATCTTCAAAATTGAGTCCCTTAATCTCATCCAATTGATCAATGAACCCACCCACTACAACCCCCACTCCCAAAACCATTCTTTATTAGACTGGATCCTTACCTCCCACCCTCACAGAATAACCTTCTCCGGTGTCCTCTCTAACACGCTAAACAACCACTGTATTACTTACTGTATCAGGAAAACACAACTGCCCAAATCTGCCCCCAAGTACCTCAACACTCGCCCTCTAAACACGTTGAACACCGATGCTCTCCTAACCAGTCTATACCAAGCCAACTTGCAATCTGTCTACTCAGCCCCTGATGATGACATGGCCCTCTCTACATTCCTACACACCTTTACAAATATCTGGGATGTCCATGCCCCTCTGAAAATGTCCAGGGTCAAGAAGTGGCACCACCCCTGGAGTACCGCACCCGTCCTCCCCAAATGCAAGGTAAGTGACAAGGCTTGGTCGTACTTTAAATCCAACCCCAACCCTCAGAGCAGGCAAGCTTTTAACACCCTCCATAATGCCTGCACCAAGACCATAAGAAAAGCAAAGGTAGACTACTTTAGGTCACAACTCTCACATGCTAAGCCCCCTCAATTCTGGAAAGTTGTGCACACACACTTCTTGACCAACCAGCTCAGCCCTGCACCCCCGCCTTCAGACTTCACGACCAACCAGCCACTGACTCGACCCACACCTCTGAAATCCTCAACCAGTTTTTCACTTCCTGTGCCATACCACATGGCTCCCCCCTCCCTCCCCAGTCCCACCACCACCTCCCATTAGCAATGACTTCAAGCTCACCCCCCCCTTACTGAACATGAGGTTTGGAAAGCTCTATGCTCACTTAACCCTGCAAAGACCAGCCCAGATGGGATTCACCCCAAGCTCCTGCAGATCTTGGCTCCTGAGATCACCAAGCCCCTTGCACATCTCCTTAACCTCTCATTTTCCACAGGAACAGTCCCACTAACTTGGAAATTGGCCTGTGTAATTTCCCTTCACAAAGGCGGTGACCCCTCCTTGCCAGGCAATTGTAGGCCCATCTCGCTTCTCCCAGCCCTAGCCAAACTACAAGAATCCTTGGCCCACACCCAACTAGCTGACTACCTTGCAACAAACAACATCCTCTCACCCCATCAGTCCAGCTTCAGGAAACTCCATTCCACAGTTTTCTCCCTCCTGCACATCACCGACCATATCCAAACTGCCTCCAACCAAGGCTTCTTCACAGCAGCAGTATTTGTCAATTTAACCAAGGCATTTGACTCCGTATCCCATCCTCTTCTCCTATAAAAGCTTGAGGCAGCTAGACTTGCTCTCATCACTGTAAGGTGGTTTCACTCTTATCTATCTGCCAGATTCCACTCTGTTAGAATCACTAATACCACATGCCCCCTCCCTATCCCGGTGGGTGTCCCTCAATACTCTTTTCTCAGTCCCATCCTCTTCTCCCTCTTCATAAATGACCTTCCCTCCTCCTGCACCAGTTCATCAATACACATGTATGCAGATGACACCATCCTTTTTACCTCTGGTTCCAACCTGCTTGAAGTCCAAGCTACCCTACAAAGTGACTTTGACAACATTCAGTGCTGGTTCAGCCCAAACCAACTGAAACTAAACACCACCAAAGCTGTTTCCATGGTTTTTGGCTCTGCCCAGAAACTTAGCCATACTACGTCCCACCCCACCCATCACCTCTCTCATTGGCTCCCTACTTGACCAAGCCACCAGACACAAGTACCTGGGTGTTTGGCTGGATCCCCATATGCCTTTTTTAGCTCACATTGAATCTATCACTTCCAAGCTACGCCCCAAACTCAGTATGCTATACTGGAACTGGGACTGTCTCCTGTTACCTGCCAGATGTGAAATTGTCTCTAAAATGATCCTCCCCATACTAGATTATGTGGATGTGGTTTATAGCTCTGCCCCTGTAATGTCCCTTGCCAGGCTGGATACCCTTCTGAACTCATTTTGCCACTTTGCTACAAACTCACCCCTGCACACCCACCACTGTGATCTTTACTCCTTCCTCAGACTAAGCCCCTTATCTCACAGGTGCTATATACATGCCCTCAACCTTATATCTAAGTACTGGTTTAACTTGCTCCCTTCCTATCTTGAGGATTATCTATCCTCAGACTCCCTATCCCCCTATGAACTCAGGCACAGAAAAGAAAGATCCTTCACCCTGCTCTGACCCTCTTCCACAGTGGGCAAAGCTATTTTCTCCTACCGGCTTCCCAACTTGTGGAACAAACTTACCCCTACTATCAGAAACTCACCCTCTCACTCTAGCTGCAAGCAACAGCTACATCTCATTCCTCCACCCTTGTGCTGCTGCATGTAATAAATGATAAACTCTGTATACTTGTTACCATCTGCTGTGTGGTCCTTGCCGTAGGTGCTTGAATTTCTTGTTTCTGTTTGTACTCAGCCTGTTTGTAGCACCATGGCTGTATCCCGATGCTTGCCTACCTGTTTGTTTGTTTGTTTGGGCACCTGCCTGAGGAGAGTCAGCCTCAGGAAGCCAGTCACACACCAGGTGCAGAGATCCTGTTGGGGTCTGCAGGATTTCAGTCCATGAGGTGGATGAGACATTGCTCTACAGAAACCACAGATGCACAGTACCATAGCTGGATGTCCCTTGGAGCTGAAGGGCATGAGAAGGGATGTTTCCAGATTGCACTGACACCACACTTCCAAGACACAACACCAGGGAGGCATGGCAGAATTTGTATCACAAAAATCTCTTAGAAGTCCCAGCTGCAAGGACATCTTACTGTGGCTAGCAATAGTGCCCACATCCAGCACCCAAACATGTATACCAGGAATCTTTGGTACAGAGAGTACTCATAGGCCAAGGACATATGCAGGGATGATTCCATTCCCCCAGAGGAGGAAATAATGGATAGGAGGTGCTGGATGGTGAAGGGGTGGTATCAACAGAGAGGGTTGGAACTGTACCAGGTTGGCATGCCTATGGTATTAGTACAAGGCACTAGCTGCCTTTCTGTTTTCACTCCAATTTATCAGCCCCAGAGGGCCCATGATCCCTGAAAATACAAGCAAATGTGTCAAAGCCCTCAGAGGGAAACATGAGTTAGAGGCTTCAGGGCCTATGCCAGGGCTGCAGACATGCTCAGGGGACATGGCCCAAGCAAAGAGTCTGGCAGGACCACCCGAACAAGGTTTGCCTACGGATGAGGAATGACCAGCTCAGTGACCATGAGGGAGACCCCTGGTGAGAAGTGTGGCACGTGGTTCAAGTGAGAAATCCACCTCCTAGCCATCCTCCAGCCCCGAGCTGATGCCATCTCTGGCACCAAGCCTGGGACCAGAGGAGTGGCTTATGAGTAGGATCCCCTCTGGTGCCATGGCTGGCACTATCATGGGTACCAGGACTGCTGCTGGGTTTGACACCCAACCCAGGGCCATCCCAACCCCCAGCACTGTGAGTGGTATTTGGAGCTGGCCTGGTACTGTGAATGGAACTGTCACAGGCATACGACTGGTGTCATGCCCGGGACCAGCACCATGGTGGAAAGATGACACTGCAAACTACTAACTTGACAGGATAATGCGGTTCAATTTCAGCAATGACAGTTGGGGAACTGAGGTGTGGGAACTGGCAGGTAGAACTACCTCTCTGAGGTTTGCAAAGAAACCTTAACCATGTAACTTTACCTGGTCTAGTGGTGCAAATACAAAAGAGTATATGGGTGGAAAAATTAGAGAACATTAAACATATTGTGTGTTTTGGAAAATTGCATTTATTCTGGCTCCTGTTTTATAAGCCTTTCATGCTTCCAAAATATGCACTCGATGGTGGGAAGAACAGAACTAAGGTGCATAAAGGAGCCAGCAGTGTTTGTTGGCTAATATGTATGGTATCATGTGGGGTGTGCTGGCATCATCATTACCTGACGTCAGTTGTGTCCTACAAAAAACGTGCTCCCATGGAGTACTAGTGCCTCTGGTCCCAGACCCATCAGTGTGACTCAATGGTGAAGTTTAATTCTTGGAAGATCAGTGTTTTCCTTTTAATATACAGCTGATGGCATGATTTCCCTGTAGAATTTTTGATGGAGCTCCTGCAATACAGCCAATTTCAGTGCTGATGCATAGGAATAATATCACTGCACCAGTACCACACTACAATGCACAAAGCAAAACCCCATTACAGGTAATGTGATTGCACTGCTACCAGCTGATCACAAATAAAATTGTTTAACTTTTAATATACAGCTGGTATCACAATTTCCCAGTACAATTCCTGCTGGTACTACTGCTATATGATGAATTTCAGTGCAGATGCATGAGCATTACAGCACTTCACATGTGCAGCACTGAGATGTTTGGTGCAGGACCTACTTATGCGTTTATGTTAAATTTTAAAGCTAAGAAAAAAGCTGTTCCTTTCTTCCTTGACTACTTTGCTATGGCAAGATTAAAACTTCCTAAATACATTCTATTAACTGAAGGCACTGTAAACATGACATTAAAAGTGGATGGGCAAGTAATGTCTATCAACTGAAGGCACTGTAAACATAACATTAAAAATGGATGGGCAAGTAATGTCTGGCAGATTAAAAATTAAAAATAGATTTTAAGATTTTTTTTTTTTTATGAAGGATTGCTCTAGATTGCAGCTGATTACCAGATTACCAGATTAGATTAGATTACCAGGTCCATTTTGCAAATGAGCCCTGCTCGATGGTGCCCGTCTGGATAAATAAAGATTTTGATTGATTGATTTGAGCTGTGTAGATCTGGATTCACATTGGAGCCCTGAAGGCTCCTTCTTCAGCAACATCCCCCAACCCTCACTCAGAGCAGAACTCACTGTGGAGTGCCTGGGTTCACATCGGAGCCCTGAAGGCTCTTTCTTCAACAAACCCCCCTCCCCACTTGGCGCAGAACTCATCGCGGAGCACCTGGATTCATACCGGGGCCCTGAAGGTACAGCTCTACTGTAGGCTTGGGATGTTACTTGAACAAACAAAAGACTCTAATCATTACTGGACCACGCTGACGACCTGTTGGGATATTTACCTTTGGCGGAATGTTGAGATAGTTTTTGAGTGCTGATTTTGTGTCTGATACTACTGTTTATGGAGCTTAGTTAATGGGAACTTTAATGTGTGGCAATACAACTCAGCAAGCAATAGTGGCATTTGTAAAGCAACTTTAAGACTATGTTTTGGGGGTAGCACAGTAATTATGTGTGATAGCGTGACTATTACTGCAGTAAGGACTTACAGTGGGTGAAGCAGAACTATATTGAGATTTGACTGTTATTTTACTGTTTTACTCTGAATTACCTCCCCGTGTTCTGAGTTGGGACACCCATTCCTTCCAGTCGGCGCATGCGCAGTGGGGACCCAGAAGCAAGTCCTTTTGTTCCCTGTTCCCAGCTTGACCTCTATCCTTTTGTTCTCTTCCCCTAGGCTTCTTCTTCATCAAACCCCCCTTCCCACTTGGCACAGAACTCACTGGGGATCGCCTGGATTCACACCGGAGCTCTGAAGGTACAGCTCTACTGCAGGCTTGGGGTGTTAGCCGACTGCCCCACCCACCCTGGGATGTCCCTAAATATATAGGAAGCCAAGGTCACATGACTATACAGGAAATTTAAATCTGCCTATTTTCCCACTTGCATCTTATACTCCTCGACCACCAGGAGTCACTAGTAGGTCTCCACACATTCCCTACTTCCTAACATACCACTATCTTAATCTCCTACACTTTCTCCCATACCCCCTAGAGTAACCCTCCAGAATCCTCCTTTCTGTTCATCTCTGCTACTGATACTAGCCAGCCTCAAACTACCTACCTTTAACACCAAAAGCAGCAATCCTACCACTGCACTATTCCTGCAGTCTTATTGACTACCAGCTCCTGCCTCCACTTATACTGCTGCCCAATTACAGGTCACCTACCTGGACCTTATCTCTCCCCTTCCAAGGCTGGTAAAGACGTCATGGGTTCTCCACACCTTGAACTCACAGTGTTCATAATACTAGATGCATCTCCAACTACTCTTTATGTACCAAAGGCAACAAGATCACCGTATGATAACACCAGGCATCTGTCTACTTGGGCTAAATGAAGCTTCTTGCATTGGGCTACAACTGATTCATTTAACAGTACTCGTCCCCTCAGAGGTCTACTGGTGGCTCCTCATGCACACTATATCCCTCCCCTTTTACAAATTAATCTGTACATCACCAACAACAAGTCAGAGAACACCAAAGGGCACAGGAATTCCACTGCTAATACACTTAAAGTGGCAAGTCATTAGGCTTACATGGCTACTCCTGCTGCTATCGGGAAACATGCATCCCAACCCAGGACCCCTGGCTACTACCCAAATAAAGTCAAATGCCCTAACTATTGCATAAATGAATATATGCAGTCTCGCAGCAAAGCATGGCACCCTCCAAGTCTGGATAATGCAGCACAATCCGAATATCCTGTCAATAGTAGAATCCCGGCTTTCACCAAGAATCCCAGACATTACCATCCAAATTGATGACAATGCCTCTTTTAGACAGGATAGGGAAGCACTTGTGGGGGCTGTATAGTATACATCAAAAACACTTTACAAGCCTGTGTCCTGCACTGCCCTACCAATGTTGGAAATTCTCAAATTTTACCAATAAAGGTTCAAATCGGTACCAAGGGTAAATGTCTTACACTGATCACCATATATATTCCCCCAAAAGATCAAATAGACAGCCTTAAACCAACCCTGGATTACCTTGCCACGATACGCAAAAGTTCAGAGTTCCTAGTCCTTGGTGACTTCAACCTTAACTGGTCATCGATAGAAGCCTCCCCAAATAGGGATACAATCACATCTCTTGGCATGTCACAACTAGTTCAAACAGCAACCTGCATTAACTGCCAGTCAGGCTGTAGCGCACTTCTTGATTGGCTGATAACAAACCACCCTGAGAGGGTCACCGGAATGACTGTTCTCCCTGACAGCATAAGTGACCATTCCCCTATCATCTGTAAATGGTCCAACAAGCCCCCCCCAAGAATTATATATTCCAGAGTACTAAAAACAGACCATCTGGACCAACTAAAAGCACACCTGTTGCATCAGGACTGGTCTGTGACATATCAAACCAATGATGTGGACACTGCGCTTGAATGCTTCATTAACATGTATAACGCCTCGTGCAGCATTTATGCGCCCTTTAAAAGAAGAAAGGTGAAAGGGACCCAAAACTCCTGGATCTCCACAGCCCTCCTAAGTTTAATGAAAGAAAGAGACAATCTCTGGTTTAAAGTCCAAAGTGCTGGGTCACGTTCTGACATGCAAAATTACAAAGCCGCCCGAAACAATTGCACCAGAGCCATTCGTACTGCTAAAAGTCAATACTTTAAGAAGGCTCTTAATGACTCTTGGGGGAATAGTCATAACTTCTGGGAGAACATAAAAATGTTAACTGGTAAACCCTGCAAAACTACACCCTCCCAGCTCAACTTAAACGGCACTCATGCACAAGACACTTAAGTAATCTCTAACTCCTTAAACAAGGCATTTACTGATCTCAGTAGTGTGCTCCCACCAAACATCCTCATCCCCCAAGCTGACAAAACCCACAGAACTGAAGGTCATGCCAATAACGCCCACCATCCTGCCTTCTATCTAAAAATTGTGTCAGTCACAGAGGCACAAAAATATATCTCTAAAGCCATAGGGAAATCAAGAGCCAGCTATGACTCATTGGACCTAAAATTACTAAATCTCACACTTAATGAGGTTATCTATCCTCTAACCCATATCATCAACTTGTCCCTTATCTCTGTGAAGTTCCCAAAGTGGTGTAAAAAGGTAATGGTCACCCCAGTTTATAAAAGCAGTGATCGAACCAATATCTCAGACGGTTCTACCATGCCGCAGCGACAGCAGCTACAGAGACATCCCCGACAGTGACAGCCGCATTGCCGAGTGTTGGCAATGCAGAGTCGAGGATGTCTCCATGATTTCATCGAGGGGCTGTGCCCCAGAGCCCCCATGTGGGGGCTCTGCCCCATCCCCGATCTCTAGATTCCAACTCGAGTCGGAGTTGGACCGGTGGGGGCAAACACCCTCATGGAAGTAACCCCGTCGCGGTAAAAGACCATCACAGTGACAGGTGGATTTTGGCTGAATCCTGTCGCTGTTATGGTCTTCGCCATCGGGGATTCATGGCGGCATCAGTATACGATCTCAAACCACTGTCCTATCTCCATACTTCCACCATGCTCTAAAGCACTCGAAAGGATAGTCAGCGACCAGCTTGTTGATTACATGGATAAATACAAACTCCAACACCCGGAACAACATGGATTTAGGAAGCAACACAGTACCACATCAGCCTTAGTTGAATTCACTAGCTTCATTCATGAAGCTATGGATCAGGGCCAGCTGTCTGGTGCCACGTTCATAGACCTAACTAAGGCCTTTGGCACGGTCAATCATGGCTTCCTCCTCAAACAACTAGCATTCTTGGGTCTAACCTCTGAGTCCCTGCAATGGGTCCAAAGCTACCCATCTGACCATACCCAACAGGTAAAAATACTGAGCACCATCTCAGAACATAGATCGGTCTCTACTGGGGTGCCCCAGGGATATACACTGGGTCCACTCCTCTTCAGCATATTTCTCAATGAGCTCCCCAAGGCCTGCCCAGGCCATGCTCTATTATATATTGATGATGCAATGCTGTTCTCTAGTCACCCTAATCCCTCTATCCTAGAAAAGCATATGTAAACCAGCTTCACCACTGTTAAAATGTGGTTCCTACAGCATACTGTAGGTTTCTCCTCAATTATAAGAAAATGAAGGCTATGATCTTTGCCATCCCTCAAAGCAACCACAAATTCTTCCAGCTACAAATTCACAACAATAGACAAGAAGCACTGGAAGTGGTCCCCACCTTTAAATATTTAGGACTCACTATTGACTCCTCCCTCACTTATGTGCAGCACATCGATCAGGTAGCAAAAATGGTGAACTCCAGAATTGGGGTGCTATATAAACACGGACACTGTCTCACTGATGAAGCCCTTTTACTTGGAGTGACAAGCTGTGTACTGTCGATCATAGATCATGGTCTAATAGTCTACGGTGCAGCCATGGCAAAGGCTCTACAGAGAATTAAATTGGCCCTTAAAGCCTGTAGGCTTGTCTCTGGAGCCAGTTGACTGACACACATCTGCCTGCTATAAGCCCAGACAGGGTTGCTAAATCTGGACTGCAGGGTACAATACCAGATCTGCTTGCTACTTGCAAAAAAGTCCATTCTTGGTCTCGACTCACTAGGGATTCTCGGTCTTCTTTGACCCACTAATGCTAGTAGGAGAAGTAGAAGTGATTGCTCTCACACGTTAACTATCCCCTTCCATCGCACCTCTCAGGGCCAGCACATGTTTGTGTACAGAGCTCCAACATGGCTCAATTCTTTCAGCCCTGACCTTCAATCCTGTAACAAGATATGTCTCTTTATGGTAGCCCTGAAGAAACACCTGGTGTCCACCAATTCCATGTGTCTATGTCCTCTAACACCTGGTATTGCTCTTTCTAACTCTTTACTAAGGCCCTCCCCACCCTGCCTCATTCCCCAGCTTTCCCCCCTTCCTGCTCTCACCTCCATTCCTCTCCACCTCCCCCCCACCCCTTTCACCCTCACCCTGCCTAGTCTTCCTTAATTGGCCCCCCATACTGCTTATGACAACGCTACTCTATAGCTGCACTTTAAATCCTCCCCCCAGTTCCAGGACAATGCTTCAAACAAGCTGCCCTTGTCAAGACTGCTGGATAAAGTCACTAAAATGTTATTAGGAACTAAACTATTACTGTACTTTCTGCACCAGTACCTTGTTTTTTTATGTAACTATGAATTTTGATGTTTATTCATCATGTTAAATTGTATTTAACCTACCTACAGTTGTTGTATTGCACGCTATGCCACTATGTGTTTTGTCTGTATATGTTGTTGTACTACTCAGTGTAACTGTTGGATGCAGAACCTCTGTAAATGAGCTTGTAGCTCAAAGGTCTTAATCCAAGTATCAATAAATAAATAAATAAATCTTTTGATAGCTCTTTCTTAAATGTATAGAGATGACTGTTTGCATTTGTATTAATACATTTTGTGTTTTATGTTTTATCTGGCTCGCTCTGATAATCTTTGGCTGTTTATTCAGTCTGTGTATCACGTTTGCTGCTTTTTGCTGACTGCCTAGAGTTCTCCCGTTTCTCCATTTGCGGTCCTCGATGGATCTTTGAGGATATGCTGGTTGAAGGAGGTTTGTGGATTATTCTTCTGGACTATCGAAGGTTG
This sequence comes from Neoceratodus forsteri, assembly GCA_016271365.2. NCBI lineage: Eukaryota > Metazoa > Chordata > Ceratodontiformes > Ceratodontidae > Neoceratodus > Neoceratodus forsteri. The sequence goes on from CM057459.1 coordinate 63,128,915, forward strand.
GAAAAACTTTTACATCTTCTAATTTTTAGCTTTATGGATCCTTTATTTGACCCGGCTGACTGCTTTTGGATGAATTTATGTGGGAACTGTATGCAGGGATCTTTACATGAATTGTTCTGTGGTCCTGCAGAGGAGAATTCCTGGGTGAGAGAGATCCTTTTAACTGTATGATGTGGTGGAGAGTCTGAGAGAACATAATTTGGGGTCCAGGTTTGTCTGAATTGAATTGCCAAGAACTTGCTTTATCTCTGGAGGTGACCGTTACTCGGAGGCTGTTATTGAAAACAACATGGATTTTAAATTGGATTTCTGCCAGGCTGGGACAGCAAGACTATATTTGTGGGTGGTCAGCCACTGGAGTCTGTTTCTGCTCAGGCGGACTGGGCCTGGCCGGACCGGGAAGCCGGACAGTGGGCCAGTGGTTTTCTGAGGCTCTTCATTGAGCCAGTTGGTGGGCTGGCGCAAGTGAGGTGCCAAGGTAGTAAGGCAGATATTTCCAGCAGCGGCCCTCATAGATAGGGTTTATGGGTGTCTGGCATTATTGAGCAAGACTGGAATTGATGCCGGGAGGTCCTTGCTTTAAGGAAATTTGTCTACTGGAGCAGAACTTAAACTTAAGGTCAGAACTCAAATTTTTATTTTATTTGGGCAGTGAGAGAGCCCTTGCTTATTTCAGACTCACCAGGTAGTGAGAGGGCCTAGGGGTCTGAATTTTATCTGGTACTATTTATTTTATTTTATATTTGTACACCTCAGTGAGAAGAGGTATACTTAAGCCCTATTTTTTTTATTTGCTGGTTCTAAGTTCAATTCATATAGTTTGTAATTTATTTCATTCCATGATTTGAAGTTCTTAAAGTGGAGTTCCCTACGGTGCCTTATTAATTTTTTCCCCTGGATTTGCACTACTTGTTCAGACTAATCTTTTCATCCGAGACTTTAATGTTAGGACCAAAATATCAAAGTTCTCTTGGAAGTGGTTTTATATTTATGGTTTTATTGTAGTATTGTTTTGTAATTTGTTCTTAAGTTAGAGGGGGTGGAAGGGTATTGATTGAGTGGGGGTGAATGGTTATTGGGTCGTTGAAGTGCTTGAAATATGTGTTGGGGTATTAGAGAAACAGTCAGGCAGTACTCCCCCTCAAGACTTAGGGATCTCCATCCTTTTGAACTGCCTCCTCTCACTTCAGAAGTTTATTATAGCTGTCAAGTTCTTGGCATCCTGAGATGAAGGAGCAGAAGGAGATAGGGATCCTGTAACTCTTGGGGGGGATGGGAGAGGAATGGATGGATAGAGATGGTGAAACCCACTCCTGGGGTCAGGTCCACTGGGTTCACAGTGCCCACCCCTTTAAGTGTGATTCATGATAGGAGACAAACAGGGATACCCTCCTGTTTGCTTTGGACAGGGCACAATACCAGTCTCTAGTCTTGGGGTCAGATATGAACCCTTTTCTGGCTAGTACACTCAGGTGAAGGATCCAAGCTATCACACCCTCTTCGGGGAAAGTAGTGCGACAACCTGAACTGGCCTTCTCCCTACAGGGCATACACCAGCCTGGTTCACAACCCCCCTGCTGACTCAGTTGAGACTCTGGTATTTTGCTTTAACCTGCCAGATCTCTATTCCAGATCTTCCACGGTTTAGCTGCATATGATGACACCTTAAGCATGTAACAGTTGTGTTAGATTAGTAATACTGCTCCACCATTCACACCCAAAATGAACAAGTCTCAGGCAGTGTCTTAAGGAAAAACAAAGTTTACTAAAATGAAAAAAATATAAGTAAATACAGTAGATTAAAACAGAACATATATAAATTCAGATTACAGTCCAAAATATAAAACTGGACAATTATACAGAAACAAAGCACCTTGCAACTGATTAATTAAATTCTACCTTAAGTTTCAATTGGCACCCTGATGCAGGCTTTAGTTACCAATCTTTGCAGAAGTGTCTTTAGGAGTCCAGAAGTAGACGTGTCTGTCTTGGAAGCATACCTCTCAACTGTCCCTGATTTTGCTTCAAAATTTTCCTCTGTCCCTCGTAAAATTTGTGTTTTTGTGACAGAACAGTAAGGAGTAAAATCACAAAATAATGTCAGACATTAAAGTTACAGACTTGTTCTTCTTCAGAAAATGCATGTTAACACAAATCTCCCTAATCTATTAACATTCTGAGTGAATAGTACCAATTTTTAAGACGTGTCCCCGAGTTGGGGTCTTTGTCCCTGATTTTGTTAAGCCTTGTCCCTGATTCAGGAAGCAAAAGGTTGAGAGGCATGCTTGGAAGACCAAACACAGAAGTATGCAATGTTTCCCCAGCAATTTGAAAATATCAGGGGGAAAAGTGTCCCCCCTGGCTTGGGAGGTCACAGCTCTGTGATTATGCTGGCTGTGAGGTCACTCTCATTCCTGCATAATTACTTAGTAGCATGCAATTGCATAAGACAAAATGTTTCAGCTCTCTGCCTTTATGAAATCTGCAGTTTCAGCAATATTCCAATATAAAAGTCTGTTTTCTCACTACGGAACTACACAGTATGGTTTATGGCAGGTTAGGATTACCCCTTTTGATGTTTCAGAGAAACATCCTGATAAGCTTTTTTACAGCATCATGGGGTATTTTACATAGGCCTGCCAAAAACAGCTTCCCTCTTGATACCCCATAAAATGCAACATTTTCAGTGATCAAATCACCAGATCTCTGAGAACATGAGTTTTTTAACAGTTACACAGGTTTTGGCAGATATGTGTTAAAACAGGAAAAGGAAACCATAGCCATCTAGCTCCAGCAAGCAATTGCCTTTGGGGTCAAAAGTTCAGGCCCCTTTAAAAGCTAGTCTTTTCCCATGGGCCTGCTGACCCTGCCAGGTTTCATAAGCAGAAATCCCATAAAAAAACATATATGTATATATATATATATATATATATATATATATATATATATATATATATATTAAGATTATGTACAAATAAGAACTGGCAGACAGCTATTCTTGCCACAGCGAGAATTACATTTTCTAGCTTGGCAAAGTAAAGAAAGTTTGGATTAGAGACGTGAAGTAGGCTTCTTCAAATTGTAAATGTCGCACCTCTGAATTGCAATTCTTATTCATTAACAAGAGTGAAATTAGTTTGGACTGACTAGAGATGTTGTTGAACTACAGTGACCCATTTTTCACCACTATGTTTTATACTCCCCTCTCTGGATTGTGGGAAGAGGTTGCTGGACTCCAGGATGAACTAGCAAGGGTGCAGAGAACCATCTGCTTCACCCAGGGACCACCAAGTCTGCCACCACTCCCTCAAAGGATGCCTAGGCAGAGGCAGAGCAGTTGGAAAATGGTGGGCTCCAGGAGGGTGGGGGTGGTGGGACTGGTGCTCACTCCTCAGCCTGTACCACTGCAGAATTTATTCACTAAACATGTGGGACAGGGCTGCCAGGATTAGGTACCCATGGCAGTGGGATGGGAGTAAGTGGGGTTCCTCAAAAAAGGAGGCCCCATGGAGGGAGGAAGAGGTCCCCAGCAGTGGAGGAAGCAGCTTCTGTTAGGGGACTCAATTGTTAGGGATAAAGACTTGGTAGTGGGGGGAAGAAAGGTGAGGGAGTTGAAGTGTCTGAGAGGTGCTTTGGCTTGGAAGGCTGGAGAGCATATCCAGAGGATCATTATGGCCACAGGAGATGGGTGGTAAGCTAGATGTCATTGTCCCCCTGGGGATAAATAATCTCACAAGAAATAGGGTGGGGTAGTGCAGGGAAATTTCAAGGAGCTGGAGAATGGCCTCAAGCAGGTGGTACATACAGTGGCTTTTGCTGAGGTGTTACTTATATATGGCCAGGGAAAGGAAAGGATACTCAGCATCAGGGTTTTCAATAATTAGATGACGACATGGTGCATGGATGACTGCTTTGGCTATATTGGGAATGGGGGTCAACCTGAAAAGATATGACCTCCTTAGGGAAACAGCATGCATCATTCCAGGAAGAGGAACACAGTCCTTAGTGGGAGGTTCAAATGCTACTTGGATGAGCATTTAAACTAGCTGGGAGGGCTGTAGACCTAAGGGAGGCAAAAATTGCCCCAGCCCAAGATGATGAAGCAGCAGGAAGTGAGTGCCCAAAGGGAGCAAACTTCCCCAAGGAAGGGGCGCAAGAAGAAAGGAGTGGGGATAAGGCAGAGGACAAGGGGCAGATAAATTAGGGGAGCAAAAAGGAAGGAGCAAAGCAGACTGTTAACAGAGCAGGTAACAAGGGAAGTGATGAGTCAGGATGAGTGTAAGGGAACACACAGGTGGCGGGGAAGCTGGCAGGAAGGGAGTAAGATAAGGAGAGTCATGTTACCCAAGGCAAGGAGTCTGGGAAATAAAATTCCAGACCTGGAGGCCATCATTGCAGAGGCTAGCATGGATCCGGTGGCCATAACAGAATCATCTGGGACATGGTCATGACAGGCTAGTCTTTGTTCAAGACAGACAGGGTAGGGAGGAGGGGTTCTGCTATATGTAGGGGAGGGAATCAAGGCCACATAAGTGCAAGGGCTCCTGGAGGAAAAGGAAGGGCTGCAGGTGATGTGGATCATCCTGGCACAGGCACTAGGGCCGCTATCAGTACATGGGTGGTATACAGAACTACAACACAGGGATAAGTGCTGGATAAGCACTTGGGGAAACCACCATCAAGATGGCAAGCAAGGGGATGTGCTGCTAGTTGGTGACTTCAATCTGCCAAATGAGGAGTGGAGCCTTCCAACTGCAGTTTCAGTAAGAAGCAGGGTCATCCTTAACTCCTTACAAGGGGCTTTTCTCAGGCAGCTTGTCAAGGAAGCAACTAGGGATGGGAAAGTGAAGGACCTGGTGCTTAAGAACAGGGATGTAACTGCAGATGTCAAAGTGGGCAATCCCCCAGGTAGCAACTATCACTGTACAGTGTGGTATAACATTATGACAAAAACAGAGGCAAACCACAGAAGGACGAAAGTACTGGACTTTAAGAGGATGGATTTTAAAGAAATGGGAGACTGTCACAGAAACTGCCTCATAGGAGAGTTGCTATATGGAGGGTACAACGGGGGTAAATAAGGCAGGACATATTTAATGCAACAAGCCTCTGCACAAAGGAAGTGAGCAAAATAGAAGGAAAACAAGACTGTTATGATTCTCTAAGTAAGTGTATAAGGTGGTGAAGAAAAAGGTGGCATTCAGGAGGTATGAGGAAACACAGTGGAAGGAAGACAGGGAGGTGTACCAAGTAAAACAGAGGAAAGCAGAAAAGGCTATGAGGAGAGCAAAGGAACAGACAGAGGTAAGGAAAACCAAGGGGGAAGCTAAAAGAGATAAGACCTAATAAGAAGAACAAGGCAAGAGGATGGATAGTGAGGAAAAGGAGCATGGGAAAGGGGGCTGCACAAAAGAGGGCTAAGAAAAGCAGACATCCTGAACAGGTACTTCTGCTGTCTTTACAGTGGAGGGAGGGGAGATGGGCATCCATGGAGCAGCAGGAAGAAAGGAGGTAGACATGAGTCTTTTCTTGGGAAAGAGTCCTGAAGAGACTTGCAGCTCTGAAAGTGGACAAGACTTTGGCACCAGACGAGATGCATCCAAGGGTACTAAAGGAACTCATGTAGATGCTAGCTGTTCCAGTGTGTGCCTTATTCAACAGCTCTCTAGAAACAGGTGTGGTTCCAGCAGACAGGAAAGAGCAGATGTGGTCCCTTTACATAACAGCAGCAGCAGAGAAGAGGTTATCAACTACAGGCTGGTCAGTCTCACCTTAGTGGTGGAAAGATTAATGGAAACCCTGTTAAAGGAAACATTGGTAGAGTACTGCATTTAAAATCCAGTGGGCTTCAAGACCACAGGCAGCATGGATTCACAGGGAGAGGGGAGGTCATGCCAAATGAATCTGATTTATTTCTTTGACTGGGTGACCAGGGAAATAGATCAAGATTGGCAGCAGACATGTGCGATCTGGACTTTAGCAAGGCCTTTGGCACAGGAGACTGAAAAAGAAATTGATTAGTCTATGGGTGGCATCCAAAGTGGCAAACTGGGTTAGAAACTGATTAATGGATAGGAGACAGAGGGTTAACAGCACTGACTGTAATGATGGGAGAGTGACCAGCAGGTGAAACAAGGCTCAGCACTGGGACCGATCCTGTTTAATGTCTTCATAAGTGACACTGCTGAAAAACTGGAAGGGAAGATAGGCTGTTTTTGCAAATGATACCAAAATCCCTAATAGGGTGGACTCTCAGAAGGGGTGGAGAGAATGTGAAGGGACCTTGGAAAACTTGGGGAGTGGTCAAGAGCATGACAGTTGGGATTCAATTCCAAAAAGTACAAAATCATGCACATAGGGCACAGGATCCCAGGAGCTGAGTACAGGATGGGGAAAGTATTGACAGACATTAAGCACAAAGGTGACCTTGGGACTATTATATCTGATGACCTCAATGTGACAGGGCAATGTGACAAAGTGGTGGGTAGGACCAGTGACACATTTGGATGCCTAGGGAGAGGTATCTCCAGCAGGAGGAGGCAGGTGGTGTTACCACTGTATTTCTTGCTGGTAAGACCCCACCCCTTCCTCCCCAGAGTATTGCATCCTGTTCTGGAGGCTGCACTTCAGAAAGGACATAAACAGGTTGGAGGCAGTCCAGAGGAGAGCAACTAAACTGGTGCAGGGGTTGCACCAAAAGCCCTGGAAGGTGGGACTGAGGAATCTCAACATGTTTATTTTTATTTTGTTAACCAGGTAAGATACACTGGTGCCATAAGGCATATTATACAGGTATGACCTGGTGTGCAAAGGTACAAAGTGCATACATAATAAATATATTATAAAAACTACATCCTGTATACCCTGGAAGAGAGAAGAGCAAAAGGGGACATGATAGAGACTTGCAAATTTCAGTTTTTTTTGTTTCTGTTTCAGTTTATTGAAGGGATAAATTCCATTGAGCAAGCTCATTTGCAAGGATGTCCCTTGTAACAGACTCAGCAAGATGCATAATAACAAAAACATACCATAACAACAACAAGACAGTACATAATAGCTACATAGATATTAATAGCAAAGAAAAAAAATTACATTGTTCTAAAAGTAGCGATTATGCTTGAGCACCACAGTTAACAGTAGTTACACAAGGTGAGGCAAAATCCAAGTACCTCACAGGGTAAACAGGATGCAGGAGGGAATCTCTTTCAAATGAGAAAGAGCACCAGGACCAGAGGGCATTCAGTGAAGCTGGGGGGGTGGTGAGTTTAAGTGGGGCGTGAGGAAGTACTACTTCACTGAAAGAGTTGTAGATGCCTGGAACAGACTACCAGTGGAGAGGTGGAGATTACGACAGTAGGGACATCAATCATGCGTAGGATAGGCTCAGGGGAATATTAGTAAATAAGCAGGGAGGTGGGAGATTCATCAGAAACCAGTTAGGGTCTGCGGAGACAGACTGGGCAGGGACTTTCAGTGCAGAGTGGGTTGGTAAACAGTCCTTTTCTGACAACAAATTCAATGTTTTTATGTTCTGTATACAGAAAATACCAGGCAGAAGTAAGAAACCATCATGGTCATGACGTAGACTTTTTATGATAGAAAATATGATGGCACACCGTGGGCCTGATATTTGAAAAAGTGCAAGGCAGAGCAAAGAACTTTGTGCTGCACCTACAGATTTCCTGGGAGCCTGAAGATACTATATTCAGTTAAATAATGCATTGGTGCTATTCAACTGAATATAGGGCCATGTTGGTGCAGTGCCAAGTCAAGTAGCGCTGCCCCAACACAGATCCCAAAATACGCCACCAGAATGGATAGCACCCAAGCGCTATCTGCAATATTCAAGGAACCCATGCAAATGAACCCTTTGAGCATGCAAGGCACTAGGGGTCCATTTGCATGCCCATAATGGACTGATTTGCATGGGTAGTAAAGCAGGTTAGAATGGTGCCACTCCCTCCAATTGTCCAGTCCTAGAGCTGTGTAAATATCCCTGGTGCTAGTGGTCCCTCCTCTGATTGCCAGGCAGTAATGTATCAATTACAAATTCCTGGTGCTAGTAGTTCCCCCCCCATACTCATTGCCATCTCATACTGTATAAAGCAAAAATCCCTGGTGCTAGTAGTCCTACTCCACCAATCACCAACCTGTACTGTATAAAGTAAACATCCTTGGTGCTAGTGGTCTCCCTCCCCCTTCCTCTGGTAGCCAGCACATAGTAGAATGGAAACCCCTCTCTGGCATCCAGTGGTCCCCCCCAGGCACCAATCCACCATAATGCCATAATCCCTGGCATCTAGTGGCCCCCCCACCATAGCACTGAACACCCACCCCCAGTCACCTTACCAGTCCCCTCAGTGTCACAGGTGTATACGGTGACTGGTGCAGCCCTCATCATACCTCCTCAGCCAGTCACCACATATCCAGGGAGGGAGCATGCCCCTTATTTATAGGACAGCACACCCTTTAGAAAAGCTGACACTGGGGACTGGGCACCACAATGTTGGGAGAATCTCTGGTGGCCATGGAGGTTAGTACCCTGGCGCCACCACTCATAATGGGAAGGGTGACCTATAGATGAGGAGGGAAAAAGAAGAAGTACTAGGGGTGGATGCCCTGGTCAGCTTAGTTGTGAGATAGATAGATAGATAGATAGATAGATAGATAGATAGATAGATAGATAGATAGATAGATAGATAGATAGATAGATAGATAGGTTCATAGTTGTTTACAAGTTCAGGAGGTGATGCCTATATGAGAACTTGCCACCCAAGGGTGGATTAATTATCAATATAATTGAATTTGGTATTACCCATAAATTTATCTAGCATACCTTTGAATTTATGGATTGTCTTACTTTCTACAATAGGAGCTGGTAGAGTATTCCATAAATTAACTGTTCTCTGAGAGAACCAAAGGTAGGTGTCTTTTTTTCGTTCTGCAAGTTGTCCCTTTTAGCCTAAAGTTATGAGATCTTGTTTGTGATATAATAACATTTTTTTCTAAACCTAAAGTTTCAGCCAATCCAGGTTCACTAATGGCTTTGTAGATCAAACACAGATCTCCACGGAGTTGTCTGTACTGAATGAAAAATAGGCCCAGAGTTTTTAATCTTTCCCCATATGGTTTATCATTCATACCCTGAATTATTTTTGTCATTTTTCTCTGAACCCCTTCTAATTGCTTCTTTCCATGAGATGTATTAGGTGTACAGAAAGGAGCGCAATACTCCAGGTGTGATCTAACCAAGCTAGTAAACAGTGGAAGAATGACTTCTGATTGCCTACTTTTGATGTTTTACCATATGCAACCCATAATTCTTTGGCATTTTTTAACTTTTAATATTGTGTTATGGTCAAAGTTGAGTTTACTATTAATATTTACCCCAAGATCTTTTTCATTATCAGTTTCTTGAAGTCTTACTTTATTTATTAAATAGTCATATTTCATATTATTACAACCAAAATGCATCAATTTGCATTTTTGTTCATTAAATTTCATCTTAATAATTTTTGCCCAGAATTCTAGAGATTCTAACTCTTTCTGAAGAATGTTAGTTGCCTCTATTGAATTGACAATGCAACCAAGCTTGCAGTCATCTGCATATTTTGTTATCCATACTTTCTCAGTTGTCAGATAGATAGATAGATAGATAGATAGATAGATAGATAGATAGATAGATAGATAGATAGACAGATAGGAAGACAGGCAGGCAGACAGACAGACAGATAGATACATATACAGACAGGTGAGGGGGTAGAGTGCTGATGGACCATTTTGTTTATTTTTTAGTTAAAAAAATGGAAAGATCAATGAGGGATGGTTTTCTTTGTTACCTGGGAACAGAAGCTGACAAGGGATGGTTTTCTTTGTTACCTGGGAACAGAAGCTGACAAGGGATGGTTTTCTTTGTTACCTGGGAACAGAAGCTGACAAGGGATGGTTTTCTTTGTTACCTGGGAACAGAAGTTGACAAGGTATGGTTTTCTTTGTTACCTGGGAACAGAAGCCAACCCTTGGAATTGGGTACCTCAGTGCTGGGAGGATCTCCAATGGTGGTGGTGGAGGGCACTCTGGTGTCACCACACTGTGATAGGGTGTGGGTGTGTGATAACTCGTTCCAGGCACAGCAGAGACAGGACACAGTTTGAAAGGTGTGGAACACAATAACTTCTTGTGTGCCATTTATTAAATAACCAAATTAAATTTCAGACTTGTAATATTTAACTGAGGAAAGCAATAAAATAAATAAATAAAAATTACTTTTGGCTCTCAAAAGCTATCTAGAGTAACATAGAGTGGAAGTAATCAGCGGTAACGTTCCACTATCATCTATGTTCTACCAAGGAGAAGCGCTAGACCCACTCTCTCCTACCTCTCTATCTCAACTGAGCATTGGGAGCACTTATATATGCTTGCTGACATGATTCACTGGTCATGTGAACTGATTTGATCCACCCTATTTCTAATAACAAAAGATTCCTACACTAATACATACTTGTGGGGGATCAAACAGCCTTGTAACCATAAGAATGACATTCAGCCTTATTCTGACGTTATGTCCACATATTTTTATTGTGTAGAACACAGATATATACCATTCACATATCTAATACTCTAATTAATACAAGAGGCTCCTCCCCTTTATGTGAGGTCATACCTCTTTGTCTCTATAAGTAAGCCTCTTTTTGGGCCACCTGCCTCATAATAGAAACCTTAATTCCTAGCCTAGCAACAGAACCCAGGTAAGACTTTTCATAAAATAGCTTTAACCAAATTCATTTTGTAGCTATATTTACATCATTCTTCACCCACAACAACAGTTGTACCTGCACTTATGCATTTTAGGGCATTAAAGACATCAAAATTGCTGCCCAGCAGCTGTACATTGCAATAGCTGGACAAAAATGCAAATGGGCCCTGTTTTATTTCTTTAAACAAAACAACATAAAAAGGAGATTTTTTTCCCTTATTTCTCTAAATAGTCTCATGAATAGCCAACTTTGCAAGGCAACTTTGTTTATTATTCTGGGGCTTCTCACTTTCTTTTATTTTCTGTCTTTAGGCTGGGCACATTCAGTGCTCAGGCTGGAGTCTATACCACTCCCACACAGCTACTGCAAGCCTAAGTTACTAGCAGTTTAATGTTTTCCCTCTCTGCCATTCCCTGGCTATGGGAAACATTGTGCATGAAAAAGAGGATTTTAGTTTTAACTGCGCCGGTAGCTACTATGGTATTTCAGCTAACCATGTAGCTTACCTTGGCACAGTAAACAGAAGTCCCTGCAATAAAGTGTTAGCGTTTCAAGCACTTTACATTTCCTAAGACCTTTGCCCACTACCAAACACTGGGTGGTCTTTTGGACCTTTTACAAGATGAAACCAATGGTAGGGATAACAATTCTCCTAAGACCCAGCTCGGCCTGATCCAGACTGTTTTAAAAAGAACAAAAATAATTTCTATCACGTGTGAGCTGGGGGAGTCCTGGCACCTTTTGCCAAATGAAACACAAGAAGGACACTTGGTACAAAAGAGAATCCTTAAAGAGGGGTCAGTGATAGAGAGAGAGAGAGAGAGATACCACAGTAGGAGGCCACCCTACTGTAGTAGAAATAAGAGAATAGTGATCTAAAAGAAAAAAAAAGAAAGATTTATAGGTGCCACAGCAGACTTAGAAAAAAGGGGACAGATAAGAGGGAAGCATTGAGTTACCTCTGTTCTATTCTTTTATCGGGGGGGGTTAACTAAACCTGTCACACACACATAAGGAGAAAAGCAACCAGAGGGGAGGGGGGTAAAAGAAGTGATACCTGGGGTGGGCACCCTGGTCTGCTTACTGAATAGGTGGAGAGATAGATAGCTAGATAGCTAGATAGATAGATAGATAGATAGATAGATAGATAGATAGATAGATAGATAGACAGACAGACAGACAGACATGCAGACAGACAGACAGATAGACAGATAGATAGATAGATAGATAGATAGATAGATAGATAGATAGATAGATAGATAGATAGATAGATAGATAGACAAAGAGATAGACATACAGACAGGTGGCAGTGGAGGGGGGAGATTGCCAATGGACATTTTTACTTTTTAGTTACAAAAAAATGAAAAGATCAATGAAGGATGGTTTTCTTTATTACAGGGAAACAGAAGCTGACAAGGGACAGTTTTCATTATTACAGTGGAACAGAACCTGACACTGGGAATTGGGCGCCCCAGTGTTGGGAGGATCTCTAGTGGCCCCGGAGGTGGACATTTTGGTGTTGTCACACATAAGGGAAGGATGACCTGGACGGGAGGAGGCCAACAGAAGTGATACCAGAGGTGGGCACCCTGATCCGTTTGGTCAATAGGTAGATAGATAGATAGATAGATAGACAGACAGACAGACTGAGTTTATTTAAATTAACAAACAAACAAAAACAAGAACCATGCACTAAGTCCATCCTATTGTTTCTTGACCTGACCATTTTCTTTCATAAATATAAAAAAATTCAGGGAAAAAGAATCTCAGGTCACGAAAGAAGATGGTGGACTTATCCCCCCATTGTTCATTCATAAGCCTACTTTTTGTGATCACAAAAGAACTCACAAAAGAAGAATCTTGGCTGATGAAAGAAGATGGTGAAAAAGCACCAAGTCCAAATTTTTCTTTCATGAGAAATCATCTTCTTTTGTGAGATTTTTGTGAGCTCATATAAGATGCCTTCTCACAAAAGAAGATTGAGAAAAATAGAACTAAGTGAAAAATCATCTTTTGTATGGTCTTATTTCACCATCAAGTTTATTGATCAACATCAAGACATTACAAAACAGTATATTATATAAAAAAAGAAGAAAAAACACTGTGCAATTATACACTAATATTTCAAGCCCACTTCTTCTTATTAAAACTTTTTCATTTACATTTAAACATTTGAGTCTAGGAACAAAAAGCTTGAAGAGCATTAATAAGTTAGGAAGAGATTAGGAGGAAAAGGTCCTTAGCAAATCCTGTATAATAACAGGAAGAAATGGGGCTTGTCTGGGTTCTGGTCTGGTCACCTACACCCCCAGCCTAGTTACTGTGGCCCGTAATCCCAAAAGTTCCAAAAATATAGAAAGGAAAAAAAAAATGGAAAATGTAATACATTACAATAATAATAATAATGATAAAAAGAAAAATCATTTTTAGTACAAGAAGCCAATAAAGGCATAAAAGGACATTTCCCTCGTATATTCTTCTAAGCAGATAATTGCCGAATATGGTCAGAGAACCTTGCCTGATATAATGTGCATAAAATGTAATGATCTGAGTTTGACATCATTAACATCTTATAGTCTGAAACTGTGCAAAAATTTAGAAAGACAATGCAATATTGTCATATCAGAGGAACTGAACAACCCATTTATATTTGGTCAAGGGGGAGACAGAGGTTAGTCAGAAGTTTGGCCCAATCCAAAAAGCTCTTCGACTGTGATATAAGGGACATATACAATAAGCACATCATGCTTCTGATCATTGTGAACTCCCATTCTGCATTTGTAAAACTCTGAAGTTACCCCTGGTCTTTTTTGTTTAAAATGTACATAATTTGCTTTATATAATTCTATCTTAAATCTAGTTATTATATGACGGTCACGTGGGTTTGCTAGATGTGATAAATAAAATTACAAAGCATGTTAAACCTTAAGTTACTTAAGCTATTTATATAATTTCAAGGTTCCAGTTTTAGACAAATCCTGGTTAACTGCAATGTCCCAATATTTAGCCTTAACTTCTCTAGTAATCTCCCATCTGGGTCTATTATAAATTTCATGTAGATTGCCTACCCCCTTGGTAGCAGTTGTGATCTGATGAGCTTAATGGCCCTGTTGTGCATATCCAGTTTGTTTTTCCACACATTGTCTGGGCAAATGCTCCTCAGGCAAGAGAAAGAGATCCAGTGTAAATATCAGGTATCTCTTATTAGTGAAAACAATGAAAATTGACCCAGCTCTGCTGTCAGCACCTCCACAAAGGCGGAGTCTGGAACCGAAAGAATGTAGCATAATATTTTGTTTAAGATTATCTCCAAAGGAGCAATGTTCACGGAGCCCCAAATTTCAGCTGGATATAAAATTTCCATCTTAATTTAATACTTAATTCTGTGAGAATTCCATTTACTGAACAATTTACCAGTTTGTAGTTAAATTTCTTGAATGCATTGAAAGCATTCTTCATTCTATTTGCTAATAAATCTTTGTGTTTGATCCACGAGACAGTATCCTGTAAACATTACTCCTAAGTAATCATAATGGGGACTATTCACAAAAAATGCACAAGAGGTGCATAGTCCAGCTGCAAGCTCCACACTTGTGGGGGTTCCTTGCATGGGCCATAGTCACAAACATCAGCTTCCATGCGGCCTTATTACACAGCCCCATCCCCTAGGTGCGCAGGATCCCTGGGGGTGGCCGGGTGTGGAGTGGAGGACCCAGGCATGCAGCCAATCAGCTGCCCATCCTGGATCCTGCCAGTGGATCACTTGCTGCCATGGGGCACCATGTTGGTGGCACTGCACCAGGGGGGATATGTTCCCAGTTCGCCAACCCCTGACAACCGAGGAGTGCCTGGATGGCAGGGGCATCCATTTCGGGGCAGTCAATGGATCCCTGCCATTACTGCCACAGCCAGTGACCACTACCCGGGGGGGAAGAACACCGAGTGTACGGTTGCCATGACTCAGCATAGCCATCCACACCCCATGCACTGCACTCCACACCATGGTAACTGTGCTGAGTGCTGGCATGCCCCCTGCATCATCCTCCAGCCTGCCCCAGCATGTGGCTGTATGATCGGCCGGGGGATTGGGTCTGTGGGGGGGAGTATTGTTTTCCTGAATTGCACGGAGGGGGTGCAGTGGACACAGGCAGGTGCAGAGTGGCTATGCTCTGGGAGTTACATAGAGCATGGCCACTCTGCACCTTAATGAACAGGGCCCAATAAGATTTTGTTTCAATGGGAGAATTTCCTATATACAGTTTTGGTTTCTTCTTTATTCTGTTACCAAACACAGCAAGTTTGATCTTACACATGTTTATGCACAACGTATTTTTGATACACAATTTAGTAAACAGTTAAAATTTTCTTTTGGTAGGCAGTTCGGCCAAAAGTTTAAATTTTCTCTGCAGACCCATCAAGGAAGTAAATAACAATACAATATCATCTGCATATGCAAGTGAGCCAACAAGTCTTATCGAGTACTTTTGGAGAATGAAAATCAGAGTTACAAAGTTGTATTAATATTGAATTAATATATAAGTTGAACAGCAGGGGTGCTAGTGTGCATCCCTGTTGTACACCAAGATTTGTTTTAAGTTTCTTGGTTAAATCACCGAGTTAATTATACTGAACCTGTACAAATGTGTCCTGATGTAATCTTATTAATATATCCAAGAGGTAGGGATCTATACCCAAATTCTATCATTTTTGCCAAAGGATCTTACAACTAGTGCTGTCAGAAGCTGCCTTAAGATAGATGAAGCAGCAATATAATTTAGATTTCTTTACTGTAACATATTTATGAATGAGGTGGGATAAAACATAGTAGTGTTGAATAGCTGATCAATTTTGTCCAAATCCATTTTGAGATTCCACTAAACTGGAAGGCTATGCCTGTTAATCAGTGGGGTGAGCAACCAGCCATATCCCCCTTCCTGAGCTATATAAACAATTCCTTCAAGACTCCCTCTGAAGCATTATTCTTTGTGGCCAGAGGCTCTGCCTGACCTGTCACTTGGCTCTGTATCCCCTGGTCTCTGTCTCCCCCCCCCCTTTCTGCTGCATTTATATCATGCCTTCCCATGTGCTTAGATTTCTGCTGGCTTGTGCTGGGCTCTCTGGCTGATTCATGCTTCTCCTGCTCTAGGTCAGTATTTGCCTCTGGCTACAGTCTGCCTGTCCTTCCCTCTTAGTTGTTTTTGCTCCCTCCAGTCCCTGTGCTATGTTTGCTTTTGTTTATTTCTTTTGGGGCTTTTCAAGTTTTTCTAGTGTCCCATTTATTTACTTCTTAGCAATCCTCAGTTTATCTCCAGTCAATAGCTGTATGCTTCAGCTCAAACTGTTGTTTTTCCTGCTTCTGCTGTCTCCTTACTTTTCCACCTTAAATGTTTGCACCTGGTCCAGGCTTCATTCAGCTCCCGGCTAGCTACCACTTCCTGTTGTGCTATGTTGTTGTTTAGCACTCCCTGCTGTACTAGGTTATTTCTCCACTTATCTGCTCAGTTAATTTAGTATTGGTATTCAGTGTGCTCTGCTCAATTCATTCAGTGTCTGCTCAGTCAGACAGCTACTAATCCAACTTTCAATTTTGCACTGCTCTAGTATATTCATGTTGCTGTATTACTATAATGAAACAGCTTACAGCTGCAGGCATTTTAGCAGTACATTTCTGAAATTAATTATTCTGAACCTTTTAGTCATTACTTTGCCTCAGTTGTTCACATTACTCTGGCAGCTTGCTATCATATGGCTGTGTCATGAACTAGAACTCTGCCTGTAAAAGTGCCTCTACTTTTTTTTTTTGGTGGGGGGAGAGTGTCCTACCCTACCAACTTTACAGTTGCTGTTTAGTCTCATGGTGCTCAGAATGTGGCTTCCCTATTGTTCCCATGGTGGGGGACTTTTATGTCACAGCGGGGCATCATGGCTCCAAGTAGCCAGAGCATGATTGTATATAAGCTATATGATTTGCCCTGTTCCTTTGACTACATGGCTTTTCAGTTATCCTTGCATAAATACATTTACCTCACAGCCTGCATGGCTTTCAAGATATTCATGGCATTTCATTACTGTGTTGCAAAAACTTACTGCTTTGCAAATGCTCCTTACTGGAATAACCTAACTGTGCCTTAATGGCATTTCAGGTATTCATGCCAATCATATCATTTCACTATTCATGCTGAAGCCATAGCAATCATCTGCTAAACACATCATTTCATTTACACTAAACATCAATGATTCAATCACTGGCATCACAGCCTCTCACTACCTAAACACCTACACCTACCTCCTATGTCACTGTTAATTTGGCTTCCTTAGTGGAATTGGTTGGTTTACTTTCTGCTGGCTGATACTATTGTCAAATAGCTCACATTGCAGTCTCCTACCTCTCCCAGGCCACTGGTTTCACCCAGCCTCCTCATCACTAACCTGCTACCTAATCTACAGCTGCTGGTTTCACCCAGTCTTCTTATCAATAACTTGTTTCCTCATGTACAGCCACCAACTTCACCTGGTCGCCTCCTGTCTGGCACATTGAAGTTGATTCATCCTCTCACACATAAATTGGAGGTATGACAACCATGATCACTACTGTTTCTGGCTCAGGGCTTTGCCTGCAGCTGATGGTCTTACTCTGCACCCACAAAGACTGCATCCTGAGCATGAGAAACCCAGGGTGGGGACCTTCTCATCAGGCCCATAGTGAAAATGTCTTCACTCTGGGAGGAGCTTCAGTCATCTAACTCATTGGTGGCATCTCTTGATGTAGAATTTAAGACTTTAGCTGTGAGGGGTGGGGTCTGCTCAGTAAGGGGCCCCTTCAGATAGCTGAGTGGGTCCAGAGGTGCCTTCTAAGCTATTCTCCCTACAGTACTGGATCAATATAGCGCTGCTGAAACAGCGCAGCAATAACCACGCAGTTTAAAGCACAGAATCAATTAAAGTTACAGGTATAATAGTGGTAGGGAACTGCTGCTAACCCTGTCACTGACTGCTGACTGAAGGAAGAGCAGAAGTAGCCTCAGGTGCTGTGCTTGGTCAAGCCACTCCCATGGTGGAGTGGGTAAGGCGTAAACACTTGAGGCAGTGCAGACCTGGGGATGAATGGTTGATTCCCTGTCAGCTGATAGTTTTTTTTTTATTTTTTTGTTCCCAGAAACATAGTTTCCACCTTCTGGAGTTTCCCCTTATCCCCTCGGTCCACACCCCCCTTGGAGTTAGTTATTTTAGTCCAGGTGGAGTGGGGCAAAGCTTCCCACATCAGGGAGGAAAACAAGTCTCAATTTCTCCTATTGATTTGTGTGGTGTGCACTATTTTTGTTTCAGTTGGTGTTTTCACTGATTCTGTGGCACACAACATTTTGACTGCGGCATTGTTTGCCGTGTTGTTTTTGACATGACATTATAACCCTGTGCCTCTCCCTATGACTGCCTCTGGTTCACCCAGTTTGTTCTTAGATCGGTAGGCCAGCTGAGTGCCCCAGCAGTCATCACTCTCCTCCTCCCACCTTGAAGGTGGTACCACGTCATGTATCCCATGTTGCAGACCTATCTCACAACACTCCAAGGTGTTCCCATCAGAGAGATAGAGTGAGAGTTGTCCCACCAATTGGAATATTCTCCACCCCCTGGATTGGCCTTCAAAATTGCAGCAGAAGAGCTGTCCCTAACCAAAATACCCTAAAGCCTAGAGGGAAGGTGACCGAGACCTTGGATCCTCAAAGGCTTCCTCCTTTAAAGGGGAATTTTCCTCACTTCCATGCTGAAGGTCATAAAATGTAGTTAGTTGTTAATAGTATATTTCCTAGTTTTCTTAGGTAGGTTCTGCTGATGGATAGAGATGGATGGTGGCCCTACGTGCCTTTCCCTTCTCCTTAGGAAGCCCTTTTGTCATCAGTGCTATCCATTTTAGTCAGTGCAAGCCTTCTTTGAGCAGCTCTTTAAATGGTAGTATGGAAAATCCTGGTTATCAACATAAAGTCAGCAAAAAGTAGAAGTCAGCTCTAGAAGTCTGCTCTATATTGTAGCTTTTGCTGCATTTTGTTGTTTTGTAAAATAGCTCCAGACATCAAATTGAAAGTTGCCTTTCCTTGGTAATGATGATACGCAATAACAATAACCTCTATGACAATTTACAATATTCCATGATCCCAATGCTCTCTTCTCCCTTATATATGTTGAGTGCTAATGGGGCTCAATTATTTATAAGTACCGCATGTGTGCAATTGAATTACACTGGAACAGAGTGACCATCAAATAAAGTGCTAAAAATAAGGCAGGTTCCCAATTTAAGAATTAAGAAAATAAATCAAGGCATCCAATAGTTACTTTATCTGCTATAATCAAAAGAATTTGTAAAGTCCAAGGCAAATGCAGCCTCAGATATCTTGTTTAAATCCAACAGCAGAAGAAACAAGGGCAAATTATCACCAGCTTCAACCAATTAGCTGGTCAATCATAGAATACAATTCTGATTGCTTATTTGATTTATTTTTGTATGTATATAACTTACTTAAGATTTAAGTAAGCCAAGTAAAATCAAACTAAACAAGATAATCCTACAAACCAGCATGGGATCATAACCATGCACAACACTATGCCGCACGGCAAAATTGTGCTGCCGATACAGCGCGATTCTTGCCATGCGGCATATATCTTTTTTCTGTGGGTGGATCCACCCCAACACGCCCCCATTATGGGGGGCTGCGTCCTTGAACCCCCCCAATATAGATTCTTAGCTCCAGGGGAGGGATTCAAGTTGGGGAGTGCATAAAGATTGAGAAAATAAAATTTCTGGACCGGGAATCCAACCTGGTCCCAGAAGCACTGCCTGGGTTCCCTGCTGCTGTGGCTTAGTCCAGTGAGCCACAGCAGCTGGTCAATGGAACCCACTCCCAGCAGAGGTCTTATCCTCTGCCTGGTAAAGTGAAAATGGTGCAATACTGCATACAGCAGTATACGCAGTATTGCACCATTCGCTCACTAGTGCAGCACTGTACCGGATTAGCTATAATGTCGTACGCTATTAAACGTGCAACATTATGACCCAGTACGCTACAAACCACAGCTTCCCACCCAAATCAGGTAGTTTAAATAATTTAAAATGCTGAAAAAGTGGCAATTAAAAATCAATATCAATACCAAACTAAAAATGAAGTAGAGCAAAGAGAGAAAAGAAAAGAAAAAATAATATAAAATAGACTAGTAGCAGTTTGTGGTGTTCCCAATGTTTGCTGATGAAACACAAAATCTCAACTCACAACCCCTCTATAATTATTCTAAATAATGCCCTGGTAGAAAGAGAAAGAAGCAGGGAGTGTTGTATTTGTATTTAGAGGATCACCACCAATTCAGATGTAGACAAAGCCAGTCAAAAGCACTGGAGAAAAGCAGAAGCCACAATATAGTCAATTCCCTGAAGCTGTCTCAGCTGCCTCACCGCCATGGACACCAGCTGCAAACGCTCACCACAATCTCCTGCTTCAGTTATCAGAACCTAATACATCTATAACATTTAAATTCACATAACTATAGATAAATATGTATAAATATGCATAAAGTACATGAAAAACATTTTAAAATGCCACCCCCGAACTCAGCTCATATAGAGAAGGCAATTGTCCTCATTCACACTTTATACATGCATTTTTTACACATTCACTCCTCACACACTTTGTTCTTTCAGATCGCTTTGCCTCTTTAGATCTGAAACAACAAAGGCTGAATGTGGGAAGAGTGAATGCATAAAGAGTGAAAATGTAAAGAGTGAATGTGCAAGGAGTGAATGAGGACAGTTGTCTTCACTATATGGTACCCAGGTTCAATGTGGAAAACCCTACAGCTTCCATTTCCTGGTTGAGGTTGGGAATGTGCCAGTTCCTGCATTTCTGTAGGCAAACAGAATCTTCCTGTTCATCTGGACCTACTGCATGAATGGGGATATGATTCCACTATCTCAAAAAGAAGGGAAATTCTTCCAAAAAACGTAATTAATACACCAGTTAGCATAATGTAATGCCACAAAAATAGGGAAAGGTGGCATTAGGGTTGCTAACCCTAACTCGCCACCCCACCCCCCAAGCAGCAAAAAGAAAAAACACAAGGATTTTGGATCTCTGGAGTCCTGGTGAATCAGTGGTGGGGTTTTCTTTGGGGTTGTCCACCCTAATGCCCACCCCATTCCTTGAGCAAAGAATGTCACACATAATCCAATTGTGTTGCTAACATGTCATATATGAACATACGAAATCGCCAGCAGAAACAGGCAACATGGTCTATCAAGTCTGCCTGAGAGTGCAGCTAGTATGTCATCTTACAGCTGCTCCTCCTGTCCCCATCACCGTATTTCTTCCCTTTACTCTGTCCCATCCACTCTTGAAACTGCCCTCCATCTTACAGAACATCAGATCTTCCAGTAGTGTATTCCACTTGTCCAGTATCCTTTTTGTGAAAAAGTGTCTCCTTAACCCCTCCAAAATCTTTCCCCCTCTAATCTCAGTCCATGTCCTCTTGTGTCCCTCCCTCTACTCAGCTGAAGATCCCTTCTGTGTTAGTCTTGCTAATCCCTTTAAGATACTTGAAGGTCTCAATCATATCCCCCCTGTCCTTCCTCTCCTCCAGTGAGTACATTTTCAACTCTCTCAATCTGTTCTCATAAGGCCTGACCCCCAAACCCTGTATCATATTTGTGGCCCTGCATTGCACCCCCTCCAATAACCTTATGCCCCTTTTCAGGAACTGGTGCCAGAACTGCATGCAATACTCCAGGTGGAGCCTGAAAAATTATCTGTACGGGGCGGTATAACCTCAGCTTGCTATACACTCTAGTATTTTGTTGGCCTGTGCTGCCACCTTTCTTCACTGGGCTGAGTTGTTCATGCTCCCTGTTATGATTACTCCTAGGTCCTTTTCCTTTGTGGTATTTCCCAACTGTACTCCATTCAAGTGATAGACCTTCCCTGCTTCTTTGCTTCAAAGTGCAACGCCTTGCACTTTTTGGCATTGAAACCCAGCTGCCATGTTTCTGCCCACTCCAGCAGTTTAGTCAGGTCCTTCTGCAGCCCCTTCCACCCTTCACTGTCATCAACCATGGCTCCTATTTTGGTATCATCTGTGAACAGGCTGATCTTGCTCCTGATACCATGCAAAATATCAACTATATATTTCCCAAACAGCACCGGTCCCAGTGCAGATCCCTGTGACACTCCATTTGTCACCGCTCTCGGTGATGAGAGTTCCCCACCACTACCGCCCTTTGCTGCCTCCCCCTCATCCACTTTGTGATCCAATTCATTAATTGTGGCCCTGTTCCCACATATTCCAGCTTCCCCCCAATCTCCTATGTGGTATTGAATCAAAGGCCTTGCTGAAGTCCAAATACAGGACATCCACTTTGTGGCCTTTGTCCAGTTCCCATGTCACCAGTTGTAGTATTCTATGAGGTTAGTTTGGCATGATAGTCCCACTACAAATCCATGCTGCTTCTGATCCTGGAGACCATTGTCCTCCAGAAAGCTCATCAGTCTCTTCTTGAGGATGGTCTCCATGAGCTTCCTCATGATCGATGTAAGACTTACTGGCCAATAGTTCTCTGGTTCATCCTTTGAGCCGCTTTTGTGGATGAGTACCACATGTGCCACCCTCTAGTCCTGCGATACACATCCCATGTCATGAGACATACTTCTGTACCTTGAAGAGTGTATCACTATGAGGACCTTGTACTTTGGACTGGAGGCTATAGCTGTGGGAGGGGTGAGCATTAGGGTTGACAACCTCAAAGAAGACCCCACCACTGATTCACCAAGACTCCAGAGACCCCAAACCATAATGTTCTTCATTTTGCTGCTTGGAAGGGTGGGGGTGGGGAGTTAGGGTTGAAAACCTTGACATCATATGTCCCTACTTTTTTGCTTTTGTAGTATTACATTACCCTTACTAGTGCATTAACAAAGTTTTTGCAAAGAAGATATATATATATATATATATATATATATATATACACTTTATTAATGTATCAGTTAGGGGTTAGGGTTGAAGCAATAAAAGTAGGGAAATGAGGTGTTAGGGTTTGGAACCCTAACACTCCACCCATCCCTACAACCTTACCCATCCCCCAACCTCCACACACCAAAACGGTGTTGGGGTGTGCCTGGGTCATTGGGCCTAACTCTCACCCCATTGGTTACTTGGTTAGATGGACAAAAGAAGGCCATAGCCTATCGAGATTGTCCTCCACATGTGTGGATCATTGTATACAGTGCTATTTTAATAACCATTTATCTAGTTTATTTTTGAAGATCATAATAGTAGGTGAATCAACAATATCTCGTGGCAATGTGTTCCATAGTGTAGGAGTTCTAACAGTGAAAAAGTTTTGTCTTTTATTTGTATTGCATTTTTTAATATCGAGTTGTTTATTATGCAACCTGGCTACAATTCTTCTGCTGGATAATGTTAATCCACATTGTTCCATCAGAATGGGAGATTTCATGATTTTAAATAGCTGTAAAAGATCACCTCTTATTCTTCTCTGTTTGAGTTAATACAAGCCTGTCTTCTGTAATCTAGAGTCATAATCTAAATGAGCATAATATGGAATAATTTTCGTGGCCCTGCATTGAATTTGTTCAATTCTATTAATGTCTGATGCTAGGTAAGGACTCCAAAAGGAGGAGACATAATCCATGTAAGGTCTGACATGAGATCTATACAGGGTCATAATACACTGTTCAGACTTAGAAACAAATGTGCTGTTTATCCTACGAAGAAGAGCATTAGCTTGATTGGCTATTTTATTACAATGAGAAGATGAGGAATGTTTATTATTTACTAGAACCCCAAGATCTTTTTCTAAAGAAGATGCTCTAATAGTTATATTATTTAAGGTGTATGCCTGTCTAGGGTTGTTTTTACCCATATGTAAGGCTGCACATTTTGTTACATTAAAGTACATTTTGTTTATGGTAGCCCAATGTTCAATAGATGCAAGGTCTGCTAGTAAAGTTTTTATATTTTCAGCATTGTTCACAGTACCCCCTAATTTGGTGTCATCAGCAAATTTCATAAGAATATTAGGAGAACAAACTTTCACATCACTGATGAAAACATTAAAGAGAGTGGGTCCCAAAACAGATCCCTGAGGAACTCCACTTGTCACCTTACCCAAATCTGACAAGGTACTATTTACCCGAACCCTCTAGGTGCGGCTACTCAGCCAGCTGTTAATCCATGAAACTAATGTTAATGAAAATCCTAAATGAATGAGTTTTTTAATCAGAATGTCATGTGACACTTTATCAAATGCTTTACTGTAGTCCAATAAGATGACATCAGTTGGTATATTTGAATCAAGATTCATACTAATATAATTATAGAATGAAAGCAGATTTGTGGTGCAAGGAAAAACAGTTTTAAATCCATGCTGGGTTGTATCAAGTATTTTTAAGGTTTCCATTTCTGTTTCAAGAAAAGTTTTAGTCTTTCCATTAATTTACAAGGGATAGAAGTCAAGCTAATTGGGTGATAGTTTTCTACTTTAGAATGAGAACCTTGTTTGAAAATGGGAGTCACTATTGCAGTTAACCAATCCAAGGGAACCCTTGATTCATGTAGAGATTTGTTAAAAATAATAGCAAGCAGTAAGGCAATAGTATCTTAACACCCAGAAGAAATTTGGAACATATGTCATCTGGACCAGGACTAGTAGATTTCTTTAACATTGATGATAAATCATAGACATCATTCTGTGAAACCTTAAATTTTGTATGACTTGGGAGGTGTCTATCAAGGAGAATTTGGGATGGGTCCTGAACAAAGACTGATGAGAAATAGTTATTTATGTAAGAAAGCTGAGATGGTTCAGTATAGGAGAATGGGGTGAGAGTTAGGCCTAATGACCCCAAGGCATACCCTAATGCCTGTTTGTGTGTGAAAGGTGGAGGCTGGGTGGGGTGTTAGGCTGGGGGTGTTAGGGTTCAAAACCTAACACCTCATTTCTCTACTTATGTTGCTTCAACCCTAATGGATTCATTAATGAAGTTTTTTGCAATGAATTTCCTTACTTTTTGAGAAAGTGTAATCTTACCCTTATAAGTTTGTGGGTCTATAGTGTGTTGTGGTTGCATCTCCCTGTGGGAGTTACTCCCATCACATTCCCATCACTCCATAATGGTATCCATTGTTCGGCCTGTGCTCCCATCTATCCATACCTGCAGATACATTGTAATGAACTGTCATCTCCCTGTGGGAGAACAGGGTCCAGAGTACTGCATAATGGAGTGTCCTGCATTCCCATTACTGCAAAATGGTATCCATATGTGGGCCCTGCACTCCCACCTATCCATAAGTGTACAGCCACAGCACAGACCTAGAGATATTCCAAGTAACCCTTGTGATGCAAATGGTGCAAAATCTCAGTAACCACAGCAACCTTGGAAAAAATTCCACCGCAGTTGTAATCATGTCCTGGCAACCTGCACACATGCTAAATGTGCACTAAGCTGCATTTAGTGAAAAACCCATATCTCAAACCATTTTCAAGATATAGGCGCTGAAAGGTACTGCATTCACCATAATGTTATCCTATGGGAAATTTCCAAACTTCAAAATCTTATAACTATGGAAGCAATGTAAACTTTATCACTCAAACCAGCAATGTCACATATGTGGGGCAAGCCCTTCCTACTCTAAAAATTTCATCCTGGAATTCCTAACTATTTCTTTGCAGTGTACTGGCAAAGAAACAGTAAACTTAAGAAATCCCTTTTCGTGAGCTGCCAAATTCCCTTTTTGTGAGCTGAATCCCTTTTCACGAGATGTCAAAATCCATTTTCATGATTGTTGGACCAAATGTCCATGCCATAAATCCCTTTTTGTGATGCAAAAAGGAATTCTGAAAGCTTACGAAAAGGGCTTCGGCTCACGAAAAGGGATTTTGACAGCTTACGAAGAGGGATTTGAATTGTCAGACCCGATGGCCCTGCGAAAAATCCCTTTTCTTAAAGCAAAAAGGGATAAGAAGTGAGTCATGAAAAGGGATTTCAAAAATCAAAAACAAACAGTCTGGGTCCACAGTAAAGTAAGCCAAAGGCATAGGTCTGCAGAGAACTTCCACATGAACAAAACACATACAGTGAAGCCCGCCAGGATGAAGAACAGTGTCACAGGTTTACTGCATGACAAAAGGGATTAACTGCCATTGGAATTGCATTGTTTGTTACAGTAACTCTACTGCAGAATTCTACAGTGCTGCACTTCATCCTGGTGGGCTTCACTGTATATGTCTGCAGAAGACATCCCTGGGTAAAGTTATAATGTTTTGTTTGATGAGGAAAAATGAAAACAAGGTGGCAGCTAGCAAAACATGATTTTTTTTTCTCATGAAGAGATATTTAACGAATCTCGCTTTGCAAGCTGTCAGAATCTCTTTTTGTGAGGCCTAAATTCCTTTTCTCACCATGCAGGTATCCAAAAGACTGAACTGAGCATGCTCAGAACCTGAAATTTCAAAATTGAATAACTTTGGAACAGATCAATATTTTTTTACCAACCCAATGCTGGCTTGTTTCTTTTTTTTTCTTGGGGGGGGGGGGGCAACTTCACTCCACTCTGAAAATTTCAGACCAAAACTCCAAATGGTGTGGTCACATCATGATGAGGAAAAAAACAGCCAAAACAGGTGAAAAAAGTGACTTTTACATTTATTTCACTATGTGCTGCTTGAAATCTGCAAATCTGATCAAAACAAAACTTGGTACATCAAGATACCTACCCCATGGGACAGCACATACCAAATTTTGTGCAAATCTGTTCA
Source organism: Neoceratodus forsteri (assembly GCA_016271365.2). Classification (NCBI taxonomy): domain Eukaryota; kingdom Metazoa; phylum Chordata; order Ceratodontiformes; family Ceratodontidae; genus Neoceratodus; species Neoceratodus forsteri. The sequence goes on from CM057459.1 coordinate 63,155,483, forward strand.
ATGGTTGCAAACTGCCTACTCAACCCTAACTGTAGTGGTGCTACCTTGTTGCTGTAAATCTATGTACATATATCTATATCTATATCTATATCTATATCATATTCATATCTATATCTATGTCTATGTCTATATCTATATATATATATATATATGTATATATATATATGTATATATATATATATATATATACACTATATATGTAGAGTAATAGATAACCCACTGTAAGGTGTGTGGGTGCCTGATATACGATGCCTTGGTGTGCTAGACACACGAGGCTGCAGGCCAAGTGTGTTCAACCACCCAGTGCATATACTGACCGTGACCAGACATCCTACAGTGGGTTATCTATCTTATAAAATGACTAAAATGGTTTCAGAGGGGGGTGAAAGTGCAGATTTGCGGTCGTGCTCTGATATACGTGTGGTCATGTGATGTGTTTCAGCCAACCAGCAGTGAGTATTTTCCCTACCTGTTTTATAAATATATATATATATATATATATATATATATATATCATACATACACACACACACACACACACACACACATATATAGATATAGTCACATATATATGCATACATACATACATATATATATTATAGTGGCACGGTAGTGTCACAATGGTTAGGGTTGAGTATCCCATTTAAGGTTAAATCTGAAATTTGGAAATTTAATAACTTTGAAACTGTTAGATGGATTTGTCTGAAATTTGGAAGGAATAGTTTAGTACTATAGACCTTTGGATCTGCCAAGTTTCGTTATGGTTGGATGTACGGTTGCAGAGCTACAGAGCACCAAAAAATGCATAAATTACAGTTTTTTGTGTGTTTCTTTGCTCGCACCTACAGGTCGCACAGTTTGTGTAATTGGTCCAAAACCTTCAGAGAACATGCAACTGGGGTCCTCAGTGTGCCTTTCAAAGATTTTGTGAAAAAATATTAAACAGTTCAAACATTATTCAAAAAAATTGTTCCCCATTATAGTCTAAGGGAAAAGTTAAAATATTTGAAAGTGCTGCAAATTACTCTTTTAATTTCGCAAATCAGCCATCTTGTTTTCAGTTGGTGGTCAGAGAAATGCTTGCCATTTACATTTGGGACCCTCTAAGGACACAGTTCTTGTGTTCACCTAGTCGAGCCCTGAGGATGCTAGCCATGTCTTTTTTGGGGGGTTAAACATCCCAGAAATATGTTTTTTAAAGTTTTTTGTAAACAGTAGTGCCGCAAAGTACTTTTGATTGTGCAACACTTTCATGATTTTATTTGCGAAAGTGTCGTGATTTGCAAAAGTTCTTTGAGACACTATGGCCAAAACAACAGGAAATGTTTGCCACCCTACAGCAAAACAACAGTTTGGTCTTTTGGGCTGAAATTTACAGGGAAGAAAACCAACATCCCACAGATGTGCCTTTTGGTGTTTTGGTGACAAAATATTACAGGGCTGTAAAGTTACAGCATATCAAAGTTGACAGTTTTTCCCATAGGATAATATTACGGCATCTGATGCACCTTTTGAGTCCTGTATCTTGAAAACACTTTGAGATACAGACTTTTTGTAGCAAAAATTCTTAGTGCCCCACTGGGCAGCTATGTACAAAACTAGCCTGGAAAGTCATAAATAACATGACTTTTACATTTTTTTTCTACATCATACGGTTCCTGAGATATAAGCAAATTAGTATTCCAAGTGCTCATTTTCTGCTCCGAGGGCCATTATTATGCATACATTCTTTGTATTCACTGTGCTTCTGAATGCACCTTTTTGGGAAAAAGGTGTGTGCGTTTGCAGTACTGTGACCGTTAGCATTTCCACTTGCGTTTATGTTACTGTTTGCATTTCCATTTACGTCACCGTGTGCATTACCCTTTGTGTTTGTGTTTGCACTTGTGTTTGCATTACTATTACCGTTTGCATTTCTGTTGCCATTTTCGTTGGCGTTTACTTTTGCGTCACTGTGTGCATTACCATTTGCGTTTGCATTTGCATTTCCATTTCTGTTTGCATTACTGTTTCCTTTGCTGTCATCAGTTGCTACTATTACGTTTGTATTTCCAATTGCATTGACCATTACCGCTTGTGTGTCAAGTACTACTTGCATTTCTGCTGGTAGCCTTGAAGCCTTGGCAGCACTTGCTGCCCCATTGCACTACTGCTCCTTTGTACTCCGCCGCCACCACCGGGCTCATGCTCTGTTCCGCCTGTGCCACCACCTGCACTTCACTAGTGCTCTCAGCCACCACCCACTCCACCGTCTGCCAGCATCTGTGCCACTGCCTGCACTCACCACCTGTGCCTGCATTTGTCTCACCATTTGTGTTATCGCTCCATCCTGCACTCACCGTGCACATTTCACCATTTCTGCCTGCATTCTGTACTCACCGCAGCTGCCACTGTTTCTTTACCCCACTGTTGCCATTAATGTTTCTGTTTTTAGCGCTTATTACCGTTTGCATAACCATTTGTATTTCGTTAACGTTTGCACTTCGTTACGTTACTGTGTGTAACTGTTTTCGCTTGCATTAACACTTGTGTTTCCGTGCATGTCTGTGACATTTGTGATACTTGGTCTACTATGGTACTTCTGTTCATTTACCAATTTTCGTGTGACGTCTGCATATGTTTTTTGCAGAATGAAGCACCCAAACATTTATTTTTTGCCACTTGTGCAAAGTCTTAAGCTTGTGCTGCTCTGCCACTATTGAACAGATTTGGATAAGATTTGGCATACATGGAGTGAAATGGTGTATCTACTGTATTTATTTACCAATTTATATTTCACTGGTATATATGGTTTTTGCATAGTGCAGTGCAAAACACTCTGGTTTTGCTATTTTTCTGCACTGTCTTGTGTGACGCATAGTGCAGCCACTATGTAGTTGATTGGGCTGATACTTTGCATGTAGAAAGCCCTTTCCTCAAGGAATATGTCAGTGTTTGTTTGGTGAATACATTTTGTTCTGTTCCAGAGTTATAAGTGTTTGAAGTTGCCCCCCTTCGCAGTTAGAGATTTTTCGACCTTGAGTTCCACCATTTTAAAGCATTTTCGGGTGCGATTTCCGCCATTTTAGGGTGGAAGACTTCTTAAAGGTGCAGAAACTCAAAAATTGAATATCTCTAGAATGCTTGCATTTGCGTTTCCCTTTGTGTTACTGTTTCCTTTGACATCATCGTTGGTGTTACCATTACCATTTGCATTTCCAATTGTGTTACTGTTATCATTTGCATGTTCTTTACCATTTGCATTTTTGGTTGTGCTTCCGTTGTCAATTGTGTTACTGTTTCCTTCTGCGTTGCCATTGCCGTTACCATTTGCTTTTCTTTTTGCGTTTGTGTTACCGTTTGCATTTTTATTACCATTTGTGTTTGCATTTCCATTGTATTTAGCATTTGCATTACCATTTGTGTTTGCATTTATGTTTGTGCTTCCATTTATCCTACCGTTTGCATTATCGTTTCCATTTGTGTCACTGTGTGTGTTACCATTTGCGCTTGTGTTTGCGTTACCGTTAGTTTTACTTTTTTCTTTTACCTCACTGTTACCATTTCCATTTGCATTTATATTACGGTTTGTGTTTTTGCGTTTTTGTTACTGTTTGCATTACCATTTGTGTTTGCATTAATGTTTGCGCTTGTGTTTACATTACGGTTGCATTACCATTTTCTTTTGCATTAACACTTGCGTTCGTGCATGTCTGTGACATAATGGCAATATGGTCTACATGGTATGTCTGTGCATTTACCATTTTCATTTAGCATCTGCTTATTTTTGCAGAATGAGCGTCAAAAATACTTTTTTCGACACTCGTATGAAGTCTTACGCTCGTGCTGCTCTGCAACTGTTGAAGAGATTTGGATAAGATTTGGTATACATGGAGTGGAATGGGGCATCTATTTATTTACCAATTTATATTTCTGTTGTACATACAGCTTTTGTGTACTGCTGTGCAAAACATGCTGTTTTTGTTATTTTTGTGCACTATCTTGTGTAACACATAATGTAGCCACTGTGTGGTTGATTGGTCTGACACTTGGCATGTTGAAAGCCGTTTCTTCACGGAACATGCCCGTTTTTGTTTGATAAATAAATGTTGCTCTGTTCCAGAGTTATAAGCGTTTGAGATTGCCCCCCTTAACAGTGATTTTTTGGCCATGAGTTTCACCATTTTACCACATTTTCGGCCTCAATTTCAGTCATTTTGTGGTGGAAGACTTCTTAAAGGTCAAGAAACTTTAAAACTGAATATCCCTGGAACGGTTTGGTCTTTTCGCATGAAATTTGGAGGGTGTTGAGTGGACATCCTGGAGATGTGAATTATGCTGTTTACATGTTCAGAAACTAATTCGCTGTGGAGATACTGCGTGATGCACTTATCATTTTGCGCATAGCGTTATGCATGGTGCTAGTGGCTTGAAATTTATAGCGTAGGTAGCCCTAGTGGTACGGAGGTGTCTTTCAGTGGTTTGGTTCACATTAGCCTTTGTGCCGTTATCTCAGAAATGAAGCAAGATTCAGACTTTTCGCTACTGTTGGCTCAAATTGCCTTTGTGCTGTTATCTCGGAAACAAAGCAAGATACAGACTTCTCGTTACTGTTGACTCAGATCACTTTTGTGCTGTTATCTCAGAAATGAAGCGAGATACAGACTTTTTGCTACAGTTGGATCACATCACCTTTGTGCAGTTATCTCGGAAACGAAGCGACATACAGACGTTTCTCTATTGTTGACTCACATTGCCTTTGTGCCGTTATCTCGAAAATGAAGCGAGATACAGACTTTTCGCTACTGTTGGATCACATCACCATTGTGCTGTTATCTTGGAAATGAAACAAGATACAGACTTTTTGCTACTGTTGCCTTACATCAGCCTGCCGTTACCATTTCTGTTTGCGTTCCCGTTTGTGCTTACATTTGTGTTTCCCTCACCATTTGTATTATGGTCTGTGCTTTCATTTCCATTACCATTTGTGTTTCTATTTACATTTGCATCACTGTTACTGTTACTGTTAGTGTTTGTGGTTACATTGCCATTAACATTACCACTGCATTTCACGCTTTCATTTGCATCACTGTTACCATTACCATTTGCATTTGCATTACCATTTGCATTACTGCTTATGTTTCCATTTCCATTTGCGTTACTGTAACAGTTACCAATTGCATTTGCATTCACATTTATGTTGGTGTTACAGTTACCAACAGTGTTTGTGTTCAGTCCCTGCTACCGTTACTGTTGGCATTAGCTTTACTGTTACGGTTATTATGCAGACATGGGCAGCATGGTGGGAGTGTGGGGCCCAAAGGGCCCTGTGCTCCCACCACCACATATCATTCATGATTTATAGTACACATTCACAAAAAGAAGGGAAATTCATGGCAAAAAAATCCATTTAATGCATCAGTTAGGGTTGTTCCACAGTGACAAAAGTGAGGAAATTCTGTGTTAGGGTTGCCACCCCTTGCACCCCACACCCACCCTGCCCCCATCAACAGGCATTGGGGTGTGCATTGGGGTCATCAGACCTAACTCTCACCCCATTCTCCTATGCTGCACCACCTCAGCTTATTTACACATGGAATAGGGTGACAGCTAGGGCTGATGATCCCAATGCACACCCTGATGCCCTGTTGGTGGGGAGGGGGTGGGCATGAGTACAGGGTGGCAACCTAACACAATTTCCTCACTTTCATCACTGTGAAATGCCTTAATTGATGCATTAAACTGAGTTTTTGCCATGAATATGTACACATATATATATATATATATATATATATATATTATATATTTATATATTTTTTCATGGCAAAAATCTCCATTAATGCATCAGTTAGGGTTGTTTCCACAGTGACAAAAGTGTGGAAATGTGATGTTAGGGTTACCACCCCACCCCATCCTCAGATACCTAACTCCACATTCCCCCCACCCCACCCCCACACACACATGCAAGCAGTAGAAGACACATCCATCATCATCATTGTCCAGCCACAGTATGATTTCTGCTATCAGAATGCCTTGTGGGTACACACACCCACTTAGCAACCATGGGAGATGGACCCCAGTAAGCATTCTCTGTAACAAACATCAATAACAAGATTTAATCAGATGCCTCTATTTCAATTGTTAAGAAATGATGAAACACACAATATGTTACCTATACATAGCTGTATTGGCAATAAGAGTTTGGATAACTGTAGTAATGTTTGTAGTATACTTTACAAGCAACGTGTGACAGCAACAGTTGTAACATCCAAGGCTAACCATAACATGTTGCTAATGAGTATTTCCAGTTAATGCAGCAGTATTACAACATGTGATGGTGCTAGTTTCATACCTGAGCAATATGTGAAAAGTACTATGTATGTGTCAGGTTTGTCAGTACTGCTACCACATTCCTATGTGGTGGCAGCGATACCTGCAGTGAGCCAATCATTGAATTATGACAAATAAAAAGCAGTATGTAGAACGTTTGTGCAGACTGAGTTTCACTTTATGAAAAAGATATGCCAGCAATAATGTGTCATCATACTGTGCTGGCAGTATAGAGTCGATCATACTGTATTTGTTTTTCATTACATTGTGGTATGTGAAAGCAAAAACCTACCCCAGAAACTCATGAATCATGTGAAATTTTTTTTCTCTACGTCATACGGTTCCTGAGATATCAGCAATTTAGTATTCCAACAGCTAATTTTCTGCTCTGAGGCCCATTATTAAGCATACATTCTTTCTACACACTGTGTTTCTCTGTGCAGCTGATGGGCAAATACAGGGTATGTTCTTCCATTACTGTAACAGTTACCATTCCCACTTGTGTTTCCATACCCATTTGCATTACCATTCCCGTGTACGCCACCGTGTGTGTTACTATTTGTGTTCTCATTTGCGTATGCACTTGCGCTCATGTTTCCATTTCTGTTTACTGTGCCTTTATTTCTGCTGTTAACATTACTATTTGCATTTCCAGTTGCCATACCGTCACCGTGCGCATCACGGTTTGCGTTTCCTTATGTGCTTGCGATTGAATTTGCATTTCTGTTTTCTTTGTAGTTGTTGTTACTGTTACCATTACCATTAGCGTTTACAATTGTGGTACCGTCACTGTGCATGTTATGGTTTGCATTTCCATATGCACTTGCGTTTGCGTTTCTGTTTCCTTTGGTGTTATTGTTGCTGTTACCATTACCATTTGCTTTTACAATTGCAGTAATGTGACCGTGCACGTAACGCTTTGCATTTCTGTATGTGCTTGTGTTTGCATTTCTGTTACTGTTTCCTTTTACCTTATTTCACTTTTTACCATTGCCATTTGCATTTCCAATTATGATACCATGACTGTGTGTGTTATGGTTTGAGTTTCCGTACGTGCTTGCATTCTTGTTTCCTTTGGCATTATTTTTGCTGTTACCATTACCATTTGCATTTTCAATTGCGGTACCATGACTGTGCACATTATGCTTTGCATTTCCATATGTGCTTGTGTTCACCTTTCCATTTCTGTTCCCTTTGGCGTTATTGTTACTGTAACACTTAACATTTGCATCTACAATAGTGGTGCCATGACCATGCACGTTACCAGTTGTGTTTACATACATGCTTGTGCCTCTGTTTGTGTCACTGTTCACTTTGCTGTCACTTTGCACTTGCATTTCTATTAACATTTGCTTTACCTTTTACGTTAGCTTGTTTACACTTGTGATGGGATGAGGGTTAGGGTGAGGGTTAGGGCCAATGAGCCCAATGCACAACAGAGTTTTTTGCCATGAATATATATATTTTTATACACACACACACACATATATTATACTGGCCTGTAGGGCCAGTATAATTAGGGTTGAGTAGCCACATCTATGTTAAATCCAACATTTTGCACTTTAATAACTTTGCAACCGTTTGTCCAATCTGCGTGACAATTTGCATGCATAGTGTGGAATCATAGATCTCTGAATCTGGAATTTTTTGTTCTGGTCAGATTTTCAGTTGTGGAGCTGTGGAGCATTGAAAAGTATGAAAAATCATTAACCTTTTTGAATTCTTTTCTCATCTTTACAGCCTGAACAGTTTGTCTGACTGGTCTGAAAGTTTCAGGGTATATCGGATCTGAGCCAAGCAAGTGCCTTTTGAAGATTTGGTGAAAGCATTTTAGCCTATGGGAAAAAAATGTATGTCCGCGAAAGCAATTTTACTTTTAAAAACTTTTGAGCTATGCCAATTTGTTTCCAAGCTGCTGCCATCTTGTTTTCAGTTAGTGGCAGATAAAAATAGCCAAAATTCAATAATTACTGCCCCTAGGTAAACACTGTCAGCTGTGTTTACCTAATTGAAGGCTGAGGAACACACTGGGGGCATCAGATTTTCAATCTGACCTCAGAAATGCCATTTCATGATCAGGCCCCCATAGTGTCAAAAACTGTGGCAGAAATGGATGCAGCACTTTCACAAAAGTGTCACATCCACTTCTTCCACAATTTCCAACACTAGGAACCTGAAAATGACATTTCTGGGGGTCAAATTGAAAAGCTGATGCCCACGGTGTGTTCCTCAGTCCCTGAGTAGTTAAAAACAACTAGCAGTGTTTACCTAGGGGCAGTAAATAATGAAAACTGTCCCCCGAAGTGTTTCAGCTTCGATGCAGAATTCTGCATCGAAATTTCTGATGCAGGATCCTGCATTAAACTTGTGTCACAGTTACCAATAATGAGGTGCCCAATACCCATGTTGGTATGCCTCCCTCCATCCCACTCCCAGTATCAGATGCCCCCCCAAGCCCACTTTCTTTGCTGATGGAGTTGCACAATCCCCCTGTCTTCAGCATGTATCCTCCCATAAAGTCATGTAGCACTCTGGGAGCCCACCCCAGTGTGCCAGAAAACATAAATTTTTTATGTAACAGTGAAATAAAAACTGTCCCACAATGTCTTTTTTTCTTGTGAAGAAGAAAACAGTCCCTCATCATCTCCCCATTCCCTCTACCCCATCCCCACCCTCCCACTGAGCACCCACCTCCCTGCAGCTCCCCTTACCCATACTCACCTCTGGAGGTCAGAAGCAACAATCTTCTCTGGACTGGGGACACATCTGCACTCTTCAAATATGAACTGCAATCTGAGGAATCAAGGTAAACCATATAATGGGAGTCAATGGGGGAGGTTTCAACTTATGTTGATATCATGGCCAATAGTTGGAATTTTATCCCCACATTTTCAACATGGGGTTCTTGGGATCCCTCCTCATGAACACAGTCACTGCCAGTTTGTTACTTGGTCATGAAAGTTGATTTTGTGGTCACTGCACAGAATCTCCTTTTGGGATTGATTAATGAAATGACAGTTCCAGTGTTCATGGGGGGGGGGGAGGTCCCAAAAAGCGCATCTTCAAAATTTGGTGCAAACATTCAAAAAAATGACTGCATTGTGAGCGTGCATTGTGCAGTTTCTATGCATGCTCATAACTTTTCCAATTTTTTATATTTTCACTCTGGATTTTCAACATTGTCATTTTTTCTCACCTCCATATGAACAGTATAGCTGTCATTTTCCACATCCTGCCTGAAACGTATTTTCACACCTGTGGCACAGAATGGCACAGTCACTGTGTGAAATCAACTTTTGGGATGGATTAACAAAATCACAGTGCCATTGTTCATGAGGGGAGGTCCCAAAAAGCCCATGTTAAAAATTTTATGAAAGAATTCCCAAAAATGACCACATTACGAGGGTGCATTGTGCTGTTTCTACACATGCTCATAACTTCACCAATGTTTAGTATTTTCACTCCAGATTTTCAACATTGACATTTTGTCACACCTCCTTATGAACAGTATATCTGTCATTTTTTACATCCTTCCCAAAACATGTTTTTGCACCTGTGCCACAGAATGGCACGATCACTGTGAGAAATCAACTTTTGGAATGGATTAATGAAATCACAGTGCCAGTGTTCATGAGTGAAGGTCCCAAAAAGCCCATGTTAAAAATTTGGTTCAAAAATTCAAACACTTCACTGCATTATGCACGTCTGTTGTGCAATTTTCTTGTGAAATTCCCCATAGAATAACATTGCGATGCCCATGGCACCTTTTGATGCCCATATCTTGAAAACTGTTCGAGATATGGATTTTTCACTACTTGCAGCTTAGTCCAGTTTTACAAGCATGGATGGAGGTTTCAAAGTCATGAATGCCGTTGAAGTGGAATTTTTTTCATAGCTGTTACGGTTATTGAGATATTGGCAAATTAGTGTTCCAAAGGTTCATTTTGTCCCTGTACTTATGTGTGAGTGGTAGCACAGGGCCTAGAGGGCCCGTGCTCCCACATTTGCATACCATTACACAAAGATTTTCAGAGTTAGAAGAGTTCAGGGCCTGGAGGGCCCATGCTCCCACAACCACATACCAGTTACATTACACTGCATTTACAATGGAACTGGTGTATATTTTTCCCAGTAAACCAGCAAAAAGCATCTATGGAAAACATTACTGAGATATCAACGTCTGCACCACCTTTAGGCACCCGTATCTTGATAGTGGGTCAGGAAAGTGCCAGTACTGTTGTGACACTACCTTTAGTTTCACAAAAGTGCCAGTAGTGTTGTGACACTACCTTTAGTTTCATAAAAGTACCAGTGGTGTTGCAACACTACCATTAGCTTCTCAAAAGTACCAGTAGTGTTGCGACACTACCTTTAGTTTCACAAAAGTACTTTTAGTTTTGCAAAATTACCCTATGTTGACCTGTGGGAGTTTCATGAAAGTTGCAGAACTTCATGGAATTAAAAGCCCAAATGAGCCAGTTTCTTTGCCATTTTATAGCAAAATAATGGTTAGGGCTATTTTAGCTGAAATTTGCAGTGTAGCAAACCCTGGCCTCACAGATGTGCCTTTTGGTGGTTTGGTCACAAAATTGATGATGGTTCCATAGTTACAGTGCTCTGAAGTTGCCATATTTCCCATACGATAACACTGTGGTGCCTGCTGTGCCTTTTGGTGTCTGTATCTCGAAAACTGTTCAAAATACAGATTTTTTGCTGTGGTGACCTTAGTACATCTTTAGGTGGACTAGGCCCCCATGGAGGTTTTGAAGCCATGATTACAACTGCAGTGGGATTTTTTCCTTGGCTGCTATGGTTACTGAGATAATGCAAAATTGGTGTTGCAAGGGTTCCTTTTCATGACTATAGTGGTTTGGTATGTCTCTGTATTTATGTGTAAGAGGGAGTGCAGGGCCTGGAGGGCCTGCGCTCCCACCTGGGCTCCCACATATGCATATCATTATGCAAAAAAAGGGCAGTGCGAGGGGAGTGTAGGTCTCGAGTGGGAGTGCAGGGCCAAGAGGACCCATGCTCCCACAACCACATACCAGTTACATTACACTTTCTCTAAAAGAAGAGAAATTCATTGCAAAAAAAAAACCTTCATTTATGCATCAGTTAGGGTTGATAGTACACAGACAAAAGTTGGAAATTTGGAGTTAGGGTAACCAACCCCTATCCCCCCATCCCCACCCCCACCCTCAACACACCAACAGGATTGGGGTGTGTGTCGGGGTCATCGGGCCTAACTCTCACCCCATTCTCCAATACTGCACCACCTCAGCTTGTTTACATGTGGAATGGGGTGAGAGTTAGGCTGACAACCCCAATGCAGACCCTGATGCCTGTTGATGTCTGGAGGGTGGGGGAATGAGATGGAGTGGTAGGAGTTTGTAACCCTAACACCAAATTTCCAAACTTTTGTCGGTGTACTATCAACCCTAACTGATACATTAACAAAGTTTTTGCACATGATGGGCAGAAGCAGAATATGGAAAATATTCTCACTGCTGCAGAGTGAGGCATGGGTATCCCATGAGTGCTGAAGGCACGAGTGGGATAGCCATGCTTCATGATGCAGGAGTGAGAATATTTTCCATATTCCACTCCTGCACAGTATGTGTGCAATTTATACAATACGCAACAAGTGTTTTTGTATGATTTTGGTATTTAAATATTGTGTCTGAGGTCCATTTTGCTGTTGTTACTTTTTAAGTTGGTGTTACTACTCAGTGATTTGGCTACTGTGTGTGTTAGTCTGCTCAACTGTGTGATAGGGATTGGTGATGTGAGAACAGCTCAAGAAAATCTCTTCTTCGACATTCATTGGTTTCTGAGGACAATGCAATTTTAGTTTATTCATCTGCGGTGCTTCTGAAGATTTAGTAATTAATTTTGAAAAGCTCATTGTACAGAAATACTGTTTTTAGTCAAGTTTTTGTAATTTGTTTTCAATGCTAAATACTGCTCTCAGTGTACTGCTTTCAGCTTCTGGCTTTTTAGAAAATGCAAGTAAAAGTTTTACACTATGCAGGTTGTGTGCAATTAGGTAGATTGATGATTTCATTTTCAGTTTTAAAACAAGTTCCAGCTTGTAGTGCTTGACTGATGCTGCAGTGAGAATATCGGGTGATGAGATAGCTACTATAGGTGTAAATGGATTTATTTTCACTTCAGCTATTTCATCACCCGATATTCTAACTGGGGTGAGAATACATTCTTTTATTCTCAATGAATACACAACACCCCTATTGTATAAATACACACACACACACACACACACACATACATATATTCATTGCTAAAAACTCTGTTACTGAATCAGTTAGGGTTAATAGCACAATGACAAAAGTATGGAAATGTGATGATAGGGTTACCCCCTACCACCCCACCCCCCACCCTCTTCGCACCAACAGATGTCGGGGTGTGCCATGAGGTCATCAGGACTAACTCTCACCCCATTCCATGTATAAACAAGTTGACATGTTACAACATAGGAGAATGGGGTGAGAGTTAGGCCTGACAACCCCATGGCAAACCCTGATGTCTGTTGGTGACTAGAGAGTGGGGTGGTAGAGTGGTAGGGGGTAACCCTAACATCAAATTTCCTTACTTTTGTTGCTGTGCTATCAACACAAACTGATGCATTAACAGAGTTTTTTGCAATGAATTTCCCTTCTTTTTCAGAAAGTGTACTCTAACTAGTAACTGGTATGTGGTAGTGGGAGAGTGCGGGCCATCCAGGCCCTGCACTCCCTTCACGCTGCCCATTTTTCCATAATGGTATGCGTATGTGGGAGCATGGGCCCTCTGAGCCCTGCACCACCACTTACACAAAAGTACAGAGCCAAATAGCAGCCCTGTAGTACTCAAAAGGAACCCTTGTAACACGTATTTGGCAATACCTCAGTAACCGTAGCAACTATGAAAAAAAGTCCACTGCAGTAGTTTTCATGACTTTGAAACCTCCACGCATGCTTAGTTCACCTAACGGTGGACTGATCTGTGGAAAACAAAGAAATCCATATCCCGCACTATTTCCGAAATACAGGGGCCAAAAGTAGCCACAGGTGCCACAATGTTAGGCTATGGGAAATTTCTCAACTTCAGAGCATTGTAACTGTGGGCCTGTTGAATGTTTTGGGACCACACCACCAAAAAGCACATCTGTGGGACTTGGGCTTGCCACTCTGCAAATTTCAGGCCAAAAGCCCCAACTGTTTTGGTGCAGTGGGATGGCAAAATAATTGTTTTTTGGTGGCAAAGTACTGTCACAAATTGCAACAGTTTCACAAAATATAAGCACGACACTGTTGTGATTGGCAAAATATTCACAGCCATTTCTGTCATAATTTGCAACACTATGGCACAGTCTGATCTTCAAAAAGATATTTCTAGGGGGATTTACCACAAAAAAAAAAGATAATGCTGTGATCCTCAGGACCTGACTAGGTAAGGACAACAGTCAGTGTTTGCCTAGCAGATCCCAAATTTAAATGCCATGCATTTTTCTCTCTTGCTAACTGAAAACAAGATGGCCTCTGCATGACAGTAAAAGGGCCATTTGCGACAGTAAAATGTAGTGGTGGCAGCTTTCAAGAGACACATATATTTTTTTCCCCATTGACTATAATGGGAAACTTGTTTTTTTGAATAACTTTTGAACGTTTTAATATTTTGTCATCAAATCTTCGAAAGGCAGATCAATGACACAGACTGCATCTTCCCTGAAGATTTCAGACAAAATGGACAAATCATGGGGCTTTCACCACAAGCAAAGAAATTCACAAAACCATCATTGTTTTGTGTTTTTGGGTGCTCTGCAGTTCAGCAACCGCTCATCTGATCATAACACAGCTTACCAGATCCAGAGATCTATGGTACCAGGCCACACATGCAGAATTTCAGGCCAATCCATCATACTGTGCCAAAGTTGTTAAAGTGCAAAATTTGGGATTTAACATAGAAGTGGACGGGCAACCCTAACTATACTAGCACTACCTTGCCAGTATACTAGATAGATAGATAGATAGATAGATAGATAGATATAGATATAGATATAGATATAGATATAGATATAGATATAGATATAGAAATGTACATATATATATATTATACTGGCGCAGTTGCACCAGTATAGTTAGGGTGAAAGTGCACTTATAGTTAACCTTTCAATGTTAAATCTCAATTTTTAAACCTTAATAACTTTATCATTATGCAACCAAATAACCACAAAATTGGCATGTGCTGTCATGTTGTCAGTGTCACAAGATGTGAAAAGTTTCATCAAATCAGCTTTTACAGTTTCGGAGATATAAAGTAGTCAAAAAATGCAAAAAAAGAATGTGTTTTCCCATAGAATAACATGGATTTTTTTGCTCATATGTACAGCACACACAGAATTAAATTTGTCTCTGATATTTTCAAGGATGATGGGGTGTGTGCCAAGGGTGTGCCTTTGGATGGTATGGTGAAAAAATATATTACCATTTTTGAATTATAATGATTTCTGTGATTGATTCAGGACAGACAGGACAGGCACAGAACAGGCAGTGTGAACTGTATTTTGTAAATACAGTGCGAATGGTAATTAGAAAAAATATTCGTACTGTATTTTGAAAATGTAGTGTGAATGGTAATTAAAAAAAAACATTTGTACTGTATTTTGAAAATACAATGCAAATAGTAATTAGAAAAACTATTCGAACTGTATTTTGCAAAAACAGTCCAAACTGTATTTTTAATTACCTTTCAGTTTAAAATGTTCTCCTGCTGTACATAAGGTTTTTAATTAGTAATGTAGACATGTGATAACTGTGAGAAGTTTTGTGATGAATGCAGGACAGGCAGTTCGAACTGTATTTTGTAAATACAGTGCTAACAGTAATTAGAAAAAACATTCAAACTGTATTTTCAAAGTACCATGCAAATGGTTTTTCTAATTACCATTCACACTGCATTTACAAACTACAGTTCGAACTGCTTGTCCTGCATCTATCACAAAACATTCTTTGCCACCTTGCTGCCACTGCATGGTTTGGACTTTTGGGCTGAATTTTGCAAGGTGGCAAGCCGTTGCACCACAGATGTGCCTTTCGCTGGTTTGCTGAAATAATTGACACCAGTTTCAGAGTTACAGCACTTCAAAGTTGCAAATCTTCACATAGGATAACATTGGCAGCCACAATGCCTTTCAGTGCCTATATCTCAAAAATGGTTCGAGATATGGATTTTTCACTAAACACAGCTAAGCAAGCATGGAGGTGGCTAGGTCATGAATACAACTGCAAAATACACTTGCTACTGTTACTGAGATATTGGCAAATAAGTGTTACAAGGATTGCTTGGCATGCCTCTAGGCCTCTGCTATGTGGCTGCACTTATGTGAAGGACAGGCAGTGTGAACTGTACTTTGTAAATATAGTGGAAATATTAATTAGAAAAACCATTTACACTGTATTTTGAAAATGCAGTGCGAATGGTAATTAGGCCTCAGAGGGCCCACACTCCCACCTATGCATACAATTTGTGCTAAACTGGGAGCACTACACTCATGGGTGGGTGCAAGCACAGGGCCCAGAGGGCCCATGCTCCCATCTATGGAGACCATTTTGCAAACTTGAGGAGACACTTATGGATGGGTGGGTTGGAGCACAGGGCCCTACGCTCCCACCTATGCATTTCACATGACTAACATTTCACTTTCTCAAAAAGAAGAGAAATTAATTGCAAAAAACTCCATTAATGCATCAGTTAGGATTGATTTCCACACCAACAAAAGTGTGGAAATTCAATGATGAAGTTTCAACCCTACTACCCCATGCCCCACCCCCATCCTCCACACATCAACAGGCGTTGGGGTGTGTGTTGAGTACATTGAGCTTAACTCTCACCCTATTCTCCTATACTGTGCCAATTCAGCTTTTTTACAGATGGAATGGGGTGAGAGTTAGGCCCGATGACCCCAACACACATCCTGATGCCTGTTGGTGTGTGGAGGGTGGGGAAGGGGGTGTGGGATAGTAGGGCTGAATCCCTAATGTCAAATTCTCAACACTTTTGTTGGTGTGGAAATCAACCCCATTGATGCATAAAAATATTTATATATATATATATATATATATATATATATATATAGGATATGACATGGCCTGACTGAAGAATATCATATTGATCTTCATGAGGCCAATGACATCATGATATCTCATGAGTTGCGAAGCCATGAGTGAGATATCATGATGTCATTGGCCTCAAGTGAAGATAAATATGATATCTTCAGTCAGGCCATGTCATGTTCTGTTTATACAATGTATGCTTTGGGCCCCACTCAACACAACCCCCAAATGGCCCCTTGATACAATTCTTGACATAGAAATAATGGCTATTCTATCTCAACTGTGCATATCTGTTGTAACACAACAGAAGGCATATGTTATTTAAAAAAAATGTGTGTGGTTGATCTTGCCACCTTAAAACAAAAAAAAAACATGTTCTGGATTACCCAAACACAACTCTGTATTCCCCCCCCCCACCAATCCAACAGATTACATATATTAAATGTTAAAAAAAAATGTCTGATCTTGGCACTGTAAAGGTATTTAATAAATCATATCTGGTTGATCCTGCCTGTATGTTAAAAATATTTAGTAAAAAACATATTCAGTTGATCTCAGCATTTCTGTTTATCTACTGCTTTGTGGAACATAAGCGTGATCGAGCAGTTATCCCCAGGTAGCATGGCGAAGCGCCATAATATGAACCTGAGGCACCTCTCGGATTTCAGAATGAGGGAGTTAGCCACACTTAGAAAAGTTATTTTTTCATTTTAGCCCTATTTCTGAACAAAGCTGTCGAGAATCGATATCAGATGAGCGCAGACCACCCGTACAAAAGTGTACCATGTGTTGCTATGGCAACATACGCTTGCACTTTTGTCTGGTGATCTGAAGCTGCCGACTCACTCGTTCTCCTCTCAGTACTGTCGGCAGCTTCTTTTGAGGAAATAGGGCTAAAATAAGAAAAAAAAAACATTTTTCTAAGTGTGGCAGTGATGACTCATTCTAAAAATCAGACAGTGCCTCAGGTTCTCATATTTATATCGCTCGGCCACGCTACACTTCTGGAGATAGCTGCTCGGTCACATTACGTTCCACGAAGAAGTAGATAAACAGAAGTCACAGGATCAATCAGATATGTTTTTAAATATTTAGTTGTGTAAAAATATGAGCAGATTTGAGAAATGCATGGGGGTCCTGCTGTAAAGAAAAAGCCATGGGGGGGGCGGGTTGCTCATATGGAAAAAGCCAGGCGATATAAAGGGAAAACATTTCACTTTCAATGTGATGATGTATAGGAACATGGAGATATCAATGATATCTCCATGACCTGGCTGAGATAGTACATTGTATCCTGACATTTATACCAAAACATACATTGTATAATATATATATATATATATATATATATATATATATATAGCTATATCTATACATATATAGTGGCACTATAGTTAGGGTTGCCCAGCAACTTCTATGTTAAACCCCAAATATTGCACTTTAATAACTTTGCAACCGTTCAATTGATTTACCTGACATTTTGCATACGCCTTTTGGTACCATAGATCTCTGGATCTGGCAAGGTTCATTCTGGTGGGTGGTCTGGTTGTGGTTGCAGAGCTGTGTAGTCTAAAAAGAAATTTGAAATTTACCATTTTTGTGCAATTTCTTTGCTCTGGGCTATGGCTAAAACAGTTTGGATGTCTGGCCTGACATTTTTAAGGTATATGGGGTCTGGGGCACTGATGTGCCTTTTGAAGGTTGGGTGAAAAAATAATAATTGATTCAAAAGTTATTAAAGATTTAAATTTATGATTATATCCTCTTGGAAAAAATATATGTGCTGTGCAAAAGCACATTTTGCTTTCACCAAAGCACCTTTTAGTGCCACAAATGGGTTTAGTACTGTCATGTGGTACCATCTTGCTTTCAGTTAGTGATGGAGAAAAAACATTGTAATTCAAAAAATAATTCCTGTTGATTAACACCAACAGTTGTATTTACCTAACTGAGGCCCTAGTAACATGATCCTGGCTTCAAATATTGTTGTTTCTTTGTCACTTCACTATAACTAAACAGTTTGTAGTTTTGGACTGAAATTTGCAGGGCAGAGGGTTTGCCCCACAGATGTGCCTTTTGCTGGTTTGGTGATAAAATTTTAATTGGTTCCATAGTTATAACATTCCAAAATGTAGAAATTTCCCATAGGATAACATTGTGACGGCCGTGTTAACTTTCGGCTGCTATATCTCGAAAATGGTTTGAGATATGGATTTTTTGCTAAATGCAGCTTAGTACACCTCAAGCACACATTCAGGCTGCCAGGTCATGATTACAACTGCAGTGGAATTTTTTGCAATGTTCATATGGCTACTGAGATATTGCGCCATTTGCATCACAAGGGTTCCTTGAAATTTTCTAGCTCTGTGCTGTGTCTCTATACTTATCAGTTGATAGGAGTGCAAGGCCCTATACCATTATGCAACAATGGGAGTGCAGGGCCATCCATTATGTAGTACTGGGAGCACAGGGCCCCAGAGGGCCTTGATCTCTCACAGGAAGATGTGGGTTAATTACAATGTTGCTACTCTTATGGATAGATGGGAGTGCAGGGCCCTATGGGCCCTATGCTCCATGCCGTTCCACAAATGGATGCCATTATGGAGTGATGGCAGCATGATGGGTCCACTTTCTCAAAAAGAAGAGAAATTCATTACAAAAAAAAAAACTCCATTAATGCATCGATTAGGGTTTCTATTAATGCAACAGAAGTTTGGAAATTTGATGTTAGGGTTAACAACCTTACCACCCACCCCCTCACTCTGCACACACCAACGGGTGTTGGGGTGTGCCTTGGAGTCATCAGCCCTAGCTCTCAACCCATTTTCCTATACTGCACCATCTCAGCTTCCTTAGAAATGGAATGAGGTGAGTGTTAGGGCTGACAACCCTATGGCACACCCTTATGCCTGTTGGTGTGTGGAGGGGGGGGTGTTAGGGTTGTTAACCAATTTCCAAACTTTTGCCACTGTAATAGAAACCCTAACTGATGCATTAACGGAGTTTTTTGTAATGAATACATACATATATATATATATATATACACATGTACACACAAACACACACACATATGTAGTAAACAGTACACACACACACACACACACACACACCCTTTACAGCACAGGGACTCACTACCTTTCATCACAAATGGTGTCCAGCTGAGATGGTGAGATGAGGGCTGTGCTGGTCACCTTATGGGAACCCATGGTGCTGGTGACAGCAGTAAGGTGCGGAGGTGGCAGGATGGGTTGACCAGTAACTATGGTGTGGGTGGGGTGGATTATAGATGCCAGGGATGGAGTACACTAGTACAGGGATGCTCATTGTTTGTAAAAAAAAAAACAACAATCAGTTATGTCCCGCTGACCCTGGCAGCAACCCTACTCCCACCCTCTACCCCAGCAACCAATTCTTAATAGGAGAAGGTGACAGGCGCTACCCTCCCTCCTCCATGGCTGTCCACCTCTCATGTATAAAATCACTTGAGCTCTTGCTTTCTCTATAGTAAAGCAATTTTACTATAGAGAGAGCAACAGCAAAAGCACTTTCATTCATGAAAGGCAGACAGTCATGGAGGAGGGCAGGTTTGTGCCAGTTACCTTCTCCTATTAAGAATAGGGTGCTGGTGGGTGGAGGGTAGGAGTAGGGTGCTTCTAGGGGCTGGGGAGACATAAGTGACATCTTTTTACAAACAATGAGCTATATAATAAGAAAGATGGTGGTCAGCCCTGGAGATGAGTGGGTTGTGCTGGTCATCCATCAAGGATTTAATATTTTATAATTAAACATAACAAATTGTGGGAGTTGGGGGTGAGGATGGTAGGATTGGATTGATGATAGAGGGTGTGGGATGGGGGTTACATTTTACTGTTTTTGAGGGGCTATAAGGGGGAAGGCTCCTCTTTTATTTTTTGTATTTTTTTTTTTTTTTGTAGCTGGCCGAATACTCTTTCCTGAATTTGAATAGTTCCCTATTTGGGAAAGGCTTCTGAATACTCGGAAGCCCTACTATTTGTGGTATTCTGGAAATAATATTTGGCTTCTTATCAGCCCTAATATCACCCATCTTTATTTTGTTTAGATAACATTGTGAGAGCATGCTTCCTTACAAAACAGTTTCCCTAAATGTATATGGCTCTCCTAATAATAACAAAAAACAAATAGCAGCATCAGGAATAACTGCTATGGGGCTGATAAAATATTGGCAACATTATACAGAGAGAACAACACCCATAGCTAATGAGAATACAATCCAATGGTATAGTACAAAAAATGTTTATTATACAAAAGTGCAGACACATACCAGGACAACACTAGAGATGGCTAAAAAAAAACATCGGACAGGAGCTGTAGAAAAGCAGTGAATAGTCACCAAAAACTTACATTTTTACCTGAATACTTTGAGCTGACTAAGAGTTAGAGACCACTAAAGACAACCATTAATAAACAGTGTGCTTACGTGATATCATTGTGCACTTAACCAATCAGAGAAAATCAAGTGACACATAAAAATGTCAGACTTGGTCTTAGCAGGCCTGCATTACAAACATCCAATCCAATAACTCCTGTAATAAACAGAAATAGATTCTGAACTATTGAAACAAGGTAAAGGCAGATATTGCCTTTCTGCAGGTCATGCATCTCCAGCAGTTAGAAGAAGATACGCTACTTAGATTGTGGGTTGGCCAAGCTGAACATAGTTGCTGCAATAAGAAAAAGAGAGGTACAACAATACTAATAAGAAAAGGGGGCAAGTTTGTTAAGGATTTACATATCTCTGATCCTGAATGGAGATTTCATATTTTAACAGCGGTACTAGATAATCATAATATCATATTTTGTCATATCTATGCACCCCATTCAGGACAAAGTAACTTTTTTAATTCTTTAGCAGTCAGTCTTGGTAACTTTCCAAACCATGGATTGATAATTGGGGTGCCTTTAATGAAGTGCTTGATCCAGTTTTAGATAGAAACATCCAGAAATCAATTCTTTCAGGCACTCACTCTAGAATAGCCTTCAAAAAATTGATAGAGGATCTGTGCCTGTTACATTCTTGGAGGTTGTTTCATCCACAAGGAAGAGGTTTTTCCTTTTTTCTAACAGGCACCAAACATTTAGTAGAATTTACTGCATACTAATTTCAAAACAACTAGTTAATCCCTTAATAGAAGCATATACTCTATAGAATCCATCTTTATCTTGAACTATTGCCTAGTACACATTAATATAGGAACAGGACAAAGGCAGCAGAAATCTCATAGATGGAGGTTTCATGTTAGTTTAGCAAAAGAAAAATACCTTCAAGATATGATCAAAAAGGAAAGCAAGGAATTTTTTCAAATGAATAATAATAATACAGAAACTTCTCAAGTGTGTATATGGAAAGCATACAAGGCCTTTATAAGGGACAAAATCATACAATATGCCTCTATTAAAAAGAAAGAAAGAGCTAAACTCTTAAGTGGTAAGGAAATAACTAAAAACATTGAAAGTAGTTTAAAAAAATGGTACAACTTAGAAATATAGAAACATAGAATTTGATGGCAGATAAGGACTGCTTGGCCCACCTAGTCTGCCCATTTAAACTTATGACAGACACACTGCATAGGTTAACCTTATTGAAATATGAGATAAACAAAATTCTTACACAGAAAGCTGAATACACAGGGCTTGAATCTCAAAGAGGGCTTTGATTGGCGCAAGCTGTGGCAAACAGCAGTTTGCACTGAAGCCCAGAGCGCCAGTGACCCTGCACCAGATTCTGGTACAGGATGGCTCCTGGCACCTATGTCCCCACACCTGCAGCACCTTCTCCTGTTCGACAAATATACGGTGCATGGGATGGATTTACCGCAGGCTCCCTGCAGCTAAGGCAAGCAACCCCTTCCCTCCCCGATCCCTGAACTCACCCATTATTAAATATAGATATATTTTCCTATCCCTAGTGATCTAGTGGCCCTCCCTCCCCAATCCCCAAACTCACCCATTATTAAATATAGATATATTTTTTCCCATCCCTAGTGGTCTAGTGGCCCCCTTACCAATCCCCAATCACTCCCACTATAATATATATATAATTATATAATTTTTTTTTCCCATCCCTAGTAGTCCAGTGGCCCCCCTTCCTGATCCACGATCATTCCCATTATAAAATATATATATATATATGTCTCCCATAAAAAACAGGAGTGGGCAGCTCAGGACACACAGAACAGAGCCAGAAAAAAGGAACCACTACAGCACAAGAAGGATTCCAGCTCAGACATTAAAGGAAACGTAAACATCCACTATCGGTATACTATGAAACTTGCATTTTATTCATTGAAAATGCAGGTAAAAGACAATGTTATTTTGGGTACATACAAAAGGTAGCACCCTCATAAAAAAGCAGGGAAAGATCGTCAACATTTCACATTACTCTGACGCTTTGTCAAGATGTCAGCCAAATCCCTGTAACCATTTTAAACCCCCTTAATTAATCAGTTAAATCTGCTAGTCACATGAAGTGCACAACACACAATATACCTATCTACTATACATATAAATGAATCCCATGAAGCACCACTTGATTATTTAAAAAGACAGTCATAAATAAGGAAACAATATATACAAAATGTACAAAATTACACTAATAAATAATCTCCTGATTGCAACTAAAACACATCTCAACCATATGCATTTTTTAACTATCTGCACTTTTTGAGGAAAGGATCCAGCTGGAAATGATCATTTAGTCCAGGAGACTTACTAGTATCAAGCTTGTATTGCCAAAAGGTTTTTTATACAGAGAAGTTTATTGTCCAAATCCTAAAATTATGTCCAGGACCTGATTTTTAACATGAAGTCCCAAAGCATTTTCCATCTGGCATGCCTTAATATTTATACATCTCAAGTATTCCAAGATCCTTAGTTTAAACTTATGTGTAGTCTTCCCTGCATAATAACTGCCACATACAGGCTGCAACATAAATGAATGCTTCCGTTGTACAAAAAATAAAGGATTTTATCCTATGTTTTTCACCTGTCCTAGGTAAAATCTGGTCTCACCTGTATGTGAATGCATGCCAGACAGTTCCCACATTTGAAGTTTCCTAGGGGCAACATGGATCCTCTTTTGTGTTCTTTACCATGAGAGCTGTGCACAAGTAGATCTGCAAATTATTTCCCTTGCAATAAGTCACTCTGGGTCCTTCTTGTACTAGTTCTCTCAGTTTTGATACTACATCCAGTATATGCCAAATCTACTTCAGAATCTCTTCAAGATAGGCAGCCTGCATACTAAAAGTTGTGATCAAGTTAGGAACCACACAGTGACATAGTTTACTTTTTTTTTTACAAATAGCTCTGACCTGTTCATTTTATCTACTTTGTCTATTGCATAGTTAATACATGTAGCACTGTATCCTCTCTGTTTGAACCTTCTGGTCAAAATGTTTAAACCCCTCTCCTAAGCCTCCACTGTGTTGCAATTGCATTTGAGACACATATATTGCCCCACAGGGTTATTTTTAGCCACATGTTTAGGATGGCAGCTGTTAAAGTGCAGAATGGCATTACGGTCATGCTTTTCCTGTGTAGGTCAGTGGACAGACCATTCTGCTCATTCTTGTAAATAACTAAATCAAGAAATTCATCCTGTCCTTCAAATCAAATCATATTTTATTTATAAAAAGTGCATTTCTTACAACCAAGGCACTTGTGCACAATAAAACAAATACAATAAATAATCCTACCAATAATCATTACTGGCTGTCACTGTGAATTTTAGATTTGTGTTAGAATATTCAAAGCATTCCACTAATCTTTCTAATTCCAACATGTCACCCTTCCAAATTAAAAACACATCTTCAATAAAACACTTGTAAGAATCAAGCTGTTCATAAAATTGATTTTTGTACATCATAAATAACACTGTATACTCTTTCTGACAAGTAAATATTGGCATCATTTTTTGCAGTACCTTTCACCCGATGGTGCATCTATGAATTATATATGAAAACATTTTTTGTCTGTACCATTTCTGCTATATCAAGTGAGAACATATTGAATTAATTGCTGTATGTAGTATTCCTACACAAAGACTCATGAATTGCTTGTAATTCACTATCATGTGGAATGTTGTTACAGTATATAAAGATTATATAAAAAGTATATAAAGATTGTATGTCAAGCATTATCAACATCCATTCTTGTTCCTCCTCCATATTTTCAATCAGTTCCAGAAGTTGTGTAGTATCCCTTAGGTATGCTCTATTTATAAAAAGTGCCTTTCTTACAACCAAGGCACTTGTACACAATAAAACAAATACAATAAATAATCAGCGGTCACGATCCAGCCATAGCACCTCTATGGTGCAAGGGGCCTGATCCACCTACCCCCCCCAAAGAGATAGATAAGGTACGACACTTGAAAAATTGCCATGATTTCTCTGGGCTGTGTGAACACTGAACCGGATCATCACTTGCAATTTGCTGTTTTCAATTTCAGCACCTTCTCAGGGTAGGTCTAGTGGCTCTACGCCTGTGTAGAGCTCCCTGATTGGCTGGTCTCACTCCTGAGACAGGAGCACCCGAGACATGTGTTAATGTAAGCCTACATCCCTGTACTCGCTTCTAATTTATATATTTTAATTTAGCCTGTTCTGCTCGGCCTGTGTAAAGTAACTTACCATTCCCCCCCACTGCGGTTTCTCTCCAACTGTGTGTGCACTGATTCAGTGCTAGCTCTGCAAACTTCCCCTTGACTTTTTTCCCCCAATTAAGCTTTCACTCTGTACACTGCCTTGAACTGAGTTTGTAAAAAAGTTTTACTGGCTTTGTTAATATATATTTTTTTAATCCTATTTAAGACTGTACTGGGTTTATATGCTTACTGCTATGGACTTAGAAAATTCAGTGAATTGTAAAATCTGTGTAGCCTCTGTCTTGAGCCTAAGGCTTCTGCCTTTGACTTTCATTCTTAATCATCTTTCTTTGTCCCCCTGTCCTCCTCTGTCTCTGTTCTGACCCTCCTGCCCTCCCCCATCAGTCTGTTCTTTTGTGATTGTTTAGGATTCCCGAGTTAGCCAGCACTTTGCCTCTGTCTGAGACTGCCCCCTGACTTCTCTTTCAAGTTGATGCTCAGCTCTCTTTGTGTGTCTCGGCTTAGACATCTCCCCCATCTGCTCCTATTTAATCTGCTGTCTCCTTCCTTACAGGTGCACTTGCCCCCTTGGGTAGCGGTCACGATCCAGCCATAGCACCTCTATGGTGCAAGGGGCCTGATCCACCTACCTCCCCCCCCCAAAGAGATAGATAAGGTACAATGCTTGAAAAGTTGCCACAAATTCTCTGGGCTGTGTGAACGCTGAACTGGATCATCACTTGCAATTTTCTGTTTTCAATTTCAGCACCTTCTCAGGGTAGCGCTATTGGCTCCACGCCTGTGTAGAGCTTCCTGATTGGCTGGTCTCACTCACCTGAGACAGGAGCACCCGAGATGTGTGGCTTAATGTAAGACTGCATCCCTGTACTCGGCTTCTAATTTATATATTTTAATTTAGCCTGTTCTGCTCGGCCTGTGTAAAGTAACTTACCATTCTCCCCCACTGTAGTTTCTCTCCAACTGTATGTGCACTGACTCAGTGCTAGCTCTGCAAACTTCCCCTTGATTTTTCATCCCACCCCTCCCTCCCAGGCCTCCTCCCACCCCTCCCCATCCCAGGCCTCCTTTAAATGCACACAGTCTCCGCCCACTCCTATCTGATGTTTTAATTTATTGGTTACTTACTGTCAACAACTGCAATTCCTCCCATCCCTTTTTGCAACTAAGCCTTCTAGCAGCTTTCTTTCATTCTGTCTTGCTGAGGCATACCATTTTGGTACTTTAGGTTTTCTTATTGCTGACTAGCATATCCTGTCTTGCTGTCTAGCATATCCTGTCTTGCTAAGGCACTATTTTACTTGAAAATTGTACTACAAATTACTGAACTATGACTGATTTGCCAAAAAACTGTGTTTATTGTCTAAAAATGTTCCCAGCAACCAAGTGTTACAGCCCCTTCATGACTTTGTAGCTCTCTCCAGACTGCAAGGTGCCAAGGAAATCACAGGCTTTTCAGTTGCTAATTGAGCTGTTTTCGCTCAGAGTGCTAGCCTTTGTGTTGCCCCACTATTAATTTGAGCTACTCTTTCCTTTCTCTAGCCGAGAGTGGTATACATTTATCTTGCGTTACTCCATTTTTAAACTTCCCCAAACAGTCACATACGGAACAACAACCCCTGGGACCTATATAACTTAGATAGCAGAAGCTACTGCAGTACACTCCTTACTTACATAAAGGGCAACCATGACAGGCCTTGTTTGGCTATGCTTATTCACCAGCCTTTGTATAATACCCTATGTAGTTAGACAACCTGACAGAATTGATTCCAACAAAGGTGCATGCTCTACCATGCTAGTCTCCCCATATACCAACACTATGAACAAATTATGCTGCCACTGTACACCTTTGATCCCCTCACAGTTTGTGGAATCTCCTCGAAGTGAAACTGCTAACCAATATCCTCTACGTGGTCCTATACCCTATCCATTCAAACTAGGTATGGCTTGGTGCTATTCTGCATGGATCCTAGGATATGTATCCGTAGGGCAGCACAATAAGATGATTCAGTCTTTGGACCCATATACTCAAACCTATACCAGACGTAGAAAGACTAGTGCCTTTAAACTTCTCCTTGCTGCCCTGAGGAAAACTGTGCTCCTTCTACTCCTGTGCTCAGGTGACGTCAAGCTTAATCCTGGCCCTATGAAAGTGCTCTCATCTCCTTCTGAACTCACAACTTTGAAAGGAATTAGCTTCTTGCATACTAAAGTGTGTAGTCTTTTAAAGAAGTTCAATTCAGTCCAGGCTTGGATTAGTCATACTGCACCAGATGTACTCATGCTTTCGGAAACATGGCTCCGAGCGTCCACCCCAGACAGAGAGGTAAACATCCCTAACTACCTCCTCTTCAGAACAGACAGGCAGACCAGGGGTGGAGGAGTAGCCATTTATGTTAAAAACAAATTCTCAGTATCCGTATTAGATGCTACCTCCTTTGCCTATGGATTTGAATGCCTGTCTCTTAAAGTCGAGCTTCCCCATCAGTGGCGTTCCACATCATAGGCTGCTATAGACCTCCAGCAGCAGGACCGCAACTTTTGACACACCTGTCATCCCACCTGGATATTACCCCAATGTACACAATCATACTAGGTGACTTTAACTATGATTGGCTGACTAACGTCTCGTTACCCCGAAACAGTTCTGCGACTCTCATGGGCTCACTCAACTTATTACTGAGCCTACTCACATCAAAAAAAAAATCCAATGAGAAGCACCCTCTTGGATGTTCTCCTTGTTAACAGACCTCATTCCTTTTCCCATGCTGGTATCCTCTTAGCGGATGTTAGTGACCACTGCTTTATTGGTGGCATGACAACTGTTGCCAAACCTCTATCTACATCAAAGTTTTCCACTAAAAGATCCAGATGGAACTTCAATCCTATTGCATACTTCAATGATCTAAAAAACTCTTTGCTATGGCAGAGTTTCTACCTGGCTAAGTTAGTGAGCGATGCCTATTACATTCTTCATGAAATCATATCCAGCGCCCTAAACAGCCATGCTCCCCTGGTTAAAGCATGAATAAAAGCCAGAACCTGTTGTTGGTTCTCACTGGATGTGAAGGATGCCTTACTCAAAAGAGATTACCTCTGGAAAAAGGCTCGTAAATCTCGTGCCGAGGCAGACTGGTGTCTCTTCAGGGCATCTAGAAACATCTGTACTAAGTTGGTCAGAGAGACCAAAGCCAACTTTTATCAAATTGAGCTACTCTTTGTGTCAAACTGCCCTATCAAGTTCTGGTCCACCATAAAATAGCTATCTGTCCACTCTCCAGGAAGTGCACTTCCTTCCAAAATTACCACTGATAATATTATCATTAACAATAAATTAGAGATACTGCAGGTTTTCAAAAATCACTTTGCAACTGATGGCCTGGCATTTGATAATATACCTGTAAGTAGCCTTTTTCCTCAGATTAACACCCAGCCTTCAGAACTAAATAGCAATAACATGGACTTCTCCTTTTCACCTACCACCATAAAAGAAGTTGAAGATCTTCTACGACTAGATACTAAAAAAAGTGCTGGGGCTGACTCCTTCGACCCATATTTCTTGAAAATAGCATACCTTATACTTGTTACACCTATAACACACCTATTCAATCTGTCCCTAGCACAAGGCTCCATCCCCTAGGCATGGAAAACTGCTCACCTCATTCCACTGTTAAAAAGCAGAGGACCCCTGTGACCTAAATAACTATAGACCAATCTCCCTGCTTCCCATACTTTCAAAACTTCTGGAAAAAAATTGTGGATACACAGCTGAGATCTTTCTTAGTCAATGCTAAACTACTCAGACCAATGCAGTCTGGCTTTAGAGCTAAGCATAGTACAATTACGGTACTGGCAAAAGTTACTAATGATTGGCAACGGGACCTAGACAACAAAAAATGTGTTTGTGTCATGTTTCTGGACCTCAGTAAGGCTTTTGACACTGTCGACCACTGCCTGCTCCTTTCCACCTTAAAAACTATAGGCATTGGCTCAACCACACTGGGATGGTTCCAAGACTACCTTTCTGATAGACAGCAACAAATTAAGGCTGATGGAGAGATTTCTCCACTTAAACCGATAAAAAGAGGTGTCCCCCGGGCTCCATACTGGGCCCATTACTGTTTGCCATTTATATCAACAGCTTGGACATAGGCATCAAAGATGCCAGTATTCACTTGTTTGCTGATGACACAGTGCTCTACTTAAGCTGGGAATCTCCTGAAGCAGCCTGCGCTGAGTTACGAGCTGACTTTAATACTCTGCAGTACCAGCTCCTTAGCAATAAGTTACTACTAAATGCAAAAAAAAAACAAGGCCATTCTTTTCTCACCATCAGGCCCAGGGGCTTACTCTGCTGTTGCTAGTCCATTACCATCAATTTCTACCTTATTAGGATAAAAACTTGAATTTGTGACTACATTCAAATACCTTGGTATTTGGCTAGACAACAAACTCTCTTTTGTGGAACACACAGAAGAACTGCTGAAAAAACTGAGGCAGAGACATGTTCTTTTTTCAGAATTAAACACCTCATGACCACAGATGCAAAAAGACAGCTTGTCCAATCTACATTCCTTTCATTAATTGACTACACTGACTTCATTTATGGCCATTGTCCTGCCTCATATCTTGCAAAACTGGATGTATTATATCATAGAGCACTGAGATTTATAACTGGCCTCCTGTACTCCACACATCACTGCTCTCTATACACAGCCATAGGGTGGCCCTCCCTTCAATACAGGCATTATAGAAATGCTGCCCTATGGACGCTCCGAGCCCTTACCAACAAACTCCCACAATACATTGTTGACTGTCTCCCCCTTAGTCCTATTAGAAACTATGCCTTAAGAAGTCAATTGCAGATTTCTTTGAATGTCCCAAGGGCCAACACTCGCTTTGGAAGGGCTGCCATAAGCTATGCCCTGCCTACTTCCTGGAATAGGATACAAAAATCATTGAGACTTAACTCACCTGTCAGTCCTGCCTTCTTTAAGACCCTCTATGACAAAACATTTGCTGAAATCTGTAATTGCTTCTATCACTCCTACAGCTTGACTATTGTTCCTCTCTTCTTCAACACTAGTCCCAGCTGCTTATCCAAATCAGCCCTTGTCACTACTACTCCCCCCTCCTCTGCCTCACTTGCCCTTAGCACCCTTTGCATCCCTCTTATTCACCACCCCCCTTCTTCTGCATTTACCCAAGGCTTACACACTGTTATGCGCACCTCCATAGCTTAGGAATTTCCATCCAGGCCTGTAACATGTTTCTGCTGGACAGGAATATAAATAATCTTTCTTTTTTTTTCTGTGGTTTGTATATGACATCCATACATCCTGTGGGAACTATATATATATATATATATATATATATATATATATATATATATATATATATATATATATTAAGTTCAGGTTGTGTTATGTATATCTTTCTTGTACATGTGACTTGGAATGTAAATACTCTGCTCCTATCAGTATTGTAAACATGTTATTCCTTTTGTATTATGTATATTTATATGTAACTGTACAATTTTCCCTGCCAACAGCAGGTCCACCTTGTAAATGAGCTTGCTCAATGGTGATCGCCTGGATAAACAAAGATTTGATTGTTTGATTGATCATTGTTACCTCCTTAATATTTGTATCAATAAACTGAGTCAACAACCCAGTTAGCGAACCTATACTTGACACTATAGGTCTCATGGGAGGCTACTATATGTTACAGTTCTGTCTGGATTCTGAACTGTCTGTTGTGTTATAACCACATTTAAAACATCATCTTGCAAAATCACATCAATTTGTTTCGTAAACCTCACTGATCTACAGAGATGGTACAATAAAATTCAAAATTACTAAGATGTTCTGACATAGCAGTTTCATACTTAACTTGATCCATCACCACAATGGCTGCACCCTTGTCAGCAGGTCTGATGGTGATGGTTTGATATTCTTGGAACTGTTTAATCACCTGTCTCTCTTCTTTAGAACAGTTGTTCAAGCAGGAGGAAGGGAACATTGTTTAACCAGAAGTAGCACACTAAGCCAAAGCTTGTTTTCAGATGTGACCTAGGAGCACAAGGAAGTTAAGTGACTTGCTTAGGATTACACAGTATGCACCTAGGTGGCTGTGGGATTCAAACCCAGGTCTTCAGATCTGCAGCTCAGAGCCTTAACCCACTGTAATATACTGCCTCCAAGATTACAGTTGTAATACCTTAGTGATGGTCATTCTTTATTCAAGTTAACAATGTCCCATCCACGTCTTCAAAAATACATTCACAGTGTGATTTATTATTAATACAAAATTAGACTTTTTTCCTCCATATGGTCTCATTTGTCAGTGGGTCCATCTCCATATTGGAATCTCTGTTACCCTGTGTCTCATTTGCCATTTCCTTATAATACAAGATTTTCAAATTGAGCTTATGTGTATAACAATTCAAATCAACTATTGTGCCAAATTCATTCAGTGGAAGACTAGGTTTGCTGGCAAAAAGCACCTAGCTTCACCTGAGCTCTTTTCTTCTATGTTTGCTTGAAAGGACAGAGCAAGGAGTAATAATTATCAGAACAAGGAGAAACATTAAAACTTCTTTTGGCTAAGCAGATTTACTGTTGTGCTACTATTTTGTTTTGTGCTTACAGGTTGTGTGTACAGGTTTTGTTACTGTTTTTTTTGCTTATTGATTGCTGCTTTATTGTTCTCTGATTCACATTGTTTTTTGCAGGGTATATTTTCTGTGAAATTGTTACAAGGTGTGCCTACAGGTTTATTATTGTTTTGTGCTAACAGATTACTGCTTTATTTTCTCTGATTCAAATTGTTTCTTTGCAGGGTATATTTTCTGTTAAATTGTTACAGGTTGTGCCTACAGGTTTTTGTTACTGTGTTGTGCTTACAGGTTTTACAATTCACTGCTTTATTTTTCTCTGGTTGAAATTGTTTTTTGCAGAGTATATGTTCTGCTAAATTGTTACAGTGGTTGACACTGTTTTGTGCTTACAGATTGCTGCTTTATTTTTCTCTGATTCAAAGAGTTTTTTGAAAGGGATATTTTCTGTTAAATTGTTGTGCAGGTTGTCTTGCTGAAAGAAAGAAAAACACTCACCATGGTGGTGGGTCAGAGCTGTAGCTGATTTGTTTCTGGAGGGTATGGACTTAGTCCCACCCACCCCAAGTGCATCATTTCCTTTATATCAAGGTTTCTGACATCACTTCCCCAAAAGGGCAAAGAACATACACCTGTCATAACTTCAATAGCCCAGCACACTGTGTAGGGGGTAAATGCACACACACACACACACACACACACACACACACACACACACACACACACACCTCACACACTAAAGAAAAACAGGAAGGTAGAGAGATATATGGGGAGTGGTGCAATGCACTGGCAGTGGGGTGGCAGTCTTTCTGGAGATGTTCTGGAGGCTGCAATGCTACCCTATTTGCAGGCACCTTTCTGGTCTGAGGGAGGAGGTTGCACATCTCCAGATCAACCTGGTAAGGATTCAGAAAACCTCCTCCCCCAGCCAGGGACCATCAGATCCATTGCCACTGCTTCAGAGGCTGCAAAGAAAGAGGAGTGGTTGGACCACGGTGGGCTCAGAGAGGGTGAGGGTGGTGGATCAGAGGTGCATCCCTCCAGCTGTACCTCTCTACAATTCATACACCATTCTGGCAGAGTGTGGTTCCTCTTTGGAGACACCCACAGTGGAGAACAAGGAGGATATGGGGAAAATCCACAAAGGAGACACAAAAGAGGGTGGCACGAGACTCCACAAGGGAAGGAGACAATTCCTGGTGGGGGACTCACATGTTAGGATGGTAGAACTGGGAGAAGGAGGGGAGAAGGAGGTAAGGTGCCTGCCCGGTGCCATGGCTGGGAGGGACAGGAAGCGAATCCTCAGGATCGTGGGAGCAGCTGTACAGGAGAGAGAGCTGGACATCATTGTCCACCTTGGGACAAATTACCTAGCTGGAGATGGGGTCAGAGCAGTGCAGGAGAGGTTTGTGAAGTTGGGGAAGGGCTTTAGACAAGTAGCATGCACAATAACCTTTTTTGAGGTGCTGCCTGTCTATGGCATGGGTGAGGCTAGAGTACTCCACACCATGGGATTCAATGAATTGTTGAAAAACAGGTGCGAAGCTCAGGGTTTTGGCTTCATTGGGGACTGTAGGTCCACCTAGAGGGATGCAGGCCTATACTGGTGTGATGGTCTGCATCTGTCCAGGTGGGGAACCAGGATCCTAGGTGATAGGTTTAAATGCATCATTGGCAAGCATTTAGACTAGCCAAGGGGAGGCACTGAAAAGGAGCAGGAAAATCTCAGCTCCCCCACCACAAAACAGGGTAGTTAGTAAGGTAAGCACAAAAGGGAGAGAAATTGATAGGGATCTGGATGGGGTAAATAGAGAAAAAAGCAGTAAGGACAGGGAGGGGGCTAAAAGGGGTAATGCCATCAAAAAATGAAGGGCAATGAGTCCATTGTCTGAGTAACAAACTTCCTGAACTAGTGGTCTTGATGGAAGAGGGATGCCTGGATATTGTAGCAGTCACAGAAACATGTTACACAGAGAACCATGACTGGGATGTCAACATACCAGGGTACACAATTGACAGAAGGATAGCGAGGGTAAAAGAGGAGGAGGAGGAGTAGCACTCTACACAAGCAAAGGGATCAAAGCAATAGAACTAAAGGGTAAACAGGGAGGAGAGGTGACACCGTGGGTCACCCTGGAGACAGGAAATGGCACCACAATCTGCACAGGGGTTGTATACAGATCCTCATCTCAGAGGGAAGAAATGGATGAGGAAATGATAGAAGGCATCCTTAGAATGGTAGAAAAGGAGAGATATTGTTGATAGGGGACCTGAATATGTCAGATGTTAACTGGAGCACCTTTGCTGCAGCCACATTCAAGAGCAGGGTTATTATCGATGCCCTACAAAGGGCATGCCTCAGACAGCTAGTGTTGGAACCCACACAGGAGGGAGCAATCTTAGACCTGGTACTCTCAAATGGGGATGTAGAGAGGATCTTAGATGTAGAAGTGGATTGCCATCTGGGAACAAGTAAAAGCAAGGGTACTGGACTTTAGGAGGGCTGACTTTGGCAAAATGGGAGCGTGCCTCAGAAAAGCACTAGCAAATGGGCAAGAAGGAGGGGTGGAGGAACAATGAGAAAAATCCAAACCGCCATCACAGAGGCAAGAAGCCTTTGTGTGGAGCAAATAAACAAATCAAAATGAAGGGGAAAAAACACTATGGTTCTTAAAAGAGGTGGTGGGGAAGGTTGCAGAGAAAAATATAGCATTCAGGGAGTATACGCAAACACAGAAGGAGCAGGACAGTGAACTGTACCAGTTAAAGCAGAAGGAAGTGGGGAAGGCATTCAGAATAGCAAAGGCCCAAACCGAGGAAAAGATAACCAACTCAGTTAAGAAAAGGGATAAAACCATTTATAGGCACATTAGGGAGTGAAGAAAGACTAAGGGAGGGATAGTAAGGCTTAATAAAGGGGAGGGGTTGGGCAGAGGGTGACAGTGAAAAAGAAGGGATACTGAATGAAAACTTCTGCTCAGTATTCACAAAAGAAGAGGGGAAGGAGGTACCTAAACCAATCAATAGAAGCACTCTGGATAGGAGGGTTGGTACCAGCCCATTCACAGAAGAAAGGGTCCTGAAAGAACTCCTAAAACTGAAAGTGGACAAGGCAATGGGGCCTGACAGGATTCATCCCAGAATTCTAAAAGAACTAAGGGGAGAACTAGTGACACCACTGACTACCCTTTTTAACAAATCATTAGGAGGATAGTGTGGTAGCTGAGGACTGGAGGGGGCGGATGTGATTTCCCTTCACAAAAGTGGGATCAAGGCAGAGGCAAGAAACTACAGACCTGTTAGTTTGATCTCAGTGGTAGGGAAAATTATGGAATCACTTCTGAAAGAAAGAATTTTTGAGTACATAGATGCCAGCAGGGCACAGGACCCAAGGCAGTATGGAGTCACAGTGGGAAGGTCATGTCAGACAAATCTCATAGATTTTTTTGATTTGGTGACCAAAGTAGTAGAGCAGGGAGGGGCTGTGGACATGGCCTACCTAAACTTTGGCAAGGCATTTGACACAGTCCCACACAAAAGATTAATAAACAAATTATCCAGCCTGGGAGTGGGTCCCAGGGTTGTAGACTGGGTGAAAAATTGGCTGGACAACAGGATGCAGAGGGTTATAGTAAACGGAGTCCACTCCAAAGAGAGGGGGATTACTGGTGGGATACTGTAGGGTTTAGTAGTGGGACCAGTCCTCTTGAATGTCTTTATAATTGACATTGTGGAGCAGAAAACAAGAGGTTATTGTCCCTCTGTACCGACAGTTGGTGAGGCCCCATCTGGAGTACTGTGTGCAGTTCTGGAGACCCCATCTCCATAAGGACATAGACAGGATGGAGGCACTCTAGAGGAGGGCAACTAAAATGGTGCAGGGTTTGCACCAGAAGCCATATGGAGAGAGACTAAAGGAGCTTAGTATGTATACCCTCAAGGAAAGGAGGGAGAGGGGGGACATGATAGAAACTTTCAAGCACCTCAAGGGAATCAACAAAGTCTAAGAGGGTAGCATATTTCAGAAAAAGGGATGTGCAAGAAGAAGGAGGCACAATTTGAAGCTGAAGGGGGGACGGCTCAGGGACAATGTGAGGAAGTATTTATTCATTGAGAGGGTGGTGGATGCATGGAATGGCCTTCTTGAAGAGGTTGTGGGGTAAAAAATGGGGGGAATTCAAGAATGGATGGGACAGACATAAGGCAATTTTGATGGGGGGGTAGGAGGAAGTAGGCTGTGGGTTAACTAGGATCTGCAGCTTATCCAATAGGTAGGGAAATGGGCAGACTGGGTGGGCCAAGCAGTCCTTATATGCCATCAAAGTCTATGTTTCTATCTGGTTTGTGGGTGTAAATCATAACCTTTTATTCAAAACAAATAATTCCATAGTTGTAAGTTCCTGAGATGACATATTAATAACTAATGAGTCACTCCTTTGATCATGATTCTTCTGCTTAGCACCATACTTTGTTACAGCTGTTGTCTCCCCCTCCATCTGTACCCCCAATACCTGAATCTGGTTGGTTGTTGTCCTGTGCTGTTGTTATGATGTCTCCACCCTCCTCTGTGGTTGTCTTGCACGATTACACTATTATACAGTATGTCTCACTGACAGGTCAGTCGTCAGCCAGCCATGGTGGTGAGAGGAGGGCTGCTCCATTTGCCAACTTGGGGTGGTGGTGGCCACTACCTGCTCAGGTGGGGGCCACTAGATCACCAGCATGGGTGTTATGTATTATTTACAGTAACAGGTGGCATCCGGGATCAGGGAGGAGGGCCACTAGACCACTAGGGATGGGAAACATATATATGTTTTATAACAGGAGTGATTGGAGATTGGGGAAGGGCGGCCACTAGACCACTAGGGATGGGGGAAATATATGTATAATTAATATCTGCTGTCATTGGGGATCAGGGAGGGGGGCCATTAGACCCAGGTCATGGTTTCATTCCTATGCTGTCATGGGCATATGGGGGGGGCACATTGCCACACCCTGGTCAACTCTCCCAGAATGAATTTTTCTAAGTACACTTAAACCTACCCTGGCTGGTCTAAAGGTACTTAGAATTTCTCCCTCTGGGACTCCCATTTAAGTGGATCAGCTTGCATCTGCCACATGCCCCCTAATAACATGTTGCAGCCCATTTCTGGGTGTTAGGATGGCACAAATCCCATTTGAGACAGGCAGCCTGCAGTTCATGCAGGCTGCTTTTGTGAATTGCTCGGGGCAGTGTTTGATGCATGGTGCCACTTGCACCATTAATGTTTGGTGTAGGCATCTTATGTCAATCTCAGGGCTTTGAGAATCAAGCCCACAATCTTCAGAACTAATCCAAAATATGGGGAAGCAGTGGAAAATCAGGGAATTATTGGCATCTCGATGAAAAAATATACTTCTCAAAATGTAATTGCAGGTATTAAATCTGAAAAGAATATAATTTTCACCAAAGTATAGATATAAATGGGGAATTTAAAAGATTCTACTCTCAGATATATGCAGTGGGAGCAACAGAATCTGCTCAAACATAAATATTTCTTCACTCTCTTAATCTACCTGTCTTCTCTGGGCAGGAAAAAGATTTCTTGGGGAACAATATTTCCCTGGAGGAGTTC
Source organism: Neoceratodus forsteri (assembly GCA_016271365.2). Taxonomy (NCBI): domain Eukaryota; kingdom Metazoa; phylum Chordata; order Ceratodontiformes; family Ceratodontidae; genus Neoceratodus; species Neoceratodus forsteri. The sequence continues at coordinate 63,192,779 of CM057459.1, forward strand.
AGCCAAGCTATTAGGGCATTTCCTAATAGAAAGACCCCAGGTCCAGACGGTTTCCTTATGGAGTTGCATAAAATGCATGCAATTCTATTTAACCAATAACTATGCACAGTGTATAAAGAAATAAAAAAATCCCAGTCCCAAAGGGTAAAAATCGATTAGCATGTGCAAGTAATAGACCAATCTCTTGTGTGAGTTGTGATTATAAAGTTCTGACAAAAATTCTTTTAAGGACTACAAAAGGTTTTTACTAGAATAATTGTAAGGAACATGTTGGTTTTATTAAAAACAGATCTGGTTCTGATAGTGTCAGACATCTGACTAATGTTTTATGGTGGGGGGGAGAAAGAACCCCATATTACCTTATCCTTAGACATATTTAAGGCATTTGAGTCCATTGAATAGGAATACATGTTCAGAGTCCTGGAATTCATGTGCTGTGGAGTGAAATTTAAACATTGGATAGAAGTAATCTATAATATGCCAACAGCCCAAATCACAAGTAACATCATTCTATCCCCAAGCATTACTGTATCAAGAGGCACAAGACAGGTATATCCTGTGTCACCAAATTTATTCATATTAGCATTTGAGTAATTAATTAGAGCAATAAACATACATAATGGTATACATGAAATTAAAGAGGGTAAACCAACACACAAGATCTTTGCATTTCCAGATGACATTTTATTAACTCATTCTAGGGCAACTGAGTCCTGCGCAAATGTCAAAGACAGTTTTAGAAAATTTGGTATCATATTTAGATTGAGAATAAAATGGGATACAATCCAACTGTTCTAAACAATCTTTCTCCACATGTCAAACACAACTTAGAAAATGAATAAATAAAGACTGGGTAAAAGATTAAATAATATACCTTGGTCTAAAAATGTATAATAATTTAATGCATTTGCTGGATATAAATCTTAACCCTCTTTTAAGAGAGATAGAAATTTATTTGGAAAGGTAAGCCAAACTAAATCCTTTGCTATGGGGAAAGTAAACTCTATTAATATGGTTTTGGTGTCAACATTTTTTTATATATTCCAAAATATCCCTACACTTGCAAAACAAAAAAATGTTAAAAAGAATAGACAAAAAGATTAACAAGTACTTATGGGAAAAGAAACACCCCAGATTGTGTAATTCTAAGCTAACAGCAAATCACTGCATAGATGGGCTAGGCCTGCCCTGCTGGGAAAAATATCAAACAGCATTTCTCCTGAAACAAAATATCCAGCACCTTACAAACAAATGATACAAAGAGCAGCAATATCTCTATTTAGCCCTCCATAGAATCACAACGTTTAAAACCCAATAATTTATCTGATTCTGTATTTATTTCCTATGACAGGACCTTCAAAGCAACCCTTGAAATAATGATTCCATTAAAGTATTTAAAAAGGTGAACCGCTTAATTAACCATAATAATCACCCTCTAAATCCCATGTCAAGTTGGTCTAACTCACTAATAAAATATGAAAACTCCCCATTAGTTAATGAGGGCTGGGCTAATAGTGATAAAACAAGATTACAAATACTGTATATGATTAATCTGGAATCCAGAATAATTTTATCATTCAGGAGTTACAACTGAAATATAAGCTCAATATATACCAATTTTTCACCTATTTACAGCTCAGAGACACCATTAGTAAGACACTCCTCCTCCCAAATTTTTACCTGCCTGCCTGTCAGGAATGGATATATTAATTAAAGTGGTAGCCCTCAAGAAAGGAGCTAGCTTTTTATACAAATTTCTAATTGAGACTTCTCTTCCCTTAACATTAACATTGAAAGTAAATAAACTTGGGGAATCAGAACTTAAAATTTCCCTATCAGAGGAAGAATGGAATTCTGCCTGGAAATCAGCATACCAATCCAGCAGAGAATTGCAAGTTAAGCTGATTCCGTTTAAAGCATTACTGGTTAAACAAACAAACAAACATCACACTTATATGACACCTGTGAAGCTTAAAATAATGGACTATATACTAGAGAGAGTGTGTGCTGGAAGTGCTCATAAGAGGAGGCAAATTTGTCTCATACATTGTGATCATGCCGTAAAATAAAATTTATAAGGGAAACAGAAAAGTATGTGAAAACATTACAAATTCTAAAATCCCTCTATTACCCACTATCTTTTGTTAGGTATTTTTTCTGATTTAATAAACTTGGAACTACATCTGCAAACTTGGATTGCCTCAGCAGCGTTATCCTATAAAAGAATTATTTTAAGGAATCAGAAAAAAAAAATCACTAACCAAATCAGAGTGATATAACCAGGTGGCTTTTATTGCAAATAATAAATGGGTATCTTATACTAAACAAACCTGATATTTTTGATAAAATGTGGTCTCCCTTTCTCAACTTTTAAAATGGAACATTTGAAAACATTTGTATGTATACATTATTGTTACTGTTGCTGAACTCTCAGCATATTGTTCTTTATTGTATCACTTCAAAATCAGAACTTGTCCTTATTTTTATTGTTGCCTAACATACAAGATAGATAGATATTCTATTTAACACTGACACCTATTAAAAAAATGCAATGTCGACTAATTTTAATTTGTATCATTCAATTTAATGTGATATTTGCAATCAGCATACCAATCCTGCAGAGAATTGCAAGTTAAGCTGATTCAGTATAAAGCATTACATAGAGGATAATGTATGGTCATCGATGGTTAGCCGGTTTGTTAACCATTGAGAGGTTGCCAGGGCGACCATGTAAACCTCGAGAGTGAAGCTCGAGAGGTTTAAGTCGCCATGGCAACCTCGAGATTGGTTAAAAAAAGGTTAATCATCGATGTACCATACATTATATGTTATAGTGTATGGTACCATTTAAGTTTTTAAGAAAAAAAAGCAGTTTCTTACTGCAGTTTTGTTTCAGTCACAGCTGCTCTGCCCTCACCGCCGAGGCCATTTCAAAGCCGCCCGATCCAGTTGCGCGCATGCCCAGACTGTTCCCGGTTGTTAACCCATCGATGTGACGTACCATCGATGGGTTAACAAGATCATGATGTCACATCAATGGTAAAACATTGTTATAAAAAGGTAGATTTCTACCTATAACAACGTTCTACCATACATTGTATCACACTTATATGACACATGTGAAGCTTAAAATAATGGATTATATACTAGAGAGAGTGCGTGCTGGAAGTGCTCATAAGAGGAGGCATATTTGTCTCATATGTTGTGGTCATGCCCTAAAAAAAAATTTATAAGGGAAACAGTTAGAAAAGTATGCAAAAACATTACGAATTCTAAAATCCCTCTATTACCCACTATCTTTTGCTAGGTATTTTTTCTGATTTAATAAACTTGGAACTACATCTGCAAACTTGGATTGCCTCAGCAGTGTTATCCCATAAAATAATTATTTTAAGGAATCAGAAAAAAAACACTAACCATATCAGAGTGGCATAACCAGGTGGCCTTTATTGCAAATAATAAATGGGTGTCTTATACTAAATAAACCTGATATTTTTGATAAACTGTGGTCTCCCTTTCTCAACCTTTAAAATGAAACATTTGAAAACATTTGGATGTATACATTATTGTTACTGTTGCTGAACTCTCAGTATATTGTTCTTTACTGTATCACTTCAAAATCAGAATCTGTCCTTATTTTAATTGTTGCCTAACATACAAGATAGATAGATATTCTATTTAACAGTGATACTTATTGAAAAAATGCAATGTCAACTAATTTTGATTTGTATCATTCAATTTAATGTGATATTTGCAAACTGTTTTCCTTGTTGTGTGTTTTTCCTTTCTTTAAAGGTTTAATAAATATGGGATACATAGCTGGGACCTGTGGAATACATGATTTATTTTCACAAGAGTTGTTTGACATTGGGTAACCTCACAAATGGGGTAAGGCATGAGTGATGTTGATGTGCCCAAAGTCAAACAGCTTGAGTGAAAATAAATCATGTATTCCAGATAATCCCTGTTATGTATTCCATTGATGCAACATGAATCCTTAAGGATAGTGCAGGGAGTTTTGTTTGAAATTGTTTCTTTAATTTTTATTGTAAACTTACATGGACTTTTTGTGGTTTTCCCAGTATAGTTCTGTTTAGCATAGTGGTTGCTAAGTGGTTGCTATGGATGGTCAAACTTTATATTATGGCCAGCACATAATGAAAAGTTTGATACACAATTCTTTTTTTTTTTTTGGAGGGGGACATTCTTTTCTCAAACAAATGAATACAAATAGAATTTTCTGCCATTTTTTGCTGGTTATAAAAAATCTGAAAGGTATATATAAATGAAACACCTCTCATTTTTAGATATCTTTGTGCTGAACAACTTTTGTGATCAAAGTACCATGCTATCATTTTTCATTTCAAAGTTATTTGCATTTGTTGTTGAAGAAGTGCAAACAAATTGAATTTTCTAGTGTTTTTTTGCTAATTATAAGAAACTATAAGGTATATATGCAGGAAACACCACTCATTTTGTGCACATTTTTGTGCTGAACAAATGTTATGCTCACAGTACCATGCTATCATTATTTGTTTTAAAGTTATTTCCATTTGTTTGTCCAAAAAGTGAAAAAAAAAGATTTTTCTGCTTTTCTTTGTTAAGTATTAAAAAAATAAAAGGTATCTATAAATGAAACACCACTTATTTCATAGATATTTTTGTGCTGAACAACGTTTGTGCTCACAGTACTATGCTATCATTTTTGGTTTTAAGGTTATTCATATTTGTTTGTCGAAAAAGTAAAAACAAAATCAAATTTTCTGCCGTCTTTTGTACAGAAACAAAAAACAACAAATATGTTGAAGGTGATACCTTTTATTGGACTAACAAAATTATTTTTAAGACTAGCTTTCGAGAGATAAAACTTTTTTCCTCTGGTCAAAGTGAAAACAGCTGAGCAGTATGACAGATATAAAGGTTGGATGTGGATTTAAAACCTAGACTAGCAGTTTACAGATCAGCTGTTTTTTGCTAATTATAAAAAAATACTAAAAGGTATATATAAATGAAACAGCACTCATTTTGTAGATATTTGTGTGCTGGACAAATGTCATGTCCACAGTACCATGCTATCATTTTTCATTTAAAGTTATTCACATTTATTTCTCAAAAAACAGAACAAAAGAGCTTCGATTGACAGGTGGCATATACTGAACATGTGTTGAATAAATTTAGGATTCTAAAACGTATTCAACATATGTGAAAATTGATTTATTCAATGGCTTCTGAGTACATGCCTACTGCATAAAAGCTATTATGGAAAAAAATGAAGTTAACTTATTGCAGTACTTAAAATCATCTTTTCTCAATGTAGTAATCTCAATTCTTCTCATGATTTTTAAAAATATATGTATGTAAGCACTGGAAGATAATAAACTACAAACAGCTACACAGAAGCTCTATTTGCATGGTACAGGTCAGCAATGCTTAGATGAGCAGACAGCTCGGCTTCCCAGTCAACACATACAGACAGGATGCAATCCACTATAGCAATAGTTCATTTATAACATCCACACAACCTTGACAAAACACGAGAAGTGCAAAAATGTTTGGTTGGTAAGTGAGGAAGGGGGTGGATCCTTTGTACCTACTGCAATTTTGAATGCCACGAAAGTTTGAATTTGAAATAAAAGAAATGAACTATTGCTATAATAGATTGCCTCTTATCTGCATGTGGTGACCTGGAATCAGAGCTGTCTGCTCCTCTGTAAGTACTCTGCTTTTTGCTTGGCTCTGATCTATATTGTCTAGCTGCCTACTCTGTCGCTTCCCTTCAGCAATACATAGATGCTCCTCCCTCTCTCTCTCTTTCTCTCTTTCTCTGGCTTTCCTACCAATTAGAGAATCTGCCCCAAACTTGCTACTATGGGACTGATTCACAAAGGTCAATGCAAGCTGAACCAAATGCAGCTTGCACCGACCGCTTGTGCACCTGGGACCATGCACCCCATTCACCATCAGGTGGGGTCCCAATGACAAAGTTCAATGTCTAGCAGAAACCCTGGCACTGCACCAAACAGACAACACACTCTGAAGGTATGCTGCAAGCCACAGGTCAGCCCTGCACCAAAATCACCATAGATAGCAGTCCCTGGTTGAATGCCCCCAGCCCCTATCCCTCATCAATATAACATATAAAATACCTGGTGGGCTAGCAGACCCCTCTCTCCAGCCCTGATCCCCATCAATATAACATTTAAAATCCTTGATATGCTAGTGGACCTCCCTCCCCAGCCCTGATCCCCCATCAATATAACATTTTAAATCCCTGATGGGATAGTGGACACCCCTTCCCTGCCCCAAGCAGCTGACAATACAGGTATATATATATATATATTTTTTTTTAATTTTGTTTATTAATTTTATGTAATCATACAGAAAACTACTACCATAATCCTCATACATATCAACAGAAACATCATTACAATAATTATTGTAAATTAGGCACTATTACAACACACATTAGTCAGCCATATAATCTTGTAAAGCAGGAGTTAGGGGATACCTTAAAAATGTTACCACCAAGAGTTCAGTAAATTGTTCACCATCTTCAATAACTGTAGATATTAATATAGGGATATTTAATATCCCTTGTGGTCTAGCAGTCCTCCCTCCCCAGCCCCAAACCTCCAACAATATGATATTTAATATTCCTGGTGGTCTAGTGGTCCCCCTTTCCAGCCCCCAATCCCCCAACAATATGATATTTAATATCCCTGGTGGTCTAGTGGACCCCCCACCCTTCACTCCGCAGTGTCCTACCACACCACTCCCCCTCACTCCTCCCATAACCCAGCCAGTGACTGGCACAGCCCACCACTCACCAGCACAGCCAGCCACTTACTAAATTTTCACTGAGAATGTACTGTATATACTGTAGAGGACCTATTTTTCACTGGAATAACATTTTCAATATATTGACTATTTTGAAAATCCAGTGAAAATACAGTATATACTACCATTGACAAGTTAGCTTTATTAATTTATTTCAATCAAGTCAATAAATCAAAAACTTTATTTAGCCAAACAATGTCATCATTGAGCAAGCTCATTTGCAAGATGGTCCTGGGCAGTGCAGACAGTACAAACTAAACAGAAATTATGCAGGAGCTGATGTTTACAGAGAATAACATGGTGCAAGGAGTACATAAAGGAGCAGAAGCAATTATTAACAAAACATAGGTACAAAAATAAACATAGATCCAATAATAAAAAGAACAATTACAGTGTGAGCAGTGTCATAACAGTTCATGTAACACTTAGACAAGGAAGTCGCACAGCAGTAGTTCAAATAACAGTGTCACAACAGTAGTTCATATAACAATTAGACAAGGAAGTTGCACTTGTTTGGTGAGGTAGAGCAATAAGAACTAGACAAGAAAAAAAGGAAAAACAGCAGTAGGAAGTGCTAATGTCAGAGAAAACAGTGCTGGGATAAGAGGCTCCAAGGGGGTGGACAGATTGACTTGTCACCTGAAACAAGTGCAGGTATCCCTCAGGTGTCAAGCAAGCAATAGTTTGAAGGTATAAGGTCCAGGAAGGCAGAAGACTTTAAGTGTCTTTTGCATAGTGTTCCAAAGGGAAGGGAAGGAGAAATTGGCAGCTGCCAGACCATGCTCTGTCTTTATTCTAGGTACCTTGAAGGAAATGACTGTAGAGTTCCTAAGATCATATGACCCCTTGACATGAACAAAAAGGTTTGTGATAAAGGCTAGGAGCTTATCAGGTAGTGCTGTAAAAAAACACAAGAGAGCATTGCTTTGTCTCCTCAGTAGGAGAGAGGGCTAGTTCATCACTTTATAGAGCAGACAGTGATGGGTTCATGGGGGCAAGTTCAGACTGAACCTCTGGGAGTGATGGTAGAGAGCATCAAGTTTACATGACACCTGGTTAGGACAATGGCTGTAAAGGAAGTCTGCTTAGTCAAGCAATGGCAAAAAAGTTGTTTGTACTAGTCTCTTCCTGGCTTCAGATATGAGGAGGTATCTTATACGATAGAATATGTCTGGGCATTGTCTTAGCTTTTTAGATAGCCTGTTCAGGTGAACCAGAAAGTTAAACCTGCTGTCCAGCCATATGTCCAGATATTTGAACTTGTCCACAATTTCCAGTGGTTCGCCATGCAAGGTGTAGATTAGGAGGCTTGCTGGTGACCCTGAAATATAGGAGGCATGTGGCGAGATAAATAGAGCTTTGGTCTTTTTAGCATTAAGCAAGAGATTAAGTTTGAGCAGGTTGTGCTGAAATATGTCAAAGTCATGCTGAACTCCTTGTGAGCAAGCTCTAGTGAGGAGCTTATGGTGTACAGAACCATATCATCCACAAATAGATGTACTTTACCTAGGCGAATGCAAGCGTCAATGAGGTTTATGTAGATTGCGAACAGTATAGAGCCTAGAATAGAGCCTTGCGGTACACCATGGGGAAGGATTTTTAGTGGAGACAGTTCCCCGAGGTCCTTAACTTGCTGCATTATGTTGGTGAGATAGCACTCGAACGACTTAAGAGCAGAGCAGTCTAGGCTGAAACTCCTCAGGCCGTTAAGCAAAAGGTTATGATCCACTGTATCGAATGCCTTACTAAGGTCTAGGAAGAGGGCACAAACATGTTTTCTTGTATCCAGAGCAGTTTGCCATTCACTAGTCACTTTAGCAAGGGCAGATACGGTGGCTGTGCTTGGGTCTAAACCCATATTGGGCTTGGTTTAGGAGGTTTTTAGATTCAAGATACACTCTAAGCTGAGCATTAACTATTTTCTCCAGGAGTTTTGAGGGTTGAAAGAAGGGAAACTGGCCGGTAATTATACAGGTCTGCTGGTTCTCCAGACTTGAAAAGGGGAATAATGTGCACTATTTTCCAGAGTGGTGGTAGCTCACCTAAGGTGAAGGAACAGTTGGAAAGATGGGGGATTGGAGCTGTCAAGTGATAGTAACCTGTTTTCAAGAAAAATGGTTCTAGGAGATTCATGCTAGCACTCTTTTTCATGTCCAAGGTCAGTGAAAAATCCTCCACCTGTTTAAAAGTTACTGGTCAAAAGCTGAAGGTGGGATATCTTGGGTTAGGTGCAATATTAGGGTTTGGGCCGATATTGTCATCACTGCTGACACTAAGCTTGCAGGCTAGTGAGGCACTGAATGTGAGATGTGCCTTGGCGAAGTGATTAAGTTGTTCTAGGATGTCCGCTCTGTCAGTGTATGAGAAGTCCCCTGTTACTATCATGGTAGGAAGAGAGGAGGCTAGCAAGTGACCTTCAACCTATCTGAGGATATTCCTAAATTTGGCAGAAGAGTTTTTATTTTCTTCAAGGGCAGTCTGAAAATAACGTGCTTTTCCTGCCCTATTTTTTATTTATTGAAGGTATCAGAATTACAATCCTTTGAGTCAGAGACTCCTTTTTCAAAGGCTCCACATCAAGAAAGATAACAGTTAGCAAACATATAGCAGTGAGGTACAATAATGGTTACAATGAGTAAGTACAATTAAGCATACATAATTAGGGAAGTACAATAATGGAAAAGATAAGGAAATAAACAAGAAAGGAAAAAAACATGATAATGAGACTGGTCTTATAAATCATAGCAGAGATTGCAAGGGTAAGGGGTAGTGAAAAGGCATGACAAGGTCCATTGTCAGACTAGAGAAGAGAGCACAAGTGGAAGTGGGCAAGTGACAGGAGTAACTTAGAGAGTAAGTATTTAGGGCTGGTCAGGACAGAGTCCAGAGTTGTCAATGGGGGGTCAAGGTCAGGTACAGGTGCAGGAAGAGAGGAGGTGGGCTCAGAGCAGGAATTTGAACCAGTAGAGCTTGGGTTCCTGGATTATGTCAAGGGGGAAGGAGTTGAACCAGGATGGGGCTCTATAGTAGTAGGATTGCTGACCTAGGAAGGTTTTGAGGCAAGGTACTTGTAAGGTAAGTTTGAGCAAGCTCCAGGTGGCCACGGTGGTGGGTACAGGTTGTATGAGGGGAGGAGAGGCTTGGGGCAGTTAAGCCAGTACAGATCTTTCTGGTTAGGAGTCAGGTATAGTATTTTAGTCTACCATCAAAATCTAGCTGGTTAGATTGGCTATAGAGTGTGCAGGTGTGGGTGGATTTTGGGCAACCTAGGGCAAGGCGAAAGGCCTTGTTCAGCTCAATTTTTACTCATTGGAGGGCAGTGTTATCAGCAGCACCACAGACCAGAATGCCATAGCCAATGATTGAAAATAATGAGGATAAGATGGCAAGCTGAAGGGATTCAGGGGGAGACAGCTCCAGTGTCAATAAAGTAGGTCAAGCCAGGAGTTGACCGAGGTACAGAGGAGGTGAATGTGGTCATGAAAGGTAAGACCAGGGTCGAAGGTGACTCCTAGGTACTTAAAGGTATTCACCTGTACAAGAGGAAGCTGGAGGCAAGTTTTGATGTGTAATGGGGATAGTTTGAGCTTGTTTTGATGTTATGCAAAGTGCATGACTTTGGACTTATTTTGGTTCAGAACAAGCTTGTGCTTGATGAACCAGGACTCAGCCTCAGTAAAGGCATTCTGGAGAGAGAGTTCTAAGGTGGCAGGGTTGGAGTGGGATTAAAAGAGTATGGCATCATCCGCATAGAGGAGGATGTTCCCAGTGCATGCCTTAGATAAGGAGTTAAGGTAAAGGCTGAACAGAAGGGACACAAGGATGGACCCCTGTGGTACACCAGAGAGGAGAGGGATGGGTTTTGAGCGGGTGCTGTAGATTCTGACCTTCTTTGATCAGCCCGATAAATAGTCAGAGAACCAGGCCATGGCTTCTTGGGTGAGACCGAGGTGAGAGAGAGTAGAGAGAAGGAGGGCGTGATTGATGGTGTCAAACACCTTAGATAAATCTAGGAAGACAACACCAGCCAGCCTGCCATTGTCAAGGGCAGAGTGAATGTAATTGGAGAATTCCGAGAAGGCAGTGGAGGTGCTGTGGCCATATCTAAAGCCTTGCTGTTCAGCAGATAGAAGATTATATTTAGAGAGGTACTCAGTGAGTTGGTCCAAGACAATACATTCCAGGGCCTTGGAAAGAGGGGGGAAAGATGGAAATTGGACAATAGTTGCAGGGTGAGGGGCGGTCACCACTTTTGTGTATTGGGGTGATAACAGCCATTTTCCAAATGGAGGGGAATTTACCAAGATGGAGGGAAAGATTTAAGAGGCAGGATAGGGGTAGAGAACCTCATCTAACACTAGGTGAAGGATCTGAAGGTCAAGTGAGTCGCTGCTGTAAAGGGTGCCACTCAGTGCCTTACTGAGGTAGGGTTTGATCTCCATGGTAGTAAAGATGTGGAAGCAAAATGGGGGGTGAGGAGTGGTGATAGGGGGTGGAGGGGTAACTGTATTGAAGAAGTCTGGGGGAAGGATAGAGCTAAGGTCGGAGAAGGAGGTGTTAAGGGTGTCAGCAACCAGCTGTCTGTCGCTTGTGATGCCATTTGTATTAAGTTGGGTGGGGGTGTGGATTTGCCATTGAGGGATTTCATGTTACCCCAGAATTTTTTGACCTCATCCCCAGGATGTGATGAGAGCAGATTTGAAGTAGTCAGCTTTGGTTTTACGGATGGCCCAGGTGCGTTTATTTCATGCAGCCCAATAAAGTTGTCTATCGGCTGGCCTACCAGAATCTAAGGCTTTTTGCCAAAGGTTGTCATGATGTTGCATTAGGTGAAGGAGGGATGAGGAGATCCAGAGGGTGTCATGCCCTTTAACCACCCTCTTAGTGAGGGGGCAAATCTATTACATGCTGCATTAAAGATGCTAATGAAATAGTTAAGGGTTGCATCAAGGTCCTGGGAGCAGTAAAGAGGAGACCAATCCCAAAGGGTGAGATGGGATTTCAAGTGGGCAAGCTTTCTTCGTGGCCTGAGTAATCTGGTAAGGACAGTTTTAGGAATGGGCTTCTTAACCAGGTAGGACCAGGTGCAGACAATAGGGGAGTGATCACTGAGAGTGTTTGGGAGGACTGTGATGTCAGTGATTTTGTGGGGGCAGTTGGACAAGACCAAGTTGAGTAGGGTGGCGGCACCACTATTGTGATTGAGGTGTGTGGGGCAGGTAACTAATTATGCAATGTCAAGTGCTGCTAATGCATCTTTGTAGTGGGAGGCTGAGGGGGAGAGCCAGTTTATGTTGAGGTCTCCCAGCATCATTTGCTCAGCTTTGCAGGGGGAGCTGGGAGAGATAGTCTGTGAGTGACTGAAAGGCAAGTTTTTGTCCACATGGTGGGATGTAGACCACTGTGATTATCAGGGGGGCCCTTGAGGGGCTGAGGTTGACAATGAGAGATAGTGCTTGGGCACCACTAGCTAGCTGGGGGTGTGTGAACTTGAAAGGAGTCTCAGAGGCAGATTGCACAGCCACCCCTCACTTGCCAATCCTATCATTATGGAAAAGAGAATAACCAGGGATTGATATAGAGGAGTTGGGGTGGATTTGGACAGCCAGGTTTCAACAAGGGCAAGGATATCGAGTTGGTGCTGGGCGATCCAGACCTGTAGCTCATTTCATTTTTTTGGGTGACTATAGATATTAATGGAAGCAATGCAAACTCCCTGAGTATGAGCCTGTAGTTGGGGGGGCACAGAAAGGAGGCCCGGGTTGGGGTGGATGTTTCCCAAAATAAGGAGAAGTGGGGAGAAAGTTCTGAAGAGCAGTCATGATAAGGCTTTCTTGTGGGCAGACAGGGTAGTCTGGATGTTCGTGGGCTGAGAGATAGGTTGGAGTAGGCAAGGACTGAAGACTGAGGATGGCGAGAATGAGAGACAGCAGGGTAGTGTCACCCCGGGGGTGGGGAATTGGACACGGGGGAGATGGGAGGAGGATGAAGGGGAGGAGAACAGGTGATAGTAGCATGAGGAGGTGTGTGTGTTGGGTGGAGGGTGTTTGGGGCATGGTTTGGGGGGACAAGGGGGAGAAGAGTAAGGAGGAGGAGGAGAGAGATGGGTGCAAGTAGGGTAGGAAGAGGCACCATGGTGTATAGTAAGGGTGCGAAGGGGACAATGGAGTTCTACAGACCCCAGTTGGTAGGGTAGCCTAGGTAGCACAGAGGAAACATTCCAGACTACCATGCAGAGGGTACAAGGTTCGAGTACTCAAGGTGGGATCAGAGAGAAGGGTGAAACAAGGGAGGGAGGGAGGGGGAGGTAGCCAGAGCAGGGCTAGCAGGCAGGGTGGAATGGTAGCAGCAAAGTTGGGAGTGCCAGTGGTGAGGTGAGCAGGAGCAACTCCTAGTGGCCAGAGAGTGTAACAGTAATGGAGCAAGAGAGAAGAGGAGTTGGGATAAGTGACGGAGAAGGAGATGGTTAATAGAAGGATGAGAGAGGAAGCAGGGTGGGGTACTACCACCTAATGGTGGTTAGTGATAATCTGCTTAGGGCAAAATGGACAATCCATACAGTAGTCACGTGACCAGGGGGTAGTCCTTAAATTCAGGGACTTCCCTGGGTGGGAGGATGGCTGGGCTGGGCTGGGCAGTTGATGTGCAGCATCGACGGGCTACCACCCCTCACACAGGCAGTGCAGGGTAGGATGCTGGCAATTACCTTTAGCAGCCCTGGTGGTCCACACTGTCCTTGGTATTGGAGCAGTTGAAGGCAGGAGTGAATGCTGGGGATGGGGGTTCCGAGGGCCTAAAGTAGGGAAATAGACATTAGCACAAATTAGTAAGAAGCAGGACAGACACATCAAAGTGGAGCACCCAGTGAGCATGCGCGGACTGGTAGAGGATGTGCTGAGAACAATGGTGGCCCGAGAGACTCCAGAGAGATGCCACGACCATGTGGTGGGCCTCAGACGGTATCTCTCTGATGGACCAGGTAGGTAAGTTCAGCAGTAACCTAGTACAAGCCTCCCCTCCTGCTAGAACAGAGTGCAGCAGTAGAACACACTAAACCCAACATGGCAGTGATCTGACACGCTAACGCACACATAGTTAAGCTGAGGCACTTGTTAGGCTAAATAAATACAGTAACAACTAACACAGAACAAACAGTACCAGAAACCCTTTCCAGTAGCACTGCAATGCAATAAAGCAAGGTAAAACTGCAGAGGCTAGCAGGCAGTAATTCAGGCCTTAAAGCAACAAACTGTCCAGCACAAAATGTCCCAAATCCAAGATCTGTGTTAGCGCTGAGAGACTATCAGTCGAAGTCAACAGATGGAAAATCTCTAGCACCCCTCACACAGGCAGTGCAGGGTAAGATGTTGCCAATTACCTTTAGCAGCCCTGGTGGTCCGCACTGTACCCGGTATTTGAGCAGTTGCAGGCAAGAGCGAATGCTGGGGATAGGGGTGCTGAAGGTCTTTAGCCGATCTGGTAGTCCGCGCTGTCCCCAGTATTGGAGCAGTTGCAGGCAGGAATGAATGCTGGGGATGGGGGTCCCAAGGGCCTAATCAGGACCTAATCGAGGGCATGCTCCTGCACTTCAGCTAAATTAAACTGCCATAAAAATGTTGGAGTGGATGAAACAGTGAAATTTAAGGGCAGTGAATTCATTGCCCTCTACAGTAGCAGGTGCTCAGTGAGTGCCTACTAAATATGGTAGAAGCTCAGTGAGAGCTTAGTCAGCAGCTGGCCTCAGTGGTGAGCAGTGGGACATGCCAGTCACTGGCTGGGTTATGGAATGGGGGTAGTAGAGCACTTCTGGGATGAGAGTGAGGGGTCCACTAGACCACCAGGGATATTGGGATATACATTAATGGGTCATCAGAACTGAGGCAGTCCACTAAATCACCATGTACATTAAATATATATTGTCAGGGGTTTGGGGCTGGGGAGGGAAGTCCGCTAGCCCACAAAGGATTTTAAATTTTATATTTTGACGAGAGGTCAGGGCAGGGGAGAGTCCAACAGCCCACCAGGGATTTTAGATTTTATATTGCTGGGGATTGGGTCTGGGGACCACACATTTCAGCACAGTGCTCGACTATCTCAGAGGGACATATTCTAAGTACCTTTAGACCAGCATTGGCTGGTCTCAGAGAGCTTAGAATACGACCCTCTGGGGAAATTTTGTGAATCCCTATATAGGGGATATGGCAGCCTGCATCTGCCACAGGGTCCCTAGTACCATGCCATAGCCACTTTTGTAGTGCATGGCAGACACAAGCCCCCTTTGGTGCAGGCAGGCTGCTTTGTGAATTGCTCTCAGGGGCATTTTCTGGTACAAGCTGCGCCTTGCACCATTCCTTGTGGCACAAGTGGCTTGTGCCATTCCCGGGAACTTTGTGAATCACACCCTATAAGTTAAAATGTCAGACTAACTGGAAGTATTAGAACAGGAACTCCTAGACTCAGTGCAGCATAGTCAACTCAGAAGTAATTTACTTTGCGATCCTTTATTGCTTAAATAGCAAGAGGTTGGATTTTCAGAATACAGGTCAGGGATGCAGATGTATTCTAGCTGCATCTTTTTGTTGTATGTCTGTGAAGACAATTAGGCTTGCCAATAAAGGGCAGGCCAGGTTGTCCTGGGAACCAACCAGAATGAATGCTGGAAAGGGGAAGGGGGGAGAGGGGGAGTGGGGCTGCAGGGTGGGGGAAGGAGCTATGACCTCACAAGAGGTGCCGTATGACCAGGTTGGTGCTTGCTGGCTATTGACCATGGGGAGGGGCCAGTAGGGAGTCCTGATCAGGGGTCCTTAGGGGCTATTTAAGGGCATGTGACCCTCATTTAGCCATCTTTCTTGCTGTACAATTCACTTGGATATACAGCACATCCTTGGCATATCAAGGTAAGGCATTGAAGGAGTGGGGTTGCTGGTCCCCATGCTGAGGCCACATTTTGACTATAAAATCAAATGTTAGGCTTGAATCAGTGGGCAGGCATTGCCCATTTTAAACAGGCTGTGGTTTAATGGTACAGAGATGCTTTTATCATAGGCGATGCCGTTTTGAACTGTTTTAAATGCAGGTGGTCAATGCTGAATGCAGAGTTGCTTTTATCATAAGGTGGTGCTACTTGCATTGTTTTCAAAATGCAGGTTAGACCAGGGGCAGGTGTCCTCCTTAGCAGGCTGTGTTAATTTTAGAATGCATGGAAGTGGTTGTGGGGCAATAACCCTGGCGTGGCAGGCCCAGTTATGGAGTCCTGGGTTATCGGCTGCTAGCAAGGTGGTTGTATGCGTGGCGGTGGGGGCAAGTGGTGCTAAAGCCTGCAGGATGGTCCCAGGAGGCAGGCTCACACTTCACTGTAGTGGAGTAGCATAGGGAGCATGCTGCTGGGCCCAGGAGTGCTAGAAACGGGGCCGCAAGATAATCTGGTTGGCGCGAGGAGAGCAGTGAAGAACAGAAACAGAATAAAAAAAAAAGAGAGAGAAAAGGGGAAGCAAAGGCCTGCTCATAGGTAGAGCAAGCATTTTTCTGGGTGCTGCAGCATGCTGTGGATGGTTGTGGGCAGTGGGAAGGCCGAGGGGAAGGGTAGCGAGACGTCTTTTGCAGGCCGAATCCTTGGTGTGGATGGTGTGGTGGTGGCCCCTGTGAGAGCCATATGGAAAACTGGGACTTAGGACCAAGGCCTGGGTAGGCCAACGTAGGACTGCGCTCAGGAGCTGTGTGTGTGGGATCTGTGGTTGGGCCAGGAGATGTCCAGTAGCTGGATGAGGGGGTGCCTGGAGCTGAGGTCTATATGGCATGGGGGAGCCCGCATGGATACAGAACTGGGACAGACCCCCGAGGGGTGAGGAGGCCTACCATGTGGTACAGCTGCATGGCAGTTGTGGAGATTGGGCCAGGACTAAGGCACCAGAATCTGGCTGGCAGAGGCAAGGTGGTGTGAGAGTTTGGTCATGGTAGGGCAAGCAGCATGGACAGCATGCAGGAATGGTGTGGGCCTACAGAGGGCCTACACGGTGTCGCGGGGCTGGCCTGGATTGTGAGGGTGGAATAGGGCTGCATGGTGTGGCTGGCATGTTGTATGCAAGGGGGTGCTCATTGATGGGGAAGCGTTTTGGGGGCAGCCGCACTGGAGATGATGGTGGCCAGGTGGTGGCAGGCTGAGGGATTCCCTGCAATCAGCCGAGTTGCCTGATCCGGCAGGCCGGGCAGCAGATTTACTTTCATTTAAGCTGACACTATTCACAAGATCAGGTTAGGGAACAGAACTGTACTATTATTTCTTTCTGGTGCTGGTTTCATTTGGCTTCAAGTGATTTCATGGACACTGGCCTTCTTTATTCTGAGTATTTTACACAGACCACCATGGAAACAGGGAGTTTCAGCATATTCAATGATTCAACCTGCTGGAAGAAGGGAATTAAAGTAGTAACCAGAGAAACACAGTGTAAAAAAAAAAAAAAAGTTTTTTCTACTTACTGCATGCCCTAAACAGAATGGGATGCACTCAGCAGGGTGGAAGAAACACCAGAGAGACACAGAGCTGTGAAGAACAGCATGATAAAACATTATTTTGAACCCCCATAATAACAAATGTGCCTTTTTAGGGAAGATCGAGCTGCATGGCGGGTCAGGAGTCCAATAGGCCCCAAGGGGAGGCCACGACAGCACAGGTCTGGGACAAAAGGGGACCCTAGGAAGGGGCAGGATCTGTTGGAAGGGCACCCGACACCAGGAAAGGGGGCCACACCACCCCAGGATGGCAGGTGAGCAAGGGGCGATGGATAACCCAGGTAGTCAGGTTTTACACTGGGGGAGAGCAGGTGCCGGGGGCCCCAAGGGAGGGCACTCTCAGGGTCTGGATGAGCACTGTACCTGAAGGGAGGTGTGGACTGTGATGAGGGCAGCGGGTTTGTGGTATGATCATTGTGATTTTGTTATGCAGCCTAGGCCCTCCAGATGGAATGGCACCCAAGAGAGCTTCAGTGTCGAGCATGACCATGTTGGCAGAGGCGGCAAAGCTGATGATGCAGATGACTGAGTTGGTGGAAACTGCAGAGAAGAGGGAGGTGGATGAGAAGGCCCAGAAGAAAAGGATAGAGAGCAAGAGGAGAGGGCTGGCACTGGGAAGGGGAATAAGTGACTGAAGCGGGTGGTGCCCAGCCTACCAGCGGCTCTCGCAGGTGATAAGCCCACCGCAAGCCCAGCAGGGCCTCGACCGGATTGGGGTATGGATGACATGGATATGAATAATGATGTAGATTTAAAAGAGTATATTGAAGGCTTGTTGGGGGACATGGGGGAGGATGGGGTCTCAAAGTTGAAGTGGGCTTTACAGGCCATCAAAGATGGGGGCAAGCTGGGGGAAAGAAGGGAAGGGCACCACAGGTGGGGTGAGAAAGCTGCACGAGGGGCCGCCTGGCTTCACACTGGGTGACCATGTGCTGGCTTCTATAAAGGAAAAAATATGGAAGGGGGAGTATGTGGATATCTTTGGTTTGGTAGATGAGGAGACTGCCAAGAAGTACCAACAAAAGAAGTAGGTGGGCAAGTTGAAGATGGTGGTAGCACTGGCAGTGGTGGGGCACAAGACAGAGGAGGCCCAGTTTAAGGGGAAGAGCATAGATACGTGGCAAGCAGTTTTCCTAATTTATAGTGCACTGGTCTTGGAGAAGTAGCCAGACCTAGTGATCCCACTGCGATCCCACTGCTGACAAACTTGGCAATTATCAGGGATGCATATAGGGCTAAGCTGGGTTTCGGGTGGCTCAAATGCGATGAGGCATTCCAAAGGAGAATGGCGATGAAAGGCAACCTAAGGTGGGACTGTACTGATGCTGAGTTGTGGGTCAGGATGCTGTTGGCTCAGTGGGAGGCACGTGGTGGACCACGGGAAATGGGTAGCCCTGGCCCTAGGGGGCAAGGCATGCTGGGCTTATAACAGGGCTTCGTGCACATGGCCTAGCTGCAAGTTTCGGCATGCATGCTCGCAATGCAGGGGATCACATCTGGCAATGGCCTGTAGGCAAGGGGGTGATGGGGGCAGGCCAGTGAACAGCTACAAGAGCAGCCCTTTTGGGGCAGCTGGGGGAAGCCAGGAGGGGCTGGGGGGCCCCGGAAGAGGGGGATATGCCCCCAACTACAACTGGAATTAGACCAGGCTCGGGTGAAGGGCAGTGGGGCTACGCTCTTGGCCTGCACCCCCCATTAAGCAGGGGTGGCAGAGGCCTGGACAGAGGGTTACCCCAACAAGAAAGGGGTGGACCTGCTGAGGGAAGGTTTTAAGGAGGATTTTCCCCTAGGGGTCGAGGGGTCGTGGATGGGGATGCGAGCTAAGAATTTGGGTTCAGTAAAAGGGAAAGAGGACATAGTCTGAGGAAAGATTGTTAAGGAAGTCAGGGCAGGGAGGGTGGAGGGGCCGATGGATGAACCTCCAAGTATGCATTTCCGGGTGTCACCCCTAGGGGTGGTACCTAAGAAGCAGGCTGGGGAATTCTGGGTCATATATCACCTATCTTACCCAGAAGGGAGGTCAGTGAACACTGGGATCCCGGAGGTGCTGAGCATGGTCTCTTATGTGTCACTGGATCAGGCGGTGGAACTGATCTGGACAGCCGAGGAGGCCTGGCTGGCAAAGACAGACATTAAGTCTGCATTCTGGCTGTTACCAGTCCACCCGGCAGATTGGGACCTACTTGGTTTCCAATTTGAGGGCAGCTTGTATTTCGACAAGGCTATGCCCATGGGGTGCTCCGTGGCATGCTCAATGTTCAAGGTAGTCAGTTCATGGGTGCAATGGGTGTTTGGGTCCTGGTATGGGCACAGGAAGGTAGTCCATTACTTGGATGATTTCCTGTTGATAGGGGCCAGCCAGGTGGAAGCCCCGAAGATGTTAGGGGACTTCCAAGATATGTGCAGTGTCATAGAGATCCCCCTGGCAGCAGGTAAGACGGAGGGCCCGGTCCACAGGTTAGAGTTCCTGAGGATTGAGGTTGATATTGAACAGGAGTGTTTTCACCTGCCAGGGGACAAGGAGTCCTGTTTAAAGGGGTTGCTGGTGCTAGTGGGGGGGAGGAGGAGGAGGGTGCCACTGGTACAGGTACAACAGCTGCTGGGGCACCAATTTTGCCTGCAAGGTCATAAGCCCAGGCAGGGCTTTTATGAGATGGTTGGGGAGTGCCACGGGCAGGGCCAAACAACCCCACCACTGGGTGGACATCAGTAAGGGCATTAGGGAGGACCTCCACATCTGGGAGGCTTTCCTGGAGTCATACAGCGGGGTCACATTCTGGCAGGAAGAGTGAGCCTACAATACAGACCTCAAGCTGTATACAGACATGGCTGGGGGTTTCAGGATGGGGGCCTACTTTCAAGGGGAATGGGCATCGGGGGCATGGCCAGCCCAATGGAGGGAATGGGAGTAGACCAAGGATATCACATTTCTTGAGATCTTCGTCATATGGGTGATGTTGGAATTATGGGGAGACTGGATGGCAGGGCAGTGCATCTCATTCTGGTGTGATAACAAAGGGGTAGTAGAGGTGATTAACAGGCAGAGTGGCCATACAGAGTAAGTAGGCCGGGTGCTGAGGTGCTTGGTATTGTTGGGGCTGTGCTTGAATCTATCTTTTAGGGCACAGCACACTGAAGGGATGTGGAATGAGGTGGCTGACTGTGTTTCTCATTTGCAGATAGACCGATTCCGAGAGTTGGCACCGCAGGCTGCACCTAACTGGACCAGAGTCCTAGACTGGATGTGGGAGATTGGAGGGAGAAAGCCAGGGCTTTGTATAGAGGGTCGTGAGTGACCAACACATTGAAGGCCTATGAAGGGGCTTGGGAAGGCTTCCAGGCTTTTCAGTCCAGGATGGGCTGAGGGACAGGGGAGCCAGTGCAGGAGGAGCAAGTCATGAGGTATGTAGTGGAGAAATGGGAGGAAGGAATGGCCCACGCTACCATGGGGGTACAGTTGGCTGAGATCAGCTGGACTTGCCAGGATTGGGGTTGGGTGGATGCAGCGGGAAGCCGGGCAATCCAGTGGATGGTCACGGGTTGGCAGTGAGGGCAAGGCAACAGGCAGAATGGGAGAAGACCCATAATGGGCCACCTGCTCCTGAAGGTGGTGCGGGTGCTGGATCAAGTCTGTCATTCGGCAAATGAGGCCTGTCTTTTCTGGGCCATATTTGCAGTCATGACAAGGGGGGCCTTTAGGGTCAGGGAAATGGTGGCACCCCGGAAGGGGGCAGCCGTGGCAGGACTGCAGGAGAGCAGTGTGCGGGTGGAGGCAGATAAGGTGATCATCTGGCTCCAGAGGTCCAGAACGGACCAGCGGGGCAAGGGCGCCATGGTGGAAATATGCAGATGAGCTGATGGGGAAGTATATGCAGTACTGGCCATGCTGGAGTATGGTAGGTTGCAGGGCCACATGACTGGGGCCTGGTTCATGCATGGGGACAGGTCCCTAGCGATGGGGTTTCAGGTGGGGGCAGTGCTGAAAAAGGCGGTGTCATTTTCTGGGGAGAACCCCAGTGAGTTTGCCCTGCATTCCTTCCAGATTGTGGTGGCAATGGAAGTGGCTGCTGTAGGAGTGGGGGAAACTGAGGTCAAGCAGGTGGGGAGATGGATGTCAAACTGTTACAAGAGATATGTAAGGTATTGACAATGGCTAATGGGTGTCCCTTTTTCTTTCCCCGCAGCAGGTTCCAAGAGACAAGTGTGGATCATGGGGCATTCGTTCATATACTGGGCAGAGAGGTTTGCAGCCACCACAAGGATAGTGGTGTAGCTGCACCCAGGAGCTGAGCACACTAGAGTGCGATGGAGGGGCCTGAGAGGCATGACGTGGCCACAGTTGCTACCCATGCTGGAGGAACAGTGGGTGCACTGGGCCAGTATTATTGTGCATTTGGGAGGTAATGACTTGGGGACATTGCCCTGGGGGTCTCTGTGGAGGGACATAATTGCAGATCTGGAGAAGGTGAAGAGCTGGTGGCCCAGGGTGGTGATCAGATGGTCAGAGATCACCTCCCAGAGGGTATGGAGGGGAGCAAAGGGGCCAAAAGCAATAGAGGTGGCACAAAAATGTCTGAACAGAAAAGTGGCCAGGGCAGTGATTGAGATGAGGGGGGTCCACATTCAGCATAGGGACATCTCGAACGACCAGGAGGTGGTGTACCAGGTGGACGGGGTTCACCTGATGGAGTTCGGCATGGGCCTGTTCCTCTGCCATTTCAGGGAGCTAGTGGGGGAAATTAATAAGAAAGGCCTGGAGGGGTAACCCACAAAGGGGGGAGCCCCATCTTCCGGCAAGAGCTGGAGATGGGTCGGTGGAAGGGTGGAGCAAGAGGGAAAAGGGGCAGGTAGAGGGGAGGGGAGGTAACATGGCTGGACAAAGAACCCAGTCATGGGAGTAACGGTGAGGGGAGAGATAGACCTAGGGGGCGGATCACCGTGTCCACACCTAGTGAGGGGGGGAGTGGTCTGGGTCAATGTGGTACCCGGATGTGGTGATGAAGGGGGGGGCCAGATCCTGGTGTCCAGACCCCAAGAAGAAATGGCAAAAGTGGAGGAGAACAAGAAGAAAACCCAAGAGGGAAGACAGGACTGTTATGTCCAAGTGCAAATACTTGAATTGTTAGAAAAGAATTGGGATGTAAATGTGTGAATATAGATTGTGCCTTCTAAAATAAATATTGCTAGCAAGCATACAAAGTAACAAAGCAGTGGCCTGAGTTATTTCTGGGTGGGGGATCCAGGGACAAGCCACATCATCAGCAGAACAGATGAGTTTTGACAGTCCAAACAGTTGTATGACAGCATGCTCCTGAGTGTAGATTCATGCTGCCATTTTCAGATATTATAAGTGCAAGATCATTCAAGTAATGGTACTTCCTTCACCACTCACACATCTAGTTTACTTAAAAACTGAATGCATCCAGCCTATCCACAAGTGTGCATTTCTGAACACCTTTCATTATCCTACCAGGAGCATGTGGGATGCATGCACTAGAAAATCCAGCTCCAGGAACTCTACTAAATATGCTTAAAACCCTTATGTTTACTTGGAATGCAATAACTCTTTTCCAGGTCAGGTTCACGTTGATTCAAAATTAAACTCAAAAGGTTTGACAAGTTTATATTGTACGTTTGCCTTTCAGATATTTTTTCTAAAAAAGAAATATATATATATTTTAGGAAAAGTCTGAAAGTTACTTCAGATATAAGAACTCTAACCTGTAGCAAGCCTCTATCCACCCACTCTGAATCATTTATCCCAATCCAAATCAAAATTTTCACCACTCTTAGTACACTCTAGCCTTGAGTATCAATAATCCTGGAATGCGCTATGAACCAACTATGGGCAGCTCATCTTCAATTGTCCTAGGCACCATAAGTTTTCTGGCAGAAATAAGGAACCCCTCTCATCACCAATGATACTATCTAACCATGTAAGGCTCAAATACATGCCCCATACTGTTTAGTGAGCACTCCTTTAGCAGTATGGGACATGTATTAAGCCACAGACTGTGCTGTTCATAATGTAGCTCCCCCTCTAGTTTTCTCACTTGGCAGGATGCTGCAGTTGGGAATGTGGCTTCTGTTTCTTATAGAATACTTTCCTAGCTCAGAAGAACTGAAGATGAGGACGTTCCTGTCCTTGGATCATAGTGCTAGCCAAGGCTATTGATGCACAAGCCAGATGGGTGCTAATGAGGGGGGGAATTGTGAATGAGGTGGGGGTGGACTTGTAATCTAAGGTGATACAGAGGTGTTGAATAGGTTTCTAGAATCCAGAACAGCATTTTGGTGGCTGTTTTGAGACAGCTACATGACAGCATTTAATTGACCATTGACTTCTAAGTTTTGTTCTATTTTTTGTTTGAGAATCTCAAAATGCTTCAAACCCTTAATATTTTCCAGGTGTTTCACATAGATTATTGGCTGTTTGGATGAAATACTCTCAAATAAACTATTATTCATTCTTCTGTGTACTTAAAAATACTGTGTTTGTTCACCACTAATCTTACAGTTGCTGGGTTTCTGACACCAAAGTCTGTTTTAATGGAATGGACTGTGATGCCATAAGTAAGGAAGTGCAAAGAGATCAGAAGATCCTTATTCAAGCTTGCTATGCAGAAATCATGGACAATATGGCAAAAATGTATTGCAAACTAAGGAAAACTGGAAAGTAAATATGCACTATGTTCTCTAGTAGAAGGTAATGACACAATCTATTGCATAAGAGTATATAATCACCACTGTTAACATTTCATTTCATTTTCATTTATTTTTTATTCTTGTAGGCCTGATGAGCAAAATGCCCATTTTCACAGGTGACAAGTGGAAAAATACAAAACAAGAGGGAGGCACAATTACAATAAACATTAAATCACAAAATACAAGAATACAAGATAAATAATCACATTACAAAAGTTTAAACAGCATAAATAGACATTACTTTTACTAACAGATATACCATATAAAAAAGCTAACTTCTTACATTCACAAAGCTATTGATCTATTAAGAACAGTATCAATCCCCTTTTAAAGTTGATAACTGACCTAAAATTCAGAAGTTCTCCTGGTACTGTATTAAATCATTTAGGGGCCCTAAATAATACGGATATTTGGCTGTAACCTTATGAAACAATGGTAGCTTAAAAGTATACCTACACTGGGATCTAGTGCCAACATTAAGACTTCAGGGCACTAGATGAGCCCTGTTGTATTATTGGGCATGCAGTGGTATCAATCACCCTGAAATCTGGACATGGATGCTACAAACTCTGATACAGATTTAATTTATGAGGTAGGAGGAAGTAAGCTGTTGGTTAACTAGGATCTGCAGCTTATCTGTTAGGTAGGAAAATGGGCAGACTAGGTGGGCCAATCGGTCCTTATCTGCCGTCACATTCTATGTCTCTATGTTTCTATGTAATCTGCATCAGACACACACATGTATACTTATTAAATTAATTCATATCTATGTTAAGCAGATGTCATTCTAAGCCCCTCTAGGTCAGTAGAGATTTAAAAAAAATCCTTTTTAGAGAGAAAGATAGGCAAAGAAGTCAGTTTAAATACTTGTTTTGACAATCACAGGTGAAACCTGTTAGCTTATTCATTCCACACATACTGTATGTCAAACAGGTAAAGTAGAACCTTGTCAGTCTCTTACTACACCTGTCACAGTGAAGAGAATAACAGCTGA
The DNA here is from genome assembly GCA_016271365.2 of Neoceratodus forsteri. Classification (NCBI taxonomy): domain Eukaryota; kingdom Metazoa; phylum Chordata; order Ceratodontiformes; family Ceratodontidae; genus Neoceratodus; species Neoceratodus forsteri. Next base: position 63,217,824 of record CM057459.1, read on the forward strand.
ATTTCCTGCCCCCTACCTCAAAACATAATCCGTTTCACATCTACGTTGCCTAACTATAACTCAGCACCTCAGAGTTTTATGGTATCAGCATGAGGTTATGCATGCTCCACTTCTTTAAGGCAGATGTTGGAAATGTATGCAGTGGTAATGTCAACATATTCATGCAACTTCAACATCTGTGTATTCAGCATATGCCAAGTCTTCAGAACAAGTGCAATTTTGTCTTGACACAAATGGAAAAATGTTTTTAACCAAAATGGGTTCACCAAGACAGGCCCCTCCAGAAAAAGCGACAAAGCCCCTTTAATGACAGAAATATTTTTAACAGTTACATATTACTCAGAATGCTTAACAAAAAAGTTTAGGGACTCTGTGATGATGGATGCTGGAGAAATGCATAATTATAAATGAAAAAGGCTTTTAAAGCCTGTTTACTACACTGACTACTGTGAAACAAATGTTTCTTTCTCCTTGCATCGGCCACCCACAGAAAAAGAACAGAACAAAGATGGCTCTGTCAGGCCTCTCGGCACTGGAAGACGCCTTGAGAGGCCAGAATGTATTAGAGTCCTGCTGAGCTCATTCAGCTACACGTAACATTCATACACACCATACAACTAATTACAGGTCAGATTAGGGATTTAATTATTATTACACTACTACTAATTAAAAATTGCTTTGAGTATTTCTCAAGTAGTTTTATATGTTTACAAATCTGCATGCCCAATTTTAATTAAAAATGTAGTTCAAAATGAAAAAAGACAGAAACAAAGTCAGTGGCTTTAGCCATTTCCATATTTGAATGCATGCTTTAGTGGTTAGAACGGAATGCTCCATAATAAAATTTCCAAGCAAGATAAAAAGTGGCCTATTCCAACATAAAAAGCAAGGTAAATGACTATGTATAAAGGGTTTCTCCATGTTATTTAATCATTTACAAATGTGATTATGTTTTAAAGTTACTTTCCTTCACCTACAGGTAAACATTACAGTACTTTGTCATCACACATAATTTTAATCAACTAAATGCATACTACTGTGTAGTAAAGCAGTATTTCTAAGGTGCTTGATTAATGAAGATATAAAATTGAAGTTTCTTGCTATAAACTAAAAAAAAATTAAGAAAAGGAAGCTTTTATTTGTTCCCTTGTGATTTTAATTTAATGGCTCATGTTTTCATTACTGCAGAGCCTGTACAGTTTAGCTTGCAATTATGTCCCATCTGTGAAGCACTGTGTTATTACAGTTTATTCTAGTAGCTTTTCAATCACTTTTGAGTTGTGCTTTATAAGTATTCTTGCAGCAGGTGGGCTTTTTGGCATGGGACCAGAATTACACAAAGCGCAAAGCTGGAGTTTAATGGCAGCCATATGCATGTGGCACCAAGCGCCAGCCTTTCCCCATATGCTGCTAAGCAGCCCCTTCAGCCTGCCAGTCACTCTTCGTACTGACTACAGTCTCTAAGTATCATTCTGCCAAGGGGGAAAAATATACCAAGGCAGCAAATTTCTCCAGTGCACCATCCTTATTACTGAGACAACCCTGTCATTAGCAAAAGCACAATGAACCTGATCTGGAGATGCATACCAATTAGGTTGCGTGAGGCACTTTTGCTTCTTATCTCTATGGAAACTCAGCTTCTCTGGCTGGAGTGGACAATCAGTAATGTTGCATCCACCCATATGTCACCTAGTTAATATCGTACACTTTATTTTGAACCACAAAATCAGTTACAGTTTCTTAAAGGACATAAAGCTAAATTAAATAATTAACTGAAAATTTCCCACTGCTGTAGATACATATATGTGAAATCATTTCAGCAGATACATTTGTGCACAATGCTTACCAGCCAACAGAGGGATCTGTGTATAATTTTGAGAAAAGTCTCAACAAACTTTTGTTATTATAAACAAATAGCTTTTGCTGCACCAAGTTATTGAAAAACAAGGTGAGTGAAGGTGAATAAAAGCCCAGCCTCCTGAACATTTTAAATAACCTGGAGAATTTTCTTTTAAGTAGTTAAAACTGCAGTATGCGTTAAACAGCAACATTGTACTGATCAATTATTCCATCCCTAGAGTATTCCACCATCCATTTCACTAAATTGTTTCCTTTGCTGTTCCACTCATGAAGTTATATGCTTCTTTAAAAGAGTTATGTAAGTTTTGTTCTATGAAAGCACTTTACAGGCTTAGTAAGTTGCCCATTAATGCTCAGTTCAAAAGGTTTTATAAATATCACTTCATGATGCATTTAAAGTTGTAGAAAACCCCAAAAGCTGATTACATAATCTGCAAGTAAACTATCCAGCAACTGAATACTGTACTGTATTACTATTAAAAAAATAGACTATGCATAGCTTGGGAACAGTTACTGTACTTTTATGTGTTATTTGCTAACAATACACATTGAGGATTTTATTGCCAAAATATTTCTAAAATATTGGTGTTGGTCAAACTTTCATTACCATAAACTATGGGATGCCATTAGGGGCATAATTCATAGCTTTTAGGCATACACATCACAGAGTAAAACACATGCTGTATAGTGAAAAGCATATGCTATTAGTGAAAACAATACAGCAAAGGGTGAAATGCATATATTATACAATTAAATGCAAATACTACTATATACAGAAGTGCATGCACTACTGTAAAATGGGTTACAGTATTTCCATTCAGGTATCTTTAGTGCATGACATTCATTTTACCAGAATTGCACAAATTTAAATTAGCACACAAAAATAAGAACTTAACTCATGTCTATTGAATATATGGTACTTCTACCAATTAGTGCCATTTTATTTTTGTGCAGTCATCATATTACATGAATATAGCAAAATTTTTCTTACAGTAAAGATGCTCTGTTTTGCAAAATATACTTAGTTGCTTAAATCATAGCGTGAAAATAAATACACTGTATAGTAAAACATACAGTATGACTATATCTATAGTGATATACACACTGTACCTCATATTCTAACACATACATTTTATACTAAAACTTGTAAATACTATATAGAGAAACATATTTGCCTGATACTGAGCACACACACTAAATGCTGGAACGCATACACTATATATTAAAGCTCATACATTCATTACTGAAACAAGCATACTATAAATTAAAATACTTATCACATAATGAAACACATTCACTACATAATCAAATATATCCACTGCATGCTTAAATGCATTACACACACCCACTAGTGATGTGCGAAATTAAAAAAATTAACCCAGCAACATTTTTTTGTGCAATCCCAGCATTTCATGAAATATTTTGCAGGTGTGAAATGCAACCCCTCCCCCAGGTGAAATGCAGAATTTCACCCATTAAATTTAATCTCAGGTGAAATGTGGAAATTCATCACCGCAGGTGAAATTCCACATTTGAAAGTCAGGTGGATGATAAGATTGAAAAGAAAAGTGTTCCCCCGCATCCAGACCAACATTAAAACCTCACATCCCTGGTATCTAGTGGCCCCACCCCCTGGATGATTGCCAGCCCAATTTGAAGAATCCCTCCCACTGAGATTCAGCCCTGTCCCTCATCCAAGTCCAGAATTTACAATAAAACATTTCCTTGATGTCTAGTGGTCCCACTCCTTGGCGATCACTGGGCATATGAAGAAAGCTCCCTGAGATTCACACTCATCCTCCATTGTCCATAACTTAGTGTTATCGCAATACGGGTCAACATCAGTCATCTATAGTATCTTATGTATAAAAACTTTCCTGGTGTTAAGTGGGCCTCTCACACCCTTACCCTGTCCAGTAGTAACTCACCTTATTGAGGATTTAGCAGGCAATCAGCTTCTCTATCACCTCCATGTCAGCAGTCTGACTACATTTTTTGTTATGAGTTTGAGTGAGTTTTCAATGAATAAGCATGTGCATGCTCATTCATGGAAAGGGCTCACTGACTCATTTGTAAAAGTGCTCAGTCGGGCTGCCAGCTGTGGAGCTGAGTGGAGGGCTGTGCTGTTGGCCTGCTGGGGTCCTAGATGGGAGTTTGTAAGATGGGGTTATTACCAGACAGAGTGATGGAGGTCCACTAGACACCTGGGAAAGTTTTTCTTTTTAAATTACATGAAGATACATAGATAACTGATGTTGTCCCCAGTGTTGGTGGTGGCACTTAATTTGTGGACAACAGGGGGACAGGTGTGAATCTTGGGGGAGGGGGTCATTCTTCATTTTGCCAGCGATCGGCCAGGAGGTTGGACCACTACACACCAGGGACATTTTTTTTACTGCAAATTCTGGAACTGAATGGGGGATGGGGCTGAATGTCGATGAAAAGGGGCAGGAATTCTTCATATTGGGCCAGCAAATGGCAAAGGGGGGCAGGACCACTAGACACTAGGGATGTGGGCATAAAGATGTTAATGTTGGCATGGAAAGAAGGGGGGAAAACACTTTTCTTTAAAATGTTTCAATAGTTGTGTACTTGAATTTCACACCTGCAAAATATTCCACAAAACGCAAGAATTTCATGACATATTTTGCTAGGTGAAATTCCCAATTTTCGCAGAATTTCACTGGTGAAATTAATTTTCGCTGCATCCCTGACACCCACATTCTGAAACACATTTATAGTATACTAGAATGCAGACTCCATATACTGAAATAAACTGCATTCAAAGATACTCCCTAACTGTGTGACCCTTAGAATTAGATTAAGCAGCCAAAACAACAACTATAGAAACTCCTTATCTGAGTGAAACCACCAAAAATAAGTAAAACCATGCATGCCACAAAACCAAAGATGTAGCCCTTACATGGCTGCAAATAAGCTACAAAAGAAAAGAGTGTACACACCGTCTCAATAGCCACTTATTTTATTAAACAAAAAATGTGCTCAAGCCGCCAAACATCCCTACTGAGCACATCCTTGCAGAGGCTTCCACAGGGAGTCTCTGAGGAAGCCTCTGCAAGGAGACACTACGCAGGGGTGTTTGGCATCCTGAGCACATTTTTAATTTAATAAAATAAATGGCTACTGAGACAATGTATGTGCCCTTTTCTTTTGTAGCCTGTCCCTTACTTGGGTGGTCCTTCTGCTACAGGCATGTAGTCCAGTGCTGGTTTCAGACACACTGCTACTGGGTAGCCTAGGTACTCAGTGTTCTGTTAACATACAGTAGGTCATTTTGGCTTCCCATTCTATGCCATCCACTGCCAATTCTATTTTCACTGCCTGTTATACTGTGACCTGACATTTTAGTGGACTGAACCATATCACCTCCAACACTGCCCCAGATTTGAGTTCAATAATGTTGGTGCTAGTGCTCTACGTCCTTATTCCCAGCATCCCTCACCAGCCCTCCATCAAGTATGATTCAGGCTGATATTACAAAGGCATTCACTCAGGCCTATTACTTCATAACTGGTCTCGCCCAAAGGCCCTGATAAGGTTAGAGGTTCTACACACCCCCCATTTCCAAGCATCACTCTTTTAAGAGAGCCCCTCCCCAGGGAAGCCAGCACCTGTTGATGCTGCTGCTTCTCCTTGGAGGTGACATGGAGCACAATCCTAACCCTCCTTCAAATCCCAATAGCAGCTCCCTCCCCTTACCAAATACCCACAAAATCTTTCCCTCCAATTTAAGGACCCTCTTCCCCAGAAATGACCAAGTTAAAATTTGGGTAAGTCTTAATAACCTTTTACAGAGAATCCGGTGTGGCCCAACATTTGTCAAAACAAAGAACACCAGAAGGAGTCTGTTCCAGAAAAAAGCCCTCAAAGTCACATCCAGCTCCTGGAGACAGAAAGACCCACTCATCAGGAAATGGTATTATATTTTTAGTAAGCCCATGAGTTATCACACTCACCAGGAAATAGTATTATATTTTTTATTAAGCCCATATATTATCATTACTGCATAGAAGCCAATGTGTTGAGGAAGTATCCTCTTTTTAAGGGCTATACAGTTAGTAAAAGTTAAATTTGAAGTGAAAATAACCTTTTAAAACTATAATTATACCTGCTGTTTAACCAGTATATGTTTCTTATCCTTATAAAGCAACTTATATCAGAATCACCAAAATGCCGAGTGTACACATAATGATACTTAAAGCTTATCACTAAATCTTCTTGAAATTATTTTTTATATTATATCCATTCATAATGTACAGGAAGGCATTGTTAAGGATGGAATTCAATGAATTCCTAGCCTTGTTATGGTATCAGTGTGATGTCCAGAGGTTGTTATACCCTCTTGAGTACATCACATCAATACCATAACAACGCGAATGGCACTGTGCATGCAGGTCTCTTGAACATGGGGCTTCGGATGAACAGCTGCAGTGGTGAAAGCTGGCCCAGATGGAGAGAGCAGCACTATGACAAAAAAGAAAAGTAAGGACAAATTTGTTTTAACTGGTGCCCATGCACTATAAAAGACAATGGATGGGCACCAGTTAACAACAACATGTGTTCCCATCTCAAGGTCATCATGCCAACTGTAAACCTTTCAAGCTTCACTCTCGAGGTTTACTAAGTTGTTATGACGATCTCTCAATTGGTACACAGCATTGTTATTAACTGGTTCCCATCAATTATCCTCTACGTTTAATCTAAGCAAATCTTTTACCATATTCTTGGCATATATCACATTTGAAATACCAGTAAACAAAAATGCTTACCTGAACCCAGGTTTGCTCCTAGGCTGTTGTTTTAGACAGACAATTTCTAGTTTATATTTCTCTGCAAACAAAAAACAGTAACTGCCAGCTAAAGTCTACAGATATTCTGTCAAAACATATTGGTATTTTTTCACTTAATGAAACCACAATTTATAACTGTGTGTGTTTTTTTCTTCAATTCACTGTCCCATCTTGAGATATATAATGAGCGCTTTTGCTAATATATCATTCTCTGTTTACATCATTTCATAAAACTGTATCCATATTATTAATTAAATGAAAAAGCATTCTGGTACCTTATATGTTATAGGCTACAACCTTTGTTGGCATAATGCAGGAGTAACACTCCTTCACCATTGGAGGCTGGACCTGTAAAAATAATGAGTTTTCTTAAGCATGCTGCTTTCAGTGTTGTGCCTATGTAGAAGTGATTTTTCAAACTTCAACCAAAAATATGCATTGAAGACAATTACCCTGTCTATGCAGGGATCTCTCATGTTTCTTGTCCATCAAATGAAAAATACTGCGACTGTTCACTATGCTGTGTTTTTATACTATGCAGAGTGCTTGGAAGTCAGATGACTGTGCCGATGTCTGCATCATGACATCATCAACACAGTGACAGACTGACATGCATGAACCAGAGCTTACCTCAGCAGAGCGGATCAGTGCTTTCTGCTATGTGAAGCCTATCCTTCCAATGATAATCCTTTCTCATTAAAGGAAAATGACACCCTCTTATCCTGTAAATCTTGTTTCCATGTCAACAGAGAACTCGTTTTGTGTAGCTGTTAGGGATATATGTGATTGTTTTAGTTTACTTCCACTCTTCATACTAGTCCCTGTAACTATCCTGTAGGCCTCCATTTTCTGGTTGTTGAAATCTCATTGTCCCTGAGACCTGCATTAGCATATGAGGACATAGCTCCACAGTATGCCTGTCTGCTTAATTAGAGTTCAACAAAAGAAATTGCAGCAAGTTGTGAAATACCACATTAACCTTCAGTTAGCTTTGCAAACTAAGGTGTAATGCATGGGTTTTCCTTTTCAATTGCATTCATTTTTTTTTGTTTCCAGAAAGTTTTTGCAGGATATTTGTACTTTCAGCACAGGGATACATGGTATGAATGGTTGTTGTGACATCATGTTCTCATATGCAAAAGCAGCTCTCATGAACAATAAAATTTTAACAGCTATAAAATGGAGACCCCCCCCCCCCAGGATAGTTACTGGGGACTAGCATGAACAGTGAAAACAAATGAAAGCAAACATTTATCCCCAACAACTGCAGGTAAAGATTTGTCTGCTGACATGGAAAACACAATTTACAAGATAGGAGGGTGTATTTTTCCTTTAAAGTGCCCATCCAAAGATCTATTATATTTGCTTTTTTTTAAATTAAATATACTTTATTAGTTTCAGAACACCAAACAGTAAACAACACAATTCAACATAGAAACACAGAAACATAGAAACATAGAATTTGACGGCAGATAAGGACCGTTTGGCCCACCCAGTCTGCCCATTTCCCTACCTAACGGATAAGCTGCAGATTCTAGTTAATCAACAGCTTACTTCCTCCTGCCCCCCACTAGAATTGCCTTATGCCTGTCCCATGCATTCTTGAATTCTCCCACTGTTCCTGACTCCACAACCTCCTCAGGAAGGCTGTTCCATGCATCCACAACTCTCTCTGTGAAAAAATACTTTCTAACATTACCTCTGAGCCATCCCCCTCTATCTTCAAATTGTGCCCCCTTGTTCTTGCACATCTCTTCTTCTGAAAGATACTACCCTCTTGTACCTTGTTAATTCCCTTGAGATACTTGAAAGTTTCTATCATGCCCCCCCTCCCTTTCCTCAAGGGTATACATATTAAGCTGCTTTAATCTCTCCTCGTATGTCTTCTGGTGCAGACCTTGCACCATTTTGGTTGCCCTCCTCTGAACAGCCTCCACTCTGTCTATGTCTTTGCAGAGATGGGGTCTCCAGAATTGCACACAGTACTCCAGATGGGGTCTCACTAACTGTCTGTGGAGAGGGATAACAACTTCCTGTTTTCTACTGTTGGTGCCTCTCCCTATGCATCCCAGTATCCCCCCAGCCCTCCTTACTGCCTTCTCACATTGCTTGCCCACCTTTAGGTCATCTGATATAATTACTCCTAGGTCTCTTTCGATTTCTGTTGTTGTTATTAACTCACCCCCATTGTGTACTCTTCCCCTGGGTTTTTGTTTCCCAGATGCATTACCTTGCACTTCTTTGCATTGAATCTGAGCTGCCACGTATTTGACCATTCCTCCAGCCTTGCCAAGTCCCTTTTCATTCTTTCTACCCCACCTTGTGTATCAACCCTGTTGCAGATCTTTGTGTCATCTGCAAAGAGGCATACCTTTCCTTCCAGGTGCTCTCCAATGTCACTTATAAAGATATTAAAGAGGACCGGTCCCAGTACCGAACCCTGTGGTACCCCGCTAGTTATCCTCCTTTCTTCACTGTGGACTCCGTTTACTATTACCTTTTGCATCCTGTTGTTCAGCCAGTTTTTTATCCAGGCTACCACCTTGGGACCCACTCCAAGGCTGGCTAACTTGTATATTGATCTTTTGTGTGACACATTAATACTGCTAATAACCCCAGCCCCCCAAAAACTTGCATAACACCAGTCTTCCCATCTCATCCAATCTCCCCCAGCCCTGTGGCAGCAATGTCATTCAATATTTAGTGCAACAAACAAAAATGGGTGAGGAAAATTTTTAAGTAGACTAAATAAAGCTAAGAATAACCTATAGATATTACAATAATAAAAATAACACAATAATAATAAAGTGTAAAGGGGCCTGATCAAAGATGCCTAAGCGGTATACGAGGCATGCAACCTACTCCACTTTCTATTGTAGCTGGATAGCCTGTTATGGATGCTGGCTATTAATCTTTCAACACGTTATCGAGAAGTTCCTGCAACCAGTCATTGTAAGAAAGTAAAGACTCATCCAACCAATGACAGAGAACCAATCTCTTGACCAACATTGAAATCATAGCTATAATATACCTCTGTTCTCTTACGAAGATTTGCCTATAGTCGCCTACCAAACAAGTCTCGGGTGTGAAGTACTCTTCAACTCCGAGTAATGGATCAATTTTGGATTTGATTAATTCCCACAGTGCAGCTACATTGGGACACTCCCAGAAAATATGGTATAAAGTATCTTCTTCTTGACCACAATGTGTGCACTCCGGTGACTGCAACCATCCCATTTTACATAGCTTAAAGGGCATGAAGTAAAGATTATTTAAAATATAAAATTGAGTAAGGCAAAGCCTATCTTGAGAGAGATATGCATACAGGTCAGACCAGATTTGGGGCCAATCAAAATTAGAATGAGGGAAGGTTGCAACCCAATAAGCAGAGTCACTGGTCAAATCCGAGTATATCCTAGAGAACAGAACTAAATATAGTTTAGAGTCTGCATGTGGTTGCTGGGCTGTGGCAATAAAAGATTGCAGAAATTCTTTCTGGTTAACAGCACCCAATGTTTAGGCGAATTGCTTCAATAAACAGTGATTAAGCTGATATACCTCATATATAGCCCTAGCATCGTATTGTAAAGTAACTAGCATAGATTGACAAGTCAGCAATTCCCCATTGTGGAGCAGATTGCACATCATCAAGCCCTGTAGTTGGGGTATCCACAATTCATCTAATATCTTACCCCTATTTGGAGGTTAGGATTTTTAAGGATAGGCTGGGTAACATCATAAAGAGGTTTGTATTGCATTGCTGAGCATATTTGCAAATGAACATGAATTGAGGTCCCAATGATGGAGTCACATAGAGATAGGGGAAGAACTTTCAATGGCGAAAACAGAATTGTCACTGGGGAGAATCCAGCTCCTTCAATTAGTTCCCTTTCAAATTGAAGCCAGATAGGAGAGTAAACAGCAATGTCTCCAATGTAGGTAGCATACATCCACCTCGTGTACAGTGGTGATCATGCAAAAGTATACTGGTAGCATGGTATACCGCTACTGCGCAAATACGTGGTACCATTGAATAACATGTATACTGTTACCATGCAATGAAACGCAGTGCACAGTAATGGTATACTTTTGTGTGATCACCACTGTATTTCTTAGCATGACTAGTGAAGTAATAAACTAGAAAATATGTGAGACAGAGGCGGCCATGTTGCTTAGGAGCTGCTAAATTTCAATAAGCCCTCCTAGGTTTTTTAACCCTCCAAAGAAAATCAGCTATCATGCTATGTACTTTCCAAAACCAAGAAAGAGAAAGTCAAACATCCACCATATTAAGGGGGTAGAAAAGATGGGGAAGAACATTCATTTTAATAATACTGATTCTGCCCCAAATGGTCAAAGGGAGTTCCCTCCACCTAGACAAATCTTATTGCAAGACTCCTAGTAAATTGTCAAGGTTGAGTTTACTAACACAGGATGGAGACCTTGGAAGGAAGATGCCTAAATATTTAAGATGTTTAGGTTCCCAGGAAAGCCCCAGTGCTGTAATATCAGTCTTAAGAACCCTGGCATTAAGGGGCATAACCAATGTCATTTCAATGTTAAGCTTGTAGTTCAAAAGCCTACTAAACACTGAGATAATTAACAAGGCCGCTGGTATGGATACTTTGGGGTTGACAATATGGAGCAGAATATCATCATAGGTATCATAGGTATGTTCAAGCCAGAGGATAGAATCCTACCCTATAAGGCTTGTCTATCCATAATTTAAAATATAAATTTATTATTTCCAAAGTGATGATCCAAACCACTCTTAAACTCATTCATGGTAGTACTGTCCACAATATTCATTGGAAGATTATTCCAAACTCCAACTACTCTACAACTGTACCAATATTTACGAAAATTATGATTCCAGGTTTGCTGATATAGTTGTTTTTTATGCTTTCTAGTACTAGTCCTACCTAACATATGTCTAAGACCCAGTTCTTCCAAGAGGACTTCATCATTCATGATTTTGTAAAGCAAACAAAGATCTCCCCTTAATCTACGATAAATATAAGGAAAATAGCTTTAGGCTGACCAGTCTGTCATAAGAGCTTTTATTCTTTAATCCTTTTATTTGTTTTGTTAATTTTCTCTGCACCCCTCTAAGGATATAATATCATCTGCATATGCAAATAATTTAAGGCTTTGATATCCCACTTGGATCCCTTGTAAATAGCTATTATATTTGCTAATGATCCCTGAAGTTCTGGAACTACATTAAAGCAAATGCTTCACACCATTTATCTGACCCAGTAAGGACTAGTTATTTCCAAGCTTAATCTAGATATGAGGATTTAAACAACCATTGTGTCACTTAATACATAAACAAATGTGGTATATACACTGGGGGGCGGTGTATGAAAGGTTGGAACATAAAGAGGGAACTGTGTGGACTCAGGTTCAAAAAGAATGTACATGGGATGAAAGAAACATAAAAATGGAATTATAAACTGTGAATATATTGGACCTATAAGTATCCATATATATACAAATTAGATGAATGTGGATAGGAGATATTCACTGTAACCGTCACACAGATGAAAATGGCAAACACGATGAACAGACATGAAACCACGATTGCTAAACACATGTAAGAACCACAGTGTGTATCTGAAATGAAAAAATAAAATATTTGCATTGTAACATGTACAATAAGGTTCACACATTCATAATACATGATTTATCTGGCTGAATGTTGTGTCTCCCCTTTTCACATAATTGACAGTCCATCTATTTCTTCATTTAAACCATTTAGTGTCCGTGGATTTACAGTAAGTCTGTCAGTCCAACACATTTCTTTGTATATTTATTTTTTTATTTATTTCAATCTAGGATTACAATACCTTTGAGCCGAAGCTGTTTTACAAAGGTTCCACATCAGCATGTGCAACAGTCATCATTTTAGTTACAAACATATAGTCATTGACTTACAGACATGTAATAACCAGTACAAAGACTTGAGCTATAAGCAAGACAAGGGAAGGAGGGGTGGGTGGGTGGGTGGGGAGTGAGGGTAGGAGATCGGGGTGGAAGAGGTGCAGGGGTAAGGAGGAGTACAGGGGTGGTTGGGGTGGGGCAGAAGTGGTGATACGGGGTGGGCAAGGGTGGGAGACAGTGCAGCCAGGGGCCTTGTCAAGGGAATATGACAGGTAAGGTGCTAGGGGTGCAAAGACTGATTGTACGTGCTGGGTGCTGGGGCATGTGCAGTTGGAACGGTGGAAATGTTAAGATGGGCAATCGCAGGATACAAGCAGTGAGAGGCGCAGCTTGGACTTGAAGAGGCTGAGTGTTGGTGCAATTGCTATGTTGCTGCCCAGAGAGTTGAGCCAGTTGGATGCCTGATAGGCGAATGATCTTTGTCCTTGGGTCCTGTGACATTGTGGGATATGTAGTAGATGGGAATTGGATCTCCTTGTAGTGACGTTCCTATGTCTAGGCTTAAGGAGGGCACAGACACCAGGTGGGGCAAGCCCCATTATAATTTTCTTGGCCGTGATGCAGGTTTGGTATTTTATGTGTTTATCCAGTTGAAGCCATCCAGATTGGGAATAAAGGTCACGTGTGTGGGTATGGCGATGTGAGCCAATGATGAGACAACAGGCCTTATTCAGGGAGGTCGCAATACGTTTGAGAGCAGTGGTAGTTGCAGACCCATATATGATAAGACCATAGTCTATGATGCTGACGATGGAGCTTTGGACGGCCACTGACAGTGCTTCTATATGAGTTTTCTTTCTCTGTCTCACCTTGACATAGGGGTGGTACATGTTCTAATCTAAAAAATCTGAGTGTTGGTATTGAATGTCCTATCTGGGTAAAATACCAGGTCACTGTTCACTTGTCCTTTCTTCTTATTGAACTTTTATGTTCCAGGAACCTCTTTTGCAGAGCTCTTAGTCGTTTGCCCCACATAAACCAAATCCCAGGGGCACTTCAATAAATACACTACATAGCTGGTCTGACATGCAATCATAGAATCATAGAATCATAGAAGGCTGTTGGCAGATAAGGACCCCTAGGGCCATCTAGTCTGCCTGTAACTCCTCCCCCCAGGAAGATTTCCTCTGTCCCTTTGTGGCCTGCACTCTGCCCGACAGTACCATGTGCATGTCCCAGGCCCTTTGGAAGTTCTCCACTGTATCCACCCCCACCAGCAGCCTATTCCATGGCTGTACCACACTCTCATTGAAGAACCTGCCCCTGATGTCCCCTTTGAACCTGCCCCCTCTCCAGTTTGTGGGCATGTCCACTGGTGGAATTGTTCAAACTCAGTTTGAATGTGCTGTCGATCCTCACCCTGTTTATGCCCTTCAAGTATTTGAATGTCTCCACCATATCCCCCCTCTCCCTCCTCTTCTCCAGCAAATACAGGCCCAGCTCCCCCAGCCTCTCCTCATATGGACTTCCCTGCATCCCCTGCACCATTTGGTCACTCTTCTCTGGATGCTTTCTAGCCTGTCCATGTCCCCTTTCCTGTATGGCCTCCAGAACTTGACCCCATATTCCATGTGTGATCTGACCATGGTTTTCTACAGTGGCAGGATCACCTCCCTTCTTCTGCTTGTGAAACCCCTTCCTATGCATGCCAGCATACTCGGTGCCTTTCCTGCTGTCCTGTCACACTGACCCTGGACTTTAAGGTTGTCTGAGATGGTAATCCCCAGGTCCCTTTCCTGCTCTGTCTCCTCAATCTCCACCCCCTCCAGGCGGTATTTTGCCTTCAGGTTGTTACGCCCTATGTGTATAATCCTGCACTTTTTTGTGATGAACCATAATTGCCACCTTTCTGACCACTCTTCCAACCTAGCCAAGTCCTCCCTCATATCCTCCACCCCCCCTTCCATCATATCCACCCTGCTACTACAGATTTTCATGTCGTCTGTAAACAGACATGCCTTCCTGTGCAGACCCTCTGTGATGTCCCCTATGAATATGTTGAAGAGTATGGGTCCCAACACAGACCCCTGTGGAACCCCACTTGTCACTCTTTCCTCCTTTGAGTACACCCCATTAACTTTGACCCTCTGAGTCCTCCCCACCAACCAATGTTCCACCCAACTAGTGTGTTTGCTTCCCAGCCCCAAGCTTTTCACCTTGCCTATGAGTCTCCCATGGGGACAGTGTTGAATGCCTTCCTGAAGTCCAGGTAGGCCACATCCACCTCCCCTTCCCTCCCTGGTCCCATATTTCTGTCACCCTGTCGAAGAATTCAATCAGGTTGGTCTGGCATGACCTGCCACCCGTGAATCCATGCTGACTGTCATTCAGTAGGCCCTCCCCCTCAAGATGCTTAACCAGTCTTTCCTTAATCAGTGCCTCCATCAGTTTGCTGACCACCGAGGTCAGGCTTATCAGGCAGTAGTCACCTGGCTCTTCCCTTCCACCCCACCCCCCCTTATGTAGTGGTACCACCTCGGTCTTTTTCCAGTCTTCTGGAACCCTTTCCTCTTGCAGTGTCATACTGAATAGCCTTGTGATTGGTGCCACCAATTCCTGTTTCAATTCTTTAAGTACCCTCTGGCGAATCCTGTCTGGCCCCATCGCCTTGCCGATCCACAGCTTGCTCAGTTCCTCCAGTACTCTAGCTTCAATGAAGGGACTGGAGTCCATCTCTCTACCCATCTTCCCCCTATTTTCTAATTTAGGCCCCCCTCCATCCCTCCCCCAATATACAGACCAATGCAAAGTATCTGTGTAAGACATCAGCTCTTTCTAAGTATCCCTCCACCAGTGCCTCCCTTCCCCTTTGAGCCTCACCATCCCTCTCTTCCCCTTTTATCTGTCACTTACATATCTAAAGAATCTCTTGTCCTCCCCTTAACCCCCACCCTCTTGCTATACGCTCTTCTGCTTCAGCCTTGGTCCTCTTGATCACCTTCCTTGCTTCCCTCAGTTTATCCCTATACACCCCCTATCTACCTCCCTCTGTGTCGCCTTATGTATTCTGAATACCTTCCTCTTCTCCCTGACTGTTTTCCTCACTTCAGTAGTGAACCATTCCTAAGGCAAAGCTCTGTCACTTTCCATAGTCCTCTTTTAATTTTCCCCATAGCTCCTCCATGTCTTCTAGGACGCCCACCCCCTCTAGCTCCTCCTGTACCACTGCTGTCATCCTCCCAAAGTCTGCCTTGCTGCAGTCAAGCACCCTAGTGTTTGAGCTGTCCTTGGCCTGATCCTTGTTGATCCTAAATTTCACCATCCTATGGTCACTGTCACCCAAATTTTCCCTGACCCCCACCCCCTCTACACTATCCCCATTTGTTAGAATCAGGTCCAGTATGGCTCTCCCTCTAGTAGGTTCTATCACCAGTTGGTTAATGAATGCTTCCTGCAAGGCTTTCAGCACCCCCTGCTCCTAACTGTAGCTGCTGCTGGGGTGACCCAGTCTATGTCAGGTAGATTTAGGTCTCCCAGTACCATGATTTCCCCTCTGTTGGCCGTGTCCTGTATCTCTTTAACCATCTGCTTGTCAACCTCTTCCTCTTGATTTGGTGGTCTGTAGACCACCCCTACCTTCACTGCCTTCTCCCCTGTTCCGCTTAAGAAACCCGTAGGGTCTCCACAGATCCATCTGCCCCACACAACAATGCCTTTTTACACTCTTTCACATAAAGGGCTACCTTCCCTCTTTTTCCTATCCTATCTCTCCTGTAGAGTACGTACCCTGGCATTTCAGCTTCCCAGCTGTGGTTCTCAGTCCACCAGGTCTCTGTGACTGCAACCAGGTCCAGGTTACCCTCCACCACTATCGCCTGCAGTTCTCCCATTTTATCGCCCAGACTCCTGGCATTGGTCAGCAAACCCCTCCACCAGCCCCTCCCTTTCCCACTCTCCCCTTGTCGGTTTCTCTTGCCCCCAACTGTGAAGAAGAAGAATTAGTATTTATATAGCTCTTTTCATACACAGTGTATCCCAAAGCACTTTACAAGCAATGCTAGACTGGTAGTGAAGTGACTGAATGTGTGGTGGTGGCCATATTGCACATCATCGCCCACACAAAGCCTGGATAATTGCATGAACCAGTTTTATGGGAAGGGGAATGTTGGCGAGGACACTGGGAATGTTCCCTGCTCTTTGTGAAAAGTGCCCTGGGTTGTTTTACTTCCACCTGGAAACCCACCAGGACAACACCAGGCAGAAGGGACCTCAGTTTAAATGTCTCATCCGAAGGACGGTACACCACAGCAGTACAGCACCCCCAATACTGCACTCGGATGCCAGCGATTTTTAGGTGCAAGTCCAATCCTGGTGTGGGACAAGAACCCACGACCTTCTGGTCCAGAGGTGGATGTGCTACCAACTGAGCCACGCTGACACCTGTGGGGGCGAGCTAGTTAGGCCTGATCCTTTCCTTCCTCCTACTGGGCAACACCTAGCTACACCCTCCCCCTCTCCTAGTTTAAATCCCTCCCTAGCATTTTATCTATAAAACCCTGTCACTTCCCCCTCAAAATCCTGGCCCCCTCTTCATTAATGTTCAACCTATCTCTCGTATACAGATGTTGGTCTACCCATGTGTCTCCCAATCCCCTATGCATTCATAGCCCTCCTTCCTGCACCACTGCTTCAACCAGTGATTAAAATCTTTGATTCTCAATTGTCTCGCTGTACTTGCACAATGATCTGGCAGGATGTCTGAGAAGGTTATTGTGTCTACTATCCTCTTGCACCCTCCGGCTACTTCCATAAATCTCCTCTGCACCTGCAAGACCTCTTCTCCGGCCAGATCATTTGTGCCAAAGTGTATGACCAGGTTAGATTTCCCCCCGATCATCCTGAAACATTCCTTAATTCTTGGGAGAGACCTGCCTGCTTCCAACCCTGGCTCGCAGAAAACCGACCTCCCTTTGAAGGTTACACTCTTCCTTAACCAATGGATCCCTTTAATAATGGAGTCCCCCTCCATTATCACTGGTTTTTTGTGTGCTGCCCTCAAGGGTGCCATCGCCTCACCTACCTGCCTATTCCTCTCAGCTTCTCCTTGTTCGCCGTCCACCCCACCCTTCCCTATCTATTTGTCCCCCTGCTCAGACTGGTGCCCCTTGGTCTCATCCCCCCCCGAGCTCCCTCCCACCCTTGCCTATTTCACTCCTGTCCTTCTCCTGCCCATCCTCTCCATGAATGGCTATCCTACTCCAGCCTCTTCTAGTGACACCCCCCTTTGCTTCCTTCCCTTCCCTTTCTTCCCGCTGTCTGCTACACCTAGTCTTCCCATAGCATCTCTCCCTTTCCACTTACTGTCACTCTCCTGTTCCTGGCCTCTATAGCCTGATCCTCCCCTTCTCCCGACCTCCCCTGCACTTCCTGTTCATTATATTTTCCATATTTATCCTTCCTTTCTTGGTTCCCTTGTTCATTCTCCCCTGCCTCAAACCCATACACGTCCTCCTGCTCCAACATCCTCATAAAGGGCCAGTATCTGTTAGAGCCAGTTGTGTACCTATGCTCAAGAGCGCTAGTACACCTACCTGTCATGTCCCTATCCTCTGACCTGGAACTCCTGCACATCGTGTCCCTGTCCTCCAACCTGGTTTTTCTTGCTGTGCCCCCTAAGCAACCACCCCTTTCCCACCTGCCAGGTTGGTTTGCTGCCCTTCCCCTTCCTGGCTGCCCTCCACAAGGTTAGTGACTATGTCTCTCCTTGTCCAGAATAGCTTTCCTTTTAGCCATGCTAGCTCAGCCTCCAGCTTCCCCAGTCTTAGACAAACTGGGCATACTCCCAGTCTCTAGAGAGTACTCATGAATACTGCTGTACCGCACCTGATATATCCCAAGACCCTCTCACCCATGTGTGACCTCTTCCCCTGGCCGTACTCTCCCTGTGCCTCCACTGCCCCCTAACTTGTGTTCCTCCCTCCTGCTTCCTCCTGATATGCTGTACCATCCCCTTCCCAGGCTATCATTTCCACACCTCTCTGCCCTCCATCCCCCCCAACCACAAGGCCAATTCCTCCTCTCTCTCATTCACCCTCCCGGTGTTATATCCTCAGTGAGATTTCCCTCATTTACCATAACCTGCCGACTATACATGCTGCAGAAAGCAGTGCCCAACTAAAGCCTAGAGCCTCAAGCTGTTGGCTTTGCCCTGCTTGATTTAAGTCCAGAAAACCCTAAAAGATATTATATCAATGTGCCTCTCTAGGATTCAGAAACAACCCTTAATCAGTATCATTACACCACTGTACCCCCTACGATTCAAGAACAACAGCTAAGTCAATAACTTCCCCCCTTAGATTCAGAAACAACAGCCAAGTTAATAATTTTTCGATATCATTTCACCATA
Source organism: Neoceratodus forsteri (assembly GCA_016271365.2). NCBI lineage: Eukaryota > Metazoa > Chordata > Ceratodontiformes > Ceratodontidae > Neoceratodus > Neoceratodus forsteri. The sequence goes on from CM057459.1 coordinate 63,236,784, forward strand.
CACCCCATAGATGTTGTGCCTTTAACTTTCGATAATATTTCACCAATACAGCCCATAGATGTTGTGCCTTTAGTTCCACATTCAGTCCTGCCCCTTTTGTCCCACCACCCTTTTGTTCCTTCGACCAATTAATTGCAGCTGAGCCTTTTCCCTTCAGGCCCTGCCCCCTGCCTCTAGTGTTTAATTAAGCTTTTAACACAGGAAGGGTGGGTGGGCTTCCCCGTATTTAAACCTGGCCAAAAAGTTTAAAGTTTGGTGCCCTGGTCACTGATTCGCTGGCAGCCTCCTGCATCAGCCCTGCAGTCCATGAGCAGCTCTTTTCAACTCCTCTGCAGTTGTTGGCTTGTCTCCCCACTGCTTCTGGTAATCCTCCTTCCTACCTTCTAATGCAACTCTTGATCTCCCCACTGCTGCCAGCCCCACTCTCCAGTGATGTGGCCGATTGCCATCGCCCCATCGCCGCTGGTACAGTTTCTTCCTCACTGCCAGTGCAGCACTCTCTCCCTGCAACTGATGCGCCACCAGGAATAGCTGCAGGTTGACAGGAGTGTCGGCTTCCCCTGCAGATGGCCCGGCCAGAAAGTTTAAAGTTTGGCATCCTGGTCACTGATTGGCTAGCAGCCTCCTGCATCAGCCCTGTGGTCCATGAGCAACTCTTTTCAGCTCCTTTGCAGTCGCTGTCTTGTCTCCCTGCCACCTCCAGTAATCCTCCTTCCCAGCTGCCAATGCAGCTCTCGATCTCCCCGCTGCTGCCAGCCCCGCTCTCCAGTAATGAAGTCCTGAATTTCTGTTACTTCATTTCTTACTCTCTTGCTGTTGATTTTTAACCTGTATGTGCTAGTGCAAGCATTGCAATGTCAACTTGGGAGGCTACCCATAATGTAAAATACAGTATGCATTGTTTCACTTGGCATCTTATGCTATATGTACAACCCTGTCTCTGCTGTTTTTTGTTCTTTTCACTACCACTTATGGTCTCGTACTGAAAATTCGTTCGCCCTGTGGTGCTGCCTTTAAAACATCCCTGTACTTGTTATCAGCTTTTTTGACCTCCTAATTGTTAGAAAACATAATAATGCACATAATTAAAGCTACAAACTGTTCAAAGCCTAAAACTGGGACATGTCATAATTTGGAAATAATTCCATTTTTTTTTTTTGTTTAGAGAGAAACCCTAACCGTAACTCCTAACATGTTCCTTCCCTTAGCACTGGTAAGCACATTTTCATAGAAAAAAGAAAGAAAGTGTAATAACTTTCAAAAGCTACTGCACTGACCTGTGCCCCATTTGTAAATACAAACTATAAGAAGCACGCAGTTTACCTTTGCTGTATCCGATTGCTTTATTAATGAGAACAGATGCAAAAAGACGTCACAGTTTTAAAAGATGCTACATAAATAGGCAGACAGACATACTTATCTATGATACAAAAACAAACACACGCTGGCACTCACTGAGTGCTCCTGCAGCCATTGCTTGCCAGCAGCAACACGCTCAATGCGTATGCTAATCAATTGACATTTCACCGTAAGGCTTCCTCAGAGCTGATTGACTAGGGCACACATGTCCACTCTTATTTGGTAGATTCATACATATTCATGAGATAGGAGTTGTCCACACTTGCACACAACAACAGTCATTCCTACTCTGTTACTTAAATAAAATATCAGTACATTTCTAACACCCACATTTTTAGATAGCATTGGAGGGGTAGTTCCTCATTGATCCCCCTCGGGACTAAAATCTCTAATTTAAAGATCCAAAAGGACTCCTGTTTGGACAGTTTATTTAGAAAGCCCCCTCCTCTTGCTCCCAACTCCATTTTCTCAATTCCTGTAAAACAGAGATTCTCTGGTGACCCATGGTTTGCTACACAGAAATGTCTAGCCACTGTTCTTGTCTCTACTCTCTACCTTATTTTGAATTGCTGACTTATGTTCACAGATCCTTTCTCTTAATGTCTGTTTCATTTGACCAACATTCCCTAAACCACACAGGCATGTCAGTAGGTAAATTACCCCAGTAGCTGAACAGTTTATGAAGGAATCTATGGAAAACTTTTTTCCAGATCATGGATGTTTAAACTCTGCTGAATCAGTCATATTATGGCACTATGCACAGTGCCCACAGCAGATGTTCCCCTTGGGGGGGTGTGGGTAGCCAAGTACTATTAGGAATGTTTGCTTGTTTGTGTAGACTATGCACAAGTTTGTCTTTAATATTAGTGCCTCTTCCATATGTCACCCTTACTGTTTTATTCTCAAAAGTTTCACAGCTCTGCAATACTGCCCAATTTTTCTTTATAATATTCAATATCTTTCCACTTTGATTACTATATATTGTCACAAAGGTGACTGGCTGTGTTTGTTCTTTCTTTTTGGGTGTCAGTAGCTTTTTTCTATCTTGTATATTAGCTTTTTCCATTCCATTTAGTACTTTTCCTGGTGGGTACCCCCTGTCTACAAATCTCTGTGCTGTTCCTTTGGCATGTTCCTTAAACTCCCCTTCCTTACTGCATATGCGTTTTACTCTGCATATTTGTCCCACTGGTATATTGTCTTTCAGTGGTCTTGGGTGGCTACTCGTATAGTATAGAAAATCATTTCGGTCAGTTTGTTTCCTAAACATTGTAGTGCAGATGTCATTGCCTTATTTATAGATTGTTAGATCTAGAAAGTTGATAGATGTCTCACGGTTTCCATTGTGAATTTTTAATTCTCATTTGCCTGATTCATAAGCCGATGGAGTGAAATTAACTCTTCCATGGAGCCCACCCAAAATATAATACAATTTTCTATGTATCTTTTCCAGAATTTGGCATACTTCTAAAAAGTGCATTTTTATATAGGAAGCTTTCTTCCCAGGTGCCTACATACAAACTTGCCAAACTTTGTGCAAAAGTTGTGCCCATCGAGGTGCCATTAATTTGCTTATAGAATTTCTTTTGATACATAAAATAATTTGATTCCAGCACCATCCTCGCCATCTCAATTAAAAGTTTGTCTCTGTTTTTTCTGTAACACCGCATTGGTTCAAATGCTGGCTTAAAGCCTCCAAACCCCCTTCATGTGGTACATTTGTATAGAGACTCTCAATATCAAAAGTTACCAAAATCATGCCTGAATTAGACTGTACCGCCATCAAAGAGCATATTATGTCATTGGTGTCTCTGACATATGATTGTAATTTGTGGACCAGAGGCTGCAGATGGCAGTCTATCAGTTGTGAAAATGGTTCCATTATTGGACCTATAGCTGCTACAATCAGTCTGTGAGGAGGATTTTCAAATGTTTTATTGATTTCTGAGTAACAGATATATGCACAGTTTTATTGGGTTCTGTCTCCTTAAGATATCACATTCTTGCTGTCTCACATGTCCTTGTTGTTCTCCCTGTTTAACAAAATTCATCCACCCTTGTTTTTATTTGTTCTGTTGGATCCCCAGTTAGTTTTTTGTAGTATTTAACATTATTCAATTGCCTTTCCATTTCCCTTTCATATTTCTCTCTTCCCCATATTGCAATTGATCCCCCCTTGTACGCTGGTTTTATTAACAAGTCTCTGTTCTTTTGCAGCTGTTCCAATGCATCATTTTCCTTCCTTGTCAGATTCCTTTTTATTTTATAATTTTTTTTTGACAAGAATTCTTCCACTTCCTTGTCTACCATTGATGTAAAAGTATTAACTGCATGGTTGGAATAAGTGGGGGGACAAAATAATGACTTCTTTCTCAGGTGCATCATATTAACTTGTTCACTCGTAGTGGGACTTGAGACTGAAAGGGAAATGGAAAGGCAACTGAATAATGTTAAATACTACAAGAAACTAACTGGGGATCCAACAGAACAAATAAAGACAAGAGCGGATGAATTTATTAAACAGGGAGAACAACTAGGACATCTGAGACAGCAAGAATGTGATTTCTTAAGGAGACAGAATCCAATAAAACCATGCATATATCTGTTACTCAAAATCCATAAAATTTTTGAAAATCCTCCTGCTAGACCAATTGTAGCAGCTATAGGTCCAATAATGGAACCATTTTCACAACTGATAGATTGCCATCTGCAGCCTCTGGTCCACAAATTACAGTCATATGTCAAAGACACCAATAACATAATATGCTCTTTGATGGAGGTACAGTTTAATTCAGGCATGATTTTGGTAACTTTTGATATTGAGAGTCTCTATACAAATGTACCACATAAAGGGGGTTTGGAGGCTTTAAGCCAACATTTGAACCAACACAGTGTTACAGAAAAAACAGAGACAAACTTTTTAATTGAGATGGTGAGGATGGTGCTGGAATAAAATTATTTTATGTATCAGAAGAAATTCTATGAGCAAATTAATGGCACCATGATGGGCACAACGTTTGCACCTAGTTTGGCGAGTTTGTATGTAGGCACCTGGTAAGAAATCTTCCTATATAAAAATGCACTTTTTAAAAGTATGCCAAATTCTGGAAAATATACATTAACGATTGTATTATATTTTGGGAGGGCTCCATGGAAGAGTTAATTTCACTCCATCGGCTTATGAATCAGGCAAATGAGAATAAAAAATTCACAACGGAAACCTCGAGACATCTATCAACTTTCTAGATCTAACAATCTATAAATAAGGCAATGACATCTGCACTACAATGTTTAGGAAACAAACTGACCGAAATGATTTGCTATACTATATGAGTAGCCACCCAAGACAACTGAAAGACAATATACCAGTGGGACAAATGCACAGAGTAAAACACTTATGCAGTAAGGAAGGGGAGTTTAAGAAACATGCCAAAGGAATGGCACAGAGATTTGTAGAGAGAGGGTACCCACCAGAAAAAGTACTAAATGGAATGGAAAAAGCTAATATACAAGGTAGAAAGAAGCTACTGATACCCAAAAAGAAAGAACAAACAGCACAGCCAGTCACCTTTGTGACAACATATAGTAATAAAAGTGGAGAGATATCGAATATTATAAAGAAAAATTGGACAGTATTGCAGAGCTGTGAAACTTTTGAGAATTAAACAGTAAGGGTGACATTATGAAGAGGTACTAACATTAAAGACAAACTTGTGCATAGTCTACACAAACAAGCAAACATTCCTAATAGTACTTGGCTACCCCCACCCCCGAAGGGAAACCTCTGCTGCGGCCACTGTGCGTAGTGCCATAAAACAACTGATTCAACAGAGTTTAAACATCTACGATCTAGAAAAAAGTTCTCCATAAATTCATTCATAAACTGTTCAACTACTGGGGTAATTTACCTACTGACATGCCCGTGTGGTTTAGGGTATGTTGGTCAAATGAAATGGACATTAAGATAAAGGATCTGTGAACATAAGTCAGCAATGCGGAATAAAGTAGAGACAAGTGTAGTGGCTAGAAATTTCTCTATAGCAAACCATGGGTCACCAGCGAATCTCCATTTTACAGGAATTGAGAAAGTGCAGTTGGGAGCAAGAGAAGGGGACTTTCTTAAATAAACTATCCAAACAGGAGTCCTTTTGGATCTTTAAATTAGATACTTTAATCCCAAAGGGAATCAGTGAGGAACTACCCCTCCAATGCTATCTATAATGTGGATGTTAGATAGAAATGTATTGATATTTTATATAAGTAGCAGAGCGTGCACAATTGTTGTTGCATGCAAGCGTGGGCAACTCCTATCTCATGAATATGTATGAATCTACCAAATAAGAGTGGATGTGTGTGCCCTAGCCAATCACCTTTGAGGAAGCCTTATGGAGAAATGTCAGCTGATTAGCATACACAATGAGCGTGTTGCTGCTGGCAAGCAATGGCTGTGGGAACACTCAGTGAGTGCCAGCATGTGTTTGGTTTTGTAGGTTAGATATGTGTGTCAGTCCGCCTATTTATGTAGCATCTCTTAAAACTGCAACGTCCTTTTGCACCTGTTCTCATTAATAAAGCAATTGGATACAGCAAAGGTAAACTGTGTGCTTCTTATAGTTTGTATTTACAAATGGGGCACGGGTCAATGCAGTAGCTCTTGGAAGTTATTTCACTTCCTTTCCTTTTTCTGCATGCTCTCCCTGGCTACATGCACCAAACTGGTAATACTGAATGTATTGAGCACCACATTGTGATGTTTTTGTTTGTAAAAGCACATTTTCATACACAGCATGGAAAATTTCAGTTCTTATTGAAATGTGACAGATAGATTCAGTCAGTTAGTCAAACTCGAATGCCATGCAGCTTCGAAACACGGCTGCTGCAGGGATGAACTGAACTGATTCCAATACTATTTCCAAAAAGCATAAACCTCTCTCAGAACTGGAGAAGTGCCACATCATATTCCCAAGTGCCCTAGAAACCTTTGTACCTGGTGATGCAAATTGATCGTGGCCCATTGCCCCATGTCACTTGCTCCCTCACTAGGTGGACAAGGCTGCACTGCACATTACTGAAAAATATGGAGCTGAAAAGTGAAAAAAAGAAACCTCATATTCTGCATCCATCCTGTCTGTGACCTGCCCCCTTCCCCTCAGGGTATTCACTCCCAAATGGGTGGAGAAGGGCCAGGCTGCACATTCATTCATTGCTGGTTTGCTCCAGCCCCACCCACTCATAGTAACATTAACATTCAAAAAAATTCAACACTAAACTTTTCACTCCCTCCCTGCACCAGGGCAACTTTCTGAATCAGCATGATACCTTTCTTTGTACGTTCTTCACAATGCCAACAAACAAATGCTTCCCTGGTCTGACTCTGGAGTCCCTCAGCTGCTGGCAGGAAAATGGCCACCACACTTGCTTACACTACCCAGTTAGTCTAACCCAGAAGCAAAGATGCTTACGGTGCTCCTCCTTGCCATCTGACTACCGCCAAGGCATCTTTCATGGCACAACGCGGGTAAGCGCAGATGAAAATTGTTGTGCAGCCAGAGCAGTGCCACGGTGGTGCTGAAATGTGAATGTTACTGGGTGCAAACAAAACACACACAAAAAAGGGACAAAACCAGGACAACCAGTGAAAACCAGGACAAAAGTAAGATTTTGAAAAAGTTGTGAAGATATTGGGACATGCCACCTAAAATCAGGACTGTCCTGGGAAAATCAGGATAGTTGATAGCTTTACACATAATGTGACTGGATTCTATGTTTTTCATTCTAGGTATTAGTATTTCAGCCCTTTTTATCAATTTACTTGCTTTTTGCCTTGTTTACTATTCTGTGTGAATATCCCATCTCTTGAAATTTAACTTTAAGGTCAGAGCATGCTTCTACAAAATCTTCTTGCCTAGAGCAATTCCTGCATGCTCTGACAAATTGTCCATAAGGAATATGGTTCTTTTGTGAGGTGTGGTGGAAATTGTCACCTCTCAGTAAGTTATTTCTATCTGTACTTTTCCTGTTTAGATTAGTGTGTATCTCCCCTTCATTCCTGAATACTTCCAAGTCTAAAAATATTTTTTTTCTTTAGACTGCTCTGTACTTAATTGTATGTGGTCTGCACAAATGTTCAGGTATTCACATAATTCTGACAGTTCTTCTGTGCTCCCTAATCACAGCAAGAGGCAGTGGTCAATATATCTGCCCCAGTAGAGGACAGTACGACACCTTGTATTTGCGGCTGCTTTATTTTGCTCTATCAGCTGATGAGGCATGTTCAAGCCCTTTTGAATTAGCGCTTTGACAGTCAGCTGTAGAAAAGGTTTAAATGTCACTGTCTCATCCGTCCTGTCACTTTCTCTGTGTGTGTCAGCCACTGGAGCTGTGAGAAATGTCCATTCTCTGCTGAATTAATAGTAAACAAAACTCAGAAATGGAAATACCCCGTTGAGGTTTCTGATGTCAATCCTGAAGATCTTGCTGTCAACTCTGGTATAGAATAATAATAATAATAATAATATTTTTATTTATATTGCGCCTTTCAAATGTCAAGGTGCATTCCAATAAAATGAGATAAAATACAGAATACAAAAACAAAGATACAAAAGAAATATTATAAAAACACACACAATTAATAATCAGTCAAAACCATATGCCCTTTCCCATAAAAACACACACAACAATTAAAAATCAGTCAAAACCATATGCCCTTTCCCATAAAAAGGATTTAAGGGCCTGTTTAAAACTCTCCACGGTCGTATACTCCCTTATCCTAGATGCTAGAAATATATATTGCTATGGCCATAAGTCAGGAGCTTGCTTGATCAGTACCACTTTCTAAAAATATGTGCTTCATCTTATCAGACTTACATTGCTGAGACCTGCTTTGAACTCAGTTGCCACACATCCAAGCATGGCGTGATGGCTGCAGTGTGACATTACAATGCAGAAATCAAAGGTGCTATAAAAGAAAGCACAATACACAAATTTAAATCTGACTACCTTGCACAGCTGCAAAGCACACCTGACCCAGCTATTCTCCTACCAGTGTTATACAGGAAACCAAGAGGGTGAACAATACTACTTTTTTGGGGTTTAGAGGACCAGCTGAAAAAAGTGGTGCACGGTTTGTGGTGTGAAGGAGCACTAATAAACTGACTGAACCCTCTCTGTGAAATTGTTACTTACTAAAATCTTGTGCAATTTTCATTTCCTTGCTGTCAATACTCAGCTGTTTTTTGTTTATTTCAGGTACCTGCCTCAAATACTGCCATGGTAACTCAATAAGATGTAAACAATGACACTGCAGAGGATGCTGAGGACGTTGGTTGACCAAGTGGCCGCAGAATGCAAGAGACTCAGGGTCCGATTCTCAAAAGTTTTGGAATGGCGCTCGCCTTGGGTGTGCCAAACACACAGCGTATGAGGCTTGCGGCATTCCCTTGGCGGCAATCGGGATTCTCGATCACATGCGCCACATGCCACGAGTCAGACCAGCTTTTGCTGGTCTAACTTTGCGAAACTTTTTATGGGGTTTGCGCCAATTATTTGGCACAAGCCACCATAAAGGGGGTAAAGTGTCGCAAATGCATGCAACCTTTGTGAATCAGGCACAAGTTGCAGCAGTGTGCTCTACGCAGCACAGAATTTGATGCACGGCTTGTGCAAGCCCTGTGTCAACCTTTGAAAATTGAGCCCATGATGTGTACCTGAATCAGTTTCTTTTTTCCCGGTTTTTGTTTTATTGTGTTAAATAAAGATTATTTTACAAGCCTTTAGTTTTCTTTTTTTAAAAGTGAATACTACTGAGTGATCACAATTCCTTTTTTTAGTGAAAACTATTGAGTTATTATAATGCTGAATGTACAGATGCTACTGTGCATAATAAACATTACAAATGGCTGCAGATAAGGTAATAATACAAAGTCATACTTCAGCTAATAGTAAAGTACTCAAAGTGACACACATACAGTAACGTTATGAAATGTTAAGTGCATTGGTGAAAGGAACTGAGACTAGGACTACTATGCTGCTTCCAAATATTTTGCTTTCTGTTTGAATTTGAGGATCTTAAAAAAAAATGCTACTACAGTGAAAATTAAACCAGTCTCTACTGTAATGTCTGCGTATATCTGCACCTAGTAATGCAATGAATCTGTGCCAATCTATTGTTCTCTCACCTACTTTGTCTCTCACAGGAACCACTTTGTTAGAGGCCTAAACTATGTATTTATTGTATCATGCTGTATTAACTGTGGCTACCTACTGAAATTCTCGACCCACTATTGTCTAGCAAACAGGACTTAATGTTAGTGATCTCCCTGCTATGTAATATAATTTGTTTATACTGTCTTCATCTGCTATATATGTTCCCCCCTTCCCCAGGACGCACCTGGAATCAAGCAGCAGTCTGCTCAGCATGCCTTCCTGGTAAAACACTTAAATAAATAAATAAATGAACATGAAATAAATATACAGTACTTTGTCATACTAATTGTTATACATTGTGTTATTTACAAATTGATTCTCAAAACCTGTCATTTAAAGACACGCATATGAAGGCATCATTGTCAACCCCATGGCTGTGACCTGAATTTGGTAGGAATAATCTTTTTCAAATTTAAAATACTTTCTTGTAAGCCCTAGATGGGCCAGTTCTAATAAGAAACTATGTTTGCCTTCTTCCAAGCCCTCTCTATATTTAAGAAATTCTTATTGATTTTCTAGACCTGCTTCATGTGGGATTGATGCATATGTATTTTGAATATCAAATGTTGCTGAAGTGACCTTATCCAAGTGTGTATTGTTGCTTATGTTCTCTGCAAAACTTAAGTATGTACCTCGTGTCCTTTTTATGTTTGCTTGCACGCATGTGCAAGAAACATAGTGCCATCATCCGAGTTTTCCAGAGGTGTGTCAGCCTCTTCCAATTCAGTCAGTGTGTTTGCAGGGGCGGTCGCAGTGCACCAATCGCTGCTCCAGCTGTCTATGACAGCTGAAAATGCAGTTGCATACGGTTGAAAGGGAGAGCTCCGCTTCAGTGAGCAGAACTCCCCCCCCAACACGCACGCACACATATTGTGTGCTGACACACTGCCCCCCATGCACATACAGTATAGCTGACGGGGTGCCCAATGTCCGGCCGTTCCATGCCGCCACCCCTAAAAGTTTCTGGTGCCACGCTGGGAGCCCACCCCAGCATGGCACATGTCTGTATGGCTGATGGGGTGCCAAATCCCCGTCGGCTCCAGCCCCCAAAACAGCATTACAACTGCCACTCTGGGAGCCCACCCCAGCGTGCACACATATCTGTATGGCCGACGGGTGCCCAATCCCTGCGGCCCAGCCCCCAAACAGCCTTACAGCTGCTATGCTGGGAGCCCATCCCAGAGTGGCAAACGCCCCGCTGCCTTAATAATTAAAGAAAAAACTGTAAATTAAAAACGGTCCTCGAGTCTCCTGCCCCCACTCGCACCCACCACCGGGCGCAGACCCTGTCCACACCCCACTCACCCCATACTTACCTCTGGAGTTCATGCTAATGATCTTCGTGACCGGGATCAGCCTGCACTCTTCAAGCCAACCGCGAACTGAGGAAATGCCGGTAAGCTGTATAATGTAATATATAGGGTTTTTTCAACTTTGCTGCATATCTCAGGCATTTTTTGGAATTTTTGCGCCAAATTTTCAATATGGGGTTTTTGGGACCCCTTCTCATGAATGCTGTCACTGTCATGGTGTTATTCAGGCCTGAAGGGTGATTTCGCAGTCACTGCGCAAAATCACCTTTTGGGACTGATTAATGAAATTATACTGCCAGTGTTCATAAGGTGGGCTCTCAAGAAGCCTATTTTGAAAATTTGGTGTAAAAATTCCAAAAAATGACTGTTTTACGAGTGTGCATTGCGCAGTTCCTACGCACGCTTGTAAGTTTGCGAATTTTCAATATTTTCACTCCAGATTTTCAACATTGCCATTCTACCACACCTTCTTATGAGCAGTACAGCTGTCATTTTTCACATCTCACCCAAAATGTGTTTCTGTCCATGTAGCGCACAATGGCGCAGTCAGTGTGCGAAATTAATGTACGGGACACATTAAGAAAATCACCATGACACCATTTATGAGCAGAGGTCTTAAAATGGCTATGTTGAAAATTTGGTGAAAAAATTCCTAAAAATGACTGTTTTACGAGCATGCGTTGCAGAGTTCCTACACACGCTCGTAAGTTCTCAAATTTTCAATATTTTCACTCCAGATTTTCAACATTGCCATTTTACCACACCTCCTTATGAGCAGTACAGCTGTCATTTTTCACATATTGCCCACAACGTGTTTCTGCCCATGTAGCGCACAACGGCACAGTCGGTGTGCGAAATCAATGTATGGGACACATTAAGAAAATCACAGTGACACTGGTCATAAGCAGAGGTGTTAAAATGGCTATGTTGAAAATTTGGTGAAAAAATTTGCAAAAATGACTGTTTTAGGAGCGCACATTGCGCAGTTCCTACGCACGCTGGCAAGTTAGTGAATTTGTAATATTTGCACACCAGATTTTCAACAGTGCCATTTTACTGCACTTCCTTATGAGCAGTACAGCTACCATTTTTCACATCTTGCCCAAAATTTGTTTCCGCACATGTAGCGCACAATGGTACAGTCGGTGTGCGAAAACAATGTTTGAGACAGATTAAGAAAATCACAGTGACACTGGTCATGAGCAGAGGTCTTAAATGGCTATATTGAAAATTTGGTGACAAAACTCCATAAAATGACTGTGTTACGAGTGAGCATTATGCAGTTTCCACGCACCCTCGTAAGTTCATGAATTTGTAATATTTTCAGTCCAGATTTTCACCAGTGGCATTTTTCCACACCTCCTTATAAACAGTATGGCTGTCATTTTCCACAACATGGCCAAAATGTGTTTTCACACTTTCAGCGCAGAAATGCGTGGTCGCTGTGGAAAATCATTGTTTGGGACAGATAAAGAAAATCACGCTGACACTGTTCATGATCGGAGGTCCCAAAATGCCTGTGTTAACAATCTGCTACAAAAAAATCCCCAACCTAGTTACATTACGGGTGTGCATTGCACAGTTTCTATGCACATTCGTGACTTCACCAGTTTTTTAAAGATTTTTACACCAGATTTTCAACATTGCCATTTTTTACACCTCCACATGAACAGTACCGCTGTCATTTTTCACATCCTGTTCGGAATGTGTTTTTGCACCTGTGGTGCCAAATGCCATAGTCACTGTGCAAAAGCAGTTTTTGGTTAACAAACTGATATTGCCACTGTTCATGAGGTGGGGGTCACAAAAAAACCACGTTGAAAATTTGGAGTGAAAATACCAACGAATGCCTGAGGCATTAGGGTTTCCGACCATAACGCCCCACCCTGTAGAGAATGACAGGCATCAGGGGTGTGACTTGGGATTCTTGCCTGTAATCCTCATACCATTCCACCCCCACCCACACCCTGCAGCCAGTGAGAGGCATCAAGGTGTCCCTCAGACTCTTCGGGCCCAAACGTTACCCTATTCTCCTATACCGCACCCATCTCACCATATTTCCTGATGGAATGGGGTGCGCATAAGGGCCAAAGACCCCAAGGCACACCGTGACACTTGTCAGTGTCTGCAGGGTAGGGTGTGGTGAAATGGCGTGGTCGTTATGCCTGACAACCCAAAGGCACACCCCAATGCCTGTCACTCTCTGCAGGGTGGTGGTGGGGTTGGCTTCAGTTCAATACTTCGTTGCCATTCCTATTATGCAGCTCTGTAACTTCTACACTACCAATGCCAATGCCAGCAAGCAAACATTCGGCATTGACAAATGCTTGTTATAATCATTCTGCTCCCCTACCAACTGTGAACAGTTTCTATAGCACAAAGCCAGTCCCTGCCACATTTGGTATTCCTAAGGGTTTCCTTTGGTCCTTGTGGATTTTTGGGATAGTGTAAAAAATGGAATCTTTTTTATTACCTATTGGTGACCTCTGTTCTCGCAGTCTTGTACCAGTTCAGTTACTTCTGGTGTAGCACTGTATGTGATCCTTTTGTAGTTTGTTTCTACCTTGAGTTGTTTCAGACACTCACATTCGTTGTCCCATATTTTTATACAATCACTGTGCCTCCTGTATCTGCTGGTTTGATTATTATTTTTTCCATTGGTCTCTAATCTACTTAAAGCCAAAAACACTTGTGGGTTAAATTCTGTCTTCTGCAATGTCCAATGTTTTGTCTATAACATGTTTTCAGTCACTTTAATGTATGTTTCTGTGGCTGCCGGAATGGGGTCAGGTGGGGTACAGGCTGACTTTACTTCCAATTGTTTTTTTAACTCAACAATTTTATTGACAACAGGGACAGTAACAACAGCCATCCCTGTGGATAGTTGTTTGAAATCAAAATACTAACACAGCCTTATTTTCCTGAAGAAATTTTGTGTATCCAATTTGAGCTTGAAACTATTTCATTTCTGGTGGGGGTAGAAGGTTAAACTCTTCCCTGGAACTGTCTCTTCCTCCCTCAAAAGTATGTTATCTGATCAATTATAGACTACTTTTGTGTTTTTTTCTGTTGCCCCTGTTGATTTCTTGGGCCCAATTTTCACAGGTTAGAATAATGCAAGAGAGTTGAGTCAAAAGTGTTTGATGTAAGTTGTGGTTTACATCACAACTTGCATCAAGCAGGATTTTCAAAGGCAGCCTGTGCCTATTCCAGACACAGCTGTAACAAAACCCCTTTGCAAAAGGATTACTTCCAACAACCCAGTGTGCCAAGTCACAAGGGGGCTTGCACCATGACTGGGCCCACACCCCCTTATTTGGGATTTTCAAAGCCCCACCATGGATGCAGCTGGAGGCACAACTTAGACCAGCCAGGCGGTGATCTAAGTGGCTGCGCCACTGGGACTTGTGAGGGAAGTGGACCATGGGTACACTAAGGGCAGAGGAGGAGGAGCTATGGGGGGTGTCAGGGCACAGCTGTCCATCAGCACGATAAGCCTGCAGTTATTGTTACAAGACATTTCCCGGTAGTTCAGGCCCCCCCATTCCTGATGTCTATGCATCAGCCCTGGTGGTATATCTGGTGGTATAGTGCCCTCCCCCACAATCCATGATCTCTGTCTACACTATTGAAAGAGTTCCCCCTGTCATATAGGCCCCACCATCCCCGATCCTATACCTCCTGGTGAAAAAAAGAAATCCAACCAACAAGGTCTTTCTCCCAGGTGGTGTAGTAGTTCCCACCCTCCCCTCCCCAGCAGGCACTGCCAAACCTCCCCACTGCCCCCTCTTTTCCCATCTCAATCCTGTCACTCCCCCCCTTTTCCCATCCTGATCCTGCCACTGGCACTCCTTTGCTCACCACCATGACTGGCTCCAGAATGCACTATCCAGAAGTGTGTGTGTACTGTACACACTCCTTGATAGTGCATTCTTCGACTGGCAGTGGTGGTGAGTGGATAAACAGTGCCAGTGGCAGGATCGGGATGGGGAATGAGGGAGTTAGTGGTTTGGCAATGCCTGATGGGGAGGGGAGGGTGGGAATCACTATGCCACCAGGGATAATGACAGCCGGCCTGGTGGCACTGAGTGTTGAGGTGCAGGATGCCACACCTCGTAACATGCCGGTGACCCAGGCTCGGGAGCGAGCTCGGGCTGCCAGTGGTTGGCCAGGGAGGAGAGGATAGAGCGTCCAGAGAACAGATCTCCTCTACTGGGGAGGGTGGGTTCTGTGTCCCCTGGCATCAGCAACTCCCAGCAGAGGCTGGAGGAGCTACAGCCAGTGACACATCAATGAAGGGGTGGGGGCAATGGCGGATGTCCACGGGTAGGGTGCGGGAGTGCACCCACCCACGCTGGACGTCACTGCATGTCCACACCCAGGGATCATGATCACAAGCCAAATAAGAGAAATGCCCTGGCACCTAGGAGGATGACAACGAGTCTCAGCAGCCCCACGCCCACAGCTGTATCCCACCAACCAGGTCCCCGATATCCTCCGACCTCACTCTGCCTGCAGAACTGATTCTAAGGAGTGCCAAAGGTAGGAGATTGGTGGTCCTGCCTCGGGGGGATAAAAGCCAGGGATTAAGTAGGGCTAGAGTGCAGGCTGGAATTCCAGGGGGGACCTTGGTCTGGGGGGGGTCTGTTGAGTGGGACAAGCTGCAGGGGGCTATGTCTGAGGGAGTTCCCAGGGGCTGGTGACTGGAGGAAAGAAAGTCTAAAAAAAAACAAAGCAGGGAGAATGAGTGGGTTTGTTGGTTTTCTTTTTTTCACTGGGAGATCGGGGATTGGGGATGGGGGGCCCTATACTACAGAGGGAACTCTTGCAATAGTGTAGGATATGATCGGGATCACAGGGTGCGTGCACTCCAGCACACGGATACTGTTGCAGTCATCTCAAGGGAGACCAGGGATGGGGGGGCACATTGCCAGGGTGTTGTATACAATACCGCTTAGTTTGATTATAATTGGCACACTGCACTACGGCTTGCTTTAGGGCTGTACCCCATCATCCCCAGGTCCCTGTGTTTCCCTGCATGCTTCTCCTTAGGGAACCATGGCTGCCCCCTGCACCCGTGTGTGTGTGTCGGTGCATCCCGATCTTGTGCCAAGCCCTTTGACTGCACCACTATTTCTGGTGCTGTCTGCAATTTTGCCGCAAATCACAAACTTTCTGAAATAGCACAATTTGTGATTGCCGCACCTTCATCTGGCACAGTCTCCTTTTTATTTTTTATTTATCAAGCCTAGGATTACAAATACCTTTGTGCCAAGGCTCTTTTACAAAGGTTCCATGTTAGAGAAATACAAATTATGGGGGAACATTAAGACAGCCATTACAACAATGTGGACATTGCAAACAGATCACAGATTAATACAATTCAAGGGTAACCATGTAAGCAAGGCAGCCAGCAGCATTTGTCAGAGAAAACAGACAAGAGATAAGAAGTGCCAGAGTTATAGGGAGAGGGAAGCAGGGAGGGGCGAGGGTGGAGAAAGGGAAGAAGAAACGTAGGTAGGGTGGGGAGAGGGTGAAAAGTGCAGCATTGGGTATACCAAGATGTGAGGGTAGAATCCAGTGAGGAGGGGAGGGGAGACCACTAGAGCAGGCAGGGAAGTGGAGAAACAAGGTTAAGTTAGGCAGTCACAGGAGCTGTTGGTAGTGAGATAGTCCCGGAGCCTAGTTTTAAACATACCAATTGTCGAGGCAGAGGAGATGGTGGGGCTGAGGCCATTGAACCAGACTGGCGCTCGATAAGCAAAAGAGCATTGTCCCTGTGAAGTGTGACAGTGGGGGAATTTCAGCAGCTGTAGCATGGATCTCCGAAGGCACCGTTTGTTAGTTCGGTGTTGTAACAGAGTTGAGACCCCAGAAGGCGCAAGGCCAATGTAGATTTTTTCACCATGGAGCAGGTGAGAAACTTTATGCAGTTTGGTAGTTGGAGCCAGCCGGTCTGGGTGTACAGGTCACATGTGTGGGTGAGACGGTGAGCACCAGCGATGAGCCGACATGCCTTATTTAAGGCAGTTGAGAGTTGTCTAAGGGTTGTGGTTGTGGCCGAGCCATAATTGATGAGACCATAGTCTATTACAGAGATCATAGAGCTCAGGACTGCAACCTTCAAAGCTTCTGGCGTGAGGTGTTGTCTGTGTTTGTAGAGGAGACTAAGCCGTGTATTAGCAGCTCTAGCTACATTATCTACACGAGTTCCATAGGAGAGATTAGGGTCAAGCTGTATCCCTAAGTATTTGAAGGACCCCACCTGATCTAGAGTGTTTCCCAGGGTGGTGGAGATAGCCAAGTGGTGTAGCTTGTGGGTTATGAGAGCGGCAGAAGAGCATAGATTTGATTTTCTTGTCATTGAGGACCAGTTTATGATTAAGAAACCATGTCTCTACAGAACTGAAACCAAGTTGAAGGTTGTGTTGAAGAGTTGCAGGATCTTTGTGAGTGGAGAATACAACAGTATCATTGGCATATAGTATGATCTTCTCAGAGCAGTAGTAAGGGAAGGAGTTTAAGAAAAGGCTAAAAAGGAGGGGGCCCAGTATGGATCCCTGTGGGACACCCGAGCGAACAGGCAGGGTGTCAGAAAGAGATTCAGCAATTTTTACTCTCTGCAACCGGTTTTCTAAGTAGCTTTTAAACCAGAGATAAGAGTCAGGTGACAGCCTGGCATTCAGTAGTTGGCCAATTAGTAGTCCATGGTGTACTGTATCGAAGGCCTTGAAGAAGTCGACAAAAACTGCCCCTGTGAGAAGGCCGTTGTCAAGGGATTTGTGCAAAGCTCCAGTGAACTCAAGAAAAGCTGTGGTGGTGCTGTGACCTTTCCAGAAACCGTGCTGTTGTGGACAAGGTATATTGTATTTTTCCAAG
The DNA here is from genome assembly GCA_016271365.2 of Neoceratodus forsteri. Taxonomy (NCBI): domain Eukaryota; kingdom Metazoa; phylum Chordata; order Ceratodontiformes; family Ceratodontidae; genus Neoceratodus; species Neoceratodus forsteri. Next base: position 63,254,540 of record CM057459.1, read on the forward strand.
TGGTCCGTAAGCTGATCAGCCACGATGCGCTCGAGTGCCTTAGAGAGTGGAGGCAGTATGGAGATAGGGCGATAATTTAAGTGATTCGTCTTATCCCCACTTTTATGGACAGGTGACACGGTGGCTGTTTTCCATAAGTCTGGGAATTTTCCACAGCTGAGAGAGAGGTTTAGAATTTTTGTTAATGGATGCATTACCTCATCGAGGGTGAGCAACAGAAGCTTAAGGTCCAGGGTGTCACTACTAGATCTAGATTTAGAGATAGCTGGAGTAATATAGCAGAGAGCTTCATTCAGCCTTACCTCCCTGAAGTAGAAGAGGGGATGGTTAGACTGTGGGGCTCAGGTATTTGGGGAGTAGGCCCTGTTTTTGAAAAAGTCATGGGGTAGGACAGCACTAAGGTCTGAAAAAGCCGTGTTAAAGATGTTTGCGATCACATTGGGGTCAAGGGTTAAGGATCCATTAACCATTAACATGGTCAGAGAGGTTTTTGGCTGCTTCCCCGTGACATCCTTGATATGTCCCAGAAAGCACGACCATTTCCCCATGTATTGGTGAGACCGTATTTGTAAAAGGTGGATTTCATGAGCCAGATGGCTTTTGTGCAGGCGTTTTGTGCTTGTTTGTAATTTTGGATGTCCAGTTGTTTGCCAGTGGCCCTGGCAACTGCCCTGCTTTGCCACAAGTTGTGGCTGGCACAGGGTGCTTCTAAAATTGGGCCCCTTGTCTGCTTTCTCTCTTTCTCTTGTTCTTTCTGTAGTTTTCCTTTTTTGGTCCCTCATTCTAGGCCACTTACTACTGTGGCTCCTTCTTCTGTTTCCTGATCTGTTTCTGCCTGTGTATTGTGCTCTCCCCCATCCTGATTGTAACCCCTGAACTGTTGTTGTTGACCTCTTCCTCTTCTCCGTGGTCTGCCCCTCCATTAGTTCCTCCCCTAAAAATTGCTCTTTTGATGATAACAATGTTGATATCCGCAGTTTTGACTGGAGTCACTAGAATATAGTGAATTTTCTGAACCTAGATTGTATATTTGTTTAAATATTTATTTTCTTTTGACCAGTTGTACACTTTGCACTCTTCATAGTCACTAAGATCCCTTTGAAACTTGCATAGCTTGATTTCTTATATTCAATCAATCAATCAATCAATCAATCAAAAATCTTTATATAACCAGGCGGACACCGTTGAGCAAGCTCATTTTCGAGATGGCCCTGGGAAGGACAATACAGGCATACAGAAGGAATAGCCAATAAGGAAATAGGCACAAAGACAAGGCAATATACGTAAGATCAGGTATGTACAGGCTAACACAGAGGCACTGTAGACAAAGCATGGTAAAAGCAACAATAGATTGTACAGGATTCAAACATAGCAAGCAGGATACAGGCTGTGTCAGATAAAATACGATGAAATACTTTTTTTTTGTGAGAGAGGGGGCTGGACAACAAAAATAAAGGTAGACCCACTGGAGTAGGGGCCAAGGTATGGGACAGAAAAGGCCCTACAGGAAGAGAGCGGCTCAGGGAGGACTAGGACACTGCAGCACTAGAAATTACAGGAAACGGTCACAAGATTCTTGGGTATGGCACAGAATTAAAGCTTTGAAAGAAGCTAGACTAATGGGGAGACTTATTTTTAAGGTCTTTTGCAGCTTGTTCCACAGCTGGGGAAGAGCATAACTCATGGAAGTCCTGCCAAAGTGGGATCTAACCTTAGGTACTTTCAGCAAAATAAACGAGGCACTTCTCAAGGCATAATTGCTTGAGGAGCTTATCGTAGGTAGTGTGCAATGTAAAACAGTCAGAAACGAGTAAAACTACTCAGACCTGCACCTGGGAGCTGTGCTCAGCATGAAACAAGTAATTTTATAAGATATAGGGTTTCCAGCACCAGCTTTCCACTGCCTCTCTCCACACTGTAGAATCAATTCGGATTAGCCATAAGTGGAAAAAGTGAAGCAGGTTCAACTCTGTAAAGTGCTAAAAGTGCTTCATTTTATTCCTGCACCCTGCTTCCATCCACGCTATTTTCAAATGAAACCACATTGTTTCATTTGGAAATAGCGTGGATGGAAGCAGGGTGCAGGAATAAAATGAAGCACTTTTAGCACTTTACAGAGTTGAACCTGCTTCACTTTTTCCACTTATGGCTAATCCGAATTGATTCTACAGTGTGGAGAGAGGCAGTGGAAAGCTAGTGTGGCAATGTAGTTAAGCAGTTTATTCGTAATGGCTTTGTACCTCCAGAGGGCCAAATATAGTTATATATTAACATATATATTAATATATATTATGTTTTATTATTACATAATAATAATAATTTTATTTTACAAAAGCGCCTTTCAAATATCAAGGTGCTTTACAAAAGAATTAAAAAGATAGTAAAACAATAAATACAGTATAAAGCAAGTAAAATACAACAGGGTTCATTAACTAAGTGCCATCAAAGGTCTGCACCATAAGTAAGTTTTCAACGCTTGCTTAAAGCCTCCCACTGCCGTGCACTCCTACAGCTGATAGGGTAGAGAATTCCAGAGGGTAGGGGCAGTGTACATAAATGCAAGCGCCCCAGATGACTTTAAAAACACCCTCAGAATCTTTAGCAACCCCTCGCCGGCTGAATGGAGCTGTCACTCAGGGCAATAGGGAATTAGAAGCTCTTTCAAGTAGTCAGGGCCAAGTCCATGTAGGGCTTTGTAGGTCAGTAAACCAACCTTAAAGGTGATCCACCACTGAATCGGCAGCCAGTGCAGACTGCGCAGAACAGGGATAATATATTTTTTTTAAAAACTTTGCTTCTTTATGCCCACCTTGCGTCCGCCTTTCTGCTCCGGTCACGGACCTGGAGCCGACCACCCCGGACATGGCAAAACTCCCTCTGGTCATCTCTGGCTTACCCCCCAGAGAGCGGGGCCGCGGTACCGACCCCTTATCGGCCGCGGAACTGTGACTGGTTAGAGGGAACGGCTCCGGTGGCCAATCAGGGCAATCCTGGGCGGAGCGTCATTTAGACGCCAGGCAGGGATTTTATCCCCCTATACTTCCCCTCCCTCGAGGAGGCGGGGACGTGCAATGACGCCAGTGTCCACCCTGCACACCTCGCCCCTCCCTCATCACAGTCCGGTAGTGTGAGGTCTCCCAGCCTCTGCTAGGAGTCCTTGTCACTCCGGATACTGTCGGGACCCTCCCCCCGGAGAAGGAGAGCTGCCTGTGGGCGCTCGGTCCTTCTCCCCGGCGCCTCCAACGACTCGGGTCGTTCCGAACCGGTCGCCTGGCTCGCAAGCGGAAATCCAACCGCTGCACCAGCGGGCCGGCTGAACAGGGATAATATGAGATGTTCAAGAAACCCTCATCAACAAATGTGCTGCCACATTCTGCACTAGCTGCAAGTGGCAGATATCAACCCCAGGAATCCCTAAGTATAGGGAGTTCAGTAATCAAGGTGCAAGGTCACAAAGGCGTGGACAAGTGTAGGTAGGCATCCAGACAGAACAAGGTGCTTGATCCTAGTGATGTTCCTAAGATGGTAAAAGGAAGACTTGATGACTGCTGACACCTGAGATCGTAAGGTCAGCCCATCATCAAGCACCACCCCCAGGTCCCACACCTGTTCAGAGGTAAGGATCTGGGTGCCCCCTAGATAAATTCCAGAGGGCTAACCAGTCTTCAACCCCTCTATCCAGTGACCCGGCTCCACCACCATCACCTCCATCTTTTCTGTGTTCCACTTTAGCCAGCTCAAATTCATCCAGTCCTGGATTTCCACAAGGCAGCTGTTAAATACCGAGAGAGCACTATCCTGGTCAGGTGCAAAAGACAGGTAGGGCTGGGTATCATCAACATAGCAGTGAACCCTCAGCCCATATCATCTTACAATGTCTCAGAGGGGCAGCATATACACTGCAGACAACATGGGGGAAAGCACTGAGCCCTGAGGTACCCCACAAGACAGAGAGAATGGGCCCCAGGAAAAAAAACAGACACCAGCCTCTGGATTCTGCCAGTGAGAAAAGATGTAAACCACCTGAGAACTGTATGTGTCAGGCCACAGATGGACCTCAGACGCCCAAGCAATACCCCATGGTCCACAGTGTCAAAAGCTGAGGAGAGATCAAGGAGCACTAGAATAGTACGGCTTCTCTGATCTCTCACCATCAGGAGATCATTGACTACCTGAGCCAGCGCAGTCTCGGTAATATGCCTGTTCCAAAAACTGGACTGGAGAGGTTCATAGATGTTATGGATGGTCAAGTGGTTCTCCAGTTGTACCGCCACTACTTTCTCAACTACCTTCCCTATAAAAGGGAGGTTAGAGATTGGTCTGTAGTTAGCCAGAGAGTCAGGGTCCAAAGAAGCTTTCTTCAGGAGGGGTGTTACCACTGCCTCTTTTAGAGAGCTTGGGAACTCACCTGAATCAAGGGAGCACTGGACTATCTGAACCAGGATCGGGCCAATGATGTCACAGCATCCCATAATCAGGGAAGTTGGACCCAGATCCAAACTACAGCATGCAGGATGCATACTCTGGACAATCCGCATGATATCCACGAACTTTAGCTGATACCTATATGCTACCTCATGTATATCACTATGCTAAGTAGTACCAAGGCAAAACTGAGTCATGATGATAACCATGTCTGTAACCACTGTCTCTAACCACCTTATGCTTGAATCTATGTAATCAAAAGTTTTTCTCCACTGTATTTTATCCTGTATTGTTATCCCGGGTCGCCACTGAAAAAGGGACCTTCGGGGCTCAGTGGGCCTACCCAGTCACTAAAATTTAATAAATAATAAATAAATAAATAAAAGGAACTCCAGGAAACACAAAGTGAGGTGACCAAGCACCGATCAATGGCATCCCCCATAGAGCAAGTCGCGAGGATCTTTGACTTGATGTCAGCCACCTTATTCTCAAAGAATAGAGCAAGCTCATTGCACTCCTCTTGCGAAAAAGGTCTTTGGAACTGTAGACAGGTTGGGTTGCACAACCTGTCCAAAGTCTGGAAGAGCTGAGCTGATCGGTTCTGAGTGGCAGCAATCTCCCTGGACAGAAATCCTTCCTTTTTACGGGAGATCGCTGATTGGTAGGTCTGATAGTGCTTTACCAATCTAAGGTGGTCAACCTCCAGGCCAGATTTCCTCCAAAGTCGCTCTAACCTACGTCCAAGTTGCTGCAACTCCCTTAAGGACCCATCAAACCAAGGGGCCTGAGGGCGAAGGGGGAGAGGGTGAACACAGACAGGAGCAATCAGGTACAGGGCCATGGAAATTGCCTTATTATAGACCAACACCAAAGCCTCATGACTCATGCTAGCCACAGGAAACTCTGAGAGGTTAATCACCGCCACCAGGCCTTCGGAGCTCATCTCCCGTAATGGGCAGTAAATGACCATCTCCACAATGGAGGCCTATGAAGGGGGGTGCAAAAGTTGAATCTCACGGTGTAATGATCGGACCATCTGATGGGTTCCACTCCCATATCAGAGGCCTCCATCCCATGGAGGAAAACCAAGTCAAGAGAGTAACCATGCTGATAGGTGGCAGAGGTAACAATCTGTGTAAGGCCCAGTGATGTAATCAACTGGAGGAAGCGATGTCCAAATTGAGAGAGTTCATTGTCAACCCAGGCATTAAAGTCACCCAGAACCATCAATCTGGGTGACTCCAGCACCATGTCGATGATGAAATCCATTACTTCCTGCAGGAATTGCTTCTTGTCCCCTGGTGGACGGTAGACAAGAGCTATCTTGCAACCCACATCAGCCACCACGGTACGCTCAAAGGATTCGACCTCCTCATCTGGTACACTCGTAAGGCCCAACTCGGTCCTAAAACAGACCGCTACCCCCAACCCCGCACCCCCGCGGTCCAATCTCAAGCAGTGAATCACCAAATACCCAGCTGGAATTGCAGCAAGCCAGATCAGTAGTCCCAACCAGATCTGCAATAATTGCAGTCTTGTTCTTAACCGATCTGGCATTGCATAACACTGTTCGAGTTCGGTGGCTTTCAGGGGCTGCCCCAGCTGTTTGCCCACCAAAAATGATGGTGCCCTTGGGTATGGGGACTAGACATGGTGTACCACATTCCAGGCTCCATTTTGCCCCAGGGCGTCTTCTAGACCTAACTACCCCAATGTGAGAGCCCCGCTCATTCATCTTCTGATGTCCACACCCCCGCCACCCCCCCTCCTATGAGCAATACCCAGTGCCCGACAGTGCTGGTAAGTTGATGACATCAATGGAAGGGGAGAAAAAGGATGGAGGGAATGGAGGGCAGAGGATGAAATGTGCATGATCAAAAAAGGAGGCTTAAACATCCTACAAGCTAAACACAGGCAAATTACACAACACTCAGGTACCTAATCCAAAGAACCACAACAGAACAGAAAATAAAATCCAAAACCCTCCCCCAGAACAGATAAAATACTATAAAATTATAACCTTCCCCTACATAGAAGGATACCCTAACCCAACATTCAGCATATGAAAAACATAAACCAAACAAAATAATAAATCAACCAAATAATGATAAAAACTGCTGCAAACCCATCTCACTGGAATGCAGCACACAGAATGAACCCCCACCTCCACCCCCAGGTCCTCTCACAACCTGGAAATGAGAGGAGTCAGCCCACTCTGGTTACCCAGAGTTGGATGGTCCAAAGTCAGAGTAAAAATCCAAAATAGAAAAGTCTTCTTTAAGCTTAAATATAAAATAAATAAAAAGTGGACACCCAGGTCCTCTCACCACTGGGGAAACCACAGAAGGACCCTTTCACTGTCCAAACAGAAAGATGATTTATGAGTCCAGGCTAGAGTCATGTAGAAAGTCAAGGGAGTGTAGGTAATCCACAGAAGATCCAGATACCACACAAGATGAGCCAAAAAGAATCCAGTCAGACGCAGGCAGTAAGCATGGGCTCACCAGGCTCTGCTCCCAACAGCCACAACCAGAAATAAATGCTGGAACACCTCAACACCCGGAGAATCACTAAGCCATAACCAAACCCCAGGAATCTAGGGGAGCAATAGACTCGATGGCCAGTTCCCTGGCCAATCTAAGGCCCAGTCCCCCGTGTCACAGCAAATCCAGCCGCTGGATGCAGGCAGTCAGACCCACCCATGACGCTAGCAGCCAACCCAGCAGAAAAAATACTGATCTCCACAACACAGTCTGCATCAACATTCAAGAAGAAAAATATATCATGCAGCACAGTAATCCAATCTGGCTAGTTCATCCGGATCAATCACCAAAAATATCCACTGTAGGGCAGAGTATGTATCACAGCTTCACACCAGCTGTTCTCACTCCCTCTCCTTAAAAAATCCAGGCCACTTCAGGAAAGGCATGCAACACAGTACAAATGGCCAAATTTGGCCAGTCCATCCAAAACCTCAATCAAGGAGGTCTGCTACAAGGTGGTGTATGCACCGCCATCACAGACCACAGTTTCAATCAGCTGTTTTTGTTCCCTTCCACTCCCTTTTCTTCGGTAATCCAGGTGTTAATAATATTAATATTCCCTCTTTAAATTCTTCTAAAATATCTTTTGTTTTATCTAAGAGGTTGTTAAACTCTGATTCTGTATTTTTCGAGTTGTTCTGATAGGGTATTTATTTCTTCTGTCACACTCACTAAATTGGTGCTAATTGCCTCTATTAAAAGGACCATAAAGTCCATGGACCACCTCCTCGGTGCTTTGTCCCACATTTTATTGAGTGTGGGATTTGTAAACCCAAAATTAGGCTTTTCCAGAATTCTAAGTATTCTAGGGATCCTTTTGTTTAAGTCTTAATAACCCTCACTTCCTCATCCTAACAGAAACTTGGCTGTCTCCCCACATCAACTACTCAGCTATCAGCACCCTGGGTTACTTCAAACACAGACAAGACCATTCCAAAAGAGGCAATGGGGTTCTCATTTACTCTGCCTGCCATCTCAGCTTCACCATCACCCACCAAGAAGCCATCAATAAATTCTACAAGCTCATTACAGGGATCAAATCCTTCTGACACTGCATCCCAATAGTAATTATGGGAGTCTACTGCACACCTGAGAAGTCCACCAATGTGGCAACAACTATACTGTAGAAGGTATTCAACCGATTATCTACTGGGGAGTTAATTTTTCTAGGGGACTTTGACATCAACTGGATGGTTGGCAACAGGTCTTCCCCTCCAACCTGCACTCAAAAACCAAAGCTCTTGACCTGTGCCAGTTGATCTCCTTGAACACATGCAACAACCCTAGATATGCCAAACATAGCACAATAGTTTGGATGCATGACCTATTGTGTAAGAAAAATTAAAGCAACTAAAGCTCCTCCAGGAACATTCTAGCTGTATTCTTCAAGTCTTTCAACCTGGATGGATTCCTCCAGGATCTATATTCAGCCAACTGGGCCCCCACCTCTAAGCACATAATTCAGAGGAGGTTTTAGCCTATTCTCCTCTACTTTCACAGCTTTATGTCACAAACATGACCTAGTAAAGAGGTCCAGAGTCCAGAATTACCACATGCCTTAGATGTTAGCAGATATAACTGAACTCTTCCAACTAAGAGATGCAGCCTAGGCTAGGCATTAATCTACTAGTCTAACCACAGACAGGCAAGCCTTCACCTCTCTCCACAACAATTGCACCAAGCAGTGGCTTGTCAGCTTAACATGGTGGATGGGTGCTAGATTGGCTCAAGTAGGGCACTGATGAAATTTGCAGAATAAATGGCATTTAAAAAGATGAATTTCAATTATAAAAACACAGTGTTATCTGAAGTGGAGGTATGGCTTTGCAGAAATCAGCAAAGAAATAGTCTACCCTCCAATTTGAAGCAGCAGAGAGACCAACAACTGGCACCTCAGAGGGCTACACCAGATCCCAAGTTAACAGCACCAAGGCGGGCTTGTAAAAGACAATGCAAGATGCGGGTGTGGTGGCAATTCCTTCCATGATAATTAATTTGCAGAATGAAATTAAAGTTGGATTTACAAATGTAACTACTCAAATCACTCACCTGCAAAATATTGTAAACAGACTGGCTGAGACTGTGGCTGGGCACAGAGCACGTTTTGATGGAAAGGACAAGTAGGTTGGTGAATGTGAGGACTAGGTTAGGCTCCATCCAGAGAAAACAAATTACTAAAAGACAATGTTACGTAGCTGCTGGCCCAATCAGATGATCAAGAAAATTGAGTTTGCAGGTCAAACTTAAGGATTACTGAGCTACCAGAGGGGCTTGAAGGGCAAGCTGGAGGTGACGCAGTACAGAAGTGGCTCATGGAGCAGCTTTGCCTCCCAGAGTCAGCGGCCACCTTTGAAATCCAACGAGCACACCAGAAGGGTCTATCTCCCAAGCTGGAAGATTGACCTAGACATTATTTGATAAAGTATCTGAGGTATCTGGAGAAGGAGGCAATGTTACAGGCAGTCCAGGTACATGGCCCCATTAGGGTCGATGGAGGATGGGTTTCTGTGTACCAGGACTATTCAAGAGAGCTACAGGTCCAACGGCAGAAGTCAGGATGAATAAAAACAACTCTGCATCAGCCTGAGTGGAATTTTGCTTTACTGTATCAATTGAGCATGACTAAGCCAGGAGGGGAGTCAAAATGTTTCTCTAAGTCTCAGGATGTTAAACACTATGTGACCTGTGAAACAGCAGCTGGGGAGGGGAGGTCACAAAACAGGGTGACTGCTCTGGCCAAGTGAGGGAATCAATAAAATATTACTAAGGTAAACCTGTTGAAGCTATTTGATTTCATTGTAAGGGCATAAGGTACTATTTATGGAATGATTTGCAAGCCATGGAGGTCATTTTGGCTTCACCCACACGTCTAAAGTTGTTTTGGCATAAATAACCCTAATATCTGTTTTGTTGGATTTTCTTGTACTTATTAATAGAGAGCTGCAGAGACTGAATGGAATGTCTGGTGACTGTGATGTGGTAAGAGTTTTTATGCTTGGGACCAGTGATTAAGTGTGGGGATTTGCAGCCACCATGTGGCATCATTGATTGCTAAAATGGCCACCAATGCTGTCCTTTCTATCTTGTCTAGCCACGATGCTGTGAGGGGGGCTATTACGTGGGCATGTCCCTCGATGAAATTTTGGCTGCTTTCTGACAGCTGCCAGCCAGTGAAATTGACTAAGGAAAGTGGCAGCAGTCAGCATGTGATTCTTGTGGAGTCTTAAAACACGCCCATTCAGAGTGATGGTTTGGCAGCTACCTGGGACCTTGATGCAAGAGTTTGTTTGCAATTTAAAATACGTTCTAACCGTTCTCAGCAAAACCTTTAGATTCCCTTGCTTCACATTACCCTGTTTTTTAAATGTAATAAAGTTTATTATATTTAACAACACTGCATGCAGAAAACACACCACAAACAACAAAACAAACAACCCCATTCCCCCACCACCCCTCCCCATGTGGAGTGCACGTTATCCATACTATGTGTCCAGATAAGATGCATCAAAAAAACAGAAGTACAAAAGGACCCCTCTACAAAACCTTATAAATGACAGTTGAGACCTCAGCCGCACCGTAGAAAAATTATAGAGAATAGAGAGTGTGCAACCTACTCCATTTCTTATAATATGCATGAATCCTATTACAAATACTACCTATCATTTTCTCAATCCGAACATTAGACAGGAACACCTGCAACCACTCATTGTAAGAGATTACAGACTGATCCTTCCAATGACCGGGAACAACAAGCATTACTGATAAAGACAGCATAGCCATATGGTACTTTCTCTCCTCCACATTGATTCCACTATAGTCTCCTACAATGCAAATTTCAGGTGTAAAATGTCCATCTAACCCTAGAATCGGGTCTGCCTTAGATTTAATCTGCTCCCATAAGGAAGCAACTCTGGAGCAATCCCATAGACAGTGGAATAGAGACCCTTCCACCTGCCCACATATTGTACAACGGGAGGAGCCTGGTTTACCCATCTTAGCCAGTTTTAAAGGTGTATAGTATATATTGTGTAAAATATAAAACTGGTAAGACAGAGTCCATCATTACAAGCATATCTGTAAAGGTCCTTCTAAATTGTATCCCAGTTAAAAGTTTTTTTGTTGGAATACAGAAGACCAATACAATGACTGGCCTGTGGTGTTAGAGAAAAGTTTAGGAAAGAGAGAAGCAGCTATACGAGAAATTGAGTGAGGTTGTACTGTCATATCCATGAGCAATTGCTAAAGCTCCCCACAGTCATTTTCCCAAGGCATAGGGCCAAACCGTTTAAGAAAAACATGACAAATTTGGTATACCTTAAATACTAATCTATCGAGTAACCGTAACAAGGTCAAAATATCCTAGGATAACTTCAATTGTCCATCCCAGAACAGGTTGTACACTCCCATCTCACTCAACTGGGGAAACCAGTCTGCTGTTATTTCTCCCCCTATTTTAAAATTAGGGTTTTATAGATTCATAGACATGTGTCGGCAGCAAAGGACCTTCCTGGCCCATCGAGTCTGCCCATTCCCTCCCTCTACTTGCCCCCCCCCAAGATTCCCCCCATCTCCCCCGACAACCCATTGTGTTTGTCCCAGGCCTTCTTGAAACCCTCCACTGTACTATCCCTCACCATCTCCTCCTACGGCAGTCCATTCCAGGGCTCAGCCACTCTCTTCATGAAGTAATACTTCCTAATATTTCCCCTAAACCTTCCCCCCTCCAATTTCAATCCATGCCCTCTAGTTCTTGTATCTATCTTCCCTAAAAATAAGCTCTCCCCCACTTTATTGATCCCTTTCACATACTTGAAAGTTTCGATCATGTCCCCTCTCTCCCTCCTTGTCTCCAGAGGATACAAATCCAACTCCTTCAACTCTCCTCATAAGTCTTCCTACTTACCCCATGCACAATTTTAGTGGCCCTTCGCTGTACCCTTTCCATGCCATCTATGTCTTTTTGTCGATGGGGCCTCCAGAATTGTACCCCATACTCCAGGTGTGGCCTAACCATGGAACTACAGGGTGGCATCAGCACCTCCCTCCTTCTGCTGGTTATCCCTCTCCTTATGCACTCCAGTATCCTCTTAGCTTTGCCCACTGCCTTGCTGCACTAGGTCCTTCTCCTGCCTAGTTGCAGCCATTATCTCCCCCCCTTCAAATGTGTATATGGTATTTGGATTCCTCCTCCTCAAGTGCATCTTAGATCATTCCTCATTGCCTCCACCCCCACCCAGAGTGTCCACCCTGTTGCTGAGTTTTGTATCATCCACGAAAAGACAGACCTTCTCCTGCAGCCCCTCTGCTATTTTGCTGATGTAGATGTTAAACAGAATGGGCCCCAACACTGACCCCTGGGAGACTCCACTCATCACCCCCGTCTCCCCAGAGTGCACACCGTCGACCACCACCCTTTGGCTTCTACCCATCAGCCAGCTCTCCACTCATCTTGTTATTCTCTGCGCCACCCCTAGACTCCCCAACTTATTAACCAGTCTTCTGTGGGGCACCTTGTCTAAGGCCTTTCTGAAGTCCAGGTAGGCCACATCCATTGCCCCAACCTGATCAACCACCCTCGTCACCTCATCGATGAATTCGATCAGGTTTGTCTGACATGACCAACCCTGAGTGAAGCCATGCTGCTGAATGTTTTACAGACCCCTCTCTTCCAAATAGCTAACCACCCTTTGTTTCAATACTGTCTCTATTACTTTACCCACCACTGATGTGAGACTGACCGGGTGATAATTGCCCGTCTTCTCCATGCTGCTGCTTTTATGAAGTGGCACCACGTCTGCATTCTTCCAGTCCTCATGTACCCACCCTGTATCCAGGGACAAGTTAAATAACTGCGCCAATGGTTCCACCAGTAGCCCCCCTTAATTTTCTGAGCACTCTAGGGTGTAGGCCATAGGGCCCATGGCCTTGTTCACCCTCAGCTTACCTAATTCCTCCCTTACCTCTTCCATGCTGAATGGGCTAGGATCCACCCCCCCCTTCCCTTTCCCTTCTCGCTTAGCACTGGTCCCATTCCTTCCTCCTCTATTGTGAAAACTGAACTGAAGTATCTATTCAGCACCTCAGCTTTCCTGAAATTCCCTTCCACCTGCAATCACCTCTCCCCCTTAATCCTTACTATCCCCTGCCTTACCTTCCTCCTTTCCCCTATGTATCAGAAAAATGTCTTGTGTCCCCATTTGGCCTGCCTAGCAATTCTATCCTGTGTTTCTGCTTTAGCCTTTCTAATTATCTGCCTTGCCACAATCAGCTTCTCTTTGTAAGTTTCCCTATCCTCCCTCCCATGTGTCCTCCATATTCCTTGAATGCCCTTTTCTTCTCCCCATTGCCTCCTTCACTTTCCTATTGAACCACAGCAGCCTCCTCCTTCTTTTGGTCTTTCTCACCCTTCTTACACATCTCTCTGTCACCGTAAGGAGTGCCCTCTTATCTTTTTCCATAGTTTCTCCACCCCTCCCTCCATCCCCTTCCACCTCCCCACTTCCTCCCAGAATATCTCCTCATCCTGGGAAAATCTGCCCGCCTGAAGTCTAGGATCTTCATGGTGGTTTGATTAGCCTCATACCCTGCTCTGACCTTGAATCACACTGTGCTATCATCACTATCTCCTCACTCCCTCGATGCTATCTCTATTGGTTAGGACCATGTCAAGTATGTTTCCCTCCATTGTGGGCTTTCTGACCAGGTGTTGCAGGAAGGCACCCTGTAGCACCCCAAGAATCTCCCCACCCCTAGCCAACCTTGCTGATGGGATATCCCAGTCTATATCTGGGAGATTTAAGTCTCCCACCAGAAGAATCTCCCCCTTCCAAGCCATTCTTTGAAACTCCTTCAGCATCTGCATGTAAGTTTCCTCACTCTGCATAGGGGGTCTGTATACCACCCCTAGTCTTAATGCTGTCCCAGCCTTCCTCTCCAGTGTGACCCATATGCTTTCCATTTCTCTCTGATCTTCCATCCCCTCTGTGACCATGATTCCCTACCTGATATATAGCACAACTCCTTCCCCCTTCCTGCCGATCCTATCTCTCCTGAATAACCTGTACCCCAGGAACCCCACCTCCCAGTCATGATGCTTGGACCACCAGGTCTCAGTTACGGCTACAATATCCAATCCTTCCCCCTCCATCAACACTTCTAAATCTACCATCTTATTCCCCATGCTTCTGCCATTTTTGGAAAGTCCCTTCCATCAGTTTCCCTCCCCAACCCCCCTGCCCCTAAGCCTGTTTTTGCTTAAGATTCCTTCTCTTTCATGTGGGGGGTTGAATGCCCTCTGATGCTTCTGACTTTTTGTGTGCCATTTGGTGAGTCATTTTCCTTCCCTCCTCTTATTTAGTTTAAACCATATGTTTGCTCAATGACTTCCTTCAATTTAATTCTCAGTACAGCCTTTCCCTCCTCATTTAGGTGCAGTCTGTCCTGGACATACAGGCTTTCATCATTCCATGTTGTACCCCCCCAGTCCCCCACTACCCCAAACCCCCTCTGCCTGCACCATATCCCTAGCCATTGGTTGAACTCCCTGATCCTTTGTGCCCTTTCAGTGCTCACTTTAGGCACAGGCAACACCTCCGAAAAAGCTATAGATTGGAAACACAGGCTGCTACAAAACCTAACAAGCGCTGGGAATCTCGTGTACTTGCAGCAGGTTGTTCTCATCCAAATCATTTGTCCCCAGATGGAAAATCAGGTGTGTTTTCTCATCCTGTGGCTTGTCCCATGATGGAATATGATGAATTACCTCTGATGCTGTCATACTCGGTAAGCACTCCACCCAAACCGCACTACCCCTGCACCCCCCATTTAATTCCTCTTATATTTGAGTCCCTAATGAGGAGGACCCTGCCCCATTTTGCTTTTGCTTATTATTTATTGCCTCTTCCTTACTTCTAGTTCTAGGCATCCTGTTTAACTCCCTTTCTCTTCAACTCCTTTGATTGCCTCCTCACCCTGAGTCCTACCCCCTCCTTGCATGGCTTCCTTTCAGCTTCCCCCTCTCCCTTATCCTCCTTTATGCTACCTCTCTCCTCCTCCTGCAAACTCAGAATCCCTTCATCGCTCAGTTCTACCCCTTCCTGTGTTGCTGCCTCTACCCCCATGTTCCCATGTCTCTCTTCCCTTCTGTTTATCCCCTTTTCCTGGGCCTTGCCTGTTGCTCCCCCTGGTCCTCTTAGTGCTCCCTCCCTAATTTTGCCTGCTAGAGGAGTGTATCTGTTGGACACTGTAATACCTTTCCCATATTGTGGCTTCCTACCCCCTACTGCTTAGATATGTGACCTTCCTTGAGGCCCCCCTTCCCCTAGTATTTACTTCTTGCCAGGCATATCTCTCCTCACCTCCTGCTATTGGACCCTTTCCTCCCTGTCTCCCCCATGCAACCCCATGACTCCATGTCCCCAGCTGGTCCTTGTTGTGAATCTATGTTCATTTACATTGGCCCTTGTGCCCACTGTGCCCATAACTCCTGTCCTGGCACATTCCCCCAGTGTGGCCTGCTCACTCCATGTCCTAACCTCTCTGACATCCTGCCTTCTGTCCCCTACCCATTTACCTTCTGTGTTTCTCCTTTCCAGTTCCCATATTGACCAAGACATTTCTCTTTTTAGCCATGATAGCTCAGCCTCCAGCATCCCCAGCCTTTGACAAACTGGGCACTCCCCCAGCCTCCACAGAGTGCTCATGAATATGACTGCTCCACAGTTGTTGCACCCCACAATTCTCCCTCCTCCATGCTCCATACCCCCTTCCTCCACTGGCCCTCCCTCTTCTTATGCTGCCACCAGCCCTCCCCCTGGTGCGCCCTTGTACTCTGCCCCTCCACTGACTTCTGCTGTCCCTCTCACTGATCCATTCCCCCTTTCTCCCCTGTGCCTCTCTTGCCCCATGCAATCAAGTAGAAATAAAAACCTTCAGAAAACATGCTGTATCCCAACCCTATGTCCATGTAATCAGTACCCTCTCTAAACACTCCTATATTATATTTGCACAACCTTTATGATGACTATTTTGCTGCACAAACACTTTACATACGGTCCCCTTTGCCTACATAGTCATCTTTCCACATTAATTCCACCTGTATCCGGTTTGGTGAGAGAGTCCCGGAGGGTGGTTTTTAAGTTATTCCCTCTATTTATTATTTTGTTATTAGTTTTAGTTTTATTATTTCATTAATGTCCCCAGGCCGTGAGAGGGCTTGTGGATAAAATAATTAATTAGATTTTGTATTAGAGTGTTGGTTAAGTTTAATTTTTACTTTAGTTTGTTTTTAGTGTTAAGTCGATTGAGGGTTGTTTTATTTATTTTATTTATTGTTTTTACCTTTGAGCAGCCTGATGTCCCGGCTGGCCCCACCTGTCCTACGTTATTCGGCCTCTGCTCTCCATGCCCTCCGCCCCTTCTCTTTGTCCCCCTTGCCCATTCATATGTCCAGGACTGTGTGAAGGGGAGGGGGAATTGGGGGGGCGTGGGGGGCTGTGGACAGTGGAGTGAGCGGTGCTCTCCCATAGGGGTGGTTAGGCCTAGAAGACACCCTGGGGTGAAATGGCTTCTGGAGCATGGTAGTTCCATTCTGGTTCCCATACCCAAGGGCACCTCCTGTTTTGGAGGGCAAGTGGTTGGGACAACTCATCATCCTCGTCCAACTCAGGCGTTGTTGTGCAATGCCAGATCTGTCTGCAACAAGACTGATCTTATTGCAGACTTTGTTGCAAGGGCAGATCTGGCTTGCATTACCGAGACCTGGTTGGATGGGAATGTGGCCCCCTTTTTAGAGGCCGCTGTTCCCGCCGGTACTCGGTTATACACTGCCCGAGATTGGATCGCGGGGGGCGGGGGTGGCAGTCTGTTTTAAGACTGAATTGGGCCTTGCTGGTGTACCAGTTGAGGAGGCTAGGTCATTTGACTGTACTGTGGTAGCCGGTGTGGGGTGCAGGATTGCTCTCATTTACCGTCCACCAGGGGATGAGAAGCTTGTCCTGCAGGAAATAATAGATTTTGCCATCGACATGGCCTTGGAGTCGCCCAGATTGATGGTGCTGGGTGACTTCAATGCGTGGGTCAATGACGAATCTTCGCTTTTTGGTCAACATTTCCTCCAGGTGATGACATCCCTGGGCTTTACACAGGTTGTTTCCACAGCTACACACAAGGGAGGTCACTCTCTTGACCTGGTCTTCCTCCTGGGGATCGAGGCTTCCGACTTGGTGGTGGAACCAGTTGGTTGGTCTGATCATTACTCAGTTGGGTTCAATTTTGAGGCCCCCCTGGGTAGGTCGGCCCCTGTGGAGTTGGTCAGGTACCGCCCATTGTGGGACATTGTCCCTGAAGACCTGATGGCAGTTATTGACCTCTCGTTGTTTGACGAGTCTTGCACTGATCCTGAGCAGCTGGTAGTGGCCTATAATAGGGCCATATCGGCTGCACTTGATCAGATTGCACCAGTCCGTGTTCGCCGCCCCGTGCTGTCCTGTTGCCCCATGGTTTGATGGGACATTGAGAGGGCTGCGGAGGTTGGGGCGTAGGCTGGAGCATCATTGGAGGAAGACTGATGCCGACCATCTTATTTTGCTAGAGCATTATAAGCTCTACCAAACAGCAATTTCCCATAAGAAGGCAGAATTCCTGTCCAGGGAAATTTCTGTCACCCGGAATCGACTGGCTCAGCTCTTCAGAACTGTCGACAGACTGTGCAACCTAGCCTGTCGGCAGATCCGTTGAGCCTTTACGCAAACTGATTGCGAGGAGATCGCTCAATTCTTTGTGAATAAGGTGGAAGACATCCGGAGGCAGTGCCCCCGACCTCACGCTAAGGTTGTTGCAGTTAATCAGTGTCCTGTCGCAAAGCCTGGAATTTCCTGGAGTTCCTTTAACCTACCGGATTTCGTAGACACTATGAGGATTGTCCATGAGATGCGCCCAACATGCTGTAGTTTGCATCCGGGCCCTACTTCCCTGATCATGGGTTGTAGTGAGACTATTGGCCCGGTCCTTACTCGGATTATCCGGTGTTCTTTAGAGACAGGAGTTTTCCCTAGCTCTCTGAAGGAAGGGGTGGTGTCTCCCCTTCTGAAGAAAGCTTCTTTAGACCCGGATGACCTAGCAAACTACCAACCAATCTCTAACCTCCCTTTTGTGGGAAAGGTTATTGAGAAAGTTGTGGCGGCCCAATTGGATAACCATTTGACCATCCATAGTTTATACGAACCTCTCCAGTCTCGTTTTCGTAGGAGGCATAGCACCGAGACTGCTCTGGTTCGGGTTCTCAATGATCTCCTGATGGCAAGAGATCAGAGACACCGCTCTATTCTGGTTCTCCTTGATCTGTCATCAGCTTTTGATACTGTGGATCATGGGGTTCTGCCTGAGGTCCATTTGTGGACTATCGAGTATGGTCCTCAGAAGGTTTTAATCCTACCTCGAGGGGAGAACACAGAGAGTGGTCTCGGGTTTATATTCATCCGGGGCTTTCTCGCTGTCTTGTGGGGTACCTCAGGGCTCGGTGCTTTCCCCATGTTATTCACAGTATATATGCTACCCCTCGGAGACATTGTAAGACAGGTTGAGCTGAGGTTTCACTGCTACGCTGATGTTACCCAGCTCTACCTGTCTTTTGCACCCGACCAGGTTAGTGCTATCTCGGTGCTGAATAACTGCCTCGCTGATATCCAAGATTGGATGAATGCCAGTGGTTTAAAGATGAATCCAGGAAAGACTGAGGTTATGGTGGTGGACCCAGGTTGCAGGGTTGAGGGTGTGAGGATGGGGTCTCCCTCTGGATTAATTCTGGGGGTAGACCAGATCCTCACCTCCGAACGGGTGCGTAACCTGGGCATGGAGCTTGACACTGGTCTGACCCTTCGTTATCAGGTGTCTGCAGTTGTCAAGACTGCATTTTTTCACTTTAGAAACATTGCCAGGATTAGGCACCTGGTTCCACCTAGTGACCTGCCGGTTTTGGTCCACGCCTTCGTGACATCTCGCCTTGATTACTGTAACTCCCTTTACCTAGAACTTTCTGGGGTTGATATCTGCCACCTGCAGCTAGTGCAGAATGTGGCAGCACGTTTGTTGACTGGGGTTTCTAGAAGGTCTCATATTACCCCTGTGCTGAGCAATCTGCACTGGCTGCCAGTACAGTGGTGGATCACCTTCAAAGTGGGTCTTTTGACCTACAAAGCCCTACATGGTCTAGGTTCCGACTATTTGAAAGAGCTCCTGGTGCCCTACACCCCTCTGAGACAGCTCTGCTTGGCTGACGAGGGGTTGCTGGAGATTCTGAGGGTAAATTTGAAGTCTTCTGGAGCCCGTGCCTTTGGTTTTGCTGCTCCTACCCTCTGGAACTCTCTGCCCCATCAGCTCCGGGAGAGTACGACGGTGGGGAGTTTTAAAAAGGCACTAAAGACTTTTTTATGGGAGAAGGCATTTTCTGCTGTGTTGTAATTGATTATTTTAGTTTTGTAATATTCGTTTTGTGTAGTTCTATTGTATGTATCGATTATGCCTGTGTTCTTTATGTTTTTCATGTACAGCGCTTTGAAAAAATTTGAAAGGCGTTTAATCAAATAAATTTTATTATTATTATTATTAATAATTAGTCTCCCCAAAAACAGTTTCCTAAGTTAAAGTTTTGCTTGCAGTTGTGAACAGCCCCCTTTCTGCATCAAGTCCTTCCCCACCAAATGAATGTCTCCAACACAGCTCTTTAAGTTCAGGATCGGTTTATAGTAGTGATCAACTCTTCTCTGCATAAGTCCTTCCCTCCACAGAGCAGCACCTTCTAGTTCTCCTTGGGATCCTCCCTGTTACCTCCAAGCCAGCTCCACCTTCCAAGTGTATTTAATAGAGGTCAGGGATGGGGTGGGCGGATGGGACAAAAAAAGGCACCAAACTTGAAGTGAGTCAGCTCCATGAACCACTACAGCAGGAATCAATTTTAAATTAAATGAAAAGCTGCAGCTCCAATGAGCTGAAGAAACTCCCTCGATGTCCTCACTGGCTCTGGGGCCAATCTGCAGCAGAGTGCAGATTCAGCAGCCGTTAAATTGGCTGACTGACTTGGCACCTTTTCTTAATTTAAAATTTAGTTCAGTCTGGCAGCTTTCAACAAGGAGGTCTAGCTCCGTTGAGCTTTCTCAACCCATCTGGCACCAAACTTTAAGTGAGGCAGCTCCTCAAAGCACTGGAGCAGGAGTCAGTTTTAAATTAAATGAAACGCTGCAGCTCTGATGAACTGAAGAAAATCCCCATATGTCCTCTCTGGCTCCGGTGATCCCAATCTGCAGCACAGCGTAGGTTCAGCAACTGTTAAATAGGTTAGCTGACTTGGCACCTTTTCTTAATTTAAAATTTATTTCAGTCCGGCAGCTTTCAACAAGGTGGGCTAGCTCCGTTGAGCTTTCTCAACCCATCTGGCACCAAACATGAAATGAGGCAGCTCCGTGAAGCACCGGAGCTGGAATCAGTTTTAAATTAAATAAAAAGCTGCAGCTCCACAAATCAACTGAGATGCATCTCATCAAGAAGCGCGTCGGCACTGGATCCAGTTCACAAAAAGTGTGCTTCAGATTGGTCACCACCTCGATAACCTCACTGGCATCCACTGGTTTAAACTTCCCCCCCAACCAGGCAGAGTGCACTTAGGACACCTCTGGCAACCACTGCCAGCTATGACATTGCTGACTGGAGGAACACTCTGTCCGAGAAGAACCGAGCAAACTCTTCACATTCAAAGTCTGAAAAAATCTTCTTCGGCTGCAGACAGGAAGAATGGAGTAACCTGTCTACAGTCCGAAAAAGTGTAGTTGGTCGTCTCTTCCCAGCAGCAATCTCCCTGGACAGGAATACTGCCTTCTTATGGTTGATTGCCCCCTGGTATTCATTATAATGCACACGCAGGGCCAGTTTGTCTGCATCCAGGCCAGATTTCCTCCAGCAGCACTCTAACCTCTGACCCTTTCTCTTCATCTCCCTGAGGTCCACATCAAACCAAGGAGACCTCAGGTATGAAGATTTGGGACATACATGGACAGGTGCGAGGGAGTCAATGGCATCAGATAGAACCCTATTATAAGAGTCTACCATAGAACCAACGTCTCTGATGCATACATTTCCCACATCAGATAGATCGGTTGCCGCCAAATAAACCTCTGGGGTCTAACCCCGTAAAGGGTGGCAGCTCATCATCTCAGTAGGGGGAGGGCATCTGGTGGGAGCCCTGAATATGAACTGCACCGGGAAATGATTGGACCAGACCACCTGATCAATCCCGAGATTATCTATCTCAAGCCCCAGTGAGAATACCAGATCCAATGTGTGGCCACTCTGATGGGTCGCAACAGAAACAGCTTGTCACAGGCCCAAAGAAGACATAATTTGGAGGAGGTTGTAACCAGGCTGAGACAATTAATCATTGGCCCAAACATTGAAGTCCCCCAGAATAATACATCTGGGGGCCTCCAGTGTTTCACCGGCGATGAATTTGGCAATCTCCTGCAGAAAATTCCCCGCCATCCCAGGAGGGTGATAAACCAGGAAAATTCTGCACCCTGCACCTTGACCCCCATGAATAGCTACACATTCAAAAGAATCTGGGGTTCCCACTGGGTGCACGGTGAAGCCCAAGTCAGATCTAAAACAGATGACTACACCACCATCCCTACGCTTCTCTCTGGGGCAATGCACTACAGTATACCTGGGGGAAACGGCAGCCTCAAAAACTGGACCTGCATCATCCCCAACCCAGGTCTCTGTAATGCAAGCCAGGTTGACAGAGGAAACCCGATCCACAATAATTGCTGTCTTGTTCCTAATCGACCCAACATTGCATAACACTGCCCTCAGGGGATTTGTGGGAAACGTAGCCCCATGGGTTGCCTGACCACTCAGTCTGGTGGAAACCCTGGAGACAGGCACCAAACACGTCTGGCATCTCTCTTGTGCCCGTCATCCAGGGTGCCTCCTGGACCCAGTAATCTCGATCTTACCACCCTCCGCCATGCACAGGGCATCCCCCTGGCCTCTCCAAATCCCTACCTCCCGGCAATGTCTTACCGTGGTGTCCGAAACCGGGAGACAGGTGAAAGGCCGAAGATCACGCAGGAGGGATGACCCATACACAATTCTAGCTCCCCCCAGGCCCCCCCAAACAACCCCTACACATCACAAATATTTGCACTTTAGCTACCAACTATTATTGGATAAACTACAAAACCTCCTGTCTGTACCATACAACAATTAGGCTTATTAAATATCAGACATACAGCAATCCTAGCAATAAATCACTCAGCCAAAAAGGGAGAGACTATAAGTATTAATAAAGCCAATAAGCATAAAATAAAACAGTTTACATATCCCCCTTACTATATTTAAGACTTACCAAGCACCATGAAAGCAGAACCATAAAATCCCTAGGTCCTTTAAACTAATCACAGTTTATACCTAGATAAAACAATCATATACAGGCAGATCCCCTATATAAGGTAACACCCAAACTTATAGCTATATTGAACTCCTTGGACCCTGTCCTAAGAGATACGGTTTTATGATTTTCACCTTGGGGCAAGTTTATTCATCATTGATTCTGCCATCTTGGACACTGTAAATGAACTTAATTTTATGTCTGCTTTATATAAACTATTCTTTCATGTTTTGTTCAATATGTTTGTATAGTACGTTTGCCAAGGTGAAAGCCACATGAATGAAAAACTGAACTGAATTCTGTTGTTCAACCTTCAGCTACTAAATGCATGTTACCCCAAGGTCAGCACTAGAGTGACCAGGAATTAATATTCTAAAAGGGCATTCCTATGGGGAAGTGGCTAAAACCATGTAACATTCTCAGCACTGTGTATAGTATGTGAGTTTCAGTATACTATGTATGGCGCAATCCACCAGAATCAAGTACTCTGAGTGAAATTTCATAGTTTACTCTGTGACAAACTGGAGTACAGTGATTGCCTTTAGATTACATTGAACCCCTGCAGTATCCTGCATTACTGCATATCACAGCAATAACTATGAAAAGAGCATTTGTTTGATCACTTGATGTTAGTTAACCATTTGCTCAGGCACCTTGACCATGAATGACTGGTATGTAAATTTAATTTCTGTTCATCCGCATCATGGAAGTTTCTTTACCTAATTGTTGTGTACGTAACACAAGCTTACCTTCACTGTCCACCTGTATGTACCTTCCCCAGCAGTCAGTAAGGAGACTACAAGATTTAAATGGATCTACTTGCACTAATATGTATCTATTCATACAGTATCTCCTTTGTATTATTTTTGAAGCTCAAATGTACTGTAAGAATTCCCAGTGCTATCCCATTTTCCCTCCCCAACCTCTCAGACTGCAACTAGAAATGACCCTCCTGGGCTCTGCTTTCTTATATGACAAAATATATTTTAATTAAATAAAAAAAAATACATACAGTACATCTCATACTGAAACACATACAGTGCTGGCCACCAGAATCAAGTGCTCTTTCCATGTAGAAGGCCCTAGGTGGATATTTACTGGAGCACTAGTGTCAGCTGTTTCCTTTGCTGGTTGTTCAAAAGTGGCATCTGTCAAGCTTCTTGCTCTTGGACCTCACCAGCTTACTCTCCATAACCACACACATTACCCCTCCCCCCGGTCCAGTAGTCACAGATTCAAAAATATCAGGTCAGAAAATATTGTTCCTTCAAGTACTTGATTCAATCAGACCTGGACTGGTTCAGAAGCATCCAAGCATCCCTTACAGTAGCCTATGATCTAAGTGGCTCTCACCAGAACACTACACCTTGATGAAGCAGTGTGACAAGGCCTGCAGGGTGTATGAGGCAACATGATCACGGCAGGATTGGCAAAAATACAAGAATTTACATAGTTAGTGCAAATCCACATTGAAGAAGGCCAGATCTGAGTACATTAAGATCCTGCAGATAGGACACCTAACAAACCCTAAACTCTTCTGAGCACAAATCAGCAATCTTCTAAAAGGGCCTAAAAATGTCCCCTGTCAGGAAATACAAGTAAACAATGTCCTGGTTGAAGACTCCCAACTCGTATAGGGATTCAACAACTTCTTCACTGACCTGGTCTGCTACAAAAGCTCCCAACCTAACTCCCCACCCCCCAGCCACTCCATCCGCCAATAAACCTGGATTGCACCTCAAACTTGTAACTAAGAAGGAAGGAAGTACTAATACACCTACTCAAGCTAAAACCTGACAAATCAGCGGGGGACAATGGACTTGAACCCATGATTCTTCAAATGGCTGCACCAGTACTAGCTACTCTTCTGACTCTTCAATATGTCCCTACTCTGTGGAGCAGTCCCCCAGTGATGGAAAACAGCCCTGGTAGCCCCTGTCCACAAAGGGGGTGCCAAGGACATACTGAAAAACTACCGTCCAATCTCTATACTCAGTGCACTGGCTAAAGTGCAAGAGTGGCTCTTTTACAACCAACTGGCTACTCACCTTGAGGCCCATGGCCTGATGGCTGTGCCCAGCACGGATTCAGAAAGCACCATGAGACCAACACAGCTCTGGTGCTCCTCACTTCAGACATCAACAAAGCCACAGATGAGGGAAAAGTCACTGGAACCATATTCATTGATCTCACCAAGACGTTCGACTTGGTGAATCATGAAATTTTACTCTCCAACCTAGAGAGCCTTGGACTGGATCACGATGCAATCAAATAGATCAGAAGCTACCTAATAGGTCGTAGCCAAATCATTGAATGGAACACCGGTCTATTCCCAAACAAAGCAATCACAGATCCCACAAGGGTCAATTATTGGGCCATTACTCTTTTCCCTGTTCATAAATTATCTACCATCCAACTGCGGAGACGCTAAAACAATCCTCTATGCTGCTGATGCTGTTCTGTAGAGGGATGTCAAGGGCACTACTGACATTGAAGCAGAAAATCACCAAGGACTTTGCCCATCTATGTAAATGGTTACCATCTAATCACCTCATGCTTAACATTAAGAAAACCAAGGTCATATTCTTTGGGCCTAGAAGACTTGGCTCTGACAGAACTGAGCTCCTCAAGATTGCAGACACCAAAAGGAACATGTTGTAAGTAGTGGACACAATAAAATACCTTGGAATGTGGCTAGATCAACAGCACACACTACAATCACATATTGATCACACTACCAAGACAATACACCAGAAGATTGGTCTGCTCTGCCTCACTACAGCTTCTTGCATAATGGTGGTGAACTCCATCCTGCTCCCCACACTCCTATATCGAGCTCCAATACTGGCATCTCTAAGGGAAACTGAGCTCAGCAGGATATGTACACTATACCATAAGGTTAGTAGATTTGTTGTACAAGCAGACTGCAAAACACTGGTGTCTTTAAATTGGTCCCAAATGGCAACAGGATCATGCACCCATCGCTCTGTCTCATGTACAAGATTCTGAATAATCGTCTCCCTCACCTCCAGAATCTCGTGGCACACAGGCACCACATCAGGACTCTCTTCTCAATGTCACAACCCCTCCTTGTAGTACCCAGAATATCCACAGCTGCTGGGCAAAGATCCTTTGCTTATCGAATCAGGCAGTCTTGGAACAAACTCTTCACAAGATTGCAGAACTCCCCCTTGCTCCTCACTTTCAAACACTTACTAAAAACACTCCTCCACTAAAAGTAGCCACACCTGTACTTACTAAATTGACTACATTCCCAATATTCCTGGGACAATACACCTAACCTCCCTGAACTAGGTTACCTCCATGCCCCCCCCCCAGAGGCAGGCACCTGCTCTGCAACAAAGATTACAAGCTCTTACCCTCGAACCAGAGCACTTCAGGCAAGTGTAGTACTGTAAGTAGTTAGTCTCCTATCAATCTCAGTATTGTACTATTGTAACTAATGGCATGTCCCACGATGTGTAACCATTCTTCTATAGTTCTCTCCATAAGTAAGCTTACCTAAATGTAGATCAAACTGTTTTCTGTAGCCTCTGTAAAATGTTATAATGTACTGAAAGATGGTCTTCTGTACTGTATGATGATGATCTATGCTATGCGGTATCTTTTATGTAACTAATTCCGAGTCGCCCCTGAAAAAGGGACCTTTGGTCTCAGCAGACTTATCCAGTGAACAAAATTCTAATAAATAAATAAATAAACAGTATGTTCTTTGAAGAAGGTGTTCTGGGTGGCCCCAAAAATCTTATAGGCAATCATCTTCTCACCATGTCATGGAAACTAGATTCATCATAATCTTGCTGACTTCTTTACCCATCAAAACACTTCTTCCAGAGTGGACACGTAGACTTTGGGTGTTACCTTCCATTACTGCATTGCATCCAATGCAGGTCCTCTGAGACACTCTCTTAAATGAGCCATTTTCTCATCATCCAATCAGTGGAGATCTTGCACCATATGATAGTACTATAAGCCCAATCCATGCCTCCCCATCTTCTCCATGGAGGACTTGTATAATTCCCAAGAACAACCAAACTGTGTGCTACTCCTTGTATCCCTGCAGTGGTTGGTTCAGCTTAGTTACTACTGTAGCTTGTCTATGAAGCGTAGAAGTCCTATGGAGCTTAACTCATGTAGTGCACCAATATGTAAAATCTCTGACAAATCTTGTCTATCTTTCCTTCTCATTAATTGCTGGAGTTTCTCTTTATGCCTAGCAGTTAGTGAGAAACTAGAACCAGGTCCAGGAAAATTCCCCTTGCTGAACAGGTCCCATATCTAACTGGTCTCCTTAGGTGTAAACCTTCCAGACAGGTACAAAGTATGGATCACCTTGTCACTCTCCAGTGTCATGTTAGTTGTCTTGGGGGGTAACATCATTGTTTATTTGATGCAATTTTATTTTTCCCATCTCTTCTACATTGTTTTTCCAAGCTGGCAGCAACTCAGGAAATACTGGAGCCCTAAGGAATGCTGGCAGCCAATAGCAAATTCTTAGCATCCATGCCACCGCTCATGCAGCATTCCTCAAACTCTGCTCATGCACCTTTCATCAATCTCTTAAAATGTCATGCTGCAGCATGTAGGTCAACATATTAAGCTGAGCAGGGATTACAGTTCAGTGGACAACTGCATACTAATCATGTACTGTAGGTATCAAGATGGCAAACAGGAGATCCCAGTGGTGCCTCCAAAGATGTGACCTTATTGTGGCTGCCAACAATGTCTTTCATGGATACTGGGATGCAGATCCTTTGATAATCACTCACTTGTGTGTCTCCAGGTCAACACGTTTTCAGGAAGTGGTACCTCTCTTGCTTCTTCAGGTGAAAGGTTGAGGAGATTTGTATCTTTACACCAAAGATAAATGGGGTTCACATCTTACTATGCATATAATAGCACAGTGCCTTCCCCCAGAGACTTTAAGTGAGCTGAATCCAAACTGTTCTACCTGAGATGCAGTATCTACCAACCTCTCCACTTCAGGAATGCCTCCAATGACTAGACTGTATACCCAATGCAGTGCCCACACTTACACAATACAGTTTTACACTTCCAACTAAAAATAGATATGGACATCTGACTACACATAACAGTAAATCTTTATTAAACAATAACCTGTGGAGGAAAAAAAAGGAAGTTAATCAACACCAACAGTGCTCACAGAACTGGATAGTCACAAGCCCACCCTCAGTGGTATTGGCCTGCCTCTACTGTCAGGCAACCCTCTACTCCCCCTCAATCACACATTGTAAGCTGTCAGATGTTAAATGGGGTTTGTCCCCGGCTACAGCACTGTTTGGGTTCCCAGGGTTGTTCTGCAGTAGGTCCAGTCTCTGTGATGCCTTGGATCTTGAGTTAGTAAACTTCAATTAAATAAAAAGCAAACTCCACCAGAGAATGGCTTTAAGCACAGCAAAATAAAGTAGAATAACCCATATTGTAATCACAACCATTGGCTAGGTGGCAAAAGTGATCCCAAAACAACAAATGCAGTCATGTAGCTGCTATAGGCAAGGTGGTCTGGGTACTAATAACCTCCCCATCAGGCTGGATGTAAAAGACTGCATAGGTGGCATGTCATTTGCTTCTGGTAATGATAATGCTGTACTCATTGGTGAGGATTGTTGATGACAGGGCCTGGCAGGCCATAGCACTTTGAATACACTGTTGCCAATAAGCTAGGCTTGGCAGATGACTGACTGACAGTGACATAAGGCCATAGATGAGCAAAGCTGCAGGCAAGAAAACAGCTTTCTACCCACACTGGTGGTGTACACTGATTATTTTCATGGTTCATTTTATGTATTTATTTGATACCTGGGTGGGTACACTTGTCCCAGGGCCATTTTTAGGTATGACCGGGACCGTCAAGTTATGGCACATAGTAGTAGAGTAAAAACACATACATGATGAGTAGATCAGTATGGAGCAGTATAGCAACACAGCATACTACAATACAGCTGGTTACCCAGTCAGAGGTGCAAACTAAACAATAATTAACTTACAGGAGTATTAGATCAAGGACATAATGAACATGACTGGATTAGGAGAGTGACTCCTGACAATAAGTGAAAAATAATGTAAACATTAGATACAAACCGAGTAGAAAATGCTACAGAATGTCCAGCCAGGTAGTAATGGGCAAGCCTAAGATGCTCCCTCAGCCCTCTATCAGGTGGTGCATTTGCAGGCAGAGGTAGTTAAAAGTGCACTTCTGAAGCATTATTTGAAAAGGGAGATAGTGTCAAGGGAGCAGAGGGAGGATAGCAATCCCTTCCAGAGCCTAGGGATAGCAATGGAAAAGGCTTTTTGGCCCATGCAGATGGCAGCCTGGGGATGTTTGGCGAAGGTGTGAAGAGGACCTGAGGTTACAGGAGCCAGGTTTGGGACTGAGGAGGACTGACAGTAGGAAGTTCTATTTTTCCCAGAGAGACTTTTCAACAAGGCTGCCCAGCAGGTACTCATGATGAGCCTGCTAGGAGAGTCAGCCAAAAGTCTGGTAGAGGGAGAAATGATGTCCATGGCTAAAACACTGTAGCAATGCAACAACTGAAACGTTTTAGGGTACATACCATCTGTTTTAAGAGCACTCTGTGAACATACTAAGGGGCTCTCAATCAGCAACTCTGTTTTATTGTTTTCTAAACAGTAAGGAACTCACCCAGGAATACGTCTGGAACCAGTGGATTATACCCTAGTGGTTAGAGAAATGAGTTGTGAATGAGCTTGGTAATGCCAACAGACTTGGGTTTGATTCCCACAACCTGCACTTGCATGCTGTGTGACTCTGAGCAAGTCACTTAACTAGCCCACTGCTCCCAGGTCACCCCTGAAACTAGGCACTTGTGCCTAGTGGACCTTACCAGTTACCAAAGAATTAAACAAGAAAAAAATAAGCAGCTAGCTCACTCAAGTGACAGCACACTATTCTCACTGAAGTCAATGTAACTCTGGTGCCATTATACCAAGGGTTACTACCCCTGCCTGTCTTTCTACTGTAACAACAGGTTTAGGGGCCTGGGTTCTTGACTAACTGGTACCGGGGTCTCATTGCATACACATTACAGTAAGCCACCAGTGCAAGATCAGTTGGTGCTGGCCACGGAAGTGAGAGGAGGGCTATTCCGGCATCAGCTGTATTTCGAGGGAGTGGGTACTACAGTACCTGCAGGAGTGGGTGGGTGGCCAGCCAACCACCAGGGACAGGGGTCTGGATTGTTATGTTTATTATAGACTACATCAAAGATGGGGGGGGGGAGCTATACTAATTAGACCAGGCATTATTGAGGATCGGAGGGGGTGTCTATTTACTATTTCACAACGGGCACCGTCGGGGATTAGGAGGCTATATTATACATGTACCAAGGGGCACCTTGGGGATGGGGGGTCTGTTTTATGTATGTCACAAGGGGCCCCATGGGGGATGGGGGAGCTACATTACTCATGTAATAATGGGCCATGTCAGGAATGTGGAGGGGGGGACAGCGGCACGATGCTGCATATAGGTCACAACTCCCAGTGGGGAGTTTCTATGTAGCTGTAGACCAGTGCTGGCTGGTCTATGGATACTTAGAATTTCTCCCTCCTGGGGATTTCTGAGAATCACATTAATGGGGTTGTGGCAGCTTACCTCTGCCACATGCCCCCTAGCACCTTGTTGTAGCCCATTTCTGGGTGCAAGGGTGGTGCAAGCCCCATTTGCGGCAGACCGCCTGTGGTTGATGCAGGCTGCCTTTGAGAGGCTGCCTTTGAGAATCACTCGCAGCACTTCATTTGGTGCAAGGGGCACTTTACACCATTATTTTCATGCCAGGTGCTTTGAGAATTGGGCCCATGGTGTTCCAACTCAGTACACTCAGTAACAGTAAGAGTATTTGAAGTTCTGTTTTTCTTACTCAGGTGGATAGCCTCTCTCTCTCTCTCTCTCTCTCGCTGTCTCTATCTCCCATATGGTAACCAGCTCTGAAGCCAAGTGGCTCACTGGCTCACATTCACAGGTATGTGGCAAACTGGGTGACTGGTACATGAGGTTCATCCCAAGGCGCATGATCATATGACTCAAGAACCTCAACATCATCTCTAATACTCTCAGTTCCTCTTCACTTCTCGACCACTCTGACAACAACAGAAACTAGTTCTAATGTGCTCCCTCCAGCCATCATCAATCAGTCTCAGCAGCCGACACTGTCCTTTTCTCAATTTTCAGTTCACTGTATCTGATTGTCACGCAAGTAAATGCCCAGTTGTTAGGCTGAATCTCAATATGTGGTTGGCTGGATACTTTCGAACCCAAAGCCACAGGGAGCAAAGTGTGTGTATTTCAGTTATGCTCAGGGCCCTGCCTATCAATTAGACATGATCGGTCAGTAAATATCAAGTCCTGATTGCCTGTGAACTCCATCTGCTAAATTGGCTGAATCTCTCTCCCTCTGTTGAGACCGTGATCCTTCACTCTGTACTGTAGCAGTCAGCAATAGAATGGCAAAGTGAATGCAGATGTCACAGAGTGACTTGATGGAAAACAACTGAATGCTTGCTTGAGAGTTAAATGCCAGTTCAGTGTTTATCAGTCTGATCCATTTTTGCACTACAGTACCCCCACTGCACAGTCTTCTGATTCCCATTCCATTGTCCACAAGTCTCAACAGTACACTGTGCAGCAATGCACAATGCTGTTCTACATCCCAAATCCAGGGGTTTCATTCGTAAGATCCAATAGAGGAATACAGAAGCAACAGACCTTCAGTATATTGGCATACAACAGGCAATGGGCACTCTAGAATGTGGAAGATTGAATATTTGAATGAAGGCCTGATCCACATTCAGGTTGGCATTTGTACAATTCATGTGTGGTGACCCATGCAGCTCTACACTCTGATATCATTCTGATAGCAGCTTGTGGATTGCTTCTACTGCTCAACACTGTGCCATCCATGAGTGCCGATCACTACACAAAGAGGGAAGTACAGGGGCAGAGCTTGCCCAGATACTGGACTTCCTGTCAGAAGCCTGGCCTAGATCACCAGTGGATCTCCTACGCCACCGGAGAGCAGGTGATTGTAGGATATGACAGCCAGCCCTGATGCCATGTATCCTTTACTGGGGAGATAAAATGATTTGTAATACAAATTCTGGTGATGTTACATCAGTACTGTTTTGGAGGGTGGAGAGACATGGATCAGGAATGAGATTAGGGCCCCAATGAACCACAAATGCCCATGGATGGAGGCCCAGATTGGCTATTGCTGGGATTCAAATTACATACCATCCACAACAACACTTGGTTCAAACCCAAGCGTACCTTGCTTTGGGAATAGCCATGGAGATTATCTCTATTCCTTGCATCATTGACCATCTGCCACATTGGGGTGGAGTGTTGGAGTACGGTATGTTCCACATGAGTGAGGTGGGGGGGGATTGTGAATTCCATGCAGTGTTCTACTTGTCTAAAGCAGTGTGGGTACACCTCGTTTATTAGGAGCTCTTCACATCCAAAGAGAGATTTGTGGCTCATGTCCTTAAACACAATTTAGGTTTGCTAACTGCAACAACAATAAATCTGAAATACACTAGATTTTAGATGTAGCACCATTAAAAGAAGACCTTTGAAAGGTTTGCTAGAACCAAATGAATCTCTCTAGACTTCCCAGAAAAAATGTTAATTACTTGACCGCATCCATAAAATCTTTTCAGTCTATACCCTGATATCTGTCTTTCTAGCCTACTGCTCAAAATATTATTCATTGCAATAGACACCCCTTACATCTGTCTTTCTTGGAACGTAAGCGTGCAGTCATGACCAGGGGCTGTATTAGAAATCTGTTAATCATCCCCCTAGGGTCATACTGTGGCATGAGGCAACCAGCCCCTGGAAGTGCCTTATTGCCTTTATAAATACATGTTTACAGAAAAATATTAGTACCTTGTGCTGTAACAATATTGATTTCATTTTGAGGAGTTTCTGTTGACAAATAGTCCAACCACACTGCTGAAAAATGGGAGCTGTTGGAAAGTTCCTCATGTGCCCAGTGCAGTATAGAAGATGATAAATGACTGCACTAGATTTGTATGGTCAGCGTGAATGCATTCTTTTGAGTGCTGTTATCATGCTGACAAGGTTCGGATGGTTAGATTTTGAATGTCTATGAAGGGGACACACATTGAGGGGACATTTGTATGTTCCATTGTTCCCATGGTGTTAGTTTATGGCATGATCATACAGGTAGTTTAGCTGTGCATCTTGTGTTGAGAAGTACATGTGTCTTTCAGTACATCATGGCCATAGTAACATTTCAGAGAATACACATGGAAACATCAATTGAAGTATTAGGTTAATTTGACTGAACAAAGGTTTGCAACGTAGCATGTATTTATGTCCGTATTTTGTTTAAACAATTCCCTTGTAGTTCTGACCAGGAAACATTACCTTTTCTACAGCATTATGTACTCATCTGTCCTTGCATATTTCAAAGCATGTACATGTGGGCTGTATGATGGGATGAGTACGCTCTTTCCTCTTTTTTCAAAGGCTTCTAAAAATCCACAACATGCAAAACAATGTTTCCCATCTTCCACTATAACATCAGATCCAAAAAGATCAGCACACACCTCCAGCAAAGCATTTACAACATATATACACTTTAAACTGCCATATAAGAAAGAGAATACTCGCAGACGTGTCTTCTTTTCAAAGCATTTTATTCACTCCTCCATTAGCAGGTACATCACTTGTAAAGTGCTTTGAACTGCTGAAACCAGTGCTGAGCTGTTTCTATGATTTTTCTCACTTGTTTCTGCACTTCAAAGCACTTTACAATGGCTGTACCTGCTAACGAAGGAGTGGCAGTTTGAAGTGTAGATGTCAGAAATGTTTGACCCAGGCACCTTGCATCCCTGTAAGAGCTTTGAGAATCAGGCCCTAGGAGTAAAATTGGGGGAGGACTGCTCCTGTGCACCTGTGCAATATTTGCCCACCAAAAGGCATAAAACAGAAGAAATAAAGTGTTAAAATGCAACACATAATGAGAAAAAGTGTCTCTGGACCCATGTCAGGTATGTTTGATCTGATATGAAAAATGATGGGTTCCCCATGTGATTATTGTCCATTTCCAGCACTGCCAGTCATGCTCCTCCTCCTCCTCCTCTTCTGCTGACTTGCCATGGTGCCAGTGCCAGGGAAAAGCAGGACATGGAAGAATACTTTGATAGGATTGTTCTTGTGACAACCAAGGACTTTTGGGTGCTTTTTGACACTGAATGCCCTAGCCTCAATTATACATTTTGGAGAAATATTTAGACCTGTTATCAGAAAACATGATACCGGATTCTCTAACAGAGTCTCTGACTAGCAAAAGCAGTGACCCAGTCAAATGCTGGCAATACAGGCAAGTCATTTATCCTGCATTGGGTACAGTATTTTGTTTTCATTTTCTTGAATACCTTCAACATCAGTTGCTTTGGAAAGATGTTTTAGAAAAATCGGGATATTGTCTCACAACATCGTTCAAGAATAGAGCCTGAGAATCTTAAATTCTTTGCCTTTCTCAAACTACTCTTACCAAGGATCAGCTTTAACAATTCAAATTATTTTTCACATGTTCAATGAGTGGCATGTACTACTGTTAGAGATGTTGTGAATTTTAAATTTGCCAGTGAAATTAGTGCAAAGTCAAAGAACGTTACATTTTGGTTTGGGATGCTTCAAAGTCCCCCCACACCTCTCACAGTCTTCAGCTCTTATTTTTCTGTTAATTTTTCTGCAAAAAAAGACATAACAAAAAAAAAACACCCTCTAGGCCACAGTCAACCACCCTTCCTACCATGCCACATGTTTAAAAATAATAACACATGCCAATCCCTCCTTTTGGCCTCCCCCACACACCCTAAGAAGATTTTAAACTGTAAAGTCTCTGTGGTCTGAATCTTCCTTCCATGCAAAAACACAAGTCCTGTGATCTCCCCCAACACTCATAAACATGGGAGAAGCCTCATCCTTCACCATTCTTTCCAAAAAAGTCCTCCACCTCCCTCTAAAGCCCCCAAACACCAGTTTCTGTTGTAAGAACTTATGACAATGCCAGCAGATACAGGCCATATCAGTCTATCAAATTTGATTGTGTGCAGTGCACAGTTTGTTCTGCTGTAGCAGCCCTCCACTCATTTTGACCCTAGTTTTATCATTCCCCCACCTCTCACCCCTCTCCAACCTTCCCACAGAACAGACCTTCCCTTTGACCCTGTTGCCCCCCCCCCAAAACTGCTCACAGATTTCAGTGAGATTACTTCCTCAGGAAATTCCTTCCACCTTGCCACTACCCTTTCTGTGAAATAGTTCCACCTCATTTCTCACTTAAATCTTCCCCCCACTAATTTCAGATCATGACCCCTTGTGCACCCAACCCCTTTAAGTTGAAGATGCCCTCTGTTCTAAACTTATTCATACCTTTTAATTATTTGAAGGTTTCTATCATGTCCCCCCTCCCTCCTATCCTCTAGGGGGTACATGTTGAACTCCTTCAGTCTCTCCTCATGGGGGTTTGTCCCCCAGGACCAGGATCACCTTGGTCACCCTTCGCTGCACCCCCTCCATCAGTTTTATGTCTTTCTTCAAATACAGGCACCAGAACTGCACACAGTACTCCAAGTGTGGTCTAACCAGGGACCTCTACAGTGGCATGATGACTTCCACACTTCTTGAGGTGATTCCTCTGGCAATGCAACCAAGCATTTTGTTTGCTTTGGCAGCTGCTTTACGGCACTGAACAAAGAGTTTCATGTCCCCATGACAATCACCCCTAGATCCTTTTCTTCCTCTGAAGTGGCTACCTGTACCCCCACAGCCAATAGCTAGTCACAGGGTTCCTGGATCCCAGGTGCATGACCTTACATTTCTTAACATTGAACCCCAACTGCCTGATGCCTGACCAATGCTTGAACTTAGCCAGGTCCTCCCTGAGCTTCTGCCTCCCCTCCTTACTATCCACTCTCACACAGATCTTAGTGTCATCTGCAAACAGGCAGATTTTACTGTGGATCCCTTCTGCTATGTCCCTAATGAAGATGATAAAAAACACTGGCCCAAGTACTGAGCCTTGTAGGACCCCGCTTGCTACAGGCCTGGTTTTCAATAGCCCCCCCCAGTTACCATCTGTATTCTGTCCTGCAACCAGCTCTTGACCCACCACACCAGTTTCTCCCCAGCTCAAAGGTTTGCTAGTTTACTGAGCATCCTACCAGGTGGCATCTCGTCAGAAGCCTTGCTGAAGTCCAAATACAGGATATCCACCTCATGGCCCCTATTGAGTGCGCTTGTGACCCAATCAAAAAAGACTGTTACGTTTGTCTGGCAAGATCTCCCCAAGACAAACCCATGCTGCCTTTCATCCTGGAGACCATTAGCTTCCAGAAAGTGGACCTGGCTCTCCTTCAGAATGGTCTCCATTAACTTCTCTATGATGGAGGTAAGACTGACAGGTCTGTTGCATGCAACCTGACTTCAGTGAGGTGTTGAAAATACCAGTAAAAAATAACTGTCCCCTGTTGGGCAAGTGCATCCTCACTAGTTCATGTTGTGAGCCGAATGAATGGGGAGTGACGGATATCATAGTAGTAAAACTGTACCTCGTTGGCTGATAAGCAAGTTACACTTTACACTTTGCAAAGTCAGGAAACTTTGCAAAGTATTTTCTTAAGTGATGTTTTCTGACTTCACACATCACTACTATTCCTACTCCTACATCCTCTGGTGGCAAGTCTACTTAGACTTCCTTCTGGCACTGGCCCCACAATCTGGCTTACTACTCCCAGCAGTACGGGTGATGCCACAGCAACTTTCACAATGCCATCATCAAGAAGTGAATCATGATCAGGTGTGCCACTGAGCACACTAAGCCTACATCAGCTAAGTAAGAGTTGTCACCACACCCACCATGAATGGGACAGGGATGGCATGAGTGACCAGACTGGATGTACATGGACTTGAACAGTGCCCTACTCTGACATCATATAGTCAGTTGTTTATTACAGTCTGGGATGCAAGTGGGCAGTATCTGTATTTAAACTAAGTTAAATTAATGCAAAAAAGGGAAAAAAATACAAATATATACATTTATGGGTGAAAAATATTATGCTTGGCAATATAACAACTGGGTACTGATTTTTCACATTGATAAAGCCAGATGTAATTCCCTGTTAGAACTAAGTGGTTATAATAATGAACGTGCACAGTTCTGTTAAAGGAAAAGCCACAAGGCACTGAACAGCTTACAATATGTTATTTACCTATTCTAGTGACACTTGGTGAGCTGAAAAAATACTCCCCAGCAATTATATAAAACAAGGCATGGGGTGGTGCATAAAACCTCAGTTTTACATGCATCCTCGATGTGGAATGCTTAGATATCATCCCACACCTAAGGTGCATGTAAAATTCTCATTATACACACTACACCATGCATTATTCTTTATGGAATACCCTATACTTAATGTCTTTCCTTTTTTTTAATTTTTTGAAGCATGACTTTTTGTTGGGGGGGGATTATCATATAATTTGAAAGCTAATTGGTCCAAGGAGACTATCGTAATTGGCATGGAGGCACAGTAAAGCAAAGACTATGGGGGGGGGGGTACATGCCATGAGGTCAGAAATGAATAGAAACTATTATTTAGCTCACATCCAGCTATGGTGGCATTAGTGCATTTTGCAGACACTGTCACAGCATCACAAACAGTACTGCACAGCAGATGCATGCCAACATCACCTGCTACAAGTAAGTTACAGTTATTGACATGCAATAACTTATCACCATATTTGTAATCCGCTTACTCCTTGCCAGTTACTGCACCGGGAGTCAAAGTGGTTTGGCTGAATTGTTGAATCCAGATCCAATTTGTGGAGACAAATCAAAGTCAGATCACGGTACAATAGCCACAGGCCCACTTTTCTCAACTGTAATGCTAAGAGTACAAAAAAATCTAACTTACAGCATAATATTTGCTGTTTAAATCCCCATGGGAATTTGAACATAAATTCTTCAGAGGAACTGCATCTCTTAACTTACGCATGCAGCAGTTTCTGCTTTGTAGCAGTCAGAGTGACACACTTTAGACATTAGGATTTGTTATTAGATAGTAACAGCAAATGGGTTTCTATAATGCCACTGATTATTAGACCCATTTATTCATTTTCTTTGATTGCTATAACAATGTATAAGTAAGATTTGCCCTGTAAGGGCTAATGCTATAAATCATAATTAGGAGAATGCATCATATACTTTTCTTCATTTTAAGTATTTTTATTTGATAAAAAAAGAAAGTACTGTACCTTGCATTTATAAGGTAATCTTGTTTTTCTAAACATTTAATTTCTATACTGCTTTTCAAAAATCCAGTATTCACCTAGGTCGGAAATTCTAGGTCACCAGCTGAGCTGGCTAGATGCCAAGTGCTTTGGAATCCTACGTTTCTCAGAGTTGCAAGCCATTAGTTATGAGCCCCCTGATGATATTAAAGCCCCCCCTCCCCTTTTCACTCTTAACTTGATTTTGTGCCTGACCTGGAGAACAAGGACATAAGCCAGAGGTTAAAATTGAACACTCTTTTACTGACATATCTTGATATTTCATTGTAGGCATCTTCTAGCTACGTAAGAACAAGGCCATATTAATAAAACTTAATTTCATAATTGTGAACTAGTCGCCAGCACAGACTGTTCATTCCTATATATAAATATAATCTGTTAGCCAACTAATCTCAAAAACATCTTGGATAGGGTAAAAATAAGAATCTCCCCACTCCTTAACTCATTGTACCCTGGGCAGCCATTGTTGTATAAGGTGAAGCAATGAATGGATTGGATTTCATATGGAGCCATTTATTTATTTATTTATTTGTATTTCAGATGACACCTTTGAGCCAAGGGTTCTTTTACAAAGGTTTCACATCAAGGCAATAAGGACAATAAGGTACAAAACATAACATGATCATTACAATGAAACTTACACACACAAAAAAAGACAAGTAGGGTTACAATAATAGCAGCCATAGGCATTGTCAAGGGGATGCGAGGCCCATCCTGAGCTGTGTCAAAATGCTACTTCTGTCTGGGATGAGTTTGAGCTAGCTGGGGTGGAGGAGGTGGTGAAAATTGTCTTGCGGCTGCGACCAACACAGTATGATCTGGATCTAGGTCTGACCCACCTTTTGGTTGGATGTTTGGACCTCACTGGACCTGTGGTTGCTGAGATTATCTGGAGTTCCTTGAGGAGTGGTGTCTTTCCATCAGCCTTGAAAGAGGCCCCGGTTAGACCCCTTTTGAAGAAGCTCTCATTGGACCTGGACTGTCTGGGCAACTATAGGACAGTCTCTAACCTCCCATTTTTAGGGAAGGTTATAGAAAAGGGGTTGCAATCCAGCTCGAAGAACATCTTACCTCCTCCTCCACTTATGAGTCATTTCAGTCTGGGCTTCAAGCTAGGCATAGTAAGAAGACTGCCCTGGTGAGGGTGCTTAATGATCTCTCAATGACAAGGGACAGGAGAGAGCGCACCATCTTAGTCCTCCTGGACCTCTCAGTGGCATTTGACACTGTGAATAATGAGGTACTACTTGACCATCTGTGGTTCTGGTGTGGCCTGTCCAGTAATATCCTCAACTGGTTCAGGTCATACCCGAAAGGCCAAGTATAGAGGGTGACGATGGGATTGGCATCATCTAACCTGAAGCATCTGCTCTGTGGGGTTCTGCAAGGTTCGGTCTTGTCACCCTTGCTGTGCATGGTATATATGCTACCATTGGGAGACGTTATCAGTCAGAATAAGCTGAGTTTTCACTGTTATGCAGATGATACCCAGCTATACCTGTCCTGTGCACCCAAAAATCAGATGGCAGCCTCTGTATTTAACAACTGCCTAGAGGAAATTCAGACTTTGAATGACATAATTGGCTTAGATTTAACCCAGACAAGACTGTGGTACTAGTGGTGGATCAGGGACACTGTGGTGGAGGAGGGGGCAGGGGGGAGCCCCCGGCTCAGTGCTAGGGGGTCCCCTTGTGCCATCTAGATGGGTGAAGGATCTGATGCTCAGGTGTCAGCCATGGTTAAAAGTGGATTTTACCATCTTAAGAAATCACCTGGATCTGAGCCCTGATCCCTCCTGAGGACCTGACTACACTGGTATATGTTTTTATTACATCCAGGCTGGATTACTGTAATGCCCTGTACCTGGGGTTATCTGGGAGGCAACCTCCACCAGCTGCAGCTGGTGCAGAACACAGAGGCAAGACTGTTGACATGAGTGAAAAGGAGTGATCATATCACCCAGTCCTCTTTGAACAGCAATGGCTGCCAGTTAGGTGGGGGATTGTCTTCAAGGTAGGGCTCCTGACCTACAAGACCCTGCATGAAAGTGGGCCAGTCTATCTGCAAGATCTCCTTGTCCCCTACCGCCCATCCTAGGCGATCTGTTCTGCTGAGGGTTGCCTTCTTGGAGATCCCAGAGCTAGGTTGCGACATTCAGTAGACCATGCATTTTCGGTAGCCGCGCCTACCCTGTGGAACTCACTGCCTAGTTATCTTAGGGAGGATCCTTCAGTAGAAGCCTTTAAAAAGAGTCTCAAGACTTATTTGTTCCAGAAAGCTTTTAGTTGTTAAATTAATTATATCGTTGTTAAATGGAATAGATAGATCATTTTAATTTATTGCTGACTCCCAGTTAATGTATTTCTATCAAATGGTTGTTTTAATACTTGTATCTTGAATGTACAACACTCCAAGTCCATGGAAAGGGGTGCTTTAGAAATAAAGTATCTATCTATCTATCTTTACTGGTAAGTACTTATAAACCCTGCCAGCGGCACCTCAACTGCACCGTCATTCCCATATGTGAATTACAGAGCTCCATAAACCATGACCTCAATAAAACCAGCGCATCACCTGCAAAAGCCATCAGACAAGCTGTCCTTGCACTGCACATCCACTAGCGCTAGGCTTTCAAACAGTCAACGTGAGAGACAGGCTTGTTGACTGTCACTTAGAACCTCACAAAGCTTAAAAACAAAAAGTCCTAAATTATTTTAAATAAATATGGCAAACAGGAGTGATAACAATGGTTGACCTTTCACCCGGTGTGTCAGCAGTCCAACTTCCCATTCCAAACCAAAGGGCGAGTAAGCGACCCACCACCTGGCAGCATTTTGGGACAGGGAGAAGATTGGCAGGATGGCAGCTAGGCACTCC
The DNA here is from genome assembly GCA_016271365.2 of Neoceratodus forsteri. NCBI lineage: Eukaryota > Metazoa > Chordata > Ceratodontiformes > Ceratodontidae > Neoceratodus > Neoceratodus forsteri. Next base: position 63,295,203 of record CM057459.1, read on the forward strand.
CTGAGCTTCAAAGGGTGCAATTTCTTCAGGCTGAGAGGTAAGCATGCAGCTACTCCATCTAGTACTACAACTGGGATCCAGCGCTTTTACGATGGATGGAAAAAACAACACAAAACTATGCAGTGTAAGCTTCTTAAAACCATTAAATATAAAAAATAAAACATGAAAAAAGTGTGTTAATGGGGAGTTTATGTACATCCTCAGTGTGTGATGCCCAGATAAACCCCTCAGACTTTGACCTCAGGGTTTATGGGGCATTACACACCTAGGGTGTGTAAATAAAATCCAGATAAACCACATTTCCTGCCAGAAAGTGGATCAGCAGAGAGGATAAGCTCAGGAGAAATAAATTCCCCAGGGGCTGAATGGCATAGGGGTAAGGGGGAAGAAAGGACTTGAAGGTCAGAAGGTGGAGCTAAGGGTGTGCCTTTCCTGGTGAAACAATTTCAATAAATAAATAAATAAATAAATAAATAAATAAATAAGAGAACTATGGAGGGTGGGCAGAATGAGGGTGAAAAGAGGGGGACATTACTAAGGACAAGGGAGGGGCACAGGATGGAAGTGGGAAGAGAGGGCAAGATAGGGGGAGGGATATAAGAAGTGGAGAGCCATGAATGTCAATGCAAGGAGCCTAGGAAATAAAATTCCTGACCTTGAGGCAACAATTGCAGAGGCAGACCTAGATCTGGTGGCAATAATAGAATCATGGTGCATCAACAACCACAGTTGGAGGTGGCCATTCCATGTTATACCATGTCCCAGAAGTACAGGAAAGGACAGGAAAGAAAGGGTGGTTATTTGTATGTGAGGGAAGGTATTAAGGCCGCAAAGATATATGGACACCAGGGGATGACGAAGGGGCTGGATTTTTTTTGGGATAGCTTAATGACAGTGTTCAGGGCCTTTATCTGTGTATGGTTGGTGTATAGATCACTAACACGGGGGGAGGAGTTACACAAGGTTTCGGGGGAGACCACTGGCAAAATGGCAAGCAAAGGGGAGGTATTAATTATGGGGGACTTTAATCTGGCAGATGTAGACTGGATCATCCTGGTGGCACCTACATCAAGATGTAGGGCCATCCTCAACTCCATTCAAGGGAAATATACAATGGCAAGAAAAATCTAGTCATTGCATTGGCCAACAGGTGTCAGCTGACCATACATTAAATCTCTTTAAATGCACGGTCAGCTGCCAGATCTCATTTCCCTCACCCAATAAACCTACTTACCAAACAATATCACTAAGCCACCAAACAAACATAAAGTAAAAAAAAATGTCAGCATCCACCATATTGAAAATCCCCTTACTACCACCATATTTTAAACTAATTTTACATATACTGATCACAAAATAAAAACAAAGAAAACACACTGTCACACTTGGCACACATTTCCACATCATTGTCATAAAATATAACACTTATACTTAGCTCAGAAAAACCTCTTTGGCCTCTGCCTAAAATAGAAGCTTTAGTTCAATCCCACGCTAACACATAAATATATCCCCACACCTACACCTCAGCATTTGGCAGAGCAGTACACAGTGAGTTTCACAGAATCACAGAATCACAGAAATCTGATGGCAGAAAAGGACTTTACTGGCCCATCTAGGCTGCTCATTTACCCTGCCCTATTCACCTGCTCCTTTACAGGCCCGCTTCATTCCCTCACTTCGAAACCCCATATGTCTGTCCCATGCCCTCTTGAATCCCTCCACCATGTCGGTCCCCACCACCATCTTCTGGAAGTCGATTCCAGGCCTCCACCACCCTCTTCATGAAGAACTGCCCCCTCATATTGCCTTTATATCTTACTCCTTCTAACCCTCCTTCTGTCCTCTTGTTTTAGCCCCCACCTACTTCCTGAACAAGCTCCCCTCCTACACCTTATTGATCCCTTTCATCTACTTAAAAGTTTCAATCATGTCCCCTCTCTCCCTTCTAGTCTCCATTGGGTACAGACTATCCAAGTCCCTCAACCTCTGTTCATATGATTTCTCCCTCATACCATGCACCATCTTGGTTGCTCTTCTCTTAACCCTCTGTATCCCCTCAATGTAATTACTTAGGTGCGGTCTCCAGAACTGGACTCCATACTCAAAGTGCGGCCTCACCATAGCCTTGTAAAGCGATATCGCCACCTCTCTCATTCTGCTAGTTATGCCCCCCCCAATGCATGCCAACATTCCACTTGTCTTCCCAACCACCTTGCTGCACTTGTTACCCACCTTAAGGCTGCTTGATATAATCCCCAGATCCCTCTCCTACTCTGTTTTTTTGATTTCCTTCCCTCCTAAGGTTTAAGCTGCACGCAGGTTTCTCCACCCCAGGTGCATCACAGCACACTTTTTGGCATTGATCTTTCTTGACAAATTTCTGACCACTCCTCCAGAATCTCTAGGTCATGCTTCATGGCCCCAACCCCCCCCCCCGGGGGTGTCCACCCTATTGCAGATTTTCATATCATCTGCGAATAGGCACACCCTTCCCTCCAGGCCTTCCGTTATATTGCTGATGTATATATTAAAAAGAAGGAGTCCCAGTACTGACCCCTGGGGAACCCCACTCATCTTCCCCCTCTCCCTGGAATGCACCCCATTCACAGCCACTCTCTGGCTTCTGCCTGCAAACCAATTTTCCACCCACCTAATTATTTTCTGCCCCACCCCTAAGCTTTCCAGCTTATTTACTAGCCTTTTGTGAGTGACAGTGTTGAAGGCCTTACTGAAGTCCAGATAGACCACGTCCACTGCCTCTCCCTGGTCAACCACCTGTGTTACCCAATTGAAAAACTCTATCAGGTTCATCTGGCATGACCTCCCATTCATAAAGCCATGCTACCTTTTGTCCTACAGCCCACTGTCCACCAGGCAGTCTACCACATCTTGTATTTATTAGCACCTCCATCACCTTGCCCACCACCGAGGTGAGGCTGACTGAGTAAAATTTTCTGCTGCCTCCTTACTGCCCCCATTGTGCAGTGGCACCACGTCCACTCTCCTCCAGTCCCCTGGCACACATCCTGTATCCAGGGACAAGTTAAACAGTCTCGTCAGTGGTGCCACCAGCTCCTCCCTCAGCTCCCGGAGTACCCTTGGATGCAAGCCGTCTGGCCCCATTGCCTTGTCCACCTTTAACCTGTCCAGTTCCTCCCTTACTCTGTGTACACTGAACATGTTGGGCTCTACCTCTTTGCCTTCTCTAACCCCCCAGCTCTGGTCCCCTACCCCTCCCCTCTCCGTGAAAACCAAATAGAAGTAGCTATTTAACACTTCTGCTTTCTCAAAGTCCCCCTCCGGTTGTATTCCCCCGTCTCCCCACAACTTTACCTTACTCTGCCTCACCTTCTTTCTTTCCCCCACATACCTAAAAAAGGTTTTATCTCCCCTTTTGGACCACTTAACTATTTTCTCCTCAGTGTCTGCCTTAGCAGTCCTTATCTTGTGCCCCGCAACCCTCCTCCTATCCCTATAAGTCTCCCTGTCCTCCCTTTGTGTCAGCTTATATTTTCTGAATGCCTTTTTCCTTTCCCTGACTGCTCCTGCTACCTCCCTTGTGAACCATAGAGGTCTCCTCCTTTTTTGTTCTTCCTAACCTTTTTAATGCACATTTCAGTGGCTTTCAATACCACTCTTTTGATAGCTCCCCATAACTCCTCCACATCCCCTATATTCCTCTTCCCTGCCATTTCTCCCCCAAATATCCTCCTCATTCTGTTAAAGTCCACCTTTCCAAAGTCCATCACCCTAGTGCTTGTTTGATTTACCTCCCTTCTCATTTTTACTCTGAACCTTACTGTCCTGTGATCACTTGTACCCAGTTCTTCACCCACCCCCACCTCTTCTACACTTTCCCTATTTGTAAGGACCATGTCCAACAGATTGTCACCCCTAGTGGGCTCCCTAACTAGCTGTTGCATGAATACCCCTTGTAGTGCCTCTAGGATCCATCTGCTCCTAGCAGATACCACAGCTGGGATCTCCCAGTCCATGTCAGGGAGGTTTTGGTCTCCCACTAGCAGAAGCTCCTTTTGAGGGCCATTCTTGTAATTGTCAGTATCAGCTGTTTATCTTCTTCCTTCCCATGCATAGTAGGTCTGTAAACTGCTCCCAAGCTCATTGATTCCCCATTCTGTTTGTCTAGTGTGACCCACATAATCTCTGTCTCCCATCTTCTTTATGTCCTTCCAGTTCCCTAATGTCTTCTTTAATGTATAATGCCACCCCCCCTTCCCAGCCCTGTCCTTCCTAAATAGTCTGTATCCTGGGATAACTGTCTCTCATGCATGATGCTCTGTCCACCAAGTCTTACCTTCCGCTATTATGTCCAGACCCTCATCCACCATGATGGCCTCCAAGTCCACCATTTTGTTACCCAAACTCCAGGCATTGGCTAATAATCCCTTCCACCCTGTTCCCCCCCACCCCCTCCTTCAAACCCGCTCTCATCTTTGCTATTATCCTGTACTTTATCTCCATCCTGGGGGGGAGGCTGATAGCCTGCCATCTCTCCTGTCTTCTTGAATGGTCCTTTCCTAGCCCCCCCACATTTAGCTTAAATCATACTTCTTTTTGATAAAGTCCTCCAGCTTGCTCTTTAGTACAGCTGATCCCACCCTGCTCAAGTGCAGTTTGTCCGGGGAAAATAGGCTCTTGTCCTCCCATGTTGATCCCTGGTCCCCCACTAACCCAAACTCCATCTGCCTGCACCAGTCCTGCAGCCATTGATTAAATTCTTCAATCCTCTACTTTCTTGCAGTGCTTGCCCTTGGCACAGGCAGTACCTCCATGAAGGCAATGGAATGGAACCTTGTGCTACCACAGAACCTAGCAAGCTCCTCAAACCTTGCCTGCACCTCCCTTAGACTATTCCCCTCCAGACCATTGGTGCCTAGGTGGAACATAAAGTGTGTCCTCTCTTCTTGCTGCTTGCCCCATGAGGATATATTGTGCCTTACCTCTAGCACCATCATTCCTGGCATACACTTAACCCATACTGCACTGCACTGGCCTTCTTTTCTTCCCCATCTGATTCCCTTCAGTATTGAGTCCCATATGAGCACAACCCTGCTGCTCCTTACTTTCTGTTTGTTCTTTTGATTTTCCAGTTTACATCCCTTTCCAAGTATCTCCTTTCCCTCCACGTTTCCATTTTCTTCTTTGACCATTTCCACCCCCGAGTTCTCCCCCCCCGCTGGACTACCTCCCTCGTTTCCCTCACTCTGAAGGAACTAGTCCCACTCCTCCTAGCCTCACTTTTCACGAGCTCTGACCCCTCCCTTTGTCCATTTCCCACCTCTTCTCTGCCTGAATCCCTCTGTGTACAGGTACCCTCCTCCCTCCCACCTCTGTTGATCTTTTCCCTTCCTGAGCTTGATGTACTGTAGGCTCTCCCTTTGTCTCTTCTGTGCATTGTGTCTCCTTTCGAGAGTGTTTTCTTTCTCTTCCATCTCTCTCTTTTAGGCTATTTCCCTCTAGTCTCCCTCCAACAATGTGTCCTCCATTTCCAAACATTCCAATTCCTTAGTACGTTGTCCTTCCCCTATGAACTCCTTGCAGCCACTCTCCTTGCTAACATCCTCCTCCAGCGTCCTCAGGAGTGTGAATCTGTTATCATGCTCTGCCCCCTGTTTCGTATCCTGCTGTTTGGTGTACCCCCTCCTAATTCCAGACCTCTCCCTGTAGGTACTTGCTTATCTTTTTTTAATCCTACTTTCTACCACTCCCCCTGCCCCCCATCTTCTTCTTCTCCTGTACATAAGTCACCTGCGGCCCCCCCTTGTGTCTCCCCTATCTCCCCTTGACCCTCTGGTGCATCCTCTGGACCTCCTACAGTCCTCTCCCCTTCCTCTCATGTCTTCCAATATACCTGTGCCAACTTCCCTGTGGCCCCCCTATTTTCCCTCTTTCTCCCTCCACCCAGCTGTTGTTCCTTTTGGACTTCCTCCACTCCTCTCCCCCTCCCTCCCCATGCTTAGTGCCCACCTCAACCACTCTATCTCCTCTCTTAGTTGTGTAATCTGTCTGCACACCATGCAGCCTCCCAGCCTCCATCTGATATTCAACATTATGGCCATCCCACAATCACTGCACCCTACCACCCTACCAAAAATTCCCATAGCCCTAGTGGCCCAAAGACTCTGCTCAGGGCTTGCCTGAGCCCCTTTCTGGTCCCCTCTACAGCTTTGCTGCCCATCCATTTGAACCTTTATCTGTACTAATAAGGAAAGAATTGCCCCTACCTCCAGACACTAAACAATTTCTTGTACTTGAGATACTACTCAATGTCTCTATTGTACTTAGGATACTACCCTATGACTCTACTTTGCTAAGCAATACAGACAGTACTGGATTCCTTGTACTTAGGATACTACTTCCTGTCTCAATTGTACTTAAGATACTACTCTATGACACTATTGTGTTAAGCAATACAGGCAATACTGAATTCCTTAAAACATTTTCTAAACAGCAAATACTGATTCTATAATCTCTGTGCCAAATATTTCAATTTTGGGATTCACAGTCTACCTTGTTGATGACCGTTGACAACAGTTTCTGAACTTCTCATGGAGAAGTATCATACAAGTTGTTTTAGCCCTTAGGCATTTGGGAATTCCCTGCCAGTCCACTGGTCTCATTAAGTTTTATAACAGCAACTTTTTATATATGTCAAAGATGAAACTGTTACTAACTTTGCTGAACTACCATCATTTCCCAAAATGGATGGACCTGCACTGGCACTATGCAGAGCTGGTTGGGTGGGCAGTTCAGTGAGGCACAGCCTAACCATCCACAGTTATTGAGCCAAAAACTCCTGCGCATGACAGTCCTTTTAGCAAACCACCAACTCCTAAGCAGATCATGCTGCTTGACATCGTGCCCTACTGTTCAGCACAAACAGACAAGACTGGAGCCACCAGTGCCACACATTACACCAAAACCACCTCATCACTTTTTTTTTGTACCTCCTCACATACCTCTAATTCTGTCTGTAGCCTAACCAGAAACCAGGCATCCCCATCACTGAAAACAGAGGACACATGAATGGCATATAAAACAACTTAAAGAAGCAGAACAAAATGGAACCAGTAGTTCCTAGGGACCAGCACAGGCAAAACCAAATAATTAGATTTTGGACATAATACATTTTTTATTCAAGCAGAAAAAGTTAACATGCATCCAGTTTAAAAACTTTTAAGTGTTCGTACGCGAAATCAAATGTGTATATGTTTTGGTGGGGAAGCCCACCTTCTTTGTACAGTTCTGGGTACTAGCATTCTCAAAGTTTTTTTTTTCAATTATTGATAGTTAACTTTTTCTGCTTGAATAAAATATTATTTCCAAAGTCTGCCTGCACTGGTCCCTAGCAAATACTGGCTCCAGTTTGTTGTGCTGCTCTAAGAGGTTTTGGTTTGCCACTCCACAACACAGATGTGATCAGCTAGTAGGCCGTATTGTTTGTAGATGAGTGAGCTCTGAGCCATTCTGGTTCTTTCAATAGTGGCATATAAAAATTAACACATATAATCTCGAGCAGGCAGGTCAGAGATGAGTGAAGCAGGCTGGGGGGGCAAATCTACAAACCAGCTATCTGCAGTTTAAACTGTATAGCATAGCACCACCTGCTGGCTACATAGTGAAAATTGCACTATTTTATCCACAACTGCATTAAACTTATTTTAAATATACCTTTAAAAAAGCTACTGTATTTTTTAAACCAAAAAAACACACTTTTTAAAATAATTTGACTACCAAATTATAATTGGGCCATTTTATAAGTGTAATAAACCACTGCAGGATGTGCACTAAAGGATTTTAATGCATTTCTCTGGGGTGTAAGGACACTCAGCATGTGGACTCATACCTTAGCATGCCCTTGGGGCATGCGCTAAAATACTTTAATGAACACCCTGTCATGGTTTATTACTTACATTTCTCAGACTGTTAGATATGGAGCCCACTAGAAATGAGCAATGCTGGACATAGTACTTATGAACAGGGACAGCTTTGCTGACATCAGAGTGGGTAGGCCTCTTGGTGCAAGCAATCACCATATGGTGCAGTTTGCAACACAGATTGGGGCAAGCGAGAAAAAAATACTATAATGAGAATCCTGGACTTCAGGTGCGCAAAGTTTAAAGAAATGGGTGACTGGCTCAGAAAATCTTTGGGTGAGGGTGGCTGGGGGGGAATGGAGGTACAATGGAAAAAGATCAAGGAAGGAATAACTAAGGCAACGGCAAGTTGTTTGATGGAAATAAGTAAGGGTAGGAGGAGGAAGAGGCTGCTATGGTTCTCGAAGGATGTGGCTAAAGCAGAAAAGGGAGAAAAAACTGCTTTTAGGAAGTACAAGAAGGCTTAGGTGAAGGAGGACAGGGAGGTATATCTAGACAAATAAAGGGAGAAGGAGTGTGGGGATAGCTAAGGCACAAACAGAGGATAGGATCTCCAAGGAGATCAACAAGGGGGAAAAGATTTTCTTCATGTACATGAGTGAAAAGAGGAAAGCAAGGTGTGGGATACTGAGGATCAGGAGAGCATGGGATACTATGCAGAAGAAGACTGAGAAAAAGCTAGACTTTTAAATGAGTAGTTCTACTTGATTTTCAAAGTGAAGGGGGGATGGACCAACATGTATCAAAAGGTGGCAAGGGGATGGACAAAGGTTAATTCTCAGAGGAGAGAGTCCAAAGAGTACTGGAATCCCTTAAGGAGAACAAGGTGATGAAGTCAGATGGGGTTCACTCAAGGTTTCGAAAAAACTGATCATGATTCTGGCCACCCCCTCACCATTCAACACTTCATAAGAGAGGAGAAGTAGTTTCAAAAGACTGGAGCAGGGCTGATCTGGTCCCTCTGCACAAGAGCAGCATCAGAGGGGAGGCTAGCAATTACAGGCCAGTCAGCCTCACAACAGTGGTGGGGAAATGAATGGAGACCCTGCTGAAGGACAGGCTAATGAAGTACCTGGAGACAAATGGGTTGCAAAACCACCGGCAGCATGGTTGCATGGAGGAGTTTATATCAAAGAAACCTCATAGATTTCTTTCACTGGATGACTAGGGAGTTTGACCAGGGGAGGCCAGTGGATGTGGCCTATCTGGACTTCAGCAAGGCCTTTGGCACTATGCTGCACAGGAGGCTAATAAACAAACTTACCAACCTGGGGTTTGGGAAGAAGGTGGTGTGCTGGATATCGAGCTGATTGAAGTATAGGAGGCAGAAGGTGGTGGCAAACAGCAGTCACTCAGGAAGATAGGAGAATGACCAGTGAAGTGCCACAGGGATCAGTATTGGGTCTTGTCCTCTTCAATATCTTCATTATCTTCATAAGTGACATACTGTAAGGGAGGAACTGGAGGGGAAGGTGTGTCTCTTTGCAGATAAAAAAAAAATCTGAAACAAGGTGGAGACCCCAGAATTGGAAAGAATGCAAAGGGATCTGAGCAAACTAGTTGAGTGTTCTAGGGTGTGGCAACTGGATTTCAATGCCAATAGATTGGCCAGAGAAGGGAAGTGGTGTTGCCACTGTATCACTCACTAGTGAGACCCACCTAGAGTACTGTGTCTGGTTCTGGAGGCTGCACCACTGCAAGGACATTGATAGGGTGGAAGCGGTCCAGAGGAAGGCCACCAAAAATGGTGTCAGGGTTGCATGAGAAACCAGATGGGGAAAGGCTTCGGGAACTCACCATATACTCAGTAGAGGAGAAGAGAGCAAGAGGGGACATGACTAAGACCTATAAGTTAAGGCAGAGGAACCCCAGAAAATGGGGGCACGTGATGAGGCTTGGGAAGAGTTTAAGAGGGATGTGAGGAAATATGTCTGCACAGAAAGAGTGGTGGATGGCTGAAACAACCTTCTAGAAGGGGTGGTGGGGTGAAGACAGTGGGGAACTTTCAAGCGTACATGAGATAGGCACGGGGCATAATAAGTAGAGTAAAGGGAGTAGGGAGGGAGGGAGGGACACCACTGACCAAATAGTGTCCAGGGTATAGAAACAGGCATGGAAAAATAAGGCAGACTAGATGGGCCTACTAGTCCTTTTCTGCTGACAAATTCTGTTCCTATGTTAATAGTTGCAGTGAAATTCCTGTCTTAGACAGTCAGCTCTTCAGATAAGATAAGTTTTTAACTGAGGAGCTTGCTATTCTGTAGCAGCTCTCTCATCAAGAAACTGACTACCATCTCCAGATGTTAAGATAGGTTCAATGTTTGTGGAATAGCAATGGGGAACAAAAGGGTATATAGTGCTTGTGTAACTTGTAGTACTTTTTATGGCTTTACTCTATTCCCACCCTTGAGTAGTAGTAGATATGTAGGTAGTAATTGTAGGAAATAGAGGGCCCATGAACAAGGGTGAGAAGAGCACCAGAGAATGAGTAGGAGGGGATGGTGGTGAACAAAAAATACTCCCTAAGCAGGGGAGGTGCATTAGTGGAGGGCTTAAATAGAGGTTATGGGACGAACTATTCCCCACATTGAAACTCAGGCAAAGCCCTCCCATTCAATGTTTGTGGAATAGCAATGGGGAGCAATGAGGTATATAGTGCTTGTGTAACTTGTACTACTTTTTGTGGCTTTACTCTATTCCCACCCTTGAGTAATAGGTATGTATGTATGTAGGTAGTAACCATAGGGAGTAGAAGGCCCAAAAAGATACCTCCTCCAACTCATGGAGAATATGACCCCCTGTGACTCAGGAGAGGAAACCCCCCCATGTGGAGAAAACCTCTGAGGACCCATGACCAGAGGTCTGCCTGTCCTCTGGGCATACTAAGAGGAGAAGGACCTAGGTTCTAGTAACCATAGCTAATTTGAGGGTGGTGAGCTTCTTGGAGAGACAATGATCCATCTTCAATCCATGGATGATGCAGATTGAACGATAATCCTGAGGTTGACGAGTAGGTCTTTTCTGAAGGAGCGATAGAATCTGAAGTGTGAATTAGATCCAGGTAAAGGAGGGTGAATGAAGTCCAGTTTCTGAGATGATGAATGATGCTTGTCTCAAGGGATTGAAAGGGTGTAATGAGCAGAGGGAGCATGACTTGATCTACAGGTTACTATGCAGGGAACGGTGGAAATGTTATGGTAGAAGAAATCATTGGTGAATGATCCAACTTGTGAAAGGGTTGACTGTCAAGGTATGGTCTAGAGGCAAGGAATTCAGTAATGAATGAGGAGTCACTAAAGAAGCATCCATGAAGTGGAACATGAGTAGAAGAGAGACTTTGAGTGCCCTGGAGATAATGGTTCTTTCTCAATCCAAGGATGATGCAGACTGGATGATGATTCTGAGGATGAATGGTACATCTTTTGCATAGGAATGATAGAATCCTAGGTGTGGAACAAATCCAGTTGAAGAAGGGCTAATGTAGTCCATATTTCCAAGGTGATGAAAGATGCATGTCCAAGAGGATTGTAGGGGTGTAATGAGTCGGGAGAGCATAATTTGATCGATATACAACCAGACATTACACGGTGGGAATTGCAATGATTTGCAAAGTTATGGATGACTGGTCCCATTCGTGTAAGGTTTGACATTCAAGGTAGTCTGGAGGTAAGGAATTGACTAGTGAGTGATAAGTCGCTAAGTAAGCATCACAGATTAAAAATGAGTAGAGGAGAGTTTTAAGTGACTGATGGGAGTAATGCCTTAAGTGATTGGTAAAAATAGAGAAGATCTGTGGAAGCGGTCCAGATGGTAGCCTAATGTATATGGGGAATAATTGGAAATTTGGTAAAGGGATAGATGGCTTCTTTGGTCATGATGTTCATGACTGCATAAGTAAATACTCTGTTGGTACTCTGCCCAAAGTAAGTGAGGGTATTTCTTTGATGTGATCATCTAGGAGATGCACTGTGGTGGCATATGTTTGGTTCAGTTTATAAGTTTTCTGATACCGAAATACTTGAGAGAAGCTTGGAAGAGGATATAAGGAAGAGTCTGTAGACTGAATTGGTAGTGAGATTGATTAGTGAAGGATGCCATGGATCTTAATGCCAAGGCTGATTAGACCAATTGGGAGGCAAGACTGAGTTGGTGAATTTGTCTTGACTGTTACGGATTGCCAGATAGAACTTGGGAGAGCCAGTTCTCAGTGATGGTCTTTACTGCAGAGATTAATGAAGGTAATTTGAGAAGAAGAGACTGTAGTGTCCACTGGAAGAGCGGTTAACCCAGCTGAAGGTACTAGATGAAAAGGTGCAGATAATTGTATAAGAAATGGCGATGTCCAGAAGTGAAAATTATGATTTGGATGGCATGGAGTTAGTAATCAGCTAGGAGGATCCTGAGACAAATATTCTGGAAGACATCTGTGAATTTCTTAAAACAAGCAATGACTGTTGAGGAGTAGGAGTCGAGTAATGTGGTCAACAGAGTTGGTGATAGTAGGAGAGCCTGCAGAAGGTAAAATGGATTATGTCCGTAGTGGCATGGGTTATCTTGTGATTCCTGGTAGCCAAAGAAGTGTTACTAATTACAAAGTCAGAGCATAGCAGAAGGATTTAAATCTTTTCCATGTAGGAGGGTAGCCAGTGAGACAAGGTAGACTAGGAAGGCATGGTAGTTGAATGGACAGGAGTCGGACGCTATATCCAATAGAGACGGAGAAGATCTTCCTATTGTCCAGGCAAATGGGATTCCATGAATGATCATGAGGAGCTGATTGGGCATTATATAAAACTCTTTGATGACATAAACGTCCAAGAGGCATGTTAGCCAAGGGATGTTTGCTGGCAGTAGTATGTCTCCAGAGTAATTAACGAATGATCCAATGAGTAGTGGAAGGGTACTGTTAGCATGAGTAGATTAGGAGTATAAAATGGATAATATGGAGGAGCAGTTGACTGAGTAGGAATGCTGGTCAGAGATAGGGTACTAGGCCCAAAAGAGCCACATCAAACAGTATGAATCCCTGAGCCTGCAAGGCAGAGGTGCTAGATAGCCAGTCAGACTGGAAAGAAGTCTGGATTGAATCCTGATGGAATGAAGGAATAATCCAGGGAAGGCAATGGCCAGGCAAAGCTGGATGACAAACAGTGCAGGAGGGAACAGGACCGGGTCAGTTCCCTGGTGAATGGCAGGAGAAGTGGAAGACTGAAGCAGACACTGGAAGACCATCTGTGGAGGCTAAGGAGTGAAGTGCAGTATTCAAATCAACTGGGTCGCGGTATAGAAGTCCAACATCAGATGAAGGTTCCAACCAAGTAGAGAAGGGATGAAAGGAGGTGGAGTGAAGAAGGATAAAGGTCCCACATCAAAAAAGAAATAAACATGGCCATCAACTGGGAGGATGATGCATGGCAATGGAGTCCCAGAGGCTGGCAAACTGGATTGAAGGAGATACCGGACCAGCTGGGAAGATCAAACTCATGAGGGACAGGAGGTCGAATAGTCAAGTGTGATGGTCCATGGAGAGCAGGATGGAGAGTGGTGAGGAAGGATGTAAGTCATTCGGAGCAGATGGGTCCTGTGAATGGAGGGAAATGGTGAACTGGCAGGAAACAAAACTGCAGAAGGAAGGATCCATAGGTGGAGATGCAAGCTCCTAATCCAGTAGATGAGGTGAGACGACCAGCATAGGATGCCCCAGATAAAGTCTGAGGGAGAAGACACAGTCAACTCATGGCTCAGCTCAGGGAAGGAGCAGCAAGCATTGATCTGGTGGAGAGCAATTAAATTAAAACAATTGATTGTAGAAACAAGATTCCAGGCTCGGTAATGGAGGAGAGAGAACTGGTAACTGAGACCACTTGGCAGGTGTAGGAGGATGGAGTCAAACAAGTTGCTGAGGTCCAGATTCAAAAGGGAATTGGCAGCTGGGCATGAGCCAGGAGATTTATCGAACAAGCAGTTCCATGGACAGGCTATCATGCCCAGTAGATGGTGAGAAGATCCACTGTTGATGTCGTCAGGCAGAACTGAGTGGTGGAAGGCAAGTGGAGTGTAAGGGTCCCATTCTCAAAGAGAACCAGTGACCCACATCAGGTAGAGTATGCAGAAAGTAGAGCAGGGATGCAGCTCAAGCTCCTGACCAGGGAGGTAAGTGCAATACAACCTATGGGGAGGCTGCAGGCAAGGAAGAACGAAGGAAGCGAGGAGGATAAGTTCCATATCCAGAAGGGTGGCGGCATCCGAAAGCAGGTCAGGTATAGAAATGTGTGAAACAACGGAATGTAATTACAGGCAACCTTCCATGACAGTCGAGGCGAGATGATCCAACTAGATACAGGAAGGAGATAGGATGATAAGAGTACATGGCTGAAGAAGGTCCAGTCCCGGAGGGAAGCGACAACCCAGAGCTGGTACTGGACGAAGACAGTGGTAATAGACTAATACAGATTCAGGCTCTGAACAATGGAAGTCTGCGGGATAGGACTGAGGATAGAAGCTGTCAACCAGGTAGGGAGGAGAAGGCAAATCGGCAAGATCAAGTTCCAGAAGGGAAGCCACATCTGGGTTTCAGGCCAAAAATGCATGAGTTAAAGCAGTAGACTGTAGACTCAGGCACCTGATGGGGAGGTTGCATCTGGATGATGGTGACATGAGGCAGCAAGGCAGAGGCAGAATGATAGGCACATGGGGTGAAGTTCTGTTCCTGAAGGGAAGCGGCAACCGGTATGAGGTAGAGAAGGAATAGTATCATGTAGTAGATTGTAGAAATGGCTCCCATCCCTGGTAGTCAGGGCAAGCTAACCTTCACTTGATGCTGACAGCAGAGTTAGGGACGGAGGATATCAGTTTGGTAAGTAGCAGGAGGTAGGGAATGAAGTGGAATCCCATCCCCGGTAGACAGGGGAAGCCTACCTTCACTCAGCATCTCAGAAGGCACGGGTTAGGGACAGAGTCCGGAAATATTGCTGGTAGGGGATGGCAAAGGCACAACACTGCTGCAGGGAAGGGAGGAGAAGTAGGAAATGGAGCAGGTATAGGTCATGAATAGAGGATTGTGTTTGATATGATGAATAGGAATGCTAAGCAGTAGGAGTGAGAGACACATATTGTGAAAGGTATGGTAGACCCAGACAGGAGTAATGGATTGGGAAGTGCTCTGCAGCACATGCTGGGTAGAAAACTGGAGAATCTGGAAGGACAGGCATGGCGAGGTGATGAGGGAAGTTCAGTACTGTAGGCAGTGGTAGTATGGGGCACAGAGATCAGCCATGGGAGCGTAACGGTGGAGTGTAACCACATACAAGGAGGTAGGGTGCTATGGAATTCCACTGTAAAGAAGGTGCATACTTGGGTAATGGAGCCAAAGCCCTGACTGTCCTTTTTCAAGGATCTGAGGAGAGAGCTAAAATAGGCTTAGTAGAGCACTGCAAGGGATACAGATGGAGCTTCACTTTTCATTGCTTGCAGCGTAGGACTGCTGTAACAACTGAATGGTGTGCATGCATCTAGGAATATCCAATGAACATAGTATCATTCCACTATGCAATAACTGACACTGAGCCCCCCCCATTCCTTCTAGGACCTGAATGACTTCTTATGAATGAGTACCAAGGGAAAAACAGAACTCTGTCAGGGTAATAATTGGCAAGGCTGTTAGGGAAGTCTGATCGTAGAGACCTGTGGGGCTACCTTCTGGTGAGAATGGTGGTTAGAAACCAAGTTGCAGGACAAAGAGAGCTGGTAGTAAAAACAAGGCAGGGAGTTGGGCTGCAGCTGAGAGCAGAAAGTAAACAAATCAGTATTGTACGTACTGGTGTGAGTTAGTAATGCAGGAGTAGGGTTGGCATCTCTGTGAAGTGGCAGGGAATGAATGAATGCCAGGCCAGAGTATTTGGAGGTTCATGGCAGAGAAAGGAGCCACAGGAAAGGCAGATCCATGAGGCAGGTTGAGTAAATGTGTGCCACATATTTGATAGTAGTGGAGGAAATCCAATATATCCGAAGGAGCAGGCCATGGACAGCCCAAAATATAGAGGGTAAGTCCGGTAGCAATGGGGCTGCACTGTCGGCAACTGCCATGCAAGAGAACCATCAGCAGAAAGGTGAAGCTAATGGCAGATGGAGCCAAGAGGATAAGAGCATGGCAAGGATGCATAGATGCAGTGTTGGGGAGCCTGGAAAAGCCCAAAAAGGAAAGGTGGGAGGCAGAAGAAAAGAGTGGAGAGGCAGCTGTAATGGCCGGGGAGACAGAATAGAACACAGGACAAAGGGGGCACAGGATGGAGGGCAGGAAGGGAGGAGGCGGGGAAAGAAACAAAGACAAACTGGCAGCAGCAGGCACAAGAAGCACAGTCACACAAGTTGCACAGGGAAACAAAAAACACTCCCTAAGCAGGGGAGGTGCATTAGTGGAGGGCTTAAATAGAGGTTGTGGGAGGAGATATTCCCCACATTGAACCTCGAGCAAAGCCCTCCCATTGATGAGAGTTATAAAATCATAGAAGTTTGTCAGCAGAAAAGGACCCCAATGGCCCATCTAGTCTGCCCTTGTTCTCCTCCCCATAGGTAGCCCTGACACTACCACCCTACACACCACTTACATGTCCCTCCTGTACATTCCCAATCCCTTTTTCACATCAGGGTATCTATCCCTCCCTCTCTTGTTTAAACCCATGTAGGTATTACATGCACTCCTGAATCCCCCAACTGCTGATACCTCAACCACCCTCTCTGGTAGCCCATTCCAGAGGCCCACCACCCTCTCAGTGAAGTAGTGCTCTCTCTTATTACCTCTGAATTGACCACCCTCCAGTATCAAGTGAATTCTTGGATTGTTTTTCATCTTGAATATACTCCTTTCACTCACCTTGTTAATTCCCTTCAGGTATTTAAAGTTTCAGTCATACCCCCGGCTTCCAGTGGCTATAGTGGATAAAGAAGTAAATATAGATACTGTAGATAGTGGATATAGTGGATAAAGAAGTAGATATAGGTACTGTATATAGTGGATATAGCAGAAAAAGAAGTAGATATAGATACTGTAGATAGTGGATGTAGTGGATACAGAAGTAGATATAAATACTGTAGATAGTGGATGTAGCAGATAAAGACGTAGATATAGATACTGTAGATAGTGGATATAGCGCATAAAGAAGTAGCTGTAGATACTGTAGCTAGTGGATGTAGCGGATAAAGAAGTAGCTATAGATACTGTAGATAGAGGATATAGCGGATAAAGAAGTAGATATAGATACTGCAGATAGTGGATGTAGCAGATAAAGAAGTAGATACAGATACTGTAGATAGTGGATATATCGGATAAAGAAGTAGATATAAATACTGTAGATAGTGGATATAGTGGATAAAGAAGTAGATATAGATACTGTAGATAGTGGATATAGTGGATAAAGAAGTAGATATAGAAAAGTGGAAGAGGAAGAAGCATTAGGAATCACAATCTAGCCAGCCACCATGGTTGTAACAAGTGTTCTACTGTATCATAGAAAGTAAGATTTCCCCAAAAGAAGATGAACAAGTCTTGTGCATCCAGGAATCTGAATGCAAAAGTGTCTGCCTTTATACAGTGGAGAGAAATGAATACTGTAGGTCTGTCTGAGGTACATTACTGCTGAATGTGCTGTGCAAATGTCTAGGGAATTAGAGTTGCCACCTTTCACATATTGAACCCCCATTCTGAACCCTTTGTTGCCAGATTTTCCTTACTCATAAAGTGTTTGACAGATAAAATCTTTTTAGGAATGAAGTCTGGAGGAGTAATTTTCTAGAGTGCTCTGAAAGATTTGAGGTGTTCTAGATGAACAATATTCTGTAACGCCTCCTTTACCAAAAGTGCTGTCTTTGCCACCTTTTGCCAGGAAGCAAAGCCTTCCTATCTGCTTTTTTGTTTGTTTGAAGGTTGTATTACAGATGCAGGAATCCATCAGGTACACGATGCGCAGTATCAGATTCAGTTTAAATGTACAAGACATGCACAAGAGAGACTACCTTCTACTTCAGTTAAAAGCCTAACCTTTGCTGTTCAATAAACCAGACAACTACAGAACAGGGTAATTCAGGTGGAATTACAAAGGTTCAGAGCAAGTCAAGCAGTGGCTGTCTAATAATACAATATTGTAAGTAGCACATTGTCTGTATGTTGTACTTTTTAATTGAAAAATAGGAATAAATAATAAAACAACAACCTCCCCTATAGGTTGATTAACCAAGGACAGTAAAACATTATTTGAGTAGGCAATAGATTACAACAATCAATCAAAAATACATGCACTGTACATCCCAAATATCCTCCAAAGGCCATCACTCATTGTCCTATGCTGCCATTTGGTCTAGTACCGAAGTGCATTCTACTTCCACTATCAAGGTGAAGGGATAACATCTAGAATGGAATTTATCTGTTCACAACTGTAAGCGAGCTGCAATATTTTCCATCAATTTCAGTTTTCTATAGTTCGCTAACCTTCAGGGGAAGGTATCAACCAAGACTGTTTGATAGTTTTCAATGTAGCCACTGTAGGTATAAGAAAAATGTATCGCCTATCTCCCTTCCTAGCATCCTTTGGAGGCAGCCCTAATATTATTTGTTCAAACCCAAGTGGGGTGTGCAATTGTAGTGCTTGGGTTATCAAATGGCATATCTCTTGCCAAAAAATGGGAAAACTGAGTACATTCCCAAAAGATATGAAAAGAAGTGCCTTTTTGACCATGGTTCCACCAGCAGTGGTTGGTGGGGCTAGAACCCATATGGAAGGTTTTATCTGGTATGAGGAAATACCATGCAACCACTTTCCATTTAAATTCCCTCCAGCTTGCCAAACCTCTATGGTCTTATTTGTTAGTTGCTAAATTACCCGCCAGTTTTTTCTTAGAGGAGGAATATTGGTCTCCTTCTCCTAGAGGTCCTGGATGTGTGTTGCAGCTATGATCCCAGTGTCCACATTTAATAGTGTGTACAATTTAGAAACAAGGTATTTACTTTCCAACTGTTCAGTTTCCTCTTTCACCATAGCTGAGAGCAGAGCAGGTACCTGGGAAAGATCCTCCAGTAGTTTGTGTCTAATGATCAAGTGGAGAGTTTGTAAATATCTAAAGAAGTCTGAGTTGGGTAAGTGAAACTTTGTTTGCATATATTGAAAGGAGAGGACAAGCTCTTCCTCTATAAATTGTTGAAAAAAGTGAAGCCCTCTACATGCCCAATTCCCAAAACCCAGATCAAGTTTTGCCAGAATAAAATCTGGATACCAATGGATTGGGATCCAATATAGTTGTTTGAGTGTAAGTCACTGTCTTAGTGTATGTCAGGTCCATTAATATGTGAATCTTGTCAAATCAGAATACATACTAACCAGCCAGGGTTGCAAGTACAGTGGTTCATCCCAAGCTAAGGCAGTTTCAATCTGCAGCCATGAAAAGTCTGGAGATTGCCTAATAATGTCCACTATATGAGTGATATAAGCTGCTTTAAAATATTGTCTAAGGTCATCTCGCTTATGTGGCTCTAACAGGCCCCAACTGATCCTTGGCCTTCTACCCTGCCAGATAAATTTTATAATTGCCTTTTCCAGTAGGTATCAGTCATGTCTGGGGATTGAGAGAGGTAGTATTTGGTATGAAAATAAAAGATGGGGCAAGACATTTGTTTTGATACATTTGATTCTGTTTATTAAGGTAAGGGGGAATAGTGACTGTCTCTGAAGATCTGCATAAATCTCTTTGTGTAACCCCCATATTTAGCCTGATAGAGAGATATCAGATGTTTTGGAAGAAATACACCCAGATACCTGACCCTGTCCTTGTCCCAGCAATATCTATACTTCAGATTAAATTCCCGAGGGCTGCTCCCACTTATCCATATAATGTCCGATTTAGAGGCATTTACTTTAAATCCTGAAATGGTACCATAAACGGCTAGCCCATTTTTGAGTATGGGCATGTTTTCAGCTGGATTCCACAGGATATGACCTTGTCATCTGCATATAATGGCACTCGGTTATCCATACCTTCCACCACCACTCCCCAATCAGCCAGTGAGATCTGCACAGCCCCCGCCAATGGTTGTATATTATTTGTGAAGAGGAGCGGTGCGAGGGGGCAATCATATCTGGTACCTCTAACAATAACAAAATTAGATGAGTGCATTCCATTAATTCAAACCGTAGCCATTGGGGTGGCATATGACATACTAACCCATTTTAAAAAATTCTCTCCAGAACCCATTTTTCATAGAATTTCTTTAAAAAATACCCAGTTAAGCCTTTCAAAGGCTTTTTCAGGGTCAATTAACGTAGCAATTTGAGGTACTGTGACTTTAATCCCTTTTTATATGATATTCAACATACATCTAATGTTGTCACATAAATGTCTGCATGGGATAAACCCGGTTTAGTCAGAATGCATCAGGGATGTTATCACCTTCTGTAACCGGGTAGCCAATATTTTTGTGAATAGTTTAAGATCCTGATTTTATAGCGATATGGGTCTGTAGGAATCACATAATTCTGTATATTTCCCTGGTTTACGGATAACAGAAATGATTACTTTGTTCGATGTTTAGGGTATGACACCATTTTTTGGCAATCCCGATGTAAGTCACAGAACACCGGGGCTAACTGAAGTTTAAACTGTTTATAAAAACCTTTTATAAAAGTCTGCATTATAACCATTGAGTCCAGGGACCTTGCCCTCCTTTAGAGAATCAATGACTTATAAAATATCCCAAATTGAAGTTAGACTAACATCTCTTGAGCCTCAGGATTGAGGGCCTGCAGCCACAGGGGCTGTATCAACTCTCTGGTGTCCCGTAACATCTGTTCTGGAGTTTTCTCCTCACAATAAAGGAAGGCATAATAATCCCAGAAACAGCATGCTATCTCCTCAGGCTGAGTTTTATATACAGGGCCAGGAGTGTCTACCCTCATTTTCTGTATAGTTCATTCTGCAGCTTTCTTTATGCAGTCGGAATGCCAATAATTTAGTAGCCTGGCCACCAATTTTGTAATAGTTGTGCTCCCAGTAATGCAATTGGCCTTCTATTTTTTTGTTTATGATGTCTAGCAATTTTTTCCTAGTTTGATATAGTTCATCAGTCATTTGTTGTGTCATAGAATGTTTATGTTGAGTTTCTAAGACTCTGAGTTTCTTTTCTAGGGTGTCTTGCAGAGCTCTTCTCTGCTTGTTTTTAGCGACTGCCGAGCTGATAATCCATCCCCGAAGGACTGCCTTCATTGCATCCCAATGAATTTGTACAGAAGGGGGACCAGTGGCATTCAGTTCCAAATATGAGATTATCTCTGTATAAAGCATGGCAATAAAGTCTTGGTCATTTCATAAACTAGAATTAGACTTCTAAGTAGTCTGTCTGTTTAGCTTACCTAAACTTATGGTGAGGGAGATATGCGCATGATCCAATAGAGTTATATATGGATCTGTGTTGAAAGAACCTTATAGGTGTCTTGGGAATTGACTAAAAAGAAGTCAAGTCTTAAGTATTCTTGATGGGGATGAAGGAAAAATGTGTAGTCCCTTTCACCCATGTGTTGGCTTTGCCATATGTCAACTAAACTAAGCTCTTCCATAAATCCTCTCAAGGCTTTACTTGAAGCATTATTTGTGCCTTAATTTCTGGAGGTTCTGTCTAAAGAAGGGTTCACGACACAACTGAAATAGCCCCTCAAAACAAACATCCCTTCACCTAGTGCTGCTGATTTGTTAAAAACTGAAATGTAGAATAGTGCTGCATTAGTGTTTGGAGCATAGATATTGATGAAATTAATTTTAAGCAACATAATGGTACCTGACACTACCAAGAGCCTCCTTATCAGTTTCAGAATGTGACATCTCAAATAGAATTCCTATGCAAATTAAGATAGCCACCCTATTACGCTTTGCTTTGTGGTGTGAAGCTGCATACACTTTACATACCCACATACTACGGAGCTTTAAATGCTCTGTTTCTGATAAGTGAGATTCTTGCAAAAGTACTATGTCAGCCTACAATTTACACAACTTGGTTAAAATCCTGGCTCGCTTTACTACTGTATTATTACCCTTCACATTATATGAGACTACATGAAGTTTATCCATAATATGAATTCAATTGTAGGGTCAAGAGTCTTAAAGTGGCAACCACGGGAGGAGCAACCTGTAGGACAGAGTGGGAGGATGCAAAATTAACAGTATAAAACACAAAACATTGGCCCTGTGTACCAGGCCAAACATTATGAAGAAACAATTGAAACAAACACCTTCCAACAGCGGAAGGAGGATAACCTCCCAAAATTGATGTCAATATTAAAAATGCTAATATTCACCTCTTCCCTGATGATACAGTGCTTTATATCAGCAGACCCATCTATGGAGCAGTCTGTAGTGATCTACAGCAGGAATTCAATCAATTGCAGCTACAGCTCCCAAATCAGAAATTACTTCTAAATTCCAAAAAAAACAAGGCAATGCTTTTTTCACCCTTTGTTTATGCAATAAATCCATCATCAGTTGTAACGTTTTCACAGTTAACTACGCTGCTCGGTGAACCATTGGAATTCGTAGACAAGTTTTAATATCTGGGGTTCTGGATCGACCACGAACTTTCATTTATTGATCACATTGAAGAGTTGTCGAAAAATCTCAGACAGAGACTCGGTCTCGTCTATAGGATTAAGCACTTCCTCACTAAGGATGCAAAAAAGAGATTGGTGCAAACCACCTTCCTTTCCTTGATTGATTATGCAGACTTTTTGTATAGTCAAGGTCCCATCACCACGCTAGCTAAACTGGACACGCTCTACCACCGAGCCTTAAGGTTCATCACCAGTCTCCCCTATGCTACACATCACTGCTCTCTTTATACAGCTATGGGTTGGTCTTCCCTAAACTATAGACGGCAGAGAAATGCTGCCCTATGGACCTATAGTGCCATTATTCAGAAGCCACCCTCTTATACTTCAGATTGTTCACCATTGAGCATCATACCCAAGTACGAGCTGAGAAGTGCCCTATACATTTCTCTAACTGTGCCCAAGGTCAGATCACGATTTGGCCAGTCTGCCATAAGCTATATTCTACCACTACTGTGGAATAAGTTGCAAAAAACTCTGAAACTGTTCCACCCAATCAGCTTAGCAGCATTTAAATCAAGTTACAGTTGCTCCATCAAGGAATCCTGTAACTGTTTCCGCTGATACCTGCCTCCTCTCCAGTTTTTTAGGTGTACTCCTTGAGCCTAGTCTTGTGCACTAGAATTGAAATCCTTCTGTTACTATCACCTTAGCATCCTGTCATCTCCACTACGTCTCTTCATCACTTACTCTTCTAGGTTCTGTGTCTCCATGAGATGCTCAATCTTTTAGAAGCGACAACTGTCCTGCTATTAAGTCTTCCATTGCTGTCCTCTTAACATCCTGTCCTCTTCCCTATCTTTTCCTATTTTTTCCTAGTGTACCGCCCCAGCTGGCCATACTAGTTTTGGTATGGTGAATGTTGCCCTCATGTAGGGAAACTCACCATTAATCGACCTGCACTACCCTCTCCATGTAGACCTTATGCTAGTATATGACCCTTTTTACCCCCCCCCCAGAGTAAGTATACTTTCCATTATGATACACTTTCAGGCCTCCCTTCTCCTGTGGTCCCAACTGGTGTCTCCTTACTATTGTGAGCCCGTCTCTCTCATCCTGTCCCCCCCACTATTCCTACCTCTATATATTCATACCTTCCTCCTCTCCCTTCCCCACCCCTGTATATTCACCTATTCCAACAACTATTATGTATCCTGTCATACTGACCCTTGCTCAGTTTCACGTCTAATGTGTAAATGTTGTCTATCCCTATTGAGATGCTTATACATTTTTGGTTGTTTCAGGTTGCTCAGTTTCAGGTCTAATGTGTAAATCTTTTCTATTCCTACTGAAATGCTTATACATTTTTCGATGTTTTTGCTGTTTATGTTGCCATATACCTTCTTCCTTGAATATTATTCTATGGTTAATTGTCCTGTCTCCAGCTCAATTCATGTTTATTTATTATTTATTTAAATTTTGGTAACCGGGTAGACCCACTGAGACTTTGACAGTCCCTTTGGGTATTGCAGTAACTTCTGTGTCCTATGTTGTCTTATTGTTTAATGTCCAGGTCCATCTTGAAAATGAGCTTGCTCAATGATGTTTGTCTGGTTAAATAACGATTTTTGATTTGATTTGATTTGAACCACTAACAGTAAATCTGGTCATAACAGTAACACTAACCCAATACGCTAAATGGCAGCAATCAACCTTGAAAGTGCATAAGAAAATGCTAAATTAAAAAAAAAGATATTATGTGCCCCTCTAACATGAAAAGAACAAAGAAAAAATAAATGAAACAGACTGCACCATGTCTAACCATGTTATCTGTGACTATTACTTCTAATAAAATAGTGATATTCTCCTTAAGGCAGAGTCGAGACAACAGGACAAGACCAGGGGTGCAGAAGAAGGAGAGGCCCTCACAGCACTCCCCAACCCCTAGACCACACCAATCCCCACAAATAGGGTGAAAGGGACAAGCAGTGATCCAGGGGCAAGGACATCTTGGAACCTATTCAAAACAAAAGCAGAAGGGGCTCATACAGTGACACTCCAAGTCTGCAGACTTTCAGTGATAAGCAGTGACACCATTAACCAATAAGCTGTGGTGACACCCTGACCTTAGTGCTGAGGACATGTAAGGAAGAGAATACTTCAGTAAATTGAGGGAGTAGCAGTTACAATACACTAAATAGTTGCTGTGTGGGGGAGGTGAATTCTCAGTGGCAATCCTGCATCCTGAGGGTGGGTGGGCAGAGCTTCTATCCCCCTCTGGAACCTTGATAAAACTAGAGACAGGGAGAAGCAGAAAACATCAGAGGCAAGGAGACATCCCCCCTATTCATTCAGTTTCATTCCTGGAACAAGGAAGCCAGAGTCTCCCACTGTGCCACCAGCTTGCCAGATTATAAAGCAAAATAATCAAAATGTCCAGCTTGTTACAACTCTGCACTCACCCCCCAAAGCCCTTCTAAATGTTAGCAGCAGGCATAGATAAAGAATAAGCAAGGCAACAATGACAATAATTGTTACCAGTGATTAACAGGGACCTGGGAACCCAGCTAAGGCCAGGCCTGAATAGATGGCCACCCAACTGCCCCCCCAACACCTTATCTTCTCAGAAGATCAAACATATGTGCTTAGTCAAACTGGAGAATGGAATGTCACTTCATGAGAGGCATAGGGCTCATCCACCGGTTGTAGCAATAGGCCACTTCTAAAGAACAGAGCGAGGTCACTGCTAAGTAAGTTAGAATGGAGGATCAAACCAGAGTCCTGGAAATAAGCAGCAAAGCAAATGTATATGCTTAAAGTTAGGCCAGTCCTGTCCTTTTGGTTTGGGGTTTAGGTAAGTTGTCAGCTGGTTTATCGCATTTCAGTAAACCATGTAATTCAGTTTTTAAATGAAGGGGAAAGCTGTCTCTCAGGTGAGCTCTCTTCTTTCCCTTAGCAACTGTGATCCATGCAGCCTTAAGCAGGGAGAGTTCTAGGTCTTACATAGTGAAGACTGGAAGTACAGTGTCCTTTTGCCTCAGTTGGGGGTCCACTTCTGCCAAATTCTCAAAATTTGTGATGCCAGAGTCCAAAAACAATATATGCTTAGCAGGGTACAAAACTTGCCATTTGTTGGTGCATTTCTCCTTTAGTTGTTTAATTGTACTGTGAACTTTTACATAGATTACATAGACAATACTGAGCATAAAGACATTGGTCCATGAGCTCGCAAGTAACACCTAATAATATCCTTTTATATTCTTCCTTTCCAAGAATTTATCTAGCTGTGTTTTAAATTCCTGCATTGTATTGCTTTCCACAACCTCTCCTGGTAGCATATTCCAAATTTCTGTTACCCTATTACTTAACCAGTATTTCCTTCTATTTGTTTTCTATCTATCCTTAACCAGTTGGTAACAATGTGCTCTAGTGTCATATATTTGAGCCCTTTTAACCAAGCCCAGTAAGTCCCATAAGTTAGTATCGGTCCATGCCCTATATATCAAACACATATCGCCTCTCATTCTACGATATTCCAGGAATACAGTTCCAAATCCTGCAGTCTCTGCTCATAACTCAATCCATCCAATCCCTTGATTCTCTTTGTAAGTCTCCTCTGTACCCCCTCCATCTGTGCAACATCCCTCCTCTTATACGGGGCCCAAAACTGGACACAGTACTCCATGTGGGGACGTACCAATGCATTATGCAGAGGCATCACAACCTGCCTATCTCTACTTTTTATGTGTCTCAATATACAGTGTATTATACTACCCGCCTTTTTAATAGCTGTATTACAGTGTAAGCTGAAGCCAAGATCTTTATTAACCATAACCCCCAAATCTTTCTCTTCATCCACTACTTTTAGTACAGATCCTCCTAAATTATACTGGAATTTGTTATTTTTCTTTCCAAAGTGCATAACATTACACTTTCCGATGTTGAAAATAGATTGTTTCTGGGAGGCCCATGTGTTTAGCCTATCCAGAGCTGTTTGTAGGACTAGATGTTCTTCCCAGTTATTTACTGGACTCCCCAACCCTAGTGTCGTCTGCAAATTTAGATAGCCACACATCTGTATGCA
The DNA here is from genome assembly GCA_016271365.2 of Neoceratodus forsteri. NCBI lineage: Eukaryota > Metazoa > Chordata > Ceratodontiformes > Ceratodontidae > Neoceratodus > Neoceratodus forsteri. Next base: position 63,321,764 of record CM057459.1, read on the forward strand.
CCTGCATGGATGAAATATACATATTAAACAAACATGGTCCCAAGACCGAGCCCTGTGGGACACCACTAGTCACTCCGACACAATCAGAGTATTCACCTTTTCATGAGACTTTCTGGACTCTGTCCGTAAGCAAGCCTTCACCCACGCTTGTATCCATAATGGTATCTCCAGCTCATAAAGTGCTTTAACAAGCTCCCCATGGGCATTTTATCAAAGGCTTTGCAAAGTCAGAAAGATCACATCCATTGCATTACCCATATCCATAGCCTTGCTAACCTTATCGTAGAATTCTAATAAGTTAGTTTGGCATGATCGTCCCTTGGTGAATCCGTGCTGAGTCATGTCTATCCTGCCTGTCCTCTCAATATGTTCCATAATACAATCCTTGATTATACCCTCCAGAATCTTCCCAAGAACGGAGGTTAGACTAATAGGTCTATAATTTGAGACGGTCTGCCTACAACCTTTTTTGTATATGGGTACAATCACAGCTTGCCTCCATGCCTCAGGAACCTCACCAATGTTAATACTTTCCTGAAAAAGGTAAGTTACTGGCTCCACTAATAGTGTTGCCATTTCTTTAATCACCCTTGGGTGAATCCCATCTGGCCCCTGTGCTTTCTTTTGGTTAACCTTCTGCAATCTAATAAGTACTTCAGCTGGGTCTATCTTTGGGCTCTGTTCTCTATGTCTAATTTTCTTATTATCCCACAAAGTTTGAAGACTTTTGCCAAAGACCGATGAAAAGTATACATTATATTCCTCCGCAAGAGCCTTATTTTCTGTTATAATATTTCCATCATACGTTTTTAAGGGTCCTATGACTTTACTTTTCCCTTTTTAATTATTTATATATGAATAAAAGGTTTTGTAATTATCTTGGACCTTAGTTGCTATTGTATAGTCATATTCCCTTTTAGCCTGGGCTATAGCTCTTTTTGCTATTTTAAGATTAATCCTATAATATTCCCAGCCTTCTTCTGTATTATTATGTCTTGCTAGATGGTATGCTTTATTTTTGTTTTTAATTAATCCCTTTATGGAATGGGTTATCCAGGGCGCAGTTAGACTTGTAGACCCCTTATATTTGTTCCTGGTTGGTACATATCTAGTAGTTAGGCCGTCTATAGCATTTATTAATCTTCCCCACATTTGATCTACTGTCTGGTTTTCAAACTCAGATTTCCAGTCCCATGTTGCCAGGTCCTGTCTCATCTGTTCATAATCTGCAGCATTATATCGATGTGTCAATATAGTACCCCTATTGTCCCCTAGCATCCCGGAGTACTGAAACCCGATTATAGCATGATCGCTTGAGCCCAAAGGTGGGAATATCTTACTGTTTATAATATTGTCACCAAGGTCACTTAATATTAGATCCAATATATGATCCTCCCTTGTATTAGCTGTAACATATTGATCTAACCCTACAAGACTGAAAGTCTCCAAAAATTTATTCTCCGCCGATGTACTTGCCTTTAAAATATCCCACTCAATACCTGGGAGGTTGAAGTCACCAACTTGTATTACATTACCTACTGCTGATAACTGGTTTACAAGATCTAGTATAGTTTCATCCTCTGATATCCTACTGGATGGTGGCCTATAAATTACTGCTAGATTGACTTTAGCAGCTCTGTGAGGGCTAATCCTTACCCAGATGACTTCAGCATCTGTCCATCTGGTTGTATCTATACTCTCTTGTTATCTCCTGGCCTGTAGTGCATTAAAGAAGTCCTGTTCCAGAAAAATTGTCTGATTATCATAGACAAGACCCTTTTTTTCCATGATGTAGTGAACATCAGCTTCTTAACTGCAAAGTCCAACATTTTAACAATGATGGAGCGGGGCCTCACTGATTGATCTTTTGGTCATGGCCCCAGCAACCTGTGTGCTTATTCAGTATTAAGGGGAGTATTTGTGGGAAGCTTCAGAATCAATGTAGATATGTGTTTCAGTGAATCATCCAAGGGGAAACCATCCTCCAGCCCTCTCAGACATTGTGGATTCTGAAATTATTTCTGCCTACTCTGTTCTCTAAGTCTTTGGCTCTGTGCTCTAATTCCTGCTCTCATTGTAGTAAATATCAGAGGAGGAAGTCATGAACCCCCATTTTGTCCACCAGTTCGCTGACCTGCTAATTAATTGTAACAATTTTTTTATCAAGCGCCTTCATGTGGATTTTGAGATCTATGAAGGTGAAGTCAGTTTTGTTAACTGTGGTCAGGACCTGGTGAACCATCTGGTCTTCTGTGATTAGCAGCTCTCCTTCATCGTTGTAGTCCATCTTGACAGAAGAGACAGAGGTGGGCAAGCGGGAACACAATGACAAGGCCTTAATCATGGCGGAGTTCTGTGTCTTCTCAGACATTATTTCTTGTAATTTGGCCACTGGGGTTGAAGATCTTGACTTCCCAGGTTTACTAGGCATTTCTAGAGGACCATGACACCAGTTTAGTCTGAGTAAACTCATTGAAATAAGAAGGATGGCAGTGGGTCAGCCAGGGTGACAGAACAGCTAGATCTTCAAGTTGCCACTATACCAGTGAAGTCACCAGAAGTCTTCCAACCCAGATTCGATTATCTGTCTTAAGGAAGATTGGGTTACCTAGGGAAATATGTCTGAGGTGAGTAATCAACCACCAGACCTCCTGAAGTGCAACTGTAGGTAGGCTGGTTAGGGCTCCTCCCTAGTTGGGGTTGATTTGCTGGTTATAAAAAAGACACTTCTGGACTTGTTTGTACAGTTGCAGCCATTAACACAGTCAGATAGATTCAGATATTTTGTAATATTTCTAGAGAGATTCTCTGTGGTGGACTTCCAGTGTTACTGCAGGCATGCAGTGAATTTCTCTAGAGATAACACAGATACTTCTGGAAATATCTGACCATGTCTGTTGCTGCAATTGTAGAAACTGGAGGTACAGTTGCACCCTCTGACATGTTTGGATATTTCCTGAAATGTTTGTGATATCTCTAGAGAAATTTCCTGCCTACCTGCTGTATCACTGATGAGCCACTAGAAAGATTTCCTTTAGAAATATGTGCAATAGAAATATCTAGATGCCCTGATGGTTACAACTTTATTTATAAAATGGGTAGGAAAAATGATCTCTGTTGGTTGGTAGAAACACATCACATGACCGTGCCTATATCAGAGCATGACTGCACACTTGCTCTTTCACCCCCCTCCAAAACAATTGTGCCATTTTATTAGATAACCCACTCTAGGATGTGCGGTCACACATCTTGGATGGTTGATGCACTCGGCCTGAGGCATCATGTGTATATCAGAGCATGGCTGCACACCTTAGAGTGGGTTATCTTTTAAAGGTTGGGAATAGTTCTGTTGGCTTGCTAAGTGTCACTGATCAACTTTTGGAGACAGAGCATCATGGTGTTTGTCACATATTACTGCTATTATGTTGACAAAAATAATAAGGGTTTAATAAGAATGATTAAAAAAAACTTCTAGAACAACTGTTTTGGAATTACAGAAGGATTGCTACTATTGAACAGAAGGTCCAGGCGTGTGGCTAAATGAGCACCAAACTGATGACCTTCTATGACAGAGCTGCCATTAACATATTTCAAGTTACACCTACAGCAACCAGAGCCCAGAGAATGAAAACCATATGGTATGTACAGTATTTGCAGCATCTTGAAGGTCCTTAAGACAACTGATTGTCATCATAGTTCAGTTGTAAAGAGTGTCCTATGATGATGAAAAAAGTATGTCCAACTATTTGGGAGGCTTTAGTGCACTGCAGTTTAAATTCTGCCATTACAATTTGGGCAAAATTATGATTCTGCATCCCCAAAATTTAATTTTAAGTTTAATGGATCTAATTTTAAAACTGCACATTTAAGTTCCACCACATTGGGCAACTCTGGAGATCTATACCACATGTGTATGTGTGACATATTTTAGATCAGTAACTTTAAAGAATGCTTAGTTAATAGCAGACCGATATTCTAAACAGTTATACAAAGTTTTTCCGAGTACATAAACTGAGATTTTAATCTCCATTAACTTTAAAACTAGATTATGCAAAGTCACCAGTTCTAGCAAGTTCAAAGACCCAAGAATGACTCTACAAAGGTGTGTGTGTGTGTGTCTGAACTTTCTAATCTATTGCTTGAAGGATGGCCCAAGGATGGCCAAGTTATAAGCTGAAAAAAATTAAAAATAACAAAAGTATTTGAAGTCAAGTGAGTTTTAAGGAAAATCATGGGATTTTGTGATAATTTTGTGGAAGATGTATCCTTAAATGTTACCCACCCACACACCTTATGTGCCAGGAAACAATAAGTAAAAGGCTGTCCTGAGTAGTAATAAGGCAGCACTCATAAGGGACTCCATAGTAAAGAAAGAGGTGGAGATGGAGGGACACTGGAGGACTGTAAAAACTGTGCAGGTAAGGTGATTTACTTGCATGCAGTACAGATCAAATAAATGGAATTCATAGTCAAGAATTGCCACTAGAGGGAGGAGCTGACTGTTGTCTGCACTAACATAAATGGTATAGAGGAAACAAGTCCTGAGGACACAAGGTGGTCATTCACAGAAGTACAGTAGGTATGTTTCTAATGGGAAATATATCTGAAGTGACTATCTCTGAGATTCTCATGGTCCTGGGGACATTGGACTATTGGGAACGCTAACTCTTGCTAATGGTCTATTAAAAGAGATGGCCTTCTGTTTCTAGTCAGCTAGAGGGTATTCTGGGGGCAAGAATTCCTGCATGGCCAAGCTGGACTGCTGCCTTGCTGGGGGGGGGTACAAGTCAGGAGAACAGGCAGGGTAATCAGGGGGATTTAAACTAATGTATAGGGGAGGCAGATATAAATATAGAAACAAGAAAATAAGAGATAGAAAAAAGACCTTAACCATCCATCTAGTCTGTCTCAAGATTCCCTAATTGGAGATACTCCATTCTCCATCCTCCCTCCCAGTCACCCTTCTCCTCCTCCAGTGAATACATATTGAGAATTTTCAGTTTCTCATATTACCCCTTATCCCGCTGCCCATGCTTGATATTAGGTTAACCACAACACTGTGACACACTGTGTCACATGATAATTTAAAAATAAACATTTAAATCCTCATACAAACTGCAGTTTATAACTACAGTAGTAAACTAATGTTGCATAATTCAAATATCCAATGCCTTACTCAAAATACTCCATTTATCATCCAATATATAATGCTCTGCCTCAAAATGCACAATCCAATATATAATGCCCTGCCTCAAAATGCACAATCTATCATCACTTGTGTGGGAGCAGGACATTTATAACTCATTCCTGGCTCTGCCACTAACCAGTTATACTCCTGCCTTCTTACACTTGTGAGTAATGTGTATGTTTTGAGGCAGACCATTGCATATCCCCTATTTAAACAACAGATGAAGGGAGAAATGGCATAGAAACATAACATAGAAACATGGTGCCTATGTCTATGACAGGGGAAAGGATAGGGTGCTCCATACCAGGAGCTTCAACACATGGTTGAAGTAATGGTGCAGGTAGGTGGGGTTTTGCTACATTGTGGATCTGAATCTTACTTGGAGGGATAGAGGCCTATGCAGGGGAGCTGGCCTGCATGCATCTGGGAGGGGAACCACAGTCCTCAATGAATGGTTTAAATGTTATATTGATGGGCATTTAAACTAGCCGAGGGGGTGGCAGAAGGAAACAGGGAGGCATAAAGTGCCCCCCAAACTGAAGTAGGAAGTGGGGAGAGACCTAATGGAAAGAAATCCCCAAGGGTACCCAACAAAAAAGGATACAAAGTGGCAGAAGTGAAGAGAGATGGGACTGAGAGCAGTGGTGGTAAGGAGAGATGGCAAAAGGGGATAGGGGATGATGACAAACAGGGTGGTAACACATTCTGGATAGCCATATGAGCAAATCCTCAAAGTCTGGGAAACGTAATCCTGAACCTAAAGGCCATCATGGCAGGGGCTGGACTGGACATTGTCACCATTACCGAGTCATAGTGCAATGAGAACCATGACTGGAATATAGCCATACCAGGCTTCACTCTGTTCAAAAAGGGCAGGGTGGGAAAGAAAGGGAGTGGCTCTTTATATGAGGGATAGCATAAAGGCTATTGAGATACATGCAAATCAGAAAGGGGTAGTGGTACTGTGCATCATCCTCAAAAAAGGGAAGGGAGTCGCAGTTTGCACTGGCGTGATCTACAGACCTCCAACATGGGGGGGGGAGTAGTTGAATAAGGATCTAGTGGAAGCCATCCAAAAGATGACAAACAAGGGAGAGGTGCTGCTGGTGGGGGACTTTGACTTGCCAGATGTAGAGTGGAGCATCCCAGCTGCAGTTTCTGCTAGGAGCAGAGACATCCTGGACTTCCTGCAGGAGGCATTCCTCAGGCAACTAGTAAAAGAGCCCACTCATGAGGGGTCAGTACTGGACCACGTATTCACAAATGGGAACAGTGTTGCAGACGTCATAGTGGGTGGCTACCTGGGGACCAGTGATCACTCTAAAGTGTGGTTCAGTATAAGTACTGTGGCAGGATCGAACCACACAAAGGTGAGGGACCTGGACTTCATGACAGCTGATTTTAAAAAGATGGGGGAATGTCTCAGAGATGCCCTAGCTGGGAGGACTTGGGGGGAGTGGAAGAACAGTGGGCAAACCCAAAAGGAGGGCTAGAGAAGGCAGCAAACCTCTGTGTCAGGCAGGTAAGCAAAAGCAGTAGGAAAAAGAGACCGCTTGGAAAGTATGGGCAAAGCAGTTAGCATTAAGGAAGTACAAGGAGACAATGAATGAGGAGGATAGGGAGGTGTATCAGGAGAAACAGAGAGAGGTGGGGAAAGCAGTCAGGTGTGCAAAGGCACAAATGGAGGAGAGAATAGCACAGGCAGTAAAAAAAGGAGACAAGATATTTTTACGGTTGCAGTTGATGGAGCCCTGCAGATGTTTTGCTATGACAGTAGAGAGAGGGAGCTCTCCAGATACCCAATGAACTAGAGAATGTTGGAGGTTTTGTAGTATCACTGCACTAACTGAATTGAGCTGAGCAGTCTTGAAAGCACTATTTAGCACATAAACATGTCAATTTAATCAGCCTCTCAACTGTAATTGAGATAGATATCTCCCTCTCTTTCTAAATTTTTCCCTGTTGCCTGTGTTGTACTGAGATGCACAAAATACAGTGCTCCTTGTTATAATGAATCTTGTTATAATGAATCCTGCATGTAACAAATGTGGGTCATGGATCCCCAAAAAACACTGAAAATGTAACTTGTTTCTGCCTGCCACTTTTTGCGTTGTACCATTTGCAATTGCTATCAAGCCATCAATGTAGCTGTAGTACCTTTCCCATTAGCCCACAGACCTCAGCACTTGTTAATTTCCCAACTATTCTTAATTTTGAAATTACGGATCAATTGAGGATCAATTGGGTTCAATTGCAGTTCAATTGCTATCATTAAATCTATGATGTACCTTCCACATTAGCCACATTCAGAACATAGAACTTGTTAATTTTCCAGTGATTTTATTAATTCTTAATTATAAATGAACATTTACTGTGCGTTCACACAGTATTCACTGACCTCTGCAAAGCTGGTCCTCTGCGTTCTCTATCAGCTCCGTTTGTCCGGTCTGTTTGTTGTGATGTCTGAGCCAAAGAAATAAAAAGCACTAGATGTCAACACCAAACTCTCCATTATTGACAGACTGAAGAATGGAGAAGGGGTTGCTAAGCTCACTGCAGAGTTTTCCCTGGCAAAATCCACCATCTACACTATCCGCAAACAGGAGGAGTCTCTGTGTGCATTTGATGATCACTGCTGTGAGAAGGAGGGAATGCAGAGAAAGAAATAGAGGCTGGCTGGTAATATAGAAGTTGACCAGGTAGTCAGAATCTGGTTTGAGAATCAGCATGCTGCTGGTGTGCCTCTGTCAGGGGCAATTGTCAAAGAAAAAGCTGAATCATTCACCAAGCAGCTTCTAGGGGAAGAGTGCAGTTTTAAATCATCCCCAGGATGGTTCTGGTGATTTCAGAGAAGAAATGGCATTTGCCAGTTAAAGATTGCCAGAGAACAGAGGTCAGCAGATGATACTGCTGCAGCTGACTTAATGCTGAAATTGATAGACATTCTCGAGGCTGGTGACTTTGAGCAATGTCAGCTTTACAATGTGGATGAAACTGGCCTCTTTTATAAATGCTTGCCAGACAGAACACTAGTGGCCAGAACTGAAAGTAATGCTTCAAAAGGTTATAAAATTTACAAAGACCGTCTCACTCTGCTGGTTTGCACAAATGCCACAGGCAATCATAAATTGAAGCCCATATGCATCAGTTGGTATGCCAACCCTAGGTGTTTCCACCACATTAATCAAGATGCACTACCTCTACTTTATGATTCAAGTGTGAATGCTTGGATGACTAGAGACATTTTAGAGAGTGGTTCCACTGACAGTTTGTGCCCTCAGTGCTCCATTGCCTATAAGGAAAAAGAATGGACACTAAAGCTCTCTTACTCCTTGACCCAGCTCACCCAAAGGCAGAAGAACTTAAGAGCAGGGATGGTAAAATTATAGTTTTGTATCTCCCTCCAAATACAACAGTGATACAGCCCATGGACAAGGGCATTATTGCTAACCTAAAGAAACTGTATAGGAAGCAACTACTTAGGGAGATTGTTCTCCAGGACAGTGGTACAGAACTAGTTAACTTCTTAAAGTCATACAGCATCAAAGACTTGATGTACATGACAGGGACTGCATGGAACTCTATTACCGATGCAAAAATTACAAACCGCTGGAATGATGTTCTCAGGCCGATTTTTTTTCACATGCAGTTTCTGGGTTGTTTGCAGGTTTTCTCTCGAGCCCTACACCCACACATCCCCGACATAGTGTGTGCTTGTGGAGACATGCATGCACACTCTGTTCAGGATTGACCGCCTGTGCCATCACTGAACCTCCATTTGGTGATGGTGGGACTACTGGAAGGTGACCCTACCCCTTAGCCAGGAGAGGAAAGGAGAGGAGAGGAGAGCCAACTCTCAATCCTGCTTCCACCCTACCCCCCCGTGCTGGCACCCCAGTGACCAGTGGTCATTCCCGAACCTGGTTGCCGGCATTGCATAAAGTGCGGCGTTCAGCGCCTCAACTCTCAGTGCCACTGAGATGGCTCTCGGTCCAATTTTTGAGGACAACAACACACCCCATCTGCCGGAAATATCAGCAGCAGATGCCAAGAGTAACATCAAAGGCATCAGCATTGCTTGTGGATTAGGGTTCATAGAAGGGACTGGCCATGAAGCACAAGAGAAGCTGCAGCAATGGTTTACAGAAGATGATGTCACACCTGAGTCTGAAGCAATAACTGATGATGCCATATTAGCCAAGATTAAGAGTGGAACCCGAGAAATTGAGTTACAGGACTCAGATGAAGATGACAGAGCTGAAGGGGTTGGAGCCGAAGCAGACCATCATTATGTTCAGGCAGCAGAGAGGATTGTGGACTTGAAACAGGGCTGCGCTATCTGGAGCACAAACCTTCTGTGTCTTCGCTACAGCTGCTTCAGCTAAAGCAGCTTATTGTACAGGCCAAAAAAGAAGTGCTGCAACAGGAAATGGTCCAGACTACACTGGACACATTTTTTAGCAAAATATAGAATGAACATAGAATAAAGTTCACTATATACAGTAGTAATACAGTAAGGAGGCAGTATAACACAGTGGTTTAAGGCTCTGAGCTGCAAATCTAGAGACCTGGATTTGAATACCACAGCCCCCACTTGCATACTGTGTGACCCTGAACAAGTCACTTAACTTCCTTGTGCTTCCAGGCAGCACCTGGAAATAAGCTTCGGCTTAGTGTGCCTTTCCTGGTTAAACAATTTTCCCTTCCCTACCCTACTTCAATAAATAACTACAGTGTTTATTTAAAAATAAACATTTGATATTCAGTTAAAATTTATTGCTGCATGTTTGGCTCATTATTTCAAACTGAATCGTAACAATTAGTGCTCTGAAAATACCTGTCTCCCATTATAGTGAACCCTCGATATAACGGACTTAGCATGTGGCTCCCGAGTGGTTCATTATAATGAGGGATGAGATAAGTGATTTCATAGCAGGCCTTCTAAAAGAACACAAAATGAAACAGTTTCATTCTATACATGAATGCCAAAGTTTTACAGAAATAATTAGCTGGGAAGCACAGCACTAGAGATAAAATGTGACAGTCTGAAGGTTAAAAGCCACAGAAGGAATGCTATGCAGATAAACAAGGTCATAAAATATCCGAGTGTTGATGTCTGTAGGACTAGAGAAACTGAAAGACATTTTTCAATTGCATTTTCAATGCTGGCACTGTGTACACATGGTTCTGTCTGTAACTATTTATTTATTGAATTGTATTTATTGAGATCTTGGATTAACACCTTTGAGCAGAAAGCTCTTTCATATGCTCCATGTCAAGTATGATAAAAACAAGTATACAGATACGTTCCACAGATACAGATACAGCAAGAAACAATTGAAAACTGTCTCCAGGCATAAATTCTAACAATTGTTACACAATCTAATCATGTACAAGGTGCAGCGTCAAAACAAAAGCTAACGTTTCACTAGGTAATGGTAACATAACATGATGACACTTGTTTAAAAAGGAGAACTGTGCAACTAACAACATAGGCAGATAATTAGATTGTGCCTGAGTTAAAGAAAGAAGGAAGGAAGGTCTTCTACCACTAGAGAGGGACGGGGGGGGGAGGAAAGTGCAGGGAGGAAGAAGGCAAGCAGAGGTGGGAGGTAGGATGGGGATAGATAGGAGGGGAAGGGAAGAATAGCTATATAGTCAAAGTGGAACAAGGGGGGAGTGGGGGACGGAGGGGTGGAGGAGACTAGTGAGGAAGAGGTGTTGTAGGTAGTCAGGTGATGATGAAGATGTACTAAGGTGGTAGGGAAGAAAGAAGTATGGAATGACAGAGGGGCAAAATAGGAAAAAGGAGGTGGAGGGAGGTAGGAGGAAAAATAAATAATTCAGGCAGGGTAGAAAGCCCATGAAAGTGTTAACTTGATTAGGAGCCCAAGAAATGTACATGAAGCATAACATTTTACTAATCAATGAGATCACAGAGATTACAAATGGTAGGAGCAAGGTAAAGGCAAATTAGCAGTAGCAGTCGTAGGTTGCCAGTGAGATTAGATGCTGCCGGAGTTTTTTTTTAAAGGAGCCCAGCAAAGTAGCATTGGTCATGTCAGGAGACAGGGAGTTGTACCAGTGCGGAGCTCTGTATGCAAATGCACGTCATCCAAAGGTGGTGTGGCACCATGGGATTCTGAAATCCTGTTTGCCAGAGCTTCTGGTACTGTGTGGGTTACTTGCAGGGGAAAGAAGGGCCATTAAACCAATAGGTAGCAGTCCCAGGGTGACTTCTTTGCAAGCAGGCACTATTGGTATTTGAGCCTGCTATCAAATTGTAACCAGCTAACCTGGACATAAAGATCGCAGGTGTGTGTCAAGTGTGAGGCACCATGTAAGAAGGTGGCATGCTTTATTTAAGGCCATTTTGATATGTCAGAGGGCAGTGTCTGTAGCGACACTGTAAATGACAATACCATAGTCAGCTAGAGAGACCACAGAACTGTGGATGGCCATGTTCAGTGCTTCTGGAGAGAGATTATGTTTGTTCCTGTATAGAACTATGTGTTCATTTCTCAATATTACTTGTGATTATTCAAGTCTGCACTATTTAAACTTGTTCTGTCTATAACTTTATGTTCCACTGAAAACTTTATATCTGATCTATATGGTTTTCTCTCTCCCATTAATACCATATAACTGTAACTCTGCAATGTATTTCTTTCATATTACCATCAAGACACTGTCCACGCAAAACTTATATTATTATCTCACCTGCACTAATCCTGCAGTTCTTTGCACTGAATCCCAGCTGCCATTCTTCAGACAATTTCTCCAGTTTATTTAAAGTCTTCCCTCATTATTTAAGTCCCCTGGCATGTCCACCCTATTGCATACCTTTGGATCATCTGCAAAGAGGCATACCTTCCCCTCCAGTCCCTCTGCAATGTCCCCAATAAAGTCTAGATAGGCCACATCCACCACACCTCCCTGGTCCTCTACCTTAGTTACCCAATTATGCCATAGACCAGTACAATGAGTTAATGAAAAACAAAGTGCTTATCATAAATACAGTAAAAGTTAGGGTTAGATGTATAAGTAAATAAATGCCATATAAGGCAGCGTGTTTGTGTGTGTGGTGAGTGTGTTTGTGTATATATGTGTGTGTGTGTGTGTGTGTGTGAATGCTCTGTGTGTGTAGATAGTGCGCTGCTATGCTATACTGGAATATATATGCATATATGTGTATATATATTAGTCAGTGTGTGTGTGTGTGTGTGTGTGTGTGTACCACAACAATTAGAAAGTGCACTCAGGTAGCTCAGTGGTTAGTGCAAAGATTGCTAGTTTACACAATTCTCACTCCCCACAATACCATTATTTTGCAGCCATATTGGCTCTTGCTAGAGTTTGTTCAGGTATGTAAGTGAAATAATTTTATCTTTTCCTAGAACCGTTATTTAGAAAATAAATAATACATCAAATATTCAGTGTATTCCTGTTGGGCCATGGCAATATAAATTGTCTGTCTACATGGACTACATTGTTTTACATTTAACTTACCCTTCTACATCTCTGCCTGCAACCCTAGAGATAATTCAACAATTTGGGAAAAATTTCCAACTATAAACTAAATCTGGATAAAACTGAAGTTATGCCATTAAATGTATGGACATCCAGAGCTGATTTACTGTAGCTCATTTGAGGTTGGTGTGGAGAAAGGACAAACGTAAATATTTAAGCATATATATAAGTGTTTCCCCCACTAAAATGAAACATTATAATCTGGATCTGCTGCTTCATCTAATTAAGCATGATTTGGACAGCTGGGTTTTGCTTCCTATTTCTCTCTGGGGGTGAGTTAATATTATTAAAATTAACATACTCCTCTGTGTACTTTTCCCCTTCTCAATGCTTAATCAAGTCATCCCACAATCTTGGTTTACTAGACTGCAACCTATTTTATCAAATTTTATCTGGCAAGGGAAACTGCCTAGATGGGCCTTTGCTAAGCTTGTCACTCCTAAGTTATCAGGGGGCCTCCTTCTCCCCAGTGTTTATTTATATTATTTGGCTATACATAGTACTCAATATTTTCAATGGTACAGAGATCTCGCTGAAGATTCTTTGTTTGAATATACACCTCAATGGTTAGAAATTGAATGGCCTCAGTGTGACCAATTGAATCTTAATATTACTGCCTTACTGCATGGCCCTCCCAATTATCTTCCTCACGACCTACTTGATACACCCATAGCTATATCAGTCTGTGCCCATAAGCAATTATGCTCCCTTGTTCAGTTAGATTCCACAAAAGATGTTTCTCAACCTATACTGGGGAACCCGAATTTTAAGATTATGGGTCAACATACTAATTCTGTTTTTTAGCCATACCCGGGGATTAAGCTGGTGGACCAATTTACTAGTAATTGAATCTTGTTAACATTTTCAGCCTTCCATCAAATATACTAATCGCCTTTAAAATGTTGTTTTAAATATCTGCAACTCTCACATTCACTGCTTCACCATTTTGGTTCAGGGATCTGGTCTGATGAATATGGACAGAAATTGCTTAGCTTAGCTCCTAGAGCATCCACCCCACATGCTGTATCTTTCCTCTGTACTAAGTTTTATGAGTTGATTCCCATTATAGAAAGGGGATCTGTTGAGTACTGGGATTGAGTTGCTCCTAATTCCAGTTCCCCAAATGACTGGCCCCACATATGGAAAAATCGACACAAATATTTAAAATAGGATAGGTACCGATATATGCAATTTCAGTTATTACATAATCTTTATTTCACCCCAGTAAAGTTACTTAGAATGAGGGAAATGTTATCTGATCTATGTACTTTTTGTGGTAAAGAAACTAGCACCCTGTTACATATTTTGTAGGAGTGTGAGAAAGTTACACCCTTTTGGGACTCCATGCGCTGACACCTAGACCCACTTTTGGGGTCAGAATCTGCTTTTTTGCCAGGTGTTTGTCTCCTAGGGTTATATAAGGACATCTTGCTTGGCAGAGAATGCAATCATATGGCTCTTAGTTCAGCCACTGCCAAGAAAGTTATTTTATATCACTGGTGTGATCAGCCTGTCCCCACTTATTTGGAATGGTGCAAAGAAATTCTATTTGCTTTAGAAGTGGAAAAAATAATCGCAAGTATGGCTGACCGTCTCTCTGTATATAAGGAGATCTGGGATCCATTACTTGTGTTACTTTCATTACAATCTGACTAGCTTATTCCTTGCCTGTTTTAATGTAGCTGGGTGTCTGGTGTGGTGTCCCACCCTTTTGTAGTAGTATGTATTTACCTTTGACAATAATGTTTTTATTAGTATGCTTTATACCATTCCTATTCCCTTTTTCTGTATCTATTCCATAGGAATATACTGATCTTCTATAAGAGGTTCTCACTCTGGAGTATGGGGGAGTGGGGTGGATCTGGTTAGGGGGGGGCTGGTTGGGTTGGATGTTTTGTATCTGTATTTTTTATCTGTTTTTTTTTGTATTGCTGTAGTTATTTGTTAGTGGAGTATATTGTGTGTTTGCATTGTTTAAAATCTTAATAAAGTTTATTCAATAAAAAAAGTAAGTGAAAGGAGGAAGATCAGGGGAGGGATTATAAGGCTGAGGGAGGGAGGAGGGGAGTGTGAGGAGGGGGACCAGGAGAAAGCAGACATCCCAAACAAACACTTCTTTTCAGTATTCACAGAGGAAGGTGAAGGCGAGGTAACACATACAGTATAACAGTTAGGAGCATAGAAGGAAAGGAGGTGGACACTAGTCCATTTACAGAGGAGAGAGTCCTGAAAGAAATCACAAATCTGAAAGTGGACCAGGCAAAGAGGCCTGGTGGGATTCATCCAAGGATATTGAAAGAGCTTAGTGAGGTGCTGGCTGCACCTCTGACAGTCCTGTTTAACCACTCACTGGAGACAGAAGAGATTCAGAAGGACTGGAGGAGGGCAGATGTCCTATAATCCCACGTCACAAAAGTGGTAGTAGGGAGGAGGCTGGCAATTATAGGCTAATTAGCTTGACTTCAATAGTGGGGAAATTAATGGAATCATTACTGAAGGAAAAGTTTGTGGAATATCTTGAATCCAGAGGTTTACAGGATCCGAGACTGCATGTATTCACTTGATGGGCGGTCATGTCAAACAAATCTGATTGCTTTCTTTGACTGGGTGACAAGGGAAGTAGATCAGGGTGGAGTGGTGGATGTGGCCTACCTGAATTTTAGTAAGGCCTCCAACGCTGTTCTACATAGGAGACTCATAAATAAGATGGGCAGCCCAGGAGTGGGTCCAAAGGCGACAAACTGGGTAAGAAATTGGTTGTGGAACTGGCGACAAGGATGGTGGTAAACGGAGTTCACTCATAGCAAGGAAGGGTGACCAGCGGGGTGCCACAAGGATCAGTACTGGGACTGGTCCTCTTTAATATCTTGATTAGTGACACTGCAGAGGGGCTAGAAGAAAAGGTATGCCTTTTTGCAAGTTACACAAAGATCTGCAATCAAGTAGACACTCCAGAGGGTGGTGGAAAAAAATGAATAGGGATCTAAGAAAGTTTGAAGAGTGGTCAAGAGTGTGGCAATTAAGTGTCAATGTGAAGAAGTGCAAAACCATGCACTTGGGGCACAGAAACACAGGGGTGGGGTACAAGATAGTGGAAGTTGTACTGATGACTACCAAACAGAAAAGATACCTGGAGGTAATCATATCTGATGACCTAAAGGTGGCCAAACAGTGTGACAAGGCAGTTGGGAGAGCCAGTGGAATGTTAGGGTGGATATGGAGGGGTATCAGCAGCAAAAAGAGAGAAGTGGTTATGCTGCTGTATAGATCATTGGTGAAACCTCATCTGGAGTACTTTGTCCAGTTCTGGAGACCACATCTCCAGAAGGACATAGACAGAGTAGAGGCTGTCCACAGGAGGGCAACCAAAATGGTGCAGGATTGGTACCAGAAACTCTATGAGGAGAGACTAAAGGATCTCAATATGTAAACAATGGAGAAAAGGAGGAAAAGCGGATATGACAGAGACTTTCAAATTCCTCTGGGGGGATATGATAGAGACTTCAACATACCTCACAGGTTTAAATAATGAACAAGAGGGAAGCATTTTTCAGAAAAAAAGATGCTCAAGAAGAAGAGGTCATACTATGAATCTAGAGGGGGTCAGCTCGGGAAATGTGAGGATGTACTTCTTCACAGAAAGAGTGGCAGATGCCTGAAACAGCCTCCCAGTGGAGGTGGTGGAAGCAAAAACTGTAACAGGATTCAAGAATGCATGGGATAGGCATAAGGGAACCTTAGTGGTTCAAAAAGGAAGGGTTAAGCCGGAGACCAAGTAGGGTCTCTAGTATTACAGTAGGTAGGGAAAATGGGCATGCTAGGTGGGCCAAGAGGTCCTTATCTGCCATCAGATTCTGCATTTTTATGTTTCTATGTTATGAGTAAAAGTTCAAAATACATTAAAAATATTTAACTGTATTTAATTTGTTTTCACTCAGTTTGCAGTCATCACAGTAAGGAGAGCACTGGCAGTGGTTGTTGAGAGGATTACTTACTGGACCTTAGTGAAGTAAATGAAGGATTGTGTGTGTGTGGTGGGTGCTGAGGGGCATGGGGGTCGGGGGGGCTACAAGACATTGTGAGATGGTTTTCTTTTTTCAGATAGTTCCTGAAAAACAGAAGTGATGATAGACACCTTTCCTCATATAGGGAGTGGACACACGGGGTTAAGCACCCCAGTGTTGGTGTGGGTTTGTTGACACTAGGGGTTGGACACCTGGTATCAGACCATGGTAGGGGGTGGTGTTTAGCTTCACTAGGGGTTGAGTATCCCTGTGCTAGTCCTTGGAGGTGGAGTGTTGTTTGGAGGGAGGGAGCCAAAGAGAGAGATAGAGCTACAGGAGCACCAGTGTAGAAAAGAGGGAGAGACAGAGAATTACAGGAGTGGAAATACTGGTGGAGCCAAATTTAATTGCAATGGTGGGGATGGAAGAGTCACAGGAGCAGCAGTATGGGGAGGGAGGGATGGAGGGAGTCAAAAAGAGAGAAATTGATAGAGAGAGAGACATGGGAGCAGGAAATCCAGAGCTATGGCAGCAGTTACACTGACAGAATCAGTTTTATTTTTGGTGGGGGACCAGGAGATCTGTGGGAACTCTAGTATGAGGAAGGAAGGAGAGGAAGACAGAGTTGTGGGAGTGGCAATACCAAAGCCAGAGCGCCACAGAAGCACAAGCATGGGTCTATGGGGAAGGTGTAAGAGAGGGCAATGGGAACAGAACCACCTGAACCAGACAGCCACAGGTGAATCAGTATGGGAAGGGATTTGTTTGATGGCACAAGGGGTTGTACGCTTGTGTAGGACCGTGGTGGAGGAGCATTGTGTGGCAAAATGGGAGGGGGAACAGCTACAATTTGTGGAGGGGAAGAGATGACATGCTGTGTCAGGGTGGCAGAGAGAAAACAAGAAGTGCTGCCAAATGACTGCTGGAGAACTATATGGTACAGAAAGCATAACAAATGTTCCTAGTAGGAATCTTCAAAACAGTACACATTGTTACAGTAGTACAGTTTCCACTATGCACTTTCCAGCTCTGTGATTCATTAACTAGTTCAAAGTGACCAGGCACAGAGAGTAGGTGGGAGTGGGTGGCATTTTGAAATTTTTATTTGATATTTTCTATAACTGTATCCTTACTACAACCTAGCTTAATATATACTATTGTATTTTATACTACTTCTGTACTCTGTATACTTGCTACCACTGTTGGTTTTTCATGTACTGTACTATACTGTACTGTCCTAATCAGGACATCCTTGCAAATGAGTTTTGCTCAGTGGAGCTTTTCCTTGTGAAATAAATAAAATGAATGAAAAATGAATTAGAAAGGAGATTGCTAAGCCAAGTCTGTGACTGGTGGAGAGGGACTGGCCTCAAATTCCTAACAAACAGTGAAAACAACATGTTTGCTAATGCTGTTAGCAAGTAAACATAAAAGGGGAGAACACTAATGACAAGAAAGCATATACAACACAAAACCTACAAAGTACTAAAAGAATCTCCCTTTCATGCATCCATCCATCCATCCATCTATCTATCTATCTATCTATTTGTTTCTCAAGCTGCCTGTGTGTTTGTCCAACTGTCTATGTGAGCATACAAGGTGAATTACTACCCTGAATATTTGGAAGCAAAGGGTATAGATTAAGGGAGGTAATTACCTCCCTCTGCACTATATGGGTCTCCTGCTGTTCTTTCTCAGGAAGACCCATGACCTAAATTTCAACTCTGAGAAATTCTCACTATGCTGTCTAAATTATATGTTTGGAAAGTGGAGGGCTTTCACCTTCCAGAAATAGCTCATTTAATCATAACAGGCTCCCATTTTTGGCTACTTGTAGTCACCCAGATATTCTTTGACAAAATCTTCATTTGCTGCTTGAAAAACACATTTAGTTTCACAACTGTTGTCTGTAGTTTTTCCAGAAGCCTTTGATGACAATGAGACCTTTAAAAGCAAAACTATCTATTTAATCCAGAACAGTACAATAAGAGAAAGAAGGGGTCCTGTTTTGAGATATAACATACAAATCAAGTTGAAATGATCTGTAAAACACAGAGAAAAACAGTTTGAACATGCATTTTTTCTTCCTGTGCTGTCTTTTTTTTGGGGGGCTAAAGAGGTCTAACATTCACTGAGGCCTTTATTAACCCACACAGATCAAAGAGAGTCGTATCATATCAGGGACCCAAAGTAAGCCCTGTTGTGCCTAAAATATGGATGAAGAACCCTAGATTTTCATGACAGGTCCTCTCTAGCTAGCTCAAACTAGATTCCCAAATGACTCATCTATTCCTAATCTCTGTACACTGATATGAAAAAAATATATATTAATGGCAAGACAAATGAAAATAGTTTATGTGGGAAGCTATGGACTGAAAGTGTCTATTAAATGAACTTGATATTACTTGAACTGATTAAGGAGTGAGCCATCATGTGGGTTTGCTGTCTATTCTATCACGACTTACAGTGTTAACCCATCAGTAACACTCCATTGGGAGCAAAAAAAACAATGAATTTTCTATGAAGATTAATTCCACTCTTTTATTATATATGAACAAAAGAACAGTAAACTAGTAATTTACCATTATAAGCTGTTTAACTCTTTGTGTGTACTTACTAAATGTATTTTTAAAAGAATGGCAATTATTTTAATTTATATAAAAACGTCTATATTTTTTGGTACCTGTTTTCTAGATCCTTGAAGGAAGAAAGATAGATAGACAGACAGACAAACAGATAGATAGATAGAGAGGGACAGACAGACAGAAATATTGGACAGCAAATCGTAGACTGATTGGCTAACATGCAGTCACATGACTAAACAAAGCTTATGCTATAGACCTGTTGACATGACGGAGACAATAGTTTCTGAACTATTGCCCTCAAATCCAGTAAACAGCCATCTGCGCAGGAGCAGTGTGTTCCATAACTGGTAGTGTTGACCTTCAAAAGCTGCTATTAATCTTAAAAGCTGCTGCTGCTATTTAAAAGTTGTTGTGGTGTAATTGCTTGTTAACACTCATTGCTGCTTGCTGAGTATTGTTATCGCTTATTAAATGTAGCTCCAGATCATTATGTTCAGCTGTTGATTAATAAAAGCATTCCACCTACACAAAATGCTGTAAAAATTGTCAATGCAATGAATAATAAAAAAGCAAATATGAACTAGAGATACCAGCTAAAAGTGAAAAGTACTGCCTTGTTTGTTGAAAAGGTAACCTCCAGTTGTAATTACACACTCAGTCTGCTGCTGATGGCATTATAACCCTTTGTTGGTCACTTTTTCACCCATGGGGCAATAGTTGTCCACCATTAGGCTCATCTTCAGTCTGTAGTTGTACTTTATATGCATTTTTGAAATAGGGTCTGGCCATCTCTATCTTCTCCTTGGTAAAGACCTTGTCATATAGGACTGCTTTGTCCTGTCAATAATTCCCTGTAGTATTGACTGCAATCATAATATGTGACAAAGGTCACCATTTAACTATGAAGGTTACTATACACTTATTATAGCTCAGAACATGACTATTCAAGTGATTCACAGCCATATGGCAAACCATTGGTGATCAGCCCCCCAAAAAAATAATATTTCGAGAAAAAAATGCAAAGTCAAGACAGCTACTTACTAAGAAAGAAAACTGATGCTGATTTGATACTTAGTAGAATCGACGACATCTAGCACTTTTGACACCACTGAAGGGGGTCAGAAGGTATACATCTTCCCACCAGCACTTCAATGCCATGATGCAGCTTTTTTTACAGGGAGCACAAACTGAGTGTGTCTAAGTAACTGGTAAGCCATATGATCTGCAGCAGTCCATCAGCAATGCTGGAGATCAAGAACTTCTCCTGCTGCACATGTTTCAGGGCCATTTCCATCCCTCTCTCTCAGAGGGGAAAGACCTGTCTGGGGTGAGCTACACAACTGCCAGTCCTTATTTGTAGAGATCATTCAGTTTAGTATATATATATATATATATATATATATATATATATATATTTAGTTTTGTTGACTGGGTAAGTGCACTAGACAAATTCTGCCTATTTTCAGGCATGACCTGGGAGAGGGGGATACAGATGAATGTCAACTGACCTTGAACCAGATTAAGATGTTGGTGTTATTTTTTAATGAATGGAGGGAAACTTCACCAGGGCACTGGGAAACTTCCCCTACTCTCAGGAGGGTAGCGTTGCTGCTTGATGAGTGTTGGAGAAGCTCAGTGTGTTGTGGGACATGGAGGAGGAAGGAGCTGTGCTGCAAGTGCTAGGTGCTGAAGATGCTGGAGAAGCAGCCTCTCTCCCAATAGAATCAGTCAAGGAGGCAACACAACGTGAATGGAGTAAAATTTCTGACCCAGAACTCAGACTGTCTCTTCAAGAAAAAAGAGAAATATTACAGACAGAGCTTAGGTCAGTGGAAATATTATTAGCAAGGGAACCTCTGGGTCAAGACGAACAAGGGAAAAGGAAATGGATGCAAGATGTCCCTTTAGGACAATCTGTCTCACCAAATGCAAAGGTATTCACTTTGGATTCCTCACAACAGGATTTACACTCAGAGAATATGCGAGAGAGAGAGAGGCGGGGAAGCAGTCGGCCTCTCGGGATATAGATAGTGCAAATTGGTCAACTGATACCACGCTAGAAAGTGTAGGATGGATACAGGCTCCAACAGGTGAATGGCCTGCAGACTCCAAGCCAGAGTTACAACAGGAAGAAGCCAGTGTTTAGGTTGGAAACAGACCGGCTTTTCAGAATACAATTTCGCAAGAACATGGGCACGTATTAGCACCTACAGAAACACAGAGAGAAGTGCAGGAAATGTCTTCGGAAGAAGTTTCAGCTAAAAAGCATTTTTCAATTTTAAACACAGAACTGGAGCAGACAAACATTCAGTTGGGGGTTATAGAACGAGGACAGGAGGGGGAGGGTCAGGGAAAACAAGGTGGTCTCTCCTGGGACAACCTCTTCAGGGCCAAAGCAAACCTCCTTTAGGCCTATAAGGAAACAAATTGACTTGGCAAAATGAAGAAACACAATACATTTATGATATTTGACTGGTATGCAGGAACCTCCCGATAGACAATATGTGGGACAGGTCCTAATTAAACAATCTCTGGGTTTTACCCCTGCAGACATTTATGCCTTCATACACATTTCTGGGGAACATACTTTTGACATCAGTTTATGATCAGCTGCACTCTTAGAAAAATTTTGGACCAAGTATGCATTATTAAAAACGAACCCTTTTTGGACCCCTTTTCAAGTCACTCCTCTTACTAAACAAGTGTTTCAATTAATAACTACTCTCTTTCACAGTGAAGGAGCAAATATTGTGGATGTTATGCTTTGGTTGAAACAACAGTGTGAAGTTCTAAGGGCACCGGATCCCATTTTGGATAATGAGGGTTTTTGGAATGGTGGTTGGAGGGTAAAAGTGAAATTTTATGAAGATGGATGGATTTTAAACACCTACCAAATTGTCTTTTCATTGGTAGAGACAAATGTTTTATTTTTTATCCAGGACAACCAGGTAGATGTTATAGATGTAGATCTGCCAGATGCATTAGCACATCTTGTATGGTTCTTTTGAGCTCCTATTGTGGAGAACCAGGGCACTCTGGTTTCCTCTGTGAAAACACCCCCAAATGTTCTTTGTGTCAAGACACAGGACATGCTTTTACTGATTGTCCTAAAGCATCCGATAATATGGAAGATGCAGACTTTGGGACACAAGACCAGTATTTAGCTAAAGCAGCTGGACTCCTCCAGAACAGTGCCCTAGAAACTTTTCAGAAGGCAGCAAAGCAGGGGCCTATGTCCACCTCAGACCTAAATGTAGGGGTCAGCCCAAGTCACATAGTTTCAATGGAAACTAGGATAGAAGACTCTGTAATAAATATTTGCCCTGTTTCTCCTTGCGTGTCTGAGGTAGTTACCTCCATGCCTCCCCCATCTGTCCCTTACAAAAATGTCCAATCTGTAAATATGAAAGGGAATAAATCTATGTTGACAATTTCTACTACAGTTCCAGATGGTATATCCACCTCCAGCTCTTTTGCTGTGTTACAAACAGAGGAAGGAGAGGACTCGGATGCTGTCGCTGGTACATCTGCACAGAAAGATGCTATGTCAGATATAGAGACTACTTTAGAACCAGTTGGAAAAGTTAAAAAGAAACTAATAGGTACTAGGATGGGTTTAAGAAAAAGTATTAGAAAAAAAACTTGATGAATTATTACTTCATTTCCAGATAAACAGTATAATTTATCCTTTGCTAGTTTAAATGTAAACAGTATCCATACAGAACGTAAACATTTAGCTACTTTTTCTTTATTTTCTGATTGTATAGCTGATATAGTGTTCTTTCAGGATACAAGATTATATGATGGGAAAGATTTTGATACTGCTTCGACAGCATGGGTATGGAGCCCCTGTTTTTGGTCAGGGGAGAGGACCGCTGTTGTGGAATAGGAATTTGCTTCTCATTTTCAGAGTTTAGGGAAGTACGTTTGGTAGAAATTTTTCCAGGGAGGGCATTATTGTTAGATATTCAGGTACAAAGAGTAGATTTTTGCTTAATAAATGTTTATGCACCACAGGGTAAAACTGCAAGGATAGATTTATTAAAATTGATTAAGCCATTTTTATTCACTAGTAAAAACATAGTGTTAGGTGGAGATTTTAATATTAGTCGATTCCTTTCTGATAAAACTGGCAAGACACAGAAAATATTTTGTGATGTAGGATTTTGAATGCTTTATTATATCAAACAGGGCTCCGAGATGTTTTCAGTAAGGAGCAGAAAAATAAATCTAAAACTTTCTTTCAAGGTAGAAAGACTACAAGAATTTATTATTTTTTATCACCCCAACTCTAAATTATCATCATAAAAAGGTGCATATTGTGGCCACTTCAGATCATTGGTTTCTAACAATGAATGCTTCTAGTTTTCAAGAAACTACTAAAGGTCCATGGTGTTGGAGAATGAATCTCTTATCGCTTGATAATCCAGAGATTATGGAGTGATTTATTTCCCTATTAGAAGCAAGACAATCAGTCTTTTTTTATATGATTCTCCTGTTTCTTGGTGGGAAGATAGTAAACAGTATTTAAGAGAGTTTTTTTCAAAAAATGCAAAAATTAATGGGGTCACATCGAAAAGACAGGTGTCTGATTTTACGAAAACATCTTAGTCAGTTACAGGCATCATAATTACAAGGGGAAATGCGTTATTTAAAACAAATAGTGACAGTAAAAACAGAATTGATACAATTGCAATATGCTAGAATGAACTCTTTGGAGAGAGAACAATGATTTGGAGCACAAGGAACGCAGGCTTTTACTGATCCTTTTGATAGCTGTAAAGCTTGGAGACATCAAAAAGAGATTAAATGCACAAAAATGCAGGAAGGGACTATATTACATACAAATAGTGAAATTTTGCAAGAAATAGATTTCATTTCTAAAATGTTTCAGGAAGACACAGAGATACAGGATCTCTGTCTCGATGATTGGTTGCTAGATTTAAATCTTCCACAAGTTCATGACTATTATTTCCTTTCTTTATTAGCCCCTATTACAAGTTTGGAACTTACGAATATAATCACTACTCTCCCTTTAGGGAAAGCAACAGGTAAAGATGGTTTACCCAGTGAAATATATGCTCATATAAATCGATACTTGGGAAAGGAATTAGTATGTATGTATAATACTTGCCTTAAAAATAACCATATACCTGAAAACATGAATGTTAGGTTATAAATATTATTGTTTAAGAGTGGTGAGAAGGAGTTGTTGAGGAACTGAAGGCCTATTTCTTAAATACAGATTTTAAAATTCTCACTAAGATAGTAAGTACTAGACTAAGTTTAGTTCTACAAAACATTGTTTTACCAACACAATTTTGTTCAGTCCCAGGGAGAAGGATTACAGACGGCCTAATTTTATTGAGAGAAATAATGGAAAAAGGAAGGTCACAAGAAATTATGGGTTTTTTGGTCAGTTTAGATCAGGCAAAAGCATTTGACGGAGTAGCACACAGTTATATATGGAAATGCCTTTTGAAATGCAATTTTCCACAGCCTTTTATTAACTGGATCGTATGTGTTATGCAAATGCCTCCACCATACCATATATGAATGGGTGGTTGGGTTCTAGTTGTGCGGTAAGGAGAGGAGTTAGACAGGGCTGTCCTTTGAGCCCTATGTTATATATTTTGACTTTAGAGCCTTTATTGTATAAAGTGATGCTAGATTCATCGATTCAAGGGGTGACAATATCGAGTGATGATAAAGAGATTAAATATATTGCATACGCCAAAGATTTATGTTTTACTTTGGCAGATTTCCCCTCTGGTGGAGTATTGGGAACCTTGTTGAAAAACTTCACCCAGGAAACAGGTTCCAGGATAAATCTCAATAAAAGTAAGTGTATTCCAATTGGGTCGGTTTCTACACAACACCAGGACATACTTGATATACCCATTACTTATTCCCATTGTAAGATTTTAGAGGTATTTTTTGGTCAAGATGATATGGGTTTCCTGAATTGGGATATTTTATTGACAGAAGCTCAGAAGAAGTAACATATTGGAATAGATGGTTTCCTTCAAAACAAAAAAGGGTATATATGTTAAAAACATTTTTGTTGAGTATGTTTTTGCATCTTAACACAGTATATATGTTACCTAAACAGCTGGAAACAAGGGTGTATAGTGTTTTCTTTCAGGGTATCTGGGGCAGTCACCTTAATTCTCTTAAAAGAGGAGTGTTGTATTTACCTATTGAAAGGGGAGGCTTGGGGATGATTAATCCAGAATTGTTTTTTTTTAGTATGTTTTTTCAATCAAATATGTTCCCCTTATGAAGGCAAGAAAAATGTTGGGCCCCTTGGGTTTTGGATACAGTAAAAACTTGGTTAGAATCTTGGGAAACCCACAAGGGAATTGCTAGACAGAAGTCCATTCTAGGATTACCAATATGTTTACAAAACTGTTTTAGCAAAATTAAATTATGGGGTTTAACCAAGTTTGAAGGGTATACCCTATCAAGGAAAGAAAAATATAAGGATTTGGTACAGAAATTTTTTGGGGAAATTCCTCATTCTGGAACTCAATCTAATTTAGAATTTAAACGAATTATACAAATGCTGAAAAATGGCCGAATACCAGTATATACAATATGTAGGATGTTCTGTGGTTTTACACTCATGGGGAGCTAAATGTGAAGGATAATTTGAAACATAAAGGATTAATGGAGAGGTATTGCCCAAGACAAGCTTGGGGTAGCCAGAAGTTGGAAACAATGAACCATTTATTTTTTGATTGTTATTTTATAAAACAATTTTGGAGTGAAACCGCTAAGCATTGGGTTGGCGTCCCTCTTCAAGAAGTGAATTCAGAGATTTTGTTTCTAGGACTTATGCCTCCACGTTGGAAGAAATATAATACCAGGACAATACATTTAATATTTATATTTATTAAGTATCACAACTGACAAACACGGTGCCAGTGGCCTTTGAGACAAAACATGTGACCCCAGAACAATTGTTTTGGATCATTCATAAGAGTTTGAGAGGATATAAGTTGCAGGAATTATTTACAGTTCCACATCAGAAGTATAAATTATGGTGGACAAATATTAGTTGGTTGGACACTGGTTGAGATTTCTATATTTATGGTTTGTAAATGACAGTTATTTACTGTTTTAAAAAAAAATATGGTTTTGAAAAAACAAAAGTGTGTGTGTGTCTCCCATACTCTTTTAGTGGGGCTGGGGGGAATACAAATTATGTGTGGGATATAGTATGAAGTAATACTTAATTTTGGTTTCTTAGTATGCTGAAATACTGTTTTGTAATTTGTTGATTTCTTTGTATGATGAAATATGTTTTGAGATTTTTTTTTGTTTTGTTTGTTAATTTTCTTTATTATTGAGTGTTGTACAAAGTATTATTGATTTGTATTGTTACTTATGGAATTAAATAAAAATTCCCCTACTTCTGTGGTAGGAGGTGCTGTGCCACCATTTGTTGAATGGAGGATGCTGGTCTGGAGGAGAATGGATGTGCTCTGACTGGAGTTGCAGGACCTGCAATGTCAATGGAGCAGGTGCACATTAGGGATTTCTTGTCAGATGAAGTACAGGGGACTGAACACCCAACTGTCTTACTGGAGATTGTCAGACAAGCTCCAGGAATTCTTATCCCACCAGAATTGGCCACCCTGTCAGAGGTGGAGCAGTGCCTACACTTAGATTTACAAGAAAAGCAGAGCCAGCTTTTGGAAATGATCGCTGAGGCTGAATCTGACTTTCAGTTAAAGAAACAGATTTTGGAGGACAAATGTAAGCAGAAGAGATCAGTGGCCAGTCTGGCTGGGGCTGTTGGTAAAATGCTCCTATTGATGGAGCCTGTTCTGGATTTGGACTCGGCTTTAGGGCTGGCACCTGATTACTCTGACTTCCGGGATTACCCAACGATGGATGAGTGGTGACCAGGCCCGGCGCTAACTCGTGCTGGATGTCTCTTTGAGCATGGTCGGTGGATCCCAGACCCAGCTATTTCCTTACCGGGCAGCCCACAGATGCATGACTTGTATGTTGGAGACCCAGTGCCATTACAGGCAGGAGGAACTAATCAAGGAGGAGAGGAGGTGCCTGTGTCTCCTACAGTTCCTTCACATCCAGTTCCGGTGAATCTATCAGAGGAGGAGGAGGAGGAGGTGCTGGATGGGACACTCTTGGATCACACGGTGTTAGACCAGGAAGCTGGTGGTAAGAAACAGAATGGGGATATCTGTCATGATATACTTTCTCCAGGTATTGTCCCTATTAATTCTGAGGGTCTGGGAGTAGATAGTCCCATGGGCCAAGTTCGGTCTCCTCCCTTGGGAGGTGGGAAAACTTCCCCACCATTGACTAAAGGTGCAACTTATGCTAGTTTATTTCAATGTCCCTTGGAGGCCGCAAAAAGATGCTATGTGATTCATCTGCGGTATAGGGGGGTTACCTCACACCCTAGATTGAAATTATGTGGGCACACATTTGATTAAAGAATCCCTGCAGTTTTTTCCCCACGGAGGTTTATGCTTTCATTCATGGCCCCGAGGATGCTAGCTTTGGTATCAGTTTTTGTTCTCACCAACTCCTGGACAAGTTTTGGAACTTGTACCATTCAGAACGAGATTCTCCCCTATGAGTTCCTTCCTTGCCAACCCTATTACAAAACCCACAATGAAGATTGTGACTATCTTATTTCACAATGAAGGTGTCTCTGTGAGTGAAATTATATTCTGGCTTGAGAAGAGATGTGATTTGGAGGGTCATCCTGATCCAATTATGGATGATAATAGTTTTTGGACTGGAGGATAGAAATTTCAGGCCCATCTGAAACATACTGACCATGGCATTCGACATCTGAAGAATTGTTATTATCTGGGCCATGACCGGGCATTTTATTCTATCTGGGACAGCTGAAGTCATGTTATTGCTGTGGTTCCTTGACTCATTTAAATACAAACTGTGGCCAGATTAAGTGTTTTTGTTGTGGTACTCTGGGTCATTCAAGGAATGGGTGTAGAGTCCCTCCTATATGCAATTTATGCAATTTGGGGAGGCAGTATAGTGCAGTGGTTTAAGGCTCTGAGCTGAAAATCTGGTGACATCCAACAGACCAGACCTGGGTTTGATTCCCACAGCTTCCACTTGCATACTGTGTCACCCTGAGCAAGTCATTTAACTTCTCTGTGCTCTCTGTGCTCCCAGGTAGCAACTGTAAAAAAGCTTTCAGCTTAGTGTGCTACTCCTGGTTAAACAACTATGTGGGGATGATGAGCACTCCTTCAGGGATTGCTCCTGGGCTGCTCATGATTCAGATGCCTCTACTGAACAAGATTTCTATTTACGTCAAGCCCAGAGGGCCTTTCAGGCCTCTCCTGTAGAGCTTGTTCAGCCTAGACCTGAGAATTCTGCCATGGTTATTGACAGAGAACCTGTACCTATGGGTGCTCCACTGCAAAGGGTAGCTTTGCCTACCACTTTGGTGGAGCAAATGGGGAGTCCTGAGGTACCACCTTGAGAGGAACCTGTACTTGAGCCCTCCCTTTTGGGTTTGATCCAGCCTCTCAGTCAACCCTTGGTTGAGGATGATGGTTTTACTAAAGTTATAGGGAAATCAGTGAAATCCCAGAGTTCTAGGAAACAGAAGGAGCTTCCTGACCCCGGGGTAGTGCTGGGTAATAGATTTGAGCTGTTGCATGATTGGGGTGACCAGATGAAAGCGGAGGATCTGGCCTCTTTGGCAAATTGACCTCAGGAATCCCCTGAGGTTCCTTTGCTGGATCTGCTGGATCCACAAGTTCCTAGATCTACTAAATGGGTGACAAGGTCCAGTGCTAAGTACCCCCTTCCCCTACTGTATGATTCTATATGACCTCTTAGGCTGTCCAGCCTCAATGTGAACAGTGTCAAATCAGCAAAGAAAAGGTCTATGACTTTCTCCCCTTTGTCACAATTTCCATATGATATTATGTGTCTGTAAGATACTAGGTTCCACTCAGTTCTGTAAATTGATTCTGCTTCCAGTGAGTGGTTTTCCAGGGCTTCCTATTGGTCAATTGGAAAGGACTCATGCAGTGGTTTGGGTATATGTTTTTTGACCCCTGATATACATGTTACCAGGATGATTGATGTTTCCCCTGGTAGGGCCCTGATTCTTGATTTTGATTTTGAGGGTACAGACTTTCGTTTAATTAATCTGTATGGTCCACAGTCAAAGCCTCTTTGTATTGATTTATTTCTTCTTATTCAGCCTTATCTATGTATTGGAAGGCAGGTTTTGTTTGGAGGAGATTTCAATATCAGTTTGCATAATTTGGACAGAACTGCATCACAGCATAAAACTTACTGTGATACACATTTTTTGAAGCAGCTACAGTATATATGAAATCTAAATTAAAGGATGCCCATTGGTCCTTTGCTACTACACCAGCACATACTTTTTTTAAAGGAAAACTTTTGACCCAGATTGATTATTTGTTTATTTCCAAATTACTTCCCATCTCATACGTAGAAGTGCTGCCAGTGGAAACATCTGATCATGCTGTTATAGGGATACATGTAGGATCGTTCCCCCCCCCCGTTCTTTTGGGAAAGGGGTGTGGAGGATAAATGTTAGTTTGTAGTCTGATTCTGAGGTGTTACAGGGTCTGGAGATTATTCTTGGTGATAGACAGTTTGTGTTTTTTCTTTATGATACCCCTTTGGAGTGGTAGGATGATGCAAAACTGTGTATTACAACTTATTTTCAGTGTGTCTCCCATCACAGACAGAAAACTAAGACACAGACCTATTATAAGCTACATACTGAATTGTATACCTTATATTCATAGCAGGTGGCCTTAGGGGTGGATCATTCTATACAAATTGCTGTTATTAAGCAAGAAAAGTTAAAATATCAGTATAATAGATCCTCATCTTTGGAGGTGGAACAAAGATTTGGGACACATGGGAAGAAAAAGCAAACCACCCCTTATGAAGACTGCATGTTCCGTGTTGGTAAATGGTCCATTTCAGCCCTTTGGCAGAAGGGAGTGGGATGGCGATCTCTGGCAATAATGGTATTCTTCGTGTTATGGAAGGTTATTTAACTGACCAGCAAAGGGATAGAGATCCATCCAGATGGTACCCTTTTGGCACAGATTCTCCAGGCTGCCCATCTGCTGGGTTTGTCACCTGAACAGAAGACATTACTCATTGCACCCCTCATGTCAGAGGAGCTGGCACTGATTGTCTCAGGTTTTTGGTCTGGGGTTGCCCCTGGGTCAGATGGCCTCCCTGGAGAGGTCTATCGAGAATTATGGAGAGTGTTGCCTGTAGAACTGTTATAGACTTTTTAATTTATGTTGCATATATGAAGTTGACTCCCCAGATGAATGAGGGTTTGTTGACTTTTATTTTCAAGAAAGGTGATAGATTGGACCTTGACAATTGGAGGTAGATTGGAGGCACCCAACTAGGTATCTGAGGTTCAAGCAGACTCGATAGATCATAAGGCCTAATCTGCTAGCAATTAGTATGTTAGTATGTTAGATTACTTTGCTCAATGTAGATTTTAAATTATTGGCTAAAATTTTAGGAAACAGGCTGGGGTTTTTGGAGTCCGTTATTCACGAATGTCAGGTATGTTCTGTTCCAGGCCAGAATGTTATGGATAATTTGTTTTTGCTCCATCAACTAATGAACAGAGGAAAGATTGCCTGTATGGAAGGCTTTTTGATTTGTTTAGATCAGTCAAAGGCCTTTAATCAGGTTAGCCATGTGTGGCTGTGGGAAGTTTTGTGATCTTTCTGTTTCCCTGAACTTTTCCTGTCTTGGATTCAGTTGATTTATGTGAAGGCCCATAGTAGGCCTTTTGATCATGACTGGATTGGGTAGGCTTGTCATATTCAGGTGGGGGGTGAGACAGGGGTGTCCACTCAGCCCTCTGCTGTGTGTTTTGGTTTTGGTCCCTATCTTGAGAATGGTGCTTTTGTCTCCTGTCATTTAGGCTATTTCTTTTGGCCTTTTGGCTCCTCTAAAAGTACTCACCTATGTGGATGATACTGCTTTGGTGATGGCAGATCAAGTTTCTCGTTCCACTGTAGTGGATTTGGTTCACTTTCTATCAGAAGAGGTAGGCTCGAAACAAAATTTATGTAAAAGTGCCTGTCTTTCCATATCTGATACAGTTACAGCAGGTCAGTAGGTGGCTAACATACCTGTGCAGAGGGAACCTTATAAAGTTTTGGGTGTCTTCTTTGGTCCAGGGGATTTAGCCTACTTTAACTGGGATGCTAAAATTATCATTGCAACATGGAAGGTGCCAAACTGGAATAAATGGCATATGGGCAACATAAAAGGATTTTTTTGACTTCGACCTTTTTGATCCACTTGGTTTTTTTTTTAGTCATTTTTTATTTTCATTGTGATTTGAAATGTGCAATTATTTTTATAATCCACTGAATACTTTTTTTTGTGGTCAAATTTTTTATTTTCCAAAAAAGGAAGACCAGATACAGTATACATCCACAGAGTCTGTACCATAAAATTAGCCAATCAACAGGCAATGTACAAGTGCATATTTCCAGTAGGGAAAAAGGAAGGGGGCAATAGAAGGAGTAGGAAAGAAGGAGGGAAAAGAAAGAGAAAGAAGAGAGAGGAAGAGCCCAGGGAGGGAATCGGAGATTGGAAGGAGGAAGGAGAAAAGTAGGAGATAAGAACAGGCATCAAATTATTCTCACAGAGGTGTACAGGTACAGCTAAGTGCTAATACAGACAATCAGAAATGACAGACTTCATGTTATAGAGTAAGTTATTATCCAGTACTTATTACCCTTGCAGCAGTACAAATAAGAAAGGTTGGATGTTTTAGAGGTGGGGGCAGTGACCAGGAGGGGGTGTATTGGATTGCCCTCAATATGTATCCAAGTAAGTATCAAGCTATTGTACTCACTGGGGCAGGATTTCCATCCCAGTCAATTGTCTTTGCTGGACATAAGCATACCAGACGTAGTCTCTTGTGTCTAGGCTAACCAAACCAATCCCTTTTCACAGCCTCGGGAGAAGAGTTGGGCAACAGAGTGTATATGGTCTGCAAAATTTGAAACTAACCTAGGGCAGAAACAGATAGATTCCAAAGCTTAAGTTCTTAAACGAAATACATTTTTGACATAAATAGAAAATCAAGTGTACAGCCAGGTAAACATGAGAATAGGAGGGTAATCTTATACTAGACCAGAACCTCAGCAAAGGAAAGGCATGAACCACCTTGTGAGACACTGGGCCACCTGCTGAGAAGCTATGTTCAAATCTCATTGTATCCAGCCCATTGTGTGGAAGCAATCATCCTATTCCTGTCTGAGGGTGGACATAGTTAAGATAAGTCACTCAGCAGAGTCTGAATGTGGAAATTTGAGATGTCTGAAAGGTGAGAAATTCTGTCTAGTTTAGCCAAGGATGAAAGGGACACCAGTATTTCTGCTGTTGTGGGGACCAAAGAGGACCTCCACTTACAGAGAATGGCTCTCTTAGTTTGCAGAGTCAGCAATGCCAGCATCCTGTACAACTGTGGGGATAACTTAGGTATGTCCCAACATATTCCCAGGAGATAGAAGAGTGGACTAAGGGGGATCTGTTGATGTGTCACCTTAGAGGCTACAGTCTGTATTTCTTGCCATAGGGATTGAATCTTTGGGCAGGACCATAGTAGATGCAGCAGATCTCCCCCTGGTGTCTGGCATCTCCAACAGTTGTCAGACTCTAGTAATTTGGCTTTATGAAGGATAGCAGGGGTTCTGTAGCAAGAATGAGCAATTTTATTTTGAATTAGTCTGGATTTGGCATCTTTAAACCATCAATGTATGTCTTTCCAGACCTTGTCCCAGGCCCCAGGTAGGATGTGGATTTGCAGCATCTTCTCCCTTTTTTGTCTTGCATCATCTGATTGCTATGGGAGAGTATCTCTAAGAGTGGCATATATACGGCCTGCAAGACCCTGAGGGTGTAATGTCCAGGTGCTAAGGGCAGAGGATTTTCCATAAGTCAAGCTAGGGGATAAAAGGTGTTGAGTTGCAATTCTAAGTTGGAGGTATCTCCAAACATCTGATTGTGGGATGCCCTATATCTACCATAGGGACTGGAATGTATGAAGAGCTTTAAGGTTGGGGGCCATTATAGCCCCCATTTTGGAAATATTCAAATCCGCCCATTGTTTCCATAGTACTTCAGTTCCTCCTATAGTAATACAGGGATTTTGCCAGAGTTGTACATGGGAGAGCAGGAGAGTGTCCATTTTCATCTTCAGATGGGTACTAAACCAGTTGGATCTGGATATTACCACCGTAGGTGAAATATGATCTGCATTAGTCTTGCAGAATGGGCCAACTTTGGAACTGCCATCTTTTACAAAAAGGGGAGGAGGGGTGAGTAAGTCCCGTGATGTCCAGTTCAAGTTGTATCCATCGTGGGGAAAGAGAGGAGGGGGGACACGCCCACTGAACCATTTGGGCTAGGAGAAAAGCCCACCGATATCCCTCTGGCCATTGGAGATTCCACCCTCCTTGCCCCCAGTGAGACCTAAGTTTAGACCGGCTGTATTTGGATTTAGAACCTTCCCAGAGGAAGTCCCCAAACAGTTTATCAATAGCCTGGTGCCATTGCTAAGGTAGAGGGACAGGCAAGTGTATAGGGAGGTAAAAATGTTTAGGGCCTGATATCATTTTAACAGCAGCAATTTCCCCTGCTAGAGTAAGTTTGAGGAGTTTCCATCTGTCAAATTCTGTCTTGATGGAGGAAAGAAGGAGTTGTACATTAGCCTGCCATATTGCATCCTAAGATGGAGTCAAAACAATTCACAAATAAGTGAGACCATTAGGGGCCCAAAGAAGGTCAGCTGCAGCCACCATCTGTTGTGTGCACTGGGTATTAAGGGGAAGTACTTCAGTCTTACTCTGATTCAGTCATAGGCCTGAGTACCTGGAAAAGGCTTCTAGAAGACTGAGTAGGGGAAGGATGGCATGGTGGGTGTCTGCCAGGAGAAGAAGGAGGTTGTCGGCATACATAAGGGTTGTGTAGCTTATAATTCCCACTCTCAAGCCATTTATATCAGGGTGGGTTCGTAGTGCCACGGCCAAGGGTTTGACTGCCAATATGAATAGGAGGTGAGAGGGGGGCAGCCTTGCCTTGTACCTCTTTCCAGTGGAAATGGGGGGGGTGCAGACTTTGTATTAATTCTGGTCCAGGTGCCAGCATATACGGCTTGTATTCTAGAGAGAAATTTATCTCCTATCCCAAAGTGAGCAAGGACCGTATAGAGATAATCCCATTCTACTGAGTCAAATGCTTTTTAGAAGTCTACTGCAATGGCAGCTGCCGGTGTAGAGAGTGACTTAGAAAAAGGCATCAGATTCATAAGGGTTTTCAAGTGATCTGAGCTGTGATGTCCAGGTATAAAGCCCACCTGTGAGGGGTGTATAAATCCGGGGAGTAGGGGACTAAGTCTGGTTGCTTGAATTTTGGCATACAATTTGCTGTCCAGATTAATGAGAGAAATCAGGCGATAACTTCCTGGTTTAGTAGGGTCCTTGCCCTTTTTGGAGATGACTACAATGGTCGCCTCATGCATGGAGGGAGGAAGGGAGGAAGGGTGCCCTTAAGTTCTATCTCCTGGAATACTTGGGTTAGGAGAGGTAAGATAATCAGGGCTAATGTCTGGTAAAAATCTGCAGTGTAGCCATCACTACCTGAAGATTTCCCCTTTTTCAAGCCTTGAATGGCTGCAGCTACTTCTTCATGGAAATGGGGAGATCCAGGAGCTGTGCTTGCTGCCTCTGCAATTGGGGCAGGTGTAAAGTATTCAAAAATGGTTGGGTATCTCCAGTTGGTTCTTTATGTGTGGAGGAATAAAGATATTTATAGAAAGAGGACATGATACTATTAATGTCCTCAGGAGACGTACCCAATACCCCTTGCTTGTTCTTCAGTCCTGGGATATATCTACTGGCCTACTGTTTATGAAGCTGATATGCAAGTACTTTACTTCCTTTAGTACACCTTCCCAAAAGGTATGTCTTAGGTGAAGGATGGCTACTTCAGCCTTTCTGTGAAGAAGTAGGTTAATTTCAAAAGAGAGAGCTAGAATGGTTCTGCCTGTAGAGGAGTAAATGGATGGAGAGGGCATGGAGTTAAAGATGTCTTTGGCTGTTGCTAGTTTCTGTTCCAGGGCAACCAACTGGTGTTCCCTTTCTCTACGTTTAGCCGCTGCAAACCCCATGATATTACCCTGCATCGTGGCCTTAAAAGCTTCCCATGTGGCACCAGCTGAGGTGTCTGATATAGAATTTTCAGCTAAAAAAATAGGCTTTAATCCTAGTCCAGGGGATAAAGTTAGGGTCTCTCATTAGGAGAGGGTCTAATCTCCATTGTCTGGGGGGGCCACAGGGTCCCACTGTATAAGGAGCTGAACCGAGCCATGATCAGAAATAGTTCAGGGAAGAATTGAGACATCAAGGGTTTTAGATGTTAAGGTGGATAAGCCCAGCCAGAAATCCAGCCTACTGTATGAGGCATTAGCTTCCGAATGGAATGTGTAATCTCTCGTTCTGGGGTGGAAGAGTCTCCAAAAATCTGTGAGCCCCTGATCTGAAATAATTTGATGAAGGGCCTTCCCACTTCTTATGTGTGCCTCTTTACCTCTGTCGTTTCAATCTAGGGGAGGTACCAGTGACAAGCTGAAGTCCCTGCCTATGAGCAAGAGGAATCTGGAGGGTTAAATTCCAGAATCACCTCTGCAAGGTTATGAAAAAATTGAGGAATGTCCTCATTGGGGGCATAAAGATTGCACAACATGAGTGGACCCGTGGATGTGTTGTATGTGGCTATTACCCATCTGCCATCCTGGTCTGAAAGTGTCTGGACTAATGTTCAGGTGAGAGACTTATGTAAGAGAATAAGGATACCACGCTTCCTAGTCGGGGCATTAGAGTGAACCTGCTGGCCCACCCAATCCTTATTCATATGAGTATGATCTTCTCCTGACAGGTTGGTCTCCTATAGGAAGGCCACTTTAGAATGTAGGTGTTTCAAATGGGCCAGGACTTTCTTGCGTTTGACTGAGGAGTTCAGTCCTCTGACATTCCAGGTGTGAATTGCAATGTCCATCATTTTGCTCTAGTGGTAGCTCAGGGGGACTAGGAAAAGCCCAATAAGGGGGACAGTAAAAGACAGGGGTATACTCTGGGTGGGTTAGGGATTGCTATACTCCAACTGGGGGACTGGATTAAAAATATCAGTAGACAATGCTTGCGAATGAGTCCTGTGTCTACCTACTACCTAACAGTCTAACTACTTAACTTATCCAACAAAACAGCAGTGAACAGTGCGATGAGACTAAGCCATCTGGGGCCCCAGTCAATGGTATGCCCGATCGCTCTTGAGGGCATGGAAGAAATAAGCCCCAATAAGGAGGAAAACTCCCCTGCACTATGACCCTTGTACTGAAAGTATCTGGTACAATATTTTCAGTATTTTCAGGTAGGAACCACTTTGCAGACCATTGCCCAGAGCCTTATCAGGGTAAACAGAGTTATGAGTGTACCCCCCATACTAGGAATTGAGGAGTACATTGGGTGATCCTTAATTTTAGTATCTGGCTTACTAGCTGGCAAAAAGCCCTGGGAACATGTCTGAAGTGCTGGATCCATATTCCTAAGGGTTTAATGGTCTCCCTACGGGAGTTCTGCTGGTGATAGGGGAGTGCAGGTTATGAGCTATTTTAATCATATGCACGTAACATCCTTGCAAAGCCCTCCCAGCCTCACATCACAGTGGGGTGAGAAAAGGGGGGGGGGATCACTGCAAACAGTCCAAGATGAGTTTAAGTAACAGTAAACATCTAAGCCAAACATTTTAGGCAAACAATCTTTAATACAGCTATGATCTAACAACTTGTAACTATCAATAAAGTACCTTGCTTGTAGTATATATCTGCAAGTGGAGGTGCCTGGGATTAGGAATAAAACCCAGTCTATGTCTGTGTGTCTATAGTACAGGATGTTGTTAGAGGTGAGGGCGCATTAAGAATATTTTACAAATGGGTCTCAGCCCGAGACATCATGCAGCGTTATCTGCAGTTGTCTCCTGTCCCTCCTCCCCCATTTCTCCCCTAACCCCCATCAGTCAGTGTCTGCCTGATCATCAAATAAAATGTCGAGGTTGGTCATTCCTAACACTCATCTTGGGTGCGAGTGCTCATCTTGGGTGCGAGTGCTTCATTTCAGCAGGGCAATTTTCTGTATTACCCCTATACTCTTATGGCCTGAGAGGCTATGTACAAGCTGGGGTCGTGAGGTGCAGTATGTGCTATTGCACCCATTTTATTGAGGCCACATAGACCATTCTCCACAATACATCTCAATAGGCTGGTGAGAGGAAAAAGAAACGGGGGGGGGATTCTGTTGGCCTGATGAAACTGGGCAGAAATATGGCCGGGTGGCACCTTTTCACTCATATATGAGTGGATTAACAACACAACTTATAACTTTATATTACAGTACAACCCATTTGTTATATACCACCGGGTAGGCGTCTGGGAGCAAGGTCTGATTCAGCCAGCTTATTTTGTAATAAAAGGGGAAGTTTCATTATGCCAAGGAGAAGCTCAGCATTGATGTTTTGCTGGGTAAACAGGAGCTGTGTATTCTGGGCTGTATAAACCCTGATTAGCTCCCATTATCCCAGACACTTTTATTTCTTAATTCCCAGAGATACCTGCCCCTTGGTACTTCTCTGATTATCAATCCATATACAGAGTTCTGGGTGTTCATCTTGGGTGTGATTGCTGCTGTTCAGCTGGCCTATTTTCTGTGGTATGGCCTGGTGGTGAGCCGGGAGCCAGGGATCACATTTCTGGGTCCTGTAAAGGCAGAGCAGCATCTGCAGTATAGGCCCATGAGGTGGGGTCATCCTTGGGGTTGCTTCTTTCAGGGTCTGTGCAGCAGGTATCCATCTCCTTGTGATGATCAGTGTCTGATAAGTCTTTCCATATGGAAAAACGGTTATGTGCAAAGTACAGGTTGACATATTCTGGTTCGGCCACCTCTGCTGTGATGGGATTCGGAGTCTGCTATTCTGAGGAGTGCTTCCTATCCTGTGGATGATTACACTTGGAGTGAGGAGATTTTGGTGGCCTCTTCCTAATTTTAGAAATGTGGGGTTCTAGACCTGCGTGGAGGGTTGTGGGGCGTTTCGCCCCTGTGGTTTTGGGGGTAGGGTCTCCTTTTGTCAGAGATCATTGGGTCCTTCCTTCATTTGGGTTGAGAGATGAGGAATCCAGACCTACCAGCCACATATCTGTAATAAAGGCCATGGCAGTGTCTGGTGAGGCAAATTGATGTGCAGTGCCATTGATCGAGATTTGTTGGTTGGCAGGGTAGCGCAAGGTAAAAGGGACTTGTAAAGCATGGAGCTTGTGATGCACTTTGGAGAAAGCTTTCCGCTTACCAGCTAATTCTTTAGAATAATCCTGGAAGATCATGATCATGTGATCCCTCCATCGGAGTTGCCCCAGTTCCCTGGCCCTAGCCTGAATAGCTTCTTTCTCGGCGAAGTTCAGAATACGTGCTATAAATGGTCGAGGTCTGTTGCCCTGCGTGGGTCTGGGCTGCAATGAATGATGTGTCCATTCAATTGTGATTTTCATGCCCCTAGGAAGTTGAAGAATCTCTGGCAGCATTTGTTGTAGAAAGGATAACACTTTCCCCCCTCACACTCCTCTGGCAAGCCCAGGAGTTGCAAGTTGTTATGATGACTCCTGTTTTCCAGGTCCTCTAGTTTATCTTGCAAGAGACAGATTTGGGCTGCCTGCTCTCACATAATGGCACAGTGCTCTTGGAGTATGTCGTCGTGGTTAGATGTTTTCTGTTCCGCCTGATCCACCCTCGCATCTAGTTGCTGCATGGAGACTGCGATAGTGTTCACCACTAATGTTAGGGCATCAATACTGGTTATAATAGAGGTGAACATGTCTTTAACTGAGGTTTTATCCCTCCCTGGTGTCGAGTGCACAATGCAGCCTGGCTGTATGGGTCGCTTCAGATCAGACTGTCTGCTATTGGATTAATCCTGTGTTGGATCCTTTCTGCGTTCAGCCTGCAGTTAGCGGGTGCCTTCAGACCACCTTTAGACTAAATTTTCCCCATTGGGATTCACAACTAACTGTATTTAGTTGGGTTCTGGGCTCTCAGGCATATGGAGCTGTAAGATCAAGTCACGATCTTGGTTGCTGGTTGGCCACGCCCCCCTTGTTTTTATTTTTGAGTTATGTTTATCCTGTTCCAAAACTTTTGGAAACAGCCTTATTTTATTGTTTCTTTTCCAGCCTTTGGGGTAGTCTCCTGAATCTGATCAAACAAATGTTACCTACCTCACCCTAAAGGAGGGAGGTCTTAGTATGGTACAGCCAATAATTTTTTTTTCTGGACTATTTTTATGAATGTGAATATCTATCCTCTTCTTCTGCCTGGGAGCAAAGTTTGGAAAAGTTGGATACTTCTGCAGTGGGAGGAGATTATAGGCCAGTGGCATAGAAATCAATTCACACATAAAAATAAGAGGGTGTTCAAACTGAATGATTATTGGACTTATGGGTTTGATTATATTGTGAAGTGGGGGATTTCAGTCAATCAGATTTGCACTCTCCCTCGGAAATGTTTGTACTTTTATGTGCTGGGAAATTATTTCATGGCTAGTCCCTTTGACTTGTTGACAAAAGGGGAGATGGAGTGTTTTGGTCTTTTGTCAACTGACCCCTGGATCCTGGCCAAGATGAGAGATGTTGTATGGCTTGGTGTATATGGTAAAATTAACATTAAGGGGAATCAGAAGCATAAAGAGGTCGGTGAACGATACTGCCCTAGGGAGTCCTGCATCATGGTAGAGGACAATATGGACCATTTGAATTTTGACTGTCCATTTGTTAAACAGTTTTGGGCTGAGGCAGAAAGTCACTGTCACTTTAGTCTAGGGTTGTCCTCTCCCCCACTTTATAGAGGCTTTGTGGCCTTCAGATGGCAGTTTTTTCTAATAGCACAGTCAGACTGATTATGGCAACCTTTTTATATTGGATCTGGCAAGCTCGTTGTCATTTAGTGCTTCAGAAACAAGTTATGTCTGAGGTTGAACTCTTTCAGATTCTTGAGTCAGATTTGATGAAAATTAAAGAGGCTGAAAGGTTGGACATTACTCTCTCTATGTGACACAGTTATTGGGGTGCCATAATATGGTTTTAAGGGTGAGGGAAGGGAGTATGTTTTTCGTAAATTATTTACAACTGTGGCTAAAGTATGCATTTATGGTTTTTTGTGTTATTTCCTTCCAGTTTTTCCATATTTTTACTTCAGTTTTATGGTATGATGCAATACTGTTTTGAGTTTTGGGTTGTTTTCTTCCCCTTTATGTTTTTTGTATGGAAAACTATTGATTTGCT
This sequence comes from Neoceratodus forsteri, assembly GCA_016271365.2. NCBI lineage: Eukaryota > Metazoa > Chordata > Ceratodontiformes > Ceratodontidae > Neoceratodus > Neoceratodus forsteri. The sequence continues at coordinate 63,362,507 of CM057459.1, forward strand.
TATACGTTTTTCTATGATATGGGAAAAAAATCCCCATCTTTTTGTGTGTGTGTGTGTGTATGTGTGTGTGCGGGTGGGGACTATTCTTCAATATTTATTTGACCAGGTTTGGGACCAGAAATCTGGTATTTTATTTTGGAAGTATGATGTAATACTTAATTTTTTTATGTTTATTTATGATGATTGGTGTGTGCACACATTTTTATGTGTATATTATGCTTTCAAGTTCTAATAAAAAAATATTCCCCTACTGTTTTTGACAAGAGGAATTATACTTGGCTATTAAATTGTCATAAGTTAATATATACCAAAAATAATCATCCACTACTTAAGTATATTAAGTTGCAGACCCTGGATAGTTATAAATTATGTACAAGAAATTCTGAAAATAGGGTACCATTGCTCAAATATTGTAGTAATGTAGGAGAAATGAAGTTACAAAATAGACTTGCTTTATCATGGAATAATTTACCCAAGCACTTGTAGAATATAGCTAGCTTTGCTAGTTTTAACAGTAAATTATTTGAATACTTGTAGAAGGGATGTGTGTGTGCATGTTATGGATAATGTTATATATGTTATTATTTTGTGAAGTATTTGTATTTTGAGTATTTTGATGTTATTTATGTATCATCTATACAGGACTTGATTGTAAACAGTGTTTGTTGCACTAATCAAATATACCTGTATAAAAATAAAGTTTTAATCAATCAATCAATCAATCAATCAATCAAGTGCCATGGTAACTTTAACATCCACCTGAACTACCACCAGAACAGGCAAATGGGACCTTGGTTTAACATCTCATCCAAAAGATGGCACCTTAGGAGTGCAGCACCCTCCTCATGCTGCACTACAGTGTCAATATTGGGAATTAACCCAAGTTCCCAGTGTTGGGCTAGAACCCACAGCTTTCTGATCTCCTGGCCTCAGAGGTGAGTGTGCTACCTGCTGAGCCACTGACACTGCAAAGGCACTACATGCCACAAGAAGGCCAGCGTTAATTCAAGGGGGGCATAGAAAGACTGCATTTTTAAAAATGTGTGACCTTCCTTTGACCTAAAGGCCAGCTTGTCTGCCAAGAAACTGACAAGTACTTGTCAAAAAGCTTATGGATAGCTGATCAAAGGGTATTTCCCACAGTTAACTAACCAAGGAAAACATAGGTAAATAAAAAGTTCAGGAGATAGCTCTCTTTCACTTCAAAAGCAGGATGCTGTGATCCAAGGAAACTGTCATGGTATTGCCTTTGATGAGATGAAAGAAAAACAAGAACATCCTTCCTAGCAGACCTGTGTGAGATCCTAATTACAGGTGTTATAAATGTAAGGCTGTGTGACATCAGCAGGCAGCTAGAAAATTGTGTTGTGATTTTGGAAACAGCAGAACAGTGACATCTCCTGGCCAAACAGGGTAGTTGCTCTGGGCAAATAGAACAGTTAAACGGTATTTAAAGCTCCAGCTCAGGGCATTTGCACACACTTTTCATTTGCACTCTGTCTGACACACAAGGAACTAAACTGCTGCCAAGACCAAAGAAACTGAACTTTCATTTATTGTTCTGGACTTTAGGTTTCTATGAATTTCAGGTTGACTTCAGCTATCAGTCATACTGCATTTTCATGTATATGTTCCCAATTTTCTTCTCTATTCTGTGACCAAATTAGTGTTTTTGTGTAGTTGTAACTGTATGATTATTTAAGTATTACAGTAAAAACATTTGCTTTTCTAAATTAAATCTGCTTGAGTGAGATTTCTGTAATTGTGTGTGAATTGGGGGACAGTATTAATTATCTGTGGCAAACTGTTATTAATAAGGGGTTGTCACCATCAGCATACAAATCAAGAAAGGGGTCTGTAAGGGATCTGGAAGGATAAGAATACCAGAGTCTATGGGGGGGTTTCAACCAGGCTGTTGCATGTAGGGAGAAGTCCAAATCAGGTTTTACACTGCTACCCCCAAAGAAAGTGTGATGCCTGGGTCTGCCCCCTTTGTGTAATAGCCAAGGAGGGATTCATATCTGTCTACAAGACATGTGACTGGTATTGTGCCCTTATCTAGAGTTTAGAGGGAACCCCTAGGTCCTTGTGGCTGAGGTGCAGTTGTGACCTCAGCGAGCAGTCTAAAAAGACACAATAAGGATAGCCCTGTTCTCCCCATCACAGATTGCACTTAGGGGTGGGCACTGTGAGCTCAGTGGACCTGATCCCCAGAAGTGGGTTCATGACAGATCTGGTGTGCAGCAGTGGGATCCGAGGGATTTGTTTGCATAGTGTTGCAATTCAAGAGGTATTGGTGGCACAGGCATAACAGTTGGATTCGAACCCAGTGTATCAAATTGATAAACTAAAAACAGTCCACACACAATCAAGGCAGAGATAAAAAAACAATAATTTTGTTACAGTATAAAGTTCCCTACCTGTTTTCTTTTTTTTCAGTGTAAGCTAGTGTAGTAATAGTTAGGGAAGAAGATGGCTTCCAACTATAACGAATGCACTGCAGACCACCCAAGGCAGTTGTGTCAGGAAAGAGGGGTCCAGTGAAAGGGGCAAACCAAAAAGCACTTCTATTAGGCTCTCCTGGCAGCTGATGAGCTAGTGGCTGCCCAGATCCTCAAGTAATGGCCAGTGACTGAAAAGGACCAAAGCCTGGGTGTAGGGATACCAGGGTTCATCACAGAGTCTAGGCCCAGGGTGGTGATCAGTATGACCAGAAGGAACCCAGAGTCACAGCAGCATGGGAAGGTCATTACAAGGCTGGATCCAGAAGAGATCAGTCTGCAGCTGGAGTTGAGGAAAATGGAGCTGTCGTTCAAGTAGAGTAAGTTTAAGATGGAGTTGCAGGAAAAGCAGAGGCAGAGGAAAGAGAAAAGCAGTGACAGCAAGAGGCTAAGGAAAGAGAATGACAGCTTCAGAGAGATATCAAGGAAATAGAAAAAGAGCAGCAGAGGGAGTTTGAACTGGTAAAGTTACGACTCCAATGACCAATGCCAGAGGAGGTAAGTAGCAGGAATGAAGCTGAAACTCCAGGCCTAGGGTATAAGTTAAATTCAAAATGAATAGCTGTAGAATAAAGAAACAAACCCTCTGCTCACCCAAATCCCCACAAAAAGCAACAGAATACTGTTGTAAGAGTTAAAGCAGCAGATTTAATCACATTACTTATTGGCAGTTTAAATTAAGAGCTGGAACTTTTTCCAGGGTTAAATGGGCATTTCCAATTGGCTCCATATTTAAAGAAGAGACTATGAAACAGCCTGATTTGCCATGCCTTTTTGATTGAATGTCATTGGGACCCTTATATTGCATATATTGCAGTATAGCAATGCATTACATGTTTTTATATATGTTTTATAAATTTGCTCCACTTGAGACAGCATTGTGATGTAATATAACTAAAAGTTTCTTGGCTGTTTCTTGCTATTATATGAAATATCTAACATTGGTAACCTATGGGAGCTTCCTTTTTGTAATATTATTAGAGCCCCTTTTGAAGATATTTACTCCATAGGCTTGTAATGGGCTTCATTTGTTTCAATTGTTAAAATAATTGTTTAGATAATTGATATGTGGGCAGCACCAGTGTGATTTTAAATGTCATTATGCTATGCATGTGTGTTTTTTATGTGATGTCACAGGTGTTTCATGCTTTTTTATTGCTTCCAATTAGCTGGGTAATTGTAGTTGTAATACTATATAAGGCATGGTTTGTGTATGCTTACACTATCTTGATAAAGTCTCAAGTGCAACGCGAAACGTAGATCTGTGTGCAAGGGGTGCTATTATATGTAATTAAATCTGGTGTTTGAACATTTATAGCAGTGTTCTGTTGCTTTTTGTAGGGATTTGGGTGAGCTGAGGGTTCATTTCTTTATCCTACACTTTTGTGGCTTTTTGTATCTTGGCTCCCATTTGACATGATTTTTGAGCTGTGTTTTCTTGTGTATACATGAAAATGAATAGCTGAATTTAAAGAGGGGGAGGATATGGATTCATTTTTAAATTTGCTTGAAGAGGTCTGTGTTTAGGCACAAATACCCAGTGAGTCCTGGAGCTTCCAGCTATCCCCGCTACTTACTGAGAAAGGGTGTAAGATGCTAGGACAAATTGACAATCAGGACAGTAGCGATTATTAGAAAGCTAAAACAACATTACTTAAAAAGCATGAACTAACTCCTGAAGCATACAGGGTTAAGTTCCGTAAGCTCTGGATAAGCCCTGACATGAGCTATAAGGAACTCACCACAAAGCAACGTCAGTTTTTAAAACGTTGGTGGAAGGGAGTAGAAGTAAATTCTGTGTAAAAACATTGAGGCGATTATGTTGCTAGAGCAGTTGTTTTGGGCTTGCCCAGCAAAGTAAAACACCTGGTTAGAGAACTGAGACCCCAAAACAGCACATCAGGCATCTCAGTTCTCGGATCTCTATGCCAGGAGCAGGCCTGCTCTGAAAGGAAGTTATACAGGTGTGGCAGTGCAGAAAGGCAAAAAGCAAGCCTTCAGGGCAGCTAAACTCCTCACTGCTTTCACAGAAAGAGGGAAGTCCCAAGTTACAAAAAAAGGGATTTCTCAGATGAAAGAAATGATGACTGTTGGTTTTGTAAACAGCCAGAGCATCTTGCTATACAGTGTCCTAAACAGGCATTGGGTGGACAAGGTGGTGCTCGAACAGAGTTGGTGCACTGTGTATCCCTGAAAGCATGCCTATCAAAATATGAATGAGCACATACACCCAGTTACTATAAATGGAGTGCAGATCCATGGGTTAAGGTACACAGGGGCATCTCTTGCCTTAGTAAAAGGAAATTTGGTTGAGCCTAAACAGTTTATACCTAATCTGTTTGTAACAGTGCGGGGATTCACTGGGGAGGAGAAAACTCTGCCACTAGCTATTATTCTCCTGGACTGCAGTGAGACAGGAGAGAGGGTGCAAAAGGTGGCAGTGCAGACAACCTCACCCTTAATGGGATTTTGGGGAACAATCTCCAGAAGGAGGTGATGTGTGCGGTTACCCGCAGTCAGACATCAAAGGCTGATTATAGTTCCATGGACCCCCAGCCTGTGTCTCCTGAAATGGAGAGTAATGAAAGGGAGGTAGGACTTCCCCAAGTAGCAGTTCACAAAACAGTGACAGAAGGTTACTCTGAGGAGGGAGGGGTAACCAGTGGTCAGAAGGTTAGGGATGGAAGTGACCCTGAATGCCCTGGTGCTAGAGCTATGGACACCAGTTTAGGAACTTAAGGGGACATGTCCCATGCCTTGGAAAAGTGTGAAGAATTTGTAGCTGGTCAGAGGACTGATCCTAGTTTGGAGAGGCTGAGGGCTTTGGCAGAATCAGACTGGACACACGGAGATGACATGAGACATAGAGTATTTTCGGACGATGTACTGTTGTATACACAGAATGTAAGGACAGAGGGAGGAGCGATGGGCAGGCAGCTTGTCATTCCCCAGGGATACCGTAAGTGGTTGCTCAAGATCACTCACGATCTCTCCAAGTCTGGACATCTGGGAATCATGTGCACTACACAGTAATTGACCCAGAATTTCTATTGGCCCAACTTCACCCAGCAGGTGAAGGAATATTGCAGGTCTTGTCACTGGTGCCAACAAATAGGGAAGGTAGATAGTCAAACCAAAGACACCCTCATTCCCTTGTCCATTGTGAAGGAGCCATTCTAGAGGGTAGGAATGGATATTGTGGGACCTTTGAGTACCCCAAGCACCTCCTGGAAGAGGTTTATCCTAATGGTGGCAGATTATGCCACCCGATACCCAGAGGTGGTTGCCCTCTCCTCACTTAGAACAAAGTGAAGACACCTTGCTAGGGATTTTCTCTTGTGTTGGGTTTCCAAAGGAGGTTATCACTGATTGAGGGGGTATATTCATGTCAGACCTGAAGAAGTGTTTGTGGGAGAAGTGTGGGGTGGTGCAGAGATGCACGACACCATATCATCCACAAGGCAATGGACTGGTGGAAAGGTTTAATGGTACCCTAAAACTGTTGCTCCAAGTGTTTGCTGAACAGCATGAGAGGGACTGGGAGAAATACCTTCCCTATCTGTTGTTCAAATATTGGGTGCCCCAAGAATCAACAGAGTTCTCCCCCTTTAAACTCTTATATGGATGTAGAGTGCATGGGCCCCCTAAACTTGATTTGGGAAGACTGGGAAGGCATGCACACCACCCAGGGAACTCCATAGTGGAGTATGTCCTAATATTTAGGGAAAAGCTGAAGGAACTTTTGGAAGCAGTCCAGAGCAGCCTGTCAGCTGCCCAGGAGAAGTAAAAGATCTGGTACAACCGTGGAGCCAGAGTTCACTCGTACAGTCTAGGTCAGGAAGTTATGGTTCTAATCCCAGTCAGGAAGGACACACTGCAGGCCAAGTGGGCAGGACCATATAAGGTAGTCTGATGGGTAAATGACATAAATTATATTGTGAAGCTGCCTGACAGGAAACATAATCATAGGATGAACCATGTTAACATGATGAAGCCATACTTACATAGGGCTGACATGGTATTTGCAGTGTGTAGTCCTGGGTAGGGGATGAAGAGGACCCTCTACTGGAGATGTCTGAGGAAAGCAAGTGGGAGTCATTTGTAGAGGCAATCAAACTGTCACCCCAGTTGACCCCAGAACAGACCGAGGAAGTGAGGGAGATTTTAGTGGACATTGCCACTTTGTTTATGGCCAAACCAGGATGTACCCCCTTATTGACACATGACATAGATACTGGAATGCAAGCACCCATCTGACAGACAGCCTATTAAGTGTCTGATACCATCCTAAAGGACATTAAGAGGGAGGTGGAGGAAATGCTGGATTTAGGGGAAATCCAGAAATGCCACAGCCCCTGGGTCTAACCCATATTCTTTGTTCCCAAGCCAGACAACTCCACTCACTTTTGTGTGGACTGTTGTGGACTCAATGCAGTCATGAGGTCTGATGCCCACCCAATGCCATGGACAGACAAACTACTAGACAAGTTGGGAGGGCTGACACACCTTACCACCATTAACTTGACAAAAGTGTACTGGCAGGTGGAGTTAACTGCCAGAGCTAGGGAAAGGTCAGCCTTCATCACTCCAAAAGAATTATTCAATTTCAGGGTATTGCCTTTTGGAAGGAAGAACTCCCCTACCACCTTCCAAAGGTTGGTCAACCGGGTGTTACATGGTACTGAAGAGCACACAATGGCATATCTGGATGATATTGCCATCTTCAGTACCAGTTGGAAGGAACACCTGTCCCACCTGCAGGAAGTGTTGGGCAGGATACAGAGGGCAGGGCCCACTCTCAAGGTTGAAAAGTGCCAGGTGGCCATGGCAGAGGTGGCATACCTAGTACATGTATTGAGGCAAGGGCAGCTTCATCCCAATCAAGCAAAGATTGAGACCTGAAACCCAGAACCAGGTTAGGAGTTTTCTAGGGACCGCTGGGTACTATCAAAAGTTTGTACCTAATCACAGTACCCTGGCAGCTCCCCTATCTGGCCTGCTAAAGAAAAGAATGCCCAAAAAGATAATGTGGGAGCCAGTCTGTGAATGAGCCTTCAGACAGCTAAAGGAGGCAATATGCAGTGCCCCTGTTTTGGCCACTCCAGATTACAGTAAACCATTTGTAGTCCAGACAGATGCCTCAGATGTGGGGATTGGAGCAGTCCTCAGGCAGACCTCTAATCAGGGAAAAGATCACCCAATAGAGCACCTTAGCAGAAAGTTATTTCCCTGGGAGCAGGCATATTCCACAGTAGAAAATGAATGCCTTGCACTGGTATGGGCCCAGAAGAAATTAGAGCCGTACCTCTATGGGAGGCACTTTGAGGTACAGACTGATGCTAATCCCCTGGTGTGGCTAACTCAGATGGGTAAAACAAATGCTCATCTCTTAAGGGGAGTATCTTCCTACAGGCCTACATTATGACCATTACCCACAGGGCAAGATCGACCAATGCCAACACAGATGGGCTATCTCACCATTTAGAATGGTAACTGAATTTGTGAAAACCTTATCATGCATTTGGGGACATGTTCCCACAAATTCAGTCTAGGAGGCAGGGATGTTGCAAGCTACCCAACTGCCAATTCTTATTTGTAGATATAATTCTCTTGGATATATATATTTTTTGATGTAATTCTGTGTATATTTACATGACACAAGAAGGTCAGTGTTAATTCAATGGGACATAGAGAGATTGGATTTTTAAAAAAGTGTGGCCTTCCTTTGACTTGAAGACCAGCCTGCTTCCAGGAAACTGACAAGTACTTGTCAAAAAGCTTGTGGATAGCTGATCAAAAGGTATTTCCCATAGTTAACTAACCAAGGGAAGCAGAGGTAAATAAAATGTTCAGGAGATAATCCTCTTTCACTTCAAAAGCAGGATGCTGTGATCCAAGGAAACTGTCATGGCATTGTCTTTGATGAGATGAAAGAAAAAACAGAAACATCCTTCCCAGCAGACCTGTGTGAAATCCTAATTACAGTTGTTATAAATGTAAGGCTGTGTGACATCACCAGGCAGCTAGAAAATTGTGTTGGGATTCTGGAAACAGCGGAACTGACACATCTCCTGGCTAAATGGAGTAGTTGCTCTGGGGGAAATAGAACAGTTTTTATGGCTGTGGTCGGAGCCTGCAGCCATCCTGCTTTCACTTGAAAAAAGGTGTTTCCGTGGAACACATTTTTTAGGAGTTTTCAGTGTATCCTTCCATTCTGAAAATCTCCATGGCAGTTAAAGAAATACTCCCTTCTTTCTGTTTAATTAGAATGATGGATACAGACCTCCAAGCTGCTTTTCTCAGAGAGCAAATGCGCACACCTTCCAAACAAATCCAAATATCTTTGAAACTATTCAAGGTGCACAAAAACAACCAGCATGAAAGTTGTTCAGGGCAAAAAGACCTTTCTCATGAGGGTAGTCACTAACCTGAATTCTTTATATTTTGTAAAATCTCCTTCTACACAACTTCATTTTTTTGTTCTGAGTGAACACAGCAGGAGTCATGCCAAACAAATGTAAATATCGTGAAAAGTATACAAGTTACCAATATACAACTACATGAAAGTTGTTCAAGACAAACTGACCTTTGAAATGAGGGTAGTCACTAATCTGAAGCCATTAGATTTTTTTAAATATTGTCATCCAAAAGGTGACAATTGTGATGAAAATTGAAAATTCAGGAAATTAGATGGCCATAGTTTAAAATATATATTTAGTGCAGCTTAATGAATAGGCTCATTTGAATGGTCTTGTTGTCCTGAACAACTTTCTTACAGGTTTCGTATCTATAAGTTATATACTTTTGGAGATATATACATTTGTTTAGCATAACTCCTATACTTTAAAACAGCCTCAGCTCTGCAAATTTCTTCACCAAGACTGGATTAGTTCCAGGGAAAGGAAGCTATTCCAAGGTCAAATGTCACTGACTTGAAAGTTCGCTCCCTGACACAAGCTATAAATCAACTAAAGTTTCATTTTAAAATCCTCTGTGTGTGTCTGTGCTAGCATTAGTAAATGACAATGATTAAAAACACAAGGAAAAAATAAGCTTAAAAAGCAGCTGACACCTTCAACAGAACGTTAACAAAACATAATACTTAGATAATGTTTAGCTTGTATTACACATTAGTTCTTTATTTGTCCTCCCCATTATTTATTGCTGAGGTCATTCCCGTGAAAACAGACTTTTTGCTCCTGAAGAGTTCATCTATTTCTGTTCCTGTCTCCCTACCTGAGGTCATAATGCACTGCTTGTGACATCACAGTTACCCTCATGGCAACAGATTGTGATGTCACAACAGAGCATTATGACTTGAAGTAGGGAGTAAGCTATAGAGGCAGATTAACTTTAAAATAACTACAAAGGATAAAATCATGTATTCATGCACATTTTCTCAGTAATAAATAATGGAGAGGAGAAATCTAGAATATATATGGAATATAAGCAGAATGTTACCTAATTATTATGTTTTTCAAAGTGTTCTTTGCGACGTCAGTAGCTCTTTCAGCAATACATAGTAAATAATGTTAAAAGCCTTATAAATATAAAAATATGCATGTGCTAAGTAAAAAAATAGGTTAGAAGACAACCTGTCCTACTGTAAGTTAAGCATTCACCAGCTGTTTCACACAGTGGTGTTAATCAGATTTTACACAGTATACTGCTCATATACATTTTTCTTAAACTCTGTGTACAGTAAGTCCACATTACGCATGAATAGTCAGACTTATACTATCTTAAACATGATATATCTGCAATTCTGTAACAAGTGACTAGTGTATGCATACATTCAAAACCCAAACCTAACACAGGCAACCTTGAAATTGAGATACAGTTATCCTAATATGTCCATGTATTAACATGTGTCCATATGTACCTAATCTGCTGTTGTATTAAATAACAGTTCTATAAATTTGAAACAAAAACAAAACACAACTGACAACATCAGCTGTTATTCAAGCACAGTTAAAATAGGGATCCTTTAGTGGTTTGAATACAATTTATAAAAATAGAGACATTTCAAACAGCTGCACATAAGTAATCAATTCCTGTCCCCTTTAACTCAAGGGGTCATTTCTAAAATGTGCAGAAGAGCATGGGGACCACTTTTTTCAGAGCATGCCACTACTGGCAGCAACCACTTCAAGACTGTTACTATCTTTTCCTAATACAATCAGGGGAAAACCAGAAGTAGTCTACCAGCACTGCGATCAATATGGTTAAGGCACATTTGCCAGAAATTACTGCTTAGAAAAGAATGAGAAAGTGACTGTGATGATGAGTAAGTCCCAGACCAGATATCTAGTTTATTAATAGTCTCCTCCTGAGTTTGATTTTTCAGTTGTGTGGGCCAAGCTCCACAGATGTTATGCCATCATCAGATTTGTAAATGAGCACTGTGGAAGCACGTAACCAGATTGCTGTCTGATGTTCTGCACAAGTGCTCCAACATAATTTACAGTGATTCTGGTTATGCAGCCTTTCCTTTCTGCAGGCCACACAAACATACCCACTTCCTGCCACACTACTGTTCCTTTTCGTGAGTGCAGATGTGATGGCCGCTGTGTGCAACATGGTGGTGCAGACTTAAACTGTACATGAATGAGTATTGTGCATATGTAAGTAACCCCCACACCACCTTTGGCTAGCTGGCACCTCCTGAAAAGAACTACTGACAGCTACATGGCATACAGTAAAAACATTTTTGGCAGAGCTACATTCATGGTACCACCCCTAGCATTGAAGTGTATATCAGGCTCATTATCTTGAGGATGGGTGATGGGGGTACATACTAAAATGGATCTTGTTATTTACAACCAGGTCCAGGGGAGAGGATGCTAGGCATATGCTAGACCTAACTGCTGAAGAGCCTCAATAACATTCACACTAGAAGCAATAAGTGGAATGCCCAAAGCAGTAACTGGGATTTTGCAGTATGGCTTTATTTATAGATGTTACTTAACGCAAGACTGGTCCCAAATGTTTAACATTGCAATACAGGAATACTCTCTTTTGCAGGACACTTTGCTAGGCAATAATGTTTTCCACAAAAAGCATCTCTATCTCTCTTCCAAAGTGCATATCTGTGGGATTTGCCACACACTTTAAACATTTTCCACGCATTTCCATTTCCAAAGTGTATATCTGTGGGATGTGCCACACACTTTAAAATCCTTCTGGTGCATGGTCATTGCCCAGGGAACTCTGGTGCCCATCCATGAACAACTTAGCCCTGTCTGAAACTCCAGATTGTGTTCCTCACCTTTTGCCCCAAATAACATCTGCCATTCCTTCAGGGTTACACCAACTGAGTCTCCAATCTCCAATGAATTGCTAAAGACTCCCAACCTTAACTTTAAATGCAGCACAATTGTGTTGAAAGGGGTCCTGACTGGTGTGATCTAGCCTTATATAGGGCACACACACCTCAGACAACTCCCTCAGAGAATAGTTTCAAATTATGTACTCACAAATTAGTTGTTCCTTCCTCCCAGTTATGGAAAGAACAAAAGGCACCTTTCTTTCTCTGGTAGCTGTCAGATTCTATTCATTGTACTTCCTTAAGGCAGCTGTGAACTTCAGGAACTTCAGGGGATTGCTCCTTGGATCCACAAGAACGGCATTCCTTCTCACTCCCTCTAAAGAGGGAGGCAGTATAGCGCAGTGGTTTAAGGCTTTGAGCTGCAAATCTTGAGACCTGGGTTTGAATTCTACAGCTCCCACTTGCATACTGTGTGACCCTGAGCAAGTCACTTAAGTTCCCTGTGCTCCCAGGTTGCACCTGTAAACAAGCTTTCAGCTTAGTGTGTCTCACCTGGTTAAATAATTGGAAAAAAAAGTGAAACTACAGAGTCCTGCAGGCAAACTAAAGATTTAACCAAACTAGGGTGAGAAATACCATGGCTCCCTTTGACAGAGCCTCAATGGCAGACTTGCTGCCAGTGTAACTGCCACATTTGAACTTACTGATGAACATTCTAAGCTCTCCAAAAGCATCTGACTCTAAAATGGTTACTCTGCTGTGAGAGCTCTAAATGACATAATCAACCTTCTCTCAGGCTAGCTGAGTAAACAATCATGTCATTATGTAAAAAGCTCCTAATGACCTCCCCACCATCTTTTCCTACCTGCTTAAGACTAGTACTAATAGGATTCTAGTAACCCGAGAGGACTGGATTGGTACACATAGTTATGTCAGCACCACCATGTTGCACAAGGCTGACTCCAGTGCAAACTGCACATGTGCGAGTATCACACATGCACAGTACTGTAATTGATGCAGTATTATGGCTAACTCCTGGGCAGCGAGAGTACAGCATATTCTGTTCACTGCTCTTGCCACTCCTAAAAGCTCTCCACAGCCGTGCTGACTCTGACCAGCATTTGTTTAGAATTGGGATAACTGATGACACTGCAAGTTACAGAAGGTACTTAAAGCCCCAGCTCAAGGCATTTGCACAAACTTTTCATTTGGACTTCGCCTCACACACAAGGAACAAAACTGCTGCCAAGACCAAAGAAACTGAACTTTCATTTATTGTTCTGCACTTTAAGTTTCTATGAATTTCAGCTAGACTTCAGCTATCAGTCATAGTGCATTTTCATGGTATATTTTCCCTTTTTTTCTGTATTCTGTGACCAAATTAGTGTTTTTGTAGTTGTAACTGTATGATTATTATTTAAGTATTTTAGTGAAAACATTTGTTTTTCTAAAGAACATCTGCCTGAGTGAGATTTCTATAATTGTGTGTGAAGTGGGGTACAGTATTAATAATCTGTGACAAACTGGTATTGCTAAGGGGTTGTCACCATCAGTAACCAAATCAAGAAAGGGGTCTGTAAGGGATCTGGAAGGATAGGGAGACTATCAGCATCTGCAAGGATTTTGAACCAGGCTGTTGCATGTCCTGTAGGGAGAAGGCCAAATCAGGTTTTACACTGCTACCCCCAAAGACAGTGTGACGCCTAGGTATTCCCCTTTTGTGTAATAGCCAAGGAGAGGTTCATATTTGGCTACAAGACTTGAGGCTGGTATTGTGCCCTTATCCAGAGTTTAGAAGGATGCTTTGGGTCCTCATGGCAGAGGTGCAGTCATGAGCTCAGTGAGCAGTCTAAAAAGACACAAGGAGGGTAGCCCTGTCCCCCCATCACAAATTGAACTTAGGGGTGGGCACTGTGAGCTCAGTGGACCTGACCCTCAAGAGTGGGTTAGTGACACTGGCTACTGAAGGTAGTTCATTTCTTGTGAAAACAAATGATTTGTGATCAGAAAGGGTTTGAAATCATTGGAAATAATAACAGAATTGTGTATTGTAATTTGTGTTAGCTAATTCACAACACTTAACTGTAGTTTCAGGAAGGGAGTTCAGTGAAATACTGCTGCTACCAAGGAAAGGAGAGTGCAGCGTGATCCTTTGGGCAGTTCCAGCCCCTGCAGCAGGAGCAGTGTAGAGTGAATTTGGTGGGGTAGTTGAAGAATATGTTTGACAAACAGTTTTGTAACTAACAGCTAGTAGTGCAGAACACAGAAGCCTTTTTTGTAGTAGTAGTAGTAATACTAGTAGTAGTTGTCATAGAGTTTATTGCTATTTGGCACCCTTCCCCACAGGCTCAGGGTGCCATTAGAATAAGAACAATCACAGCAAATACATAAAACAGATATAAAATAAAACACAAAATCCCACAAACAAAGCAGTTCTAACAGTAGCAGCATATTATCTTATAAATAAATAGCAATATTATATATATATATATATATATATATATATATATATATATATATGCAGTATTAAATGTATGCGTATGGAACACAGCTGGGATGAAAGTATAACAAGCATACAGTTATCCCCCAAATGCCTGCTGAAAGAGAAAAGTCTTTCAAGCCCCTTTTAAAGGCCTCCACTGAGATTACCTCCCTCATGGCCCTTAGGAGAGAGTGCCAAAAGGACTGGGCCTGCCACCTGAAATGCCTGGTCCCCTGAAGTTTCCAGTCTTGCCCTGGGCATCACAAGGAGGATGTCCTCAGTGTGGTGGGGAAGGTGTGAAGATACTTAAGGATACAGGAGCTCACACAGGTAACCCTAACCTGATGGGCCTTGCAAGTCAGAAATTTGACTTTAATGGAGATATGCCACTTCACCTTCAGCCAGTAGAGTTCACACAGTGTTGAGGAGACATAATGTGATCACAAATGGATGGTCAAGCAACCTAGCAGTTGCATTCTGCATCAGCTACAGGCATGAAGCATACCTCCTTTGACCCTGAGAAATAAAGCATTGGAGTATTCGAGTCTGGAAGTCACAAATGCATATGCCAACATAAGCAGGTCTCCAGGGGGATTTATCCAGCTGTTGTTCTTCTTTTTTGTGAAATATTGTTATTGACGAAAAGTAACCAGAAACATACAAACCAATATACATACTGGTAACATAAGCAATGTTACACATAAACTGGAAAAGGAGTTGACATATCAGCAATTGGCAGCTATGCAACAACCCATCAAAGGAAAAAAGTGAGGGGCACAACACACAGCAGTGCTGTTAACTGACCTCCTGAAGAAGGAAAAACATCCCATTCAGCTGATTTCCTATAAGGAGGCAAACATCCAGTATTAAGGTGGCCCTGGACAGGGGGAGACCCACAAAGTGATGAGTGGGGTCCTGGAATTCCAGTCAGGGTGGGAAAATTAGCCTTTCCAAGGTAACCAGCAAGGGATGCCACATGCGTGAGAAAGCATCCTGGGCTCCATTAGCAGTCAGCTGCATTTTTTCCAGGACAAGGCATTGTTTCAGATTGTTAGTCCATTCCTGGATAGTAGAGGGATTGTGAGACATCCAAGTCTGTGTAATGGTCTTCTTGGCTGTGACTAAAGTGAGGGACCAGATGGGAACAATCACTCTGCCTTGAGGGTGGCGAGGGTCTGCTCCAAGTAGGAGTTTTAAGAGGGACTTGGAGGGGGTGTATCCTAGGACTTTGCTCATTATATTGTGCACCTCATGACAGAAACATATGACCTTAAGACAGGTTAGGGGGAGTTGTAGAAAGTCCCCCTCAGCAGATGAGCACTTCAGGCATTCCTTGAAGTGTTCAGGGTTCATAAAGGCCCTGTACATAAAGTCCAGGTGTACTTGCCTCAGTTTATTGCTCCGTGAGCAGGTTCGAAAGTGATTGATAGCAAGCTTCTAGGTGGCTGGAGCAATACTGAGAGACAGATCCTGTTCCCATTTAATCTTCATGATGTGTGCCTCATTGTCAGCACTCACCAGTACAGTTTGATAAGTGGTCATTTACAGTCTTCTAAATGGCTGAGACCCATGCAGTTCCCCCCTCAAAGGGAGATGGCTTGGCCCAGCCAAAGGCTGATTTCAGCGCCGCCACCTCCCCGTCTATGCTGAACCATAAGATATGGTAAACAATCCCCTAATTCAATGTGCCAGGTCTGCCATAGCTCAGAAAATATCCTTCACACACCTCCACCATACAGCTGGAACATGGAATGCAAGCCTAAGTGGCACCAGTGAAGCAGCTGCTGTTGGAGCTGCACCAAGCATAGGCCCTTTTTCCTCATAGCACTGATAATGTCAGTGTAGGGAGAGGGAGAGGGAGAGGGGGGATTGCCTTTGCAACAGTGAGAGGTTAACCAGACCTTGAGGGTGGAAGCAGTAAAAGGGTTGGATACCCCCAGGGAGAGATAGGGAGCAGGGTGAGCTAGACAAATACTCAGAAAAGAGAGCTCCCTGCAGTTTCTCTTCTTCCAGCAGTAATCAGGAGAGCCTAGATGTGGATGGTACCACTATGCCATGGTGAAAAAAATGTGTCAACCATACACACAGTGACAGCACAACACTGCCAATTGGTGTTGTGCCATCTCTGGGGGAACAAGTGTTTTCTGTGGGGACTTTGCCCCACACACCCCATGTGGGGGGATCTGCCCCTGCACCCTCTGTACTAAGGATTACTAACTCCAGTCAGAGTTAGTTCAGGGAGAGGGGCAAACACCCCAGTGGCAACAGTGTCAGAATACATGGAGACCACCATAGCGAACTGCCGAAAATGTTGCTGTGATAGCTTTCGTGGTATTCCCGTCACTGTGCTATTGGTATGCTGATGCGGACTGCCACACAGGAAGAAAGGCCAACTGTGAGGCCCAATAGTAATATTGAAAATTCAGGAGTCCTGCCCCCCCATGAGGTTGAGAGTTGCAGTATACTCCTTTTAATGCAAGCATTTTTCCCTCTGCAGAAATCTAGTACTATGGAATTCAAATGTTTAAAATGAGATGAGGGACTGAAATAGGCAAAGACTGATACAAATTTAAACATTTGGGTAAAATAGTCATCTTAACAGTGCTGATACGTCCCAGAAGGACTGGGGCAGTGATTGCCATATTTCACAGTCCTCCGTGAGTTTAAGGAGAAAAGATCTATTGTTCAGTGCATAAAAGGAGCTGAGATGTGGAATCCAAATACTTAAGTTGATCGACTAACTGCAAGACCCCCAAACTAGAGATCAGCTGGGCTATGCTCAACCTACCCACAGGTAGAAGCTCACTATTGGTCCAGCTGAGCTTATGTCTGGACAGAGAGCCATATTCCCATAAGAGGGAGTGGACCTCCAGCAAATCATGGGCTGGGTCCAGCAGGTATAGTATCAGATCCTCTGCATAGAAAGCCACTTTGTGCTCTCTCCCTCCACCCCTAAAACCCCTAGTATTTGCATGCCCTCAAATGGCCGGCACCAGTGGTTCCAGTGACAGAACATAGATAAGTGGGGGACAGTGGGCACCCCTGTCTTGTGCCCCAACCCAATGAGAAAGGTGGTGTCAACTCTCCGCTAACCACAATTTGGGATGTAACGGAAGATTACATCACTTGGATCCACTTAGTCAGCTGCAGACCCATCTCAGATACATCTCAAGGTCTCAAACATATACCCCCACTCCATGTGGTCAAATGCCTTCTCAGCATCAAGGGTGACAATAAATGCACCATGACATGTGGATGATTTCCCCAAGGAGTGAATAATATTAAGAGTCCTATGAATATTATTTTTCTCCTGGTGTTCCTGAACAAATCCTGCCTGGTCTGGGTTTATAAGCAATGGGAGGATAGGTTCATGTCATGTGGCAATAAGCTTGGAAAGGATTTTATAGTCTGATGTCAGCAAAGATATAGGTCAGTAGGAGGCACAGAAAGTGGGGTCCTTGCCTTGTTCTGGAAGTATGGTTATTGTAGTTGACTGCATGGAGGGAGGGCAGAACACAAAATTCTAGGCTCTCAATAAGCATGTCATACAGTGGTTCAAATGAAGTCTGGAGCAGACTTTAAAAAAAAGTAAATTGGAAGACCATCCAGGCCTGGGGCTTTCCCTTCCCTGAGTGCTTGACTATCTTGGTAAAGTTCTAGCACAGACAGAGTGGTACCAAGTTCTTCTCCCTTGGAGGGGGGAGGACAGATGGAGGGGATGGAAGCCTTCACAAAGAAGTCATTAACTTGCTGAGTGGAAGGGGGAACCTCTGAGTTATAGAGGGTTTTTTAAAAGACTCCAAACTCAGCTTCTATAGGGGATGTGTCCAAAGTTAGCTGGTCTGACTAATCTCTAATTTGATCAATGATCCTCTTGCCCTCACTATGGCGCAGTTGCCAGGTGAGGTATTCCCCCCCATCCCCATCACAGTACTTGCAGCTTGTGACAGCAGTATTGAGTGTTCAATGCATACAGAGCTAAACAGATTAAAACGTCACTTCAGTTTCTGGACGACCCTGTGCAGGGAGGGGTTCAGCCTATGCATATGGGCTTCCTAGCAAGCAGCCATTTTGATTCAAAGCTGCTCAAGTTCAGTGCCCAATACTTTGTTGGCATGGGCAGATTAGACTATGACCTGCCCCCGAATGTAGACCTTTAGTGCCTCCCACCTACTCCTGTGGGAGGTGCCCCCCTCACACTGTACATAAAAAACTTCTCTATTGTCCTAGACGTTGATTCAACAAAAGAAGTGTCATGAGGAATAAGGGGTCCAGGCACCAAGGGTGACTAGCAGGGGTAGATCCCTTCCCCCAGTATGGCCATAACCAAGGAGGCATGATCAGAGATCAAAATCAGGGAGTACTTGGTTGAGTGAATGGCTGAGAGCAAGGAAGGGCTGACTAACAGTCTATCCAATTGAACATACAAATGATAGGCATGGGAGAAAAAGCTGTATCCATGGCCAGTTGGATGAGGCTATCCATGGCCAGTTGGTTGAGGCTATCCATGGCCAGTTGGATGAAGCTATCCATGGCCAGTTGGATGAAGCTATCCATGGCCAGTTGGATGAGGCTATCCATGGCCAGTTGGATGAAGCTATCCATGGCCAGTTGGATGAAGCTGCCGTCAAGCATCCACTAAATGAAGCATGGCTTCCAGATCACCATATGCATTTGCATTTTTGGACAAAGGGATGGGGGCAGGGTTGGACAGATTAAGAATTGCATTTTGGACACAATTATAGCCCCCCCTAAAATCCAGGGACCGGGCAGAGATGCCATGTCCAGAGCTAACCTCTGGAAAAAGTCCAGGTCCTTGACATTCGGTGCATACACCGACCCCACTGATACTGTGCCAACTCCAGCCAGGACCACATTAGCTAGCATGTATCTGTCAACCAAGTTCACGGGATTTTGTGGAGGACATTCACCTGAACCCCACACAGAAACAACACATCCACCCCCAGTGCCTTGGTTGAAAAGCAAGCGGTAATCCAGGTACCACCCATGCTGTCACTGGTCTTACTAACCTGAGTTGCAGACATATGGGTCTCTTGCATAAGGACCACCTGAAATCTAGACCTCCAAATCTCCTCTGAAACATACCTGTGCTTAAGAACAGACTTTAGGCCATTAACATTCCATGTGGTTATGTTCACCATATTAGCCATGTTCCCTCTGGATGAACAGCCAACTACTAGCTGGAGTATGACTCCAGCTTGTTATCAACATAGTATGCAGATGTAGCAATAGAATAATACATAACAT
Organism: Neoceratodus forsteri; assembly: GCA_016271365.2. Lineage (NCBI taxonomy): Eukaryota > Metazoa > Chordata > Ceratodontiformes > Ceratodontidae > Neoceratodus > Neoceratodus forsteri. The sequence goes on from CM057459.1 coordinate 63,382,026, forward strand.
AGAGAACCAGTATGAAAATGAAAATTTTACCACACCCTCAACCTTCAAACCCCAACATTGTCTCAGTAATAGCTGCTGGGTAAACACAAACTGTAAGATAACTGTAAGTTAGGTTACAAACCAAATATAGAACCAATCCCCCCCCCCCCCAATGCCTGGACTAAACTTAGCCCAGTTAAGGATTCCCTACAAACTATTGGCAGAAAGTTAGTAAAGATCTAACAAATAGTTCAAAAGGTGGGTACAATTGAAAAACATTAAACAAGGAATAGTGCTCAAATAACAAATTGGTGAAGGGCTGAATGGCAGCATGGGGGCAGGCTCCCCCCTCCCTGGAGGCTCCACAAAACTAGTGATACAAAATCAATATCCTGGTGGCAGTACCAGATATATTGTATAATATGAGGGATGATCCTGTGTAAACAACAAAGGGGCAGATCAGGCGATTGTGGACCTGAGATGTGGTTTCAACTACTGCCCAATATGAATAGCACAGCCATAAATTAATTGTTCTGATGGCATACAGCCTAGTTTGGAACCCAAAGGAGTCAAGATCAGGATAATATACAGTTATCATAAATCTCCATTAAGGGACCTCATATACAAAGGAGCGCTATGTCCCCAGCTGAAGTGCCTCCAAGGAGCAGGACTGTCCTTAATCCAATTAGATTAGAGGTAAATGAACTGGGACTCCTGCAACAGCTTCAGTGGCACCTGAGTCAGTCTGTGCCTCAAAATACAAAGCCCATTGACACCCATGTTCCCAGACATGGTCGGACAGGCTAGAAGAATTAAGTTCAGTGGCTGTGAATTCTGAAGGGCCAAAGATATATTGGACCCAGCACGGATTTCCTGGGGCAGCTAGAGTACAGTATGTCATTAGCCCCATGAAGCACCACACAAGTATAACAAGTGAATTGGATGGGGATCAAGGTACATATGTTCTCCATAGATGAAGAGCCAATACCTAATGCAGAGTCATCCCTCTGTGGCAGGCACGGTGCAAAATTTAGCTGAGGGACTACTCGCAAAGCAAAACTCCACAGTGAAAACAAGATCACCTCATGGACTGACAGCACAGACCCGGGTCAATGACAGATGCTCCCCGAGGAGGGGGATTCCCTTCCTTCCAGCATCTGGCACCACCGCCTACAGATCTAAAGCACCATTGGGTGTTTTTTAATAGAGGGGTTGGGAGTAGCATGAATCAGTGTGAACAGGGGAAAACATCTGCCTAATTTTGGGGATCTATACAGGTGAGCACAAAAGAAAGGGAATAAAAGTGGCATTTAACTTTTTGCTGGCACTGTAGAGCTAGTTGTTAAGTAGCCCTCCACTGCAGTGGACTCTTCCTCAACCCATTGCTATGTCTTGAGATAGTTCAAAAATAATTAGCAGGTTTTGCAGGGTGATCCATCGCAACTTAGCCTGATAGAGGAAGGCGAAGGTCCAGCCCAGGGTGTGGAGCCGAGATTTCACATGATTGAACATTTGCCATCGAAGCTAAAGTTCCCTGCTGTAATCTTGGAAAATGAGCACCTGACCATTCTCCACCAGAATAGGCTCCTGGGATTTGGTAGCCTGCAGCATGTTTTCTTTGTCAGTGTATCTCAAATATTATTTTTGGCAGTGTCGAGGGCGATCTCCTGGTTTGGGCGGGGGCCAACCTGGTGTGCTCTCAGTTTCATACTGCAGAGCCTCCGGCATAAATTTTAAGGGTTTGACCAGCCACTTTTGTAATCCTTGCTCCAGGTTTTTCCCCTCAACATCTTCAGGGAGCCCCATGATCCTAAGATTGGAGCACCCGGATCTATTCTCTTGATCGTCCACATGGGTCTGCAGCTCCTCCACAGTCTCCTTTAAACAGTTATTATCATGGAAAACAGTGGTAACAACATCCCCTAAGTTGCTGACCTGCTTTTTGAGGTCATCTATGCAGATAGAGTGTGAGGAAATAAGTTTGGAAAGACCAGTCACAGCAGAATGTAAATGAGAGATTTGCGAAGGTTATGTTAGTAAACCCGGCTTTCATTTCGACCTGCATACTGGCCAGCATAGCAGGATCCCTGAAAACAATAGCTCAAGCTCTGTCATGTTGCTCACCTGCTCTGTGGCTGTTTGGGCCTGTAAACACGTAATGGCCTCAGACCCAGGATGCTGCTCCCTCAGTGGATCTGCTGCTTCAAAGGTAAGTTTTAATTGTTTGCTCTTTAGCTTGTCCACAGCCATGGACCTCCAGGAGTCGAGGGAAAGGAAAGTTGCCACTCTGACTGTACAAGGATCTATTGTTTGGGCAGGTTAGAGAATGCGCCCTGAGGAGCTAAGCTAGAACCAGACTGCCAAGTTGTAGAGCTAGCCACGCCCCCCCCAGCTGATGTTCTTAAGATGGTGAAAACAACTCTGGACTAGTGCTAACACCTGAGCCTCAAATGTCATTCCCTCATCCAGAATGACACTTACATTCTTCACCTCGGAGGCAGTTACCAGTTCAGTGGAACCAAGCCAAAGCCCTGTCCCCTGCCTGATGGTCACCACTCCCTCTTTACAACCTGGCTCCACAACCAGTATTTCAGTCTTGTTAGGGTTAATTCTTGACCAACTCGATGACATCCAGTCCTTGATCTTAATCAAACATCTATTCAGCCTGTCAGCTGCTCCTGGCATCCCATGTACAAAAGACAGACAGAGCTGGCTATCATCTGCATAGCAGTGAAAACCAAGTACATACTGCATAATGATCCTCCCCAGAAGCAGCATCTACACCATGAACAATACGGGTGAAAGGACAGACGCTGCGGTACACCACAGGGCAACAGCACTGGGGATGAAGAGAAATCTCACATTACCCTCTGTGTCCTGCCACTACGCTAGGACTCAAATCAGCAGGTTACTTTAATGGTGAGTCCCACATACTCCCAGAATCTAACCAGAAATAACCCTTGGTCCACGCTGTCAGAAGTGAAGGAGAATGAGAACTGTCTGGTCACCTCTATCTTTCACCATAATCAGGGCATTGTGCACCATGTCCAGTGCAGTCTCAGTGCTATGCATTCACATAAAACTAGACTGAAGAGGCTCATAGATGTTAAAGGCAGTGAGATGTGCCTCAAACTGCAGAGCAACCAGCTTCTCAATAACCTTGTCCAAAAAGAGCAGATTAGAGACAGGCCGGCAATTCACCAAGACATCCAGGTCCAGAGTAGCTTTTTTCAGAAGTGACCACACCAGCATGTTTTTCAGTGCAGCTAGAAAAAAAACCTCTGAAAGGGAACACCGAATAACCTCAGTGATCTCCAAACCCAGATGTCCTAAGTAACTCACTAGTAGTCATGTCGCAATTGCGTATAGTTCACAATATGTTGGCTGCAGCTCTCAGATCATCCCACTGACCTCATCTACTGTCACTGGCCTAAACTCATCACATGACTGCTAAATACACCTGCAACACATAGGCTGCACTCTGTTGAGCTGTGATGGCCCACTCAGAGAGATCATGGTCTGAACAGAGGAAAGCCTGTCCAAGAAGAACAGAGCAATCTCCTCACATTTCACAATTGAAAACACTTTGACAGTTCCAGACAGGCTGGTTGGAGAAGCCTATCCAAAGACTGAAAGAGCAAGCTGGTCACTTCCTCCCTGCAGCCACCTACTGTACCTAGACAGAAAACCTGCTTTTTTCAGTGATTGCCCATTCATACTCACCATAATGACCCATCAAAGCCAGTTTGTCTTCCTGAGCCCTGGATCTCCTCCAACAATGCTCCAACCTCCATGGCTTTGCCTTCCACTCCCTTAGCTCACCAACAAACCATGGAGAGCAAAGGCACAAGACTAACAGGTGTACATGAATTGGCAGTGCAAGACTGAAGGTGACTGCAACAGCCCTATTAAATTTCACCACAGTTTCCTCCAATCCCATCTAGTAACACACCCAAAGTATCCAGTACCAACAATAGTCCCTCTGGCAGAAGCCCTCATGAAGGGTGGTAATGGACCATCTCCACAGGGCGTGAACTACAAGAGGAGCGCCAAAAGAGAACCTGATGTTGAAGTGATCCCACCAGCTGACAGGATCAAGCTCAAGATTGCTTGCCTTGAGCCCCAGAGAGGATACCAAGTCCAAAGTATGTCTGTGCTGGGTGGTTGCAAAAATAATAGCTTGTGTGAGGCCCAGGGACTCCATTCCCCGGTGGAAGTCTTGCCAAACTGCAAGAGTTTGTTGTCAACCCAAGTAATAAAAGTTACCCAGAATAAGTCATCTGGGTAACTATTAACACTCTGTCCACAACAAAAGCCATGATTTCCTGCAGGAAATCCCTCTCATGTCCCTGAGGTTGGTATGTTGCCTGTGTGTGAGCCTGTCTGCCAGTCAGTAACAGAAAAATGAAACAGGTTGCTTTGTGAGGCATTAGGTTTCTCTTACCACCTCTCAGTGGGGCGTGTTGAGGGTCTCTCAGTGGGGTACAAGTGTGTGACCTGGTCAACACCTCATGAGTCATGTAGCACTGCAGCCAGGGTCATGTGTGTGTGCCATCTGTTTCTAAGTGAGCATCTATGAATTGTTGACTAATGTGAGTCATAGCTATTAGCATCTGTCAGTGGCTGTCATCATTTGCCATGCATGTGCTGTTGACAGATGTAGAAAATATGAGAAAAAGAACAGGAAGAGAAAGGGATGCAGGGGAAGAAAAGGAGGAGATAAAGGTTCCACCATACCAGTTCTACCAGGTACAAGTTTTGAAAGTGTTGGTAGTGGAGAAGAAGAAGAAGGTCATGCTGGAACAGGGACTGGGAGTCATAATCATGGGACTGTGAGGACTTGGACTGGGCATGTGATAGTGCAGCAAAAGAAACTATGGTTCATTAGGGCACATAAGTCCACTGGTTCCACTCCCACTGCAAGCAACCTGCCTAGCCAATCATCTAGTGCATCTGGTGATGAAACAACTCACAGCAATCCAGAACCACATTTGTTTCCCACTGTTCCTCATGCATACAAACATACAAACATATGAAGAAGCCAGCAGAAGAAGGCCATTTGGTCTGTCTAGTCTGCTTGTATTGCAGGGTCCACAGCTTGAGTTACTGTCCCATTTTTATCTTTAGGTTCTTTCAGTTCACCTACCTGGGATACAAGTAAAAGTAAAGTCAGGCTCTTCCTTGCTCTGTCTCTTATGAACAGCATCACAACAGTTGCCACAGTCACCTGTCTGTAGGTGTCATCAACAAGTGCAAGGCCATCAGCAGGCATAAACTCAATATGATAGAATGTAATGTGCGAAAGGAGAAGGGCAACAAACAAAGGCTGACAGTATAATGTGATTGTGTCTCTCCTTGTTTTATTTATTGTTTGTGAAGTTCTGAGAGTTACTACGCAACTGGACTGACAAGTAATTGGGGGAGGGGGAGTGGAAACAGCATACCAGTAAGCATTCTGTGGTGATTATTCTTTGTTCTGAAAATCTTCACATCTAAGTCAGACAGCAGGAGTGAGGCATGGAAGTGTACCAGTGGTATGGAGCTCCATTTAGGCTTACTCTCCAAATGGCTGAGGCAATTTCATGTCCAGTTAGCTGCCTCTGGTAGCCCTGTGTGCTTCATTGGCTTCCAGTCAAAAAGTGACAGTTACTGACTCTGCAGCCTTTGCTTGTTTTTGTCCATAGTATCAGCCAGTGGGAGGTTTAAACGGCCAGCAGCTACTGCTATGTGCAGCACTACTTGTTGGTGAATGTGGATGGAGCTTTTCCCTTTCTGAATCCTGGCAACCCTTCCAGCACATTCCCTCATAGTGTTATGCTGCAGAAAGTGCAGTGGATCTCATAGCAGTGAGCAAGCATGGTGGGAACCAGAAGATTGATTTTTGTTCCATCCAGACTGGGCAAGCAGAGACTCTCAGGACTCAGAGACTCTTCTAACTATCTCACCCACCCAGCCAAACTTGTGAACAAGCGAAGCAAAACTGGTGCACCTGATGCAACTTGAGTGGTTAGAGTTGTTTATTTTGTTAAAGGCAAGTCCAGCAGTTAATCTAGCTACTTGGACTTGCTTTGTAGACTTGCAGTGACATTGTAGGATATAGCACAGTGTAGAGCAGTTGGTTGGTGGTGTGGCAGGCAGCATCAGTGGTAAGAAGAGTTCTTTCCTGAACTTCCTTCTCATTGTTCTCATTGTTAGATTTATGAAAATTTTAGGGGAAATACTAATTATTTAATTTAAACAATATATATATGTATACACTTGTATCCAAATCTACCAGAGGGTGTATGAGTCTTCCTCCCTCACTGCTTGCTTCTGTCTCCTCTCAAATGTCTGTTTCCAGTGGCTGAGGGAGGGCTGAAGGGTTACTTTTACTGTTTATGTTTTGATTTACTGTTGGGAAGAACTAGCTGATCTCTAATCCTAGCTTTCACTTGTCTGAGCTTACAGCTCTGCTCTGGAGGCTGTGGAGTGTGTGTGTGTGTGTTGTGGGGGAGGTTTTTCAGCAGACAGACTAACTACGTTACCCCAATCCAAAAGTAGAAATGTGGGGGGGGACAGCTAGAGTAGCTTCTGTCTCCCTTGTGCCCACTGCACTGGCAAAAGCTTTCTACGGGTGACAGCGGACACAATAGAGGGATCAGCTTCTGCCAACTTTAGTTGGGGCACTCTTTGTGTCCTTTTATGATGAGGGATTCCTTTATATTACTTTCCTGGGGGTGGGATGCACAAAGAGTTTGGTAGGCATGGGGCTTTGCGCTCTCACAACTGTCTAAACTGCTGCGCAGTACTTCATTCTGGCTGCCCTAACAGATTTCAAAAAGTGTTGGAAACTGAAGGAGTGGCACAAGGTTTCCCTTTCTTGTCTAATTCCAATATCGTCTTCTGTATCTCATAATGTGTCTCTGTATTGTTCTTTATTACTGTTCTCTCCCGGTTCACTCCTGAAAAAGGGACTGTATTTGTCTCAGTGGACTTACCAGGTTACCAAAATTCAAATAAATAAAATATTATTGTTTACAAATTGTTAGTGTCTGGCAGTCAGAGCTGGGAGTCAGCTGGGAGGTCAGTGGGAACACACAGGGCTAAAAGTTTAAACTTTAAAGGTTTCAGGCCAAAACAAAATTGGCACCAGACCAAAACCTAGTTGTTAAGGTACCCCCGAGAGAAGAGCTATCCCTGATGTGCTTTATCTTTAAAAGGGAACTCTCAGCTCCCCTGGGATAATGCTGTGGGACCCAGAGGTCCAGATTAAACAGATTACATTATAATTAGCTTTTTCTATCCACTTACTTTCCTTTTAATCTTTTTTTTTTCTGGTTGATCCTGTAGTCCCCCTGCCCCCCTCCTGCCTATCATGCCAGTCAACTACGATTCTCAGTGTCCCTCGCAGTCTGCCCTCTGAAGTGAATGATGGGTTAACCCATGGGGATGTATATATGTCTTGCAGCACATTTTACCATTAACAGTAAACAATAGTGCACTTTCTTGTTCATTTGACTGGTACTGATCACTCTTTCCTCAACTGATCAGTACTAGCCGAATAAGCATGAGAATGTGCTATATTTTACTGTTAATGTTTAAGTGTAGTACAAGGCACGTAGACATCCATCATGGTTTAGTTCTTCATTTGTATCATCAGATTAATGGTTGCAGGGACACAGGAAACTGTACTGGCTTGCATGGTGGGTAGGAAGGGTCACAGGATCAACCAGATACTGTATGAACTAGGATTACAATATGTAAGTGGGTAGAAGAGTTCATTATAATATGATTTTCTTAACTGGACCTTTAGATCTTGAAGCATAAATCCATGGGAGCTGCAAGTTTACATTTTAATAATCACAAGCTTAATAAAGTGTATAGTGAGGGTTTGTTCTACATGCATTTCTATGCCAGCTAAAAGCATGTTGTACCACAGTTCAAAGGTTATGGAACACAGTCGTACCCTTCGGTGGAATAAGAATGTTTCAGGTGATCAGAAATCCTCAAGGCAGCTGGTATTTTTACAGCACTGCCACATGTACAGCAATCATTTCATGTTCTGAACTGAAACTACCAGCATGTTCACTGCAACTGCGGAAGTGCTGTAAAAACACAAAAATGCTATATACCATAAAATACACTGTTTGGGCAGCTACATGCCCAACCAGCCTGTGTGGCCACCTCAGGCTTCTGATTACATAGGACCTGATATAATCAGAACCCCCCTGTGGCAGCACAGGCTGGTTGTGCATGGTTGCCCATCCAGTATTCCCTATGTATACATGGGGCCAGATATTCAAAAGGGTTGCGCCATACGCAATACGGTTGCACTAGCGCAAGTCCAAAAATGAGCCATTCTGCGATATTCAGCTGGAGGCAGTTGAGCCACCAAAAACATGCTGAGCAATAGCGCAATGCAAATGAAGGCATGCGCAACCAAAGGGGGTGGAACCATGCATAAAGAGTGCAATGTGATATTTAAAGGCTTGCGCAATGCGCAACAGCAGATCAGCCGGAAGGTGCGCCACGGCGGAAATGAGCCAAAATAAAAAGACTCAAGGAAGAGGCGCCAAGAACGGCTACAGGGAAGCTACATGAGGCAGGGAGAAAGACAAGGCAAGAGGGATAAAGAGGGCAGGCCAGGGAGATCCCAGGACAAAATAGGGGCAAGGGAAGGTGTGTGGGGCCACAGACTGCAGAGGCCAGTAGGTGTACCCTGTGCAGTGGAGGTAGCAGTCAGGACAGCGGGGGTAACAGAGCAACAACAGCCAGGGGGGGGAACACAAGCCAGGGGCATGGACAGTGCCAGCTTCCACATGGAAGCTGTAATGAGGGGGGTGAGAAGGCATGCTGCAGGGGGGGATGGCGTGGAAGGGCCTGTCAGTGGTATGCCCCAACAGGCAGTACTGCGGCCACATCAGCTTTGAGCTGTACACAGATGTTGAGATTGTGGTCGGTACCACCTGAACAGGGCAATACTGAGGCGTGCTCTGTGAGCTGTGCAGGTGATGTGATGCAGGCACCCTCACGAGCGGAGTCACGCCTGTCAGTGGAGACAAAGGTAACAGCCTGCATGTGCCTGCTCACCATGGGTACCTTCCAGAGGCCAACAAGGGACACCACAGGCATAACACAGTCGGCCACGTCCATGCATCCTACCCAATTCCTCAGCGCACTGCTGCCACATGCTGCAAGTACATCCATTTCCCCAGCACAGCGGCAGAGCGTACAGCAAACATGGGGAGTTCCACAGGGTAGCAAGCATGCCTGGCGTGCTGGGGCAATAGACTGCACCCATGTGGCTGTCGCATGCCACACCTGGCCCGATGGGACCGCAGACAAACAGAAAGGGTTCACCAGTGTCAACTGCCAGGTGGTGTGCTGATGCAGTGGGCGCATCATCAATGTCTGTGCCACACACCCTGGCAGAGCATATGATGTCTTCATATGGTACCAATCTGCACTGTGCCATCGATTCGAGAGTGGGGACATCCCCACAGGACATCTAGTGGGTGAGTATGCATGTAGGAGTGGCAAAGTTGGGGCAAGGGTGGGAAAGCCACAGGTGCCATGGTAGTGGCACACAGGGCTATGGGCAATATGGACCTGAATATGATACTGATCTCCACTATCTCCACACAGGTGACAGCGGATACCCACTCCATCCCTGGCTTCTCACACCCTACCGTTGCCCCACGACCCCATCGCAGCAACGCTATAATGAGGCACATGCCACCACACGCAACATCATCGAGCGGGTGTATGGGATGCTTAAGGCATGCTTCCGATGCCTAGACACCTCCGGCGGTGCCCTACAGTACAGCCCCTCAAAGGCCTGTGGGATATTCCTGGCTTGTTGTATCCTGCACAACATGGCCAAAGACTGTGGGATAGCCATACAGGTCAAGGAGGGGGACAGCGATGGGGACGCCGGTGATGCCGGTGATGATGGTGATGAGCAGACCCCCCGTGGACGGCGGGACCCCCGACTGATCTGGCAGGCCCAGCTGCACCGGGACACCATCACGGAGGAGCATTTCACATGACACAGGTAAGTCATGGGGCCATGTGCAACCAACACTGTCTAGGCGCAACCCACAGGCACACAGGGTAACACACCAGGGGTGCATGACGGCAAGGGGAGTGGAAGGGTCCAGGCGCACAAACACACCATCAGGGAGGGGTGAATAGTTCCATGCTATATGGATACACACACACACACACACACCAGGCACAAAGCATACATGGGCATGTGCACAGCAGAGCAGGAACAGACATGTGAAACACACAGATCCACGGACCACCCCCACCACCTGTACTGTCCAAGTACATGTGTCAGATGCTGGGCACCCTTGTACCTTGGTGTACAGTACAATGCAGGCATCATCATGCACACGCACCTGTGGACAGCAGTCAGGTGGGTGTGCAGGTGGTCCGTGTGTCGGCGTGTTGGGCAGGGCACCCACCAGTGCACTGCCCACCATGACACACATTGCACAGAGAGCAGCACCAGACAGGGCCTGCACTGGGAGACAGGTCAGTCAGGTGGCACTGTGCCACGGCCACCTCGGATGCATGGGTGGCCCCGCCATGACCCAGCAGCACTGGCAGGCTGAGCAAGGGCCACATGGGGTGGCACCGATGTACCACCAGGGGTTCCACTGCATGAGCATGACCTTGTCCGCACAGGGGTCTGCAGCATGCCGAACATACCTGCACCAGGGGTGCTCGGAATGCCCACAGCGGAACCCGGTGTCGACAGTCTGGGTGTCGCACGATGCCGGGAATGGGGAGTGGAGAGCATACTGCATGGGGTGCATGGTACAGGGGCACCTGAGTGTGTGCCCAATGCAGCCACAACACCGACCAATGCCTGGGTCTGCCTGTCAATGGCAGCGGTCACATCCATCCGCATCTGGACCATCTCTACAAGGATCATTGCATTGTCCCTGCTGTGCTGCTCCACAGCCACACACAGTGCCTCCACGGACATTGCAACCCGCATCTGCTGCTGTACTGATGCCCGCAGCAGGTGGGTGTGCTCATCTAATAGGTAGTCTGCCACTCCGGCAACCTGTCCCCCAGGGTATGGAAGGGCCTGATGCTCAACACCTCTTGAGGGTGGGCGCTGTTCACCAGGACCAGGTATGGGCAAGTCAACAGGTGGTGTGCATGTGCCACCACTGAACCCTGTACCCCCAGACCTGGTGGGTGACTGCTGCTGCTGCCCCTCCAACTGCTGTGCCCCAGGGACCAGTCGTTCCACTGCTGTGTCCACAGCAGTGCCAGAGACCTGCACAGCCACCGGTGCTGCCCCACCAGTGCCACCTGGGACTGTGCTGATGTGCTGGCACACACTTGGAACCAGCTAGGTCCAGGGGCATGTGGTGTCCTGCTGTGTGTCCGCAATGAGACACACACGTGTCACTGCCCATTGCGGTCCTTGAATCATCTATGGTGCAGGTTCATGCAACAGCCACAGTCATAGCGTGCTGGCATGCTTGCATGCCAGACTGCTGTGACACAGGATGGGCACCCCCCACACCTTACTCACCCGACATCGGAGATGGCAGCCAGGTGTGCACACTGGTGCAATGCATGCCGGCTGGCAGCAGAGGTGGATGGACCCTCCTCCAGCTCTGGCTGGATGTCCACACTGCATGGTCCCACCACCACTGTTCCCTGCAGATGCACAGGATCTGTAACAGAAAGTGAGAACATGTTAGTGCATGGGATCAACCTCCCCCCCACCATGTCATACCGTGCAATGATGGGCTTCCACCTGTCTGGAAGCCACCTCCTGGAACGCCCTCGATTGCACTGCACTGCATGGATGCAGCCAGACAGTCCTCCACCGGGGTCAGCTGCACCACCTCTGGCTGGCCCCCACCTGTGGCAGCACGTGCCGCCCTGAGGGCTGCCACCTTCTCTTTCACCCGTCTGCTGTCAGTCCCAATATTTTTCTTACATTCCTGCACGGATCACTGGTGGCTTCCGTGCAGGTTTACGGCGCAAGCCACCCCCTCCCATGCAGCAGCATGGGCCTGAGGGGTGCCCTGCCGTCCAGTAAGTAGTGGCTCCTCATCCAGGTAGGCCTGGAAGAGTGCCACTGTCTCGGACTTCGTGAAGTTGGGCCTCCTCCTTCGCCCACCATCATCCTCCTCACCCAGTCCTTGCTCGGCCATGTCGGTCTGAATAGGTGGAAGTGGACACCTGTCACTGTGCAGTATACAGCATTGTCCCATGACAATTGCCCAGAACATCACACAGCATGCAACTCATCTCTCACCTGCAGTAACCGACTCTGGCCAACGCAGATCACTGTTGCACATTTATAGCGCAATGCATGCAAATTAGGAGTGGAGCAACTTTAATGAGATGCAAATCGCGCCACTGCACCTTTGAATGGCTGATCAGATGATCTGCATATGTCAGCTGAATATCGCGCTGTTGCGCTTTGCACAATACGGTTGAGCCGGCTGAGCCAATGGTGCAGTTCTGTGACTGCATAGTACACCACATTGCACATGCCCAGGTAGCTTTCGCAGGTGTCTGCTGTGCTGATGACATGCTGTGCACGATCAGAAATACAGGGCATGGCCACTATTGTGCCAGTGGCGCTACAGTGCTGGGCACCACATAGCGCTGTGGCACACCTGCACAATAGTACACTGTGGCACTGGCATGCAGGTGACCGATTGCGCTGGATGTGTAGATGTCCAATGGCGCTACGCGTGGCCTTGCGCCACAGACCCATGACCTTGTGCATGACCTTTGCCCCCTGGCGCTGTACGTCTGGCATGTCTATGGCTCTATTGCGCTGTTCGGTAACAGCACGATGTGGACCGACGGCACTATATGAACAGCGCAATAGGGACTGATGGAGTTGTGATATGCAACATTTCCACGTGGAGTTACCGCTGCGAACAGCATATTGCCTACTATACAACTGCAGGGATGGCACGCAGGAGAGCTCCACAGTGGAGTGCATTGGAGTTGGCCAACCTGGTGGCTGTGGTGGAGCCCCACCATGGGTCACTGTTTGGGGAGAACCCCTGCACATGGCCCGCACCCATGTGTGGCAGCAGGTGGCGACCAATCTGGAGCGTGCCACTGGGTGGTGGAGGACTCCAGAGCAGTGCAGGCACCGGTATGGTGACCGCCGCAGGAGGGAGCAGAAACTGCTGGAGCACCTCAGGTCACGTGCCAGGAGGGTCATTGTGCCTAGGTCAGGTGGGTGTGCTGTCTATGCACCTGTATTGTCCGCATGGGTGACACTGTGTAATGTGACCTGCTCATGGGGGTGGGTTGGGCTATGGTTTGCTGTGAAGGTGTTTGCAGGTGTGTGCTATATGGGTCTGGCTGTGTGGGCAGGCACACTCAATGGGGCAGGGGGCTGTCTGCTTTGGGATCTCACTGATGTGTTTCTCATCATTTGTCTCCCACAGGTGTGGAGGAGCAGAGGTGGGCCCAGGCTGAGGCAGGGAATGGCGGTGCAGAGGTGGCATAGGTGTTGGGCCACAGCAGCAGCAGCAGCGGCTTGATGAGGGTGAGTGTCATTACATCATGGATGCTATTGCATGCTGTGGGGGGGGCATGGCCACCATCCATGGACAACACTACCATGCACGCAACAAGTGACGGTCATCACTGTCCAGTGGCACTGCATGTCTGTGAGTGCGTCACTGGTGGTCCATGCATGCACTGGGCACATGGCTGTGGCACTAGCATCCCACCACGTAGCCACTTCACTGGACAGCCTTGGTTGTGCTGTGATGGACATGGGCAGTGTGTGTGTGTGCAATGGTACACATGGCTGTTGCTGCCTGGTTGGGCATGTCTTGTGCACGGTCACTGTGGGTGGGTGCAGTCCATCACAGGAGCAGGTCACTTGGCTGTATGCCATGCATGATGGGTGGGATTCAGGGATATGGACAGTCACAGCCATTGACTCTGATCCCTTGTCCTAGGTATCCAGATCCTCGCGGCATGGAGCCCGATCTGCAGTGGCTGACACAGGTGGCCATTGATTCACTTGCCATCCTATTGGACCTTCACGTCATGAAGTGAGGCACAGGAGGAGGCCCTGGGCCCAGCACCAGGTGGCAGGAGGGCAGGCTGGCGAAGCGGTAGCTGCCCATCACCCTCACCCACCTTCCCTCTCCTGGTTGTTCACCCTATACCCACCTACCTTATACCCATACCCCCACCCCTGCTTTGTATATATATGTAAATAGTTCTATTTGTTGTTCTTCTTATTCTTGTTTATTACAATTATATATTTGATATGAATACTGTGGTGGTCTCTGATTTGCAGCTGGCTATAGGTGCTCAGTTGCAGTGGTGTGCATGGCATCTGGGGTGGTATGGTCATGGGTATGTGTGTGTGTGTGGTGGTGTCTCTGGGGTGGGTGTGGCTTTCAGTCAGTATTGCCGTGTGCTGCCACCCACTGCTGGGTGCTCATGGTGGGTCTGGCTTGTATAGTTCTGTGGTACATGAGGTTGCAGTGTGCCAGGGGGGATGTGTGGAGATTCCTGCAGTGCTGGTCACTGCTCATGGGTGGTGTCTTGGTGTCACAGTGCAGGGTGTGCTGTGCACAAGGGGGGGCTGCTCTACACTGGGGTGGTCCGCCCCCTTTGTGTGGCAGTCTCAGCTTGCCAGTGGGTGTGCTGGGGTAACACAGCCGGGATGTGCTTTGTTTGCTTGTCCCCATGGTCCGGTGGATATTCCATCCCTCCCCCAGTTATGCTGTGCTTGGGGTGTAGGGGTACATTGTTGGTTCTGCAGTGTGTTCCTGTGCCCATCTGTGGCATAGGTGGTGGGCCCCTGCCTACCTCCCCAGTTGTGCAGTTCCATTGCTCTGCTGCTGGGGGTCTCTCTGCTTGCGCTATGGCGCCTCTGGACTGCTCAGCTGGGCTGCATTTGTTGCGCTATGGCGTATCGTCTCTGCTCAGCTTCCCCTTCCTGGTTGCACTATAGCGCAGGTTGCGCGATATTCAGACATTGGCTGGTTGCACAATTTGGCTTGCTCCATGTTTGAATATTGCATCTATTGTGCATGTGTGCAATTGACTTGTGCTTGCTCCTGCTGTTGCGCACTTTTTGGGCACAGTTTGAATATCCGGCCCATGGTCTGCATCTTTTCTGTCCTTTACGCTGTTTCTATAATGTGTGTGACTTTTGTCTGATTTGGTGCTTTACAGTGTGAGCATATCAATGCTCTTTCAAAGATATGTGGGTTCTTATGTTAGAGGCTATGTTTGTAGACCTGACTGAGTATGCATGCATGCATGAGTGGTGGTGTAAATGGAACTCTGCAAGGCTGACTACCTCGATGTGGTGTAAAGGCTTATATCACAATGTAATCTAAACACTGTGGCCCAGATATTCAAAAGGGTTGTGCATGGCGCAACAGGGTTGTGCCATGCACAACCCACTGATACGCTCCGGTGCAATATTCAAAAGGGAAAAGTGCGCCGCACAAATCCCGATGCGTCGGAGCGCATCAGTAATGTATGCAGGCACAGGGGGGGCGTGCCCATGCATAACCTGCACAGCCCGATATTCAGCCCGGGATGTGCAGAGTCATGCATGCGCAACCCCTACCTGCGCCTGCACAAAGTTAAGCTAAACAAAAAGGAACAAGTGATGGCCACCCACAGGTGAGCTGCCACATTGCAGGGCACAACACGGCAGCTGCCACCTGTGGGTGGCCACCCTAGTTCCTGCCACACCTGGCGGCACCCCCTCATGCCCCATCACAGGCATCCCTGGAGCGAAATCCCCCCGTCCAATATCCCTGGTGGTCCAGTGGACCTCTATGTGCCCGATCCGGGCATCAGTATAGTCCCCCATCCAATATCCCTGGTGGTCCAGTGGGCACCATCGCCGTCAATCACGGGCATCTGCAACACATAACAGACCCCTACCACCCTGGTGGTCTAGGTGTACCCTCCCCACCACCCACTGGGCCCCACCACCGCTCCCTCCATCAGCCGGTGGGTGGCAGCACCCCACCCATCTGCCACCCGCGCCTGCTGACTGACAGCTCAGTAGGGCTGCACGCGTGGTACATGGCGTGAGCCAATGGGCATGCAGCCCATACCGTCTACTCAGTCCAGATATGTGGATGAATCATTCACATATCTGGATAATGCAGTATGGGCTCGCTGCCCGTAGCTCATATGTACCAATAGTGAGCATGCAGCCCTCAGAGCTATCAATCGGCGAGAATGATGAGTGGCAGCCAGGTGGGATGCTACCACCGCCAGCTAGCGGAGGGAGCAGGGCAATGAGAGGTTTAGTGGGCTGGTAGGGGGGAGTACACTAGACCATCAGAGTAGTGAGGTCTGTTATGTGTTACAGATGCCCATGATCGGGCGGGCGATTAATCCACTGGACCACCAGAGATAGATAAGAACTATACTGATGCCTGATCAAGCACATAAGTCCACTAGTTCCAAAGTGAATGGATAACTTTATTTTACAGGAATGCTGCACGATTGGCTGCGGGGTTGTCGGTCCGACTGACTGCTGCCTGGCAGGCCAGGCGCAAGTCGTTGGGGATTAGCATACCTGTATGCTAATGGCATGCAAATGGGGCTGTAATGAGATGCAAATGGCCCCCTGTGTGCCTTGCATAAATTATGGCCCCATTTGCATGTCCCCTTTTGAATATCGCAGGTGCTGTGCCTGGCAAAATGGCACTTGCGCTAGTACATCTCCATGCTCCACTCTGGCCACTTGCGCTGGTGCAGTGCCACTGCGCCATGCACAGTGGGGGTGGCCAGGGTGCAATATTCAAAGCTGCTGCACCATAGCGCAGCTCCGTTGAATATCACCCAGGCCACACCCCTGCGCAACAAAGTTGAGCTGCGCCCAGGCTTGCGCCACAGCCTGGTGCAGTTTGAATATCCGGGCCTGTAACTAAAAGTCCACCAACTTCTGGTTGACTTGTAGTATGTGTGAAATACAGTATAGATGAAATAAAATGTTCTGAATCTATTTAAGAACATTGGCTTACTACATACTGTTCACTGAATTGCAGGTTATGTTTGTGTGGCAGGGCAGCACATCTTGACTTTTATGTATACACTGTGGGTTGCAGGGCAATGGTAGTGGGGACAACAGTGCTGTCAACTCTGAGCACAAGTTTAAAATTCCTGTCTACATCCCTGGACAATTGCCTGTCCACCTTGAACCACTGTATGATGTCAACTCAGCCTCCAAATCATGCATCACCAGCAGTACCACACAGCCCAGTGTTTTGACATTTACTATTTAAAACCATTTTATGGGTGGAATAACACCTTTGAAATGAAGAATTATATAGAGCATAATGTATGGGGTGTTGTACATTATGATTTTTTTTATACACAGCAGAGGTGTGTAATACCACATGAACCACAAGTGCAAAGTTACACTGAGAGGATAAATTTTTCCAAGTGAGGATTGCTAGCAATTGCACATATTTAGTATTTTACTCTGATATGGTGAATGTAATAGTATATTATTAGTGTGCATGTTCCCTTTATGGGGTATATTGTTTGATCACCTGGTCTGGGGAATGACATATGTAACTGAGTAATACTGAGTTTTAATTCTTGAAAACATTTAATTGCTGATTAAGTAAATTATTAGTGTGCCATAACCCAAGGAAAAAATGTTTTAGTACATAAACTAAAAATATTTGGATTTATCATTTACATGCTAGCACCTCTAGTATGGTTGTAAAAAAAAAGAATGGATATAATAAATTATTAGTCATGTAGACTGTGCAGCTAAGTTATGAAGAGGCCATGCAAGAATATTATTATGTGGGGATAGTCTGTGACATTTTATCTATTTGAATATTTTCATGTCAGTATTATTCTTAGCCAGTACAGGCATATTGGGAGACTGAAGTATTTTGTCAGATTTACTTGGCCTTGAATAACTCTAATTATAATATAGCATTCCATTAACAGTGTTATGGTATACCTACAGATAATTTACATATGATTACAGTTTAGAGTTTAGTAGCACATTCATCACCCCCACTACCACCTTTATTGAATTGGGGCTATTAAATTAATCACCAGTTTCAGAAAAGATAATAAATGGTCTAGACAGAAAAAGAGAATTATGTGATTGATTCCTATATATGTCTTGTGTCCTAAAATGTAACAATGTTTTTTTAAAACATTTTAAAGTTTAAGTTGAATGATACTGTGGTAATTTGATAAGCTACTGTAGTAAGCACTAAGTTTGTTTTTCACAATCAATGCACTGTTTCTTCTACAATGTCTGTATGTTTACTATGGATAGCACATGGTTTTAAGAATGTATGTATTCATGAATATTCATAAACCCACATTTATAATGGATGCTGTAACTGCCTAGCACTGCCCTTGGCAAAGCCTTCCTGGTGCTACATAGGGGTGTTGGGCATGTGAATAAAAGCACCCTAAATATTTATTAAATATTTTGAATTGACCTTGAGTATTAAGGGGTGGTGTGTGCACCCCATTTTTGTTCTCTAGCATATCCCAGTAGTAAAGGGTAGCACCTTTGAAAGTAGAGGTGTGCACTGATTTGTGTGTTTGTTTTTCAAATGCATATATTGTCTTGTGTTATTACTCACACACTGCATATATGTACAGTGGAGACAGCCAGGATGCAATGCAGTAACTTGTAGTAAATGAAATGTCACAAAATACTGCATGACAAAAGAGATTAATTGTCTTTGAATTACGTTGTTCCCTGCAGCATACTGCAGAATTGTGTGGTAATATTGCAAGGTACTATTTTGCATCCTGACTGCTGCTACTGTACTGTATATACCATGGCAACCCATTATGTAATGAGACAGCAACGAAAGTCTGCCCCTGCACAAGAAATGATGAACTAAGAATTTTGAATCAGACTATTGTGTATTTGATTTACACATCAGTTTACCAGCTATATGTTTTAAATGTGCTCTTTGTATGAAGATGGAACTGTTTTTGTTTGATTTCAACTGCTGGATTTGGTGCTACACTTTGCAATTTTGGTATCATCTGTATTGTGAAAGCACTACTCTGGTTCAGTATGCATTCTGACATACCCTACTTTGCAAGATAATTTGCTATGTTGGGTCAAGATAACACTTTTTATCTTGTTATTTATCCATATGCACGTGTTGTATAAAAAAGTATTGTGAATGTCTGTAGGGAACTGTGTAACATTAAGTGAGCAATATTTGCCACATTCCAAAATCAATACTGTCATGACTAAAGGTTTTTATTTATTTTTTTTAGCAAAGGGACAATTTCAACATACAGCTAACCATCCTGTAGTTCACCATTTTTAATTCTATGGTAACCAGCTAAGTCTACTAGGAACAATTGCCTGTTTTCAGGGGTAATCCAGGAACACTGGGGAGGTTAAGTGACATGCTCAGTGTCACATAGTATGCAGGTGGAGGTTGGGAGACTCAAAACATGCTTGCTGGGTCTATCAAGCTCATTTATGACTCATTTCTCTAATCTCTATGCTATATTGCAAGTCCAGGAGTATTCACTGTACAGTACTAGTATAGTAGGACTGTTTTAAATTTGTCCTTAAAAAAATTATCCTTACCCATTGCATGCAGTGGTCAAGGATTGTATATATATTTGTTTTCCAAAAAAGAGCATGTAGAAGATATAAACTGAATGAAACCCATAATATACAATTGCAAATGCAGCACCTGATGAGACATGTCAGTTAGGTACATTAGTGAAAAGAAAACATCCTTTCAAAGATGTAAAAAGATTTAAGTTGCATCAGTCTTGGTGTGATATTTGTATAGCAAGTAGAAAACAGTAAACTACCAAGATCTGTGATCTGTACAGTATACAGTCTATCCCATAAATTGGACAAAGCTGGTACTGTAGGTTCCCCGTAAAGAGAATGCGATAAATAACTTTAAAGCTTAAATACTGTTGGAAAAGAAAATATGTGTGGGAAGTGTTATTAAAGAAAAATGTATAGCTTTGTAAGCTGATACATAATTTTGTAAGGAACAATTTCAAAGAAATTCAAAACCAAAATCTGGACTAGCCTATCCATTCTAATATGCAGATGAATTTTATTCTGTGATAGTTTACAACAAATGCTGAAGATCAAATAATGCAAGTTGACTTTTTTGTCTAAAATATGTCTTCCATCAGAAAAATATTCAGCTGTTTTAGTGCACAGTTGACACAGGCAGTCAAACAAACTCGTGCTGTGAAGATTGGCAGCTGGGCTCCCAAAAAAAGACATTTGATGATGTTATTACATTTTAAGGTTATTTCATCTAAGGATGTAATGAAAAATGATGGGTTGAGCACTTCAAATCACAGAATGGAAGAAACTGGGTCATGTTTATTATAATCTGGAAGGATCTGAGCAAGGTAAGAAACATTATACCAAGGCCATGAAACTCAGATGCTACCTTCTAGAGATAATTGCTTTCAGTTATGTTTTAATAGCGACAGTGTTTTAAGACCATCTGACACTACTGGGGTTGTGTGAATAGTGCACAGAATATCTAAAGTCTCAGAGAGTGAACTGTCCAGATGTATCACATGCATTTCAGTTGAATAATGAATTCAGAAAGAGCGAGCACTATCCACTCAGAATACACAGATATTTCACACCATCAAACTGAATGAACAGTATCTGCAAAACCCTAAATCTGGCATTTCATATGCTCAGGGACAGTCAGAACTGTGCATATGTATTGGATCCCTTCAAAAACACAGAGTGTGTGTGTTGAGAAGCAAAACCACATCGCCACTACAATGATATAGTCTGGCTGCCAGTATAGCCTAGATGCTAGAGTAATGAGTTATGATTGAGCATGATATATCTTACAGACTTGGGTTTGATTCCCCACAACCTTTTACTTGCATACTGTATGAGTCTGAGTAAGTTACCTAACCATCCAGGGCTCCTGGGTTACCCCTGAAAACAGGTACTTGCACCTAGTATGCCTTACCAAGTTACCAAAGAATTAAAAAAAAAAGTTTAGTGTCATATGAAGAATATGAATGACAGGACGTTGACCCAGATCTGATTCAGACTTAATTCCTGAATCAAAAGTCTTTTATTTGGGTTAGCTCAGTGGGATGGCGGCAGCTCAGTCCCTAGACAACTAGGAGGCCAGGATTTGTATATGAGCATCTAAATTTCTGCATTTCCCAAGGAGGACAATTGGAGTCCAAGTAAATCATGGAAGGGGGAATGCTTTGTTCTTGAAAAGTGTCAAAGTGCTGTGAAACACTGACATTGCAAGTATTGGGGAGGGGGTTGGGGTGTGCTATTGTTTTTAACATAGTGTAACAATTTTTTTTTTATCCTCTCCTATCAGTGGAGTTTATGTCTGTGTCCAGAGCCGTGCAGCCATTTTGATTTGTTCTTGCCTGGAGGTTCATTTTGCGCCTCCATCCTTGAATGGAGCCTGAGCCACCTTCTACTTGTGCTTCATGAAGACAGCCCCTCACCCACTCATCAGCTCTCCCATCTAAAAGAAGGACACAGCCACTGCTACCCCAACTGCTGGGGTGAGGTACAGAGGAAACGAGGTTTTGAGTCAACTTATTTAAACCAAAGTCAGATTGTGGAGAATGGCAGTCTTGCCATTCTGGAGTTCACTCATTCACCTTCTGCAGCCAAGAGGAATCTTTTCGGAAACCATAGTAAATTCTCAATGCAATCTTGGAAGCATATGTAGAACACAGAGGAGGCTTTCAATACAAAAAAAAACAACTGACTACTATATACTGTATAAAGAACACAGAAACAAAAAAGAGGGACATCAATTATGTCAACCAGGTAGCATAATTGAAAGGCTCCCACTCACTACTCAAGTGAACTGGGTTCAAAACTGTACTCGACTTGTGGGCGGCTGGCTGGAGGAAGAAGTAATGAGCATTCCTATGATAGCGCTCCTCCTTTGAGGAGGTGGGATTCCATTGTCTGCTGTTCAACTACTGCACAGTAGAGGCTGGGTAGCAGCGCATGCAGAGGCTGTTACAGACTCACAGTGGCTGCTGTGGGTGCTGATGCATACCCGTACACATCATGCCACTACACAATGAAAGTGCCAGGGGAAGAAAATGGATGGAAAATCCACAGTGCAGCAGGGTGGTGACTGATCCTCCACAGGCTCCACATTGCCAACCACCATGCATCCACATCCCAGGCCAGCTCCTTCACCCAGTTGGGAAGTTGCACTCCCTAGGGACCCTGCTATAAAGGACAAGTCAGAAAAGCACAAAGGAGATCAGGGTAAGTTTCTTGGACTGGTGGGTAATGGGGATGGGGAGGACAACTGAATTGGGGCCACCCATTAGGCAAGAGACTAAATATAGAGTTGGAAAAAAAAAGGAAGATGTCAATAATGGTTACCACTCGAGACATTGGTCACTCAGGTTTAGAAACAAGGCCCACGTTGTCTGCTGTCCTCCTCCAGGTGGGTGACAGACAAAGCCCTGCTGCATGAGCACCACCTGAGGGTGCCTAGTTGGCAGAAGCTTAGCTGGGATGGCAGTGGGGGGGAGGAGCAGGAGCCTAGCAATACATACACCTGTTGCATGTTCAGCAAGCATTCAGGGCCCTGTGTCTAAGGGAGAGATGAATCAGGGTAGAAAAACCGTCACAGCCTGGCTGGATAATGTGGGCAAACTTGGGCTTTGCACTGCCAGCCTGCCCAGCACAGAAGAGCCCAATGCCACCAAATGTATGGGCTTCAGTCCAGAGGAATGTGACCCCTTTCGTGCTGCCTGTGTGAGGGTTGCCCCATAGGATAGGCAATCTGGGTTCTCTGAGGTTTGGATTGCAAAGACAATGACAATGGCAGCAGAAAAAGACCAACGGTCCATCCAGTCTGCCCAGGTTAGTTGATGGTACTGGGTGATAGCCAGGCTTGGGGAATGTCGGGGTAGGGGATGGAAAAATATTAAGTTAAAAAAACGATTGTGTTACTGAACTGAGTTAATAGATGAGAGACCTCACCACTCCCACATACTAAGAATGAAAATTAGCCATAGAGGAATATTTGTTTTAATTGTATTTGAAACAATTAGGCCAAAATATTTTGCTGTTAAAATCCAGTTGTGGCCCTAGTTGCAAACCCATTGATCCCCTGAATTAGGTTGATTCTGAAGGGACTTTGGATTCAAAGCTACATAATGATGCTCATCTCCCAAATAGCAATCTTTAAAGGTAAAGCACTCTTTTGTAAACTCAAGACTGTACAAACCTGTAGGCCGCCTGGGCAGTTGATTGTTCTCTATAGTTTGCTAGAGGCTAGTTTGTTGACATACTGTAGTGGGTGATCTTTTTTCTTCCCACTCATCTGAAAACATTTCATGCCTGTCATACTGATAAGGAGATCAGTTGATACAACAGTATTAAATGACTATTTCTCTCCTGTTCTCTAAACTTCATCACATTAGCAACAACCATGGTATCAGCAAAGCGTGCAGGGTCTAAGCCCAGATGTTACTTAAGCTACTTGGCATCCCAAAGGAGATTAGGTTGCTGATCGTGTAAGGATCAGCTACTTACTTAGCAATGTTTACACTGACATTGATGTAGTGACATCCTGATCTAATTAGATGTCAATAAGCCACAGTCCTGATACATGGAGCTCAGAGACAGAATACAAAAAGAACTCCACTGCCAATCCTGTAAGCCAAAAGAATCAGCACTTTGATTTAATTAACAAATCTCAACTGCAATCAGTTTTTAAGAACATCCTTTTAAATACAGACTAATCTTTGCTTCAGACCAGTGACTTCCCTTTTACTGCAACTCTTCTGTCATGTCTCAAGTTCTTTGTTGACCCTATGGATTAAAGCATAGAAAGCTGTTGCTTTTGATGTCAGATCAAAGCCAGAAATTAGACAACAAACTGTCAAGGATGAATACCTCTACCAAAAAAAAAAAGATTTTCTAAACTTATTATAGGTAGTTTCCAGATGGGAATGGACTTATGCAAATCATTGTGTTCTACATGGCCCCAGTGCTTGTTCATGTCAAACTGCACAGATACGGGGCCACAATCCAACAGGGAGTACAGTCTTTTTTTACTAATCATCTGGGCAGATTTCAAAAGGAAGAGGGTGCTGTTGAAGTTGTTAGGTACAAGTAATCAGTGATCACACAGAAACTCTGTTTTCTGACTAGCACAAGCATTGTAAGACCAGGTATTTGAGTATGGGGATAACAATATAAATAGTATAAAGTATATGTACATATTGAAATGTTATAAGTTACAAAAACAAGGAATGGAGAGACAACTGTCATACAGTTATACTAGGGCTGGTTACAGCTTTCAGTAAGCACTTCATTTTGCACTAAAATCTATTCATTTAATCTCCTACCCTAATTTTCCAGTTGTATGGGCTGAAAGAAACAGTTTATTTGAATCGAGCCTTATTAAAGATCTGGGACTACCATGATAGTGCACATGTCTTTACATGCACTTAAAACAGAGGCTCATCATTTGACTGTGTGGCTAACAGCTGTTTGGTGTTGTCCATGGCTGTCTGCAGACATGTTTTAAAGCATTCACAACATTAGTAGTGTGGAAGAGTCCTTAGGAACATTGGGCCCTTTATAATGAGTACTATTTTACAGCTAACTGGAAATGACTACTGAATAAAAAGAATAAATTCTAGTTACAGCCAGTAAGGCTGCTAATGCATTAGTCTGATAAAGGATACAGAATAATGTATGACTTGCCTGTAATTTACCTGTTGTATTATTGTGATGAAAAATTCCTGCATTTACTGAACAACAGGGACAATGTTTATGGTTCATGGATTCAGCTCCCCTCTGGAAACTTCTTGGAATTGGTGGGAGGAGGTCATGCAGCTAGTATGCTATGGTATTGATTCCTACACAATCTATAGCGCGGTATTACGGTTGTGATGTGGTTGGCGTCCTACTGACTTTTTCATTCAGAGGGGTTTAAACAGCAAAGTTCTCTTCTTGTTTTGGCCATGCCTAGCAGATCGCTAACAAGAAGTCTGCTTTCATTGTTTGGAAATGGAAAGAATTCACTGGGGAAACCCATTATCTTTGGTATAATATCAATCATACTGTATCTGACAGGGGTCTGGAGATATGTTTTTTTTTATTACACAGTATGTTGTTATTTTTACACTTTATTTAGTCAGTTTTATGCCTTTAGGGGTGTGCACTTTTTTTTATTTATTGAAGTCTAGGAATTACAATACCTTTGAACTAAAGGTTCTTTTACCAAAGTTCTGCGTCATTTACAAGTAAACAATGAAACAGTGATGTAAGCCAGATATCATACATACAAGTAAGGTAGATTAAAACATATTGTATAATGCAAAATATCTGTGCAAACAAATTTCCGCGTGGTGTAGAATCCCAGAGCAATTGGCGTTACCTTATATTAGCACTCCGTCGGTCATTTTTGCAACTCAGAAGTCAGCTGTCAAACATCAAAAAAATACTAGTAATTCTTTATACTGAAAAAAAAATAAAATAAAAAAAGGGACAGAGATGGCAAATACATTCCATCCCCCCACCCCACCCAGACCAGAGTTATGGCATTTTTCAGATGAGACATTAGTCAGAGGTCCTACCTGTCTTTTCTGGTGGCTGTTTAGGTGGACATTAAAGATCCCATGGCATTTGTTTATTAAAACAGAATGTAGGGTACTCTTGCCATCTCCAACAGCCTCCGTGACTTTTCGCGGTATTATGAAATAGGAGTACAACAACAGTAGTATGCAATATGACACTACCAGACCACCTGCAGGCTGCATGAGGACCAAGTGATCCCTTCTGTGCATGAGACACAGCACTACCACCGCGGCACCCCGACTGTTGAAATACTAACGAAGTTCAAACTGCAAAGTATTACAAAAAATCCTGGCGATCCCAAACCAGCGAGTGGGACTGGCAGACCCAAAATGTGCCTTTCATCCACAGTTTTAACAGTCTCATCACCACTTATAAATGCCTTGCAAACTTTCACATGAGACAGGCAGACAAACCACCCACCAGAATATGAACCTGCTTTCCTGCACCTTAAAATGGAGTGCACCTCCTGGGCCATTCTTCTGCAGGTGAGTCGCTCGTCTAACACCGGGTGCTGGTACGACTTGGGGAACCTCTCCTTTACCACTGCCAGCAGCCCTATGAAAACTTTTATAACTCCGACTCCATTGCAGCTGCCTCAAAAAAGTGCCAATGCTAGTTACGTATCTATCCAGAAGTAAATGAGAGCTGCGTTAAAATGCTGGTGTAACTATGCAATGAATCGCATGTTGAGCATACCAGGGGATCAGGGAGTACAATGCCTAGAAGTATCCGGGTGGAAAACGGCGCTTTCTCTTTTTGGTTCTACCTCTTTTGTAAATATAACAATACACTGGCAGCAAAAGCCCTTGAATTAACCATGGCATAAATATGGGATTTGCAAAGGGATCCGTTCCTCTGTGTTATATTTTTATTGCATAAGTTCAGTTTGACCTCATGTGATCTAATGCCGCACTGTAACCGGGCAAAGTAATAAACATCATTTGTTTTGCACACATGTGCGCAATTTATCTGCGGTCAACAAATTCTCGCTGTAAACATATATCCACGCAATATCAGTGTCCCGCGAATAAAGTGAATATTTATTTACAGCTAAAATAAGGGGTTATACAGTAATTCAAGGCAGGAGGTAGGGAAGACATATAATGGTTCAATAATAAGGAAAGGGTAGTGGTAGGCACAATAAAGCAAAGTGTTAAAACAAGGAAGTCATCACAGTGGTGACATTGTCAAAACAGAGTACGTAGTGACGTTTTAAGTGCTAAGAGAACTAGAACAGGTGAGGGTGGGTTTGGGGAGAGGGGAGGAAGATGAAGGGGGACACTGAGTGGCTAGGGGTCCAAAGAACAGTAGCAGGAGGTGAGAGTACATGGTGGGGAGGGGAGTCAGTGGGTGGGAAATCTAGGGGAACAGTATGATGGGAAGGGGTAAATAGTGAGAGGTTATGGCAATATGAAGGAGAGGGGTGTGTGTTCAGGAGGGAAAGAGGTGGAGGGTGTTAATATATGTTAGTAGACCTTACAAGGCAAAGGTTTTGCAGTAAATTAGGAATAGTGTGTAGAAAGGGTGACAGTAGAGACAGGAAGGTTAGAGTAAGGGTTACAGTAGTGGAATGGATACATGTGTGTAAAAGGGGGGAAGAAGTGCAAACAACGTACATAGATGAGCACTGTGACATGTTAGGGGGTACAATCACAGCAGCTGAGAGTGGCAAGGTGCTGTCAAAGTTTAGACTTGTACTTGCCAAGCTTTGGTTCCATGACAACTTCAGTGGGGAGGCCATTTAGAAAGGTGGGTGTTCTATAGCTGGAGGTACGTTGCACTTGAGTGGTCCGACTGAAAGGGACACTGTAGGATTATTTGATTGTGCTGTGCATGCTATGGAGGTTATGTACCAGTGTTAGTAGGTGCCAGGTTGCTGGGGGAGTAAGGCCAAGGCAAATTTTTTCACCAACATACAGGATTGGTACGCTATCCTGCCTTTTAGGTGGAGCAAATTGGACAGTTTGTAGAGGTCACATGTATGCATCAGGTTATCTGTACCTGTTAAAAGTCTACATGCCTTATTCAGGGCGATTGAGATATGTTTTAAGGTAGAGTCAGTAGCGGAGCCATAAATTACCAAACCATAGTCTATGGTAGACAAGATAGCACTAGATACAGCTATTCTCAGGGCCTCAGGTGTCATACAGTGGCGTTGCTGGTAAAGGATCCTTAGCCTAGAGTTGATAGTCTTTGAGATATTATTAACATGAAGGCTGTAAGATAAGGAGCTATCAAGTGTGATCCCAAGGGATTTGAACTCATGAACGTGATCAAGCATATGGTTTTGGTTGCTCATAATGGTAAGGTTAGCTGTTGCATGGTTGTTATGAGGGTTTGAGAAAAGCATAATGTTTGTCTTCTTATAATTCCTATGTAACATGTGCTGAACAAATCAGGTCTCGACCAGGATAAAATTGGATTGCAGGTCACTAGATAGGGTGTACAGTTCCTTATGCCTTGAGAAAAGGACAGCATCATTTGCATAGAGTAGCATATTATTGTTGCAAGCTTTCAGGAGGTTATTAATAAAGAGGCTAAATAGGAGGTGGCCAAAGATTGATCCTTGTGGTACTTTACATCTCCCTGGGAGGCTGCTGGAGAGGGTATCATGAATTTTCTCTTGCTTGTAGGTAACTGCTGAACCAATGAGTGACCTCTTTTGAGAGTCCCAGAGCATGGAGGGAGTCAATGAGGAGTCAGTGATTGATGGTGTCGAAAGCCTTGGAAAATGCACTTTACATAGAAACAGCCCTTTCTCATTTTACTCCTGAACTGAGTCAAATTTTTACTTTCACTTCCAGGACTGAGTTCCCATTGCTTTTCTGCCATTTACACTACTGTATGCTTTAAGCATCACTAAGCAGTATTAAAATGTGATAGAGGGATGGTATTTGGGTATAGTGGCAGGGTCACATGCTCAGAAACTGACAAGTTCAAGTTCAAATCCCAGCAGAGTCACTTACTGTCATTCCAAACAAGTAACAGTGGCTCTAAATGTAAGACCAAGGTTTGTGAGATATCAAGAATTAGTATGGTGTATTACAAAAGGTTAAACTGGGATTTGCTCTGCTTCTAATGTTGTTTACATATATGCTGATGCAACACAGTGTAATTACTTGTATTACATCTTGAATTATTGCAGTTCCTTGATAGTAAAACAAAAAGCTGAGCACTCATCACCTGAATACAAGCCACAAATCACAGTATGTCATTTTTAAAAATACATCATTATGTAAGTGCCAGACTGTGCAAAATTAAGAAGACCCCTTGTCATTGTCCATGGGGTCTTTTTAATTTTGCACATTCTGGCACTTAAATAAAGATGTACTCTTCACAGTGACATACTGTACAGTACTGTGTGTTGTGGCTTGCATTCAGGTGGTGAGTGCCAAATCTTTTGTTTTACTGCAGTGTTCTCAGTATAACCATGAGTGCCCATTTCCTGGTAATGCATTTTTAATTTTGCCCAGTTCCTTGATAGGGATCTGACATGCTTCAATCACAATTCTTCCTTACCAACTCAGATGTAAAGGTTGCAGTTTGCTTTGCCAGTTACTGCATACTTATGTAAATTGGAGGCACAGGCGAGTTTCTCATTCTCTCCACTATTTTATATATATGGGATACATGATGGGCAGAGTGTGATATGGCAAATATTGTCACTCCAGCAGAGTGAGATATCCAGAGCTCACAATGCAGGAGTGACAATATTTGCCTTAGCACACAATCTGCACATCATGTATGTGATTTATACAATAGGGCTGGGAGTTTCAGAAGTATTGTTATGTTGTCTTGTGTTCTGTTCCTGTTTATGTGTTTGCTCATTCTGTGTGTGAGTTTTTGTGAATGGGCTGGCAGTGTTATAAACTCTGGGAAACAGTTGAGTGTGTTTTGCAATGCTAAATGAGTTAGTTTTAAGTAGGAGTGAGAAGGATACTGTTTTGTGAAGCTGTATTATTTAGATGTCTGGCTGCAGTCAAGCTGAGAGTATCACAGCAATGGTAATGGGCTGAGAGTCAGAATGTCAGGAACAGCTGAATGTTTTTAGTGATAATTGAGTTAGCTGCAGGCAGCAGTGAGGAACAGAGTGTTCTGTGAAGCTGTGCTCTTTAGAATTCTGGCTGCAGTCAAGTTGAGACTATCACATTAATTGTAATGGACTGAGAGTCAGAGTTTGAGGAATAAGTGAGTGTTTTTTCAGTGGTAATTGAGTTAGCTGCAGGCAGCAGTGAGGAACAGACTATTCTGTGAAGCTGTGCTCTTTAGAATTCTGGCTACAGTCAAGCCTGGAAGTTAGAGTGGGGAATAGGTGTGAGTGTTTTGTAATGCTAACTGAGTTAGCTGCTGGCAGCAGTGAGAACTCTCATGTAGTTCTCCATTTGTGTCTATGGTAACATCACAGGTGTTTCTTGTATGCTGAGGGGAAAGCTGCCTAGAGTGATGATATCAGTGACCTTTGTGTGACCTGTGTGTGTAAATGGCTGATATCATCACAGTAGAGCAGATGGTAAAAATATCCCACTGTAGTAGATGATACACTGTTTTATCACACTCATTTATCACTCACCCCTAGTGTATAAATATATATGTAAAACTAATGGTTCTGCTATGTCAGGTCTACACTACTTGATAATAGAATTGTCCTTCAGTCGCTGACATGTAACCCTGCTATTTTAAGTATTGTGTGTAGTCAGGAGCATTCTTCCAGGTGCAGAGGTGGCCCAGCAAATAGAAACAAAGTGGCATGATCATAGCTTCATGAATAAAGTAGATCTGGTAGAAGAAAGGGGAGGGGAAGGGGATGGGAGCACAGACACAGACAAGTAGGGATATCATGCATTCCAATGATGCAATGAGATTCCACTGTGGAAGTAGAAGATAATACGTGTCAGTTCCTGTTCCTATTCCTGTCTGCCCTGCTCCCTCTCCTTTTGTTAAAAATATGTTGCATAGCCATCACACTGTAGCCATTAAAACAGGGAAAAATAAGCTTTGACACTAGTTTATATTAGAAATCCAGGCAAGCAGTGTGGTATAATGATTAAAGGACTGTGAGTCACACAATATTAGCCACTTGCTTACTGCATGACAAAGGATAAGTCACTTGGGGTCAAATTCTCAGTAGTAAAGATAGAATTAAATGCCCAGTCCATCACTTAGTGCCACCTCTAACATTGTGACCCCATGAAGCTATATTTAGCGGTGGTCTCAGCCCCTTCCAATGTGGTCACAAATCACTTTACAACCAGTCTGGAAAGGAAGTGGGGGGCATCATCCATATGGCTCATGGGGCCTTGCACAAAGGCATAATCGCAAGCCTGGTAACACCCCTGGGTTACTGCATGGTTAAAACCAGGTGGTAATTGAAGGTACAGTGCTTTGACCAGGTGCATCAACTCACAAGATGTCTGGAGAATGGGGGATAACAGTGGACCACTAGCAGCCAAGTCATACTAGGACTAGGAAGTGCAGAACCACCAAACATCCTGGAAAGATTGTGTTTGGGGTAGCACTAGACCTCCAGGTAATGGGCCACTGGGGTGGAAGGTGAGGGGACCACTGTCCACCACTGAACAATCCTGTCAGAACAAAGAGCAGACTGTCAGCTCTAAGCTCAGGCATGGCTAGGGAACAACCATCTCCTCCTACTGGTAGGAGGGGATTGCTATACACAGGATGCTGTATATTTAACATTATCTGGGGATAGAAGTGGCTCTTCCTTCTGGTCTTCTATCCTATTTTCAAAAGGGTTTTCATCATTCTGTGTCTAAAACAAAATAATTTTGAAAAGAGGGCCACTGGTCTCTTACCTTTCACTGTAAGACTGATGCATTATCTTGCTTTTCTTATCCTAGTTCCCACTGTCATCATGCAACAGCAGCATCTAAATAGTGGTTTCTTCACCTCTGAGGTCCCCAAAAGAACCAATTTTAAACTGCAAGGCTATAGTGTATGACCCCACCCTGGGACAAACAAACCCTCTTGACAAAATTTATTGGTACCAATGTCAATGTAAAAATATTGAAAAGGCTAAATAAATTTTATTGGCTCACATTACATTGACCAGAGTCTACAGTATGATTGGTGATATGATACAGCCTAAAGATATACTAGGTACAATGTTTGAAAATGTAAAATTCCACTCTTTAGATTGGCTCCAGAGCACCAATATCCTTGCTTATCAAATCATACTGACCTGCCTAAAATTGACCCAGCATTATGAATATTGGTGTGCATGTGATGTTACATAAAGCAAATATGACCCCTGTAAATGGTCCTGTATAGATACATGTCAAAAGGCTTATACTCAGTGCCCCAAGTCACTGCTGAAATAGTCTAACAATATAACCATAGGGAGCTGCTGAGCCACATGAAAACAGGAAAAAGCTATGTACTGAAAGCTCTAGTTGCATTACGTCTCCATCCTGGTGAGGGGGAACATTTTCTTCTGAAAGCATGTACTGTACCCATGTTTTTAGCATTGTATTCTTGGATGGTGGCCATAGTAGCAACACAGAAACTCACCTATTTTGTGTCACCACAGCAATAACAACCGTGAATGAGCACTAGGTTTGCTGGCAAAGGCACCTACCTTCACCTGAGCTCTTTTCTTCTAGGTTGCTTGAAAGGACAGAGCAAAGAACCTTACCAGAGTAAGGAAGAGGATTAAGGCTTCTTTTGGCTAGGCAGATTTACTGTGTGTTATTATTTTCTTTTGTACCCACAGGGATTATTACTATTTGTTGCTAACATTTTATTGCTTCATTTTTCTCTGATTCAAATTGTTGTTGCTGGGTATACCTTCTGCTGCATTATTATGGGTTGTGCCTACAGGTGTGTGCTTACAGATTACTGTTGTAATCTACTGATTCAAATTGTCTTTTGCAAGGTCTGCTTTATTTTTCTCTGTCGCAAAGTGTTTCTTACAGGGTATATCCAGGGTATATCTTCTGTGAAATTATTACAGGTGGTGCTTTACAGGTTTTACAGTTTTGTCTATCATTAGGATAAGCTTTCAGGGCTACTGCATTTGTTGCTGGCTGATTGTTTCTCCTCTTACCTCCTTGTTTCTTTCATCTATGGTTCTTCTTTTTCAGCAGGGGAAGGGCCCAGTCATCCACCCTCATCTCCAATCACCCCACACTACACTCCTTTTATAGGGTAGCACAGTCATAACATTTCCTGTAGCAAAGCAGGAAGGGGAGGATCAGAGGGGTATCCACACAGTGACCTCATTTACAGGGGTCCAAGTAATTTAACTTGTTATTTTATTTATTTATTTATTTGCTTTTGGTAACCAGGTGAGTGCACTAGGCATAGCAATGCCTATTTTCAGGCACGAACCAGGAGAAGACAGTTTAAAACATACAAAATGAAACATACATGTGATGCAGCACGTGATATTGGTGAAACACAGTGAGGAATGCAGGCAGCTACATATAACTGGAACAATAAATTCAAAGAGTAGTTCATATTAGGAATATTTAGAGGGAGTGTTACAATGGAGGCAAAACTGGAAAATACACCTAGGTAACATACACAACTAGAGTTAAACAGTGAGTGAAACAGGCATTGGCAAAGAAAGGTTTATACACAATAAAGTACAGTAAGTGCCAAATTGAGGGAGAGATGATAAGAGAGAGGGAGAGGAGGAGAGAGTGAGGGGTGAGGGGAGAAAGTGGAGGGGAGGAGAGATGAGTAGATACGGAGGTGGGAAAAGAGACATAGAAGAGGAAAGTAATATAGTGAGAGAGAGAGGGGAGATGATGAAGTCTAAGGTGGCTTAAAGCAGGTGCATTGGCTGATTGTTTGTGGATGTTCCCGGTGTCGTGTTTTAAAGCTAGCATGGGTAGGTGCTCCACGAATATTTGGAGGTAACGAGTTCCAGTATTTTGGGGCCATATGTGCAAAGGCTTGTGAGCCCATATTGGTTTTACATCTGGGAATGTGAAAGGGGGATAGGTCGGCAGATCGGAGCTCGGAGGACAGAGGGTGTGAGTAGAGCAGACAGGCGAGTGAAGATGGAATGCCAGTGTGGACTGTGTTATCAATAAGTGACCCAAGAGATTGGAGCCAATGGCCAGAGGGGCAAGGCCAGTTAAGGTCAGAATAGAGTTGGCAATGGTGTGTGAAACGAGGGGATGCAGAGGCATACCGGCAGATATTGTTATAAGTGGTGTCCCACTTATGGAGGGAGGCTTTAGAGGCAGATAGATACGTGACTGATCCATAAGCCAGGGTGGGGAGCAGAAAGCCTTGAGCCACAGCAAGTCTAGCCAAAGGAGTAAGGGCATAGCTGGTACAGTAGGCACCACCTAATCTTGCATTTACAGATTTACAGGTGTTGGTTATGTGTAGGTCAAAGTTAAGGGATTCATCCAGAGTGATGCCCAGGTATTTGAAGGATTTGATGCTGTTAAGTGTAGAGCCATTGGTACAGGTGATTTTTAGGGCATCAGGGTTTACTTTGAGTTTGGCTAGCGATCCAAAGAGCATAGAATGCATCTTGCTAATGTTAAGAATGAGTTTATTCTCTATCACCCATGACTGAATGGACGTGAAGTCTGAGTTAAGAGGCTGGTTGACGTCAAGTGAGTTCCTAGCACTGTGATAAATTACTAGGTTGTCTGCATAAAGGAGGGTTGAGCAGGTTGAAGCAAGCAGCAGGATGTCATTAATGAAAATGGAGAAAAGCAAGGGGCCAAGTATGGAACCCTGGGGCACTCCAACTTGGATAGATGAGGGATCAGAAGAGGCGGAATTGAAGACAACGGTCTGCTTTCTACCGGACAGGTAACTGTCAAACCAGGCTACTACATCAGTAGAGAAGCCGAGGAAGCAAAGTTTAGAAAGAAGGAGGGAATGGTTTACCAGGTCAAAAGCTTTCGTTAAGTCAATGAAGATAGCACCAGTCAGGAGGCCAGAGTCCATGGCAGAAAAGATATCATTGGTGAGTTTGAGGAGGGCAGTAGTCGTACTGTGCCCCTTACGGAAACCATGTTGAGAGCTAGACAAGAGGTTGTGCTTCTGCAGGTAATCAAGAGTTTGGGTTGCCACAAGTTTTTCGAGGATTTTGCTAAGGAGGGAGAGGATAGCTACAAGTTATACAAAAACAAACAAAACACAAAATCAAACTTTTGCTTTCATTTTCCTCCTTCTAATTACTCTGACCAGGTTATAAACCCAGCAACTTATCTGGAATGGATATTATTAATTGCAGGTACTGCGGGACACTTTTCAGAAGGGCAGTTTTACAGGATTTAGGACACTGTCCTACATACTAGGCCATTACAGATCTAAGGGCTCAGCTCCAGGCAGCATGGGCAGAGATTGCACACCTCAAATCACATATTCAGGAGGAATTATATTATAAGAACTGCCCCCACCATTTCCCCAACATCCAATAGAATCACCTCGACCACAGAGGGTAGATGTTCCAGGAGGTTGGCAGGTGGCTAGGAGGGGCAAATCGGGTGCCCCATCACTCAGTGCTCTCCAACATATCACCTCCACAAACCATATAAAAACTACAAACAGGTATCTGCCTCTATCTCTGAAATCAAGCAAAGGGGCAGAGGGCACTACAGAGCAGGACACTGCAGCACAGGATCTAGCACAATAAAAAATGCCCAAAACGGGAACCAAAACAAAAAAAGCAAAAAGGAAATCCAAAAAACTTCTGATCATAGGAGATGCCATGATTCTGGGAGTTGATACCTATCTCCAGCCAGGGGTAATGGTCAGATGTCGCCCAGGGTACATCAGCGTGGAGAGACAGTGCTAAAATTGTACAGGAAGCAAGAGAAAACATTGATGTCCTAGTACACATAGGGACTAACAATCTCGCTAGCCAGTCAGTTGTGGAGACCAAGGAACACCTGAAGAGGCTGGGTGACAAACTATCATCCATTTCATCCAGCATCTCCTTCTGTGAGATCCTGCCAGTCTGGGAGAGGGGGGCAGATGGACAGAAGGTCAGAGAAGGGGAGATGGGGAGCTACACATGTGGCTCAAGGGCTGGTGCCAGGAAAAAGGACACAAATTTGTAGGGAACTGGCAACAGTTTTGGCAGCAAAAGTTCTTTAAATTTGATGGACTGCATCTGACTAAGGAGGGAGTCAGTGCATTGGGGCAGAAGTTTGACGTCTTTGCAGAATATTTAAACTAGCAAATGGGGAGGGGGTGCAGCACCCAATATGTTGAATGGGAAGAACACCCCTTCCCCTTCTGCTAGTAGTCAAACAGGAGTTCAGCATGCTTGTAGTTCATTTGTATCACTAGGTAAGAAAAAAGGTCTGGTTCCCCATACGATGCACAGAAGAAACTCCAGACCTCACCCAACAGCTAGCACACAGAAATCTGGCCAATGGAAAATCATGTACACAAATGCTTGCAGTCTGGGAACCAAGATCCCAGATCTGCAGGCAATAATGACAGAGGCTAAACTGGACATAGTAGCCATTAGCGAGACATGGTTTACCAGTAACCACAATTGGGAGACTTCAGTACCTGGCTATGTACTGTTCAGAAGAGACTGAGGTGCAAAAAGGTGGGGTGGGTGGAGTGGCTTTTTATTTCAATGAAAATATCAAAGTTACAGAAATTCAGAATACATATAAGGAGCTAGAAGAATTGTAGGTCACCCTGGAAACAAGAAATGAGACAGCCATATGAACTGGAGTTGTTTACAGGCCTCCAGACCAGGGGGAGGACATAGATACATTACTGTTAGAAGATATGCAAAACATGACAGTTAAAGGGGAGGTTCTGATAATGGGAGACTTCAACATGCTGGATACAGATTGGTCAATACCAGCAGGAACATCTACCAGAACTAGAAACATAGTGGATTCCCTGCAAGGGGAAGGCCTCAAACAACTGGTACAATAACCCACACGAGACAGAGATATCCTAGATCTAGTACTGAATAACAGGGAAAGGATCACTGATCTCCAGGTAGAAGGTCACCTGGGGGCCAGTGATCATCACATGGTATGGTTCAATTTGGCCACTAGAACTAAATCATCCCATTCCAAGGCAAAAATATGGAATTTCAGAGGAGCTGACTTTGATCTGCAGTCTGCTTCTGTGTCCGTTCTAAACCAAGCATAAATCTGATTTCCACGCTGAAATTTGCCAAAAAAAGAGCTGCAATTGCTTTTCTCCTTGACTGTTAAGACCCTTATCCTTCTTTTTAGACTGTTACATCTAGGGATACTGTGTGATTAATCGACTTTTAAAATTCTGTGCTTGCATCAGCTCCCTACACGAGCAGCTGGTCACTTCTCCCTACTGAAGTTCCTACTAAGCCTCATCTTCTGTGCTCCTTAAATAATACAGGAGTACTCTGAACTGATACGACTGATGTAACCTTGAGTACTTACTTGCAGTATTGCATTAATTGTTTTTTTACTTGTGTTATTTGGCTGTATTGTAAATATCTCTGTATGCATTGTACCATTCGACCTTGTGCTAACCAGGTCCATCTTGTAAATCAGCTTGCTCAACAATGTTTGCCTGGATAAATAAATATTTTGATTGATTGATTGATTGATTGATTGATAAGATGGCCAACAGAGTTAAGATAGCCCTGGCAAAAAGAAATATGGGTGAGGGGGTACAGGCAAAGTGGGCAAGCATTAAGGATGCAATACTTGAAGCAATATCCCACTGTGTTAGAGAGAAAAGGAAGTGCAAAAGAAGAAGGAAACCACTTTGGTTCTCAAAAACAGTAGTAAAAAAGGTCAGAGCAAAAATGATGGCCTTCAGGAAATATAAGGAAATGCAGCAGAAGGAAGATAGGGAGGCATACCAAACTTCCCTAAGGGAAACAAGGAAGGCAGTAAGGCAGGCAAAGGCTCAAACCGAGGAAACACTAGCACAAACAGTAAAAAAAAGGTGATAAGACTTTCTATAGATACATTAGTGAAAGGAGAAAGTCAAGAGGGGGCATTGCTAAGATCAAAGGGGATAAGGGGGCATGTGAGGAGAAGGACCATGTAAAAACATCTATTCTAAATAGATACTTCTGCTCAGTATTTACTGAAGAGAAGGTAGGGCAGGGCCCACAGTTCAGCACCATGGACACAGAGGGAAGGGAGGTGTGCACTTGTCCCTTCACAAAAGAAAGGGCCCCACAAGAGCTAGATAAGCTCAGGATGGACAAGGCAATGGGACCTGATGGCATACAACCCAGGGTACTAAAGGAGCTAAGGGTAGAACTAGCAGAGCCATTTTCAGAACTGTTTAGTTAGTCTCTGATTACAGGAGAGGTCCCAGAAGACTGGAGAAGAGTTCATGTGATACCGCTCCACAAGAGTGGTAGCAGGTAGGAGGCAGGGAATTACAGACCAGTCAGTCTTACCTCAGTAGTAGGCAAGATTATGGAGGCACTCCTTAAGGAAAGGATAGTGCAACACCTGGAATCCATAGGCGCACAGGATAAAAGACAGCATGGGTTTGCAACAGGAAGGTCTTGTCAAAGTAATCTCATAGATTTCTTTGACTGGATAACCAGAGTGGTTGACCGAGGTGGAGCAGTTGATGTCACCTACCTTGACTTCAGCAAAGCTTTCGATACTGTTCCACATAGAAGATTGATTAATAAGCTGGGTAGGTTTGGGGTGGGTCAGAAGTTGGTCAACTGGGTGGCAAACTGGTTGACGGGCAGAAAACAGAGAGTGGTGGTAAATGATATACAGTCAGAAGAGATGCAAGTCACAAGTGGGGTACCTCAGGGATCAGTCCTGGGACCAGTCCTCTTCAATATCTTCATCAGTAACATTACAGATGGACTGGAGGGTAAGGTTTGTCTGTTTGCAGATGACACCAAGATCTGCAACAGAGTAGATGATCCAGATGGGGTGGGCAGAATGAGAAGAGATCTGGATAAACTAGCAAAATGGTCAGAAGAGTGGCAACTGGGGTTTAATTCAAGAAGTACAAGATCATGCACATAGGAAAAGAAACCCTGAAGCCACCTATAGGCTGGGAGGGAGTTGCTGGCAGTCACAAGGGAAGAAAGAGACTTGGGAATCATCATCACAGATGACCTGAAATCATCCAAGCAGACCTCTAAAGCAGAAGGTAAGGCTAGGGGGATGTTGGGGTGTATTAGTATGGGTATCACAAGTCGTAAGCAGAGGGTAATAATCCCTCTTCACAAGACACTGGTTAGGCCCCATGTGGAGTACTGCATGCAGTACTGGAGGCCACACCTTCACAAGGACATTAACCAAATTGAGGCAGTCCAGAGAAGGGCAACCAAAATGGTGTAGGGACTGCATCAGAAGACATATCAGGACAGATTAATGAAGCTCAATATGTATACCCTAGAGCAAAGGAGGGAGAGAGGTGATATGATCAAAACATTCAAACACCTTAAGGGCATTAACAAGGTGAAAGAGTCAAACATGTTTCAATATAAGAAAAATAGCATGACAAGAGGACACAGAATGAGATTAGAGGGAGACCAACTAAGAGGTAATTGGTGGAAGTTCTTTTTCACAGAAAGGGTGGTGGATGCATGGAGCAGCCTACCTCAGGAAGTGGTGGATATGAATACAGTGCAGGGCTTCAAACAGGCATGGGATAGGCATAAGGGAGCAATACAGATGAGTATGAATAGATAGGCCATTGACAGAGCAAAAGCCGATGGCACATTCATAAGGTAGAAAGCCTTGCGGTCCTTATCTGCCATCAACTTCTGTTTCTTTGTTTTTTGTCCTTCAGTTTGTTTTACCAGTTGCAGAGTTGGTGGAGGTAAAATCCCCACTGTAGATGACATACTACATTTCTGTTGGGTTATCCTGCATAAATTCAAAGTAAAGCTGCTTGCTCTATTCAGAACATTGGACACTAATCTCCTTTGTTAGTATCCTATGTACACAGCATAAACAGCTGTGCAAATATGTACTCATTTTCAACAACTCATTATGGTAATAAATAGCACAACAATTTCAAGCCTTATTTCAAAAACGTAGTTCAAAACAGCAATTAGCAAGCTTCCCCGACACAAAAAACAAACAAAATGGACCTCCACCTGATGTAGCCTTTCAAATAGTGATGAGCATGGAACAGGGAAGTTGAGGAACCTCCTATTTCTATCTGTTTTTCTAGCTCTACAGGAGTTCTTGTCCATCCCTTCAAAATGCTGTTGCTTTGCCTGTCCCAGGCTATGATACAGTGTGGTACTCCAGGGGCCAGTTGCACAAACACTGACTTAAGTCTAAGTGACAATTTAAGACTTAGGTCACAAAAACTGGTCTAGCATAAGTCCCCAATTTAAGACAGCTGCACAAAGCTGGAAGATGAAAGGCTTATGTAAGACCAATCTACCATCTGGTTACATAGCAACAGAGACTGGACTTTAAGTTTAGACTTTGCAGGTCATTTCAAGATGGCTGCCAAAATGTGATGGGAAGGGTTGAGAAGGTACTCAATACATTCTAGGTAAATTGGGTCTCAATTTAAAACAAAACAAATAAAAGACACCTGTAACTGTCATTAAGTCTCTTCCTTCCCCATGTGTGCCATATTTAGCCACTGGTAAGGTATAATTGATTTGTCATATTAACTGCTTTCCCTTCCCCTTCTACTCCTGGCTTTATCTTTGCTTATGCTCCACTGCTACTCTATCAAATCACTCCCCCCCCCCCCATATCAGTTGTAGACTGTTGTTTGTTCTAGCTGCCAAAATACTGTATATGTATTGCACACACCACTCATCATGTTTCATTTATCAGTATGCAACCTGTAAGTCACTTCTCTGTCTCACATCAATGTTTACCACCTGCGGTCACCCTATGTGGTACCCTTGTATGTATATCCAGCCTGTATCATGTAACGTGCATTTCATGTATATACTGTTATTACCTATCTGTGTTTGTACTTTAAGTGTTTATGTCACAGGACCTCCTTGTGAGTGAGCTTGCTCAATGGAGTTTTCCTGCAATAAACTTGAACTTGAACTTGAATACAAACAAATTAATGGTACTGAGAGTGGAACAATCGTGTTTACTATGTGGAGGAAAGTGCAGCTGCTACCCATTGAAATTAAACAGTACTCTTGATGAAATTGGTCAGGTCACTTTGTGAAGTGTACCTCATTCTGGTGAAATCATCTTTTTATTTAATATTGACTTATGTCTTTTCAAGTGAAATTGTGCCAATGCTGAGGTGGGGCTTATTCTTAATGTTTTAATTTGGCCTCCCACAGGCACTATTTATTGAAAATGAAGCCCATTAGGGCATTTTAAACTTAGCCGCAATGTGCATTTAATAGGCAGTAACCACTGCCTCCAGATGCTATCTGACCCCCCGAACTGCACCAAAAATCCCCTACCGGGCAATTGCAGCCGTGGTACCGATCAGATAAGGAGATTTCATCTGATTCAAGTTCAGCTGTCTTTACGGCACTCTCCTGCTCCTCTCATGGTGTGATTGTTGTTAGCATCCTGACTGAATAATATTTACCAATGGAGCCGTGGCTCAGGTAGGTGTACGGACGTGCTTCTACCCTGCCCTTTTCCGCCTCCAGAGGAGTCCTCTCCTACTTCCCCCTCTACACAGAGCAGGCCACAGCCTGAGTGCTGTATGGGCTAGGAAGTAAAATGCCAACCTAGCACATTCACTTTTGTGCGGTCGGTCACTTGTGCTATCGGCAGCCACAGCCACAGTGTGTTCTTCTGTTCCTCACACTGCAACACCCTACCTGCTCAAAGCAATATACTAGCCATTAGACCCCAGACAAATTATTTTATAATGCACTGTACACTAGGGAAAGCAATCCACTAGCCCACCAGGGATGGTATTTAAAATTACTGGCAGAACCCAAGCTGCGGGACCGAGGTACCACTGCCCATAAATGCAGCGGGGGGTGCTGATTGTTGATGCAGCCCATAGCACTATTTCTTGCAGTCTTGTTGACTCATTTCTCATAGGGGCTGTTACTATCATGGGGGTTGGGGTGGGCTCTGTAGTGTGGAACCAGCAAACTAAGATTGGAGTTTAAATCAGTGAATCATGGCTGTCTGCACTTTGTGGGGGGGGTAGACATTGGTGTGGTACCTGTGACAGCTATCTGTGTGCCATGGGTGGGGGTGGAGAAATATTTATTTCTGAACATAAAGTAATTTGCATTTCAGTGTGATGCTCAAAGAACAAGCAATGTTTCACTTAGAAGGGCAGGCAGGTTTCAGTTGAGTGGGTAGGGGTGGGAGTGGAGGGCCAGATCCATATGGCACAGAGATTACTTATCTGCTTGTGGTGGACTGACCCTGCTGGTATGTGGTACTGACAGGGGTCAAAATTAAGTTATACAGCCACAAACCAGCAGGACTGGTGGCTGGGAAAATCTACTAGCCTCACTGACTTTTCCACTGGCCCAGCTGATGTACTTGTAGCAATGTTTCCTTCTCCAATACAAGCCCACAGAGCTAGTTAAAGGGCACTCTTACTAGCCTAATCCAAAATCATTTGGCTAGTGGGCTGGTGCCATTTCCAACCCCTGGGTACTGATACTGTTTGGTATTTACTGATCTTGTTGGTGGTGCAGTTTTTTTTGGGGGGGGCTGATAATGGTTGGGGTACCCAACACTGTGTGTATACATGTTTGCATGTGTTTTTTTGCGGGGGGGGGCCTGGTGAAGCCTTTGATGAAAAAACTGATCCCAGAGTTCCAGGAGTGGGCTGTTGTCAGGGGCTGATTGTGTCATTTTAAGAACAAGGGTAATCAGGGTGGTAGATCAAGGAGGGGCAGTGGATGTAGCCTACCTGGATTTCAGCAAGGCCTTCAACACTGTCCCACACAGGAGATTGCTAAATAATAAGTGCAACTGCGGTCCCTAACTCTCTCAGTTGTCCACTTTACTGACTGTGATACATGCCCTGAACTTACTTAAAGACTCCTAGGTCTTCTCCCCCTTATTTCCCTTGGGAGCTACCCCCTTTGTCATAGATTATTCCCCATTCTCTCTACCTTCCCCCTACTGCGCTACTACCCCTCCCCTTACTCCGCCCAATCTTAACCGGTAAACGACAAGGCTTGCCTGAGTTGCTCCTCATCCCCCCTTCCATGCCTGTCTACCTCCCCTTGCATCAGCATCAGCAATTTTCTGCCTTGACCCCTCTTCTAGATCCTACCTCTATTTGTTGCTAAATCTTCTCTCCTACCCTACCCTGACCTCCTCTTCTGGATCCCACCTAATTTGCTGCTAAATCTTCTCCCCAACCCCTCTGTCCACATTCTACCTCTCTTGCTTACTGGTTGTAAGAAGCCTAATTATTGTATACCTAGTCCTGAATTACCTGTTACCCTCTGACTATGTACCCCCTGGTGCCCACTGTTTTTTATGTACCTCAGACAATGTTACTATGTTCCACAATTTATTTTTGTAGAGTATGTGCTATGTATGTCATGTCTTATTATTGGCATGGAACCTTTGTAAATGAGCTTTACCTCAAAGGTATTTTCTTCTAGAACTCAATAAATTAAAAAAAATGAATAAAGTGGGATGGGAACTGGTTAAGGGACAGGACACAGAAGGTGGTGGTAAATGGCATGAAATCTGAGGAGAGAGAGAGAGAGAGATGCCCAGTGGGGTGCCACAGGGGTTGGTGCTGGGGCCAGTCCTACTCAATGTCTTCATTAGCGACATTGCAGAGTGTCTGGAGGGAAAGCTGTGCATCTTTGCAGATGACACCAGGATCTGCAACACAGTGGACATACCGGAGGGGGTGGAAAGAATGAGAAAAGACCTAAGCCTATTAGAGGAGTGGCTGGGTGTCTGGCAGTTGAGTTTCAATGCTAAAAATTGCAAGATCATGCACCTGGGTCACAAGAATCCAAGGGAGGAGCACAGGATGGGTGGGGAGATTCTGGTCACCACAATTCAGGAGACAGGCCTGGGGGTTGTTATATCTGATGACCTGAAGGTGACCAAACAGTGTGAAACAGAGGTAAGAAGAGCCAACAGAATGTTGGGGTGCATAGGGAGGGGCCTAACAAGTAGAAGGAAACAGGTGATGATTCCACTGTACAGATCACTGATGGTGATACAGATCACTGGAAAGGGTCATAAAAGAACTCCTAAACTCAAGGTGGAAAAAACAATGGGACTTGATGGGATTCACTTCAGAATTCGAGGGCACTAAGGGGAGAACTTGTGACACTACTGACTACCCTTATAGGAGGATGGTGTGGTACCTGAGGACTGGAGGAAGGCAGATGTGATTCCCCTTCACAAAAGTGGGAGCAAGGCAGAGGCAGGAAATGACAGACCTGTTAGTTTGACCTCTGTGGTAGGGAAAATGATGGAATCACTTCTGAAAGAAAGAACTGTTGAGTACCTAGAGGCTAGTGGAGCACAGGACCCAAGGCAGCATGGATTCACAGCAGGAAAGTCATGTCAGACGAATCTAATAGATTTTTCTGACTGGGTGACCAAAGTAGTAGACCATGGAGGAGTTGTGGATATGGCCTACGTAGACTTTAGCAAGGCATTTGACACAGTCCCACACAAAAGAATAATGAACAAGTTAGCCAGCCTGGGAGTGGGTTCCAGGGTAGTAGCCTTGACAACAGGACAAAGAGGGTAATAGTAAATGGAGTCCACTCCGAAGAAAGGGGGGTTACTTGCA
The DNA here is from genome assembly GCA_016271365.2 of Neoceratodus forsteri. Classification (NCBI taxonomy): domain Eukaryota; kingdom Metazoa; phylum Chordata; order Ceratodontiformes; family Ceratodontidae; genus Neoceratodus; species Neoceratodus forsteri. Next base: position 63,426,241 of record CM057459.1, read on the forward strand.
GGCTACTGCTGGGTTCAGTACTGAGGCCAGTCCTCTTTAATGTCTTTATACGTGACATTGCAGAGGGACTGGAATGAAAAGTATGCCTCTTTGCAGATTACACAAAGATCTGCAACAGGGTTGATACACAAGGAGAGATGGAAAGCATGAGACGGGACTTGGCAAGGTTGGAGGAATGATCAAAAGTATGGTAGCTTAGATTCAATGCAAAAAAGTGCAAAGTAATTTACCTAGGGAACAAAAACCCAGGGGAAGAGTACAAAATGGGAAGGGGAGTGTACCAACAACAACATAAATGGAAAGGGACCAGGGGGTAGTCATATCAGATGACCTAAAGGGAGGCAGGCAATGTGAGAAGGCAGTAAGGAGGGCTGGGGGGTACTGGGATGCATTGGGAGAGAGATCACCAGTAGAAAACAAGAAGTTGTTATCCCTCTGTACGGACAGTTGGGTGAGACCCCATCTGGGGTACTGCATGCAGTTCTGAAGACTCCATCTCCACAAGGACATTGATAGGATGGAGGCAGTCCAGAGGAGGGCAACTAAAATGGTGCAGGGTCTGCACCAAAAACCCTACAAAGAGAGGCTAAAGAAGCTTAGTATGTATACTCTTGAGGAAAGGGGGGGTGACATGACAAAAACTTTCAAGTACCTTAAGGGAATCAACAAAGTCCAAGAGGGTAGCATCTTTCAGAAAAAGAGATGTTTATTTATTTATTTATTTTATTTAGTTTTTGTTGACTGGGTAAGTGCACTAGACAAATCCTGCCAATTTTCAGGCACAACCCGGGGGAGGGGGATACAGATGAATGCCAACTCACCTTGAACCAGATTAAGCTGTTGGTGCTATTTTTTTTAGTGAATGTGCAAGAACAAGGGGGCACAATTTGAAGCTGGGGGGGCAGCTCAGGGGCAACGTGAGGAAGTATTTTTTCATGGAGATGGTGGTGGATGCATGGAACGGCCTTCCTGAGGAGGTTGCAGGGTCAAAAACAGTTTATTTTTACAGGTCTGATGGGATGCTGACTCCATCCCCATCAGATAAGTTTTACTTCATGTTTAACCTGTCCTGTCTTTCCTATTTATTCCCTAAGAACTATAGATCCTTTGTGACGCCTTTCCCGTATTTTATTTTACAGGTCTGACAGACATCATTTCTTCAAGATTCCTGCTTCAGGCTTCCTAGTACCAAGGTAAGAGACCCCCTGTATATTAAACAGAGTAAAAGCTGCCCGACAGCTGGGTGTGCTATGTGTGCTCAGGAAAATAACAGAATACCTTAAATTCAAGCACCACCCTCCTTCATAAAACACACAGGAAGCCAGTGAAAATTCAAATCAAAATGTTTTATTCATAATAGGGCCAGGACCTCTTACCAATAGATCAGGAGACTGGTGTGAATAAAACCTTTTGATTTAAATTTTTATTAACTCCCTGTGTGTTTTATGATGGAGGGCGGTGCTGGAGTCTGAGGTACGACCTTCTGCATATTACCTGCACTTGTTGGGTTAACTGTAGCAGTTCAACTGCACTTGTTGGAGAGAGAGGGCGGGAGAGATAGAGAGAGTGTAAAGGTTAAACATATCACAGCACCTTTTTTAATAACACTTTTTGTCTTGGTGGTCATCACAGGTGGGATCTCAGTCCTGTCCTTGCCTTACCTGTTGAGCTTCCATCTCCAATGAATGTCCTCCCTCCAAAAATAATACACAGGGTCATTTCCTACACTGTATGATATATAATGTTGGAAACTACCCCTGCAGATCATTCCACCTGTTACACAGGTTGAGCTCTGTCCATAACTATACATAATACTGTTGTGGTAAATTTTGCCACACTTAACCAAATGGTGCTGGATGAGTGCAGCACCTTAGTAGATTACTGATGCAGGATCGCTTATGTTTTCTAGAAGATCCAGCTAATGTCAGAAGAGTGAACCTGCAGATGTTCTTCTCACACTCCACCTCCCTGCCTGCCAAAACAATACTGAGTCCAGGAAGCCCCCCATGCCACCACCACCACTAGACCCCAGGGAAAAGGTTCTTATTTTGTTTTAGAAAATGGGTAAATGAAAACGCGATTCCTGATTGGCTGAAACAGCCTGAAATTCCAGAACTGCCAGTGGTTGTGACTTGCCGAAGGGGACAGTGTAATACTGTCTGTCAGTCGCTATCACTCAGACAGCCTTGTATTGGGCTTGCACATGATTTAGACTGTTTCCTGATCTGGGAGTTTATTCTTTTCAAGTGAAGTTCACCCTAACTTTGGAAGAGGCAGAAGAGGAGCCTGGCTATTTGGTGTAGGCCTGCCAGTGAAAGAGGTATTGGCTGGCACTTGAGGTTGGGTAAGCTGCCTATACCTCCCAGCTGGATACCCCCCCCATTTCCTCATTCTGGGTGTGTCTTTGAGGCCGGAGTATGTGAGAGAAGCTCCGCTCAGACTCTGGGTCATCTTTAGCTTGACTGCACTCCTAAATTGGTACTCTGTGTCCCTTTTTTTATCATATAAAGTTTTCTATTAGGTATTTCCTTTGTCATACAATAATACCCTTCGCAGTGTTGTAAAAGATGCAAAAACATATCCAGGTCAAGGATACGTAATACCAGTATGACAGGTTATAGACACATATCTGCTCCATATATCTGTGTTCTAATCTCTATCAACATATTAGTAATAAGGAAACTATCCATGAATTGACATTGTATACAAACCTAACCTATCAAGTAGAAAACTGTCAATGCTTCCACCTCTATCTTCAGCTTCACTCCAGTTAAAAAATAACTAGGCCGGGGAGGGTGGGGAGGAGAAGTCTCCGCATTTCTGAGTTACCAGCTTTTTGAGTAATGGTGTTTGGGGGGGGTCACGGCTGCTGTGGGATTTTCAAGAAATCAGATTGAAGGTAGGGTCCCCATGTAGCATAAAATAGCCACATGTTTGACCCTTGCAAGGAGGAAAGCCTTTCAAACAATGAAAGGTGAGCTACAACCGCATGCCACACATTTCTGCTAGGTATTAAAGGCTGTCTCCAGTGCATGAGCAGGAGGTGCTTGGCTTCCAATATGGAGGAGAGGGCCCAATGCTGCAGGTATTTAGGGAGGATTTCCACCTGACTTGTGTCTCCCAGGGAGGCAGTCAGAGTAATCTTAACACCTAGCACTTGCAACAGGTCTGTAGCCACCATATCCCAGAATGATGCTAGGAAGGGACAGGACCAGAGTATATGTGTAATGTGAGCATCAGGCTGTGAACAGCGCCAGCAACGGTTGTGGTCAAGCAGACCTCTCCTATGCAGAATCGTTGGGGTGTGATACCATAACAGCAATATTTTTAATTGTATGAAATGACTATTGGTATCTCTGTAAGAGCAATGGATGTTTTTTGCAGTAGGACACTTGCAAAAAAAGGAGGTGTCCAGGGAAATTGCCTACTTTGAATATTACTTAAGTTGATTTGTCTTAGGTGGAGCTTGCTGATTTTCGGTACATTCCAAATACAAACAATGTTGGCATGCTCATTAGCAACAAAGGCTAATACATAACTTTTTCTTCAAATAAATTACTTATTTTAGGTAAATAGTCCCAACGTTTCGCCTAGATAATTAGGCTTCTTCAGGAGAACTGTAAAAAAAATTATAGCATATATATAATTATATTTCAAATAAGTTAAACTGTACACTTTTAAGCTTGATCATTTTGCATTTAATATACTTATTCATATATCTAAGCAATGATGTTAATATAAAGATATATAATTCCTTAAGTTTTGAGAAACATCTATGAAAATAAACATATATGTAAATATGCAAATTAATTCAACTTCTCCTATATTGAGAACCACCAAATTTCATAAAAAACTATTTTTCAAACTTTTTTAACACTACCTTTTGGGGCCAGAATATTTGTCATTTCCCTTTAAATTATATAATTCTGATGCTATCATTTGAAAAATGATAAACAAAATGTACATAATATTAATTATTGCTTCTTTTAAAGTTCTACTTAAAAATCATTTTTTTATTTCATCACCTTGTATCGTGTGTACATCTACTATTCATCTTCACAACATTTTCTAGTTTTTATTTTTAAATTTATATAGGGGAGAAAAACTAGAAAAACAAAAAAAGTTTTTATTAAACTTAAAATAAATACACTTTCACTGTTTTTTAACTTGTTAAACATTACTAAATTCCTATGTTACTTGATTTATCATATTTGTTTACTTCCAATGTCCAATATGCCATTTTCACTCATTTCTATTATAATTGTCACTCATTTAAATTCATAATCCAACATTTTGTACTCATTTCTTTGTTTTAAGATGTCCCACTTAAGTAGTACCTAATTCACTATTTAATTTATAAGGAGACACACAGTCTCTCAGATATACTATTTTTATTTAATTTTAATTGACTTAAATGACTGTTCTTTAACATTTACAGTGGCCTTAATAGCAGAGACTTCTAATAGCCAGAGTCACTCGCTTCTAGTGTAAAAACATAGTAAAGTGGGAACAAAATAGCTCCTTGAGAGAGCACGCCTTTGAGCACTTGGTTTATTGATGCAGGGTTCCGGGTTCAACTCCCGGCACTCAGCAAAGTGAAAGATGTTACCCAATATCTGGGGAATGAAAATACATTAAAATTAAATAAAAATAGTATATCTGAGAGACTGTGTGTCTCCTTATAAATTAAATAGTGAATTAGGTACTACTTAAGTGGGACATCTTAAAACATAAAGAAATGAGTACAAAATGTTGGGTTATGAATTTAAATGAGTGACAATTATAATAGAAATGAGTGAAAATGGCATATTGGGCATTGAAAGTAAACAAATATGATAAATCAAGCAAAATAGGAATTTAGTAATGTTTAACAAGTTAAAAAACAGTGAAAGTGTATTTATTTTAAGTTTAATAAAAAAATTTTCGTTTTTCTTCTAGCTTTTCTCCCCCATTTAAATTTAAAAATAAAAAATAGAAAATGCTGTGATGATGAATAGTAGATGTACACACGATACAAGGTGATGACATAAAAAATGATTTTTAAGTAGAACTTTAAAAGAAGCAATAATTAATATTATGTACATTTTGTTTATCATTTTTCAAATGATAGCATAAAAATTATATAATTTCAAGGGAAATGACAAATATTCTGGCCCCAAAAGGTAGTGTTAAAAGGTTAAAAAAATAGTTTTTTATGAAATTTGGTGGTTCTCATAATAGGAGAAGTTGAGTTAATTTGCTTATTTACATGTATGTTTATTTACATAGATGTTTCTCAAAACTTAAGGAATTATATATCTTTATATTAACATCATTGCTTAGATATATGAATAAGTATATTAAATGCAAAATGATCAAGTTTAAAAGTGTACAGTTTAACTTGTTATTTGAAATATAATTATATATATGTTATAATTTTTTACAATTCCCCTGAAGAAGCCTAATCATCTAGGCGAAACGTTGGGACTATTTACCTAAAATAAATCATTTATTTGAAGAAAAAGTGGTGTATTAGCCTTTGTTGCTAATAAGCATGCCAACATTGTTTGTATTTGGAGTAGGACAGCCATTGTTCTTCAGAGATTGATACCCCTAACAGTGTTTCCCATTGTATTCTACGTTTCTGCATAGGGTTAGGTTGCGAATCCATCCAAGTTCTATAAAAATGACCTATAAGGCCCTTTCGAGTATCCAGCCAGTGGGGGTCAGATAGCCATTGCCACTACATGCTATCTATACCTTTGGTAAGCAGGGGTGTTAGGGCACTGCGAATCTGCAGATAATGCCAAAAATCCTTGTTTGGTAGGGCGTATTTGTTCTGCAGCTGTTCAAATGAAAGCAGATGTTTTGTCCCATGAATAACCAAATCCTGGACTGTTTAAATACCTTGTTGCTGCCATTTCGGCCAGCTTACCCTCACACCTTCAATCTGAATGAGATTGTTGTGCCATATGGGGGTAAACTGTAATGGGGGAAACCATTCCTGCTTTAATGTGTGAGATTTAGTGCATAATAGCTTCCAGGCTTTGGTGGTACAAGAAATTATGCGGGGGAGTTGTGGGTCTGTTTTTGAGTGAGGCATTAGGAGATTATATAGTGTAGAGGGACCTACCAAGGCCATTTCCAACTGAACCCAAAGAAGGGTTGCCCTGTTTTGTGTCACAAACCACCCAGTGGCGTGAGCTGCTATGCATGCTAAGTGATATCCATAAAACCAGGGTACGTTAAGGCCCCCTTTAGTCCAGTGAGCCCTTATTTTTTGCCAACTCCATCTTGGTGGTTTGGAGTCCCAGATAAAATTAGATGCTAGTTTTTTCAGGGATTGGAAAAGTTTTTTAGATAGAGGGATGGGTAGGTTGTTCAGGAGAAACAAGACCCATGGTAGGAACAGCATGCTGATTGTGGCTACCTTGCCAGGGAGGGATAGTTTGAGTTTTCACTACCTCTCTACTTCCACAGCAAGCTGTGTGCATAGTGGAGAAAAGTTAGCCATTTCGAGGGCTGTGCATTTGAAGGGGATTTTTATCCCTAGGTAGTTGAAGCTATGGTCGACCCACGAAAGGTTAGTGCCCTGTATACATTCCTTTGTGCAAAGGGAGTTTAATGGTGCCAATATGGTCTTTTTTTGGTTGATCCTGAGACCTGACAGTATGGCAAACTCCTTCAAAAGCAGAAGTACCTCAGGAATAGCTTGCTGAGGATTAGTTAGAGTCAATAAAAGGTCATCTGCATATGCCATAGCCACATTTGGGTGCCCCTTATTTTCAATGCCTCGTATCAATGGATCTGCAGCAATAACCTGTATAAGTGGGTCAAGGGCAATCAAAAACAGGATAAAAGAGAGTGGGCAGCCTTGCCTGGTGCCTCTATGCAGAGAAAAGGGAGGGAAATATCACTGTTTGTGAGGATACACGCCATGGGAGAGGCATACAGAGTGTGTATCCTTTGTTGAAAATATGTCCCAGAACCAAACACCTTTAAAGTTTCATGTAAGTAAACCCACTCTATAGAGTCAAATGCCTTAGCAAAGTCTATTGCCATGGCAGCCATGAGGTGAGGGGATTTAGATGCAAGCCACTTGAGCCCGAGTAAGAGGCATGTATTATCTGCACCTGTCTTTCTCCTCATAAAGCCAGCCTCTGCCAGATGAATGATGGAGGGAAGCACCGAGTACAATCTAGTGGCAAACTCCTTTGCTAGAATCTTAATGTCTACTGGTAATGGAGATATTGGCCTAAAATTCACACAGTCTAATGGGTCAGACAACATTTTGGGTAGGAGAGTGATAAGGGCGTCCCTCATGGTTGGGGGGAAAATAGTTGTATTGTGTGAGTCCTGGAGGGCTAGTTGGAGTGGGAGGAGGATATCTGAGCCTAATGCCTGGTATAACTTGACTGACATACCATCCAGGCCAGGGGCTTTCCCACATGCCATTTTGCTAATGCGAGCCGTATTTCCTCACAAGATACAGGTGACTCCAATTGAGTCACTTGCTTGGGCGACAGGGATGGAAGTTGCACTTGGCGACATAAACTCAATAATTTCTCGCCCATCTCTGTGGGGTTGATCGTGGAATGAGATCAGTACAGGGATTCATAAAATGGCCACATGGTTTGATTCACCTCTTTTGGGGTACTGGCTATTGAACCCAAGGAAGTACGGAGAGAATGTATTCGTGTGGCCACCACTGTTTACGCAGGCGATAGGCCAAGAGCTTTCCTGATCTTTCACCATTAGCCCATAACTCCTGTTTGGATCGAAGGAGAAGCCACTCAGCTTTCTGATGTAGTATCACATTAATCTAGTATTTGAGATTAAGTATTCTGTGATATAAATCACTATCCACATTTGCCCTTGGTGCAGATTTGAACCTCTGTTCTAAATCTGCTAGTTCCACCTGCATGGAGGTAAGCTTGGCCTTTCGTGCCTTATCTCGGGTTGCTGAAAAGGTGATGATACACCCTCACAGAACCACCTTGAAAGCGTCCCAAACTATGCGAGGAGATACTCCACAGTCTGAATTTAGTGAGAAATACTCCGTCGTGGCAAGTTATAGCATTCGCTTACAGTCTGGGTCCTTGAACAGCAGTGAGTTACAGCGCCACTGAACTTTTGGGGTAGATTGCTTGGAAGGGAGATATGAGAGCCAGATTGGGGAATGGTCTGATATCATTATTGAGCCAATCCCAGTACCAGTGATATCTCTCCCAGCTAGGTCATTCACCAGCCAGAAGTCTATATGACTGTGAGATTGGTGTGGGGTCGAAAAGAAAGTATAATCTCTGTCAGTGGGGTGCTCCACGCACCAGGCTTCTACCAGGGCCCACTCTTCTTGCAACTCAGCAAGGGAGTGCCCCGCCTTGGGGGTGGCGTGAGAAGTGGGTGTAGATTTATCTAAAAATATCTCCTCCACTAGATTAAAATCACCTCTTAACATGATGGGAAGGGGGGGGCATCTGCTTGTAACTCTGACATTGCCTGACTTACTGCCAGGAAGAAATCAGTGTGCTCACTGTTGGAGGCATATATATTACCCAAAATCAGGGCTCCCTTCAGAGAGGTTAGTCATGTAACCAGCCACCTGCGTTGGTTATCTTTCTTTACACCATCAATCTTCCAGGCAGAGGTCCAGCGAAGCAAAATGGCTACCCCCTTGGATTTTGTAGGGGCCGAACTCACCACTATCTCTCCTACACAGGATTTCTTCAGCCATATATTAGTTTTAGCTAGGAGATGCGTTTCCTGTGGTAGAGCTACTTCTGCTTTCAGGGACCTTAAATGTTGCAGAACCTTTGTTCATTTGATTGGGTGGTTGAGCCTCTTGACATTCCAGGATACCCATCTGCAGGCCTGGGCTGGGGGAGTGTTCAACACCATTTCCACTCTCAGTGAAAAAGGAGAAAGCGTACTTACTGTGGAGTCTAGAGGGGAGAGGAGCTCTGTGGTGGAATTTAGTGTCATAATACTATACCCTACCCAAAACAGCACAATCCAACCAGGAGATAGGATAAACAGGGGTGGAAGCATCATCAGGAACAGGCAGAACCTTGACCTTGAAGTCTTAATGTACTGCTGTGATAGGAGAGAAAAAAAACAGTTTAAGCAGTTACAACGATAACTAACCAAAAGTCAATTAACTTGCTAATAAACAGGTAAGTGTCCCTAAAACTGGACGCCAAGGTGTATCTTATCTATGAGAGGGGAGATCACTGCAAAAGAGAGTTATAATATCACCCTACAGCTATGCTAGCTCCAGCACTCAATACGAGGTCATGTAATATGTGTGATCACTCAAGCAGAGTTAGCCCAATGCTGAGTGAACATCCATGGTCAGTCGCTTCGACTCCATGAAGGGGGGATGGGATGTGTACTACCCATTTCCTGAAAGGAATCAATGGTAAACATATCTACAGATTAATGGGTGAGGTAAGGAGGGGGAGTGGGGGAATTGGGGACACCCACCTTCTGGTTATTGCTATAACCACAGTGCCGCATTCTCTACATGTTGAAAAATAACAACAATATTAATAGTCTACAACAACAACAGGACAATCTTTCAGCCTTGGTGTGAATGGGGAGGGAAGGCCATCCTCTCTTCAGAGTTTAGACAACAGAATAGTGAAGCACCACATATCCTGAACTAATAACGGGTTGCCCATAAGCCCAATGTGCGCATATTGAAAGGTAGTACCAGCTACCTGCAGGGCAAGTAAGGTTAAGGAAGGTAGAAAAGAAAAAAGAAAGAAAAAGAAAAAAAGGGGGGAGGAAATGTGCCAGTACAACAAGCCTAGTGCCCAGGTTCCTGTGAAATAGTCCAAGGCAACCTGCACTAGCTATTCCTCATAAGACATAAAAATTAAGCAAGAGAGAGGGATGTAATGAGGAAGGGGAGGGATGGACTACTAGACAAGTATCTCAAGACACAGTATTAGTCCAAATTGTTCTGAGACTATGAGCCAGTTCAAGTGTTCAGTCCTTTGGCCAGCTCAGGTGGTCCCCGAGGGAGAGTCCCAGGATCAGAAGAAACCTTCGCTGCAGCCGCAGCATATGAAAAGAGACCAGGCTTCACTTGTAATGAATCCTCCACTGCTTCCATTAGTGTGATATCTGCAAAATCCGCCCAATCCCCTCTAGCCTCTGTCTCCATTACTGAGATAAAAGAAGTATCAAAGGCCCTTGGTTCAGATGGGAAAGGTGAATCGACCCATGGGATTTTTGCAGGCGGATCTTTACAGGGCGAATGGAGGGGTCCACTTCTTGCTTGGTGCCTGGAGTTAGAAAAAGAAATGTCTGATCTTTGTGGCAGAGAGTTAGGCTGGGTCGTTTGTGCAGTAATTAATTTCTGCATTTGGTTACTGCTTCTTCTAAAAGGGGGATTGTCAGATGGTTGCACTGGTCCGGTTGTTATTGTGCCCCTAGGAATGTCTCATCCAGCAGAAAGGTTCCTAGGAGAAGGCAGAGTCTCATGAGGCTCCCAAAGCTTTCTGGGTGTTGTAGTTTGAAAGTGTAGACCAGGCCAGATCCGAGCCATCCATTGTTCCAACTCCACTGGATGATCCACCATGATTTCATGCCCTCCTTTGCTGACACAGAGTCTGGTAAGTTTCTTGAACCTAAAACGAAAATCGTTTTGGTATAAAAAACATTTGATAGGGCCGAAAGCGCTTTTCTTTGCTGCCATTTCTTGTGCAAAATCTCTGTAAATTTGTATTGGTGTTCCTTGCCATGGCAGCTCTCCAATGTCCCTAGCCACCCTCAGAATCCTCTTTTTAGTCGAGTAGTGAAGCAGATAAGCCACGATAGGATGGGGATGATCAGATTGCTTGTTGTATCACGCAGCCACTCTGTGGGCCCTTTTGACTTTGATGGGACGCTGCCATCTTTCCCCCAGTATTTGAGGGATGTTATGGTTTAGGAACTTCTCCATAGCCTGTCCCTCCACTCCTTTGGGCAGATCAATAATCCACAAATTATTGCGGTGATTCCTATTTTCATGGTCTTCTGCCCTGCTCCATAATGCTGCCAGGTGCTCTTCATGTTGTCGCAGCTTTTGCCATATTTCAGACTGATGATCTTCACAGGTTTTTGCCTTTTGCTCCAGTACACTGACTTTGTCCTGAAGTTGTTGGACTTCAGTAGCTGTGCTTGTGAGTGATAAACTTAGCCCATCCACCCTAGAGATTAAGGCCTCCAACAAGTGAGTGATATGCTGTAAGGATTCTTCTACGGCAGGAGGCTTGTCAGAGTTTGAGTGTTGCATTTTGTGGGATGGTAGTAGCTGAACAGCTCATCTTTGCTAGGTGGGGGGAAAACTGGGCTATTCCTGACGGAATAATCTTCCAGCTTGGTTTCTCCGTGGTGCCCAGCTACAATCACTAATCTTTGCTGCAGAGTGTAGTATGGCTATGGTTGCAAATAGGGCCTATGTGGCCTCCCAGAGGCCAGAAAAGTCTCAGACACACAACGCCCAATGTCAGTACAGCTCGTCCCACAATCCACTTAAAACATATGCCGCCCAGAAGGTAAGACTGTCACCCATTCATAAAGTCACTTTTAAGGTCAGGACTCCACGGGATCGATGCGATTAAGCACGGATGAACACATTCAAGGCAGGAGCTCTCTTTTTAGGCTGCCATCTTCCTGATGGCCAAAACCTCTGTGTTCCTTTTTAATCTGCTGAGCAGGGACTAGGGTCAGTGAGAGGGCCCCTGGTCACTGGCTCTTGGAGCTGGGATTCTCCTTCATTTTGACTTTTTTACAAATTAACTTTAATATTGTTACTGGACCTGCCCTTAGGGGCTTTGCTTTGCTGATCTGCTGCTTGGACACTGTTCTCTAACTGCCTGAATTTTAGGATTGTTATTTAAACTATTTGTATTGGTTGGGGTTTGTTGGGGGGTTTTGGTTGGGTGGAGGGTGGTGCTTAACTAGCTGATTGGTGTGTGATTTTGGCTTGTAGTGCATGGTTGTGTGGTTGAGATTTTTGTAAAAATTGGTGTGCATGGGAGAGGGTGAGTGGTATTATACTGATTGAATGTTGAGTCGTTTATTGATCAAACAGTTTGTGGTGCTTGTTGAGGATTTTGGCTTTTTGAAGATATATTTTGCCGGCTAGGATGTGCTGGTGCCATGTTCTGGTCTGCATTAGTTTTGACGCTGCCCTGCTCTGGGACTCTCACCCATTTATGGACCTCCCAATTCCAGCTACTGCAGCAAGGCACTGCAGGGAGGTCGAGATAACCAGGTGGCAGGGGTGTTGTGGGTTTCGGGCAGCAGAGGAGGGGGCAGTTAGTGATATTGAGGTTGTCCGGTGCAGGAGATGCTCTGGGTGTAAGCAGTGCATGGGGAGAAGCCAGACATGTTTGGTTTCTATGCCCAGGGTTCCCACCAGACTGAGTGGGCAGGCAGCTAAAGGACCGGCCGCGTCCTCTAATCCTCTTCGTCCAGTGCCATGCAATGCCAGGTCGATGATAAACAAGACTGCTATTTTTTCAGACTTGATTTCATCTGTTGACCTGGTTGGGTGACAATGCTGGCCCAGTTTTTGTGGCTGCCATTCCCCCTGGGTACTCCGTAGTGCACTGCCGAAGGAAGGACTGCAGGGGTGGGGGAGTGGCCATTGTTTTTTGAGCCAGCCTGGGCTTCTCGGTGTTCCCTGTTGGTAGCACCCAATCTTTTGAATGTGTTGCCATTTGTGGGGGTACAGGTGCGGGCTGCAGGATTCTCCTTATTTAAAGCCCCCGCGGGGGGAGATTTCCTGCAGGAGGTAGAGGAATTCATCATTGACCAGGTGTTGGAGTCCCCCAGATGTTTAATTCTGTGGGACTTCAATGCATGGATCGACGATGAATCCACACATTTTAGTTATGACCTCCTCCAGGTGATGCAATCTCTGGACCTGTCACAAGCAGTTGTTTCTGCTACCCACCAGCTTGGCCACACACTTGATCTGGTGTTCCAGCAGGGTCTAGAGTTTCATAATCTTAAGACTGATTAGGTAATCTGATCTGCTCATTACACCGTGGAGTTCACATTTGGGCCCCCCCGAGAGTCCCTCCCCTGTGGAAATGGTCAGCTATCGTTCTTTAAGGCGCTTGGACTTGGCGGTAGCAGATCTTTGTAGGGTTGACATAGCATGTGCAATTGGCACTGGGGAGGTGGTCACTACTTATAACAGGGTGGTTTCTGATGCTTTCGATGCCATAGCACCAGTCCGTTTATGACCCAGATCTTCACACATGAGATCCCCTTGGTTTGATGGGGAGCTCAGTGCTGAAGATCAAGAGTCAGAGGTTTGAGCATTGCTGGCAGAAGACCTGGCTGTAGGCTGACAAACTGGCCCTGCGTGCCCACTATGGTGAATACCAAGGGGCAATCTCCCGTAAGAAGGCAGAATTCCTATCCAGAGAGATTGCTGCAAGGAGGAACAGACCTTCTCAGCTGTTTTGAACTGTAGACAGGCTTTTACACCCAGCCTTTCTGCAGCCGAAAAAAGCTTTTTTAATCACTTTATGTAAAGAGTTTGCTCTGTTCTTCTCCAACAGAGTGTCAGCCATCCGGTCGGGGATTCTGTCAGTTAGGCTTTCACCTAGCAGTGGTCGGGCTGTGGGGAATAGAGGGTCTCCACCTATCTGGGAAGAGTTTAGTCAAGTTAAAGTGTCCGAAGTGACTAAGGTGATCATAAAGCAGAAGCACACGTTTTGTGAAGTGGACCCAGCCCTGACATGGTTCTTTGGAGGCAGTATAGTGCAGTGGGTTAAAACTCTGAGCTGCAGATCTGGAGACCTGGGCTTGAATCCCACAGCCTCCTAGGTGCATACTATGCGATCCTGAGCAAGTCACTTAACTTCCTTGTGCTCCCAGGTTGCATCTAGAAACAAGCTTCAGCTTAGTGTGCTACTTCTGGTTAAACAATGTTCCCTTTCCCTTTAATGGGATGTGTTGAGGTTGTTGGCCCGGTGTTCGCCAAGATTGTCAGGTGCTTGATGGCAGAGAGAGTTCTACCAGTTGCCTTGAAAGAGGCACTGGTTAGGCCCCTCCTGAAGAAATCTTCCCTCAACCCTGAAGTCCTGGTGAATGACTGTCCTATCTCCATTCTGCTTTTTTTGAGCAAGGTTGTTGAGAAGTTGGTTGCTCAACAGCTCGAGGATCACCTGCTGTCCTCTGACATTTATGAGCCATTTCAGGCAGGTTTTTGAGCCAGACATAGCACAGAAACAACTCTAGTGAGGCTGCATAATAATCTGCTCAGGGCTAGAGATAGAGGAGACAGGTCAATTCTTGTACTCCTTGATCTCTCCTCAGCTTTTGACACTGTGGATCACGTCATGTTATTGGATCGGCTCTATGAGTTTTGTGGACTCACCAGCACTGTCATTAGCTGGTTTGAGTCCTATCTCTCAGACAGGGTGCAGTGGGTGGTGATGGGGAATTTCACCTCCTCCCCAATGCCTCTGTCTTGTGGAGTGCCACAGGGCTCGATCCTGTCACTGATGTTGTTCACAGTGTATATGCTGCCCATAGGTGAGATCATTTGACAATACAGTGTGGAGTTTCACTTCTCTGCAGATGATACCCAGCTGTATTTGTCATTTGCTCCAGGAACATCAGGAGCTGTGGATGTACCTAACATCTACCTGGCTAAAATCAATGACTGGATGGATTCCATCTGGCTAAGACTCAACTCGGCTAAAATGGAGGTGCTGGCGATCAAGCCAGGTTGCGGGCATGGTTCCAGTCTTGTGCTGGGATCTGCTGCATTGACAGTTTCCACGAGGGTGTGGAATCTGGGCATGATTCTAGACAGCAGGCTGGCTTTTGAAGAGCAGGTGTCATCTGTTGTCAGTAGTGGTTTTTACCATCTACAGAACATTGTCTGGATTAAGCCCCTTGTTCTGCCCGAGGACCTGCCGACACTGGTACATGCCTTTGTCTCCTCCAGACTCTACTACTGTAACACTCTTTACTTCGGGGTCATTAGAGGGACCCTTTGCAGTCTGCAACTAGTGTAGAATGCAGTGGCTCGGTTACTGACTGTCCTTTCCAGGCTTAGTCATGTGACCCCTGTCTTCGTGCTCTGCACTGGCTGCCAGTCAGGTGGAGGGTCCTTTTCAAGGTGGGCTTCTCACCTATAAGGCCCTAAATGGACTGGACCCTGGCTATCTGTCTGAGCTCCTAACACCAATGACCTCTGCCCGCTCCCTCCTTGCCTCTTCGAGGGGCCTCCTGGCTGTTCCCAGGGTATGGCTCAAGACTTCTGGGGATCATGCTTTCAGTACCTCTGGGCCATCTCTGTGAAACACTTTACCATCTGCAGTCCGGGAGTCCCCTTTGGTGAAGAATTTTAAGCTGAGGCTAAAGGCACACCTTTTCAGCCTGACGTTTAATGAATCCTGAATTTTATTATGTTGCTTAGTCCCAATTAATTTGTTTTTACTTGCTTTATGTGTTAACTATATCTATACTATTTTATATTTCTTTTTTTAACATTTATTTTATTGTGCCCCTGGGATTGGGCACCATACAAATAAATTTGCCTTGTCTTGCCAAAAATGTGTCTACAGCTGACATCTGCACAGCTGACACTTGGAGTTACGAACACATTTTCATTCGGTATTGCAGTTTGGATATTGCCTTTTGTTGTAGGGCAGGCTTTGGTCTTGCTGTCCTACAGGGCCTCCTTTCATGAGCTTTCCAGCAGACTTTTGCCTCCTCCTGACTTTAGGGGTTTGGTCCTTTCACTGTTAGGGACCCAGTTCTTATGGTGTAACCTGCTGCAAGAGCTCCCCCTCGAAGTGAGATAATACAGTTACGTAAGAACTTGGGGCATGTCTGGCTTGTACTCTTGGGGGCAGGGGGACTCCCAGCTCAGGCCCCACAATGGGAGGTTTCCCAGGGGATCCAAGTCCCTGGGGGACATGGGTGGTGGCAACCAGTCATGGGAAGCAGGGACAGTGCTGAGCAGCCGCCAATCTGAGCTGAGGACAAAAACCTTTATGGCAAAAAAAAAGAATATCAAATATTTTTTTATGGTACAATACAGATAAGTTATGGGAAATAGCAGTCCCTAAAATAGGAAATCAGTGCATTCAGGTATATGTATTTTTTTAATTTGCAATATTCAGCATGGTTTCCTACAATAAAGTCCTATAATTAACAATGGCAGGATAAGCCTACTAACAACAAATAAGGCTGGCAAATAGGAGGCTTAAATTAAAGTCTCTAAATAAGACCAATAGAGTGAAAATCAATTTTAGTGCAACAGACTTAAAATTTTTAAGCCGGCCTTGCCTGTGTAAGACCAAAAACAAGTCTTAAACACAGACTTAACTCTTTTGTGCAACCGGCCCCAGGACCTATGTGCATAACAAACCACAAACATTAAATATCTTTGAGCATATCCATCCTTTATATAGAGATGGGAGACATCAGGGAATTTCATTTCCTGAAGTACTTTACAAAGTGTCCCTGACTTCAATTTGCCTTCAGTCGCACTTTGCATGATTTTCCTTTGATGAGGTGCCCACTTCTGCCTGGTAAGGCAATGCATAGTGGCTTTTCCCAGGGGCGTCATTTAGGGGTCGCCAGGGGTCGCATTCGAGACCCCTATGAAAATTATGCGACCCCTATGACAGGGCCTGCGACCCTTGCCTGCCCTAGGGCTCCCTGTGGGACTGGATGCACTTTGCCGGCTGCTGCTTGTCCACTTGGTGGCATAATAACAAATAAATTAACATCATTGACATGCCTCCTGGTCAGGCGTGACGCTTGTGCTGCTGCACAGTGTGTGTGTGTGAGGAGGACCGGAGAGCCGGTTTCTTTCAGGGACTCAGGGAGAGAGCCTGACAGTCTGCTGTTGTGCTGCAAAATGAGCACAGACACAGACTGTTGATGCAATCAGGGACGGATGGCGCCGCGCCAACTGTCTTAGGTTAGCTTAGCCCCCCCCAAAAAAAATAATTGGTTGGAACACTTGGGTAACTTAGTTAGAGCAAGGCATTGAAGGCAAGTGTGTCGGTGCCACTTTTTTACTTACTGGGGTTGGTGCTGCTACGATTGGCTATCTGGCTGGCTGGGAGGGGACTGGCTTGCTTAGCGGCACCTTAGGTGCGGAATCCACCGCGCGCCGCGGCATGGGAATTGGCGGGATTTGAATGTCGGGGTCTCTGAGTCCATCCTCGCATGGTGCAGCAGGCAGCTGAGAAAAGAGAGTTGGGAGAGTAGTCGTCAGAGTCGGGCAGCAGCCAGCAGTGCTAGCAAGGCAAGGATTTTCTTTTAAAGCGTCAAGCCGAAGCCGTCCGGTCTGAGAGCTGCAGCAGCTGATCGATCATCCAGGCGGGCTGCCGCGGGGTGAATCGGGTGATCGATCCATGGATCTCCATCAGGCATCTGCACGGTGGGGTGCACCACAACTTAAGGGCAGGCGCAGCAAAGCAAATCCATCGGCAGAGTTAGAGCAGGCAGCTGGGGCAGGCAGAGAGAAGAAGACACAAAGACTGCAGTAAGTAGTACAACTGTATGCAAGTTGGGACACGGGGGGCGGTGGGGGAGAAGAGACCGTGGTACCTCTGTTGTCCTGTTGTTGCTGGCAAATGGATGGAAAGGTCCCTTGATCCCCATCAAAAGCAAGTATATGTGCTGTGTAAACAGTCAACAAAGAGCTGGAAATCTTATTGAAAATAAAGTGTTATGAGAACATTGTCCTTATACTTAATGACTTGAACAATTCCAGCTTAGTGAAGTTAGGGTTTATTAGGACTAGAGTGCTACCACTGGTCCAAAGGATGACAGAAGATGGCTCTTAAGAAACAATTACAGCACGTTTATCCAGGAACGCTTTTCAAAATATAATAATCCCACACAATTTAACTTATATATAATTATTTTTTTTGTATTTATAGTGCTACCAGCTTGGATAAAATACTTATTCTCAGTTTCTGCCAGTGATTTCTTGCAGGGTACTGCAGGACCACAGTAACAATTACTCCAGTTTTCACACAGAGGGCTCTGACATCTTTACTGCAGAGTGCTTCACAGGTGTGTGTGTGTGGGGGCGGAGGTACTGTATCTCCCTTTATTCTTTGCTACTGAGGACATTTGCTTCAACGCAGAAGCATTATGTCCCAAACTTTATGTGTTCCTGAAGTTTTAGTTTCAGGTGAAGTCACAACATTCTGTTGATGACATCCCAATGTGTTATGTGGAAATTATTATGATGTCATAAACAGAGGATTGTGACTTTACTGGAGGTTCAGGTTGGAGGCCAATGGGCAAAATAATGTTTTCATGCTAATATCCCCTGTAATGAAGAAAGATGGGAGAGCAATACAGAACATTAATGAACTATAAGTGGCGTTGTATAATAATATATTTTGCAAAGTTTCACTGGTTTAGTTGAATGCTGCTTTTGTAATGATCTGCTTAAGAGGTTTATTTTCCCAGAACTTATATATTTACTTATATTTATGTATATATTTACAGGAAATTGAAGCATCTGAAGTTTTTTGGTGGGGCACCACCATGCCACCTTAAGAGCAGGGTGACATGAAGCTGGGAGGGGGTCCATGGGTACTGTTGTGCACAGGGCCCATGACCATGTAAATCCAGCCTGGTCACTGCCTGTGACATCTGTGAGCCTCTCATGTCCAGATTTAGGTTCAAACACAGTACTGAGACTGCACTGGTCAGGGTGCACAATGATCTTCTCAGGTCACGGGATAGAGGAAAACAGTCAGTTCTTGTTCTCCCTGGTCTCTCCTCAGCTTTTGACACTGTGGTTCATGAGTTGTTGTTGGACCACCTTAGGGGGTATTTTTCAGTCACTAGCATGTCATCTTTTGGTTTGATTGTAAAGCACAATTAAAACAGTGCCTCAGGAAGACACAATGTCACACGCACGGGGTGCACTTACTGAGATGAATCAGCATAGAAGACACAGAGCTATAAAAGTAGCAAAATTGGTCAGCACTCCACAAATGCCCAGTTCAAAAAATCCACAAGTAAATGTGCATCACGGATGGGCCAAGAAACTTCGATATTTCAATTCCAGCAGCTTTGCTTTATTTTAATAAACACACAGCAGTAAATGCAGATACCCATGCTCTGGTATTCTGCCACCTGGTAATGTTCCGTGATGTTTCTATGTATGTACTTTACACTACCTGGATACCAGAGCATGGGTACCAGTCCTGCTTTTACTGCTGTGTGTTTATTAAAATAAAGCAAATGCCACCCTCTCTGGCCCTGCCCACATTGTGGCCCCACCCACATTGTGCCCCCCCCCCACCTTGCTACCCCTATGATTTTGCTAAAATGACGCCCCTGGCTTTTCCCTGCTGAAAGTTTTGGTGAAGTGCCACTGCCTGACATTTTCACCAGGCGCAGTAACACTTTGAAAGTGAAAACTGCAAAATGTCTTAAAAAAAAAACAAAGTCAGCACACCTAGGTAGTGTGACCAAACTGGCACCTGAAATTAGAAATAATACTAACAGGAAGGATCAGGCTCCAAAGAACCTCATAGCAAATGAACCCAGAACTGGAGACAAATAACCGACTCACCAACATAAAGTTTTAGACATTTATTCTCAACTCATTTGATATTCTTACCAATATTCGTCCACCAAAAAAAAACTGATCAACCTTTCTTATTGCACACACTACTTCTTCAGGATCTGACACTTTATACTATTGGTATAAGCTTGGTATTTGTCAGTAGTACAAATCTCTTTAACTGCAATTACTGGAAGCCTCTGGAAGCTCCACAATTTAGTTTTATAATCTCTGTAAGTAGTGTCTTTCTGTTCCTTGCTCAAAGTTGGGGTGAAGTCAGGACACTTCACCTTGCTGTATGTAATGTGAATTTCTTGGCTTTGCAACTAAGCTGGTATTGTTAAAATTTGCTGCGACTGTATCCTTTACTGAATATCAGACTGTACAAGTTCATAAGTAAGTCTCAAAGATTGCAAGTCATTTGGCTACGGTGTTTCAGGTAATCCCTCCTCTTCAAGATTCCCTCAGTTCCCACTACTCTTTCAGAGCTACAGTATACTTTCTTTCCCTCCTTTGGAGCCATGATGAAGTTCCTGCTTCTCTTTCAGAGCTAAGGACTATTCCATCCCTTCCTTCTTTCTTCGAGCTAACTACAGTTCCATTCCTGGGGTTCTGGGCTCTCTTCTGATCTCAACAGCAGGCTGATCTATACCAAGCCAATTTCTAAACATAGCCTCTTGCTGAGATGCATGGTCACTCTGTCTTGTCCCAGCAATTTCCACCTTCCTTATGGTGCAATAGACTACACCTCACACTATAATGCCTCAGTGCCCTCTGAACGTTCTTTAGTTTCTGTGGCTATTATCATGATGATCCCTCTCCTCCATTTCTTTCTTCTTCTGCAGTAACTTAGCTTGACTTCAACTTCCTGCTGTCCCAATGGGATCCTGCACTTTATTAATTTTCTGTCCAGTGCTTTAGTCTTTCCCTCATGTTCCAATGGACTGCTCTACTGCAATGGTGTGAGCCATAATTTACAGTTTTTCACTTTACTACTGTCACTCTTTCAGGAGTCAGGGCAACTAATCATGGGCACAGTGCCTGCCTGAACAGCTACCCTCCAAATCTTCCCTGGTCTAGCACAAGAAGGGTACCACTCAGCTAGCAGACACACACAATCATGTGTGAACACTGGCCTGACCAGTTAGTGTGCCCTCGCAGGCCATTGTCTCAGATGAGTTGGATAACGGTGACTGTGCTGAGATGCCCACTACCTTGGGTCACCTCATTATTGGTGGAGGCAGATCACTGACTTTGTCTGGCAGTGTCCCTTCTTGTTGGAGCCTCATCTACCTCTTCAGGTGCAGGGTTATCTGCATGGGTTCTTCTCTGGACTTACAGTCCCCAACCAGGGTCTTCCTCAGTGTCTTCAGGGGAACTCACCACAGGCCAGAGGGTCAGTGGGTTGTCTCCCATGAGGAGAGATCCCCTTGGGTTCCCACTCCATACTGGTGGTCCCACTATACAGTATACATCCCCACTATGGGCAAGTGACTTTGAAATATATCCAGATCCTCATTATCCAGGATCTGTCCCAGACCTAGGCACATCTCTCATCTGTGCCTCAACCTTGCAGCCCTCCTTGGTTTGGCTGGCCCAGTAACCCTTTGGGGAAGTGTCACTATTGTTTTTTACCTTCTCCTTCAGTGCCAGCTGTAACCCACCTTACCACCTTTCACTCTTCCTTGCCAACTGCCATACTAGGCCATACAGGCACCCTCCTTTTCTACTCCTAGCTCCCCCCACAAAAATATCCCTTTGACTACCTCTAGACAGTCAGGCCTGAGTTTGGGAATCCATAAAAAACATTAAACAGAAGTTATATCATTATGTATTGTGAGGATGTCCAGAACTCTGTTTCATTTTTGAAGAGCTACTAAACTAAATCATATAAAAACAGCAATGTGGATAGCCAGGCCAGAGGCACAGCAACAATAAATCATGCTACCTCCTAGGAGAATCATGTTCTCATGTGATCCCCAAATTCCACACTGAGAACGGCTTGGGGCCGGGTACATTGTGGAGGTAAGACACTTGACTCCACTGTATATCACACTTCCCACCTACAGTATGTAGGGCCCGGGGAATCACCTAAGGGTGTTACTCAAGCAGTGCCTCGCAGAAATAAAGTACTGGATGGCTTCCAGCTACCTGGCTATGAATTCTAACATGTCAGGGCTGCTTCTAGTGGGTTCACATCGCCATGAATCTTCTATAAAAAGCAACTTCTGACTGCATATCTTTGGTGGTGTTCAGTTTACTGCTGAAGGGTTGGTTAGTAACTTTGCAGTAGTTCATGGAATCCCAGCTGTCAGCTGTAGTCAAGAGCTGCTTTTATCATCTCAGGGATATCACCAGGTGTGTCCCTTTCAAGAACCAGGCAATATGAAAAGCCTTGTGCAAGCATTCATCTCATTGTACCACAACTACTATTGTGTGTCATATAAGGGCCAACCCTGTAGCCTGATGTGACATCTGCAGCATGTACAGAATGTTGCAGCTTGCCATGTGAGCTCCCTCAGGAGGTCAGATCATATTGCCTTGGTGTGAGCCCTAGGACCCCCGAGGGGTTCCTAGATAGATTCCCTTTGTACGCTATGGAAATGTTCTCTGGGAAATCCAGTTCAAGTCCTATCTCATCCTGACTGAGAGTGATTAATACAGTATGTGGAAGGGGTTAAAATGTGAATAATGTTTAGGCATGAGAAAGTGAAGACAGAAGGATAGGAGGCTTTCTGGAGTTAGACCTTGAGTGGATGCCTAACAGCCTCCATCCAGATTCCAAAATCATTTTCATGATTGTCATGGTTTACCAAACAACCAACTGAAGTGGTGGAGGCCTCTGAAGAAGGGAGTTATGAGTGGAGGATAAGGAAATTCATGACTAACCCATGGGAGTTGAAGAAAAGAAGCGATAGGGCATGGAATGTTGTCATCTGGCATCGGGTCTCTTGAGTCTGAAACAATATAGATACATGAGATGTTGTGGCATGTATCAGCCTACTATCATCTGTAATTCTAAAATGTGAAATAAGGTGGGATTCTGGGTCTATGATTGGGTGTTGTTTTTAAACTGAATATGAACTGAACTGAAGTACATTCTTGGCATGGTTGTAGCCGAGATTTATTATGAACTGAACTGAAAGACATGGCTGGCATGGTTGCTTCAAGGGATTAGGACCTGGATTTATCAATCTTTTGCTGAAACAGTTTGTCATGACCTGCCTTACTGAGGTATTTTTTATTTTATTTATTTATTTAGTTTTTGTTGACCGGGTAAGTGCTCTAGACAAATCCTGCCTATTTTCAGGCACGACCCGGGGGAGGGGGAATATAGATGAATGCCAACTGACCTTGAACCAGATTAAGCTGTTGGTGGTATTTTTAGTGAATGAGGGAAATTCTGCCAGAACATTGGGGAAATTCCCCTACTCTTTTCGATAGTGCCATGTGATCTTTAACATCCACCTGAACTACCACCAATCCAGGCAGATGGGACCTCGGTTTAACGTCTCATCTGAAAGACGGCACCTCAGAAGTGCAGCACCCCTCTCATGCTGCACTACAGTGTCAGTACGGGGATATTAACCCAAGTGCCAGATGTGGGAACTGAACCCACAGCCCTCTGATCTCGAGGCCTCAGAGGTGAGTGTACTACCTACTGAGCCACTGACACTTCTAAAGGTAGGTAGGATAGAGTATTGAAAAAGAATAGGGACTACCAATTACAGTAGTAGTGAAGAGCTGCTAGAATATCACCAAGGAATGGAAAGGTACAGTGATTACTGAATAAATGCCCTGCCTGAAAAATCTACTGATTCATGTGAAAATTGTTATTCATGACTGTTGTGTTCTGAAACTGGCCTTGCCACCTCATGAGACCACACTCAATTTGCACACCTTTAAGATGTCATTGGCACTAGGAGCAGTAGCTGGCCCCCTTCCCTGGGTGGCGGGGGCCCATATGTACACCAACTGCTGGGCGTTGACCTTACATTGGCAATATGTGCTCTGTGCTGGCTGTGAATCAGACAAAGAACTGACTACACAGTCATTATTCTGACATTTAGTACTCTGAATAGACTAGGTCCCATCTACCTCTGTGAGTGCCTGGCACCCACATCCACCACCACCAACCCACCCACCCAAGTAGAGCTCTGTGCTCCAGAGACCACGGACTAGTTACTGTCACCTGCTCAAGGTAACCGGGTAAGGCCTACTAGACACAACTGCCTGTTTTCAGGGGCAACCTGGGAGCACTGGGGAGGTTAAGTGATTTGCTCAGAGTCACACAGTATGCAAGTGGAAGTTGTGGGAATCAAACCCAGGTCTGCTGGATGTACCAAGCTTATTTACAGATTATTACTCTAACCTCTAGGCTATACTGCCAGCCCAAATTTGTCAAGGGATAGGGTGTTTTTGGCAGCAGTCTTTTGGATTTCCCTTGCACCATTGGTCTGGAAAGTTCAAAGCTCAGGCCACTTCAAACTATTGGTCTGGAAATGATGTTTTAGTTATGCCTACTGTGGTCACAACATATTATTTTGTTGGTCATCATCTTTCCTGCTGCCACATTGCATGTTTATTGGCTATCATGAATTTTAGGATTAAATAGTTACTTATCCATTTATGTGTTTATTGATTGATACTGTTTCTGCCATTTTGTAAAGCACTTTGGGTTTTACAAAGGCAACTAATAAATAAAAATGTGTATTCTATCTGAGGCAGGGTGCAGGCCAACAGACTTTTATTCAGCTCTTCAAACTGACCAAGGAGTAGTATTGGATATATTATGTCTGACCAAAACTCAGTATCCCAATGCTCAGGATATCGAGTTTATGGTCCCGAAATCCACAACCCCGAATGGATCATATGCCTGACACATCAATGTTGGGCATCACAAAAAAAACTAAGTGTAAAGTGTGGGGAGCTTCACCCCACACATAGCCCCCCACGCATCCCCCATGTGGGGGGCTCTGCCCTCCCTGTAACTAAAATAACTAACTCTGAGGAGGAGCAGACCCCAGATTAAAAAAAATATTAGTTATGGGGGGGAGGAACAAAAGGATGTGGCCGGACCAGAACCCAGGTCCAACAGAGCATGCTGGCCAAGCTGCCTGTGTTTTAGCCCTCTACACCATTGGGTCAGCTTGGTCAGCTTCCAGATCCGACTGTGTTTTCAGGGGTAAGGAAGCAATTCATCACATCCATTACCTTACCCCCTTCCGTAACACCATCAGGCATGTAGCCGTCGGGATGATCTTTATCAGGACACTGCACCTGTCAGGCAATAGTGCCCAGGCAGGTGAGTGTCGGGATAGTGAGCCATGGGAACGCGTAAGGGGATTGTAGTATTCAAAGTTCCGAAAAAGATTCCTGCACTCACACAAGGAGGAGTTCGCTACTAAGGTAATAAACCCTACAGACTCCAACAATTCTCCAAAAAAAGTAGCACTCATCAACAACAAAGGAAACAATAGTGCCAGATATAGTATCTGTAGAATTTTATTTCACCAATTGTGAGAACCCCTAGCGCCTCGGCAGAGTGCCTTCAAGGGGGTATTGTTTCCTTTGTTGTTGATGAGCGCTACTTTTTTAGGAGAATGATTGTAGTATTCATGCTGGCTGTGAAGGCAGCCATTTACCTGTCCTCTGGGCCATAGGAATGGTGCACTTCTGGTGGGCCCAGTTATAGAAACACGGACTGGAGGGAAGCAAAAAGAAGAGTTTGTACAGTAAATATTGAATTACTATAGTCAATATATCCGTAATACAAAGAGCAGAACATTTTTACAACTCAGCATTTCAAAGATGAGGGTTTTACTGGTGAAACCAGGTTAGTCGTATTCAGTTGCGGTGAGAAGTAGCACCATCCTACGGTCATTAGATGGCATGGTACTCCAAGCTGCAGATAGGGTGAGGAATCTGGGGGTCATTGTGGACCCCAAGCTGACCCTAGAATATCAGGTGTCAACTGTTGTCTGCAATGGCCTTGACTGAGTCCAGGCTACCTGTAAGACCTCCTGATACCTTAAGTTCATAGCCGTCCCCTCCAGTCAGCAGACAGATCTCTTGTTTGTGCCTAGATCTTATTTGAAATCATCAGGTGATGGGGCATTTGTGGTGGTAGCCCTGATTCTGTGGCACATCTTTCACTGGAAAGATGAGGGGCTCTCTCATTGGTCATTTTTAAAATCCTTAAAAACCCTTTCTTGTAGGTGCCTAGGTCCCATTTCGAAATCCTCAGGTGATAAGGTGTTTGAGATGGCAGCCCCGATTCAATGGAATGTCCTTCCCAGGAAGATAAGAGGGGCTCCCTCACTGGCCATTTTTTAAAAAAATCCTTAAAAACACATTTTTTTTAATGTATGTGTTGGGCCTGGTTTTTTGACTTAATTGCTTTAATTTAGTATTTTGTTCATAAGTTTGTAATCAATTTGCTATATTTATTGTGAGGCACCCAAAGCCATGGGGATTGGGTGCCATATAAATAAAATTACCTTGACTTGGCTTACAAACACTCTGATTATTTATTTCACAAGTTTTAGCAGGAAAGATATACTGAGCTGGTAACAGCTCATTTTCTGATGAGTCTAGGAGTAGGGAAACAAGCATTTGTCAATGCCGAATGTTGATTGCGTTGGTCCGTTGAGCTTGCTCACTGCCCCTCTGTCACTCTCTCATTCTGTTTCTCCCTATGCTGCAGGCTGCTCTTTTGTACTGGGCTCCTGCCTGCGTTGGCAGCTTTTTTTGCCAACTAAGAAATCCACAGCTGTCCCGACACAGCTCCGTTGAGGTGGCTCACTCCTCCTCTCTCACTCGCTCATTCTGTTTCTCCTGGCACTGCAGGCTGCCCTTTTGTACTGGGCTCCTGCCTCTGTTGGTGGCTTTTTCTGCCCACAAAGAAATCTGCAGCAGTCCCAACACAGGTATATTGAGCCTGCTCACTCCTCCTCTCTCACTCACTCATTCTGTTTCTGCCGGTGCTGCAGGCTGGCCTTTTGTACTGGGCTGCTGGCCTGCATTGCTGCCTTTTTCTGCCAACAAAGAAATGTGTAGCAGTTATGATAGAGCTCTATTGAGCTCGCTCATTCCTCCTCTCTCACTTGCTCATTGTGTTTCTCCGGGTGCTGCAAGGTTGCCCTTTTGTACTGGGCTCCTGCCTGCTTTGGCACCTTTTTCTGCCCACAAAGAAATTTGCAGCTGTCCCTACAGAGCTCCATTGAGGTCGCTCACTCCCCCTATCTCACTCATTCTGTTTCTCCTAGTGCTGCAGGCTGCCCTTTTTTACTGGGCTCCTGCCTCTGTTGGTGCCTTTTTCTACCACACAAAGAAATCTGCAGCAGTCCTGACAGAGCTCCGTTGAGCTCGCTTACTCCCCTTCTCTCACTCACTCATTCCATTTCTGCCAGTGCTGCAGGCTGCCCTTTTGTACTGGGCTCCTGTCTGCATTGTCGCCTTCTTCTGCCCACAAAAACATTTGCAGCAGTCACAATAGAGCTCTGTTGAGCTCGCTCACTCCTCCTTTCTCACTCGCTCATTCTGTTTCTCCCACCGCTGCAGGATACCCTTTTGTACTGGACTCCTGCATGTAAAGAAAAGAAAAAAAAACCTTGTATATCCGACTATAATTTTTTTTTAAAGTAATAATAAAAAGTCTGTCTCAACAGTCAAATTTGTTCTCCCTTTCTTTCTTTCTTTCTTTCTTTCTTTCTTTCTTTCTTTCTTTCTTTCTTTCTTTCTTTCTTCTTTATATAGGCTGGCCACCTATATTTTCTCTCTCTCTTTAATCCTTTGTTCAGTATGGTCCTGATATATATATTTTAAATCCCCCGAGGATAGGACGTCAAAAGACAAAAGTGGGTTTCTTTTTACGATAAAATAAGAAAAACATTGTGCTTATAACAAATTCTGTTAGGAATATAGACCCATGTAATATGACCACTGAAATGTAGTTATGTGTAATGTGAAATATAGCAGAATGCTGCTAGTGCACTATTGAACCCCTGTTTTGCTTGCTGAACCTCCGTGGGGTCATTGCGAAATTTAAAGCTTTAGGTTTTGTTGAGAGCCTTCTGGTTCTCCCCGTCTCCCGCTTGTGCTCTACAGACAGAATGCCTGGTAAAATAATTATTTCCTTAGAAAATATGTCGCCAAGTGCCTGCACGAATGAGTGAGTACAAGCGCTGGAAAATACAGCCTTCTCGAATGTACGCACGATCGTGAAGGCATTTAGCCTTATATTTTTTTATGGAGCGTCGTTCTCTGTTTAAAAACAAATGTTTTCATGTGTACATACCTTCTGAAGTTGAATTAAGGCATTCTTGTATTAGTTTTAGGCATTTAATAAAACAAGGGTTTTACTACCTCTCAGTACTTAAGAGTCCAGGATTCAAACTGCTGCAGCCCTTTTCCTAGGAGCCGACCGGCCACAATCTGAATCCTTATATGCTACTAAAAGGGGGGTGGTGCTTTCAGATGCCAGAAACTTGGTGTGAATCTTCTAAAGGGTATGAAATTAATTTCAAAGATTATGCATATGTTGTTATACTGATTTAAAAGATATTTTGTTTGTAAATAAAATAATCTTTTGTAAATAAAATATAAAGTTTAATATAAGGTACAGGGGTGGAGCTAGATAGTCACCTGACCCCTGTGTTGTATATAAACGAGTACCTAGAACAGTCAAGTCAGATAGTCTGGGAGGTACAGACCTGTTCTGACCTCAAAGTGTGTTACACTAGCTTATTCTGGTGTTTCAAGAAAATGTTGCTATTTATCCTGAATTAGTGATTTTTTTTTTGTTGTCTCGCCTGAAGTTCGGCTTGTATTAATTTGATAATAAATTTCTTCTGATGCATCTACAACTGTGAAAGAGCGTCCTCCTTTAACCCCCACACCTCACACGTGGTGGCAGTGGTGGGATTCGATAATACTGTCCTGAGTATTTGAGGAGTGCGTGCATGTCCCAAGAGGAGAGACCCGTTGGAGTGTTGACATGGACGATGGCAGACAAACTGGGACAACCATTGATATCCAGTTTACCAGATGTCAGATGTAAAACCACAAAGCTGGAGGAAGACGAGGCAATTGCTGGGACCTTAGAGGCTGGTGAAGAAGAGGAGGTGGAAAAAGGTCCCTCTAGTGGAGATGCCCAGGATTTGCTACAATGGTTGTGGCTTCAACAAGTAGCCTGGGAGAAGCAAAGAGTGAGGGAGATGCAAAGAAATGAGGCCAGATGGGCGGACACCTTAAGAGCTATCTGGGATTTGGGTGCTGGCAGGTCACCACCATCGAGTGATAACCCCAAGGACATCAAACTTACAAAATTAAGTGAAACAGATGATATAGAAACCTACTTGACAACATTTGAATGGATTTCCCGAGCTTATCAATGGTCCTGAGGACAATGGGTGATATGTCTTGCACCCTATCTAACAGGAAAAGCTCAAATGGCTTATGGTCACGTGGACAGTACCATGAGCGAAGATTATAATACTGTAAAAGAGGCTATTCTGAAGCGATATGACATATGCTTGGAAACATACAGACAGAGGTTCCAAGCTCTAAAGTTCCAGTCTTCAGATACCCCACAGGATGCTTGTACAAGGTTAAGGGACTTACGCAGCAAATGGCTACAACCCACCAAAAACACCAAAGAACAGATGCTGGAGGCTGTTGTTCTTGAACAGTTCATATGTATATTACCACAGGATGCTCAAATGTGGGTTCGGGAACACCGCCCGGAGTCAGCTGAGAAAGCAGTACAATTGGCAGAAGACTACCTAACTGCAAGGCCGAATAGGCATAAAGGATATTCTGGAGCTAGCACAACCTCCTCTACGGTAAGACCTCCATCTTCTACAATACCTGTATCCAGTGGAACTGTTAAAAATACAAATATTATCAGACCCCATAGTTCTGAGATTGTGTGCCATTTCTGTCAAGGGAAAGGACACATAGCTAGATTTTGTCCAAAGGGGAAAACTACCCCTACTCACTTAGCGCTGGCTAATTGGGGCCAGTATATCACACCAGTTAAAATCAATGGAAAAAGCATGATTGGACTATTAGATTCTGGTAGTCGACAAACTTTAGTCAAGGCCTCTATGTTACCCAATACTTGTGAATCCTCAGATGAAACACATGTGATTTGCATTCATGGTGATACCCATACATACCCGATACAACAAGCTGAGGTTCAAGTACAGTCAAATACCAGAAGTATGAAGGTTGGTGTGGTGTCTAATTTACCAGTACCTGTTATAATAGGACGTGACCATCCAGATTTTACCCATCTATTAGCAACTGCTACAGACTTAGGTGCAATAACCACCAGAGCTCAAGAAAAAAAGGATATTGAACTACAACTTGTATTTTCATTTGATGATGATCTGTTTGAGCCATCTGGTAAGACAAGAAAGTCTAAATATGAAAAACGTCAAGATAAACAGACATGGCAACAAATCCATCAGGACTCTAAAGGCACTGTTAGTTTAGAGGACTTAAAAGTACAATCAGAATTTGGGTTAGCACAAGTAAATGATAACTCCCTGAAACCTTTTTTTTTTGCAGGTGGGCGATAAAAACAACAAAGGACATAAATTGGTGTTACACAAGGGATTGTTATATAGACAATGTGTAAATTCAAAGACTGGAGAATGTGTGTTACAGTTGTTGGTACCTATTGTTTACAGAGAGCAATTAGTATCTCTTGCACGTGATATACCATTAGCTGGTCATCAAGGAAGGGAGCGCACACTACAGAGATTGTTATATAGGTTTTATTGGCCCGGTATACATGACCAAGTAGCTGAATATTGTAAATCCTGTGAACAATGCCAGAAAGTTGCCCCAGTAGTAAGGAAGGATAAGGTACCCCTACAGCCTTTACCTGTAGTAAACACCCCTTTTGAACGTATTGCCATGGATATAGTAGGACCCCCTACCCAAAAGCACAAAAGGAAATCATTTTATTCTAGTTCTTTGTGATTATTTTACCAAGTACCCTGAAGCTATACCTATGCGTACAGTTACTGCTGAAAAGGTAGCTGAAGAACTGGTGAAGGTCTTCTCTAGGATGGGCATCCCTAAAGAAATTCTAACAGATAGAGGCAGTAATTTTTGTTCGCAGATTTTACAACGCCTCTATCAGACCTTAGGTATACATTCTATATATACGTACCCCTACCATCCCCAAACTGAAGGACTAGTGGAATGATTTAATAAGACATTAAAACAGATGTTAAAAAAATTTACACAGGACGAAGGTAAGCAGTGGGATAGATATTTACCCTATCTTATGTTTGCCTATCGTGAGGTTCCACAGTCATCCACAGGATATTCTCCATTTGAATTATTATTTGGGAAAAACCCTAGAGGAATATTGGATGTGGTAAAGGAGAATTGGGAAGGAACAAATCAAGACACTATACCTCTATCTTTGTTAGAATATGTTACAACTCTATGACAGAAATTAGCAAGATATTCTAAGAAAGCCCAACATAGTAATATAGAACATCAGAAAGTCCAAAAACAACATTATGACAAAGGGGTGGGCACTAAATCTTTTCAACCGGGGGATAGAGTCCTTCTTTTATTACCCTGTACTGAAAATAAGCTATTGATGAAATGGCAGGGACCTTACACCATACATAAACAAGTTGGTCCAGTTAATTATGAGATCATATGCCCAGAGAAAAAAACAAAAATATAAAATCTACCATGCTAATTTGTTAAAGTTATGGCATGATAGACGTAAGTCAGCATGTTTTGTCTACCCTGAACTAGATACAAGTGAACTAGATGAAGCTTATGAACGTCTGGATACAAAAGGTGAGATGGAAGACATAAAAATCAATGATAACTTAAGTTCTGAACAATTAAGGGAATTGAAAGATGTATTAAGTACTTTTCAAAACAGTTTTACAACAATACCTGGGAGGGTTGAGGGAATTGTACACTGTATAGAAGTGAATTCCACTGTACCAATTAGACAAAAACCCTACCAGTTACCAGAACATTTAAGAGAAGAGGTAATCGGAGAAATAAAAAAAATGCAACAATTAGGGGTAATCAAACCATCCATAAGTCCTTGGTGCTTTCCCATGGTAGTAGTTAATAAAAAAGAAGGTGGAATAAGAGTCTTTATAGACTTCCGTAAACTTAACGCAATTTCCCAATTTGATGGGTATCCGATGCCCCGTATCGATGATATTATAGATCGCCTCGGTAACGCACAGTATATAAGTACATTAGACTTATCAAAAGGGTATTGGCAGATTCCCCTAGATCCAGAGTCACAGAGCAAAACGGCCTTTCGTACTCCTTTGGGATTGTTTCAATTTACTAAAATGCCTTTTGGTCTTCATGGTGCCCTGGCAACCTTTCAGCGATGCATGGACCATTTATTACATCCCTATATGGAGTACAGTGCTGCATACCTGGATGATGTCATCATTTTTAGTGCATTCTGGGAAGAGCATATAGTACATCTAAAAAACGTGTTAACTACTACAAAGGAGGCAGGCCTAACCATAAATCCTACAAAATGCTCACTGGGTATGCAAGAAACGAAGTACCTGGGTTTTATAATTGGACAAGGCAAAATAAAACCTGCAATTGATAAGGTTGATGCTATAGCAAATAGTCCACAACCACAAACAAAAAAACAAGTAAGAGCTTTTTTAGGAATGGCTGGTTATTATCGTCATTTCGTGTCCAATTTTGCAGACATCGCTAGTCCATTAACTGAACTTACAAAGAAAGTTAAACCGGATAAAGTTTGTTGGACTAAACAATGTGAAGAGGCTTTCACATTATTGAAAGCTAAGTTATGTTCTCACCCTATTTTACATAGCCCAGATTTTCAAAAACCCTTTATAGTACAAACGGATGCTTCAAATCAGGGTATTGGGGTTGTTTTGTCCCAAATGGATGGAGAGGAAGAACATCCCATCATATATATTAGTCGGAAGTTGCATGAAAGAGAAGCTAAGTATTCCACAATAGAGAAAGAGTGTTTAGCCATCCGGTGGGCCATCAATGCCCTAAAATTTTATTTATGGGGTAGAGAATTTGTAGTAATTACAGATCATAATCCACTGTGTTGGCTACACATCATGAAGGACAAAAACCCTCGTATTCTGCGATGGTATTTAACCCTTCAACCCTACAAATTTACAATGCAACATAAATCAGGCAAAAAACATTTCAACACTGACTACTTGTCACGTTATGGTGCAGACAACAGTTTTAAATTGAGATCAGACTCCAGGTTGAAAGAGAAGTAATGATCAAATGAAAATTTTTTTTGTTGTTTTATACATAAATATATAATTTATGTATAAACTATACCTGGATTTATATACTTGAAGGGACCCTGGAGTGGAGTTTTAGGAGTGGGAAGGCTAAAACTCCATCTCCCTTTGTATTACAAGGGAGATCTGACATATGTTTTAACATTAAAGCATCGGAAACCAATTGTAATTGGATGACATTGGTTCCCTCTTGAGGGGGGAGGAGTGTAAAGAAAAAAAAAAAACCTTGTATATCCGACTACAATTTTTTTTTAAAGTAATAATAAAAAGTCTGTTGCAACAGTCAAATTTGTTCTCCCACCCCCCTTCCTTTCTTTCTTTCTTTCTTTCTTTCTTTCTTTCTTTCTTTCTTTCTTTCTTTCTTTCTTTCTTTCTTTCTTTCTTTCTTCTTTATATAGGCTGGTCACCTATATTTTTCTCTCTCTCTTTAATCCTTTATTCAGTATGGTCCTGATATATATATTTTAAATTCCCCACCCCCGAGGATAGGATGTCAAAAGACAAAAGTGGGCTTCTTTTTAAGATAAAATAAGAAAAACATAGTGCTTATAACAAATTCTGTTAGGAATATAGACACACATAATATGACCACTGAAATGTAGTTATGTGTAATGTGAAATATAGCAGAACGCTGCTAGTGTGCTATTGAACCCCTGTTCTGCGTCGGAAGTGCG
This sequence comes from Neoceratodus forsteri, assembly GCA_016271365.2. Classification (NCBI taxonomy): domain Eukaryota; kingdom Metazoa; phylum Chordata; order Ceratodontiformes; family Ceratodontidae; genus Neoceratodus; species Neoceratodus forsteri. Next base: position 63,459,783 of record CM057459.1, read on the forward strand.
AAAATACATTTCATCCAGGATGGGAAAAATGACAGCTGTACTGTTCATAAGTAGGTGTGGGAAAAGGGCAATGTTGAAAATCTGGAGTGAAAATATTATAAATATGCGAAGTTATGAGCATGCATGCAAACTGCGCAATGCACGCTCGTACCACAGTCGTTTTATGGAGTATCATCACCAAATTTTCAACATAGGCATTTTAGGACCTCTGCTCATTAACAGTGTCACTGCTGTTTTCTTAATCTGTCCCAAACACTGATTTCCCAGAGCAACCACGCTATTCTGCACCGGAAGTGAGAAAACACATTTTGGCCAGATGTGAACAATGACAGCTGTACTGTTCACAAGGAGGTGTGAAAAAATGCCAGTGTTGAAAATCTAGCATGAAAATATTACAAATTTGTGAACTTAAGAGCGTGTGTAGTAACTGTGCAACGCATGCTCGTAAAACAGTAATTTTTTTTGATTTTTTTCCACCAAATTTGCAACATAGGCTTTTTGAGAGCCCACCTCATGAACACTGGCACTGTCATTTCATTAATCAGCCCTGAAAGGCGATTCCATGCAGTGACCATGAAATCTCCTTTCAGGGACAATTAATGCCATGACAGTGCCAGAATTTAAGAGGAGGGGTCCCAAAAACCCCATGTTGAAACTTTGGTGCCAAAAGTCCAAAAAATGACTGAGATATTCATCAAAGTTGAATAAACACTATTTATTCCATTATACAGCTTACCGGCATTTCCTTAGTTCGCGTTTGGCTTTGAAGAGTACAGACGTGTTCCCGGTCCACCGAAGATCGTCATGCCGGACTCCAGAGGAAAGTATGGGGTGAGGGGGTGTGGGGAGGCAGGGTGTGCAGTAGGTGGGCATGGGTTGCAGGATGGGGACAGGGAGACCGCTGAGGGACCGTTTCCTTTTTTCACAGGATAAAAAAAAAAGACATAGTTTGAATGTTTTTTCAGGGGCATGTGGCATGCTGGGGTGGGCTCCCAGCGTGCCAATGGACTCGTTCTTGGGGGGGGCAACTGTAGCCAGCGAGGGATTGGGCACCCCTGTCAGCACACAACAAAAGGGGTGGGGCCACATCATGCTGACGGGGATTGGGCACCCTGTCGGCACTAAAGAGGGGGCGCAAGAGCTGAGGGGGATTGGGCACCCTCTCAGCACAAATGTTTTGGGTGTTTGTGGGGGGACATTATGTTGATGGGGAGTGGGCTCCCTCGTCGACACATGAAACTGGGGGGGACATAATGCCGACGGGGAGTGGGCTCCCTCATTGGCAGCATCAAAGGGCAGGGCTACTGATGCCTATGGGGATTGGGGTCCACGTCGGCAAACAAAACCTGTTGTGAGGAGGCGCATGCTGCTGAGGGGGATTGGGCACCCCCTCAGCACTGGGGGTTACTTAATATTGTTTGTGAACATGGCATCAAGCCACTGCCACGTTCACAAACAATATTGCACTTGGAAACATTCCACCCAGAAATGACGGGTCGCTCCCTCATTGCAGCAGAATGCTGACGCTGCAGTGACAAGGCAGACCCTGATTGCAGTGGATGAAACGTTTCAAGGTGGTGGCGCACTGGCTGAACTAGTGTCAGCAGCAGCGTACCATGACATTGGGGAAAGCCAGCCAAGCCTTTAAAGGCTGCGGGGGCACTGGCCACCACAGTGCCGTGCCTCCACAACCTGCTTCTGCAAACCTGTTACAATGTTTCTTGTGAATGCGCGCAATCAGCATAAAAATAATACAAAAGGTGCACGAGAAAATTAAAATACATTAAGTTGCAAGAGTAATACAAGTATTTTATTTAAATAATATTTGATTTACATGAACAAGAATACTTTCATATTTTCAGATTAGTGAATCAATGAAATTACATAAGAAATTAATGCTGTCTTTTGTTCTCACAAGTAATTTAAGTAGCTCAATGCACAATGCAAGTGGTTAGTGCATATTTCTCAAAACTAGTTTTTTTAAGCAAATGTTTTAACAAGTTTATTAAGATAGTTATTTTAACTGAATAAGCAGACTTTTAGAGTTTGTACCCATACACCAATATTACTAAAAGAAGAGCTAGGATGGGAACACGGTGTAACTGTAGCTGAATGCAGTGCAGGTATTGACATCCTTGGCATTTTTGTCACAAAGGTACTGTAACATCTTTTTCAATGAATATTTCTCACACAAATTATAACATAACTTTTTAAGGCCTGGTGTGGTGACATTACTGTGCTAGATCTGACAGCTGTAGTGAACGCTTTATGTCAAAGCAAATAGCAGGAAAACAATGCAATCCATTGGCTGTAGCTCCAATTTTTCAGCAAGGAAAGTGTGATTTGCTTATCACAGAGCATTGAATTAATTCTGGCTGACTCTGCTGTATGAGGGTGGGTCAAAAAGGTTATGTTACTGCCTGCATACTGTACATTAATAAGCTATTTCACAAGGGATTTTATGTAAATACATTTGAGTGTTCTCTATCAATTTCCTGAAAGCATTAGTAAAAACTTTGGGACTGGGTGACTTTTCCAGTTTAAGTCCAGAGGCTGCGCTGAAGGGATTTAAAAATCTTTTACTTAGACACAAATGGCTGGCTTTTCAATACTTCAGATGCAGGCAACATGCATCTCTCCTACAGCACCCACTGCATCCATTCCCACTTTCCCTGTACTGCATAGGCATGGGGTGCTATTTTCAGAGCTACGGTCAGTATATAACAATCAGCTGTGGTTTCTGGCAACTTGCATCCAACTGGCATCACAATTACCAATAAGGACTCTGTCCACTTAAAAAATAAAATGGTTTAAGCAGACATCCCGCAGTCCTTGTGCAAGCTGTGCCAGCTCACTGGATGCAGAGCAAATTGCTGCTGGCAGCACAGATCCCCTAGCATCATGAACACAGGGAAAAAGCAGCCCCTTTGTAATTTGATTGGAGTGCACAGGAGGTATCTCAAGTTCAGAGATCTGGCCCAACATGTTTTAGCAAATATTTGAAGAGTGGTCACTGTTACAAACTAATTTATTTTATTTAGTTTTATTTAGTTTTTGTTGACCAGGTAAGTGCACTAAACAAATCCTGCCTATTTTCAGGCATGACCCAGGGGAGGGGGATACAGATGAATGCCAACTGACCTAGAACCAGATTAAGCTGTTGGTGGTATTTTTAGTGAATGGGGGAAATTTGGCCAGGACACTTGGGAAATTCCCCTACTCTTTTCGATAAGTGCCACGGGATCTTTAGCATCCACCTGAACTACCACCAATCCAGGCAGATGGGACCCCGGTTTAATGTCTCATCCGAAAGATGGCACCTCAGAAGTGCAGCACCCCTCTCATGCTGCACTACAGTGTCAGTACTGGGATATTAACCCAAGTGCCAGATGTGGGAACTGAACCCACAGCCCTCTGATCTCGAGGCCTCAGAGGCGAGTGTGCTACCTACTGAGCCACTGACACTGCAAATTACCCCCATGTGTCACAATAAGCTGGACACTCATGGTTGGATTTGTATATAAAAAGTTAAATATTACAGAGAATTTACTTTGAATATGTTTAGGGTTATTATATCAGTTAAAATATAACTTTTTCTTAACAAACTATACTGTTTATTTTTTTACAAGTCACACCTGAAGCGGGCTTTTAAAACAAAGCTGGGATGGAGAATTCTGCATTTATGTCCATATTTAGATCTCTCAATTTTTAGCCTGTTTTTTACTATCAGTGCACAATTATACATTAATGTGCACAATCAGTTCACATAAATACTTTGGCACCAGGTATCTGCACCTTCATATTTTACTATTGTAACATTATCTGGCCTCTCAGGGTCATTGCACTCATGTTTTGTTAATTAGGTATGTAAAAGAGAATCAAGAATACGTACAGTATGACTTTCACTTTACAAAATCTGTGATTTACATTGTGGAACTGCCCCCGATGAAGCCTTGTTGATGGGAATATATATGGGTGTTCACCTACAGTTTCCTGTATGTTTGACCTGCATTATAGCTAACAGAATAAGTGAATTTAAAGCCATCGATGTGTGAGCTGATTCTTTTTCTTATTTGAATTTAAAGGGACAGACTCCTATGATTCAAAAAGTATTGTCTCTACAATAGTGACCTGGTGGTATAATACAGTATATTGGGTATATGTAGGGTACTGACAGCTGAAGGAAGGAGGTATTACTACCTCTTTATAGATCACTGGTGAGGCCCCCCCTGGAGTACTGTGTCCAGGTCTGGATCCACTCAAGGCACTGAACATGTACTCTCTGGAGGCCAGACAAAAGAGAGGAGATATGGTAGAGACCTTCAAGTTCCTGAAAAGAATGAACAAGATAAACTGAGAGGAACTATTTATCATAAGTAGTGGACCAAGAATGCGGGGGGCACAAATGGAAACTGACAAGAGGAGAGATTCAAGAGGGAAGTGTGAAAATGTTGTTTAACAGAAAGAGTGGTTGAGTTGTGGAAGAAACTGCCAGGTTATCTGCTGGCTGCCAAAACTATCAATGGTTTCAAACACATCTGGGACATAGGGAAGGGCTTAATGGTTGCTCAGGGTGATGGCAGTAGGGTGGGGAGCATGGGAGTGGACAGTGTGGCTTAGAAACCTGCATGGACAATAGGTCCCAGGTTTGTTAGGGCTTATTGGCAGACTGGATGGATCAGTGGTCTTTTTCTGCCATCATTATCTGTGTTTCCATATTTCTATATAACATCAAATTATAACATACAGTTTATCTTACTTGATTATGCTGAATGATAAAAAGACCAGCACTGGGTGCTAATCTTGACTGTTTTTAACAAGATAAACATGGTGTAATTTTGTTATTGTTGTGTGGCAGTGCCACTGTAGTTAGGGCTGAGTAGGCAGTTTAATGTTAAACCCCAGTCTTTGCACTTTAATAACTTTACAATTGTTCAACAGATTTACATGAAATTTTGTATGCACAGTCTTGTGTTGTAGATCTGGTCCTTAGTGTCTAGAGGCACCACACCCCTCTAGTCACCATCCCCATATTTCTTTCATCTGTCCCTGGTGTCTAGTGGCACCACCCACCTCTCTAATCACTGTCCCCATAGTGTTGCATGTTCCATAGTGTCTAGTGGCACTCCCCACCCTCTGAGTGCCATCCCTGTGTTTTTTGTATTGTTCCCTGGTGTCTAGTGGCAACCCCCACCTTCCAATTGCCATCCCTGTATTTTTTAAAATTTTCCCTGTTGTCTAGTGGTGCCCCCCACCCTCTGATCTCCATCCCTGTAATTGTTAGCCTGTAGTATAGAAAACCATCTCTTGATGTCTTTTTTCACGTAAAAAAACAAAACAATCTCTTACTGATCTGATCCCTCATCCCAGTCTCCCACTGGGCACCCCTCAAACCCCACACACATCCTCTCTCACCTGAACAGTCCCAGGGTGAAGATCCACTTTCCAATGGAAGACATGTTGTGCTGCTGGAAAACTAAGGTAAGTGCAGTTCAATGTATTTTGATAGGGTTTTCAACCTTGCTGAATAACTTGTCTAGTTTTGTATATTTTGACACCAAATTTTCAACATGGTCTTTTTGAGACCCCAGGCCCGATTCCAAGACAGTTACGCCAGGTATAAATGCAGTACGCCAGTCCTGATAGTGCAAATCACAAGTTACACCAGCGATTTGCAACATGTGCAATTCCAAAGGAACACTTATGCTGCAACCCGCAACTGCTATGACAAATGCAAGTTATGCTGCAGTTACACCAAAGAATGCCTACACCACTGCATAATGTGGCTTATGACACGTGTAACACACCAGCACTACAGAACTGCTATTCCAGAACAAGTGGCATAATGAACCCTGCCAGAGGATGGTAACATAAGTCAGAACAAGGAAAAGCTGTCCTAACCAGAGCACAGGCCATAGAACCCCCCCCCCACAAATCCAGACTGCAGCATACTGCCAACCAGTAGGCCCTGACTGTGTAACAAATGGGCAAAAAGTGGAACACCCAAGCAAGCGTGCCCTAGGAAGCTCAGGACACAGTGAAATAGGTAGCAGCATGGCCAGACAGGCCAATAGTAAGTGGCATACATACCTGGTGCAACATGTATCATAGCATGTAGCACAATAGCTAAACATAGACTGTGGGACAAGGCATCACACTGTAGAACAGAGAAGTGATGGGATGTACAGTAGGGAACAGTGCCATATACTGTGGGACAGTCAAGAGGCATATACTTCTGATAGTATTGCGAGTTGCGACACGTGTACTGCTACACCGCTTTTGCAAGTTACACCAAGTCTTGCAGGCATAACTTGTGACATGCGTAATTCTGCATTTTTCGTCGTATCTGGTGATTCTCTTGGAATATGATGCAGCTCACATGTCATAGGGATTTTGGCATAACTTTACGCACTGGCATACTTTGCACTTTGCTCTTATTGCTGTCTTGGAACCGGGCCCCCCACCTCATGAACAGTATTGGTGGAATTCCCAACTCCAGCTGGAAAGGCAATTTTTCGATCTCTTGTCAAAATCACCTTCTGGGCAGGATTTGAAAATTTTCACCACCCTTGTTCATGAGGTGGGGTCATAAGAAGGCTATGTCAAAAATTTTGGGGAAAAATTTAACAATAGCAACATTATGCACATACAGTACATTTAAATTTTGCTACACTTGCTCAGAACTTTGCCATTTTTCATTATTTTGACCCCAAATTTTCAACATAACCATCCTTTTACACCACCTCATGAACATAACAGCTATAATTTTTCAAACCTTGGTCAAACTGTGTTTTCACACTTGTGGTGCACATTGGCATTTTGGAGGCACAAAATCACATTTTGGCTGGGATTTCAAAGGTGTCATCATGGGGCTCATGAGGTAGGGTAATAAGAATGCTGTGCTGACAATTTTGTTCCTATTTTACTACAAATGGAAATGCAGGGCCCAGAGGGCCCTCCACTCCCACAGACAAATGAGGATACAATTATACTATCTCAAAAAGTAAGAAAATTATTTGTAAAAACTTTGCTAATGCAATAGAGTTAAAGTGACAAAAGTAGGGAAATGTGGTGTTAGGGTTTTGAACCCTGACACCACTCCCACCCTGCAGGCAGTAACAGGAAAAACCATTAAAGTTTCACCTCTCTTACTTCTTCACAAATCAGGTGTGGGGTGTGCCTTGTGGTTGTCAACCCTAACACTCACCCCATTCTCATACTCTGTACCCATCTCAGCTTATTTAATTATTTACTGTGTGTTTGGGGTGTTAGGGTTGAAAACCCTAACACCACATTTCCCTACTTTATTGCTTTAAGCCTAACTATGGCATTAATAAAGTTTTTTGCAAAGAATGTATATTATAGTGGTGCAATAGTGCAACTAAAGTTAGGGTTAAGCAGGGGTTTCTATGTTAAACCCCAAATTTTGCACTTTAATAGCTTCACAGCTATTCAGCAGATGTGCACAAAATGTTGCATGCATGGTCTCAGGTCCAAGATTTCTTGATTTGCCAAATTTCATTCTGGTTAGATGTATAGATTCTGAGATACAAATAAAAAAAATGAAACAATCAGGGTTTTTTGTGGTTAAGTTTTGGTTCTGAGCATGCTCAGGATGGTCTTTTGGATAGCTGCTTGGAACAAAAAAGGAATTTGGGACATATGAAAAAGAATAATTTTTCATATGGGGTAATCCTTTTTTCAAGAGGAAAAATTTCTTTTACATATGGCCATCAATTTTCCAATTTTTTTTTTCAGAAACGTTTTTTGAAAACTCATAAAAATGAGATCCTGCAGCGAGACCGACAAATATATCTTGTTAATTGGGAGCCCGTTAGGTGAATTCTGCAGTTACATTTTGGAAAAATTACTCAGAAATGTGTTTTTTATATGTTTTAAAATCTTTTTTCATAACTCAATTTCCTTTTTTCATATGGCCATACAAAAAAGGATCCCTTCAGAGGAAAAAAATAATTTGGACTTATTTTTTTTCTGATTCTTCTTTTGTATGAAGGCATCCTTTTTATATGAACAAAAAAAGAAACATACAAAAAAGGATCCCTTCTTATGAAAAAAAGAATTTGGAATTGTTTTTGTTCCCCACATTTTAACTTCAACAAGCTATACTACCCTCAGAATTTGCACCTAAGGGATACTTCATATATCAAAACAAGGTCTTAATGAGTACTACAACAATTTCACATAACACCCCCAAACAAATTTAGAGGTCACATAAAAAACATAAAAATTCCCAATAAATAACATTGGAAGTTTAACAAGTCATACAACAAACCTAATAAACTACTTACTGGGAAGAATGGAATTGCAGGGCCAGAGGGCCCTGTGCTTCCGCACCAACATGGATGCATGCATCTATGGAGAGATGGAAGCCCTCCAAGGGCCCTACATTACCGTAGGCAAATGTATATAAGCTTGTTAGGCCCCTTGATGGGATTATTTCTTTGTATACCACACTTTGTTATCAATTATTTTCTTTCTCCTTTTACACACACATACAAACACACACACACAGACACACACACACATTCTTTGCAAAAAAAACTATATTAATGCACCAGTTAGGGTTCAGATTAAAGCAACAAAAGTAGGGAAAATGGGTGTTACGTTTTCACAAGAGTAGGGAAATGTGGTATTTGGGTTTCCAACCTTAATTCCCCACCCACACCCTCTAAGCAGCAAAAGGACAAAACCATTATGATTTTGGATGTCCTGAGTCTTGGTGAATTGGGGTTGGGGTCTTCCTTGGAGTTTTCAGCCCAAATGGTCACCTCATTCCCTGAGCAAATAACTTCAGATGTAATCTATTTTCTTCAGGCAAGGCTCACCGGTTGTTGGCAACATGTTGGGAGACACAGTTCTGTACATTTGAAAATTATATCAGAATGGGGTGAGCATTTAGTTTGAGAATCCCAAGAGACCCAACCCCTTATTCACCAAGACTCAGGACATCCAAACCCGTAATTTTTTTTTTTCCTTTTGATGCTTGGGGGATGGCAGTTGGGAGTTAGGGCTGAAAATTCTAACACCACAGTTCTCTACTGTTGTCACTTTAATCTGAACCCAAACTGGTACATTAACAGTTTTTTGCAAAGAACTTCTTTTCCTTTTGAGATAATAGACTCATATCCTCATTCATGTGCTTCTACACCTCCGTAGATGCAGCCATCCACCCAGCTGTGGAAGCACAGGGCTCTCTGTGCCCTGTGCTTCCATGCTTCCAGGAAAGCAATTTATCAGTTTTGTTATAATCATTTTTTTGTGGGGCTCTCTTCAAACAAAATATGTTAAGCATGCCTCAACTCCTGGCAGTTGATTGTATATGAGTAAAAACATGTTATTTAGTTTTTTTTGCCATGAGTCAGACATTTTTTGTCAGTTTGGTCTGAAGGTCACTATGCTTATAGTCCACGACAAGCTACACCTTTGGTGAATTTCTGATGATGATTAGAGTTTAATTGTGAATTTGGCACTATGATGAAGTTTGGAGGCAATTTTGGAGTGCAGTGCATACTCCATAAATTTTGAGGGGATAATTTGTGTTAGTCTTGTAGTACTTATTGAGACCATTTTTTATATATAAATTGTCCCTTAACTGTAAATATTGATAGAGTTATGGCTTGTTAAAATTCTAATGCTATCCTATGGGAGTTTTCATTTTTTAATTTTATGTTTTTTATATGTCCATTTTTGGTTGATATTTCGTATGGACTTTGTCTTATAGTACTATTTGAGACCCTTTCTCTTGATATATAGACTGTCCCTTAACTCCAAAGACTTATGGGGTTACAGCTTGTGAGTTATGATACAGTACACGGGGCTTGCAGCCATTTAACGGGATCTTCTATCCCATGTGGCAAATGCCACAAGTTAGACCATTTTCTGGTCTAACTTGCAGCAATCTTGGGGGCCTGTATTACGGAGCTTGTGCCAGATATATGGTGCAAGCTGCTGTAATATGTAAAAACTGTCACATCTGCATCCAAGCTTGTAAAATCATGAGCAGTTGCAGTGAAGGCATCAGTGCACCACCAGAAACAAAGTGCCCTGGCACAGGGCTGGACACAAGCCCTGCACCAGGTTTTGAAAATCCAGCCCTAAATTTTTAACAGCTAAAATTTTAAATTGCAATTGATAATCTAATGTCTGTGCTAAGGATGGTATACTACCATCATTTTTTGCTTCTACTGATTGAATTACCGCCATAGGCACATCTAAACTAAATTTTAAACAGCCAGATTTTAAACTGCGATCTGTCAGGGATATGGTAGGTATTTATCTTTGCTTTTACTAATACTGTTCTTGAAACACTGCTGTTTTTAACTGAATATACTGCTATAAGCTCAGAATAATATTTTAGACTGCTTTTCCTTGCTCTTCTTTTAGCTACCAACCCCTATATTTCCTAAACATCCCACCATCTAGTATGTTACTCATAACTCATTTCCTCCTCCCCTTTCTGTTTCCAACAACTCCCCTCCTGTCAGATACACAGCTATCCTCCTTCTTGTATCCTCCACTCTGCATCCTCACCTACATTCCACCTCCTCCTACCCCCCTTCCTACTCCCCTGGGCTTCCAGGCTGCTCCATCCTCATCTCAGTTTCTTCTTGGCTCCTCCTCATGTCCATCAGAACCTCCCTTCCCCCCTGCCCTCCTGTCTCCCCTAACCCTTCCCCTTTGTCTCATGGAAGCATTTCAGTCCCCTCCAAGCTCATCATAACTCTGCTGCTCCTCACAGCTGGTGATACTGAGCCCAACCCTGGTCCTTCACACTCACTTCCTGCTGACCTCCCCAAAGGGCTATGGGGGCCCCACATTAACATCCGTAGTCTCCTGCATAAAACTGATCTACTACAACCTCTGATGGTTTCCCTTCTCCCTGATGTCCTGATAGTTTTGGAATCCTGGCTTACCCCCAAGGTTCCAAACTCTGCTGTCACTATCCCTGGTTACACCCTAACTCATCAGAACCATGCAAAGAAGGGTGGTGGTATCGCCATCTACCTCTCTTCTACCATTCAATCTACTGTAATGCTCTCTGTCACCTCCCCTGCTGCATATGAGCTCATCATTCTCAAACTTTCCCTCCCTTTCTCTGTCCCCATTTCATGACTGGCATCTACTGCTGCCCAGGGTTATTCCCTTCATCTGTTACTGAACTCCTAACTGTTATCTCATCTCATGCTTCCTCTGGTGAACTTCTCATCTTGATGGACTTTAATATTAATTGGCTTTCTCACTCCCTCTCTAAACTCTCGCATGCAACTCTCCTCTCCTAATTTACTCCATTATTCCTACACCCACCAGATTTTTGACCATCCCCATACCCCCTCTACCACCCATACTTGGGATATCTAATCATAACCCCCTTACCCCCAGTTCCCATCCCTTCTCAGTCAACAGTATCAACCTCTACTGCTGTCGGCACTGTTGCCACTCCCTATTCAAATGCTACCACTGAAACCTTCACCTACAAACCCACATCTCCCACTCCTCCCACAACAATCTAAATCCCCTCTCTCAGAGGTGCAGATGTTTAGTCCTTCTTTTACTGCTACATTCAGGTTCCATCTACACAAATCCTGCCCCCATGTAGCTCTAACAGCACTGCCCCCCACCAGATTGCAACATGATTAAGATCATCCACTTAAACATCCAGAGTCTTATGGCCAAAAAAACAATTTTGGAATCTTGGGTCTCAGTCAACAACTTTGATAATATTTCCCTCACAGAAACATAGCTCTCTGACAAAATTCCCGCTAGTGAAATTCACCTTGAAGGTTTCTCTGTCTCTAGAAGGGTCTGGATTGGCAAAAGGAGTGGCAGTTGTCTCTTCTTTATCTTTAATCACCTCACTTTCTTGGAGCTTAATAACCATCCTAGTACCCTATCTCTGGAAGCACTGTCCATTAACCTGATCCTAGGCAACAGCAAAACCATCACTCTAACCATTACCTGTTTCCCTCTTGGCACCCCCAGCAGCAAGCTAGAAACTCTACTTGATCTAAAAAGCTCTATCCCCAGTGGTAGGGAATGGATTATCCTTGTTGATTCTAACCATAACTGGATGACAAGTCAAGCAGATGTGGCCAGAGAGGCCATTACTGCAACTGGACTCCACCAAATCATCACATCGACAACCCAAACTCACTATAACTCTGGTTATGAATCCACCCTGGACTCTATCATTGTGTCCATCCCCAGCCAGGTTGTGGAATCAGGTGTGCTCCCAGACTCACTCAGCAACCACAGCACAGTTTTCTGCAATTGACCAGTTAAAACTGTTAAAACTGAGCCTAAGTAAATCTTCTCTAGACACCTGAAAAAACTAAACAAGGAGGAATTTGTCAGTGCCTTCTCTGCCACTGACTGATCCTTTACCCACAACATTGTAAACATCGACAATGCCCTAGACTCCTTTAGTTGTAACTTTCTCTCCATCTGTGAATCCATTGTTCCCTTAAAAAAACTCAAAGTTAGAAGGAAAAATCTGAATGGGTTACTCCAGATGTGCTAAATCGTATGCACAAGAGGGACAAGGCATGGGCAATGTATAGGAAAGATAAATTCCCCCACCTCCTGCAGCAATATAAGACTCTCTGCAATAGGTGTAAATTGGCTGTATTTTCAGCCAAAGTAAAATGTCTTAAGGACAAACAACTGAGTAGTTTTGGTAATTCTAAACTCACTTAGAAAACTATAAATGAACTCCATGGCAGGGGAACTCCACATGATCAACTCATCCGAACCAAGGATGCACAATTTATCCAAGAAACAAAGAAAGTTGCAAACCTGTTCAACTCCTACTTTGGGGACATTGGAAAATATAAAGCCAAAATAATTCACTTAAACAAGTCTTTCCAACTCATCACTCCATACCCCCCAATACCCCCACCCACAAGCAGTTTCCACTTCTGCTCCCTCACTCCCACTCAGGTTATTGACTACAATAAAAAGAATGACCCTATGCCCAGCCTAGGTGCTGATGCAATTGACTACTGGATACACAAACTTGTTTGCAAACACATCACACTCTGCCCCTTACAGGCATCTTCAATTACTCCATATGCACCACTGTTTTTCCCAATAAATGGATGACTATCATGTTTGTTTCAAAAACACAGCCATTTGATTTGTATGGAATCTTGTTGTGTGTTGTGTGATAGAAATGGGAAGGAAGAAGTTAATGATGAATTCTAGAGGTGCCTTATTTTTTTTTTAGCAGTCTGGAAAAAAAACACTCATGCAAGCTGAGAAGTTCCACAAGCTGGAATTCTCAGTCCTCCCTAGCTGCTAGATAAGAACTGGGTCGAAAATCTCAAGTGGACATGTCCACACACACAGGCCAGTTTGAAGAGACTGGTTCACTCAAATATAAACTTAAGGGTAAAAGAGAATATAATTGGTCACTGATAGGTGTTCAGTCTGATTGGGACAATTGAATACATACATGGTAGATAGTTGGTACAATCAAAGGGAGAATCGGAATGATCTGTTCTCAAGAGAGTATATAACATTCTGAAAGACAGTGAAGTGAGTTCCTCTTACACTTGCAGCTGGAAAGGGAAACATAAGCTTGGAGCCTACTGTTTTAGCTATGTCTGTGGGAGCTGGCAGTTAGCATAGGGTCCAGTGTCTCTTGTAAGGACAGGGAAGGGTAAGTGCAATACTAGCATATTGCAGTAATAGCCTTTTTCTTTTGCCATCTGTTATTTAAAAACATTTGTTTACTTTTCCTGTATTAGTGTTATTCTCTTGTGTTGTAAATATATATCCTGTAAATGCTCAGTGCACTTTTTGTTAAGTAAAAAGCTATTTATTTGCTCAACAGTTGTGACTGTGATGTCATTTTTTTAAGGTAATATGTGTTTCCACTGTCTGAGGTAAACTGTGTTTAGCATCTGCCACCCAAGAGAGACACACTACCAGACTTTAACTTGCACAATTGCATGTTTAATTATTCAAGTTTGTAAACTTGAAGGGGGTGCTGGAACACAGTCCAGCTGGTGGCAGTGCATACCTGAAGACAGCTTATCCAGTCCAAAGGGAGAGGTGGGTTGTCACATATTGTAAGAAGTCTGTCATGTTGTTCCTTTTCAGGGAATCATCATCGTAGATATTGAGTGTTTCCACGTCTCCGTGGTGGCCATGATGATTACATTCACATGCCATACATTTGTTCTGACTTGAGTCCGACATCTAATGTGGTACTGTAACATTTACATTTTATTCAGGGTGGGAGTTACTGCAGTGGTTGACTGAATTATAAGCATTTCTCATTACTTTTCTTTTCATTCTCAGGTCATAGCACACGTGTGTTCTGCATGTTTCTAATTGGTGATGACATCAGCTTTACGGAAAATGTCAAGATAGGAAAGGCAAGTATTTTTTTGGGGGGTGGGGGTCATCATTGGAGAACAACTTTCATTAATGTTTTTGTCTTCTTTCCAGGTCTTCAGCATATCCTAACTGTTATCCATCTTCAGATTAGAAGATACCACTGACACCAGTCCACAGCACCTCAATGTTACATGAAAATAGATGAAGAAGAAATTATTGGTGTTCATAGATTGGGCACTGGATGGTACAATGTCTCTTGCTATTGCTCTCTCACTCTCAAGAAGCAGGGTGACTGGCTGGGGTGCATTACTGTATTTCAGTGTCAGGAGGATATCTCTCATTCAATCAGCAGGATTTCAGCGGCTACTACAAATTGACAATTGTGTTTAGATGACTGTGGGTAATAATGACTGCACACTTTCTGTAAACTGAACTGGCAAAATCCAGAAAGGGGAAGGTGAACTATAATGACATGTCAGATGATAGTCAAGGTCACTGTTCATCCATATGTACCAGAAAAACATTGTAAAATTCTGCAGTTTGGACAGCCTTCACATCGGTAAAAACAAAGAACTTCATGGAATTTAGCATTTTGCACCAGATCGGGTAATCTGCAGAACTTGCATTTTTCTGATAATTGCTTCCAGTGCTATTTTCAGTTTGCTTCATTTAGTGGTCTACATATTAAGGTAGGTAGGTAAAAATTTTATTTTTATATGGGATATCACCTGTCATTAGTAGGGATGTTAGTTTGTCATGGCAGTCATACACGTCATAGATTCCATGATGTTTGATCTTTATTCAGGGCTTCCATGACTTTCACTAGTGCCATTAGAATGTAGCAATGATTACAGTGCAACAAAATTTACTACTGTTTACTAATGATTTCATGAACAAACAATGAGTCATTAAAACCTCATCCATGACGAACTTACATCCCTAGTCATTAGGGATGAAATCCCTGTTTACAACACAAGTCCTGTTAAATGTCACAAAAGATGAAATTCATGTGGTAAATTACTGTACAAATACAAAATTTGTGCAGAATAATGTTAAATACAACAACGTACAATATACAAAATACATATTATGAAAACTATCAAATACCTCAGACAACTAATGAGATTACAACCTCAGACAACTAATGAGATTACAAGTATACTAACAGATTTAGGTACATTAAGTTGCATAGTCAGAAATTACTACATAAAGCATACAGACAGATTTGAAATACATTGCATTATGTAGTCAAAAGTTACTACACAAGGCAATAGACAAATGACTAATTATTGAACTAACAATCACACACAACTTGAAAAATTGATTTCAGCTCTGTACTAAATGATTTTGGAGATGCCAATCGCATTGAGTATGGAAGTATGTTCTAATATTTTGCCACTTGGTATTTTAAAGTTTGTATACCAAATTTTGGTTTATTATAATTTCTCTTTATTTTATTTACATAAATAGACCTAGTTAAGGTCCGGGTAGACTCAATCTTTTTCATCAATGCATTAAGTGATATATAATGAGCCGGTTGCTTTGTAAAAGAATGGTGCAATAATTTATTTATTTATTTATTTTAACATCAGTTTAACAACCTTTGAGCCGGAGGCTCATTTACAAAGGTACCTCGTCACAAGGGGGACAATGACATACATACATGAGACAATCAGCAATACAGTTCAACAATAAGGCACAGCCAAGTTTCAAGTAATGAGGGACATAACACTGTTAACCGCAGAATTAAGATAAGCAATTAGGAGGTAGGGTAGAAGAGTTGAAAGGAGGCCCTGTGGTGGGGGGGGGGAGAGTGGGCCGAAATAATAATAATAAATATTAAGCCCTCTTTGATTCTGATTATTTATCTACATATTAAATGAATGAAACTGGAATCAAGGTAAAATACACAAATTAGACTAACAATCAACTGTACAATTCCCAGAATTTGTAGGCTTGAAAAAGGAATTTCATTATTTTAATTACCGTATATCAGTGGCCTTCATGATAGTAATAAGTAACAGGAAGAAGTACTTGAATGCAAATTTTTTTCTTTATGCACTCCCACCAACATCCTCTCCATCATCATCAAGGAGGAAGCAGTCCTCACAGTCCTCAATGATGGAGTTGTACCCACTTTGAAATTATTTTTCCGTGACTGCATCATCAACCTCAATGGTACACCATTTGACACTGCCACCAGGATGTTCTGCTTTGCCTGCATTATTCAGCACCACCATCATCGTGTGAGTGACTGGATACAAACATAGATTTGATTGTCCTACTTGGTATGTGACCTTCATTCAATTTGATAAATGTCAGCATGCCAGAACCTTGGTGTAAATCTGGATGATGGTGACATCAGTTTCACTATCGAGGGGCTGAGGTAGACGCCATGAGAGGAGCAGCAGGATTGAATGCCGTTTGGCATTCTATGTTATTCTATGGCACAATATTTGAAAACAGAAGCAAATGCCAGAGCAAATGCTTCATCGGTCTGTCAACTACTATGAAATGTGCAGGCCGTAATGGAACAGTAGTAAGAAAGTGGAAATTGCCGGTGTTATGGCTATATGCGCTGTGGTAAAAGATTTTTTCTCTTTTCTCTTTGTTGTGCATGCTGGATGTTTTGTCAAAAGCTTCTCCTTTCCTTCTGTCAGTTGAGGTTTTTATGTCCCATTGGGATAAAAAGGTAAATAAATCTACCCTTCAGTAAGAAGTTGGACTAAGTGGATAAGTAAGCTGATGGGAGAACCAAGAACAGACTGCTGTTGCACATGCAGTTTAATAGTTGAAAGCATAGAGACTAGAGTTTGTGTGCTTGTCCAGCTTGGTGCTGAGAAACTCTCCTCTTGTAATTTTTGGTTTTGGTTTTATTGTCCCTTTGGAAAAAAACATTGTGAAATAATAACACCTTTTAAGCACAAAAGGAAGGCCTTTGTTTATAAATTAACCAATGGGAGAGCTGACTGCTGTAACATACACGGTATGTCTAAGTCAGTATGGAGAGTCAAAAAGATAATGTGGCAGCATTTAAAAAGTAAACATAATGACAAAGGTAAGCATGACTATGATTCAGAAACATCCACAGATAGTTACACTCCTCTTCTATTTCAATTAACTAAGGATCCAGTAAGTGGAAATCTTCTTTCTCCAGTCCCAGACACACCACCAAGTCTTAGAGCAAGTTCTAAGCAGCGGGTACTATAACTTTCCTCTTGAACCCCAGAATTGATGTGATACCTGTGATAAGTCAGGGATGAAGCAATACACAGGGGAAACAAGCAAAGAAGTAAGCAACAAGATGGAGAACAATTATAAAGGGTAAATATGGAAGAAAAGGAACTAAATAAAGAGGTGGAGGAAGATGGGGTAAGAACTACAGGCTGATAAAAGCAATGGGAAAAGAAAGGAAAAGAAAAAATTAATGGCTCAGGAAGAAGGCGAAAAAGGGGTCCCGAAACAGAAACCAATAACATTGAATGACCCCACCCCCAACCAAGCTAATCAGAAATTGTCTCAAGTGATCATGCAAGCAGTAGCTTTGTTAAAAATAGAAATGTTGCAAACACTAGGGGAAATAAAAGTATCTATCAAAGGAATTTCAGATTCAGTTAATCTTCTGACAGAAAAAATGCCAGATTTAACAGGACGGACGCAAGGACTGGAAGAAAGGTGTCACAGATAGAATATGTTAAAGGCCCTATGCTAAAAATACAAACTAGACATGATAAACAGTTCCAGAACTTGATTCAGAAGGTTTCAGACTTAGAAGATAGATCAAAAAGGAGAAATATCAGACTTCTTAATGTCCCAGAAGGTCTGAAAGGAGCAGGGGTTCCATTACCATTCTTGGAAAAAATGCTCACAGAAATAATGAGAAAGAAATATCCAGAGCAGAAAATAGACAAGGACAGGGCACATAGAACTGGTTCCCAGTTTGCAAACCCAAATCAATCTTATCCAAGGCCTATCCTGATAAAACCACACAGGTATCAGGATTGGGAAATGGTGCTGCAGAAAGCTAGAGTAAAGAAGGGGTTGAAATATCAAAATGTAACTATTAATGCTTTTCCACATCTATTTATGGAAACACTGAGTAAACAAAAACTTTCAACCCACTTAAGAGAAAATTGTATGATTTGGGTATCAAGTTCAGTATGCAACACCCATCAAAATTATGTGTTGTGGTCAGTGGCAAATTAATTACTTTTGAAGATGATGAGGAAGCAGAGGAAACAGTTGAAAAATGTTACAATCAAACTTCCAGGCAGCAATCCTCTCAGAATACATTCACAAGCCAAGAAAGACCACATTCATATCAGCAACAAATGCAAAATGCCCCACAAGATGCCTCAGCTGCTGAATAGGTGAAGGGAAAAGAAGAAAAAATGAAAAGAAGGGAAAAAAGAGAAGAGAGAAGGATGCACAAGAAGGAAAAGGAAGGAAGGAAGAAAGGAGGGAACAAAAGGAAAAGGAGAAATCAATATGCTCTGTGAAGCCGGGGGGGGGGGCACAATGAAATTCAGATAATGCTTTTCTCCTCCTCTGAAACTACACATGTTGATAAAAGTCAACCTCAGACATGGCCAGACACCACTGTATATATGAAGGAAGAGTAGTTGTATGTTAGTGAAGGAGGAAAAGTCTGTTTTGCCTTGAACTGTGTTGTTCTTACATTCAGAAAGGATGGATAACTTAAGAACTAAAAATAAGTGGAGCCTGGTACTTATGTCTTCCCATAGGGGTTCTTACTAAAATTAGGAATCTCCCCTTCTAAAGTAACGCTCAAGAGAACCCTGTCTTTTCTATTTTACCACCCAGAAGAAACAAGCATTGTTAAGTTGCTAAGACAACATTCAGCATTAGGATTTGTGGCCCCGGGGGACATAACTCAAACCTTTTTCACAGGCAGGGTGGAAGTGAGGCCTTGAGGTTAGGGTTTCAGGGTGGTGGTGGGGCATTTACATTGAAAGCTGAAGGTGGGGTGGGGGTCTTGGGCTAGGGAACCTTAGGATTACATTCATCTAGGTGTCATGTTTTAATCCAAATGGTGTATTGACAAAGGTTTTTTTTTTAAGTCTTTACTTTTTCAGATAATTTGCTTAGATCTCTATAAAGGGCCCAGTACTCCCACTGTCCATCACTGCAATGCCAGGCTTTGAGAATTTCTTTATTTTAGTGATGGAATATAATGCCCTTCAACCCCCCCCGTACCTATCCTTCCATGGATATATGATCAAATTGCTACCATGGTCATGTTGTTACCTTAGCATATGGACAAGGTAGATCAAGTTCTTAGATCCTTGTTAAGTGATGGCTCTGTGTGAATGAGGAGCTATTGTATGCCACAATCTTAAGAACTAAAAAAGGAAGAGTTTTTCAGGGTAATTATGTATAAAAGCGAAAGACCCTGCTGTACTTCATGGGTGCAGGAGATGACAAATTGTCAATCTCCGCTAATGAAGGGGGGAGGGTATGGGGAAATATTTTTTTCCCCAAGTGGGGCACTGTGGTATGGTGTGACTGGTGAAGAGGAGCACACACAATTAAAAAAAGAGAAAGATAATAGAATTTGTAGTCTTTAAAAAACCAAAAAGTATAAATATAAACAATAGATCCAGGATTTTACATTTAATATTACAGACAAAAATAATATATAAATGGTGGACATACTAAGGTTAGCAACATGGAACATTAAAGGGCTGAGACAAAGGAATAAAATGAATAAAGTAATAAATTATTTGAATAAAAAAAGCTAAATGTGTGTTGTTGCAAGAGACACATTTCTCAGAGTTGGATTTTCAATGTTTTCAAGGGAAATGGGGACCAGGATTACATGCCTTATATAATTCTAATGCTAGGGGAGTGGCAATATTCTTTCGCAAAAAATTTCCCAAACCATTAATTCATAAAAAAATATATAGATCAGAAGGGTCAATATATTATGATAGAAATAGAAGTGGGATCTGAAATTTTCACCTTTGCTACAGTATATGGTCTGAATTATAACAGCCTTATGTTTTTCTCAGACTTTTTTTTTTGTAATTATCAACATTTAAAGGCCAATATATCGTAAGGGGAGATTTCAATGTAGCCTTGAATAAGACAGATAGAACTTCAGGCTCTATGTATAACTATAAATCAATAAAAAACATAAAAGGATTTATGTCTGATTTAAATTTAATTGATCCATGGTATCAGAACAACTCTAAAGATAAACAGGTCTTATATTATTCCAATGTACATCATGTTCACTGAAGGATAGATTATTTTTTAATATCAGGAACAATACAACATATTACAGACAATACATTATATCTGGGTATTATAATATCGAACCATTCACCTTGCACAAAAGATATACAGAAGACTGGGTGAGCCAAGCGGTCCTTATCTGCCGTAAAATTCTATGTTTCTATGTACAATGGAATAAATCATCTCAAAGATCTAATAGTTGGAAAATGGATATGACATTGGTAAAAAAATATGGAAGTTAGTAATAATTTAACACAGGAAATTGTAAAATTCTTTATAAAGAACTCACAACAGGATTCAGATATAATGATAATCTGGGACACCTTTAAATCTTGGATAAGGGGGATACTACAAGGAATGCAGGGAATAAGAAGGAGGAAATGGGAAAGACAACAAAAAGATTTAGAGGAAACTATTCATTCCTTAGAGCAAATACACAGTAGTACATTAGATACAAATATTTTCAATAAATTGATAAAAACAAAAGATGCATACAATACTCTAATAGCAGATTAAGCAGAAAATCAGATTTTGAGAACTAGGTCAAATTATTATATAAATTCAAACAAACCATTGAAATTGCTAGCATGGCAATTGAAAAAAGATCAAAACAAAATTACATAAAACAAATAAAAGTTATAAGAGGGGTAGTGCATAATAAACCAAAAGATATAAATAAAATATATACAGAATATTATAAGGGGTTATGTACCTCACAATGTATACAGGCAAATCAAGGACAGAGGACATTTTTGGATCATTTAACAATAAAACAATTAACAGAAGAGGCAAAATTCCTAAAAGATAAACCATTTATTAATTTAGAAGTAAAAACAGCTATTGAAGATCTAAAGATGGAAAAGGCCCCTGGACTGGATGGGTTCCAAACAGAATTTTATAAGAAATATAAGGACATATTCATACCAGTGCTTACTAATATGTTTAATAAAATCATCCAACTGGGAAAGACACCAGACTCATTCAAAGAAGCACACATCCATCTATTTCATAAACAGGATAAAGATCCAAAAGTATGCAAATCCTACAGACCAATATATTTGCTAAACTCAGATGACAAAATTTTGGCAAAGATATTGGCCAATAGGATGGAGAAGGTCCTTCTGGAATTAATTAATCATGATCAGAATGTTTTTTTTTTTTAAAGAAAGAAGGATTACTGAAAATTTAAGATGTACATTAAATATCATTTCTAACAATAAAAAAGATAACACCACATTATTAATGATAGATGCAGAAAAAGCATTTGACAGGGTACAGTGGAAATTTATGATGGCTACAGTGGAAAAAATAAACTTTGGTGTCAGTCTCAGGAAATGGATAGAAATAATTTATCAAACACCAAAAGCACAAATAAAAGTTAATAATATACTTTCACCAGTCTTTAGACTAATGAGGGGTACAAGGCAGAGACGCCCTCTCTCTCCATTAATCTTTGCCCTGGTCATTGAACCTTTGGCTGAAAAAATTAGACAACATACATTAATAAAGGGAATAATATAAAATTCACAAGAACAAAAAATCAGTTTATATGCAGATGATGCTCTCTTATATTTAACTAATACTCAAGAATCTATAAAATAATTTATTAAAATAATGGATGCATTTGGAATAGAATCTGGCTACAAAATTAATATTCAAAAAACATTAATATTTAAAAATAATAGGGATAGTAATATACGGGAGATGGATGACTGTATATGTTCAATTGTAGACAAATTTAAATATTTAAGGGTAAGGCAGTGTAATAATTGGAGTGATCTATATAAATATAATTTTGAAAACCAGTTGCAGATTACTAAATAGGAGACAGATAGATGGCGTTCTCTCCCTTTATTATTTATTTATTTATTTAGCTTTTGTTTACCAGGTAAGCACGCTAGACAGTCAAGTGCCTATTTTCAGGTGTGACCCGGGAGAATTACAAGGTACAGGCAATAACAATTAAGAGTCAAGGTACAGCAATCAATCACGTACAGTTTCAAGGAACTGGTAATAACAACTCAGAGTCAAGGTACAGCAATCAACAAGGTATAATCAGGTACAGGCAGAACAAGCACAGTGGCAAGTACAGGATCAAGGTATGGCAGTAACAGGAGGCAGTCAAGAAGGCAAGAATTATATCAACAAGGCAAAATCACTCGACACATGCAGCAAACACACATAGACATTGGGACACTGGCCCACTATTTATGGTGGAGCAGCTAAGAGCAAGGGCAAGAGGATACTTGTTATTAGGTGACCCCAGAGCTAAGCGTAAGGGCAGGAGGATGCCTGTTTTAAGTGGCCCCAGAGGAGGACCTGAAGCAGGTGTGGTAGGACGCAGTCCTTACATGAGCAAGAAGAATGTTAGAGGCTCTGGGAGTGAGGGTTGCAAAAGTGCAATCCCCATGAGGGAATGAGTTTTGGGGACCTTGAGGGTCTGGGAGTCTCTGGACCTCAAACGGTAGATAGGAGGGGTAGGCTTGAGCAGCTTGGCAAGTACCTGTGGGGTGGATGTTCTGATGATGTTGTCTATGAAGTTGCCCGTGACAAAGGATCGGTGGTTGTTGGGGGAGAGCCACCCTAGCCTGGAGTAGAGCTGACAGTGATGGGTGAGGCAGGGGGCTGACAGGGTGAAGCAACATATGTTATTGTATGCTATGTCCCATTTTGTAAGCCAGGTTTTTAGAGTGTTCATGAAGGAGATGAGCCCATAGCTGAGCGTGGGGAGAAGAACCCCTTTTGCAAGGGCAAGTCAGGCATCTGGGGTGAGACAACTCTTGGCCCTGTACACCAGACCCAGCTTGCAGTTTGTGGCCTTGCTGGAACTGCGTATGTGCTGAGAGAGGTCAAGCTGAGGCTCAAGTGTTACCCCCAGATACTTTTTTTTTTAAATTTTCTCTTTATCTGGCAGGACCCCATTATTCATCACCCCTGGTCACGGCCCCCAGAGACCTCCACCACCACCTATAGCTGCCGAGGACCCTCAGTCACCCCCGGCTTACCCCCCAGAGGGCGGAGCCGCGGCCACCTTTGTGACCACGGAACTAGTGTCTGGCCGGGGCCGCCACAGCGACGGTGATGAGGTCAGGTCCTCTGGGGAGGGCTTCATGCTCATGGTGGTCCTGCCTGCCTCCATTTTTCCTTTTATTTTTCCTCCCCATGGAGGCGGGGATGTGCAATGATGCCAGCGTCCATCCCGCCCTCCCAGATACTGAGCGTCAGCAGCGAGATCTCCGGCCTCCACCAGGAGTCCTCAGCACTCTGAGTGCTTCCTCACCCTCCCCAGAGAAGGAGAGCCGTCCATAGGATGCTCCATCCTTCTCCCCCGGCTGGTCCTCCAATGACCCGGGTCCGTTCCCGAACCCGGGTCGCTGGCGTCGCAAGCGGAAAGCCCTCCGCTGTTACCCCCAGATACTTGAAAGAGTCAACTACGCGCACAGGGGTTCCATCTGCTGCAGCGACTTTGAGAGAGGTGGAGCACAATCTTAACTTGGCAAGGGAACTGAATAGCATGTCCTACATCTTCTGGAGGTTGATGACAAGCTTATTGGCCTTAAGCCAGGATTGAATGCCATGAAAATCAGAGTTTAGTCTAGAGTTGATGACACTGATGTCCTGTGAGCTAGTTAGAAGCACAAGGTCATTGGCATAAAAGGCTGATGTGCCCAGAGGCAGGGACCAAGGGCAACTGGTTGATAAAGAGGGAGAACAGTAAGGGGCCAGGGACAGACCCCTGAGGTACCCAACATGTAACCAGTGTGGGCTCAGAGAGGGCTTTTTGAAAGTTGGTGTACTGTTGCCTGCCTGGTAGGTAGTAAACTTAATAGGAAGAGTTAATGTAATTAAAATACAGGTACTACCTATGCTATTGTATTTATATCAGGCTCTTCTAATAGAAATACCAGTACAATTTTTTAAGACATTAAAAAAAATTATAACAAATTATATATGGATGAATAAAAAAACAAGAATTTCAATAGATAAAATGGTGTTACCAAAAGAACAAGATGCTCTAGCTTTCGGACCAACCAGTCCTTCTTCAGAAGCTCATGGCAGTTGTTTAGAAAATACAATACTTATAACAGCTAGATAATGCAGAGAAAAACAGAAAAAAATTCCCATTGGTTTAAAATACTCATTTAAAAAAAAACAACAGAAGATGATGTCAGAGAAGTTTAACAGTACAATACTGCCCTCAGTCCGAAAGAACCTTTGTCAGATGTGTTTGTGCAACACACATACCAAGAATCCTACTGCACATAAATTTAATTGACATAAGATAACACTGCTGAAGCAGATAACTCCCAAATCAAGCCATGAGTGTCACAGTCAGTATAAGGATGTGATTACTGAAAGGCAACCCCCACCCAGCTTAAAGACAAACTAAGATAGTTATAGGGCTCATGAAATTACAATGTATGCATTAAAGACAAGAATTACCAGTAAAGTTGTCTAAAAAAACATCAGTGCACATTGTATGATGTGTAAAACCTAGCTGACATGTAACCCAGCTGTATTCTCAGCTAAATAAAAGGCCCAAGAAATTACAAAAACCTCAGGACTATATAAATGATAATTTAAATATAAATTGATAATATTAGTGTCAAACAAAAACTCTAGTCGAGGAACCTCAAGGAATTAAGACCATGCAGCCTGATATGTACTGATGTCAATATATACTGAGAATGTAGCAACTTGATGTACCACAAGTGTCTAGGGAATCTGAAAAAGAGATAAAAATGTAATTTAACTCCTCCTGTTCATACAAACAATACAACCTAACCCACCCCACATCACAATAATGTGGGTGGGGGAGATACATAGCTTAAAGGAGATGTTGTCTCTCTCTCTCTCCCCCCTCCTTTTCTCTCTCTCTCTCTCTCTCTCTCTCTCCCCCACAGACACACACACACACACACACACACACACACACAACACACACTCACTCTCTCTCTCCTAGTGAACCTATATTAACTTCAGTCACTGCAGTTGTTCCCCAAAGGAATACAACTTGTCATGAAATCCTGAGTAAATTACTACAATATTAGCCTAATGTAAAAAGATCTGTGCAGGACCCCCAAGCAAATGAGATCACACATCCCAATATGTACAGAGTTACAAAATTATATATAACAGTATAAGATAACACTCCTGTATGTACACTAGCAGGCTGGGTAATCTGAATATGGTGCAATGGAATCAACCCCCCACAGGCAAAGATAAAAATAGGAGAAATTCTTATGCGGTGAAATAAAAATAGTAACACATTATAACTCCATATAGCTAAATAGAGACTTACCTCAATGTGACAGCAAGCCCCACATCTGTTATATCACATACCTCACAACACATACCCACACACATACATACACACACGCATCCACATCTCACACATGCTGAAGTCCTATAATATGTCAGTTTGAAGAAGAAAAGGTCTGTGGATGTTAGTTTCTGTAGTGTCCCATAAAGCCAAGATCCACGCTCATCCCATCTACTACCATATTGAGATGTAAAAAGTTTAATCTCAAAAGCTCTGCCTCTGTTGTGTGTTTTGAGATTTCCTTTTAAGACCATTACTGACATATCTGAGACTGAGTGGTCAGGCTGGGAGAAGTGATGCCCCACTGGTTTTCAGTCTTCCTTGCTGTAGTAGTATGTCTGTGTGAGTTCATCCTAGTGCGGAGCTGTTGGCGTGTCTCTCCTACATAACCTGTTTGTGGACATCTCTTGCACTGAATGAAATAAAACAACATGTCGTGACATGCATGTATAACTCCCATGCACCTGAATTGTCTGTTTTGTGATGTAACCACAAAGTCTGAGGTAGAAATGAGCCCACAAGTCTTACAGGGCGTGATTGCAGGGTCGTGTGCCATTGTGTGACATGGTATTCTGTTCCGTGAAAGTTTGCTCCTAATAATTAGGCTGGATAAATTTAGTGGTTGTTTAAAAGATAGTAGTGGGAGTTCCTTAAAATACAATAAAGGGTTTCATCCTCACTAAATATTGGGTGGAGATCTTTAATAATCTTACGCAGACGTTCAAGGTCTGGATGATATGTGACTACCAAGGGTATTCTTTCTGTAGCTGTCTTTTCTTTTATATTGAAGTAGTTGTTGTCTTGGTACTTGTGCTGTTCTCTGTTATCCTGTCAATTTCCTGGAAGAGTGTCCCTGCTCCATAAAGGTGTTTTTCAACATAGCCAAATGTGTATCTCTGTCATCCTCATTTGAACAAATACATTGACAACGAAGTGCTTGACTGTATATGACAGATTTTTGTATGGTTTGGGTGGTTACTTTTCCTGTGCAGGTATCTCTGTCTGTCTGTTGGCTTCCTGTAAATACATGTATGTAAGGTTCCATCCTTAATGATGACTGTGGTGTCCAGAAAGTTAACCTTGGTGGTAGAGTACTCCAAGGTAAGCTTTATGGTAGGGTGGAGATTATTAAGTTTGTGATGAAAATCTTTGAGTGCATCTGTGCCTTCCGTCCAGATGATAAACAAATCATCAATGATGTCAGTAATGGTCTTAAAAGGGAAATCTCAAAAACACACAACAGAGACGAGCTTTTGAGATTAAACTTATTTTACATCTCAATATGGTAGCAGATGGGATGAACGTGGATCTTGGCTTTATGGGACACTACAGAAACTAACATCCACAGACCTTTTCTTCTTCAAACTGACATATTATAGGACTTCAGCATGTGTGAGATGTGGATGCGTGTGTGTATGTATGTGTGTGGGTATGTGTTGTGAGGTATGTGATATAACAGATGTGGGGCTTGCTGTCACATTGAGATAAGTCTCTAGCTATATGGAGTTATAATGTGTTACTATTTTTATTTCACACACATAAAGAATTTCTCCTTACTTTTTATCTTTGCCTGTGGGGGGGGGAGTTGATTCCATTGCACCATATTCAGATTACCCAGCCTGCTAGTGTACATACAGGAGTGTTATCTTATACTGTTATACATAATTTTTGTAACTCTGTACATATTGGGATGTGTGGTCTCATTTGCTTGGGGGTCCTGCACAGATCTTTTTACATTAGGCTAATATTGTAGTAATTTACTCAGGATTTCATGACAAGTTGTATTCCTTTGGGGAACAACTGCAGTGACTGAAGTTAATATAGGATCACTAGGAGAGAGAGTGAGTGTGTGTGTGTGTGTGTGTGTGTGTGTGTGTCTGTGGAGAGAGAGAGAGAGAGAGAGAGAAAAAAAGGAGGGGAGAGAGAGAGAGAGAGAGAGACAACATCTCCTTTAAGCTATGTATCTCCCCCACCCACATTATTGTGATGTGGGGTGGGTTAGGTTGTATTGTTTGTATGAACAGGAGGAGATAAATTACATTTTTATCTCTTTTTCAGATTCCCTAGACACTTGTGGTACATCAAGTTGCTACATTCTCAGTATATATTGACATCAGTACATATCAGGCTGCATGGTCTTAATTCCTTGAGGTTCCTCGACTAGAGTTTTTGTTTGACACTAATATTATCAATTTATATTTAAATTATCATTTATATAGTCCTGAGGTTTTGTAATTTCTTGGGCCTTTTATTTAGCTTGAGAATACAGCTGGGTTACATGTCCAGCTAGGTTTTACAATCACACAATGTGCACTGATGTTTTTAGACAACTTTACTGGTAATTCTTGTCTTTAATGCATACATTGTAATTTCATGAGCCCTATAACTATCTTAGTTTGTCTTTAAGCTGGGTGGGGTTGCCTTCAGTAATCACATCCTTATACTGACTGTGACACTCATGGCTTGATTTGGGAGTTATCTGCTGCAGCAGTGTTATCTTATGTCAATTAAATTTATGTGCAGTAGGATTCTTGGTATGTGTGTTGCACCAAGCACATCTGAACCCAAGGTTCTTTTGGACTGAGGGCAGTATTGTACTGTTAAACTTCTCTGACATCATCTTCTGTTTTTTTTTTTTAAATGAGTATTTTAAACCAATGGGGATGTTTTTCTGTTTTTCTCTGCATTATCTAGCTGTTATAAGTATTGTATTTTCTAAACAACTGCCATGAGCTTCTGAAGAAGGACTGGTTGGTCTGAAAGCTAGAGCACTTTGTTCTTGTTGTTACATCTATGTTTGTCCATTAAAAGGTATCAAATCATTTGCTTCTGGATCTATTCTTGCAAGGACCAATACGGCAACTACTAAATCTAGATTTCAAAAGAACAAGGGGGAGCATCCCTACCTGACCTTCAAAAATACTACTTGGTTACACAGATAGTAACAATCTGGAATTGGATTAACTATCAAAGATTCCCATGCAACTTAGTACAAATGGAAACTACCAAATATAATTATCTGAAACTACTAAATACAGTATAATTATCAAAATTTAATGAACGTATTATTTTTGGGAATTAATTTCGGGAAAACTATTAAAAATAAAGAAACAGAAAGTCCAACCACCTGAACAACAATAGAATGTTGGGATGAAATTCATAAAATACAAAAAATCAAGATAAGCATCACTAAGTTCTCTCCAATATATAATAATCATAATTACCCAGTATTGGTGAAAAATCGAATATTGAAAGAATAGCAAAGTAAAGGTCTATATGAATTTGGTCAACTTTTTAATGATAAAAATTATCAATTGTCAATCATTAACATTTGAACAAATTAAAACACAGTATAACATATCTGATACTCATAGCTTCCAATATATACAAATTAAACATTTAATTAACAAAATTAACAAAGGTCTAAGATTGATATCTACACCAATTTTGGATATCTTATTAGATCAAAAAGAGAATAAAAACTTAATCTCAAAAATATATGAGGCACTGTTCTTGGATTATACATAAAGATACGATTAAATTAAAGCAGAGCTGGAAAATGGACTTGGGTCAAGAACTCTCTGAAAGAGAAATGGTAGATATTTGGCCGGCTGTAATAACATCTCCATTTATGAATTTAAGATCTAGTAATATGCAGCAAATTCAGTTTAATATACTGCATAGGGTCTATTATACTCCATATAAATTTCATAAGATGAATCTGACTCTGATGTATAAGTGCCCAAGATGCCCTAATACATAAGGCACCTTAATTCATTTAATACATACAGTGAAGCCCGTCAGGATGAAGCACAGTGTCACAGGTTTACTGCATGACAAAAGGGATTAACACCCATTGAAACTGCATTGTTTACTGCAGTAACTCTACCGCAAAATTCTGCAGCACTGTGCTTAATCCTACTGGGCTTCACTGTAGTTGTCCATACCTTACTAACTTCTGGTCTGAGATATTAAAGATAATCAAAAATGTTTTAAATATGCAAATAACAGACAATGTATTATTATCTATGTTTGCACTACAAGCAGAGCAAATTAGTCAATTTCAACAATCTTTTTTTGTCATTAGCAATGACAACTGCCGAAAAATGCATACTGGTTAAATGGAAGGATAATAATCCCCCAGTAGTGGAAACATGGATTAATTATATGTTGGACATTATGAAATTGGAAAGATTACATTAAATAAAAATGGAAAAAGAAGCTGCTTTAAAAAAAAATTGGAAGCCCTTTGGCGCTTTCATGTCTTAAAAGAACAAATAAGATTAGTATAGAGAAAAGGAAAGATTTAAAAATAATAAGAACAAGTAATTATAATGATATATATATATATATATATATATATATACATATATGTAAACCAAATAGGTTTTAAATAATTAAACTATTCCTGGATCTATAGGTTAGGATAGAGTGGGAAGTAATGATGAAGTAACAAGATGAGAACAACAGATCAGATGAATATGGAATGTCAGAAACTTGAAATTTGTTTCTCCTCACTACTGAATCTCAACACAAAAAGAAAAAAAATGTCAGCATGCTGATATTTGTAGGTGATAGGTTAGTACGAAGGTCATGAACAGTCACACATTATAGCCACCACAGAACTAAATACCCTTTCCACACTTACACTGGAGGGTGGGCAGGTCAGGTACTTCAGTGCTACTGAAGCCAACACTGCCCATTCATTCACCTTGCCACTCCAGTATACCAGAGGATCATCCAATATTGTCAGATGCCTGTTTTCTGCCTAATCGGTTGTGTCACTGTGGAGTGTTTGTTGTTGTAACAGCATCACTGTTACAATGGTATATGCTGCAGGTCACATAATGGGCAGGCAGGAAGTTAATCAGTCAGGAAGTCAATGAATTAGTTTCACTTTGACTTCAGTTTGCTAGAGCAGGAGCTGTGTAGCTTAGTGTACTACTCAAAACTAGTAAAGGAAAGAGTTTTCTGCTTTTCATCCTTTTTTTCATGATTCCAGAGTTTATTTTAAATCAGTTTAATCCCTAGTACACTGGCGGAAACCAAAGATAAAAAAAAACAGGGTTACACCAAAAATGTTGAAGTGGTATGATTCGTGATCATGAAGATGACCATGAAGAAAGTGATTTGCTTCATGAGTCATGAACTTTTTTATATCATGTTATTATTTGTCACCTCCTCTGCAGACCTGGCAGGGGCTATGACCCCCCCCCAGAAATGTACATCCTCTGGCCCATCAGGGTCATCATGGGTCCTGCCAGGTCCCGGTATTTTCCTCCATTTTCTTCTCCCCTGCCCCCACACCCATGCAATGGATGCAGCAGCCATCTCCATCTCCACAGAGGTGGCCAAGCAAACCTGGGTGTGGGTCGAACCCCTCTTGTGCTGACGCATGCAGCACACAAGCTCCCCACCTCAAGGAAGGAGAGCAGTCCTCCAGATGCTCAATCCTTACCTCCCCAGCTGACCCCTGAATGTCCCAAGTCCTTTCCCAAACCCAGGTGGCTGACGTGGTGTGAGGTGTGGTGTGGTGTCCAGTGCCTCAACCCTCAGCACCACTGGACCAGTATAAGTCATGAACTTGGCACTGGTAGCGCTTCTCAGAGCAACAAAAACTGGATGGAATTGAGCTTCCACAAACAGTTGACACTGAAAATTTGAAATGCCTATGGCTGCACATTCCCGAACTGCTTGACTCAGAAACACATATAATATTATAAATGATAAAATGTTCGTACTGAGATTATATCTACTGGATTAAATAGAGCCGGCTTGTTAAGATGACAAAGATTCGAGTCCACCTGCTAGTAGGTCATCCTACACAACGTGAACACTAACAGAGGCATCATACTGGACCAAGGCTCTTGAGTGACATGACATGATAACCAGGTGTCCTGATTCATGATGAAACTGAAGATTTAAAAAAAAAAAAAACAGGGTTGCATCAAAAAAGTTGAAGTGGTGTGATTGGTGATCATGAAGATGAAGAATGTGATTCATCTCATGAGTCATGACGTGACATGAGTCATGAACTTGGCACTGGCAGCACTTCTCAGAGCACCAGAAACTGGATGGAACTGAGCTTCCACAAACAGTTGCCACTGAAAATTTTAAATACCTATGGCTGCACTTCCCTCAACTGCCTGACTCAGAGAAAAACATATAACATTATAAATGGTACAATGTTTGTGCTGAGATTATAGCTACTGAATTGAATATAGTTGTGATGAACGTCATTCACCATGATGTGAGTGTGACGTGAGTCATGAACTTGTCATTAGCAGCACTTTTCAGAGCACCAGCACTGGTACTCTGACCTCTTCTGGAACATTCAAAGTCATCCTCTTCATGCCTGTAGTAAACCTCTGGTGTTAATTCACAACTTTTACCTACATGGCTACTCACTGTTACTTGATGACTGGCTGGCAGATTTTATTCCAGACACACACACAGAATTTATTGCACACACTGCCTACACTACGGGTGGTGCTGCAGGCACTGCTACTACCCATACAAATTCAGGGACCTTGCTTGGCCTAACCTTCTCTGACACAGTACTTTTTCCCTTCAAGGATTTTTTTTTTATTCCATGTGATGTGATGGAATGCCCTGCCACAGAGCTAAAGCTTATACCCCACTGACTTATGTGGCTTATACTCCACAGTCAGAAACAACTTTGCCTGACTGTGTCTTTGTGGGCATTTTTTTAGATTACACAGAGTCACCAGAAAAAGAAACACATTTATTGCAAAAAGTGATTTTTCTAATTGTGTAGGTTGCTAACAAATTCAAGAGAATTCACAAGTCAGTACAATGCCAAAAATACTGCAATAGGTACGTTTCTTTATTATGTCTTTTTCTTTTGGTTAAATGCTATAATATGTAGTGAGAGACAGTATTCATGGTACTATGGGGAAACACACAATAGTGGTACAGAGACAACAATTTCAACAGACTGAACACAGAGAATTAACAGCAACATTATATTTATTCAGTTTTTGGTGGACAGGAAGCCAAAAAACAACAACCGTGACTTCCAGATAGAAACTGAGCACTAAAGAGATGTAGTTGCACAGGCACAAGACCTTAACCAGTCTTCAGAAATCCAAAAGTGGAACAACAATATCTTATTTTGTGGGGGGGGGGCACACAGCAGTAGCTAGATAGAAGCAGGTAAAAATACTGAAGATGGGCTAAGAAATGAAGGCCCAGATATTCAGACTTGTTCTTGCTGCGGTGCAAGTGGTTGCTCCATGCAACTGAATTGAACTGGAGCAACAAAGGGATATATTCAAAGGAGATGTGCCATGGTGCATCTCATCTGAATATATAAAAAGATGCCTGCGGCACAAATGCAATGCGCTGGTGCATTCTCCAGACAGGTCTGAATATCAGGAATGGGAAATGTGCCAGTGCATCAGAGATACACTGGGCACAGATTCCTGATATTCAGATCCAAATATGCAAATAGAGCCATAATGAATGCAAGGTGCAAGTGGGGATATTTGCATGTCATTAAAGCCCCATTTGCATGAGTTGTGCAGGGCTGGCCAGTGAAATGTGCCTGGCACCTGCGTAGCAGGCGATCCCAGTCCCAGGTACTGAAGTAGTACCCCCGCAATCCATACTTCGATCCCCATAATAAATAAATATTTATTTCCCTGATAGTTTAGTGGTACCCCCCCACCCATAATCCCGATCGCCCAAAAACCTCATCCCCACATCCTTGGTAGTCCAGTGGGCCCTCCAGCCCTCCACCCACACAGGAACCCATCCTATCCTGCTCCCTCCCAGGACATCAGCAGGCAACAGACTCACCCACACACCTCCACCACTGCCCACTAAATGATAGCTTACAGTACATGCTGCAAGCTCCTTGGTCCACGCTGATGACCACTGGGCTTGCAACATGTACTGTACTAGTCATTCATAACTTAGTGAATTAACTCATTCATTCACAAAGTCATGAATGACTAATACAGTACACACCGCAAGCCCAGTGGTTATCAGTGTGGACCAATGAGCTTGCAGCATGGACTGTAAGCTGTCATTCATTGGGCAGTGGTGGAGGTGTGAGGGCAGGTCTGCTGCCCACCAATGACCTGTGGGAAGTGGGTGGGTGGGTGGGATGGGGTCCTGTGTTGGTAGGGAGGCTGGGGGACCACTAGACCACCAAGGATGTGGGAATGTGGTTTTTGGGTGATCAGAGTTATGGGTGGGAAGGGGCCAGAGTACCACTGGACTACCAGGGAAATAAATATTTATTTATTACAGGGATTGAGGTATGGGATGGGAAGGGAGATACCAATAGACTACCAGGGAATGGGGTATTTATTTTATTCATACGATCGGGGTACCTGGTGGGGAGTGGAGGGTCACTAGTCTGCCAGGGAATAATGTGGGTGCTTGTGTACAGTGTTCTAGGGGAGGTAGCCACCCATGGCTGGGGGCTGCAGTGTTGAAACATGCAATACAGCAGCCGACCTGTGGGTGGCTACCAGTTGAGCCTGTTTCTGATAGGCTCAACTTTATGCCCATGTACGTGGCACATCTCAGGGATGTGCCAACAGATGCGTCCCACATCCCAGCAGAATATCGGGTTGTGCCACATATGCATGAGCACAGTCCCTGGAGATGTGCCGCATACATTATAGATGCACCCTGGTGCATCTATGGTTGTGCGGCACATCTCAGCCTTTGAACATGGACCTGGGAACATATCTGGAGATGCGCCAGTGCAATCTCGTTGCACCAGGCACATCTCCTTTGAATATCTAGGCCTAAGAGTACTGCTATTATGGTGGCTCAATAAAATGTGTCTGACTTGACAGCATGCACACAGACTAAAAGTAATGTGCAGAAACTTTAACAGTTCAGTAAACTACAACACAGTCTTTTAAATGGACTGAAAAAATGTACAGCAACACAACAAACAGCAAAAACTGATAAAAACTTACTAGAAGTATTACTGTGTGTACCTGAACACATAAATACTAGAACACTAGCCAACAACAGTTGGAATGACTGCCTTTCTCACTGTGGTCTGTGAATCTTCATTCTATACCACAGATCCGCCCCTCCCCCGAAGCATACTTTTACAGTGTCTATCAGTACAGATACTGAATAACTAAATTAAAATTCAATATTCACACAAAATTGATAATTACTCGATGATATAAACACACAAGGGTTTACTACAGTCGATGTACTAAATTTTGACAGAACGTTTTGTTGCAAAAATGCTTTTATAAAGGTTTTTCAATGGTTTGATTCTCAGAGTTCTGACAGCAAACTGTTTCCAGCTTTCCACTACGCACTCTACACTAAACTGAGGATGTGCAAGACAATATAGAGTGCATGTGACCTCACATCCCATGAATTACTGCAAAATTCACCTTAAAGAGTCCCCAAAAGATGAAGTAACTCGAAGTCCATAGAGAACAATGGGAACTTCGGGTTACTTCAAGATGCAAAGTTATTCACTTTGCTTTGAGAAGTATTTCATGAAATTCAGGTTATATGTGAAATATTACACATAGCAAAGTTTATGGACTTTACCCACCTCTAGTTTCTAGTGAATGTGTAATTGATTAAGGAATTGGAGCTATGTATAAAGGTAAGGTTTATTGGATGGTTACGTTTAATTAAGGTCTTAATAGGACTACAGTACCTTTCATGTGTATTCTTGGCTCGAGGTCTTATCTCTCCAAAGTATTTGTAATTATGAATTTGAATTACTTTAATATAAATATTATATTATATTATATATTTATTTGACAGCAAAATGTAGAATTTTATATCTATGGAGTGTTTTTTTTTTTCTTTTTTCTATGTACCAAGTTATTTCTTACTGGCCAGATAATTTAAAAGCATTTGCGTGATTCAGCCTCATAATCTGAAAAGAATTGTGCTTATTATCCAAGGCAGTGTTAAGCAATCCCAGGAAGTTCCAGTAACGGTCCTTTAAATTTATAACTTTGGTGGTTTGTCTTTAAAGCAGCAGTGCAATGAAAAAAGTTATTCCAAAAAAACTAATTTTCTGCTATGGTTATGAAAAATACTGGCAGAACTGTTGATTTTGGTTTTCTGGATGCTTCCTGTGCTATGTACTGTACATTTGCATTTTTGTCTGGATAGTTATCCTCCTCGGGTCCTCAGTATTTTTTCTATGTAAAAATGAGGAAGCCATCTTTTTTTTCTTGAGAAATAATTACTTTAAGAAGTTCATAAAATTCTTAAATTATAATGAAAAATGAAAAGTTCACCACCAAAATAAACTGGAAGACATCTGGCATCAATTAGGAAGAAAAAAAGGTGGGGTCCAATTTTAACCCATTTTCGTTGCACTGCTGCTTTAAAATTACCTAGTGCAAGGTAGGCATCTCTGTAACAACTTTTGTGAAACTCAGCTCACAGACAAACCCAGCCTGGAGCACTGACAATAAGCATAATAAAACTGAACATAATTTTTTTCTTTAAATTAGCTTATTCCATTTCAATCTTGCTTCTAATTACACCTACCATAGGAAATCTCTAAACACAAACTATCAGTAAAATAGTTGCACTATATTAAGAAGTGTTTCTATTTTTGTGTGCTTTTCAAAGTATAGTGGAGACTCATCTTACTCTTTTCCCTTCCCAAAACAGTCTAGATATGCACAATATCACACAGTTACATCCCTGCACTTCCTGCAGCAATGTAACCATGCAATCACCCATTTGCACACCATGTGACCTGCCCAGCTAGTCACACTGTGCAAAGTAGTTGTGGCTTTTGTAGTAAAGCACTTCACCCCAAATTTGATGAATTGGATCACTTTATGAGGTCTTTGCTGAGGACAGAGTTCATAACTTTATTACGTCTTCAGAGGAGAAAGAAAACTGCAACATCTTTAGCCAATGTCACATACAGTAAGTAACAAATTCCTTTAATCTTTACAAACCCAGGGTGGTGTAGGTTGGGGGGACATATTTGTTTTAGCGCAACAAGCGCTGAAAAAATGGCAGCCGGCCATGGAGGTAAGTGGGCTGTGCCAGTTGCTTTTGAGTTATGTTTGCCAATTACACTTAAATTATCAAATTTTGGGTGCTGGGGGAGGAAGGTGGGACTGGGTTTCAAACTATGGTTGGAAAGATGGGGGTTTATATATGTAAAAGGATCTTGGCTGGAAAGGAGGGTGGGAGCTTTTTCTGTCTTTTTTTTATTTAAGAAAAAATAGTACATCCCGATTAGGAGTAGGCATGAATAGTGCCACTATTTGTTATTTAAATCAGAATAATGAATAGAGCATTATTCATGGCATTTGGGAACTACTTTTCATTATTTGCATACCCCTACTTTCCAGTTCAGAGGAACCTTTCTTTCTCTCTCTCTCTCTCTCTCTCTCAAGCCCCTACATCCTACATCTAGCTCTGTCCAGTTTCCTTTCTATGCATCATGGGTGAGGCTCATTTTTGGCCTTCCCCTGTAGGGAATTCCAGTCCTTCATACAGCCAATGCAAGAGGCTTTTAAAGGTCCAGGTCAGAAATCAGCAGTTAGGTTTCAATTCACCATGTTCTTCTGCTGGTATCTTAGTGAAGTGAGGTCCCTGGTGAAGGTATATAGACCCCTTCACTTCCTCCACCATACAGTATGCGAATGGTACCAGGTCAATATGCCCCTGCTAGAATGTGTAAAGCGAGAAACCATTTAGAAAGACAGGGTATAATAGTGGTAGTGAATTACTGCTACCCCTGTTGCTGACCGTGTAGTGGAGGAAGGGCTGAAGAAGCCTCAAGTGCTGTGCTTGGTCAAGCTGCTTCCTTGTTGGATTGGCTAAGGCACAAGCACCTGGTGCGATGGAGACCTGGGACCAGGGTTTGGTTTCTCATCTCCCGCTATTTTTTTTCGACCAGAAACAAAGTTTCCCCCTTCCCGAGTTTCTTCTTATCCCCAAGTTCCACACCCCAATGGAGTTGATTAAAATAATTCCGGAGGGTGTGGGGGGCATGGGGTGTGGAGCCCACCAGAAAAACAAAAACCGTCAATTTTTCCCCATAAACTGCTATGGTGTGCATGCGTTGTGTATCAGTCGGTGTTTTTACCAACCGTAGTTGCGCACGTCATTTTGCTTGTGGAATTGTTTGCCGTGCTGGTTTTGTTTATGGGGTTTTGACCCCGAGCCATGTAAAGTGGTCTGCAAATCTTATGTCTTGCCAGCACCCCTCCCACTCATTTCACTGTGCATACTATATACTGTACTTCAGTGGTGCCCTATTCGTGGAAGTGGAAAGAGGAGTCCTGAGTGAAGGTTGTATAGAGTCCTTCACCTACCATGCCTCTCAGAATCGTGTCTGTGTGTACTCATAGGTTCATAGGTTAGTTTGAGTTCAGGAGGCCATGGCCTTTTAGGAACTCACCACTTCAGTTCTATCAGTGGAAGTACTGTTTTACTCTTCCCATATGTTCATCTAATCTTTATTTAAACATATTCATATTGTCACTTTCTACTATGCTCTTGGGCAGGTCATTCCATGAGGAAATAATTCTTTGAGTATACCAATTGTTCCTCTTGTGCGTCCTGTTTACTTCGCCCTTCAGTTTTTGACTATGCGTTCTTGCGTTAGTAGTGCCATTCTGCCTACATAAACCTGTTGTCTCCATTAGGAATTCATTCTGTATGGCATTGTATGTGAGACAAAGGTCACCCCTTAGTCTCCTGCATTCCATCAAGTATATTCCTAATCAATTCAACCTTTCCCTGTAGATTAAATGCTGCATATTTCTTATTCTCTTTGTGACTCTTCTCTAAACTCTCTCAATCATTTTTTTTGTCTCAATGTAGTAGGAGCACAAAAGGGTAAGCAGTAATCCAGGTGTAGCAAAAACTCACTGCTCAGCACTGGCTATCAGCATTTTTATGCAGGGAAACTGCTCTATGGTGAACCTGGAATAAAAATAGCTGCAGAGCCACGTACCATCGTGTGACTTGACAATTAATACCCCACCTGGCATGCAACCCTTTGAGAAGTGCGTGGTCAGTGACCAAGGTGAAGCATCTTGCCAACAAATAGTAATACAGGGCCAGTACTGACCACTTCACTGCCAGACATTCTTTCTCTAGCATGGCATAATGTTGTTCCCTGGAAAGCAATTTTCTGGACAAGTAGAGAATGGGGTGAATCCCATTGTCTACTCCTTCTGACAAGACAACCCCCAACCCTACTTCTGAGGTGTCCGGGTACAAACTGAATGGATGGTTGAAATCTGGACTTTGTATGACAGGTCTCTTACACAGCACACTTTTGATAGTTTGGAAAGTCTTCTGATACTCTGAAGACCACTGAACCTTATTTGGAGCAGTCTTTTTAGTCAAATCAGTCAGTGGGGAAGCAACTGTTGTAAACTCCACAATGAAATGGCAGAAGGCCCTAACTTGCATTTTGGTAGTCAGTGAAGGGCAGTTAGCAAGGACTTTAAACTTATCAACAGGAGGGTGTACATGGTCATTTCTTACCATCTATCTCAGGTATTTAGTTTCCTGTTGCCATATGGCACATTCTGTGGCATTGGCTATAAGATATGCCTCTCTGGGGGGACTGAAGTACTGCAACTACATTAAGGAATGGGGGTGGCCCTTTATATAAAAAAATACCTTAGTTTCTACTCATATAGCAGCAAACATTAAAACTGACATGAGATTTGAATCTGTTTGGGATAGGCTTCAAGGCAGTATTAGTAAATCAGTTATTATTGATTGCATATATGCCCCCCCCAATAGCATAATAGACCTATCACAACACCTCCTTTTTCACCCCTTTCCAATCTGGCTTCTGGAAAAACCAGTCCACTACCACCTCACTTCTTAGGCTCACTAACTCTATCCTCAAAGGAATGGACAATGGCCTCATCACCACAGCCACTTTTGATGACTTAGCTAAGACATTTGACACTGTCTCCCACTCCCTTCTCTCTCTCTCATCAGCTGGACTGTCTCCCTTGGCCACTAATTGGTTCAAGGCCTACCTCTCTGGTAGAACCCAATCAGTTAGGATATCTGGAACTACCCTCTTCCCCCCCGATCACCACAGGAGTCCCACAGGGCTCAGTGCAGGGCCCCATTCTATTCTCAATCTTCCTCAATGACCTACCATTAGTGTGCTCCCCTTCCTACTCTATCCTTATGTATGCCAATGATACAGTCTTGTACACTTCCAGTTCAAGTCCAGCTGAGGTTGCATCCACCCTACAGCATGATTTTAATCAAATTCAGCTCTGTTTTGCAAACCATCATCTCTTCCAAAATGCCAGGAAGACAGTCTCCATGACTTTTAGCAACTGACAGAGACTCTCTAGGCTTCTTAGACTGCCCTCTTTCCACACCCTGAATGGAATAACTTTTGAGGACACCTCCTCCTTCAGATACCTCGAGATTTGGCTTGATCAACACCTCAACTTTTCTGGACATATTGATGCCACCCTGAAACAACTGCACTCCAAGCTTGGTGCCCTATTCAGAAATCACCATAGTATTCCTCTTGCAGCCAGGGGTGAACTTATCCAGAAGATGATCCTCCTTATTATTGACTACTGTGATGTAGTCTATGGTGCCACTCCCAAATCCTCACTGGCCAGACTGGTCACCCTTTTCCACTCTTTCTGCTGCTTTGCCCGGGATGCTCCTTCTCACACTCATCACTGTGACCTCTATCATGCCTTGTCCTTTCCCTCCCTCCCTCACTAACAGACACCTCACCCACTGTGCTAAATTCACCTCCAAATACTGGCTGGGTGCACTCCCAGTCTATCTCTCCCCATCCTTTACCACTCCTCCTCCTCCTCCTGTCTTGCACTGCCTTAGATCTACTGACTTTCGAACCTTGTTGATCCCTCATTGCTCCATCCTTGTTGGCCAGTCCAGCTTCTCCTATTGCTTCCATAAAATTTGGAATTCGCTGCCTCCTCAAGTTCATCATTCCTCCCCCTACTACTACATTAACTCTGCCCTTCACAACTACTTCTCCTCCAACTGCTTCTGTCATGACCCTCCTTAATCCTTGTCCTCACAACTATTTGATGACTCAACCCCACCAACAACCAATCTCTCTTTCCCCACTCCTATTTTTCCTTTGGCCCCGCTGCCCTCTTGCTGGGTTCCCAACATCCAGAAAGGGTGTCTAGGACCTACCTCTCCCCCTCCTCCTTCCTCTCTCCTCCCCGAACACTCGCCTTCCAACCCGCTCCACCTCCCTTGTCCCTCCCCTCCTACCTGAACCTCCCCAAGCTTTCCCTGCCACTTGCAGGGTTCTCAGCATCCTGGATGGGCAGCCCCAGAGTCTTGGTTCCCCTTCCCTTGCCACTCCACCTCTACCCCTATCTTTCATATACTTTCCCCCAACCCTTGCAGGGTTCTCAAGATCCTGGAGGGTGTTCCACCTCATTTGCACCTTCCCTTTTACCCTACCTCTCCAAGCCTTCCCTGCCCCTTACAGGGTTCTTAGCATCCTGGAGGGGCCCCAGGGCCTTGGCTCCCCTTCCCTTGCCACTTCACACCTACCCCTTATCTCTCATAGCCTTCTCACCACCCCTTTCAGGGTTCTCAACATCCTGAAGGGGCCTCAGGGATTGGCTCCCCCCTCCTCCCTGCATGCCACAGGGCCCTCCCTCCCCCAATTCTTTCTAGCCCCTTCACTCTCTCTTACGGATATCAGCCTTCTGGAGGGGCTCACTTCTCTCAACTTGCCTCCCCTTTGCTCTCCTGCCCCTCTCCCCTCTCCCCAAAGTACTTAAAATCAAATATTCAGGTATCCCATATGCTCTGGTTAGTTCTACCCCCTTCTCTTACATCACATCTTCTTGAAACTAACTTGTTCCATCCTTACTATAGCCATTCCCTCTACCATAATCACTCTAGTATGAGTATGTGTTAAATGCCTGGATTGCACTTCTTGCTTCAGATACCCTATACCCTAACTAGCCTACTGTAAATTAACAGTTATGTTACTTGTTTGGAAATTTTTGTCATTGTACCTTAGATGTGTCCCTATTCCAACTGTATGTATGGATTGTAACTTATGCCTCAGAGCACCTTATATGTTATCCTGTTCATCCTCTTTATCCCCTTCCCCCATGGGGCACTGAGAGATGAACAATCTGTTGCTTAGTGTGCCTTTCTGGTGAAACATCTCAATAAATAAAATTAATAAGAGATTGATAAAGCTGTTGACAAGGGAGAGTTAAATATCATGGGTGACTTTAATATCACAGGAATTGATTGGAAAAGCATAACTTCTAAAACCAGCCTGCACTCATTGCTCTTAGACATATGTAGTGAACTTAATTTGATACATGTTCAGGAACCCACTAGAGGGCAAGAAATTATTGACCTTGTATTGGCTACATCAAGCATTTCAGTTAACGAATGTATTATAGATTCACCAATATCGAATAGTGATCATCACAATACCATCTGGTTCACTGAAGATTATACTTATATACCCAGGAAAAGTTGTACCTCAATACTTTTGCTAAATAAAGCAGATAAAGAGAGCATTTGAAAAGATTTAAAGAATGTACCTTGGGGGGACCTAATAAAGGATAAATCAGTGGATGATGTTTGGAAAACCATTAAAAATATAATTTTAAAAGTTGCAAAAGATAACATAGCACAAATTGAAAAATGTAATACATGCAAACAACATCATTGGTTAAATCACAATATCAGAAAGTTAATCAAGAAGAAGTCTAGATTATACAAGAAGTATCTAAAAACTAGAAGTATTAGAAATTACAAGGCCTATAAGAATATACAAAAGAATGCAAATCAAAAAGCAGGCAGGCAGAAAAGAACATGGAGGCAAACCTTTCCATGGAAGCCAATAAGACCAATACAAAACAGTTCTACTCGTATATTAATTCCTTAAAAAAATCCAAAAAATGAAGTTGGACCAATAAAGGAAGGTACTGGTATAATAACTAATAAATTAATTGCTGAGGCATTTAATAACTATTATTGTAAAGTTTACAACAGGGGTCGAAGTCACTCTCAAACTAGGCAAACACACTGTAGTTCCTTAAATGAATCTCAGGATATATCTGAGATAGAAATCCATCAGAAAATTAAGAACTTAAAAAGAGAGTCATCCCCAGGCCCAGACAGGATATCAGCTGGGATTCTGCAACTCATGGCTAAATATCTCCTATATCCACTTAAATTGCTTTTTAACCAATCACACAACCAATCCACAGTTCCAGCGTAATGGAAACTAGCCCACAATATACCAATCTTTAAAAAAGGAGATCGAGAACAAATGCAAAACTATCATCCAGTCAGTCTCACCAGTGTTACCAGTAAAGTGAT
This sequence comes from Neoceratodus forsteri, assembly GCA_016271365.2. Taxonomy (NCBI): domain Eukaryota; kingdom Metazoa; phylum Chordata; order Ceratodontiformes; family Ceratodontidae; genus Neoceratodus; species Neoceratodus forsteri. Next base: position 63,503,068 of record CM057459.1, read on the forward strand.
GGAAAGTATCATTAAAGATAAAATAACTGCACATATAAATGAAATTGATCAAGAACAACATGGCTTTGTAAAAGGCAAAAGCTGTACATCCAACTTACTTGTTTTTTGTGAACAAATTAGTTCATATCTGGATAATAATATACAGTGTGACATAATTTATTTAGACTTTTCAAAAGCCTTTGATCAAGCACCACATTGGGCAATAATAGATAAAAATGTCAAATCTTGATATACTGTAAGTACAACCACTGCCAACTGGGTAGCAGACTGGTTTTCTGAAAGGAGACAATGCATCTCAATTAATGGGCAGGTATCTAAGGAAGGGTTTATTACTAGCAGAGTTCCACAGGGCTCTGTCCTGGGTCCGACACTTTTTAATATTTTTATCTCTTATATGACAACTAACCTACAGGGTATAACTATAAAATATGCAGATGATACAAAGCTAGGTGGGCCTTGCAGAACTATAGATGAATCAAATAGACTTCAACAGGACTTGAGCAACATTTTGTCCAGGACCTCATGAATGGGACATGAAATTAAACAAAGATAAGTGCAAAGTTATGCACTTGTGCAGATTTAACAACAAACATGATTATCTAGATGGAAAACCACTTTCTAAAAGTGACTATGAAAAGGACCAGAGAATACATATAATGAATAATCTCAGCGCTTAACAACAAATTAGTGAGGCCATTAATAGGGCAAATAGGGTAATATGGTCCATTAAGAGGAATATAAGATCAAGATTGAGCAGTGTTCTCGTTCCGCTTTATAGGTCATACGTACGAACACAATTGAAATATTCATCCCAGGCCTGGAACCCATACAAAATTTCAGAAAGAAAGAAACTTGAACAAATATAGCATTGTTTCACAAAAATATTGGATGGAAATTATAATATATCTTATGATAACAGACAAGAAGCCTTACGATTCATGTCCCGAGAAACACATAGAGCATGTGGTGATATTTTATTTCTCTATGATGTCCTACAGGACCCCAAACTCATGTGTGATTTAGACATTGATTTCAAAGACAACAGCATTGAAACTAGGGGACACCCTTTACAAATTAGAGGAAAACGGTTCAGAACTAATACCAGGAAGTACTTGTATACCATTAGAATCGTAAATCTATGGAACTCTCTGCCATTAAACATAATACTGGTTCAAAGTAAACATGAATTTAAAGACAGATTAGATAAATACATATTCAACAGTGCTAAATTAAGGTATTTTCATGTACAGGTTAGAACACAAATGGGCTCTCAGCTCCTTAGTTCCTATTTCCACCTTAGTATGAACCTTTGTATGAACATCCCTCAGGTGAATGTCCCAATCATAGCTAAATAAGACATCATCCAGGTACACTGCTGCATGTAACACATGGGGATGGAGGATTAGAGCATCATTCTCTGAAATTTGGCCAGGGCACCATGCAACCCAAAGGGGAGCACGGTAAACTAATACTGGCCAAATGGGGTGACAAAGGCCATTTTCTCCCAAGAATCGGGAGTTAGCAGGATTTGCTGATATGCCTTGGTCAGGTCTAGTGAACTAATGTACTTGGCCTTACCTAGTTGGTCTAGAAGTTAATCCACCCTAGGCACAGAATATGTGGCAAACTCTGAGACTGAATTGACTTTCTAGACGTTGATACAACACCAAGTGGACTTATCTTGTTTTGGGACTAATACAGCAGGGCTAGACCAATCACTCTAAGATTCTTCAATGACTCTTAGTTCCAACATAGAGTGGATCTCCTCCCATACCATCTCTCGGACATTTTCTGGGGGCCTATATGGCTGTTGGGAGATCCGGACACCAGAGTCTGTGTCTATGTGGTGTTGGAACACATTAGGCCATCCTGGTTTTGAAGAGAACGTATCCTCAAAATGTCCTACCAGATGCTGAGCTTTGTTTTTCAGGGTGAGTTTGAGTTGTTCATCAACTGGGATGGGGCATTATTCTTTTAAAATTTTAAGGCCTAAGTCAAGGATTCCATCTTCAATGTCCACATCTGTCACCTGACTAGTGGCCCCTTCAGGTTCCCCTGGGTCAGCTAGCAAAACCTCCCTGTGTTTCCAGGGTTTCAACAAATTAACATGATAAATTTGTTTTTTCCTTTTTCAGCTGGGTTGTAATACCTCATAATCAACTGGACCAACTTTTCTCAGGACCACATATGGTCCTTGCCATTTAGCTAGGAGTTTACTTTCAGAGATCAGGAAAAGAACATGTACTCTGTCACCAGGTTTGAACTCCCATAGCCTGGCCCCTTGGTTGTAGTGTCCTATCTGGGTTTGCTGTGCTGTGAATTAATTTTCTCTGACAAATCTGCCAATCGTGTCCAACGTTCCTCTCATTTGCATTAGATATTGGAGCACATTAGGAAGACCATGTGCTTGTTCTTCCCATATCTCTTTTAGGGTATCTAGCATACCTTCAAATTCTCAAACATACAACAATTCAAATGGTGAGAAACACGTAGATTATTGTGGCACCTCCTGAACTGCAAACATTAGATAGGGTAACAATCCATCCCATTTTTTTGCCTCAGATGAAACAAATGTAGATAGGCAGTCAATCTGAGGGTGGTGCACTGCTGTACAGATTGACTTCACCTTCAATAAAGCACACACCTCCCTCATAAGCTTTGAGATAAAATTGGTGCCCTGGTCAGTTAAGAGCTCCTTTGGCAGCCCAGCTCAGGAAAACACCATTAGCAGTTCTTTGACTACTGAGCGAGCTGTAGTGGGGCACATGAGAATAGCCTGAAGGTATCAGGTGGCATAATCCATTATCACCATAATATACCATTAGCCTGCTGAACTTTTTAACAAGACCGCCACCATATCAATTCAGTTCTTTCAAACAGAATATCTATTACAGGCATAGGGATCAATGGCACCTTCTTTATACTTCTGGGGCCAACCAACTGACACTCTGGGCAGGAAGCACAAAAATCTGCTACTTCCTTCAATATACCTGGCCATAATCCCAGGTAAGTATTTGTTTCTCAGTCTTCTTTTGGTCCAAGTGACCCACAATATGTATGGTATGAGCAAGTCTTAACACCTCCCTTCTTGCAGACTGAAGAACCAAAAGCTGATAGTGTATAATTCCTGTTTGTTTTCCCTGTTCCACCCTGTACCAAATGTCATTTTTCGGTTCAATTCTTGGAAACATTTATGCTTTTTGTTTATCAGCCACATTGCCATTTACCACAGCTTGGGTCTGATAAACATTTTTAAGAACCTTATCTTTTCTTTATTCAGAAATAATGTTGACTGGGTTTCAAAACATCTGTGGCCTGGCATCTGGAAGTGTCTCATGACTTCCTATTGATGTGGTTGCCAGTTCCTGATCAGAGTCACTTCTGACCTTCCTGGCACCCAGGCTGTTGCAGTCCCCAACCAATACAACCTTGGACTGAGGCATTCCCTTGTTTTTCTTTCTCTGTTTCTGTCCCCAGGACTTCTTGAGCTTCCCTTCTGGGCCAAATAGTTTAGCAACAGTAATAGGAAATATTTGTTTTAATCCTTCCAGGTTTTACTTCCCCCTTGAGCATACACTTTCAGAGTTAGTTGGTAGGATGTCAAGAAAACCTTCCCAATCTTTGCCAAGGACTACTGGCAATTATAAGGTTTTTGAAATTCCCACTTTTATTATTCCTACCTAAGTGTCCACTAGAGATGGGCGAAGTGGCCCCAATTTGCTCCGCGAAGTGATTCATGGAGTGAAGGCGAATTCGCGGAGTGCTCCGCAATGTGAAGCAGAGTACTTCACGTTATAATGGGTAATGCAAAGTCCATTGAAAACAATGACTTCGCATTACTCCACCTTCCCAAACCACTACTTCACCAATTCTTACGGTGAAGTACTTTGAAAACAATGTACTTTGCCTCACTTCGCCTTGTTTTTAAGCTCCAAAGGCAAATTTTGCAGTGATTCATGGGATTTCAGGTCACATGGGCTCTGGATTGTTCTGCTTAGCCTCAGTTTGGGGTAGTGTGTAGGAAGCTGTAGGAGACAATCTGCTCTGAGAGCTCTCTGCAATTCAAATCTTCTAAAAGCTGTTAAAAAAGCCTTTTTGAGTCATTTTTTTTTTGCTGAAACTTTAGTTCATCGATTATAGGAAACCCTCCTGTGCTCATATCATTGAGCATTTATTGTTTGTGTGTGGATTTTGAATGTTAATGCACAACATTCAGTCTGTGTACTGAGAGACAGTGGAAGTGTGCTTTGGGGGAAGGGCGTTTCTGTGGTGTAGGTAGATTAACTTGGAGAAAAAGACAGTGCTTTCTGTTTTGGTGATATTTTCCTTGTATAACTGTGTTAATGTACACAGTAATATTTTCAATAATTCTTGCCATTTTTTTGCTGATTGTTGTGGTGCAGCAGTGCATAATTTTAGTTTGTTTAAAATATGTGGTTATATTACTGAAGTTCCCAATTTGCTATGCATTACTTGGTGTGTGTGTGTGAGTATTTGTGTGACATGTGCCATCAAATCAGACACCTTTTATTGTGCCACATAATAATTTCAGCAATGTGAACCTGCTATCCACTGCAGCTGTGTGATTTTTGTACTTCTTTGTGGTATCTTTACTGATACTAGTACTAGTGACTGTTACTGCAGCAGTGCAGTACACTGCCCCCGCGGCCTGCCCCAACCAGCAAAGGTATTCTTTTCCAGATTTGAATTTCTGATGGTGAGCACTGGTTAGGTGTTGTGCCTTTGCATCTGCATCTCTTCAGTGTCCAACGCAATTTTAATCTGTCTGTGCATTTGCATCTCTTTAGGGCCCAATCTCCATCTGTAATTTAAGTCACAGTTGTTTCTTTTTCTTCCCTTCAGAGTACTGAACAGGTGTGGTGCATAATTCTGAATGAACATTGTACTCATTAATATGTGTTTTAAGTCAGGACCATCATCATGAGTCACTCGTGATACAAATCATGTTCTTCATCATCACGGTCACAAATGCAGTCACAAATCACAATTCCCGATCACGTCACGATTCACAACACTAATTTTTTGACTAGCTACTTGGATGTATTGTAAGCATGTTTTGTAGTATCTCTCCAGGCTTCACCACCTCATCATTGTACTCATTAATGAGCATTTTTAAGTCGGGGAGTTTGTGCTACAGCTCATCGGGGAAGCACAGCCATAGGCATTCACGTTCCCAGTACAGTTTCATATTGGTTATCTCACACCATTGACACCGAATCACGTTCATCATCACAGTCACAAATGCAATCACAAATCATGATTCAAGATCATGTCACGAATCACAACACTCATTTTTTGACTAGTTACTTGGATGTATTGTTAGCATGTTTTGTAGTATCTCTCCAGGCTTCACCACCCCGCCATTGTACTCATTAATGAGCCTTTTTTAAGTCAGGGAGTTCTGTGCTACAGCCCATCAGGGAAGTACAGCCATAGGCATTCGCGTTCCTTCCCGTACAGCATGTGAGTTATGTAAGCAGTGGTGGGCGATGTGGCACCAATTTGCTCCATGAAGTGATTCACTGAGTAATGTGGAATCTGCGGAGAACTCCACAATGTGAAGTGGAGTACTTTGCTTCATAATGAGGAACGCGAAGTCCAATTTGAAACCAATGACTTTGCATTATTCCACCTTCCCTAAACCACTTCTCCACCAATTTTAAGGCGCAGTACATTGAAATCAAGGTAATTTACCTCACTTCGCCCTGTAATTGAGCTCCAAATAAAACTCTGCAGTTATTCATGGGATTGCAAGTCACATGGGCTCTAGATTGTTCAGCACAGCCTCAGGTCTGGCCTGGGTAGTGTGCGTGCAGTGGTAGCTGGAGACAGTTTGCTCTCAGAGCTCTGTGATACAAAACCTCTAAAAGCTGTTTAAAATGCCTTTTTGAGTAATATTTTTTGTTCAAAATTTAGTACATTGATTGTAGGAAACCCTTCTGTGCTCATATCATCGAGTGTTTATTGTTGTGTGTGGATTTTGAATGTTAATTTAGAACAGTCAGTCTGTGTACTGTGAAGTGTGCTTTGGGGGAGGGGCGTATTTGTGGTGTAGGTAGATTAACTGGGAGAAAAAGGCAGTCTTTCTGTTTTGGTTATATTTTTCTTGTATAACTGTTAATGTACACACAGTAATATTTTCAATAATTCTTGACATTTTTTTGCTGATTGTTGTTGTGCAGCAGTGTACAATTTGTCTGTTTAAAACATTTGATTATATTACTAAAGGTTTTCAATTTGTTACGCATTACTTGAGTGTGTGTGTGAGTGTGTGTGATGCACGCCATTACAGTAGACACCTTTTATTGTGTTACAGAGTAATTACAGCAGCGTGAACCTGCTATCCACTGCACCTGCATGAATTTTTTTATACTGCTTTGTGGTACCTTTACTGGTAATGGATTGTTACTACTGTGCACTAATCCCCCAACTGGCAAAATGTACCTTTCCAGATTTGGATTTGTGACTTGTGAGCACTGGTTAGGTATTGTTGTGCCTTTTTGCATGCATCCCTTGAGTATGCAGCGCAATCTTAATCTGTCTGTGCATTTGCATGGCACCATTAATTCTGGGAGACTGCATTTCTTGTTACACTCTCATTTCACTTTGTCAGCACGGGGGAATTTTCTGGACACAAGACAGTAGCATTTTGGGGATGTACATTAATTCTGGTGACTCTGTGTGTGATCTGACTACTGCACGTATGACTGAGTGCGCCATTAATTCTGGGAGACTTTGCATTTCTTGTTACACTCTCATTTCACTTCATCAGCACTGGGGAGTTTTCTGGACACAAGATAGTAGCACTTTGGGGTTGCACATTCATTCTGGTGACTGTGTGGGTGGGATGCTGCCAATATTGTTGTCACTCTGCGTTACTTCGAGTTTAAGGTGGAATGACAATGCGAAGTTGTAATAACAAGGCGAAGTGAGCTTTTCTTATGGGGCACTCCACGTAGCAAAGTGCCAATGCGAAGTGGCCTCTTCACATTCACTTCGCTGGCAGATTTTAAATTTGCTGCATCTCTAGTGCCCACATTTAAACACACTGGGGCTATAGGACATGTGTGGGTATCCCCATGTATTCAGGCAATTTTTTGGGGTTATTTCCAGTGTCCTAAACTGGATTCTACCACAGATTCTTTAATCAGTGTCTATCCACAACCTGGATCCACCAGAGCCATAACTGTTTGGTCTCCCACTGCACCAGGACCATACATGGATTGTTGGAATGGAGTCCACTGTTGTGGTTCATACAGTAGCTATGCATTCCAAAAATTCACAGCCTTTACTGTCACAAAATTTACAGATATGACCCTCTTTACCAAAATGAAAATATATAATTGTACTGTCAGGTCATTGACCTGTGCCCCTCCAACATTTGGGTGACTGGGCATTGGGGTCTTTAGACTGGGAGAGTTTGACTAGATCTTGGATAAAGCTCAGTGTGTATGTGTGAGCAATCCCTAATCCCCAAATCATCCAGTGTGCCTGGCAATAGAGTTGACTACAGCAGCCTCAAGAAAAAGCTATACAAATATTATATCATTTTGCCTGTGGTAGTGTGGGTGGTTTCCCTGCTGACCACCTCTAGTGGTTGCTGGGAAACATAGTCCCTGAGCACTAGCAGGACTACAGAGCTGGGAAAGGGGCATTATTTTAAATTTTTCCTGGTAAAACACAGTTGCAGCAGCCTAGCACAGGCTTGCTGTGCAATGAATTTTGTTATTCAGTGCTGTTTTATTTAATGTACTTAGGTGCTCAACTTGCTTGACCAATCAGGTCCACATTTCTGGGTTCAGGGTTTTAAAGCTCAGCTCCTAGTGAGCGAGTCAAGCTAACTGTATAAGCAATTCTTAATCCCCAAATCATTTTGTGTGCCTGGCAATAGTGTTGACTACCACAGCCTCAAGAAAAAGCTATAAACAAATACTATATAGTTTTTTCTGTGATAGCAAAGTAGAGGGATTATATTAATGGAAAGCGTGATAAATTGAAATAACTAAATACAATTGGGCATTTTATCAGTACAGTGGCAGCAGAAAATAAGCTCTTACAACATGATTCAACTACAAATAAAACAAACTCTAGCAAAAGCTAATATGGCTGCAAAATATTTATTTATTTATTTATTAAGATCTTGGCTTAAATACCTTTCAGCAAGAGCTATTTTACATAGGTTCCACATCCAAGGGAATTACAAAGTTAGTAACATAAGACAAGGGATGTACAATAAATCATGGTATTACAAGAAATACAAATAAGCAACATTATCTGGCATTGTACAATGTATGCCAGGAAGCAGTTATGGTGTTAAAATTATAAGCACACACAGTAGAAGAAAACAAAGTACAAGAAGAAAACAAAATAAATCAGCCAGAAGGCCTTGACAAGGGGTAACAGGAAAGATTGGTAGGTGATAAGGCACGGAGGTTCGGAAGTGAGAAGAAAACAGAATAAATCAGCCAAGAGGCCAGGTCCATCTGCTCTTTCCACTCCTCCTCTAGGAGCCTCCTGGAGGTTCCCAGGATGAGGTTAAAAACTGCCAGTGACAGGGCATTCAGTGTCACTGGTCCCATCCTGTGGATTTCATTATCACCAGGTGTCAGGAATTCCCCTTCAGTTGAGGTGTTCAAGTAGTGCCTTAAGACCTATTTATTCACCTTAGCATTCCCGGATATAGAGCCGTGATGATTCTATATGACATATCCGTAATGCTGTTTTGCACTATGTCTTTTATTTTATTATCTTTATTTACTTTTAGCTCTATTTGTGTATTTAATACTGTTTTTCTATCCTCTCAACTCTGTTTTAATCTGTAAGGCACCCAAAGCCCCCAGGATTGGGCGCTGAACAAATAAAAGTTGCCTTGCCTTGTCTTGTCTTGTCAAGTGGTAACAGAGAACATTGGTGGGTGATAAGGTGCAGAGGGCTGGAGGTGAGGTGAGGTACTGGGAAGAAAACAGGGCAGGGAGGTGGGGATGTGCATATAGGGGGAGGGATAGTGGGTGTGAGAGGAAAGAGAGTAGGAAGGAAGAGGTAGAAACAGAGTAAGTGGGGATGGTGCAACAAGTGCTAGTGAAGTGGAGCAGGAGTGATAAGTGTGATGTGTGTTGAAAGTGGTGATGATATGAAGTGCAAAGTGTTGATAGGCTTTGCTCAGTGGAAGTAGTCACAGCTATTGTGTGAATTTAGGTGTTGTCAGAGTTTATGTTTAAATGGGCCTAGTTTGGAGAGTGAGGAGATGTCATATTGGAGGGAATTTAGCCAGAGAGGGGCTCAGTAGGCAAAAGATCTTTGTCTCTGGAAAGTACGGCAGCAGGGTACCTGGAAGATCTGATTTATAGGACCCTAGTATGACAGGGAATATAGGAGTGGTTTAGAATGTTTTGAACCCCTGGTGGCATGAGTCCTATACTGATCTTAGCTAGTAGACATGTTTGATAGTTAATTCTGTCTTTTAACTGAAGCCAGCTTGTCTTAGCATAGAGGTTGCAGGTATGCATAAGTTGTGCTTCACCTATGAGGAGCCTACTGGCCTTATTCAGAGCTGTGGATATATGTTGAAGGGACGTTTCAGTGGCAGAGCTGTAGATAGCAAACACATAGTCAATTTTTGATATAACAGAGCTATGTATTGCTAGCCTTAGTGTGTCGGTAATCAGACTCCGTTTATGCCTATGCAGTAACCCAATATGAATGTTGACAGCTTTGGCAACATATTCAATATGTTGGAAGTAGGATAGTGAGCTGTCTAAGGTGATCCCGAGATATTTAAAGTGATAAACCTGCTCCAGGGAGGAGCCCGCAGAGTTGTTGACTGTCAGAGAGTGGGATTTGAATTTGTTATGAGGGTCACTGAATAGCATAACCTTAGTCTTCTTATAGTTGATAATGAGCTTGTGTCTGTTAAACCTGTCTTCACATTTGCAAAGCTTTGCTGAAGTTGATTATCAAGAAGCTTGGGGTCATGGTTGCTAGTGAAGATTACTGTATCATCTGTGTACAACAGGATACAATCATGACAGGAACTGGGTAGACTATTCAGAAAAATAGTGAACAGGAGAGGACTCAGAATGGACCCTTGTGGGACTCCCGAGCAGACTGCTCGCCTGTCAGAGAGGTGGTTATTGATCTTAACCATGTTGTGAACTCTCTGAGAGGTAACATTTGAACCAGTCTATAGTTTCCTTGGATAGTCCTGTGTCTGATAGTTGTCCAAGCAAGAGGGTGTGGTTCACTGTATCGAAGGGTTTGGAGATATCAATAAATGCTGCCCCAACTAGAGAGCCTTGATCAAGTGAGTCATGTATGAAGCTTGTGAATTCAAGAAGTGCCATGATGGTGCTGTGTCCCTTTCTAAACCCATGTTGTTGAGGGCATTCTAACTGGTATTTTCTAGGTGCTCAACAAGCTGGTCTACGACAATTTGTTCAAGGGCTTTTGAGATGGGGGGATGGAGATCGGTCTGTAGTTCCCGTGTTGCACCCTATCACCACTTTTATGGACAGGGGTCACCAAGGCGGATTTCCACTTATTGGGGAATTGGGATAGCCTTAGTGATTGGCTGATCTTGGTTAACGGTGATAAAATTTCATCCAGGGTTAGAGCGACAAGTTTAAGATCCAGCGTATTCCCAATGAATCTGGATTTCCCTAGCACCTTTAGGCTATATCTTCTAGCTTCACAGACAGTAACTGTTTTGAAATAGAATGGAGGGTGTGCCTGTGGTTGGTTCAGATTAACAACCTTCTCTGTGTTTGAAGAGACTTCAAAGAAGTCAGGGGGTAAGACACTGCTGTGGTCTGTAAAGGCATCATTACAAGTGTTAGGAATTGTTGTAGGGTCTAGTGTCGGTGTACACTCAATATTGAGCATTGAAGGGGGCTGTTTTGGATCCTTCCTTTTTACATCCTTAATGTTGCTCCAGAACTTCCTACCATCTTTCCAGGTGTTGGTGAGTGCTTCCCTATAGAACTGGCTCTTTTGGTTGTGGATCACTCGGGTACAGCCATTCCTAGCTCTTTTATATTTCTGTATGTCCCCTTGCCTGCCTGTGGCCCTTGCACACTGCCACAGATGATCTCTGTTTTTCATGAGCTCAGTTAGATCCGGTGTCATCCATAGATTGCAGACACCTTTAACTTTATGTTTCTTGAAAGGGGCATGGATATCACAGGCAGCATTAAAGTGATGGATGAAGTAATCAAGTGCCATGTTTACATCATCAGCGGCATCAATCGGGGACCAATCTTGTTTGAAAAGTTGAAGTTTTAGTGGCTTGATGTGACCTCGGAGTAGGACCCTGCTTGTAATTGTCTTCGCTGGTGGCTTAGTGAACTTATTAGAACAATTGCACAAGATAGGGGAATGGTCACTAATAGCATCAAGGAGGACAGTTGTGTTAGTTATGCAATCTGGATGATTGCAGAGGACCCAGTCCAGTAAGGTACAGGTCCCTGTCCTATAATTTGTTCTAGTTGGGGATTCAACAAGTTGTGTGAGTGTTCGGTAGTGATAGCATCCTTGTAGGTGCTTGCTTCACGGGATAACCCATTCACATTGAAATCACCCCACATGATGATTTCAGAGCAAGAGTGCAAACAATGAATACAGTCCAAGACTGAGATAAGTCCAGAGACATTGTTTTGGTGGGATATGCACTGATGCTACAGTGAGAGATTTATTATGTGCACCAAGTAAGATTTTGATAGCTAGCAACTGTATATTGCTCCCTAAGTTTGGCACAGGTAATGCATGCCCCATGATCGTGTCTTTTACATATAGTGCACAACCTCCTCCTCCTCCTCTTTTGGTAAGCCTGTCCTGCCTGAATACAGTCTAACCTGGTAAGGTAATGGTGGCATACGCTATCTTAGGTGACAGCCACGTCTTGACAATCTAGGGAATGTATGGGTTATGTTGGGAAACCCAGACTCAAAGGTTGTCAAGTTTAGCCAGTAAACTACAGATGTTAATGGACGGCAGTGTGAGTACTCCTGATTTTTTCCCACCATAGGGTGCTTGTTGTGGGGGACCGGGGTTGGGGTAGATATTGCCAGAGAGTAGCAATAACAGTAGTATGAGCCTTTTTAGCTGTTCCTTCAGTTGCTTGTGTGCAATAGTGTGTTCTCAAGTAAACGTGGAATGGTTGATGGGTATACGTGGATTTGTGGAATAGCAAGGTAGGAGCGACAGATGGGAGTGCCATGCAGGGTTCCCAGGATTCAACCAGCTATGACTGGGACTAGGGATTTTACCATAGACTTTTAATTCTTTTGAGTCTGTGTAGAGACCAAAGGTTCCTGTGCCTGTGCCATAAGCATAATAGATGTTATTTACTGCAGTGAAAGATGAAACCAGAGGCGGCCACTCCCCTGACTGGCCTGCCAATGTAATTATTACAAGAAGGATGAATAAACTGGGTGGGAGATATGAGGTTGCCATTGACTTGCCAGAAGGTGAGACACCCTAAAATTGAAGTACGTAAATTAGGTGGTAAATTGTAGTGGTGAATAGGGAATGTTATGTGTAGCTGTGTTTAAGGGGCATTAACAGTAGTGTGAAGAATGCATATTCAAGGAAAGTTTAAGGAGCAATTATCAGCAGTGTGAAAAGGGAGTATTACGGAGAAAATGAAGAGAGAGAGAGAGAGAGAGAGCTCCCAATAGTTAGTGTAAGGAAATTAGATTAAGCTGATTAAAGAACGCTGTCAGTTAAAGGTTAAAAGAAAAATCAGTAGAAAGTTCAGGAGTACTGTAGAGAGACAGAGCAAGAGTAAAAAGTATGGTACAGCAATCCACCCTCTGGTGGTCGCTGAGTATACTGAACAAATGGGGAAATTAGGAGATAGATTTTTTACAGCTGGCTGTCATGTGGTCACAGGAGGGTATATAGGTAATTGTCCAGATAGGGTGGGTTGGGAGCTGGTGTGAAGCACTGGTGGGGAACTAGAGGAGCTGATGGTAGTCTGCAGAGCCACCAGGGAGTCCTAGAAGTGGGAAGCAGCTGCGGAGAGGTGGCTGCGCCACAGGTCCCAGGCAGCAATGCTTAATCAGGGCTGATAATCTGGAGGAAAAAGGAGAGGGGGAAAGGTTAAGAGCTATGCAAGAGATGGGGGCAGAGAAGACTGGTGGAAGACCATCAACAGGGGGTCAGGAGCAGACAAGAGAACAATAGAGGGATTAACAGGAAGATCAGCATTGAGGGTTAGCAGGGGCGGTAGCAGATAGGATGGAGTTGTGAACAAGATTTTGAGGGAAGGCAAAATGGATGGCAGGAATGCTGTTTAGTGCTCAAGTACAGAGAAGGAGACTTTGGAGCAGTGGAAGAGGGAGAGGGGAAAGTAGAAATACTGAGGTTCAAACACCAAATTTAGCAGTAGCAAATAAAGTTTAGGCTGGCTAGAAAATGCAGTACAGTTCTAGGAAATTAAATGCAGTACAGTTCTAGTTAAATACAGTTAAACACATTAATAGTAGAACAACAGCAAGTTAAAAAGTAAAAATTTTGAAAATTCAGCAGGTTAGCACCGGAGAAGGTAGGGGAAGGAAACAGTCCAATCAGTATTGGTATTGTGGGCAGCAACAAATGAGTAAACTAGCAATTTTTGCACTAACCACTGAGCCACCTAACTGCACTTTCTAATTGTTGAGATATACACACACACACACACTAACTAATACATATATATATATATATACATACATACAGTCTTCCCTTTCCTCTCTACCTCCATCATTAGTATAGACCATACCCAATCTACAGCATTTTCTCCCTCCCCTTTGCTTTCCACTATGATTCTCTTCAGCTTATCCCATGCATTCTTTTTTTGCCCCACCACCTGCACTGGAAGGCTGTTCCAGGAATCCACCACTCTGTCTGTGAAGAAGTGCTTCTTCACATCTCTCCATTATCTACCCCTCTCCCCAGCTTCATAACATGTTCCCTTGTTTTAAACACTTTTCTTCTGAAAAAAATACTTCCCTCTTGTAACTTATTTACCCCTGCTAGATATTTAAAGGTCTCTATCATATATGCCCCCCTTCCTCTGTTCCAGGGTGTACATATTGCAGTCATTTAGATACTCATCTCCAAAGCGCTGGAAAAAATTGTTGCCACCCAACTCACCAACTACCTACTAGCTCATAACATACTACATATTGAACAACATGGCTTTAGAGCTGGACACAGCTCAACCACCACCCTTATGGAGTTCTCTAACATCCTGCACAGTGCTCTAGATAAAAAACACCTAGCAGGAGCTGTTTTCATAGACCTGTCGAAGGCTTTCGATACAGTCTCCCACCCCCAGCTTATAAATGCCCTCCGACTTACTGGTCTGTCTCCTGGACCCCTCACGTGGTTTACAAGTTACCTCTCAGGTAAGTCCCAATGTGTCAAGATTAACAGCACCCTCTCCTCTACCATACCAGTCTGCTCTGGGGTCCCCCAAGGCTCCATCCTCGATCCCTTATTGTTCAGCATCTACCTGAACACACTTCCTAAATCCTGCCCAAGTAATCTGCTGCTCTGTGCAGATGACGTGGTGCTTTTTGCCTCCCACCCTGATCCCACTGTCCTACAGTCCTCCATACAGCTTGCCTGCAACCAGATTGAAAACTGGTTCACTGACCGTAGACTCGTGGTCAATGTAAAAAAGACCAAATCAATGCTCTTTGCCCACCAATAGAGCAAGGACAGTGCTGCTCAGTTAACAATCTTCTCCAAAGCTCATCTCCCACTGGAACAGGTCCATACCTATAAATACCTGGGCTTAACATTCAATCCCTGCCTTTCATTCCACCCCCATATAAGTAACCTCTCCACAGCCATAAACATTTGCATAGGACTGCTGTATTGGCATAGAGACTGCCTCCCACCAGAGGCCCTTAACCTCGCTGTTACCTCCTCCGTCCTCTCACTCATAGATTATGGACTCACCATTTACTCGGCCACCGACCACACAGCTCTCAATAAAGTCCACCTGGCTATCAACAAGGCATGTAGACTCCTCACTGGGGCAGGTAGGTGCACCCATAGCTGCACCTTGTATGCCTTATCAAATATCCTCACACTTGATGAAAGAATACGCTACCAAACTTGTCTTTTCTCCAAAAAGATTCACCTAGGTCTTATCCTACTCGGAGTTTCAGCCTCCCTCTGCTCCTCACATGCCTCTGCTAGCACCTGCTCAGCAAAAAAGCTGGTGTGGTCTATTCCCAGAGTCAGGACCTCTCTAGCCCAAAGGTCTTTCTCCTACCAGGCGCCACTATGGTACAATGATCTCCCCCCCTGCCATTTCCTCTGATTCCAGATTAGGCCCATTCAAAAAAGGCCTAAAATACCACCTACTCTCCACCCGTAGCTGCCAGTGCAATGGCTAGCATGTCCCATGGTTAGCCCCACCTTTCACAACCATCAAGTCTTTGGCCTGCCCGGTCCTGCCCATGGGGTGGTGCATTAGTGGATATCCTAGTTATTGTAATTAATGTTCTGCACAACCAGTACTACGCTGAGAGTGAGTGTGATAAAGTGTTACTACCAACTGTCCATGTACTCTCCCAAGACACTTTACTGACTGTGAAACCATGAATATTCCTCTATATATAAACTTCTCACAAAATGTAAATGTCACTTCTGCATATTTGCTTGTATCATTGATAATGTCGGTTCCGACTGCTTGCACTTTTGACAATGACAGGCTCCTTAACTGGACTTGAATAGCTACCTAACTGTATAAGGCCTCTTTCTCCTAATTTGTCTGTGTTATTCAGTGTGTTGTAGAATACTGTTTCTCTTATGTCATTATTGTTACTGATGTGGAGCCTTTGTAAATGAGTCTATGACTCAAAGGTTGTAAATCCAATATCTTCAATAAATAAATAAACAGGATGTTAAAGATTGTAATGTGGGAGTTATTTAAAGGCCATTGTGTGATTTCTCTAGTCATCCATTATCACAGAAAATACTCCCTATTCATTTACTAAAAGGGGTTAAAGTGATCATAATAACATCCAAGCATACGTTTATAAAAAAAAAAAAAAAAAAACAAGAGCACGACTTACCACCAAGTTTTCAAGGAGACATTCTAGAAATTAATTTACAGAGCTTTGATACACTAATGCCTTAAAAGGTTCTTTCAAAACTTAAAACTAAATTGGTCTACTTTCCTCAACACTAATAACTTTAAATGTTACTTTAAGCATACTGTACAAGGACAATGTCCCTCAAGAAATCAGATATGCATATCGAAAACAGCTCTAAGAAACAGAAACAAAAGGTTTCCTAAAAGACCCCAATTGCACTTGTACAATAGTTGTCCAAGTTCTGGGACAAAGTTTGGGATTGATCACCTTACGGTATATCCTGCAAAGCATGCACCATAAATGAACAGTACAGGAGATGTCAGCTGTCATATTTTCAGCAATTTGCACTTGAATCTCCTCTGGAGGATATTCATCAAAGCTTTTTTCGGGACATCAGTGTTATCAAATTCAAAAGATGTCAGCATTGTCTTTCATTTCGGGCTTACTAATACACCATGTATGACAGTAAAACAAATATGCAGTGTCAGCCATAGCAAGGAATTCGTAGAGCAGCGCATAAATGTAAGAGCTACAGCGGTGAAAGATGGGGACAAACAAATCATTTTCTTTCCTTTTAACTCTAGAACAAACTCTTTTTGGTTGTTGAAGAGACCAGTTCCTGAGTCATACTTAAAGCTGTTTGCTCCAGGATGTTTTAACAGAGGTCACTATATTCTCAGCAACACATTGTCCCTTACCCTATTTGGAACTAACTTTTTGATACCTGAGGTAGATTTAGTAAGACCTAGAATGAGGCAAGTTGTGGGCAGTGTGCGATTTCTAAACTGCTAGGATATCAGTCTCAATGATTGTGAGGAATGTGTAGAACATGGAGTCGTGAAATTGGTGCACCAGATTTGATCCTCAACGCAGTCTCTTGATCACTGTTGTGTAACCTTGAGCAACTCAGTCAATTTCCTTGTATTGTAGTGTATCTAGCTGCAGAACTGTAGAAGCAGAGCCTTAAAAACTAATATGGCATCTCATCCGGAATCCAAGGGTCAATAGGTCATAATTAATAAGCTGCCTGTCCAGGAAGGAATCATGCCACAGTAGTGATGGTGGTGGTGGTGGTGGGGGAGACAACAGAGCTACTTGTTCAGGGAGGGACTCACCTCTGGAAATTAAACTAAAAGGAGAAAGGCTGCGCTTGAGTAAAATGTGACACACAGAAGGCACAAAACTTACTAAAGCATAAAAAGATGCAACATAAAATGAGAACAGGTGTCCTCAGACACTGTCAGGTATGTTTGATCCACCTCAAAGGTGATAGGCTCCTCCAGTGATTTTTTTTTTGCAGCTTCCAATGCTGCGTTGAAGTATGGCTCATTAATGTGCAGACTAGTCAGCTAATCAGTTCCTCCGTGCTAGCAGAGACTAAGGAAGTGTTCGAGTGTGGCATATTTTATTTATGTGGGCCCAAAGCTCCCATGTCTCATCAGTATAGGAAACAGACTTGCCAGCTACAGTAAGCAGCAGACATGTTCACAACTAGACCCTTTCGGAATGCAACAAAAGTCTTTTTGGGAGTTATGGCAATGCCTTTGGGATGGAATTGAACAGTATCACTAGCAACATAATAAATCAGATAAAAGCACTCTCACTCTAAAAGTCTTAGTAAGTATGTAAAGAAGATTCCAAGAACTCTTCATCATCAACAATGGGGCCTGGTCTGTGCCCCCTACACTATAAAGAAATGACCATGACCCTCACTGTCTCCACCAATTGGAAGGTGACACCAGGCTCATCAGGTTCACCCGTTCCCCCCTCTGTCAGTCCCCAGGCTCCTCTTATCAAAGACACACACCAACTGTATGAGATCCAAGTCTAATTATCATAGTTTGTTTTGCAGGGCACTTTTGTTTGGTTTTCACCCTCTTCTAGTTTGCCAGTTTGCAGAAAGCAATGGGGTCCCAGGAAAAACTTTTCTCTCATGCACTACGACACTCTCTTGTGCCATTGCATACACTCTCTTCTCTCTCCCTCTCTCTCTGTCTCTTTCTCAGAGTAAGTGTGATCGCTATTTATGTCATTTGATTTTGAAAATGAAAGTGTCCGAAAGCAGATGATTTAACTTTTTTTTAATTATTATTTGAATGGATAATAAAAAATGATAGGAAGCATACATTTGTAAACTGACCTGAGTATGTCTTGTCAGTTAAGAAATCAAACACTAGTTGAAATGAAGAATGCTTTTTTGTGTGTACTTTGATAACCTACTTTATGTGTATTTTTATAAGGATTCAGCTTTGATTGAATTAAAGGGATGGCAGCTGGCATGTGCATTATGCTGTTTTATAATTATTTTCTCCTGTGGTACCCGGAGCAGCTAAGCCCTGTGTCTGCTGCTTTTGTGGAGGGAGAAAAGTTGTTCAGTGTTTGATTTCACAAGCTACATAATTAAACTGCTCTGGACAGAACTGATACGGAGTTCAGTGCGCATGCACTATGACTCGTGCATGCGCACTGGGTTCCAGTGACCATTTTGGACACGTCAGATTGTGCCACTTTCCAGCAGCCAAAGAAATAATGTGCCCACAGCAGACCATTTTGGAGTTGCAGAATGATCGTTCTGCAACTCCAAAAGGGAAGCGTTCCAAGGTGTCAATCCAGTAGCTCGTATTTAAAGCTACTGCAAAATGGCTGCAAGCTTCACCCACTGCAGCCGTAAAAAGGTCAAGAGAGAGAAGATTCCTCTGATGCCAGTATTAATGAACAAACAACTGAAAGAGTGGGAGAAGACATTGCATCTAGTCAGGATCTTGAGTGGTGTGTGGTTACTAATAAAAAGCATACAGAAAGACGGCTATTTCCAGTTTTGATGCTCCCATAGAGATCTTTAACAGACACAGTCCTCTAGTAAAAGACTGTGAGGTATCTTTAACATCTTCCAGTATGGACACCCAAAGGCCTACATGTGCTGATGGTAATCCTATTAGTCCACAGATAAATTATTAAAATATTATAGCTGATTCTATAATACGCTACACTGATTCCCACATTTTTAAATCTGATAGGTATCTTACTGCTGTTACTTCTTTGCCGGGTGCAAAAATAGCAGATATGAAAGTCAGGATAGATTGATTAGTTATTCACAAAGATTCCACCATGGTTCTACAAGTGGAAACAACCGATGTAGGATATCATCACAAAAAAGATATCTGTTATGAATTAATGGAACTTGATAAAAAGGTAAAAGACAAGGGCCCGGATAGTCAGACTGCACCAGGCAGTGGTGCAAGGCTGGGCGCAGCGCAACTGTGATGCGCTGGGGCCAGGTCCAGGTGATATTCAACAGGGATGTGCCATGGCACACCACCATTGAATATGGCAGGGTCAGCGCACATACTGCGCATGGTGCAGTGACACTGCGCTGGTGCAAGCCACAGATAGGGAGCACGAGGATGCTCCAGTGCAAGTGCAATTGCACTAGGTGCATCACCCACAATATTCAGCAGGGGGCATGCAAATGAGGCCATGATATATGCAAGGTGCAAATGGGGCCATTTGTATGTCATTATGTCACCATTTGCATGCCTTGTGCAGGGCAGCCTGGTGACTTGTGCCTGGCACCCTGAACAGTATGGTGTGTGTTGTGGGGATCCCAGGGCATCCCCTGTCCCATAGCCATGATCACACAGCATATGTGTAAAAAGAAATCTCTGGTAGTCTAGTGGCCCCCCAGTCCCTGATTTCCTGATAAATGTAATACATGACCATCCCTGGTAGTCCAGTGGTCCTCCCTCCCACCTGAGTCCCCAATTCCTCAATGTATGTAAATATGCCCGTCCCTGGTGGTCTAGTGGAACCCCCCCCACCCATTGCCGCAATTGCAGTAAATGTAAATTAAAACATTCCCTGGTAGTCTAGTGGATCCCCCTCCCTCCCGAGTCCCTGATCGCGGTGGAAATATTATAATCCATTCCCTGGCAGTCCAATGGTCCCTCCACTCCCTCCCGATGCCCCGATGGATATATAAAAATACAATCCCTGGTGGTCTAGTGAACTTCCTCCCTTCCTCCCTCCTGGGTCCCCAATCATGGTAAATCACCCACACGTAAGTTCCTGGTGATCCAGTGGCACCCCGCCCTCCCACCCACACAGGACCCTTGCCCACCCTGCTCCCCCTCATTGGCAGGTGGCTGCATCCCTTCGCATGAACCACCTGGCCGCCCGCTTGAATGACAGGTACAGTATGGGCTGTAAGCCAATTGGTCACTGTGTGGACCAATAGGCTTGCAGGACATACTGTACTAGACAGTCCCAATATGTGAATGAATCATTTACATATTTGGGACTGTCTAATACAGTCCCTAGTGGTCTAGTGGTACCCCTCCCTCCTGGGTCTCGATCCAGGTAAATCACCCACACATAAGTCCCTGGTGATCCAGTGGCACCCCAGCCCTCCCACCCACCCACACAGGACCCTTGCCCATCCGCCCCCCGTCATCAGTGGGTGGCTGCATCCCTCCCATACAGTCCCTGGTGATTCATTCACATATTTGGGACTGTCTAGTACCAATATGACCTGCAAGCCATTGGTCCACACAAGGGACCAATGGAGCTTAAGCCTATACTATACTTGTCATTCGGTGGATGGCGGGTGGTATGCAGGTGGATGCAGCCACCCACCAATGACAGGGGGGAGCGGTGGGCAAGGGGTCCTGTGTGGGTGGGAGGGTGGGGAGCCACTGAATCACCAGGGACTTATGTGGGTGATTTACCATGATTGGGGACCTGGGAGGGAGGGGGGCCCACTAGACCACCAGGGACTGTGTTTTTATACATCCATTGGGAGGGAGGGGGTTACCACTGGACTACCAAGGAATGGTTTATAATACTTCCATCATGATTGGGGACTCGGGAGGGAAGGGGGTCCACTAGACTACCAGGGAATGTTTTAATTTACATTTACCACAATTGCGGCATTTGGGGGGGTTCACTAGACCACCAGGGATGGGCATATTGACATATATCGGGGAATCAGGGACTTGGGTGGGAAGGGGGACCACTAGACCATCAGGGATGGTCATGTATTGTATTTATTGGGAAATCAGAGACTGTGGGGGCCACTAGACTACCAGGGTTTTCTTTTTAACATGTACCGTTTGATTGCGGCTACGGGCAGGTGGGTTCTGGGTTCAGTGTGTGCTTGTGGATGCTGTTCTGGGTGGGCAGGTGGCCACCCATGGTTGGGCTGCTGTGTTGCACCCTGCAATAGTGCAGCCCACCTTTGGGTGGCCGGGAGTTGTTCCTACTTTGCAAGGGCACAACTTTGAGCCCCCCATGCGATGCAATGCAGGGTTGCACCAGCATATGCGTGGCACATCTTGCGCTGAATATCGGGATGTGCCACATATGCATGGGCATGCCCCCTGCATCTGCGCTGCATACCATTACATTGCACCCTGGCACATCGGGAGTTGCACTGCGCTCGGCAGCCTTTTCAATATTTCACTGGGGGGCAATGCAGGGTTGCACTGGCACAACTCTGTTGCACTAGGCGCAACCCCTTTGAATATCCTGGCCAAGGTATGTAAAAGTTGTCACATCAGGTATTTTGCTGATTCCATGTGCTTCTGTGGAATAAAAATTGCACTATTGCATGAATAAATGCTCATTTAATGAACTGGTGC
Source organism: Neoceratodus forsteri (assembly GCA_016271365.2). Lineage (NCBI taxonomy): Eukaryota > Metazoa > Chordata > Ceratodontiformes > Ceratodontidae > Neoceratodus > Neoceratodus forsteri. The sequence goes on from CM057459.1 coordinate 63,524,813, forward strand.
AAATCATTAGGATACATTTTTTAATAAAAATTCACTGTTTTCTAGAGATGGACTTCATCTTAACAAGGCAGGTGTTAGAGAATTAAGCGTTCATTTTCAGACTGCACTTGATATTTTGAATTTAAACTACTCTAACTAATCAGAGGGAAACTTATGGTTATTCCCAGTTAACTCTCTATAAAGTCAATGCCCAAGGGAAATTAAAGAGGTAAAAAAATAACAATAAAATTAAGGGTTTGTTATTGAAAGCACATAGTTTAAATAACACATTTGATGAACTTTCAGCCCTATGTGTTTATGACAAGCCAGATATAATTGCCATAACAGAGACCTGGAGGTCTTACTCTGATGTGTGTAATAGAGAAAATCAGGGTTATGATTTTTTTTTTTTTAACAACAGACTAACCAAAAAGGTGATAGTTTAGCTTTATATGTAAGCTCTGCCTTTGGGCCAATTGATATTTCACATAAAGTCAATATATCAACATTTACTGAGACCTTATTGGTTAAATTATTTACAAATCTTCCCAACTCCCCTGTTTTTGGTCACTGTTATCATCCACTGGATACAAAAGCAGATATAACATCAGAAATCATCAAAGAAAATTGAATTAGCAAGTGATACAGGTAAGATTATCCTAACAGGGTTTTTTTTTTTTTATTTAAACATTTGATAACCGGGAAAGGCACACTGAGCCGAGATTTGTTTCTAGGGTGTGACCCGGGAAGGGGTGAGATAGGGAATATTAAAACAGCTGAGATACATAGTAGATATTTATTTTATTTATTTAGTTTTTGTTGACTGGGTAAGTGCACTAGACAAATTCTGCCTATTTTCAGGCACGACCCGGGGAGGGGGATACAGATGAATGCCAACTGACTTTAAACCAGATTAAGCTGTTGGTGATATTTTAGTGAATGGGGGAAATTTGGTTAGGGCACAGGGGAAAATTCCCCTACTCATCAGTAGGGGGACCCTTTGGCTGTCAGAGGATGGCCGCTCCAGTTGCTGTGTTGCCTGCTGTGGAGATGGATGTGCAGCAGGTCGGGGAGTCTGTCTCCTCCTCGGCTTCTGAAAAGCCTGAGACAGATGTTTTTTTTTTATGCTGACTCGAACACTGTGGTTTTGGAAGCCAAATGTTCAGCTGATTTCCAACCTGAGGATCGTTCTGGCCTACCTATGGAATCTACTGTTTCTCCTTTACCTGTTTCTCTGACATCTGTTCTGGCTACTGCTGCTTTGTGGGATTTGTTGCTGCTTGAAGAGCAGGCTTATGAATGGCGAAAGCAAGAACTTGTGGCTCAGTTTCAATCTGCTTCTTTGCCACCTGCTACAGATTCCCTGGAAGCCAGTTCCAATTGTGACCTGGGTGTTGCCATGCCTACGATTCACAAAGAGGTCCCGAGTGAGCCTCATCTTGTGTTCCACCGCATGGATCAGGACCAGTCTGCAGCTACTGTCTTCTCTTTCTCTGCTGTTTCCAAGCAGCAACCCTCAGACTGAATCACTCGTCATGGGACGCCGAGTAAATTTCAATGGGCTGATGTTCCGGCATTGGAAGGCTGTCCCTGGACTGTTGAGGATTCTCTGAAGGCGGTGGGTTGGGTTCGCTCCCCGACATGCAGAATTGGATCTTGGGCTTTACACCAATCAAAATACCGGGAGTCCAGCTCTTGCCATTGCCTACCTCAACTGTGAGTACCTTTTCTGCTACAGATTCTGCAGTGTCTGAGCCTCCCTTTACTCCTGACATCTGTTTTGCCATTCCAGTTGTGCACCCTGTGGCTCAGGGTGAGGACCGGGTGTCTTTTCCTCTTCACTTGTCTCCTGCTCTTGACCTCACTCAACATCTTGTTTTGCGGACTCTTTCTGGCCCTGACTCTGGGGTTCCTATCCCTGATCAAGCCACTGTGGAGGATTGCCTTAGTGACCCTTCTGACTTTTTGGACATTCCCAAGAACATTCCTGCTGCTCTCAGGAATCCTCCTCCTGTGCCTGCTGATGTCCCTGCACAAACTGCTGTTCCCCTTACTAAACCTTATGCTTCTTTTTTTTGTAATCCTGTTAATCCTGCTAAAAGGCATAATGCAGTTCACATTGTTTATAAAGGGGGTTTGGAGGTCTTCCCAGACCGGGTGTATGTAGGAAAATCCCTTTTACAAGATTGCCTCTAGTTTCATGTTTCAGAATTGTATGCTTTGATACATGTGTCTGGGGAAACTGTTTTTGATGTTAGTTTCAAGTTTGGCAGTGGGCTTGATAAGTTTGGGGCCCATTATCATCAAAAGAAGAACCCCCCCCCCTTTGGTCTCCTTTTGAGGCTGTTCCTCTAATGCAGCCTACACACAAAACTATCACGGTCTAGTTCTGCAATGAAGGGGTTAGTGTTACTGATCTCCTTTTTTGGATGAAACAACACTGCACTGTCACTGGTCCTCCTGAAGCTATTTTTGATTTGGAGGGTATCTGGACTGGGGGGCGGCGTCTCAAGGTTATTCTGAGATCTGATGATTCTGGGTTTCAACACTTACCTAATAGCTTTTTTGGGGGTAGGGATAGGGGAGTCCTCTTCTATCCCGGTCAACCCAGAACTTGCTATAAATGGGAGCAGGTAGGCCACGTTAGCAGTGTGTGTGTGTGATCATCAGAAATGTTCGCTATGTTCGGCCTTTAGCCATATCAGTGCTCATTGTACTAACCAGGTTCGTTGTAATCTCTGTGGTACCTCTGGTCATGCTTATGCCTCCTGTCCTGAAGCTGCTCATCACCAACAGGTTTCAGCTGACTCAGAAGAACAAAGACTTTTGGTGGCCACTGCACAGAGAGTGTTCACTACCACTCATCCCACCAAAAGGGTCTCTGGTCCATCCCCTCCCTGTCTGCCTGTCCCTCCCCCACTGGTTGGGACTTCCCAGGCTACTAGTGCTACTGTTCTTTCTGATGATATGATCCTTGCCCATCCTCCTCCCCCCCATCTTTGTTGCCCCCAGCTCCCCTGCCCCCAGCTTCTCAGACCCCCTTCTGGATGTTGCCTCTGATGCTCCTTGATTTGTCCCAGACATCTCACAGGACTCCTTGCCTACTCCCACCCAGACTGCTATGCCCCCTCCTCCTGCTGTGGTAGACTCAATTGGTGGTCGGATGCGTTTATCTGGCTCACAGTCTTTACCCAAACTGCCCAAACTTGCCCCTGTTATTTCCTCCAACCGGTATCAAGTGCTGGAAGATGATTCCATTTCTGAGGCAGAATCCTTAGCTTCCTCTGTGTACTCCCATTCCCAAGACATAGTGGGTGAGATTGCATCTCCCAAGTCTTCAGTTGCTACCCCACAGCCTGCCCCTAAAAGGAGCAGGGTTAGGAAGAAAAAGAAGAATTGATGGACTCCTTTCTGATTCACCTTCATGCCTTTTTTTCCCCTCTCTGTTTCTTTTGACCTCCAATGTCAAAAGTATTCAGAGCACCCGGTTTATAATTTCCTCTGCTCCTAACCCCCGGGTATTTTTTTATTGCAGGATACCAGGCTCCATTCTGTTCCTGCTATTTCCTGTGCTTCTCGGGAATAGACCTCAGGGGTTTCCTATTGGTCCTTAGGCATGGATACCTGATCTGGCATAGGCATTATGTTTCACCATATTAAACCCACTGTCCTCAAATTGTTGGACTTGATTCCTGACCGTGCCCTTTTATTAGCTTTTCACATCCATGCTGTTTCATTTCGCCTTATTTCCATTTATGCCGCTCAGTGAAAGGCTGAAATGTCCTCTATGTTCCATCTTATTAGTCCCCATTTACATGTGGCTCATCATGTTATCTGGGGAGGAGATTTTAATTGTGGGACAAGTAAGCTAGATAGGGGTCCCAGACGATTACTGGGAACATTTTTGGGGATATGTCTGCTCTTAACTCTGTTGTCCATTTGGCTAGGTTGAAGGATGCTTTCTTGACCTGCACTGATAAGCAGGACAGAACCTTTTATAAGGGTTCTTTATCCACCAGGATTGATCTTTTATTTGTTTCTAAGGCTTTACAGATTGATGGGTCTACGGTGTTCATTATCACTGCACATAGGCAATCCACAGGCTTTACTTGGCTCAGGTTATTGGAAACTGAATACTACTATTTTGAGCCATACCCTTATTCTTCAGCAGATTCTTTGCTTTCTTCGTTGTAAGAAAACAACCTTCAATTTGTTTAAGAACCCATTTCTCTGGTGGTTGGAGCTCAAGGCTGAGCTCCATCACCTGCTTATGCCAGTGGAAAAACTGTTCGATCTTCTGCCTATCTGGAATATTTGAATGCTCGTAAACAGTTGCAACACTTGATCTCTCTCTCTCTCCTCTTCTACTGTGCATGATTTCTCGGCCCAGATTTCTCTTCTTAAGAAGCAGATGCTGGCCTTTCACTCCTCTCAGCATGCTGGTCTGCAATTTAAGCAATGCTACTGTACTTCAGGTTCTCTTCCTGAGGTTTGCCCCCTGCTTCACAATCAGAAATATCTCGGACACAGACTGATGTCTGCCCTCTGAGATGTTGATGGCTCCTTCCACACTTCTAACTCTCACCTTCTTCGCATTGCCACGGCCCATACTGTTTCTTTATTTACTACCCCAATTTCGACCCAGTCGGATTATGACTCTTTTTTTCCAGCTTTTCCTATTCCAGAAGCCCCTCCTGATCTTCTTTTGGCCTTAACTGCCCCTTTATCTGTTTCAGAACTTTTGGTGGTGATTCAATCTTTGGCTTCGAAGAAATCACCTGGCCCTGACTGCCTCCCCTTCAACTTGTTTAAACTCTTGGGTCAGGAACTTTCTGAGGAACTTACTGCGGTTTTCAATTTTCTTTCGCACTCTCATGATATTCCTCTTGATATGGCCATGGGCGTGCTTATCTTTTTATTTAAAAAAAGAGATAAGTCTGATATTGCTAATTGGAGACTGATTAGTCTTCTTAACACAGACTTTAAATTGCTGGCCAAGATCCTGAATACTCGTCTTTTGTCTGTTGCCCCATATTTGATTTCTTCTGTCCAGTCTTGTACGATCCCTGGGAGATCCATTACTGATCCTTTCCTTTAATTGCATGACATATTTACTTTTGACTTTATTTCACCATTGGAGGTAGTTTTACTTTCTCTGGACCAGAGGCAGGCATTTGATAATGTTGCTCATTCCTTTTTATGGTTTACTTTGATTCGTTATGATTTTCAACCTCCTTTTGTTGTCTGGCTACAATTGTTGTTTAAAACTGCCACGGTGAAACACTGTATCAGTGGTCATTTGGGGCCTTACATCCCCATCCATAAGGGTGTTCATCAGGAGTGTCCCCTTAGCCCCTTACTCTATATTTTTTCTATTGACCCTCTGTTACGTCTTCTTACTTCCACACCAGCTATTTCCCCGATCACCTTGCCTTGTCACTCTGTTCCTTCTACTGCCATTGCATATGCTGATGATCTTATTGTGTTAGTTAAGGATGTTCGCTCAGCTCAAATGGCTATCTGCTGTTATCAGACTTTTGGTTCTCTTTCTGGGGCTCAACTCAACCTTTCTAAAAGTAAAGGATGGTTCTTTGGGAGGCCTCCCCCCTCCCCTCCTCCCACTGTGGTGGGTGTTCCACTTACCTTCGATGTTTTCTGTATTCTGGGAGTCATTTTTGGTGATTCCCACATGGATGTGGTGAACTGGGATCTCAAAATTCAGTTGGGGACTACTCTAGTTCACTCTTGGTCTCAACATAAAATGTCTTTTAGGAAGAAGATTTTTCTTATTAAAACTTTTCTGTTACCCATTTTTCTCTTTCTCAGTGCTATTTTTCTGGTGCCGAAATCCTGTGAAGCCATGGTTTATAGTCTTTTCTTTCAATCTTTTTGGGGTAGCCGGCTTAATCCCCTCTGTTGTACAGTTCTTTACTTACCTTTACGTGATGGGGGTCAGAATGTGGTAAACCCTCTTCTTTTTTTCTTCTGTACTTTCCTCTCAGCTAACCTGAAACCTTTGTTGCTGTTTTCTATCAGACATTGGTGTGATGGTTTCCGTCATTCCATTTCCCTGTGGTACGGGTTTTGGGAGGCTGGCCTTACTAGACCCCTTAGACATTCTACCCCTCCCTTGAATTATCTTTGTGATGTGTTTGTTCGACTTCGGCAGTGGCAAATTTCCTTTCAGATGGTTTTGACTAATACTAAGAAACAGCTTTATTCCCATGTTCTTTGACACATTTTAAGGAACCTGAACCTTTCCCCAAATGTCCCATACATCTCCGACCAGTTTTGCAGCATTTTCTATTAGAATCCAGGATTCCGGTTAAGATGCGTGATTTCCACTGGCTGACCTGTCATGAAAGACTTAATGTAAATGCCAATCAGAAACATAAACAGATGATGGAAAGATATTACTCCAGGCCCTCCTGTATCCTTCAACCTGAGGCTTTGGACCACCAGTTTTTTTCTTGTATCTGTATTTCGCTTTTTTGGACCTTTTTGTATGCTAAGACTCAGATGCCTATTTTTCAATGTATTACTTATTCTAGACTGATGTATGGGGATTTCCTTTTGTCCTGGTTATGTTGGGATAGGGGTACATTGAATCTTATTTTTGTTATACTCAAATGGTATATTTGGAATTCATGCTGTCTTTTCACCCTACAACAAATTCATGTTTCTCATTTTGAGCTTTTTGGTAACATTTTGTCTGAACTTCAGCTGCTTTATTTCTCTGAAATGAAATTGTTTGACAAGTCTCGTTTGTTGCAACTTTGGCAAAATTTGCCTTGGATAACTGACACTGCAGTGCCTGTAACAAGAATGTTTTTTTCTCTTATTTTTTCTTTTTTCCTTATTGCTATGCCTTTTTTTTCTGGTATTTTGGTTTCTTCTGTGTTTTGTATTTTTGTTTTGGCTTGTTTGATTCTTTAATAAAATCTTCCCCATCTCTTTTCGAGAAGTGCCATGGGATCTTTAACATCCACCTGAACTACCACCAGAACAAGCAGATGGGACCTCGGTTTAACGTCTCATCTGAAAGACGGCACCTCGGGAGTGCAGCACCCCCCTCATACTGCACTGCAGTGTCAGTATTGGGATATTAACCCAAGTGCCTGGTGTGGGCTAGAACCCACAGCCTTCTGATCTCCCAGCCTCAGAGGTGAGTGTTCTACCTGCTGAGCCACTGACACTAACAAATATATATGTAATCATATAATTAGTTTACATATTATACAGAGGAATATATACATACAGAGGAATATAAACATAAAACATAAAATTCTGAGGGTTAGTTACATACTCAATTTATTTGGCAAAGGCTGGGCAGTGGGAACTAATGTCTGGTGAAGGCTAGGAGCAGATACAGGTGGGGAGTGGAAGTTGAAGAATTTGATGTTTGATAGAGTTGTGAGAGGGTAAGTTTCTTAGGAGAAGTGGTAGTTGGTTCCATAAATAGGGGAGTCTGTTGGTGAAGGCAGATTTGCCAGTGGATGTGGGAGGTTTGGGGAGGGAGAAAGAATGGGAGTCCCTTCAGCGCAGTGAGTATGGTGAAGTGGCTGCTGGTGTTAGCCTCTCTACCAGGTAAGGGGAAGTAAGTTGAACCAAAATTTGGATATAAAGGAGATGGAGTGGCTGCAACAATGGTGGGATGGGGTGGTATCCTGTGGGAAGATCGAAGAGTGCAGTAGTGGGTTCTGAGAGGGGTATTTATGACAAAGCAGCAGAATGTATAAAGGAGGGAGTTGAGCCTGGTTAGTGAGGAGGAGGGGGCAGTGCCATACACTATGTCAGTGTAGTCAAAGATGGGAGTGACCATTTTAGTTAATAATATGTATATTACTGGTAATGGGAAGGAGTCTCTGTTTCTGTAAAGTAGGCCAAGCTTTGGGGGAAGCTTTGAAGTGATAACTGTGACAGAGTTGCCCCTTCCTTTACATATGAAGCTTATGCCAGGACTATTCCTCTTACCTAAAGCCCTTCTTTAAGTCTACTGCAGTAGCTGCTCTTACTTTTTTTGGGGTCTCTCTTGCCCTTTTTCATCTTTTACCATTAAGAGGGGGTGGCCTCCCAGCGTAATTCCTTATATCTATCCTTTCCCCGCTATATATATCTTTTCCCTTGTCCTTGGCAATGCGTTTTTGTAATTAGTGCATTAAAAGCTCCATTGTGGAACTTAGAGTCCATCTTTGTAAAATACCCTAAACACCTCTGTGTAGAGTTAGTGAGAATATAAAAGATCCTGGTGTACAGGGAGGCCTGTATAGATATGGCTGCCTTAAAATAAAAATGCCGGGAGGTGGGCGCTGTGGAGCAGCAAGATGGCGGGAGCAATTTAAAATAGCTCTTAGCCCTCTGCAAAATAAAAGTTTCAAACGATAGAAATTGTGGAATTCAACTGGAATAAAATAACTGGAGACCAGTCGGAACTTGGAGGTACAATATGGGACCAAAAAAGACTCCAAACAAGCAACACATAACCTGGATACCTACCTTTCTCCTGCAAGTTCTAGCGTAGCTACAGGGCCTATAGTGGGGACTGGACCAGATACCACAGAACTCCCTACTGCACAAATATTGGCAGTGTTGGCCAAAATCCAAGCTAGTGGAGAGGAAACCAACAAGACACTGGCTACTGTTGAGGCAAAACTAACTGTAAACGATCATCTCATCCAGGACAATACTGGGGCTATCCCAGAACTCACAGAGGCACAGGGAAGACAGGCTGAATGTAGTGTGGCCTGCATTAAAGATATTACCTTCTTGAAAGCTAAAGTGGAGTCACTAGAAAACATGCAGTGTCAGGAGAACATTCGGATCGTGGGCTTTCTGACCCATTTTGCTGGATCCACCGAGCTCCATTCAGCCATCTCAAGGCTTATATTCAAGGATCTGCAGTTACTACCCCGGGACTCTGGTGCCACCATAACAAAAGTCTTTGCCGTGCCACAGCGAGTTAAAGAGAGGGCAGGAATGCAGCAGAGACCGCTAACTGCCATCGCTACTCTGTCCCCACCTGAGGTCTGAATTGCACTCCTACAAGCAGCACAAGTTAAAGGAGAAACGATCTGGGAGGGCAGTAGGTTAGGGTTCTTTCCTGATCTCTCAGCACAGACCCAGGCATGAAAAAAAGAGCTTCAGGTCATTAAGAAAAATCTTCTGCGCCATGGAATCGAGGCCCATCTGAATTACCCTGTTCGCCTTCAAGTCAGACATGAGGCGAAGACACACATTTTTCTGGACCCTTTGGCAGCTACCCAATTTATGGAGAAAATCCTTGAGAAGTTAAATCCACCGAACTCTCAATCTGACAAAGAAGGGTGAAGTACAGTTAACTGTCTTGGGTAGTAAATCCCTTAATTTGGGTTCAATATTTACTCCCTTCTATGGAATGAGACTTGTGTTCAGGTCCCAACTGGGAGTTAGGCTGGTGGCTTTAGCCGTTAGTCTATATCATATATGGACATAAGCCTATAATTTAAAGTCTTAGGTTTTGTTTTCCATTAAGAGGGTCATAAGAGTTATAACAAAAGTAGTATTCAGTCTATTTAGCCACCTGTAATGTTGTTTCATGAACATTGCCTTATGTAAATCCTATTAGACTAAGTACAGTAGTAGTTGTATGGGGTGAACCAGTTCACTGCTCAATTTGTGAACATTAAAGATACCCTGATTTTTATTGTCGTTTACTGTCACCTGCAGGGCAGGTTGCGTTGCTCTGCCTAAGTCTGTGAGAAGTTAAAATAACTTAATTGAGTTCAGACAATCGTAGTGCAGCATGACTACTAGTACTGTAGCCACACAGCCCTCCACAAATCCAAGCTAATGGGGAGGAAACCAACATGAGACTCCGGTTCTGGTTTATTATAACCTTTATTCTTTTCAATTACTGTACTGAGAGTACAAACAACCTACAGAACAATCAGCTCTTTTTTTACTCCTTAGGTTAACTGCCTGGCAGTCTTTCTTAGTGCAGGGACTCAAAATATTGCAATTTTATTTGTGGATAAGCTGTACCATATCTGTACATCTACTATGTAAGTTTGCATACCTCACGCTTGTTTTTATGTATAATGCAGTATTGTGGTGTAAGAACATAAAATCTCATAAATAAAAAGTTAAAAAAAAATGCCTGTTGTTGCATTTTAAGGAGCAGGAAGATTCAGCTCCTAAAAGAACTGAGACATGGGGTAAAGCAAATCCTAGGTCAAGAGCCCCTCATTCTTGTATGCACCTCGTGACTGTTGGTTTGTATGTATGCCAGCAAGTGTGCAGGATTTAATGTAAAAGCTGCACAGGCAGCATATGTGTTTTAAAAGAGGGCTAAATATGTTAGAAAATGCCCAGATAAGAAAAGGTAAATAAAGAAGTGCTCACTCCTTCATGCTCTGCATAGTCGTTTATTTTGCAAGTCCCTGCAAGTGTGCAAGCAGACACAGCTCTCTTGGGGGAGCAAGGAGCTAGGCTCCACAAAAAGAGCTCTTAAAATGAGCTCCTAAGGCATTCATAGCATGGCTGAATTTGGGAGAAACAAATGAGTGTGTTCTGGTTAGGACCAAATGAAATAAACTTGCTGTTAGCAAGTACATTCATACAAGGTCCTCTCACACTGTGTTCCCAAGAGATAATAAAAGTTTACAAGCATGAAAAGAGCTGCAGGTTTTCTTAAAACAGTGTCCTTTAAATTGAAACAACTAAAAACATTCTGGTACTGTTTGTTGCTGCTTACCTGCCGATGATTTGAAATGGGACTGCACCTTGGGGGAAATCGGGACCAGATGGAGGCTAATTTCAGTCCTAGAAAGAGGTCATGGACAGTCCATAATACTGTCCAGGGGACATAGTCAAGGTTCCCAGAGACCCAATTAAGGATATATTGGCTATAAATCCCAATCTATAGCACTGTGGGGAATATAAAAGAACTGATGATAGTCATATAATGTTTTTGTATGCTTTGGTCTGTCTGATCCCCCCAACTTAATGAATTAGAAAGGACATTTTGATGTTATTAGACTAGGGGGCGGATCAGCTGACTGTGTGACATCACAAGTAACGTGTATATAATCCCTCTGAATGTTTTGTTAAATGGATGACTCTTAGGTAGCAGCAGGGAAAGTGCTGCACACCGTAGCACAGAAGCTAGTGGAGACACTGATGTTTGAAAGTGTTATTTTCCATTCTGTGGCAACACAACCATGGTTGGGGGTTGTGTTGAAGCTGAACAGCTTTCTTTAAATTTATTTTGAGTGCATTATTTTGTTTATTTTCTTATGTTCTTATTTTGCTGGAAAATTGTTTATGCAAAGCTTTAGAGAACTTTTTTTTTTAAAATAAAATTCACACTACTCTGCTAGTGTGTTCTAAAGCTGAAACTCTCAGTGTCTGCATTGTTGCCTCCCACACAAAACTTCCACAAAAGCATCAACATGGTTTGAGAAGCTTAACTGGGGGTTGAGCCGCACTCCTAGATATTTGTAGGAAGAGACAGCGTTTACTGTGGTTCCATCTAGGAAGGTGATAGTAAGAGGACTGGGTACTATAGCAAGTTTTTGGGCAGACCCGAAAGTCATGGTAACTGTTTTGGGTGAGTTGATTTTGAGTTGGTTTGCATGAAACCAAGATTGCATGTTGTGATAATCATGTTGTAGTAATGACTGAACGTCACTTAGAACTGGGCCAGATGTGACAAGGATGATGTTGTCTGTATACATGTGGATGAGGGATCTTGAGCAAACTGATGGGATATCATTAATAAATGGAAAGAACAGAATGGGACCTGGAATCGACCCTTGGGAGACACCATCAAGTATGGGGAGAGGGGAGGAAGTGGAGTTTGCAATCTTGGCTGACTGGAGCCTATTTTCAAGGTACAATCTGAACCATGGAATTGCAGGGGGGGGGTGGGTCCAGCTACCTTGAGTTTGTCTGGGAACAGGGAGTGGGAGACTGAGTTGAAGGCCTTAACCAAATCTACAAAGATTGCAGCTGTTAATTGGCCTTGGTCAGTGGCAGTGGATTTCATCTTCAATGATATAGAATGGATACATGCAACAACAATATCTGGTAAAAGTGTTAATATATTGTTAGTTATCTCCTTCTCCCCTCTCCCCCAGGACTCATCTGGAAATGAGCTGTTATCAGCTTAGTATGTACTTCCTGGTTAAACTTTTATATAAATAAATAAGTAAGCAGTTTGTTACTGTTTGTGAATAGCTTCGTATGCAGCAGTATGTACTGGAACCTACCATAAATGATAAAATTCTTGATATTATTCTAGGTACAGAAAATATTAATATTAAAAACTGCAAAGATGGGTCACCATTGGGAAACAGTGACCATAATCTAATGAAATTTGAGGTTGCTTTCACCTACGTCCACCTTCTAAAATTGGGCCCCATGGGTTTACCAAGGAGAGGTCATGCCAGAGGAACCTGGTAGACTTCTCCAACTGGAAAACTTGGGAGGCAAAGGACAGGCAGTTGACATACCATACCTGGACTTTTGTAAGGTCTTTGACTCACTCAACACAGGAGACCAGTCAAAACACTGAGGGACCTCGGGGTGGAAGAATGAATAGCATTATGTGTAGAGAACTGGTTGGAGGGTTAGGACACAGTGGGTAGTTGTAAATGGTGAATTCTAGGATGCTAGAGAGGTAACAAGTGGGGTACCACAGGGCTGAGTCCTGGATCCCATCCTCTTTAACATATTCATATGCAACATAAGGGGCATACAGGTCAAGTTCTGCCTTTTAACGGATTATGCTAACATCTGTGCAAGGGCAGACACTGAGGAAGGAATTAGGGCACTAAGGAAGGAACTTGGTAGGAGGGGGGAACTGTCCAAGATCTGGCAGCAGAGCTTTAAGGTGAAGAATTGTAAAGTACTGTATATCAGGAAGTAGAACCCAAGCATGCAATACATGATGAGGGTGTGTGGTATTGAAGAACACAACAGGAGAAAAAGACTGATAGGTAATAATGTCAGAAAATGTGAAATTCATAGCTCAGTTCAACAAGGCTGTGGGAAAGGCTAACAGAATGCTAGAGTGCACTGATGAGGGTGTAAGCAACAGAAGCTGGGAGGTGATCCTTACATTATACAGATCACTGGTGTGCCCACACCTGGAGTACTGCGCAAGTTGCTGGAGTCCACAGCAGTGTAAGGACTGTGAGAGGGTGGAAGTGGTGCAGCAAAGAAAGAGTAAAATGATCTAGGGTATAGGGAAAAATATATGAACTGCAAGACCTTAACATGTGCATCCTGGAGACTAGATGGGACAGGGGGACATGATAGAAACATACAAATACCTGCATAAGGTAAACAGGATTGCTTGCAAAAAATATTCATCCAAAGTATGAACACAGGAATACAGGGAAATACGATGAAACTAGCAAGGAGAACATTCATCAAGGATGTCTGCAAGCAGTTTTTCACCAAAAGAGTGGTGGACAAGTAGAGCAAACTTCAAGAGGAGATAGTGAAAGCCAAAACAGTGGGATATTTCAAGGTAGGGTGGGACAGGCATATGGTTGCAGTAAGAGGGTACAGGGTTGAGGTAAGGGGAAAAAATGGCCACTAGGAGATACATAGGGCAGTTAGACAAGGTGGGCAGACTGAATGGGCCACTGGGACGTTTTGTGCCACCATTTATGTTTCTATCTCCCTCCCAGCTGCAATTCACAGTGTCACTGGGGTTTGCACACACATTTTACCAAGGGCTGTTATGTGTGCTGCTTAAGGACCACAAAGCACACTGTCTGCAAATAAGATGGCAACTGGTTTATTAGTAAGTTTTTCCTTTGGGTAAGCATGCCCATAGGCAAATTCATGAATTACAGATAGACTTGCATGGTTACAACGCCACCTATTACTACATCTTCCCTTTTGGGATAGATATGCAGTATTATCATGCATTACAAGATTTTACTTGAGTAACACATTGAACTAGAGTACCATTATGTTTATATCTTTAAACTGATTTAAACATTGATTTAAACTGATAACAGTAGCTACTGTATCAGTGAAGGTCAGATTAGACTGCCTGAACATTTCAGATTTAGTAGAAGGATTATTCTGCCTCCTAGTCACTAATCTTTAAATTGTTTCAATACATCCATTCCTTTTACATTCACATGCCCAGTCTTTGTGGCTGGATTGACACCCTTCTGGATCTGGTCACAATGCTGCATCTCATGTCAGCTGTTGTTTTTGGATTGGACTTTCTCTTGGTGACTAGAGTTAGGGTGAAACTGATGGTACTGGGCCTTTGCAATGGGCCCGTGGCAGCACATCGTGTTGCCATGGGGATGACCTAAGCTCGAGAGTGAACCCAAGTCACTGTGCTGGGAGACAGGCCAGGCTATGTCAGCTGCTGTGCAGCAGTGTGCCTTAGCCAGAGCACCATGCATGACTTATGTAACCATTAGCATTCTGGCATTTGAATATAGCACCCAGGAATAAAGTCACTGACACATTTGGGAAGCACTAGCCCCTTGCTCTTTGGTGTCTGTTGTCACCAGGGAACTGTTGTGCATGGCACTTCTGCACTTTATGTGATGCCATCATGGCCCTATGCATGCACTGTGCATTGGACACGGGTGCATATGAATATATTGCCCAACCTCCAGCATGCTGATTAGTAAGCTGGCTAACATTTGTGGATCATTATTGGGCATGTCAGAATATGGAGTCCTGTATGCCTCTGCTTCAATTTTACTCTGAGTGTGTTTATCCTTGTTGCCTCTTGTAAAATTATGTTTTTTCAATAAATTAATATGCAATATAAGTTATGAAATAAAATATAGCAAATGTGTGATCTTACTACATTTTTTGTGCTGTTTTAATTTCAATGCAACCTTAGCTATAAACTTAAGGTTGCAATTAGTACTGTATGTCTAAATCTAAATATACTGTACTGTAAACACTGTCCACAGTTTTCCTGCTAAAAACAGCTTTAAAGGTAACTGAAAATCACCCAAAGGTAATAAAAGAAAACTTCACTGAACCTGCAAGTCATTTTTCCCATATAATCCATTTCGGAATACAGTTTCCAACACTTTTATTTCTCCATCATTTCTGTCCTATTATTTAACTCACTGTATGTTCATAAGTTACACACTGTTGGCAAGGACCATTTCAGAAATGTAAGATGTACTGTAGTTTGTGTTCTGTTCAATCCCAGAGTTCTGTAGTAGAACACAGATGCATTAATTAAGACAACAAAAAACTAACAAAGGACACGGATTATAGCATTTAGTTCTAAAATGGCACTCACCATTAGTGTGTAAATTAAAAACACTTAGTAAATTTACTAAAAGGCTTGTAAAGTTGGAATAATACCAAAACAGGGACCATATTTAGGAAACAGATTTTAGAGGAAAAAATTACTCACTGGTCCAGTGCCATTCATCTTTAAATGTATAATTTATTTTTGTACTTAAAACTGTGCTTGGCCTCGAAGCTATGTTTCATATACTGTATAAGCTGTCCTTTATAAACATTGGTATCAATTCTTTTTCCACCTTTACTGGTCTTTAAGTAAACTTGATGGGTGTTTCTGATTTACATTATGGATTGAGGGAGCACTCTTGGCCAATCAGAGAGCTCCTTTCTTTTGCACGAGAGATACTCTTATTCTGTTTGGTTCCTTTGGTTTGCCATTCTCATACCCTAAGAATGCATGTGAGACCACTCTTACAACCATAAGAGCGGTCTTGGCGGCAATATTAACATATATACTAATGGTAAGTAACAGTTTAGAACTGCATGATGTAATTTATGTCTGTTTAAGTCAAGGAGTTCCATAGTAGAACATGGATGCACTGTGCCAACAATCTAAGGCTTAACAAGGACATATAAAGGTGTCAATATAGCCACATCTAATGCTGCTCTATGACTGGATGAACCAGATAACCTGCCATGCACATGCATACTCATGCATGCACAGTGCTACATTTTCTGAACCAAAATGTTTAATGCCAGCATTTACTAGGCCACTGTCTGAGTAAGTCCCTTATCTCCATTAATTGAATGAACGAGCCATACACAATGTGTTGGAAGATATGGCCACAGCCATGTTTTTATTTAAGCAATAATCCACAACAGGGTGTGAGTTATGGTGGGAATTACCCATGCCTAGTGTGTTTCTGTCAAGAGGCCACAAGCTGAGTGAGTAAACCACAAAAGAAGTGGGTAAATCACACCATAACCCACACCCTGAAGTGGACAAATGTGATTATAAAATTACCTGTTAAAAAAAAAAGTTATCCAAAATGTTTACTGTTTTTAAAGCTTTTTTTAATTGATTTTTTCAGTAATATCCTTCCCCCCCAATATACAGTGCCTTGTTGCTAGGTAGATTATGGCTGAAGTAGTCCCTACCCCACCCCCACAGACACAGAGACCATACAGAAAGTCGGTGGGATGTTTGTTTCTTTTTTTTATTATTGTTTTCAAAAAGCAAGAGCCTGGTGGAATTCTGAGCTGCTGTTTAGTTCTGGCTGTGTGACTGACTGTGGTGTGAGTACTAACTGTCTCTCAGCGTTTGCTTCCAGGTTGAATTTACGGTTGGGAGACAGTAACAGACTGACTTGGTGGAATTGTTTTTTGGGGGGGTTAATGTGATTGGGAAAGTGCTGTTTTTAATGGAGGGTATTGGGGCATTTATAATAATTATGAAGGAGCCCGTAGTCTGGAGGTGATTGTCAGCTAATAATCTTGTGGGGAACATGGGGGCTGAGCCAAGCCCATATAGAAAAAAATGCTTGGACAGGTGAGGCTGGTGCAAGTGTCACAGAGAACGAATTATAGAAAACTGTTTGTGTGTTATTGAATGTGGGTTTGGGGACTGTTTCATGAAGCTGTTGAAATTTTTTGAATGAGACTTGCAGTGGCAGTTGTACCTAAGAGACATTGATGATGGTGGCAAAAACAAAGGTTTTTGCAGTGAGGAAGTGTTTTGTTTCATTTTTTCTTTTTTTTTTTGGGATAAACAGGCTCCTCTGTCCACTAGATATTTATCTGTGGGTTACTGCAGGATTTACCTATGGGTAAATACCCGTGTTTGCCAATCAGAGTTATAGAAAATTGGATCCCATTGTATAATTACCCACAGATGATCCTACGGCAGAAACACCATTTATTAAAAAGGGTCATGACCTCCAGAGGGACTACAGCCTCTGAGGCATAAGAAATGGCTCCTAAGCCATGTGTCATGTGCCCCTCCCTCATTAGTGGGGTGCTTCACATGCAGGACAAAACCCGAAGAGTCTATCAGCTGACTGGCCCATAGGGCTCCTCATGGTCAGGGCCTCGCCTCCTGCCAGAGTTGAGACAAATCCATCAGTGTCAGTGATAGTTTCCCTCCCATCACCCCATTTGTACTCTAGGTGCTAGACTACCAAGCTGCCACACTAACATGACTGTGACATACCTACGTTAGCTCCATAACACTATGTCGTAAGATCAGGTGAAAAACACAGAAAAAAAAACTCATGGGAAAAAAAACGGGAACATTCCTTCTCGACCTAATAGGAAATCCCCGTTATTGGGATAACAGGCTCCCTCCTTGCCATCAGCTCTCTTTCTTCTGTTTTTATGGATCAGATGATGGGAATTTCATCTTGGAGAATGGAACAAAGAAGCTGGGCTTCTGTATCCTAGCCCTTATATAGCCTCTTTGCTCTTCCCCATCAGACCTATTTACCTCCTTCCCTGGGTGGACCTATCTTCCTAACTTGACACTCCCCTTTTACCATACCCTGTCACCTCCCTCCTACCAACCTTTTGCCAGGCATTGGGGGTAGGGCCCACAGACAAATTCTTACTGGCTTCTAGGGGCCCCTTTTCCAGTTGTTTATTTTCTCAGTCCAATAACACTCTCCAGGGTGCTGGGGTCACTGGCAGGTATAGGCACTCTTCTAGTGTGTGCTAAGGAGCACTCGGCACACACCAGTGGAGTGTCTATGTTTCACAGTGAATGACCCTCATAAATAACATCATGCAGTTCTAAAATGGTACTTACCATCAATATTTAAATAAGTAACACCCACTAAAGTTACATAAAGGACAATCAGAGAATGCAAACCAGTATTAAAAAATACAGCTTCCACAGAAAATACAGGCTTGCAAGTTAAAATGTAGTCCTTCTTTAAAAAGAGAACATAACTCTGTTCTCTTGCAGAGTAATGGGACCTGCTGACCCTAATATCCAAAACTGCTGAAAGAAAACTATTTTCATTTAATTCACTTTGTTACACTTTTAAATCTGGCTGATCCTGTGACCAACAACCCTCCAGATAAACTGAAAAAAGCAGTCTCCTACGGTATCCAATGATTACAGTGAATGCAAATGAGTGACTCTCGAAAGAGTGACTCATTTGCAGCGCTACTCTGTTGAGCTACCCTGTAAGGGTAGCAATGAATGTGAATGAAGGTAGGGATGAGCGAGGGAGGGTTACTAGGGCGACCAGAAGGGGAGGTATAGGGGGAGGGTATGTGTGGGGTAGTGTGGCCTGCTGCCACAGAGCTAGCCATGTGGTGTGGTGGTGAGGGTGGCAAGCTTTGGTGCAGCAGGGGCTGGGGACCAGGAAATATTTTGTTGCTGGTACTGTGATTTTTTTTTTCTGGACTGTCTCCCCCTCCCCAACATGTAGCCCCCTGGAATTGGTTATATTAAATCAGGGAGGTGTGGGGGAGAAAAGCCTCCCATGAGGGGGGTGGGGGGGCACAGCACCCCCGCATACATTTTGTTTCAGTTTCCAGATGTAGTGTCACCCACAAGTGTACATAACCATTGTGCTTTTCGCCGATGTACACTCGATCTAATGGCGATCACTCTTTTGCGATTGCCATTATGACATGGAACCATCTCCTACATGTTCATAACATCTGATTGAGAATGCAGTGGTGAAAATCAGCTCCATGTCACAACAGTGAACGAACAACAGTGCAACAAATCTCAGCTAGTGCATGTCACTGAAAACAGATACGGTGACTGTGCACTAACAATTAAACCACCATGAGCGACGGTCCCAACATACTCTAAAGGACCTGAAATGTGCCACACATTTTTTATGTTGGGGGATACGCCCCCCCCACACCCCATGCAGGGGCACCCCCTTCATTAAAATAATCAACTCTGAGGGGAGGCCTGACACTGGGGTAATGGAGACACCTCGGGAAGGGGCTATTCAGGGGGGATCAAGACACCAGAACGGGGGACTGTAGAGCACAAAACCAGGGCATCAGAAATGGGAGACCAACAAAAAACTTACAGTAAGTCCCAAACAAAAAAAAAATAAAAATTATATAACCCAACCATAGCCAGCACAGAACCTGGGACTTCTTGCACCACAGGCATCCACTACCTCTGCAACACCAGACAGCCAGCTCGGAAGTACCTGGGAAAACTAGCTCCCATATCCTTGTTTATGTCAGGGTCCTCCTACCATCGCTCTATCTGTCCATCGCCTTTATTGTTCCCTGACACTCACTGTTCCCACATTCATTGTTCACCCATCATCATTCTCTTCACAAGCACTCAGACTGAGTCACTCAAATCCGAGTCGCTCAATTTGAATTGCCCGCATAACGGTATAATGTAAAAATCTCTGATTCCATCAATAATGCACTCCCACCCCATGCATGGGGAGGTGCATGTTACTGGCAGGGTGAGCAGCCTCCATCTGCTGTAAATGACCCAAAATGTCCTCTGCCACTAATGTTGTCACTGATGTCTGAAACAGGCACCTTTGAGAGGCTGCATTCATAGACATGGTGGGTGAATGGGATGTAAAATCAGCCAGATATAAAGGTATGGAGTCACCTGATACTAGTGAAGTAAGAGGATGCATGCACAAGTGCTCCACTAATTTGACTGGTTTCTAACAACTGTCTGGGACATTAACAATGGAAATATAAACCCCCCCACCCCCCGTGTGGGGCTTACCTCCATTGGTTATGACCCTTTGCTACTCTAATATTCCCATTTTCTTCCTCCGGTCCCCTGTGCTGCTGGAAGTGGGGGGGCCAGAGGGCCTTTCAGTGGCTCCAGGAGGGGTTTGTACCCTGACACCATCCACATCCTCACAGCTGCTGCTGCATGAGTTTCTGTCTCTTGAACCCCTGTGAAGCAGGATATTGAATCCCAGTCATGATTCTGTGCCTCCAGGCACATGGGGAAGCCTTCTGTCAGTCCCGGGGAGCAACAAAAACTCAGACTGGTGAAATTAAATGAAAATGGCTGGCATGTGCCATTTGTGCATGCACAGCTGTCAGGGGGAAAGTTAAAGGAGCCATGGCTCCCAAAGGTATATTTTGTTGTGGACAGAGTATAATAGCATTCTCAGCTCCATGGCAGGCAGCAGATCTGGGGATCAGGGGAGAACACCTTAGGGCATGTTTAGATTATGGTTCTGCCCTTGGAAGGATTAAAATTAAATAATAAGGACTGCAATGTATTTGGACAGAATGTAAACTATAATGGCAGCCCCCATAGGTTCTGGGAGTTATGGGAGCTTCTGACAAATATCAAGCGGCATCCAGAAAGCCTGGGTCTGATACTGACAATCAGGTGGGGACTTAGGTAAAGTTATAAAAAGCCAGTGCAGCCTGCCAGAAGAGAGAAATTCCTGAGGGATTCCAGAAGAAGCAACCACGACAGACTGCTGTGGGCTATCTATCCCAAAGATCTGCTCAGTTGCTGAATGGTCTTTCTGGCGGCCAAGCTGATCAATAGGCAGTGTGCCTGTGACAAGCAGGGGAGACAGGGAAAAGAGTGGAACTACGACAGAGTTCCCTGAAGCAAGACTTGAACCTGCGACAGTGAGTTTTTGTTTGGTGATTACCATCACACTGACCAGCAGTTAAGGGAGAGGGGTAGGTCTATGGGCAGATTAGATGGACCATATGGTCTCTTTCTGCAGTCATTTTCTATGCTTCTATGATTAGCAGCCTGAAGCTAGAGATTGAGTACTTGCAGCGTAGAATAAAGAGATTTTGCAGCAGAGAGAAAGACTTTACCACCAAGAAGAGAAAGACTGAAAGAGTTGTGTTCCTCCTGGAGGGAAAAGTGTGTGAACCCTGCATAATTTTTTTCTATTCAGAGAAATAGTGGGTGCTGAGGCTAGAGACTGAGCCAAAACCTGGCTGCTGGTGTGCTTCCAGAGGCTGCTGCCAAGCAGAAAAAAGTCTAGGGGACCCCTAGCCTGCACTAGTGCCTCCAGACCACCGAAGAGATCAATGGAGAGGAAAACATCGAGAGGCCTATTGAGTGAACACCGCACACAAAGGCCTCAGAGGCAAAGATTGGAAAGGCCTGAAGAGTGAAGAACAGCAGTCTTCATTACTTCAGCCAGCTGCTGTTTTACTGCAAACTGCTGCTGTGGTGCACCACCACCAACTCTGGATACCAGCACGGTACCATTTGAAATAATTTCTCTGCTGAACCCCCCTCAATCTCCAGTCTGTAAGTGCCTGCAGGCTGCGGCTCTGGAGAGTCTTCTACTTTATCAAGCAAGCTAGTTAGTAAAGAGGGTTAAGACCTGGGCTGGACTCTGTCTAGTGGCAAGATAAGCCTAAGCAGAAAAAAGCTAAAATTTACATCTGTTTACAAGTTATTGGGCCCCATTGAAAGTGTTCTTTTCCCAGTTACAAGACTGTTTACCCCCACTGTATCCCTGCCTTTTGGAGCAGCTCCAGTGAGGTACCCACCACAACTGACTGACTGTTTCTAATAGCTGTTTGGGGAGGGGAAAACCAGGTGCACCCACAGGTGGGAGGTGGGGGGAGACAGTGTAGGATATAGTTGTTCTTGCCATTTATTATTGTTGTGCTATTTTCTCTCCTGTTCACCCCATCCCTATAATAAAATGGAAAGTTGGTTTATGGTACAATCTAGTATTGCTAGTTATTGGAAAGTGTAAGCATTTTCTGTGTGGGGAAGGTATTGTGGGGACAGTTACTGTGTTTTCCTGGTGGGGTGGTAACCTGTAATTTATCCCACAGGTATCTCATATCACTTCCCCAGGTGAAGGCACTGTGCCATTCAACTCCACTATAGCATTATCCACTTGTGAACCCAGGCTGGCCCCCTCGGAGAAGTGTGCAGTGTGTACCCGAGAGCCCCAGAACAGCCAAGGTGAGTCAATGGGGGGCTGCTACAGAAATGCCTCATCAAAAGTTTAAATTGCTTATAACATATGCTAGCTGATGAGAAGGAACTAGGACCAAGTGGTCTGATGAACCAGTTTAAAAAATGCTTGCTGAAATGGTGGCCGTCCACATGACAATCATTTAGGAACCGATTAACTTAGAAATGTTAAGCAGGTAGTAATGGTTACTAAAAGGAGAGTTGAAGATGCGAAAACCCAAACCTTAAGAATGGAGGATGAAGCAGACAAAAATGTAGGGAGAGAATAGCAAACACAAAATACAGCCATGCTCAAAAAAAATTTAGACATAATGGAAAATCAGACTCCGTGTTTCAATGTGATATTAGCGTTAATCCACAAGGGCCTGCAAAAAAAATGCCAAGGATTTCATCAACAAATTGTTAATTTGTATCTGGTGGTGGCCGTCCATATGATGATCACTGAGGAACCAATCAACTTAAAAATGTTAAGGAGGTAGAAGAGGCAACTAAAAGGCAGGCTGAAGATGCAAAAGGCCCACTGATGAAGCTCCAATGAGTGAAGCACTGGGGTAACTTGTGTTTCATCTCTGTTGTACTTTTGTGAATGTCTCAGAATAAATCTTCAATTTTGTTATTGGAATAACCTGTTTTGGATTTATTTCACTGAGTTGCTTCTTGCTCTTGAGTGCAGCAATTCTGGTTGTTGTGTTTGTTACATTTGGGTTGCTAACCCTTTCGCTGGCACCACTCCACAACCCAATCTCAGTGCTTCTTGGTTTGGATTTAAGGATGCGAAAGCCCAAACCTTAAGAATGGAGGATGGAGCAGACAAAAATGAAGGGAGAGAATAGCAAACACAAAATACAGCCATACACAAAGAAAAATGAGACATACTGGAAAATCAGTCTCAGTGTTTCAATGTGATATGAGTGGTGATCCACAAGGGCCTGAAAAAAATGTCAAGGATTTCATCAACAAATTGTTAATTTGCATCTTGAGTGGGGGAAGCTACAGCAAAGTGTGACAAAGAGTGAACAGAATCATCTGGAGGGTGGCAGACTTCAGATGCCTGGTGCTCTTACAGTAACTTGTGATCTGTACATCAGGAACAGTATATCCTACTGTAGCACACTGCCTGCAGGGAATCCCTGCATTTGTGAGCACATTGCTCTGCCATTTATATGCAGCTGAAGGTGGTATGATGGACTCATATGGTTGGGCTCACCCAGTCCCCACAATTGCACCCATACAACAGAAAGGATTTCTGGAGGCTTATGAGGAAAGGAGAAGCCACAAATTCTGATGCCTTTTCACTGAGCTGTTGGCTGTCAGGTTCCCTGAATGAAAGTCCTAGGCACGAACTGCAGCAGACTGTGAGCAGTATGGTATGGCATAGCATATAGTGAAATGGAAACGCACATATGATAATTGTTTTTGAATGAAATCTCAGTGCCTTTTGGCTGAGAATAATTTATTTAAATATATTTGTTGATTAGATTTGTGAAAACTGACAAAAAAAAGTTAGAGCCAATGTGAAGAGTGCATACCTTGTGACTGTGTTATGGTACTATGGAGTTTTTTGTCCACTCCAAGTTTTAATTATAATTTTGAACATAAGTTTTATAGAATTTACAATAATGCATGAGAAACTGGTGGAATGCAATTAAAATATTACTTATTGTATTTAATTACAGCCAGTCCCTGATGAAGAGATTGAGAGTGATCTTGAAACGTTGGATAATTTGTAAAAAAAAAAATATGAACTGGCAATGAAAAATAAATAACCTGTGCACTTGAGCAAAAGAAAGCAGAGTTTTTTTGTCCTTTAATCATTTCTTCCTTGATTTAAGTCTTTCACATATCATTATCTTACCCACCAGAGTGAATTATAAATCCAGTTTACTAGTGGGAAATTCTTGGGTTATGCACCCGATGATCTCAATTATTACAACTGTATTATTTTGCCAATGGAGTGTGCGGAAGCCTAGGGTTCCATCCTTTCTGTGTCTACTAGGATTATTAATTATTTTGATGTATACTATACTTGTTTCAAACTGAACTTGATGTTCGGGCCTGCAATGACAAGGTTCTTGTTCTGCTCTGTGTTTGACAGCATGCAGTATGCAATAAATATGCACCTACATGCAGGCTTCATGTAAGGGGAAATAAAACTGGATCTTACCACATTTGTTGCATTATATGACAATCAAAGACAAGTGGTGGTAGAAATTTCATAAACATAGGAACAATAGCCCCTTAATAAAATGTAAACAACATCAAAATACTTATAAAACATTGATCAGATAAGCAAAACATCAAAATTACTTGACTAGACAGAGGCAGCTAATGGAACGGGGGGTTCTGATACCTGGAATTTTGTTATTAAACTGTTGCTAAGGAAACAAAAAGCCAGGGTTTTCTTCATTTCTATAAATTGTGGGGCTTCTTACTGAACCTTTGCAAATATAGTAGCTAGGTGTTTTAATTAGTTTTGTTTGATAATCTGGAGAGATATGCATCAGAGATGAGTCTCCTAGGTCTAGATTCTTTGGCTACAGTTGGAAATGA
This sequence comes from Neoceratodus forsteri, assembly GCA_016271365.2. NCBI lineage: Eukaryota > Metazoa > Chordata > Ceratodontiformes > Ceratodontidae > Neoceratodus > Neoceratodus forsteri. Next base: position 63,549,498 of record CM057459.1, read on the forward strand.
AGAACTCTTGAATTATCCAAAGTTTTGTTTTAAACTTCTTTATCAGTTGAAATTATATCAAGAAAATGAGCCATAAATAATCTGTTACAGTGCATGGAATGGACTTTTGAATAAATAAAACTGCAGCTTGACCTCTGGCTATCCCTAGTTGAAATTTGTCACTATGTATTAGTACTATTCCTCCTATTTAGAAGCAAGCTGTTGTGGTACTCATTTTTAAACCAGGCAATCCCATGAAACTAAATGGTGATTAGAGATGCAGTGAATTTAAATTCTGCTGGTGAAGTGCCCTCAAAGTAGGCACTTTGCATTGTCACTCCACTACACGAAGTGGCCAGTGCAAAAGGCTCACTTTGCCTTGTAATTATTACTATGAAGTGTCATTCCGCCTTAACGTGAAGTAAGGTGAAGTAACAACAATATTGACAGCCCTTCACACACACAGTCTCCCAAAATTAATAGCACACTCAGACATCATGCGTGCAGTAGTCACACACAGTCACCAGAATTAATGTGCATCCCCATAATGATACTTTCTTGTGTCCAAAAAATTCCCCAGTGCTGACAAAGTGAAATGAGAGCGTAACAAGAAATGCGAAGTTTCCCAGAATTAATGGCTCACTCAGTCATGATCGCAGTGGTCACACACAGTCACCAGAATTAATGTGCATCCCCAAAATGCTACTGTCTTGTGTCCAGAAAATTCCCCAATGCTGGTGAAGTGAAATGAGAGCATAACGAAAAATGTGAAGTCTCTCAGAATATATGGCACACTCTGTCATGTGTGCAGTGGTGACACACAGCCACCAGAATTAATGTGCATCCCCAAAATGCTACTGTCTTGTGTCCAGAAAATTCCCTAGTGCTGACGAAGTGAAATGAGAGGGTAACAAAAAATGCAAAGTCTCCCAGAATTAGTGGTGCACTATGTCATGTATGCAGTGGTCACACACAGTCACCAGAATTAATGTGCATCCCAAAAATGCTACTGTCTTATGTCCAGAAAATTCCTCAGTGCTGACAAAGTGAAATGAGAGCATAACAAGAAATGCAAAGACTCCCAGAATTAATGGTGTACTACAAATGCATAAACAGATTAAGATTGCCTGCACACTCAAGAGATGCAGATGCAAAAACACAATAACACCTAACCAGTGCTCACAAGTCACAAATCCAAATCTGGGAAAGAATACCTTTTGCTGGTTGGGAGGGGGTAGTGTACGGCCGTAACAGTCCACTACCAGTAAAGATACCACAAAGCAGTATAACAAATTCACGCAGGTGCAGTGGATAGCAGGCTTACACTGCTATAATTACTCTGTGGCACAATAAAATGTGTCTGATTTAATGGCACACATTGCACACACACTCACACACACACTGCAAGTAATGCATAGCAAATTGAAAACCTTTAGTAATATAACCAAATGTTTTAAACAAACTGAAATTATATATTGCTGCACCACAACAATCAGCAAGAAAAAGTCAAGAATTGCTGAAAATATTTCTGTGAGTACATTAACACAGTTAGACAAGAAAAATATAACCAAAACAGAAAGACTGCCTTTTTCTCCCAGTTAATCTACCTACACCACAGATATGCCCCTCCCCCAAAGCACACTTCACAGTACACAGACTGACTGTTATAAGACTGTCAATCTAAGATTTCCTGTAGAGCCTGTGTGGCTGGCTGTTTGTGTTTGTCTCTGTCAGTAGTTTAGTTTTTGTGGATTTTCATGTGTTTCTGCTTGGAGGAATTGGACCATTCTTGGACATAACATCTATGAACATTTCCTGGACTAAGAAACTGCAAAACATCACCACCAGGTATTGGCATTCTCATCATAAATCAACTTTTTTGGAAGCTATCAAAGCCAAAAGTAAGGTCAGTAAATCTGTTATACAAGAACTGAGTTGTGGAGTGCTGCATTGATCCACATTTCCGTCTGACTTGTTCTTTAAGGATGTGTACTTGTCTCTGAGGTCTATTCAAAACCATTTTGGAGAACAAAGGGAAGATACTAACAAAGGATTTTTACATCCTGCATATGCATCAGGCCAATGTTCATCACCTTCAGGAATTTAACCCCTTCAGGAATTTATCACATTCTGGGTCTTTGAGCTACAATAGCAGTTTTCTGGTCCCCGGTAGTTCACCATTTCCTGTGGATTTGATTACTTTTCATCAATCACGTGGCACCTATGAGAACATGGCTTTATATATTGTGCTCTGCAATATCACGGGACAAATGCAGACCAGCAAGGCCAAGAGGACTAGATGCCCTACAACAAAACTAGTCTTCAAAATGATTAAAGCGTACCTTCTTAGGATACTACTTATGCTACTTCTGATATCTGGAAATGTTCATCCTAAGCCGGGGCCTACTGGCCTAGCACCCCATGCCACAAAAAGGTGGGAGGGGTCCCTCACATTAGCCTCAATCAATGTCTGCAGCCTCCTTAACAAACTTGACTTCTTGCAAACCTGGGTCCAACAACATTGCCCTGATGTACTCTCTGTTGTCGAAACATGGCTTAACCCCAAGATACCAGATGCTGCAGTCACCATCCCTGGATACTGTATATTCAGGCAGAACAGGGTTTCCAAACAAGGTGGGGGCTGTGCCATCTACCTGAGGAATTCCTATCTGGGTCAAGTCTTCCCATTCTCAAACCCTAAACCACCCTCGCAGGTTCTCGCTATTAAAGTTCAATTCAGGGCACACAATAAGGAGCTCACCATTGCCTCTGTGTACCTACCCCCTAAAGATCAGCTCAATGGATTTATGAGCATATTGGAAAGCCTACAGGGACTACACCACAACTCTGAACTCATAGTACTAGGCGACTTCAACATAAATTGGCTATCGCTGGAGGCCAGAAACTACAAGGATGCTGTCACGTCACAGAACCTCACCCAGCTTGTTACCATCCCCACCAGATGCAACTATAGGACAGGGTCACACACACTTCTGGACTGGATCCTTACTAATCACCCTGAATGAATCTCAAAAGTCTCAGTGCTCCCTGATGAGATCAGTGACCACTCACCGGTCACATGTACCTGGACAAACAAATTCATTAAGCCCCCTCCTAAAATAATCCACACTAGAGTTTTAAAGCAGGGGTACTTTGAGCTACTAAAGATACACCGAAGCCACCTGGACTGGACATGAATCGACTCTGCCATTGATGTAAACTAAGCCTTAGACCTTTTCATCAGCCACTTCACTGCGGCCTGCAATATCTTTGCACCCCTCAAAAAGTTGAAGGTCAGGGGCAGAGCTAACCCTTGGATAACCCCCGATCTAATCACCTTACTCAAACACAGAGATCATCTCTGGCACTGTGCCCATGCAACATCCAAACCTGGGGATATTCATAAATATAAAGCTGCCAGAAATGAGTGCATGTGGGCAGTTAGGAGTGCCAAATGCAAATACTTCAAGGAAGCTCTCTCCAACTCCTGGGGTGATGGAAAAATATTTTGGAGTAACTTGAAAGACCTTACAGGCAAGGACCCTAAGTCACCACCCACCGTGCTCAACATAAATGGAACACCAACATCTGACCTGTACACAATCACCAACACCTTTAACAATGTGTTCTCCAAGTTGGATAGTGTCCTCCCTTCTAATTTCTTTGATGCCCCCTCTGGTAGTAACCCTCCTGCAGCTACTCCTCTCCTACGCCCTGCCCCACAATTCTACTTCAAGGAGATCCCAGTGCATGAAGCCAGAACCTATATTTGGAAGGCCATTCACAACGCAGGCTATGGTGGTGACTTCCTTGACCTGAAGTTGTTAGCACTTGTCCTTGAAGAAGTCCTTGAACCCCTGACAAAGGTCCTCAATCTATCACTAAGGATGTCCCAGTTCCCATATCTCTGGAAACAGGTGACCATCACACCGGTACACAAAAGTGGAGACAAATCACTGCACTCCAACTACAGACCTATCTCGATCCTCCCTCCATTGTCTAAGGCCCTGGGGCGCATCGCCTCAGACCAACCAATGAAGTACCTGGAAAAATTCGACATCCAGTGTCCTGAGCAACATGGTTTCCGAAAAGGGCACAGTACCACCACTGCACTATTAGAATTCACTGGCTTCGTCCATACCACACTCAATCAAGGAAACTGTGTAGGGGCAATATTCATTGACCTTACAAAATCCTTTGATACTGTGAACCACCCATTCCTACTCAAGCAATTATCAAACATTGGGCTCTCCAATGAAGCGCTGCTTTGGTTTTCAAGCTACCTTGGGGACAGGGTCCAACAGGTTAGGATTGCCGGTGTCACCTCAGAAGAAAAGCCAGTCCTTTCAGGGGTCCACAGGGGTCCATCCTGGGGCCACTACTCTTCAGCCTCTTCCTCAATGACCTTCCCAGTGTCTGCCACCAGAAATTACTGCTCTACGCTGATGACACAGTCATGTTCACCAACCACCAAAACGCAGAGCTCCTCAAGAAACAATTACAGCTTGAATTCATGCTCATCGAAGAATGGTTCAAGTCACACAAACTGGTCATGAACCACAGCAAAACAAAGGTTATGACCTTCTACAAAGCCAGGAGCAAGTACAAATCCTGTGACTTCACCATCCTAAACCAAACAGGGACCTTACTTGAACACATTCCTGATTTTAAATACCTAGGTGTCACATTGGACAGCTCACTCTCCTACCATTGGCACATAGATTCTGTCGCCAAAGCCACCAACATCTGAATAGGCCTGCTTTACAGGCACAAACACTGCATGACTTCTGACACTCTCTGGTTGGCTATCAACAGCTCTGTCACCTCCATCATCGGTTATAGGCTAGCAATTTATGGCTCTGCCTCCGCCTCTGCCCTCCGCAGAATTACAGTTGTACTCAACAAAGCATGCAGGCTGCTAACTGGGGCTGACTGACTTACACAAACTTGTGACCTGTACACTCATGCAGGATGGCTTCCTCTCATCAGCCGGATACAGTATCAAACCTGCATCTTAGCCAAAAAAGTCCTCCTCGGGGTCATGCCCCCAGGCATTAAAAAGCTCCTCATTGACCACCACAGCACCCAGCAAACTAGAAGTTCACAACAACTAACCTTCCTTGTCCCCAGATGCTGGACTACCATGGGCCAGAGGGCCTTTGCCCACAGAGCACCACAGTGGTACAATATTCTCAACAAAGAAACTCTTACTGCTGCTGCTCTTGGCCCTTTTAAGAGACAACTCCAACTTCATCTCATTTCAACTAGTCGTTGTGATTGCCTCACCTAATCAGGGGCCCACTGCTCACTGCCCTCCACTTCAGTCTTGACAGCTACCTCTCCCCACCTTGCCCCTTTTACCTGCCTAACCCCTTGCCCCCTCTCCCTTTCCTCCCCCAGGCATTTTCTGACTTTTATCCCTCCCCTCCCTCCCCTTTAGAGCTCTTACCCTCACCCTCTATCCTCCGACAATGGCCTTCCTGCCTGCATACCCCCTTCCCTCTCACCTGCAGTGCTTAATTCTAAGATTGCCCTTGGCTGGTATGTCATGCTACCTAACATTTGGCACATTTTGACTTACTGGAATTTCCTAAGCCTCAGTCTCTTACTTCTTTTATTGTGTAACTATGTATTATTATGTTGACCTTTGTATGTATGTATACCACACATTCCTTCAACGTGGAACCTTTGTAAATGAGCAGTTCCTACTCAAAGGTATTTGTAATCCTAGATTTCAATAAAATAAAAAAAATGAAAAATAAATTAACATTCAGAATCCACACACAAACAATAAACACTCAATGAGATGAGCACAGGAGGGTTTCCTATAATCAATGTACTAAATTGTGAGAAAAAAAAATAGCTCAAGATACTTTTTTAACAGCTTTTAGAGGATTTGAATCTCAGCGCTCTGAGATGAAACGGTCTCCATTTTCCACTACACACACACTACACAGAACTGAGGCCGTGCAGAACAATCTAGAGCCCATGTGACCGGCAGTCCCATAAAGCACTGCAAAATTTGCCTTTGGAGCACAAAAACAAGGCAAAGTGAGGTGAAGTACATTGATTTCAATGTACTTCACCTTAAAACTAGTGGAGAAGTGGTTTGGGAAAGCTGGAATAATACAAAGTCATTGTTCTCACTGGACTTCGCGTTCCCCATTATGATGCGAAGTACTCCGCTTCGTCTTGCAGAGTACTTTGCGGATTCCGTTTTACTCCGTGAATCACTTCACAGAGTGAATTTCGGCCACTTCGCCCACCACTAATGGTGATCAAATAATATCCTTGCTGGTCTCTTTTTTGAAAGCATTGAAGTGTATTGTTTACATGACTAATTGACTGAGGTATCTTGAAAAATATGAAGTCTTGGTCCAAGTGCAACAGGGTTTCAATCCTAAGTACAGCACATTCCCCCCTCAGGCAAGTCTTACTGAAATCTTACTTTACATGGATAATGATTTTATATTTGCCAGGAGTCCTAAGGTTCTATCCTTAAGTAGCCTTGTTCAGAAGGGGTTCAACTGTATGCAAACTTAATTTTACAACACAAACTAGTTTAAATGCTACTTAGATTAAATATGTGTTGTTTCATAATAATAGGACAAATCATAGGAGAACTGTCTACAAATTTTTACTCATGTAAATATTATTATTGAACTAGTTAAGAACTTTAAATATCTAGGCCTCTCTTTCACAAGTGCACTATCCTATGAGCTACATATTAGTTTATTTGTAAATTCAGTTCATACGCACCTTGGTGCACTTTATCGAGTAGAGTGTGCTTCCCCCAACACTAGGAAATAGTTTTCCATCTTCACAGGAGCAGCCACCGTGCTGCACAAATCAGGGGAAGGAGTGTAATTTTATTTTCTAGCAAGACCAGAGTGATTTATTTAATTATGTGCTGGAGCTGATGGTAAAAGGAGGGGGAAGTTGGCGATAGGCATTGTGGGAGGCACAAGGACAGGTTAGAAAGCAGTAGATCTTGGCACCATCATTCTGGGAGGGATGAGTCATGTGACTGCAGCTGTCCAATTTTGCACTTACAGTCTACGTGTTAGAAGGGGGATGGTTTGTTTGGAAAGGACATTTCATTATTGGAGCAGTTGTTGGGCTACAGAAACAGAGTAGATGTGTAATTTTATTTTGTAGCAGAAATGGAATAATTTGTTTGCTTCTTTGCTGGGTCTTGTGGTACAAGGAGGAGCAGATGGTAAAAGGGACTAAAGGAGGCAGAGGGGCAGGCTTGAAGGCAGCCAACCTCAGCACCATTGTTCTGGGGTTTGGTCTCTTGACTTCACAAACCAAGTAATGTTCAGTACCTGCACTCTGTGTGTTAAGAAGAGACTGTTTGTTTGGAAAGGGTTGTTCTTCACAGGAAAAGCTGTCGAACTGCAGAAACTTCCTAATCTACATTCTAGATATTCAGCCATGTAGTGCAAGTCATTCACAAAAACTCTTAAATGAATATTGGACAGCAAAATGTAAACCACATTCAGTATCAATAAAAGAGAACCTGTAGAGAAGCAGGAGTCGTATATGCCTCTTTGCAGTTCTCCCAACATCATTGAAAAACCACACCACTGGGAAGCACTATCATGATTCTACAAAAACTCATGAACAAAACCAAATGTTCACTGAACTACCATACAGAAAACACTTTTTGGTAGGGTTGTCAGAATCCAGTGATGTTCTGGATTCTGGTTCTGGTCTAAAACTTTGCAACTAGTTCTAGGGTTCTAATTTTCTTTAGAACTTTAATTCTTTTGTGTATAGGATTTGTGAGAAAGAACAGATAAAGTTACTGAGAGGAGAAAAAAAATAAAGCAATGTCCTCTCAGCACAGCAATAATAGTTTCACTGCACATGCAGAAAGGAGAAACACATTGTGCCCTTCAAAATGCAAATGTCAATTGTTACAATTCTATATGGTTTGCACATCTACATATGAGTGGCACTTCCCCATAGTATCTATCTCTAAAACATTTTAGGATGTCATTCCCAATAATAAGTTTGTTTTCCAGGATGGCATCTCCTCTTTTTGAAATGTCTGTAGAAAAGAAGCATTGTGTTTAGTACTTAGAACCCTTAATACTTAGAACCCATAGGTGTTCTAATTGTAAATTATAACCTGAACTCTTAGGTTCTAAAAGGGTTCTAATCTTTCTAGAACTAGTTCTGACAACCCTACTTTGGGGTAAAGGGAGTTTTAAAATCACATAAAGAAACATTTGCCGCAGGGCATGGGGAGAACAGCATCACCAGATGTGCACAGTGAAAACCCCAACAATGTTAAAAAGGCATTGAAGACCCAAGAAGAAACGTCACCATCCTCATAAAGATACTATCATCTTTTTTTCAAATTTTGCAATAAATCATGTCACTTCAATGAAAGGGGAGAAAACAACACTGACACCAAGAAAATGTGATCAACTTCTTAACTAGAGTCTAGAAAAGAAATGTAACCTGGTTGCTGACTGGAAGAAGATGCAAGAAATGGAAAATGGGCCAAACTATGGGACTTTAAGAAGTCAACATTGTCCATCATACTATACAAAACAGTTTCATGTAAGTAATAGTAATGTGTAGACCTGCAGCTTTCCACTTCTGCTGGAATTCTGTGAATTTCAGAAATTCTGCAGTCTGCATGGGTCAGAATAGCTCTTTTGCACCGTAATAAAACAGGGAGAATGTAAAATATTGCCAATTGCTATGAAATGTAGCCAGAAATAACATTGTAATATGGCTTTCCTTGACAATGTGTAAAGCAATAAAGACATTGGCTGTAATTGAGCACCTGACCATGGCTTAATTCTCTAATAATCCATGCTTGCTCCAGCATGCAATTGCAGTTCCCATGGCAGCCCAACAGATATTTGTAAAACAGTGCTGTGCTGCTAGTGTTGTTTCACAGCCATCTGTCGGCCTGTCAAGGGAACTGCAGGAACAAAATATGAAGATCTACCCTAGCACATGTCCCATCATTTAGTGCAACCCATATCTCGTAATACATGCAGATGAAAATCTTAGTGCCTAGCACCAATCCTGATAGTAAGTTAGGAGAAAAAGTACCATAATAGTAAATGTAAAGCTAATATGTATAGAATTACTGGTTGAAAATCATTCAGTTTCTACTCACAATATTGCAGTTATCAGCAACATTTTCTGTGTCATCACCATGTTTAAACCTGTTTTTTCTGTTGCAATACAGACATTTAAAACAACATCACTGTTTCTGTGTATTATTCTCCAGCTATTTATTCGAGCGATCTCAAAAAGTCCAAATTAACGGTGCTACCTCCAACACCTGTGAGGTGTCAGTAGGTGTACCCCAGGAGTCTATACTGGGCCCTATCCTCTTCAGCATCTTTGGGAATCACCTCCCTGATGCCTGCCCAAAATCTGAGATCCTGCTATATGAAGACAACACACTGCTATTCTCACGAAACTCCTGCCAGGAAGCACTGACTAAGGAGTTACAGAACAACTTTAACCTACTACAGGAATGGTTCAAGGACAGCATGCTGGTGCTCAATAGTAAAAAAAACAAGGCAATACTCTTTGCCGGATGACAAAAGAAGAGGTCCACCGCACCTCTCTCAATTACCTACAGATCTCACACCACCCTGGAGCAGGTAACTTCCTTCCGGTATCTTGGTCTCACCATAGATGAGTCCCTATCATTCAGCAAACATATATGCAATATTACCACCATGGCCAATAGGAAACTAGGGGCTCTGTACAGGCACCAGTTCTGTCTTACTCCCAAGGCCATGACACAGGCAGTCAGAGGTCCAATCCTTCCAGTCCTGGACTATGGGAATGTAGTCTATGGGGCCGCCACTGAAACTAGCCTGCTCAAAGTGCTCACATCCTTAAATAAAGCCTGCAGGTTTGCATTAGGGGCAGATTGTCTATTACATACATGTAAACTGTACATACAGACTGAATGGCTCCCACTTATGGACCACATTAAGCTCCATTCCTGCATCTTGGGACAGAAGGCCCTACTCAGACTTGCACCTCCCTCTATACAAACCATATTCCATCCTGCTCCATCTGAACATGCCACAAGAAGTGTTACCAAACATGCATTAGCTGTTCCATTCAGAAAGACTGCCTTGGGGAGATGAGCCTTTGCCGTCTGGGCCCCTGCTTGCATAAATGAGCTACCAACTGCCACCACAAGCCTTACCCAACTTGGGCCTTTCAAGTCCAAGCTAAGGAAGTCTATCCACCCTCCTGTACATTGCTATTGCCACTCTTAACCCACAAGCCAGCATGCCTCTGTTCCCTAAAGCCATTCTCCTAAAGACTGTCTCCCCTCCTGTACGCTGCCACAGCCACTCTTAGTCTAGCAAGTACCAGAACCCTAGGCTTGCCAAGTTTCTTCTTTCAGTCTATGATTTGACACAAAACTCCCTGCTCACCACCTGCCCATGTCTGCCCACCTGCCTGCTCACCTTTCTCCTCTCACACTGTCCCTGACAAACCTTCACCCACTGACCTCCTTATACCACCCACCTCTGAGCCTACTGTCATCCTCCTCCTCTGATTCCCCTTCTCCTACCTAATCCTGATTGGTTCTCTCTATCCTTTCTAACTACTACGCCTAGGCTGACTCCTCTGGCTATAGCCTAGTAAACTTACAGTATCAGTTTTGATGAACCACTCCATCTCCGGTTTCCTCCCATTACAAGATCCTGCCTAGCTTCCACCTCTGATTTTTTCTCAAACTAGCACCTAACTCTGACTTAAGCACTTAATTGTATGGCATGATGTGTGAACCCAACCCCATTGACTATGTACCCTTGTTTTGGTTATGTGTTGTTATTTGCCTATGTTATCCTACATTGTTATGCTATTGCCAATGTTTACTGATTTCTCCTGTTCACATTTTTCTTACTATTAGTTGTTCTTGACAATGCCTATTAAGCTGCTACTGACTCCAAACTTATGTACCCTCCCCTACCCTTGTGATGATGATCCTTTGTAAGTCAGCTTCTAGCTTAAAGGTTGTAATTCTGATTACTAAATAAATAAAAATGTAAAAGGTTTTTATGCATTTGCCCTGTTACAAGCACATTAAGCCACTCCACAGCATGGTTTTACTGGGGAATTAATCCATGCCTGGGAGGTTGGAGGTACTCAGACCACACCCCCCGGCATGAATTAATTCAACAGTAGAACCATGCTGTCTTGTGGCTTAATGCGTACAAATTCCACAGTTTCCATGAGACATGTGTCTGTGATTTAACAAACAAATGGTTCACATTAAAACTCTGCAATTTTTCTGTAACAAAATACAGTTTGCTTGGGAGTATTCAGCCGAATTCACCATGGAGTTACACCAAGCCTTTCAGAAGCGGGATTAGGAGTCCCCAGAATTTTGTGGGTTGAAACTCCTTATTCCACATAGCTACAGTAACTAAAGATATTATAGAGTTTATACTATACACTGAAAGAGCTGATGTATAGAATTTTAAAATGGGTTTGTAATTTCCTGCATACTGATTGGCTGAGAGGGTTCAGAACTCAGGTGCTTATGGAGTGATAACCACCTGTCTGGGAACCCTTTTGACAATCAGGACATAGCACATTTTGATATCCATGCCTACCAGAAATATTTTGAAAAAGGCTTCAAAGGTTTGTGGTAGCCATGTTTCTATGGTAAAACAGTTTAACAGTACTAAGTAACCTTAGTACGAAAAATATATTTTTACACATTTACAAACTCACCGTACATATATCTCTCCTGAGACATGGTCAGTCACAATGGAAAAACATTTACGATCCAAAACTCGTATACCTGTTTTCCATTAGCAGGTTATACAGACCTGCCACTAGAGGGATTCTTGGTCTTTCTACACAAATCACTGTACTCAACCATGGGCAACATGGCCTGCATTATCATTCTACTTCTTTCCTGGTGCTGCTACAAGGGGAGGCTGTAGTTTGAGGTTCCCCTAAGCTTCACTGAACAGGCTGACAACTTCTTTAAAACTGCCTGTGTGACAGCTCTGCAGCTGAAAACAGGAAGCCCTCCGTGTCTGCCATCCACCCTTCAGACTCAAGTCAGATAGACTCTGAGCACCCTATTCTTACCTACGCTATGCTGACATCATCCAATAATAATGCCTTACTTGGTATATGCTTCCTTCCGCCCTCCTTGGTGTACTAGGACCCCAAGTATCCCTTCCCCTAATAGGGGTGTACTACTTGCCATAATCTACTCACTGACCCTACTCTGGGTGGACAGGCTCATAGACCCATTCCCCCAAGAACCAGTGAGCAATCTATATAATATCCCCCCACATGACTTCCTTGGCAGCTACCCTATCTCAAGTATATCTAGTCTCTTAACAGATCATGAGATCATAAAAATGGGTGTATGCTATGACCTGCTTTACTATATGAGCAGGACGTGTCAAAGACACCTCATCTCAATACCTAGCACTAAACTGCTCAGGTTACTAGTCTTGCTACTTCTCCTATCAGGAGATACCCAACCTAACCCTAGTCCATACATACCCAATACCTTGGTAGCATCCCCCCAGGACCATCAATGGGCGGCCACCAAGGGTCTGAAGATAGCATATATGAACATATGTAGTCTTAGACCAAAAATACATGAAGTACAGGCCTGGTTGGACCTCTACAAACAGGACTTACTAGCCATCTCTGAAACCTGGCTAAAAGCCCACATCCATGACCACGAGATTCAGGTCGTGGGCTATAATAGCTACTGCAATGACAAAGAAGCCAAAAAAGGGGGTGGGGTCCTAATCTATGCTAAGGATGACCTCTCCATGTCCTCTACCCTGCAGACTAATCCTACTGCTGAGGAGAGATATACATCCGGGTAACCTAGGGCACGCCAAACAACTAACAATTGGCTCGTCTACAACCCACCAAAATCAACCCTCAAATCCTTGAAGCCATCACAAATGATACGGCTATCAAGGTAACAACAAACAACTAATCCTGGGTGACTTCAACATTAACTGGGCCCAGGACCCTGGTCATGCCTCAAGTCACTTACCCATGAAGCAGGTCTGACGCAGGTCATCTCTGAACCGACCAGACTTAATTACAAAACTGGGAACCACACCACCCTTGACTGGGCTCTGGTGTCTAACCCCACTAATATACAGAGTGCGGGCACAATGGCAGACTCCCTGGGTGACCATTCCCCAATCTTCTGTATATGGAAAAAACAAACCACCCAAGGTCCAACCTAGAATTCTCTCCACCCGTGACTTCTCCAAGTTCTCTGAACTACAATACAATTGCTACCTAGGTAGTCTGGACTGGAACCCCATAAATCGTCTCCCTACTCTTACTGAGGCTGTGCAATACTTCCAGGATGAGCTAACCACAGCGGCCAACTTCTTTGCTCCAATGAAGAGAATGCGGGCTAAAGGCAGCTGCTACAAGTGGATCTCTCCTTCCCTCAAAGCCCTAATGGCTACCTGGGGAAAAAGCCTGGAAAAAGTTTAGGCTCTCCTCCCTCCTGGCAGATCTCGCTGAATACAAAGCCCTGAGGAACAAAGCCAAGAGAGCCATAAAACTCGCTCGCTAAGAGAGATTACTTAACACACCTCCAGAAAACCAGCCTGTGCAACCCCAAGCAATTTTGGAATCATATCAATGACCTGATCAAGGGCAGGAAAAAGCCTGAGTTCTGTCCCATGGAGATTAACGGTCAGCTCACAACTGACCCTTCTCAAATATCGGCTGCCCTTAACAGGCACTTCTCAGACCTCGAGGCCTACAAGACCTGCCTGTCTCCCCAGACTCTCCCCCTACCTCAGATGAACCACCTCACATGGAAAGACCCCCATTTCACCTGAGACTGGCTAAATGCACTAAAGTACTAAACCTCCTAAGGAACCTGAAACTGAAAGGGTCAGGGGGACCTGACGGTATCAACCCTTGGCTACTCAAGGCAGGAGCTACCTCCTTAGCCAGGCCTATAACCGTGCTCCTCAATCGATCACTGAGGGAAGGAGCAGTCCCTGACCTGTGGAAACATGCCAATGTTGTCCCTATTCACAAAGAGAGACTCAGGGAAAAACTCAACAACTACAGGCCCATCTCCCTCCTCTGCTCACTTGCTAAGGTGCAAGAAAGAGTCATCTACAATCAACTCAGGGACTACCTGGAAGCTCATCAGCTCCTTGCCCCCTCCCAACATGGATTTAGAACAAACCATGGTACTGACACTGCCCTCATTAACTTCACGGATGAAGTTCTCAGGGCAATGGACAAAGGGATACCCACTGGTGCAGTCTTTATAGACTTATCCAAAGCGTTCGACCTTGTCGACCACAACTTGCTGCTACAGAAGCTGCAAAATATAGGCCTAGACAGTCATGCCCTGAAGTAGTTTGGGAGTTACTTATCAGGCAGGGCACAGAGGGTCTCATGGAAAGGGACCATGTCTGACCCACTACCCCTAAACCAGGGTGTACCTCAGGGCTCAATTCTAGGCCCCCTCCTGTTTTCCTTGTTTACCAATGACCTGTGTACCCACTGCAGGGAGAGCTCGGTTGTGCAGTATGCTGATGATATTGTCATCTTCCGACCCCTGTGTGACATGGTTGCCCTAGGCCCTCTACTCCAAAGGATCTCACTTCACTAGAGACTTGGCTATGTACGAACAGAATGGTACTAAAGGCCGACAAGACCAAGGCAATGCTATTTGGGACAAGATCCCTGGGATTTGACAGGTCCTCATCCCTCTCCTTAACCTCACTCTCTGGTAAAGCCATTAACATAGTCCCCTCCCTTAAATACTTAGGCCTCACGTTGGATCAGAATATCACATACGAGGAACACGTGGACCAGGTCACCAGGACCCTACATCGGAAACTTGGCACCCTGTACCGACTCAGGGACCAACTCATCCCTGAAGCCAGGCTCTCCATAGCTACCAGCGTCCTTCTACCCAACCTGACCCTTGCGACCCCTATTATACAGGGCATGGCTAAACAAGAGATTACCAGGATGCAAACCCTATATAATAAAATAGCTCATTTCGCAACTTTAGACCGCCCGAGACGTCACCACTGTGACACTTTGGCCAATCTTCATTGGCCCGTATTGGTTGCCGCCTCCAACACCCCTTGCTTGTCCAGGCCTACAAGCTTCTCAAACCCCATGCTTCGCCAAGCATTGCCGGGACCATAACCCTCAAACACAACCCAAGGAACCTAAGGACCTCAGATAGAATGCTATTAGAAGTCCCTAGGGTAAGGACAAATGCTGGCGGAAGATCCTTTTCCTCCCAAGCAGCCTGCCAATGGAACAAGCTCCCTCCCCAGGTCCAGGCCTCCTCCTCACTCATGAACTTCCGCACCAGGCTTAAGACCCATCTGCTGACCTCAAGCACATGCCACTGTCATGGCACTTAAAGCTTCTAAGGTACTCCCCTCCTCTCCAACTCCCATTTCCTAGCTTAACCTTCCTATTACCTGCCTTATACAGACTGCTCGCCAGATGCCACGTGTAACCCCTGAATAAACTATATGCAAAGTACTACCAATTGCTTACATGTCATGATGATAACCATGCCTGTACCCATGCCTGCATCTACTGCTTTTCTTTTACCATACCTGTAACCATGCCAGTATCCACTAATTTTCTTTACTGTAACCACCTCATGATGTAACTCACAATGCCTCAAATGTTCCTTATGTCCTTGTTCGTTCTTATAACTTGTATTGTTATCCCGGGTCACCCCTGAAAAAGGGACCTTCGGGGCTCAGTGAGCCTACCCGGTCATCAAAATTTAATAAATAAATAAATAAACCTGTTCTTCTAGCAACGTAGTATACATGATACAATGCAGAAAATGTGAGGAAGGCTGCTATATTGGTGAAACTGGACAGGAACTCAAAACAAGAATGAATCACCACAGATTCACAGTTACCCATAAAAATGAAAATACACCAGTAGGGGAACATTTTTCTAGACCAGATCACTCCACCAGTGATTTTACTGTCAGAGTGTTAAAAGGGAACTTCAAAAACAGCCAGGATTGGAAAACATTTTAAATAAAAATGATACAATATTTTGACACTAAAGAAAAAGGACTTAATAAAGATGTTGGTTTTTTAATACACTACCAGTAATTATGATTAAAACAGTGCTTCTGAGTTTCTTTTTAAACCCTCACATTAGCACCCTTTGGCTGTTTTAACAGGTACCTTCTTAAAGGAAAACTACACCCAAAAATTGAAAAAAATATATGTTGTGCAGAGTGTTTTAATTTGTATGTGAAGTTCTAGTGTTTCCTTCCCTCTGACTGGTATTAGGAGTTTTTCCCAAATTAGCTTGCTAGCTTTATGCTAGTTTTACAACCCCTGGGGATCCTCATACCTGACAGTGTAATTGTATTTCTTGTTTCCACAGTGCATCTTGTCTCACGTGACTGTGATGTAGAGACCCAACATTCAGCACACACATGCCAAACAAACTAAATATCTTGGAAGCTTTTCAAGCTGCACAAAATTACCAGCAGCAAAGTTTTCAGGACAGTAAAACCTTTAGGATGAGGGTGGTCACCAAGCTGAATTCTACAGATTTTAAAATATAGCCATCTCTATTGTTGTGAACTGATTGTAATGCAATGCTTTCTGCTGGATTTATGGGCTCTGCTACATCACCATTACATGAAACAAGGTGCATTGTAGGACAAAGAAATGCAATAAACCTATTTGATATGGAGATCTCCAGGGGTCATAAAACTACCCTAAAGCTAGCAGGCTAATTTAGGAAAAACTCCTAATACCAGTCAGAGGGAAGGAAACACTAGAGTTTCACATACAAATTAAAACACTCTGCACAGCATACATTTTTTCAAGTTTTGGGTGTAGTTTTCCTTTAAGACAACGATATGTATTTTCTTTAAGCCTTAACTTTTTGGAAATGTTAATTAATGGTCCAGAGTCAGAGTAAAATTAGGCAGCCTTTTGATCTTACAAGTTGATCTCTCCAACAGACACACTCCAGTGAAAATTAGTCTTCCTGTTTGTAAAAGGTGCAAATTGACTGCAATGCTTTGATCTGTAACCTGCTAGTCTAGGCTTCGAATTCACATCCAACCTTTATATCTGTCACACTGCTCAACTGTTTTCACTTTTGACCTGAGGAAGAGAGTTTCACCTCTCGAAAGCTAGTCTTAAAAATAATTTTGTTAGTCCAATAAAAGGTATCACCTGCAACATAATTGTTGTATTTTTTCTCTACATACTCACCATACAAACCCACAACATATTGCAGTGTCAGTGGCTCAGTAGGTAGCACACTCGCCTCTGAGGCCAGGAGATCAGAGGGCTGTGGGTTCAGTTCCCACATCTGGCACTTGGGTTAATATCCCAGTACTGACACTGTAATGCAGCAAGAGGGGTGCTGCACTTCTGAGGTGCCATCTTTCAGATGAGACGTTAAAACTGAGGTCCTATCTGCCTGGATTGGTGGTAGTTCAGGTGGATGTTAAAGATCCCATGGCACTTATCAAAAAGAGCAGGGGAATTTCCCCAGTGTCCTGGCCAAATTTCCCTCATTCACTAAAAATACCACCAACAGCTTACTCTGGTTCAAAGTCAGTTGGCATTCACCTGCATCCCCCTCCCCTGGGTCATGCCTGAAAATAGGCAGGATTTGTCTAGTGCACTTATCTGGTCAACAAAAACTAAATAAAAAATAAAATATGACACAACAAATTAACATTTAAGTCTAATCTATCTGTTGTACCCAATTGTCTCATTGCTATCATAGAGCATGTTCGTAAAATATATGACAATGGCTGCATACACCATCTGTAGAAAGACCACTGTGGCTAGGGCAGGAGGGAAATCTGACATGACTTGTTTGGCTGGGTTGTGCCTCAGCAGGAGGTAAAGCCAATGTGACTGGATCCCCCCACTTGCTCAATAACCAAACTCAAAGGTACAGGATTGTTGGAACAGAGACAAGCTGGCTGATGCTGGGGGAAGAAGGATGTGGGGGGGAAGGGAGTTGACAGTTTTAAAAGAAAAGAACAACACATCTACAGTCTTCTTCAGTGAAGATCAAGTAAATGGTTTCCAGTTCAGCACCAGAACACTTCTTAGCACTGCTCCAGCAAGAACAAATGACCACAATGCTAGCGGTGTTACATTAACAAACAAGCAAAAAAAAGTTTCTTCCCACCTACTGTACATATTCTGAAAGAAGCTCTTTTGTGTGTGTCTGTCACTTTCAGTATTGTACCCAGGCTGGAGCTCTCTCTCTCTCTTGCATAAAAGGCTGCAAAGTCTCACCCCTTATTTAAGCCTGCAAATAATACAACTAAATAAAAGCAAAAGTACATAAATAAAACCTAAATAAAGTCCTAAGAAGGCTTTGATATATTACAGTACAACTGAAGCAACGGCACTACATGATGTACACTAAAAAAATGCAATATAGTAGTCTGAAACAGGAATTATTTCTGTCCATATATGCCTTAAACCTTACTTTTTTAAAGATGTGCTGTTTTTGTCCTCGGTTTTTAAAAGCATTCTCCATTTTTGCAGGGAAAGTGCAATAAAGCATGACTAAGAGGAGGGTGTATGAGACAAACACCCTTCCAGGTGGTGAAAACCCTCAGCACAAGCACCTGGAGCTTCACTACACACCTAGTTGGGTATCTATGGCATGGCAACCACCTCTCCATCTTGTCTTATTGCTTACACAAAAAATAGAAACACAGAATATGCTGCCAGAAAAAAGACCCAGAAGGCCAGCAAGTCTGCTCATTTTGCTACCAAGCTCCATGTTCAGCTTAATGTTGGGCTAGATTTAAAAGCTGATAGCCATAGTGACTGATCACCCCCAGGTATTCCTTCAGTGGGTCAAATCCCACAACAAAACTGACACAGATGGAAGACTATTTGATTCATTTGATGTGGGAATGCCACCAATTGCCAACTTCCGGTTGGAGACTGAACTGAAACTGAACTTACTGTGATCTCTAGAAAGCTAGTTAACCCCATAAAATTGTGTAGTGGTAATATTTTTTTTTTGTTTATGAAATATTTCATGGGAAGCCACAGACACACTGTGATAGGGTAGCATACTCTCAAAGAGAACACTTTGACACCAGTTTAAATTAAATGAAATCTGTTTTACTTTCTGTAACAGAAAAAAAACAGCTTGTATTCAGCTTCACAAACAATTCGTTTCAATATCTCTCAGTCTCCACTTGCATCTAATTGAAAAAGAAATATTCTTCTCCTTGTTCACCCTTCCCCTTTTATTATGCTCAGGTGTTTATTGTTAACACCCCTCCCCCAGGTGCATCCAACACCCAGAACAAGCAGGGCAGTGAGATCTTAAAAGGTCAACTTGAAAACAATAGGGGTTTGGTACGCATCCTACCACAGACCAAGTCAAAACCTACATTGATTGTGTTGTAGGGGTGTTGTGAAGTGGTTTATGGGTAAAAGTAGCATCACTGATATACATTACAGTACAAGCTGCATTAAACTGTTCCACCAATAAGTTGGTTTAGCATTGTTTTTTACAGTTTGCAATGCATTGGCAACTCATATTGCATTGTATTTTCAATGCTTAAGCAGCTCAATAGCAATGTTTGTAAAATGTTTTTGTAACTCAGTTGCACTGCATCTGCAGTCCAGTCAAAATCCAATGCAAAACTGAATTTTAACTCTTAAGAAACAGTTTTTCCAGTGCTTTGTGCTGGATCCAACAACATTTATGCAACTTGGTCAGAAATGCTAACACAACTCATTGGAGGAACAGTTTAATGTGACTTGTACTGTAGGTCACATACCCTGTCCTTCAGAATCATGCCTGTGGCATGCTCAGTAAGGGTCATCTGAGACCCAGTCTCCTGAGAGTAAAAATTCACATTATCATGCTTGGCACCTGCCTGGTGACACACATCAAATGAAAATGGATGCAATAACAGACATCTTCTGGTGGCACAGGCACTGGTATCCTACATAGCATTTAATCATTTGAGGGGGTGTGGTCAGTGACTAGCGTAAACTTCCATCCCAACAGGGAGCAGTTAGGGAGATCACTGCCCTCTTTACTGCCAGGCAATCATTTTTCAGCATGTCATAGAGCTGCTCCTGGGGAAATGTTTGTGAGACTGAAGTAGGATGGGGTGAATCCCATCCTCAAAGTCTTGTGATAATACTGCCCTAGCCCCACCTCAGAGACATCTGAATACAAAATGAATGAACAGTTGAAATCTGCGCTTCACATGACTGGCTCCTCACTGAGTACATTTTTGATGGCGGGGTAGCAAGAGTTGAGAATCTGTAAAATAACTGGTGGTAATACCCTGCAAGTTCAAGAAAGGACCTAACCTGCTTCTTATTAGTTGATTCTATGGTACAGTACAGTCACGCCCCTGTGAAGTCCCAGAAGAGTGTTGCTGAAGGATTGGCTACCCTAAATGGTCTAATATGGCTCCTAGGATCAGCTGCACTCTAGTGGCGAGCATAGAAAGAACAATCACCACACTTGACGTTCACTGCCAAAGAGTTTTGTTGCCCAAAAAAATAACAAAATAAGTTGCAGTCTATACAGACTCACATGGTGATTGTGGTACATAATCAGCACCCTGCTATTTGCTAGAGCCTACAACTTATTTTGTTATTTTTTGTGCAATAAAACTCTTTGGCAGTGAATGACAAGTGGCCTGACCATTCTTCCTATGCTCTTCACTGGAGTGCAGCTGATCCTAGAAGCCTTCTTACTAATTGAGAGGTGGCAGTCAATCTGGGCCTTTACTTTGTTAATAACAGGGAGGATGTGTCCATTCCCAACCATATACCCCAAGTATTTCATCTCCTGGTGCCCTAGGGCACATTTTGTACCTTTGGCCATGAGACCTGCCTCTCTGCATGATTGAAATACTGCAGGCATATCCTGCAGGTGGCTGTCCCAATCAGGGCTAAATATGACAAACATAGTCCAGGTATGCTGCACCATATAGCCTGTGGAGATGGAAGATGTGGTCCATCAATCTCTGGAATTTGGCAAGGGCTCCATGCAATCAAAAGGTAAGCATGTTAAATTGATATAGGCCAGACGGGGTGACAAAGTCCAATTTCACTCGAGATTTGGGAGTTAAAGGAATTTGCCAATACCCCTTGGTTATGTCCAGGGTACTAATGTAACATCCTTAGCCTTGGACAAAGGACAAGAGTGTCCAAAATGCATCAGACAGGACATGGGTCTGCTTGTGCTTCTTCAATAAATGAGTTTCTGGCTTAACTACAATTTCTGGTGTCCGTTGTATGAGGTGGTAAGTGCCCAAAATGATGCTTTGGATTTCATTTTGGTTTTGGAGCATCACACTCCCAGTGCACACTTTCTACTCTGAGTACTAACATAATTAGACTTTCCCAGTCGGACCAAAAAATTATCTACCCTTGGCATAGGGTATGTGTCGAACTTGGATGCAGCAATAACTTTCTGGAAGTCTATATAAAACCATGTGTTCCCATCTGGTTTTGGGACTAGCACAATAGGGCTAGACCACTCACTCTGGAATTCATCAATGGCTTTCAGCTCCAACATAGACTGCATTTCCTTCCTTACTATCTCTTGGATTCTTTCTAGTAGTCTGTACGGTTGGCATATGCAGACACCTGGGTGTGTGTCTATGTGGTGCTGGATCACATGGGTTCATCCTGGCATTGGGGAGAATATATCCACCAAGTTCTTTACCAGTGTCTGGGCTTCTTGCTTTTGGTGTGTGGTTGAGCCACTCATCAACTGGGACAGTGCTACGATCCTTTACAAGTTTAGGTCCTAAGTCCAGGGTTCCATCATCAATGTCCTTGTCCATCTCCAGACTGTGGGCCCCTTCAGGATCTTCTGGGTCAATGAGCAATACCTTCCTGTCTTTCTATGATTTCCACAAATTAACATGGTAAATTTGTTTTTCCTTTTTTCTCTCCAGTTGTACAGCAAGGCTTCATAATCAGCTAGTCCCACCTTTCTCAATACCTCATATGTTCCCTGACATTTCACTAGGAATTTACTCTCAGAGCTAGGGAATAGAAGGAGTACTCTGTCACCAGACTTGAACTCCCGTAGTCTGGCCCCTTGGTCATAGTGTCCTGCCTGGGTTTGCTGTGCTTTTATTACATTTTCTTTGCCAAATCTGAAAACCTTGTCCAATCAGTCTCTCATTTGTAATACATACTGGAGCATGTTAGGTGGACTATGTGCCTATCCTTCATACATCTCTTTTATGAGATCAAACACCCTTTGGGGTTGTTACCTGTTCAAATTCAAAGGGCGAGAACCTAGTGGATAACTGTGGTGCTTCCCAAATGGAAAACAATAAATAGGGCAAGAATTCAACCCATTTTTTTTTATCTCAGTTGACATGAATTTTGGCAGCATATCTTTTAATGATTTATTAAAGCATTTTACTAAGCTGTCGGTCAGTGGGTAATACACTTATGTCTGGATGGATGTAACCTTTATTATGAAATGGGTACAAGAAATCTAGTCATTTCATTGGCTACCAGCTGTATGTTAATATTTCTAACATACAGGAACAAGTACAGGCTATAAGCTGAGTAGGGTTTTTAGTAAGTAAGCCCGAAATAGAATGTTGAGAAAAAATAATCAGCCATCTTGAATTCTCACTAAAGCAACCAGAAAACTGTAAGGTTTAGTTCAAAGCTAAAAGAAAATGTTTTCAGTTGCTTTGGTAGGAATCAAATAACCAATTTCTTGTACCCATTTAATAAGTCAGCCTCTCCTGCTAACCGGGCAGTACAGTCACCTCTACGGCATGGCACAATCTGCCTCCATCCGCAACCTGCTCCCTCGCTCTCAGAAACGCACTGCTTCCAGACCCACTCGCACGCTGTAAGGCAAACAGCCGATCAGCTGATTTCCAACCTGCATGCTCACTTTCTACTTAAAAATAGTTTTATGGCAGGCACAATCTGTTCTCCACCAGGCAGCCCGCTCCCTCGCTCTCCTCACAAACCTACTGCTTCCACCACCAACTCACACACTGTTCAGTGAACAGCTGACTGGCTGATTTCCAACCCGCCCGTACGCTCACTCTCTACTTAAAGCCCACAAGCTTGCTCTCTACTTAAAAAGTTTATTTCCCCCATGTACTTCCCAAAACAATGTACTGGTCATCTGTACCTTAGAAAACAGCATAATGCCACACTTTCAGTTTCCTAACGCCACTTTTGCATCGGGGTAACACAGAAAAAAAATACAACTAAGGAAGCTTTAGCAGCTCAAAAGTCCTCAGTTCAAAAAAAAAAAAAAAAAAACAGGCGGAGGAACTATTTTATTAAAAATTAAGACAAACATTAAACTTTTTCACTATTAAATTCTATACATTTTAGCTATCACATACATCTGTATTTATGATAACCATTTCATAAGCACAATAAGCAACTCCAGGGTGTGTGCTAGACACTTTAACACACAGCTAGGAGGCTGGACGCACTCGGCCAGTGGTCTCGTGCCGCACTACATGCCTAGCCGTGTGTTAAAGTGTCTAACATACACCCTGTCGTCGCTTATTGCTTACGTGAAGCACACAGTTCCCTCATAAGTTCAGTCATAAAGTTGGTGCCTTGATCAGTTAGGATCTCCTCTGGCAGCCCAACCCAGGAAAACATTTGTCAATTATTTTGCCACTCACTGGACTGTAGTAGAATGTGGGGGAATAGACTTGGGGTAATGGGTGGCATAATCCAATATAACCAATATATACTGATACCCTCATAAGTAATAGATAACCCACTCTTAGGTGTGCAGTCGTGCCCTGATATATGCACACCTTGGAGTGCATTGTCTTGCACAAGGGCGCAGGCGAGTCGGTCAACCACCCAAGGCGTGTGTATATCAGAACGCAACTGCATAACTATAGAGTGGTTATTTATCTATAAAATGGCAAAATTGTTTTTTAGGAGGTAAAAGTGGAGGTGTGCGGTCCCGCTGTGATATATACACGGTCATGTGATGGGCTCCAACAAATCAGCAGACATAATTTTTCCTACCCATCTTATAATCCAATATAACCAATATATACTGATACCCAGATGTACTTTTTATCAAGGGTCCCCACTGTATCAGCCCCATTTCCACAGGGATCATTATGGCCTTTTTATACATCTGGGGACCACCAATGGCAATGAGGGCAGGAAGCATGAAAGTCTGCTATTTCCTCCATATAGTAGAGCTTTGGTACAAATCCCACAACAGCCCCCATCAAAACCTGCGTTGCCTCTGTTGCAGGGTTGTGAGGTGGTTTATAAGTAAAAGGAGTGTGACGAACATACACTCCATCACCCACATAATTTGCTTATCTGCTATGGTCACAAAAAATTAGATCATGGTTATTTTTTTTTTATTTTAGAAGTCTTTTGACTGGGAAAAGAACACTGAGCAGGAGGGATTTTCTAGGTGTGACACAAGGGACAGAATTAAGCACAAGGAGATTAAATTATTTTTATTTTTTATTTATTTAGCTTTTGTTGACCGGGTAAGTGCACTAGACAAATCCTGCCTATTTTCAGGCACGACCCGGGGGAGGGGGATACAGATGAATGCCAACTGCCATTTGAACCAGATTAAGCTGTTGGTGGTATTTTTAGTGAATGAGGGAAATTTGGCCAGGACACCGGGGAAATTCCCCTACTCATTCGATAAGTGCCATGGGATCTTTAACATCCACCTGAACTACCACCAATCCAGGCAGATGGGACCTCGGTTTAACGTCTCATCTGAAAGACGGCACCTCAGAAGTGCAGCACCCCTCTCATGCTGCACTACAGTGTCAGTACTGGGATATTAACCCAAGTGCCAGATGTGGGAACTGAACCCACAGCCCTCTGATCTCCCGGCCTCAGAGGCGAGTGTGCTACCTACTGAGCCACTGACTGCACAAAATGACTTAAAGGGAAATGTCCATGAAGAATCGAGCCATGCCTGGGTGTAAGGCATGGCCCTATTAGCTGTTTTGCAAAAGTAATAATATTTGTTACCTTATAAATCATTTAATAGCTCCCTCATATCTGGCTGATCCTGCCTCCCTCCTGCTGGCATTTCACAATCGCATGCCCACAACTACCCGCAGCTGTCTCAGTATGACATTTCATATGGGAAGCAGCCGGGGAGGGGGGGCCATATACTGTCAGTCTGTCAGTGTAAATGCTGCTATTCAAAGGTCTGTTTTTTTTTTTTTTTTTAGTTAATATTTTTTATTGGCAATTATAACAGATATAGGCACATACCATACAACAAATAGTAGGAGGCTGTGAGTATCAAACTACAGAGTAGTACAATCCAGTCTGAGAGTGATACTTATATGACAGTGCTCTTAAAGGTGAGAAAGACAGTAATGACATAACCATCAGATAGCGTTAAGCAAGTCACAGGAGGAAAACAGTAAGGCAAAGCATCAGCAATGCCCCCCACATAAGTCTGGAGTTTCTTAGTAGGCCAAAAAGTCCATGTATTTCAGGGAGCCTTGATGCAACATATCAGACTGGAAACAAAACTTAAATCAAACAACAAACAAGCACACCATACCCAGCCTGCAGTTGAAGTAGGCAACTTACACAGGGAAGAAAATTAATCCATTGTACAGTACGAGCAGGGGTAGACAGGTAGCAGTTAACCATCCGGTACACTCAACCTTGAAAACTATTAGGACCATGACACTTGGACACGGACACTCACCCTATACCTGCATGGGGGGAAAGATATGCTAGATAAGGGGCCCAGCACATATAATTTTGTGCCATTGTGTTGTCAACCAGATGAAACAGGCAGTCAAGCCAGGCTACCACAGATAGGGAGTTACAGAGTTCGGTAATGGAGAGGACCTCTGCATTTCTCCAGTGACAGAGGATAAGCCGCTTGGCTTGCACACTAAGGAGGACAAGCCATCTCAGCTGTTTATGTTGCAGCTTAGCAGATGCAGGGGGAGTCCCAGAATCCAAACCAGGGGGTCAGGTCCCCCACTGGGGCCCAGAATCTGTTCTGCAAGGTCCCTCACTGCTGACCAGAAGGGGAACAATTGCTGTCAATACCATAGGATATGTATAAGGTCCCCCCCATGGGCAGTGTACCTCCAGCACCGATCATTGTCTAGAATTCGCAGTCTGTGTAGTGCAGAGGGGGTGCAGTACCAATGGGAGAGGATTTTATTTTGGATTAGCTGACTTCAAGCATCTGGAATAAGAGAATGAGCATTTTGCCAGCAGATCCACCATTGAGCATCAGTGAGTTGTTTCTGGAGGGCCTTTTCCGACTTCGCTTTAGCCTGCTCCGAGTTGAAGGGGAGATGTCTCCAAAGACTTGTATAGATGAGACTAGCTGTGCCATTCCTGGCAGAGAGCCATTTAGGCAAAAGGGCATGAGCTCTATGCTCAGCCACAGGGAGCTCCTTGAGGTAGGCCAAGATAGCACTGCACAACCGTAGATAATGCCAAAGCATAGCTTTCCCTAGATGAAACTTGGCGTCTAGATCTTGAAAGGAGTGCATGGTGAAATCATCCATATACAACATCTGCACAAGTTTGAAGAGGACCTTAGGCGCCCAACCTGCCCTGAAAATGGGCTTTCCATCAACCTGAAGGGAGCCATTATGCCAGAGGGGCATTTCAGCTAGAGTATGAAGGCTGGCATCTAGTTTTTTATGGACCAGATGCCATGTGTGTACTGAGGCAGATATGGTAGGATGGTCTTGCAGATTGTTTTGAAGGGGGGAGTAGATCAAGGCTGAAGGAGAATTCACTTGAGCAACTTCAGCTTCCATACCAACCCACAGAGGGGCCTCCTCCCCCAGAGAAAGGAACCAGGCCAGAGTTTGGGCAGTGAGAAACGTCCATTTGTACCCCTCCAGCCAGGGTAGTCCCCAGCCTCCCTCCCTCCCTCCAATGAGCTCTTAATTTGCTCCTACTGTACCTAGGTATGGGGTTTTCCCATATAAACCCAGCAAAAGTTTTGTCTATATGTTTAATCCAAAACACTGGTATGGTCAATGGAATATGGGAGAGGGCATACAGTAATTCGGGGGCAGCTACCATTTTAATGGCCGAGATTTTGCCAGCCAAGGTAAGGTGAAGTTTTTGCCAGTGGTTGAACCGAGTTTTAATATCTGCTACCAAAGGTTTGAGGTTATAGTCCCATATTTTAGTTAGGTCGGGACTCAGGTGGATACCTAAGTATGCCAGCAAGTGTCCAGCCCACT
Source organism: Neoceratodus forsteri (assembly GCA_016271365.2). Taxonomy (NCBI): domain Eukaryota; kingdom Metazoa; phylum Chordata; order Ceratodontiformes; family Ceratodontidae; genus Neoceratodus; species Neoceratodus forsteri. Next base: position 63,576,736 of record CM057459.1, read on the forward strand.
GAAGGCCAAGCTGAGAGATCTGTGCTTGTGTACAGTGAACATTAAGTGGCATCACCTCTGTTTTGGACCGGTTAATCTTAAGACCAGAGTGAACAGCAAATTCTGAGAGTAGGTCGATTAGAGGGGGTATAGAGATGGAGACATTCACCATGGGCACCAAAACATCATCTGCATACATGAATGAGGAGAAAACTTTGCTGCCGAATGAGAAGCCCTGTATATCTGGGGACTCACGAATGGCTATTACCAAGGGTTCTACTGCAATAATGAAGAGCAGAGGGGAGAAGGGACACCCCTGTCTCGTACCCTACCCCAGATGGAAGAGAGCAGACAGGGTGGAATTAGTAAGGACCCATGCCAGGGGGTTGTTATATAGGGCAGCAATCCAATGCCTAAAATTAGGTCTGAATCCCATAGCCTTGAGCACATGGAGCAAAAAGTCCCACTCCAGGGAATTGAATGCCTTCTCAAAGTCTATTGTGGTGGCTGAAGCTAGGGTGGGGCAATGATCTGCATATGCCAGGATATTCACCATGGTACATATGTGGTCTCTGCTCTACTGGCCTGACACGAAGCCTACCTGGGAAGCGTGTATGAGTGAAGGTAGGAGGGGACTAAGATGGGTAGCTAAAACATTTGTGAAAATCTTACTATCTGTATTAAAGAGATGGGGCGGTAGCTACATGAAAGGGGGTCATTTCCCACAAAGGTCTGGTTTTAAAACTACATGCTCCAGTGGTATACTGAGATCAGGTATAGACTGGCAGCTGAGTGGCAGTCTGTACCTGGTCTCGGTATACCGCTGGAGCATGTAGTTTTAAAACTAGAGCTTTGAAAAGCAGCACTTGCATTGACAATATATGGTGCAGCCACCAGCTGCTCCCCATATGAAATGTCATACTGAGACAGCTGCGGGTGGTTGTAGGTGTGCCATGCCATTGCGAAATGCTGGCAGGAGGGAGGCAGGAGCAACCAGATACGCGGGAGCTATTAAATGATTTATAAGATAAAAAATATTGTTATTGTTGAGAAACAGCTAATTGAGCCATGCCTTACAAACAGGCATGGCCCGATTCTTCATGGATGTTTCCCTTTAAGGTCCTACAATATGCAAGTAACACTTGTGGAATTCAAACTCAAGTTTTCTGGGTTTCCAGACTTCAGGTTCATTGTTCTGTGCAAAGCTACTAGGCTATGCTGCATCCCTTTATGGTTAAATAACAGATCCCTTCCTTCTGCAAAGACTAGTTGGCAGAAAAATGGAAATAATTAGGCTAGAGAAAATAGCACATGGCCTAAGAAATATAATAAACACATTCAAGGGAAAATGGGGAAACTTTCACACTTCAATTACTTCAAACACAACAGCATATAAAGTACAGAATTCATTTAAATTATCAGCATACTGGATATTATCTAAGGGTACAATAGGTGGAAGGCTGTAACATTCAATGACAAGAGACTTACTGATCAAATATGTGTCATTATATCTGTCTGTGTATGGTGTTATGGGTTATAAAATGGTAAGAGAAACCAAGACCTGTAATTGGTCAGTTGTGATCACATGACCATGTGTTATTTCAGCACAACAGCAGAGATCAAAAATATGTAGTGTTCTGAATCTTGTCACTCAGTTTTTAAAATAAAATTCAGTGTAACCATTCTATAATCACAATAAGGCAGTCTAGGATGTGTGCAGTATTGTAGAATAATAACACTTCTCGGGTACATAAGGCACTCAGCACTAACATGCACCTCACTTTATGAGGTATGCCATTACCTTACAATTCCATACCCTGTCCTGCCTTATTTCTTACTTAATACTTCTTATTACAAGTTTTGTAAATTCTGTGTGCTTGATCTGACACAGTATAGATTTGCTGGCTGATTGGCAATTGCCGGATGAACTTCTGCCCTGTTACCAAAAATAAATAAATAAATATCCTTGGGTCAGAGGTCCTTTATCTTTAGAGCTGTACAATTCTGGAACTCCTTCCTCCATCTCATGCAATGTCAACCTTCATTGAACTTTAAGAATCATTTTAAAACCTAAAGTTACAGTATATTTTTGCAAAATCACAGAGTTCCTGAAAAGGTTACATTTTGTGCCCTGGACTCTTTCCAATTTTTACCCTTCCTTTTCCCAATTTCATTGTTACCCATGAGGGTTTATACTCTTTCTTGTTGATCACTAATGTTTGCATTTATTTCAGGATCTCAATCATCCATGAAGATGGATAAGGAAATCAGACTCACCACTTTTACAGTGCCTGCGAAAAGCATAAAGTCCAAGAAAAATAAATTGCAGCACTCACTACATGCTTAATACCAAGAAACACTGCTTGGCACAGAAAGATAGCATGTCCGACTTCTTTATTAAGTCAAAATGCCAACATTACAATGTAACAGACTTGGAACAACACACCTCCACATTCCATGCATATGCGCTTTTTCACAGCTTGAAAAAGAGTGCAAGCATGAAACACTGAGGTGTGTTTTCCTGCATTTGTTATATTGTCATGTTAGCATTTTAACTTAATAAAGAAGTCAGACGCATTATCTTTCTGTGCTGAGCAGCATTTCTTTGTTTTAAGTGTGTACTGAGTGTCACAATTTATTTCTCATGAAAATGAACAGTTGTTGCTGGAGCACCTTCCTATTAACCAATTTAATAAATCAATAAATATTGCAAGCTTACCATTTTATCTATACATCCTATTAGATGGCAGCTATAGGCTTTATTTTTTGTACTGCTAACCAGAGTGTTTGATGAAAGATTTCATGTTTACTTTTCTGCTCAGAAGAGTTAACTGCAGTGATGAATGAAAACAAACATTTCTTTCAAACTATATCTTTCTGTTGTTAGGTACTGTAGCTTTACTACAATATTTATGAACTATACAAGCTATAAATGTTAATATATGAACTTAGTTTAAAAATCTGTAATAAAATATAAATTTAAAGAAACATTTCATTACTGTATAAAATGGGCATGCTAAATTACATTGCATAAAATTTTTTCTTACCCAGCGATTTTGACATTGGGGCAGCGGGTCCCACGACTCTGCAATGGAACTGAATTTTATTCCCATTAAGACACTTTCAACCCCTGCATTAGTTTAAAATGGCCCAAACTGGCCTGTTCTGTGTATTGGGGGGGGAGGGATAACTTCATTTTAAATAGAACACACTCATATTAAGAAAAGAATAATTCTGTTCTTGAACAGACTGAAACTACCACTTTTAAATATTGCTTTAGTTATAACACTTGACACAGTATTCAGCAAACATAAGTAACATTACTGAACAACAACACTATAATTGTTTCTACTTATTCTCATTTGATCACCACTGGCTTGAGATTTGATTGGTATTGTACTGGAACAATTGAAAACTGGGGCGCTCTTCATGTGTGTAACTGGCAGGTAATGGTGCCTTGAAATACACTGCAGGGCTGATAAATCTGGGGATGCTTACGTGTTACTCCTGATTACTGATCCCTTGGGCTGATAAATCTGAGGATGCTTATGTGTTACTCCTGATTACTGAACCCTTGTACTGGATTGCCTTATATCTGGAGCCAGATATTCAAAACATTACACCTGGCGCAAACTCGTAGCACTGGACTAGCTCTGGATTTGTGCCAGGCTGCAAAATTCAAAGGCACAATTAGCGCCAGTGGTGAGTGATATCGCTGATGTTAAAAGTTAATGTATTCAGGGGAAGGAGTGTGGGGAGAGGCCATGAATGCTGGCTTAGCAGCATATTCAAAAGTTTAGCGCTGTGCTACAGATTTTTGCACCACCTGTAGTGCGGCACCAAACACTGCCTGCAAAAAGCATGCAGTAGTGGGGTGGTGGGAGAATTCCAGTACTCGAAGTGTAACTTCGCTACACTTCGAATTACTGCCGTATCACTCCATGGTAGTCTAGTGATCCCCCCACCCCCCAGCATGATCCCCAACCCCCATTACATCATAAATGTTTGTAAATCCCTGGAGGTCTAGTGTTCTCCCCCAGCATGATCCTTGACCCCAAATCAAGTAATTCCCTGTTAGTCTAGTGGCCCCCCCAGCATGAACCCCAGCTCCCACTCTGTGTTATATATCCAGAAATCCCTGGTGGTCTTGTGGTCTCCCCACTCCCCAGCACAATCATTGACCCCAAATCAAGTAATTCTCTGGTAGTCTAGTGGCCTCCCACTGGCAGTGATGACCCCTGCTCCCCCCAAAATCACCTCCTGAACAGAGCTGGTGACTGGCTCAGCCCTCCTCTCACCACTATGGCCAGCCACTGACTGAGGTATGAATGAGCAGTACTGTAATGAATGAGCACATCCTCACACGAGGACGCGCTCATTCATTACAGTACCGCTCATTCATACCTCAGTCGGTGGCCAGTCATGGTGATGAGAGGAGGGCTGAGCGGGTCACTGGCTCTGTTTGAGGGATGATTTCGGGGGAGCAGGGGTCATCACTGCCAGATGGGGGGGCCACGAGACAACCAGGGAATTACTTGATTTGGGGTCAGGGATTGTGCTGGGGGGTGGAGGGGGCCACTAAACTACCAGAGATTTCCGGATATGTAACACAGAACGGGAGTTGGGGATTGTGCTGGGGGAGACCACTAGACTACCAGGGAACTACTTGATTTGGGGTCAGGGATCATGCTGGGGGAGGCTCTAGACTACCAGGGACTGTAACACACACACATAGGAACAGAGACCTTGACAGCAGAAAAGGACTGCTTGGCCCACCCAGTCTGCCCAGTTCCCTACATAATAGATATGTTGTAGATCCTAGTTAGCCTATAGCCTATGTCCTCCCCCTCACCACCAGGATTGCCTTATGCCTGTCCCATGCATTCTTGTATCACCCCATTGTTATTGCACCCACAACTACTGTGGGGTGCCTGTGTTGGTGTTGGGGGCCTGAGAAGCTGTCTTCCAGGGCACATTTGGACACAGGCAATATATATATATATATATATATATATATATATATATATATTAGAGGCAAAAACTCCATTTAATGCATTAGTTAGGGTTGTTCCACAGCGACAAAGTGAAATTCACTGTTAGGGTTGAAAACCCTAACTCCGAATTCATCCCCCCTCAGCACCACACACCCACACACACACACACACACACACAGACACACACACACATTCAAGTATGGGGGAGGACCAAGTCAACACAACCAATGACAGACATCCAGCAGCAGGTGACAGAAATAACAAACAATTGTCTAAATATACTACGAGACATCCCCACCCACCTGACCAGGTACTGCATGCTCAGTGGAGATCAACAGCAAAACTGAGGCCATGTACACCAAACGTACACATCCCTGATTGCAGCTGCACACAGCGTACCACACTTAGTAGTTGCATGGCCTTACCTACCGATGCCCCACACCAGACCACACCACTTGTGGTGGGCCACCTGAGCAACAGAGTTCAGCAAAACCAAGGAGTTGTACAGGTATAATATCTCTGATTATAACAAGGGTTGAGAAATGCAGCTTTCTAATTGACTGTAAACATTGTAACAGCCTTATGTTTAGTTTTTATTAACATACATGTAGAGCCTAACCATATGATGAACATGGTTTAATGTTGTTTAAAAAACAGTTTTATTATGCTAGCAATAAGCCACTCCCAGGTATTATGTTAATGGTCAGTTTATCACTGTCTAGCGACATGTGGCACTCGGCTATGCCTCATTCAACATTAAACCCCTACAGGGTGATTAACAGACCATTTAACATAACTGTTGATCATGCCTTATTGCTTAATAGTCTTTATGAGTAGATACTCTCCCTCTGCTAGGCACTGCAGCAGCTTTGCAACACAGTGTCCCACCCAGTTACACCATACACTGTCTAGTTACTGGAGAAAGGCTGTGAATATGAACTCATGAAGATGAACAGTGTAACTTGATCATTACAGTCATTGAAACCCTAGTGTGATTATAACTGACAGAGTCAGTGATAGAGGATAACCCCTGCTGTCCTAGTACACTTACCCCATTGTGAGTTAAATCAATACTAAAAGGCATACTGTTTATATCTATACCATACCTACTTGATTCCTGTTGTAGCACAATTAACATAGTTATCACTTTGATAGCATCAGTGACAGAAGTGTGGCAAACCCAAACAGTAGGCATACAGCCTGAGTATGAAACAACTGTTAAAAAAAATCACACTGTGTCCATAAGTGGCATAGATCACTCATTGCAACAATTGTAAATGTATTACTATTTGAATAAGTTAGTCATCACAGATGCAATGAGATTGTCTTTATCAGGTACAACATACTCAGTAAGTGCCTACAGGAAAATCTATCCTATATACATCTCCGATACAGGTGCATCATTGTTGGCTCAGTAGTGCTATGATATTTAGAAGTTGCTTGGCCTGATCCATGCAATTACAATGTTTCTTACAAAGAATACTTACTGCATCTTTAGTATTGAAACACACTGAAGGTCTATGTATGTACATCAGCAGTACACCTTCATCAGTAAGAATGCATGTGATACTGGCAGTACCAATTTCTGGCGTTGAACAGGCAATGCTTTTCCATATGTTTACATCAGCTTCTCTATGTTGAGTAAACCATTGCCGTAAATGTACTACTATGTAAATCACCTACTAAATGTATCACTACTTTTATCTTGAGCATGCTAGTGTCTTGTAGTTAATTTATGTGCTTCTCTTAATTAATGTATACTCACTAGTGTTAAAACCTTTCTACAACTGTCATCATGCACCTTCAGCATTTATATTGAATAACGGCACAGTACCAGTTGTGGTGTGGTGTGGGCATCGGTAGGTAAGGCCATGCAACTACTAAGTGTGATACGTGTGTGCAGCTGCAATCAGGGATGTGTACGTTTGGTGTACATGGCCTCAGTTTTGCTGTTGATCTCCACTGAGCATGCAGTACCTGGTCAGGTGGGTGGGGATGTCTCGTAGTACATTTAGACAATTGTTTGTTATTTCTGTCACCTGCTGCTGGGTGTCTGTCATTGGTTGTGTTGACTTGGTCCTCCCCCATACTTGAATGTGTGTGTGTCTGTGTGTGTGTGTGGTGCTGGGGGGTGAATTCGGAGTTAGGGTTTTCAACCCTAACAGCGAATTTCCTCACTTTTGTCGCTGTGGAACAACCCTAACTAATGCATTAAACAGAGTTTTTTGCCTCTAATTTCCCTTCTTTTTAAGAATGATAACGAGAAATAGTGAATGTAATGCGGCAGCGGGAGCGCGGGGCCCGATACATGATGTCTTGTGGCATAGTAACAGGAGCAGCAACGCAAACAGAAATGCTAACAGTGGCACACATGGTAACACAAGCGCGAATGAGAACAGAAAGGGTAACGCACACGGTGGCGTAGACGGGAACGGTGTGCCAAGTGATGTCGTGGTCACATAGTAACATGGTGCCTGTAAATGGAAATGTCAATGGGCATGGTGATGCAAAGTGAAACAGAAAGAGAAACAGTACTGTAGACACAAATGGCAAAATAACAAGAAAGCATAGTGCAAATGAAAACACAAAGGATAACGCACATAGGGCCCAGCGCTCCAGCACGTAATGCAGCAGCCCGGGGCCCAGCAGGGCTAAAAAACTTACCTCCAACCACATGATGTCTTGGGGCATAGTAACAGGAAGAGCAATGCTAACAGAAGCACTAACAGTGGCGCACAAGGTAACGCAAGCTAATGAGAAACAGAAAGGGTAACGAACACAGTGGCGTAGACGGGAACGGTGTGCCACGTGATGTCTTGTCACATAGTAACATGGTGCCTGTAAATGGAAATGTTAATGGGCATGGTGACGCAAAGTGAAACAGAAAGAGAAACAGTACAGTAGACACAAATGGCAAAAAAGTAACAGAAAAGCAAGCGCAAATGAAAACGCAAAGGATGACGCACGTGGTGGCATTGGGGTGTGCATTGGGATCATCAGCCCTAACTCTCACCCATGACATGTAAAGCAGCAAGTATAGGAGAATGGGGTGGGAGTTAGGACCCATGATTCCAATGCACACCCAATGCCGGTTGGGGGTGGGCGGGGGGTCCAAGGGGGTTTTCAACCCTAACAACTAATTTCCTCACTTTTGTCGCTGTGGAACAACCCTAACTAATTCATTAAACAGATTTTTTTGCCGCCAATTTCCCTTCTTTTTGAGAATGATAACGAGAAATAGTGAATGTAATGCAACAGCTGGGCCCCGCGCTCCCACCACATGATGTCTTGTGGCATACTAACAGGGACAGCAACGCAAACAGAAATGCTAACAGTGGTGCACATGGTAACACAAGCACAAATGAGAACAGAAAGGGTAACGTACATGGTGGCGTACACGGGAACGGTCTGCCACGTGATGTGTTGTCACATATTAACATGGTGCCTGCAAACAGAAATGTCAATGGGCATGGTGACGTAAAGTGAAACAGAAAGATAAACAGTACTGTAGACAGAAATGGCAAAAAATAACAGAAACACAAGCAAATGAAAACACAAAGGATAGCGCACATGGTGGCGCAGGCGTCAGCGGTAAGTGAAGCAGGTGCTGAACAGCAAGCGGAAAGGGCAACAGTAACAGTAATGTAAGCACACAGGCTGGTTTTCCCCAAAACCTGCATAGAGAAAGACAGTGAGTACAAATAATGTATGCATAATAATGAGTATCGGCGCAGAAAATGAGATCTTGGAATACTAAATACATTATATCTCAGGAACCGTACGATGTAGAAAAAAAATTTAAAAGTCATATTATTTACAACTGTCCTGGCTAATTTATATCTTTCCCCTGATTGGGGGCTAAGAAATTTTCCTATGAAAAGTCCGTATCTCGCACCGTTTCCGAGATACGGGCCCTGAAAGGCACGGCGAACGCCGTAATGTTATCCTATGGGAAAAAAAGAAAAGTTCGGAGCACCATAACTTTGCCTCCCTGTAATGTTTTATCACCAAACCACTGAAAGGCACATCTGTGGGCTGTTGGCTGTCTTCCCACCAAATTTCAGGAAAAAAGACCAAACTTTTATTTTGCAGCAGGGATCCAAAGGATTTCTGTAATGCGTCGGGTGCCGTAATGTTATCCTAAGGGAAAAACCATCAACTTTGGAGTGCCGTAACTTTGCCGCCGTGTGATATTTTTTCACCAAACTACTGAAAGGCACATCTGCGGGCTGTTGGCTGTCTTCCCTCCAAATTTCAGGAAAAAAGACCAAACCGTTATTTTGCAACAGGGTGCCAAAGGATTTCTGTAATGTGTCGGGTGCCGTAATGTTATCCTATGGGAAAAACTGTCAAATTTGGAGTGCTGTAACTTTGCCGCCATGTAATATTTTTTCAATACAACACTGAAAGGCACATCTGTGAGATGTCGGCTCCGTTCCCTTCAAATTTCAGCTCAAAACTCCAAACGGTTCTTTTGCAGCGCAGTGCCAAAGAATTGCTGTCATTTTCCCACAGACTAGAAAACTACTGTCGCAATTTGAGAAAGCTTTCGCAAAAATTTGCGAGCACTTTCATGAGTACTCCAAAGTAATTTGCAAAAGTATTTTTCCTGAAATTTGAAAAACTTATTTCTGGGGTGTTTTACCACAAAATAAAGACATGGCAAGAATCCTCAGGGCCCGACTAGGTGAATACAAAAAATTAGGTTGCTAGAGGTCCCAAATTTAAAGCCAAGCATTTTATGATCACCAACTGAAAACAAAATGGATGATTTGCAGTAACAGGCCCATTTACGAAAGTAAAAATGCATTTGCGAAAGTGTTGAACTTTTGTTAACTTTTCCCATTGACTTATAATGGGAAACTGTTTTTTGAATAACTTTTGAACCGTTTAATATTTTTTCACGAAATCTTTGAAAGGCACATCAGGGACCCCGGCCGCACGTTCCCTGAAGATTTCGGGCCGGTCACGTAAACCGTACGACCTGTAGGCGCGACCATAGAATTCCAGAAAAGAGTAAACACGTGCACAGATCACAATTAATAACTCCGCAGCTGTATATCCAACCAGTACGAAACTTGGCAGATCCCAAGGCCTATGGTTCTTGATCATAAATTCAAAATTTCAGGCAAATCCATCAAACGGTTGCAAAGTTATTAAGATGCAAAGATTTGGGGTTTAAGATAGAAATGGCTCCTCAACCCTAACTATGGTAGCACTACTGTACCATAATATATATATATATATTAGAGGAAAAAACTCCATTTAATGCATTAGTTAGGGTTGTTCACAGTGACAAAAGTGAGGAAATTAAGCTGTTAGGGTTTGAAAACCCCTTGGACCCCAGCCACCCTAACCGGCATTGGGGTGCGCATTGGGATCATCAGCGCCCTAACTCTCACCCCATGACATGTGTAAAGCAGCAGAAGTATATTAGAATGGGGCAGGAGTTAGGACCCACGATTCCAATGCCCCCCAATGCCGTTAGAGGGTGGCGGAGGTAGGGTTTCAACCCAACAACAATTTCCACACTTTCTCACTGTGGAACAACCCTAACTAATGCATTAAATGAAATTTTGTCTCTAATTTCCCTTCTTTTTGAGAATGATAATGAGAAATAGTGAATGTAATGCGTTGGCGGGAGTGCGGGGCCCAAATGCATAATGCGTTGGCGGAAGCTCCTGCCACATGATGTGTTGTGGCATACTAACAGGGACAGCAACGCAAACAGAAATGCTAACAGTGGCACACATGGTAACACAAGCACGAATGAGATCAGAAAGGGTTACGCACATGGTGGCGTAGACGGGAATGGTCTGCCACGTGATGTGTTGTCACATAGTAACATGGTGCCTGCAAACAGAAATGTCAATGGGCATGATGATGTAAAGTGAAACAGTAAGATAAACAGTACAGTAGACAGAAATGGCAAAAAATAACAGAAACATAGCGCAAATGAAAGCATACAGCGATAACGCATATGGTGGCGCAGAGCGTCAATGGTAAGTGAAACGAGTACGGATCCACAAGCCGGAAAGGGCAACAGTAACAGTAAAAAGCGCACAGGCTGGTTTTCTCCAAAACCTGCATTGAGAAAGACAGTGAAGTACAAATAATGTATGCAAAATAATGAGTATCGGTAGAAAATGAGATCTTGGAATACTAAATACATTATATCTCAGGAACCGTATAGCGTGAAAAAATTTAAAAGTCATATTATTTACAACTGTCCTGGCTAATTTGCTTTAGCCCCACAATGGGGCTAAGAAGTTTTCAACGAAAAGTCCGTGATCTCGCATCGCTTTCTCAAGATATCGGCCCTGAAAGGCGCCGCGAACCCGTAATGTTATCCTATGGAAAAAAGAAAAGTTCGAGCACCATAACTTTGCCTCCCTGTAATGTTTTTCACCAAACTACTGAAAGGCACATCTGTGGGCTGTGCTGTCTTCCCTCAAATTTCAGGAAAAAGACCAAACCATTATTTTAGCAGGGCTCCAAATGATTTCTGTTAAATGCCGGCAGCTGTAATGTTATCCTATGGGGAAAACGCCATTTTGGAGTGCCGTAACTTTTACCACCATGTAATATTTTTCACCAAACTACTGAAAGGCACATCTGTGTACTGGCTGTCTTCCTCAAATTTCAGGAAAAAAGACCAAACCGTTATTTTGCAGCAGGGTGCCAAAGGATTCCTGTAATGCTTGGGCACCGTAATGTTATCCTATGGAAAAACTGTCAACTTTGGAGTGCCATAACTTTGCCGCCATATAATTTTTTTCAATACAACACTGAAAGGCACATCTGTGAGATGTCGGCTGCGTTCTCTCAAATTTCAGCCCAAAACTCCCAGCGGTTATTTTGCAGTGCAGTGCCAAAAGATTGCTGTCATTTTCACAGACTAGAAAATTACTGTCAGCAATTTATGTAAAGCTTTAAAATTTATGAACACTTTCGAGAACAAAGTAATTTGTAAAGTACTTTTTCCAGAAATTTGAAAAACATATTTCTGGGGTGTTTTACCACAAAATAAAGACATGGAAAGCATCCTCAGGGCCCGACTAGGTGAATACAAAAAATTAGGTTGCTAGAGGGTCCCAAATTTAAATGCCAACCATTTTTCTGATCACCAACTGAAAACAAAATGGCCGATTTGCGAAAGTAACAGGCCCATTTGCGAAAGTAAAAATGCATTTGTGAAAGTGTTGAACTTTTTGTTAACTTTTCCCATTGACTTATAATGGGAAACTGTTTTTTGAATAACTTTTGAACCGTTTAATATTTTTTCACGAAATCTTTGAAAGGCACATCAGGGACCCTGGCTGCATGTTCCCTGAATATTTTGGGCTGGTCACGCAAACCGTACGACCTGTAGGCGCGACCACAGAATTCCAGAAAAGCGTAAACGCGCGAACAGATCACACTTAATAACTCCGCAGCCGTATATCCAACCAGTTCAAAACTTGCACATCCCAAGGCCTATGGTTCTTGATCATAAATTCCAAATTTCAGGCAAATCCATTAAACGGTTGCAAAGTTATTAAGGTGCAAAGTTTTGGGGTTTAACATAGAAATGGCTCCTCAACCCTAACTATGGTAGCACTACCGTGCTACCATAATATATTTATACAATGAGGTGGACATATATTCAGTGTGATAAATGCTTTTATCTGAGTCACTGCATGTATAAATAAATTTATACACACAGTGACCATTTATACACACAGTTACTATGTCACAAATCTCTTTAGAATTCATTTTAGAATGTTAAGCCTCAGAAGCAGTACTAACCACATTCAAATGGTAATAACTTTAAAATGAAAAAAAGATAGCATGGTACTGTGAGCACAAAAATTGTTCGGCACAAAATTATCTACAAAATGAGTGATGTTTCATGTATAGATACTGTATAGATTTTTTACAATTAGCAAAAAGCAGAAGAAAATTTAATTTTTTGTTCAATTTTTTGACAAACAAATGTGAATAACTTTAAAATGAAAAACGTAGCATAGTACTGTGAGTATGACATTTGTTCAGCAAGAAGTTTTCTACAAAATGAGTGGTGTTTCATTAAATAGCAACCACTATGCTAGCTGGACATACTCTAGGGAAGTTAACCAAAACTCCCAGAAATTATCATTTAAAATAAAGATAAACAGTCAAAACCAAATGTTTCTGCACTGACAAAAGCATCCCTATTGCATAAATGAAATATACAATGGTGAGCTGTCAGATAAATGATTATCTCACTTGTGCTGTTTGCTTGAGACACCTCACCGCAGCTTACGCCACTCGTGAGGTTACCCAAGGTCAAACAGCACGTGTGGAGATAAATCATTTATCTGACAGACCACCATTGTTATATATCCTATTATATATATATATATATATATATATATATATATATATTAGAGGCAAAAACTCCATTAATGCATTAGTTAGGGTTGTTCCACAGTGACCAAAAAGTCAGAAGAGAGTACGCTGTTAGAGGTTGAAACCCTAACTCCAGTCACCTCCCCCAGCACCACACACACACACACACACACACACACACACATATGCAAGTATGGGGAGGACCAGAGTACAACCAATGACAGACACACACACACACACACACATATGTAAGTATGGGGAGGACCAAGTCACACAACCAATGACAGACATCCAGCAGCAGGTGACAGAAATAACAAGCACTGTCTAAATGTACTACGAGACATCCCCACCCACCTGACCAGGTACTGTATGCTTAGTGGAGATCAACAGCAAACTGGCTTATGCATAACCAATGTAATGATCCCTGATTACAGCGCAACAACGTACCACACTTAGTAGTTGTATGGCTGCTTCACCGATGCCTGACACCAGACCACACCACATGTGGTGGCCACCGACAATAAATTTCAGCAAAACCAAGGAGTTGTACAGGTATAATATTCTGATTATAACAAGGGTTTGAGAATGCAGCTTAATTGACTGTAACATTGTACAGTTTTATGTTTAGTTTTTATAACACATGTAGAGCCTAACCATATGATGAACGTGGTTTAATGTTGTTTAAAAAGCCTTTTTATGATAGCAATAAGCTACTTCCAGGTGTTATGTTATGGTCAGTTTAACACTGTTCAGCGACATGTGGCACTTGGCTAGCCTCATCAACATTAAACCTCTACAGGTGATTAACAGACCATTTAACATAACTGTTGGTCATGCCTTATTGATTAATTGTCTTTATGAGTAGATCTTCCTCTGCTAGCACTGCAGCAGCTTTGCAACACAGTGTTCCACCCAGTTACACTATACACTGCTCAGTTACTGGAGAATGGCTGTGACTATGAACTCGTGAAGATGAACAGTGTAATTGGATCATTACAGTCATTTAAACCTTAGTGTGATTATAATTGATGAGTCAGTGATAGAGAATAACCCCTGCTGTCCTAGTACACTTACCCCATTGTGAGTTAAATACTTTCAAAGGCATTCTGTTTATATTCACCATGCCATTTGATTCCTGTTGTGCACAATTAATAGTTATCACTTTGATAGCATCAGTGACAGAAGTGTAACCCAAACAGTAGTATACAGCCTGAGTATGAAACAATCAGCAAAAATCACACTGTGTCCATATGGCTAGATCACCATTGCAACAATTGTAAATGTATTACTATTTGAATAAGAATATCACAGAGGTAATGAGATTGTCTTTATCAGGTCAACATACCAGTAAGTGCTACAGGAAAATCTACTTATATACATCTCCGACAGGTATCATTGTTGGTCAGTAGTGCTATGATATTTAGTTGTTTGCCTGATCCATGCAATTACATGTTTCACAAAGAATACTACTGCATCTTTAGTATTGAAACACACTGAAGGTTATGTATGTACATCAGCAGCACCTTCATCAGTAAGAATGCATGATACTGGCAGTACCAATTTCATAGCTGAACAGGCAATGCTTTTCCATATGTTTACATCAGTTTCATGTTGAGTAAACCATTGCCGTAATGTACTACTATAAATCACCTACTAAATGTATCACTACTTATCTTTGAGCATGCGTAGTGTCTTGTAGTTAATTTGTGTGCTTCTTTTATCATGATATCACTAGTGTTTGTCCTTCTGCCAACTGTCATCATGCACCTTCAGTATTTATTTAATAACGCCAGTACCAGTTGTGGTGGTGTGGGCATCGGGAGGTAAGGCCATGCAACTACTATGTGGTACGGGTGCAGCTGCAATCAGATGTATGCTTGTGTACATGGCCTCAGTTTTGCTGTTGATTCCACGAGCATGCAGTACCTGGTCAGGTGGGGATGTCTCGGAGTACATTAGACAATTGTTATTTCTGTCACCTGCTGCTGGGTGTCTGTCATTGTTGTGTTTGACTTGGTCTCCTCATACTTGAATGTGTGTGTGTTCTGTGTGTGTGTGGTGCTGGGGTGATGGAGTTAGGTTTTCAACCCTAACAGCTTAATTTCACTTTTGTCGCCAGGGAACCCTAACCATGATTAAATAGAGTTTGCCTATTTTCTTTTAAGAATGATAACGAGAAATAGTGATGTACCGCATGGGAGTGCTGGGCCCGGCTTATTGATGTCTTGGGTATAGTAACAGGAGCAGCAACGTAAACAGAAATGCAACAGTGGCACACATGGTAACACAAGCGCTAATGAGAACAGAAAGGGTAATTCATACGTGTATGTAGACGGAACGGTGTGCCAAGGATGTCGTGTCACATAGAACATGGTGCCTGTAAAGGAAATCAGGACGCCCAGTGAAACAGAAAGAGAAACAGTACTGTGACAAATGGCAAAAAAATAACAAGCGAATTGCAGATGTAAGCAAAGGATAACGCTTTATAGGGCCTCCCAGCACGTATTACAGCAGCTGGGCCCCAAGGGTCCCACACTCCAACTACATGATGTCTTGGGGTATAGTAACAGGAAGAATGCCACGAAGGACTAACAGTGGCGACAAGGTAACGCAAGCGAATGAGAACAGAAAGGTAATTCAACACTTTGGTAGACGGAACGTAGCTACGTGATGTCTTGTCATAGTAACATGGGCTGTAAATGGAAATGTTATTGGGCATGGTGACGCAAAGTGAAACAGAGAGAACAGCAGTAGACACAATGGCAAAAAATAGAAACGCAGTTAAATGAAACGCGCGAGGATGATGAAGTGGTGAGTATTTGTGGCATTGTGATCAGCCTCAACTCTCACCCCATGACATGTGTAAAGCAGCAGAAGTATAGGAGAATGGGGGAGTTAGACCATGATTCCAATGCACACCCTAATGCCGTTGGGGTATGGGTCCATGGGGTTTTGAACCCAACACACTTTCTCACTTTTGTCGCTGGGAACAACCCCTAACTAATTCATTAAACGGAGTTTTTTGCCTCCAATTTCCCTTCTTTTTGAGAATGATAACGAGAAATAGTGAATGTAATGCAACAGCTGGGCCCCCCGCTCCCGCCACATGATGTCTTGTGGCATACTAACAGGGACAGCAACGCAAACAGAAATGCTAACAGTGGCGCACATGGTAACACAAGCACAAATGAGAACAGAAAGGGTAACGCACATGGTGGCGTACACGGGAACGGTCTGCCACGTGATGTGTTGTCACATTTAACATGGTGCCTGCAAACAGAAATGTCATTGGCATGGTGACGTAAGTGAAACAGAAAGATAAAACAGTACTGTAGACAGAAAGGCAAAAATAATGAAACACAAGCCGCAAATGAAAACGTTAGTGATAACGCACATGGTGGCGCAGGACATCAACGGTAAGTGAACGAAATGGAACTGCAAGCGAAAGGGCAACAGTAACAGTAATGTAAGCACACAGGCTGGTTTTCCCCAAAACCTGCATAGAGAAAGACAGTGAGTACAAATAATGTATGCATAATAATGAGTATCGGCGCAGAAAATGAGATCTTGGAATACTAAATACATTATATCACAGGAACCGTACGATGTAGAAAAAAAATTTAAAAGTCATATTATTTACAACTGTCCTGGTTAACTTATATCTTTCCTCTGATTGGGGGCTAAGAAATTTTCCTATGAAAAGTCCGTATCTCGCACCGTTTCCGAGATACGGCCCTGGAAGGCGCGGGGTAACGCCGTAATGTTATCCTATGGGAAAAAAGAAAGTTCAGAGCGCCTAACTTTGCCTCCTTGTAATGTTTTATCACCAAACCACTGAAAGGCACATCTGTGGGCTGTTGGCTGTCTTCCCACCAAATTTCAGGAAAAAGACCAAACCTTTTATTTTGCAGCAGGGATCCAAAGATTCTGTAATGCGTCGGGTGCCGTAATGTTATCCTAAGGGAAAACCATCAACTTTGAGTGCCGTAACTTGCCGCCGTGTGTGATATTTTTCACCAAACTACTGAAAGGCACATCTGCGGGTTGTTGGCTGTCTTCCTCCAAATGTCAGGAAAAGACCACAAACCGTTATTTTGCAACAGGGTGCCAAAGGATTTCTGTAATGTGTCGGGTGCCGTAATGTTATCCTATGGGAAAACTGTCAAATTTGGAGAGCTGTGATCTTTGCCGCCATGTAATATTTTTTCAATACAACACTGAAAGGCACATCTGTGATGTCTGCCTGTTCCCTCCTGTAAATTTCAGCTCAAACTCCAACGGTTCTTTTGCAGCGCAGTGCCAAAGAATTGCTGTCATTTTCCCACAGACTAGAAAAACTATTGCCCAATTTGCGAAAAGTTGAAAATTACACACTTTCGTGAGCACGAAAGTAATTTGCAAAAGTACTTTTTCCTGAAATTTGAAAAACTTATTTCTGGGGTGTTTTACCACAAAATAAAGACATGGCAAGCATTCCTCAGGGCCCGACTAGGTGAATACAAAAAATTAGGTTGCTAGAGGGTCCCAAATTTAAATGCCAAGCGTATTTTATGATCACCAACTGAAAACAAATGTTGATTTGCAAAGTAACAGGCCCATTTGGCAAAGTAAAAATGCATTTGCGAAGTGTTGAACTTTTTGTTAACTTTTCCCATTGACTTATAATGGGAAACTGTTTTTGAATAACTTTGAACCGCTTAATATTTTTTCAATGGGAATCTTTGAAAGGCACATCAGGGACCCCGCGGCCGCATGTTCCCTTTTGAAGATTGGCCGGTCACGAAACTGCATTTACCCGTAGGCGCGACTACGGAATTTGTGAAAAGCGAAACGCGTGCACAGATCACAATTAATAACCTGCAGCTGTATATCCAACCAGTACGAAACTTGGCAGATCCCACGGCCTATGGTTCTTTATCATCAACTCAAAATTTCAGGCAAATCCATCAAACGGTTGCAAAGTTGTTAAGGTGCAAAAGTTTTGGGGTTTAACATAGAAATGGTTCATCCTTTAATCTTGGTAGCACTACTGCATGCTAATATATATATATATATTAGAGGCAACTCCATTTATCGCAGTTATTATGACAGTGAAGCTCACAGTTAGTTGAAAACTCGCCACTATTCTCAATCGCACAGGCGCGGCTTGATCAGCCCTAACTCACCCCATGACATGTGTAAAGCAGCAGAAGTATATTAGAATGGGTGAGAGTTAGACCCACGATCCCAATGCGCACCGCAATGCCGGTTGGGGCGGGGGGTCCAAGGGGGTTTTCAACCTAACAGCCATTCTCACTTTGTCACTGTGGAACAACCCTAACTAATGCATTAAACAGAGTTTTTTGTCTCTAATTTCCCTTCTTTTTGAGAATGATAATGAGAAATAGTGAATGTATTGCGTTGGCGGGAGCGCGGGGCCCGAATGCATAATGCGTTGGCGGGAGCTCCTGCCACATGATGTGTTGTGGCATACTAACAGGGACAGCAACGCAAACAGAAATGCTAACAGTGGCACACATGGTAACACAAGCACGAATGAGAACAGAAAGGGTAACGCACATGGTGGCGTAGACGGGAATGGTCTGCCACGTGATGTGTTGTCACATAGTAACATGGTGCCTGCAAACAGAAATGTCAATGGGCATGGTGATGTAAAGTGAAACAGTAAGATAAACAGTACTGTAGACAGAAATGGCAAAAATAACAGAAACGCAAGCGCAAATGAAAACGCAGGGATAACGCACATGGTGGCGCAGACGTCAATGGTAAGTGAACCGGGTACGGATCCACAAGCGGAAAGGGCAACAGTAATAGTAATAAGCCACAGGCTGGTTTTCTCCAAAACTTGCATTGAGAAAGACAGTGAGTACAAATAATGTATGCAAAATAATGAGTATCGGTAGCAGAAAATGAGATCTTGGAATACTAAATACATTATATCTCAGGAACCGTTGACGATGAGAAAAAATTTAAAAGTCATATTATTTACAACTGTCCTGGCTAATTTGATTCTTAGCCCCACTATGGGGCTAAGAAGTTTTCTGACGAAAAGTCCGTATCTCGCACCGTTTCCAAGATACGGGCCCTGAAAGGCGCGGCGAACGCCGTAATGTTATCCTATGGGAAAAAAAGAAAAGTTCGGAGCGCCATAACTTTGCCTCCCTGTAATGTTTTTTCACCAAACTACTGAAAGGCACATCTGTGGGCTGTTGGCTGTCTTCCTTCCAAATTTCAGGAAAAAAGACCAAACCATTATTTTGTAGCAGGGCTCCAAATGATTTCTGTTAAGTGCCAGGCGCCGTAATGTTATCCTATGGGTAAAAACGTCAATTTTGGAGTGCCGTAACTTTGCCACCATGTAATATTTTTTCACCAAACTACTGAAAGGCACATCTGTGTACTTTTGGCTGTCTTCCCTCCAAATTTCAGGAAAAAAGACCAAACCGTTATTTTGCAGCAGGGTGCCAAAGGATTCCTGTAATGCTTCGGGCACCGTAATGTTATCCTATGGGAAAAACTGTCAACTTTGGAGTGCCATAACTTTGCCGCCATGTAATATTTTTTCAATACAACACTGAAAGGCACATCTGTGAGATGTCGGCCTGCTCTCTCCAAATTTCCCAGCCCAAAACTCCCAACGGTTATTTTGCAGTGCAGTGCCAAAGAATTGCTGTCATTTTCCCACAGACTAGAAAATTACTGTCGCAATTTATGAAAGCTTTCTAGTCTTTCATGACACTTTCGTGAGCACGTAAAGTAATTTGTGAAATACTTTTTCCAGAAATTTGAAAAACATATTTCTGGGGTGTTTTACCACAAAATAAAGACATGGCAAGCATCCTCAGGGCCCGACTAGGTGAATACAAAAATTAGGTTGCTAGAGGGTCCCAAATTTAAATGCCAACCATTTTTCTGATCACCAACTGAAAACAAAATGGCCGATTTGCGAAAGTAACAGGCCCATTTGCGAAAGTAAAAATGCATTTGCAAAAGTGTTGAACTTTTTGTTAATTTTTCCCATTGACTTATAATGGGAAACTGTTTTTTGAATAACTTTTGAACAGTTTAATATTTTTTCACGAAATCTTTGAAAGGCACATCAGGGACCCTGGCTGCATGTTCCCTGAATATTTTGGCTGGTCATGAAACCGCATTACCTGTAGGCGCCACAGAATTCCAGAAAAGCGAAACGCGGCGCATGATCTCACTTAATAACTCTGCAGCCGTATATCCAACCAGTACAAAACTTGGCACATCCCAAGGCCTATGGTTCTTGATCATAAATTCCAAATTTCAGGCAAATCCATTAAACAGTTGCAAAGTTATTAAGGTGCAAAGTTTTGGGGTTTAACATAGAAATGGCTCCTCAACCCTAACTATGGTAGCACTACCGTGCTACCATAATATATTTATACAATGAGGTGGACATATATTCAGTGTGATAAATGCTTTTATCTGAGTCACTGCATGTATAAATAAATTTATACACACAGTGACCATTTATACACACAGTTACTATGTCACAAATCTCTTTAGAATTCATTTAGAATGTTCGGCCTCAGAAGCAGTACTAACCACATTCAAATGGTAATAACTTTAAAATGAAAAAAGATAGCATGGTACTGTGAGCACAAAAATTGTTCGGCACAAAATTATCTACAAAATGAGTGATGTTTCATGTATAGATACTGTATAGATTTTTACAATTAGCAAAAAGCAGAAGAAAATTTAATTTTTTGTTCAATTTTTTGACAAACAAATGTGAATAACTTTAAAACCAAAAATGATAGCATGATACTGTGAACACAAATAATGTTCAGCACAAAAATATCTACAAAATGAGTGGTGTTTCAATTATAGATACATTTTAGTTTGTTTTATAATTGGCAAAAAACAGCATAAATTAAATTTTCTTTTCTCTATTTTGACAAACAAATGTGAATAACTTTAAAATGAAAAACGTAGCATAGTACTGTGAGTATGACATTTGTTCAGCAAGAAGTTTTCTACAAAATGAGTGGTGTTTCATTAAATAGCAACCACTATGCTAGCTGGACATACTCTAGGGAAGTTAACCAAAACTCCCAGAAATTATCATTTAAAATAAAGATAAACAGTCAAAACCAAATGTTTCTGCACTGACAAAAAGCATCCCTATTGCATAAATGAAATATACAATGGTGAGCTGTCAGATAAATGATTTATCTACACTTGTGCTGTTTGACCTCGGACACCTCACTCGCGGCTTACGCCACTCGTGAGGTTACCCAAGGTCAAACAGCACTTGTGTAGATAAATCATTTATCTGACAGACCACCATTGTATATCCCATATATATATATATATATATATATATATATTAGAGCCAAAAAACTCCATTTAATGCATTAGTTAGGGTTGTTCCACAGTGACAAAAGTGAGGAAATTCGCTGTTAGGGTTGAAAACCCTAACTCCGAATTCACCCTCCCCCAGCACCACACACACACACACACACACACACACACATATGCAAGTATGGGGGAGGACCAAGTCAACACAACCAATGACAGAAATCCAGCAGCAGGTGACAGAAATAACAAGCAATTGTCTAAATGTACTACGAGACATCCCCACCCACCTGACCAGGTACTGCATGCTTAGTGGAGATCAACAGCAAAACTGAGGCCATGTACACCAAATGTACACATCCCTGATTACAGCTGCACACAACGTACCACACTTAGTAGTTGCATGGCCTTACCTACCGATGCCCCACACCAGACCACACCACATGTGGTGGGCCACCTGAGCAATAAATTTCAGCAAAACCAAGGAGTTGTACAGGTATAATATCTCTGATTATAACAAGGGTTTGAGAAATGCAGCTTTCTAATTGACTGTAAACATTGTAACAGCCTTATGTTTAGTTTTTATTAACATACATGTAGAGCCTAACCATATGATGAACGTGGTTTAATGTTGTTTAAAAAACAGTTTTATTATGATAGCAATAAGCCACTCCCAGGTATTATGTTAATGGTCAGTTTAACACTGTCTAGTGACATGTGGCACTTGGCTATGCCTCATTCAACATTAAACCCCTACAGGGTGATTAACAGACCATTTAACATAACTGTTGGTCATGCCTTATTGATTAATTGTCTTTATGAGTAGATTCTCTCCCTCTGCTAGGCACTGCAGCAGCTTTGCAACACAGTGTCCCACCCAGTTACACTATACACTGTCTAGTTACTGGAGAATGGCTGTGACTATGAACTCATGAAGATGAACAGTGTAACTTGATCATTACAGTCATTTAAACCTTAGTGTGATTATAACTGACAGAGTCAGTGATAGAGAATAACCCCTGCTGTCCTAGTACACTTATCCCATTGTGAGTTAAATCAATACTAAAAGACATTCTGTTTATATCTACACCATACCTACTTGATTCCTGTTGTACCACAATTAACATAGTTATCACTTTGATAGCATCAGTGACAGAAGTGTGGCAAACCCAAACACTAGGCATACAGCCTAAGTATGAAACAACTGCTAAAAAAATTACACTGTGTCCATAAGTGGCATAGATCACTCATTGCAACAATAGTAAATGTATTACTATTTGAATAAGTTAGTCATCACAGATGCAATGAGATTGTCTTTATCAGGTACAACATACTCAGTAAGTGCCTACAGGAAAAACTATCCTATATACATCTCCGATACAGGTACGTCATTGTTGGCTCAGTAGTGCTATAATATTTAGAAGTTGCTTGGTCTGATCCATGCAATTACATTGTTTCTTACAAGGAATACTTACTGCATCTTTAGTATTGAAACACACTGAAGGTCTATGTATGTACATCAACAGTACACCTTCATCAGTAAGAATGTATCTGATACTGGCAGTATGAATTTTACAGTGTTGAACAGGCAATGCTTTTCCATACGTTTACATCAGCCTCTCTATCTTGAGTAAACTGTTGCAGTAAATGTACTACTATGTAAATCACATACTAAATGTAACACTACTATTATCTTGAGCATGCTAGTGTCTTGTAGTTAATTTATGTACTTCTCTTAATTAATGTATACTCACTAGTGTTAAAACCTTTCTACAACTGTCATCATGCACCTTCAGCATTTATATTGACTAATGGCACAGTATCAGTTGTGGTGTGGTGTGGGGCATCAGTAGGTAAGGCCATGCAACTACTAAGTGTGGTATGTTGTGTGCAGCTGCAATCAGGGATGTGTACGTTTGGTGTACATGGCCTCAATTTTGCTGTTGATCTCCACTGAGCATGCAGTACCAGGTCAGGTGGGTGGGGATGTCTCGTAGTACATTTAGACAATTGTTTGTTATTTCTGTCACCTGCTGCTGGATGTCTGTCATTGGTTGTGTTGACTTGGTCCTCCCCCATACTTGCATGTGTGTGTGTGTGTGTGTGTGTGTGTGTGTGTGGTGCTGGGGGGGTGAATTCGGAGTTAGGGTTTTCAACCCTAACAGCAAATTTCCTCACTTTTGTTGCTGTGGAACAACCCTAACTAATGCATTAAACAGAGTTTTTTGCCTCTAATTTCCCTTCTTTTTGAGAATGATAACGAGAAATAGTGAATGTAATGCGGTGGCGGGAGCGCGGGGCCGGGGCCCTTTGGGCCCTGTGCTCCCGCCACATGATGTCTTGTGGCATAGTAACAGGAAGAGCAACACAAACAGAAGCGCTAACAGTGGCGCACATGGTAACGCAAGTGCAAATTACAACAGAAAGGGCAATGCACACGGTGGCATAGATGGGAACAGTCTGCCACGTGATGTGTTGTCACATAGTAACATGGTGCCTGCAAATGGAAATGTTAATGGGCATGGTGACGCAAAGTGAAACAGAAAGAGAAACAGTACTGTAGACACAAATGACAAAAAATAACAGAAACGCAAGCGCAAATGAAAATGCAAAGGATAAGCGACATAGGGCCCCAGCCCGGCGTATGCAACAGTGGGGCCAGCGGGGCCCAAAGGGCCCTCCCACCACATGATGTCTTGTGGCATAGTAACAGGAACAGCAATGCAAACAGAAGTGCTAACAGTGGCGCACAAGGTAACTCAAGCGCAAATGAGAACAGAAAGGGTAACGAACACTGTGGAGTAGACGGGAACGGTGTGCCATGTGATGTCTTGTCACATAGTAACATGGTGCCTGCAAATGGAAATGTCAATGGGCATGGTGACACAAAGTGAAGCAGAAAAAGAAACAGTACGGTAGACACAAATGGCAAAAAATAACAGAAACACAAGTGCAAATGGAAATGCAAAGGATGACGCGCGTGGTGGCGTAGATGTCAACGGTAAGTGAATCGGGCATGGAACCACAAGCAGAAAGGGCAATGGTAACAGTAATGTAAGTGCACAGGCTGGTTTTCCCCAAAAGCTGAATAGAGAAAGACAGTGAGTACAAAGAATGTATGCATAATAATGGGTATCGGAGCAGAAAATGAGGACTTGGAATACTAAATAGGTTATATCTCAGGAACCGTACGACGTAGAAAAAAAGTTTAAAAGTCATATGATTTATGACTGTCCTGGCTGGTTTACGACGAAAAGTCCGTATCTCGCACCATTTCCGAGATACGGGCCCTGAAAGGCGCGGCGAACGCCGTAATGTTATCCTATGGGAAAAAAAGAGAAGTTCAGAGTGCTATAACTTTGCCTCCCTGTAATATTTCTTCACCAAACCACTGAAAGGCACATCTGTGGGCTGTTGGCTGTCTTCCCTCCAAATTTCAGGAAAAAAGACCAAACCGTTATTTTGCAGCAGGGTGCCAAAGGATTCCTGTAATGCATCGGGTGCCGTAATGTTATCCTATGGGAAAAACTGTCAACTTTGGAGTGCTGTAACTTTGCTGCCATATAATATTTTTTCTATACAATACTGAAAGGCACATCTGTGAGATGTCAACTGCGTTCCCTCCAAATTTCAGCCCAAAACTCCCAACCGTTCTTTTGCAGTGCAGTGCCAAAGAATTGCTGTCATTTTCCCACAGACTAGAAAATTACTGTCGCAATTTGTGAAAGCTTTGCAAATGATAAAGCGACACTTTCGAGCACGAAAGTAATTTTGCAAGTACTTTTTCCAGAAATCTGAAAAACATATTTCTGGGGTGTTTTACCCCAAAATAAAGACATGGCTAGCATCTTCAGGGTCCGACTAGGTGAATACAAAAAGAATTAGGTTGCTAGAGGGTCCCAAATTTAAATGCCAAGCATTTTCTAATCACCAACTGAAAACAAAATGGCTGATTTGCGAAAGTAACAGGCCCATTTGCGAAAGTAAAATGCATTTGAAAGTGTTGAACTTTTGTTAACTTTTCCCATTGACTTATAATGGGAAATTGTTTTTGAATAACTTTTGAACCATTTAATATTTTTTCACCAAATCTTCAAAAGGCACATTGGGGACCCCGGCCGCACGTTCCCTGAAGATTTTGGGCTGGTCACGCAAACCAGGCGACCTATACGTGTGACCGTAGAATTCCAGAAAAAGCGTATACGAGCGTGGAAATCACGCTTAACAACTCTGCAGCCGTGTACCTGACTGGTACAAAACTTGGCAGATGCCAAGGCCTATGGTTCTTGATTGTGCATTCCAAATTTCAGCCAAATCTGTCAAACAGTTGCAAAGTTATTAAAGTGCAAAGTTTTGGAGTTTAACATAGAAATGGCTCCTGAACCCTAACTATGGTAGCACTACCATGCTACCATAATATATATATATATATATATATATATATATATATATATATATCCCTTATTTATACAATAGGGGTGTTGTGTATTCATTGAGAATAAAAGCATGTATTCTCACCCCAGTGAGAATATCAGGTGAAGACATAGCTGAAGTGAAAATAAATCCATTTACACCTATAGTAGCTATGTCATCACCCGATATTCTCACTGCAGCATCAGTTAAGCACTACATGCTGGAACTTCTTTTAAAACTGAAAATGAAATCATCAATCCACCTAATTACACACAACCTGCATAGTGTGAAACTTTTACTTGCAGTTTCTAAAAAGCCAGAAACTGAAAGCAGTACACTTGGAGCGGTACTTAGCTTAGTACTGAAAACAAATTACAAAAACTTGACTAAAAACAGTATTTCTGTACAATTTGCTTTGCAAAATGAATTCCTAAACATTGAGAAGCACCAGGGATGAAAAAACTAAAATTACATCATCCACTGAAAACAATGAACCTGGAACAAGAGATTTTCTTGAGCTGTTCTCAGTTCAAGTAGGATAAGGAACCACTGCTAGACCCATCAGAAAGAAACAAATAATAAATATTCTACCTTCTTTTGCACACATTGACACTACAAGTCTCCTCCCAGAAAGAGTTCAAAGCAGCTCACCAGTGACACAGACTCTGAATAACCAGTGAAGCTCCTCTGTCCCATGTGTACCTGTTTTTCTTTGTGAGCCTTGGATATTTGTGCCACATCTCCACCTCCATCGATATTTTAATGTTGATATCCCTTCTCAGAAGCTGCGACGCAGAGAGGGCTAAAGAGATAAATTACTGTTGCACTAAGCACTACTAACACAATATAAAATAAAATCTCATAAATAAATAAATATTATTCACACTGCACCAAAACAATAAACAGTCCCATTTCACCAATGGTCATAGAAGCACTCTGGAAGTAAACATACCACATACATCCCGCCCACAAACACCAGCAAACCAATGAAATCACTCATTCCCCAACACACACTTAATAGCACCAATAAAAAAATAAACTCTGAATCCACTACCAGCACAATCAAGACACCACTACACACCATATCAACCAATCACAACAGAGGATTCCAAAGCATCACTAATCCCTATCACACAGTTGAGCAGACTAACACACAGCAGGCAAATCACTGAGTAATAACACCAACTTAAAAAGTAACAAAAACAAAACAGACCTCAGACACAATATTTAAATAGCAAAACAATACAGAAACAGTTGTTGCCTATTGTATAAATCGAACACATGATGAGCAGGAGTGGAATATGGAAAATATTCTCACTCCTGCATCGTGAGGCATGGATATCCCACTCGTACCTTCGGCACTCATGGGATATCCATACCCATTCTGCAGAAGTGAGAATATTTTCCAATTCCACTCCTGCCCATCATGTATCCCCATATATATAGCTATAGAGTTATATATAT
Organism: Neoceratodus forsteri; assembly: GCA_016271365.2. Taxonomy (NCBI): domain Eukaryota; kingdom Metazoa; phylum Chordata; order Ceratodontiformes; family Ceratodontidae; genus Neoceratodus; species Neoceratodus forsteri. The sequence continues at coordinate 63,604,284 of CM057459.1, forward strand.
ATATATATATATATATATATATATATATATATATATATATATAGATATACAATGGGATGGAGATAAACAGAGTGTGATAAATCCATTTATCTGAGTAACTGTGTACATAAATTCCATTTAATGTATACAGTGCTTATGTCATCAGCCATTCATCCACACAGTGCTTATGTCATCAGCCATTTATCTATATAGTGCTTATGTCATTTAGAATGTTTGGCCTCAGTAGCAGTATTAACCATATTCAAATGCAAATAACTTTAAAATGAAAAATGATAGCATGGTACTGTGAGCACGAAAGTTGTGCTTACTAAGCAAAAGTTGTGAAAGTTGTGAAAGTTGAGGTTACATGAGGTCAAACTGCTCTTGTGCAGATAAATCATCTATTACACTTGCTTCCATTGCATATCCTATATATATATATATATATATATATATATATATATATATAGATAGATAGTGATTGTAGTGATGCATGGGTAGGTTGTATGTCCTGCTTTTGCCTGCCTACACCCATAACCTGCAGCATCCAGCCTTTACTTCCATTCTGACCAAAAGGTGGAGCTATGTGCTCCATGCAGTAGCACCGGGCAAACTACACAGACATGTATGCTAAGCAGCACATAATGAGATGCAAATGTGACTTTTTTCCCCTGGATTGCCTAACTATGCTCATTTGCATATGTGCTTTGAATATAGCAAACTTTGGCCCCAGACTAACCTGTTTGCACCGGGCTAATGTGTTAGCACTGTGCAATCAGGTTAGCCCCAGGCAAACCACACTTCAGCATAGCATAGTTCTGCAGTATGTGGCCTTCTTTGTTTTTTGTGATTGTTGTGAAACACCTCTTTACAATCACACACATTGTCCTCCACCTGCAGCTCCAACTTGCTCTACCTCTGTGTCCATTGTGCTGCCATTGCATTTTGCATTTCCCTGTTGCTATATTCAGAGCTGTCTTATTTACTGGGCTATTTTAGCACTGCACTGCACTCCCAGCTCAATTTGCCCAGCTTCCTTAGCATGCTATATTCAGCAGGTTTAGCACCGGGGCTATTCCTTTTGAATATGGCAGGCTATTTGTTCCAGGCTAATTTTGCACACTGGGCAGTGCTAATTTAGCCCAAGGGGAAAGTTTTGAATATCTGGCCCCTGATGTCTCACTCCTGATTACTGGTGCCTTTTACCAGATGTATTACTTTAAGAAATAATGCCTTCCCAAACACTGACAAGTCAAATGAAATATTAAAACATGGTAGTAATAAGTAGTGGTAGTAAATTATTTAAGTGACCATTCTCAATGGCTCATTGCTATTTATATAAACAGGGCATAAAAATGATTTAATTTGATTTCTTTATTTTCAAAAGTTTCCCCAGAAAAGACTTCCTGAGCTGGTAACAGCTCATTTCCAGATGTGTACATGGGGGAGAGAGAATGAGTGCAAGAAAACAACAGAATAAAAGAAAAACAATTATACAGTACTAGGGCTATGCAATTACAATAGGCAGAATATACATCAGGCAATATATTCAATAGGCAATAAGCAATATAAATATATAAATGTATATATATATATATATATATATATATATATATATATATCGAGAGAGAGAGATTCCTATATACTGTATGTGTACAAGTTATAGAAGGAACAGGCTGGGATCAGTCCAGTTGTTTCAGGAACAATAATTCAGACAGTGATGGTAACATAGGGCTATGTTGCTCCATGAGGGAAGGAAGAGTAGGAGGGTTTACACAAGAAAGAAATAGGGGAAAGAGGAAGAAAGAAAGAGGGAGTGGGGTAATTAGAAGTGCAGAGGCAGATGAATCAGGTACAGTTGCAAGAGTGAGCAGTAAAGTCATGGAGAAGAGATCTGAGAGAGTGATGGGAAAAGGAGGAGCAAATGATTAGGGGGAAGAGAGTTGCAAAGTTTGGGGAAGCAAAAGGAGAAAGCAGGCTGGCCAGTGAGGGATTTACATGAATACTGTAACAGATTGTTAAAAACACATATCCATAGAAAAATTAGTAAAATAAATAATAAATACAATAAATAAGCAAAGACATAGATGGCTTGAAGTTGGTAAACACTGAGCCCAGGCAGAAATTAAATACTCTTAGTAAGGCCAGGTCAGAAACATAAAAACAATAGACAATGATAGCAGAAAAAGACCACAGGTCCATCTATAACCCAAGTCATCATACAGATGAACATTGCACTTCATGTGATCTCCACATCATGGAAAGTCTCCCTTTGGAATTATTAGAAAGGGCCAGAAGCTGTGGTGTCATACATGATGAGTCGCCAGTACTGGAAAGGAAGCTGTCATCAGCAATCAAATCATTGTTTATCACCTTAGAAATGCTGGACACACTAGACCATGTAGAAAACACAGTGATTACTATAAACAGGAGCAGAGATTCATGGAACCCTGGTGAAGGCACAGTGCCTACTGTCAGCAAAGCCATGGACAGTAGACCCAATTAGAGGTCCTAATTGGTGAGCTCCCCAGTGAACCTTTAATTGACCAGGGCACATGATATAAGCCATGAAGCTAGAGAGAGGATTCTTCATAAGACATAGAAAAAGCGGGAGAATCACAGCTCAGAATGACAAGGCAAAATGCGATACATTTTTCCTGACCGATGAGGAGGTCACTTTGTTGCAGTGGTCAGGCTTATCATAATTCAGCTGAAACATGAGACCAAGAACCCCTCTAGCAATCTAAAAACAAGTAAAAATATTGGTGTTATTTGAAAACATTACAGGCTTTTAAAGCAGCAGAGTGGGGGGAGGGGCCTGGTACCAAAATAGTAGAATTATACAGACCCTTACAATACACAGGAATGAGATCAAAATCCTTAGTTGGAATAATGTTGAACTGACTAACAAATGTGATGATATAGCGTGGGTAGAAAAGATCTGAACTTATGATATTATACCCCTGCAGGAGACATAGCTCAGAGAAAACAAAATGTGTTACAAGACTATCAGAGCTTTGAAAGAAACACACTTAAATCAGAAGAAATGGGTAGAGCAGAAGTGGGGATAGTTTTACTTGTATCAAAGGCTGATTTTTTAAATCTACTTTTTTAGGTATGGGAGATCCGTGTTTTCTGTGCACCCATATTACACATTTAATGACATTGGGCCTGATTCTACAAGGATGGCACAAGTAGTCATCTAATGCGACTTGCGCCATTTCCCATTATGCCAAGGACCCTGTGCCCGATTCTGCAAGGGGCAGGATCCCCACGGCTAAGTTCTGTGACTTGCGACATGCCCACAGGTACACCAAATGCAGGGCATACTTGAGAGGCATGTTACAAGCTGCATCCAACTGTCTGTAGGGCACAAGTACTCCCCAGCCCCAGGCCCCAAGCCTGTGAAGTCCCATAGGGCTATCGGACCCTCCTGCCCCCACTCCCCCATGGTGTAAGCAGAAGAGCCCCTCGGGCTATCGGACCCCATCCCAGTCCCCACAATGAACCCACAATAGCCCCGCAGGGCTGATCATGCCCTTCACCCCCCCACCCAGCATTGCTAGACCACCCCGCACCCTCCAACCCAGCCGGCAACTGGCACAGCCCAACACTCTCCACCACAGCCAGCCACTGACTGAGCCCTGTCTTAGTGCGTACTGTATTTATGTGCTCAATGACTGAATGAACTGTCATTCATTCATTGAGCACATATATACAGTACGTGCTCTGATGGGGTTCAGTCAGCTGCTGGCCGTGGTGGTGAGAGGTGGGTTGTGCCAGTCATTGACTCTATACAGGTCAGGGGGGATGCGAGATGGACTGGCACTGCCAGTTAGGGGGTGGGGGCCACTAGACTACCAGGGAGATTGGGGCTATGTAGACATTATGGTGCAACATGCAATATCTGGGAGTGGGAACAATAGCCCCTTCGGGGCTTTTACATTCCTTGCAGGGGAGGATTGGGCATGGAGGAGGGTGTGCTAGTCCTGCCAGGGCAATATGTATTTGTGGGATGGGTTATGGGCAGTGCCTGTTTGCCCTGCTGGGCATTACTGTGTCTGTGGGGGATCAGGCATGGGGAGCATGATTAGTCTTGCGTGGCAATCCTGCTATCAGTGTGTGAATTGGGGCATGGGGGGAGGGCACATGTTTCAGAAGCAGGCCCAGTGGCAGAGCTGCACAACCCCCAGAGGGTGTAAGTACACTTGCACCAGCTAACTGCTGGTGTAACTGTACTTTGGCGGATGTCCTCTGGGGGTTATTGTAGAATAGCACCCTGGGGACTTTGTTACTGCCCTATCAGAATAGGGTGCAACTGCTGCCATAAACCCCCTAGTGCCATGTCGTAGGGGGTTTATGGCGCAACTGGTGGCATAAGTCTACTTTGGCACAAGCAGCCTGCAGCATGTCACAGGCTGCTTCGTAGAATACTGAAAATGTCACAACCCCTGGCGTAACTTGCTGCTTTCACTATTTTTTTTTTGGAGCAAGTCAAGATACACCAGGCATTGCCTTTTGAGAGTCGGGCCCATAGATTTTATTGTGATAAATGGATATATTCCATCTATTAATAATATACATGAGGGAAGAGCTTTTTAAAGTGTCTAAATGATATGTGACAAAAGATTAATTGTGGTTTTCCTTGGAGACTGACCCTTATAAAAGCAAATGTTAATTTAAAGATGGGTGCCAGGCAGGCGTTATATGAAACATACTGGAATCTATATGATATTTTTAATATTTAATTACACAATTGTTTTGACATAAGAGTATCCTGTTTGGGAAAAATGTAAGTCAGTAGTGGGTGACAATGCTCTAAGAGTGATGAATGATTAAGCAAATGTGGACAGGGAAGGAAATTATACAGTTCCAACAAAAAGATGAAGTTCTCTATTAGATTTGTGCATAATGTATGTGTTTAATTATGACAAAGTCTCTGGTGTAATAAAAAAGTATGGGATAATGATCACATCACTTTGATATTAACATTCAAATAAATGTATATTACACAAAGTAGTAGCAATAAACAAAATTTTGTGTTGGCCGACAATCATATGTTTATACATAATAATAAAAAGAAAGAAGGGACACCATTTGCTATAGACTTGGTCATTAACCACTTGTATTGTCATATAAGTGGAACAACTACAGAGTTAACAACTTGCAATGAACTAGAGAGAAACATAGATATGCACATCATAATACTGGAAGTTTATACCAAAATAATAACTCAGATTCAAGAGACACCGTCCCTGATGACTAGTCCACAACAAAACGGTACTCACTGTAACGAGAACAAATGATTTGACAAGAAATGTATGGACATGCTAAAGCTATTGTTTAGATTAGGGAAGGGGTTACAAACATAGGAGATGTAAATTACTCTAGGGCTATGGTGGAAATCAAGAAAGAGTATAAAGAACCGATAAAGAAGAAAAAACAGACTATAATGAGGACTTAGAAATACAACCTCAAGTATCAATAATGGAAAAAGATAAAATGTTTTGGGAACTGATTGCATTTGGTTTAAAAATTTTGAAAGAAATACAGTTGCAGTTATAGACAATGGTAAAAAAAATTCTGAGAAATATAGAATCAGTAATACAATAAATATGAATAAAAATGTATATAACTATGACAAAGGGTTAGGTAAAGGAGATGTAGAAAAAATGAAAGAGCATAACGCTTTTGAGATAAATAAAAGAAAGTTTTAAAGAGATTCAGTTCCAAAAATAGAACAAAGCAGCAGGTTAAGATGCAATTCCTGCAGAGGTCTATTTAACAGCCCCAGAGCAATGGGTAAAAATACTAATGTTATTTAACGCAATATCTGCAGTAGTAGAAGTTTCACCATACTGTGATAAAGGTATTATAATCCCTCTGTTCAAGAAAAGTGATTTGAATGACCCCCAGAATTATAGACCCATAACACTCTTACGCAATAGTCTTAAAAATTTTAGAAAGTTCCTCTTATCTAAATTGGAAAAATGGGAGCAAGGGCAAAACCTTTCAGAACTCCAGTTTGGTTTTCAAAAAGGAGAAAAAGAGCACCATTGACAACATATTCATTTGCGCTATATTATAAATAAATATGTTGCTGACAGAAGCCAAAATGTATATTTGCCATTTATAGACATCCATATTACATTTGATAATGTAATAAGGGAATTACTATGTGAAATGCTAGAAATAGACCCCATTTGCTTAGATTGATTCAAGTTGCACATAGCAGAAATGATTCCTATGTAAGAGTAGGGAAGGATGAGAGATTGTCTGAAGGAATAGAGGTACAGAAAGGTGTCAAGCAAGGTAGTAACCTGGCCCCTTTTCTTTTTGATATCTAATTGAATTCCATTATTTCTGGAAGTGGGTTATACCTGACACAGGGGGGCAGAATTAATAATGGCATTTGGTTATGCAAGTGTAACTTGTCAACTAGAATAATGATACAACAGTCTCTATTAGATTGTACTTTGTTACAAAACGAAAGAAAGAGTTCATTGGAACCTTTGGGTTTAAAAAAATATGTGCATGACAAAAGAAACATGGTAATTGAACAACTATTATTTTCAGACAGAAAAGTAATAATATTTCTGGTGGCCAATTTTGCGTATTGTGCATTGTGTAAATTAGCTTAGGACATATTTTATGTGGGTATTTTATTACAGTCTGTTTTTTCACTTTTAGATGATGGCCATAGGATGAAATATATTGTTTTGCAATAGTACTGCTGATTTATTTTGTACTTGTATTTGTGTTCATTATTGTACCTTGATTTCACTTTGTTTTGTATCAAGTAATATGACTGTGTAATGTCATATTATATACCCTGTTCCCTTACCTTTGGGTTGCAGCCAGAAACGAGCCTCAGCTCAGTGTGCTTCTCTCAGTTGCAAATGTTTAAATAAAAAAATAAATTATCTCAGTTTTAAAAATAGTACACCAGCTTCAACAAAAGTTGGTCAATTTAAACATATGGGCCAGGATATTCAAAAGGGTTGCGCATGGCACAACAGTGTTGCACCATGCGCAACCCACTGATGTGCCCCAGTGCGATATTCAAATGGGGATTGTGCCTGGCAAAAATCCCGATGCAACGGAGTGCATCACTAATGTATGCAGCACAGGTGGGGGGGGGCGTGCCATGCATACTCTGCACATCCTGATATTCGGCCCGGGATGTGCTGAGTCCATGCATGCACAACACCTACTTGCGCTGCACACAGGTGAGCCAAAAAAAAGGAACAATGGCTGGCCACCCACAGGTGAGCTGCCATACTGCAGGATGCGACATGGCAGCTGCCACCTGTGGGTGGCCACCCGAGCTCTGGCTGCACCTTCGTGGTGGTGACCCCATGCCCGATTGCGGGCATCTGTAGCCCATACACATATCCAATATCCCTGGTGGTCCAGTGGACTGCTCGCAGCCTGATCGTGGGCTTAAGTATTGAAAAAACACATCCTATATCCCTGGTGGTCCAGTGGACCGCTTGCAGCCTGATCGGCGGGCGTAGGTTGTAAGAATAGAATTCCAATAACCCTGGTGGTCCAGCGGTACGCCCTCCCCACCCGCCACTGAGCCCCACCACCCCTCCCCGGTCAGCGGGCAGCAGCACCCTACCGCCTGCCACCCGCGCCACGCTGACCGACACTGTAGCATGCTGTATGCCCATTGTCCACAGCATGAGCCAATGGGCATGCACCATAGCATACTACCAAATCCAGATATGTGAATGGATCCATCTGGATTGTGTAGTATGGCAGGCTGCATGCCCATTGACTCCACGCCTGAGACCACTGGGCGACAGCCCTTCCGCATACAGTGTCAGTCGGCGGGCGGTGGGGTGGCAGGTGGGTGGGGTGCTGCCACCAGCTGCTGATCGGGGGAGAGCGGGGCGATGGGGCTCAGTGGGCTGGTGGGGAGAGGGGTACCGCTGGACCACCAGGGTTATTGGAATTCTATTCTTTACAACCTATGCCCATGATCGGGTTGCAAGCAGTCCACTGGACCACCAGGGACATTGGAATTTTGTTTTTTACACTTATGCCCACGATCGGGCTGCAAGCGGTCCACTGGACCACCAGGGATATTGAAATTCTTTCTTTAAACTGAAGCCCGCGATCGGGCTGCAAGCAGTCCACTGGACCACCAGAGATATTGGTCGGTTTTTAACTCAACATATGCCCACGATCGGGCAGTGGGGCACATTGCCGCGCTGTCCAGGGGGCGTTGGTCCCCGACGGCTGCTGCCTGGCAGGGTGCCAGGCGCAAGTCGCCAGGGATTGGCGCACCTGCATGCAAATAGGGTCATAATGACATGCAAATGGCCCCATTTGCACCTTGCATACATTATGGCCCCATTTGCATGTGCAAGTTTGAATATTGTGGTTATTGCGCATAGCACAACAGAACTTGCGCTAGCACATCCCCCTGCTCCACTCTGGCCACTTGCGCTGGCGTAGTGCAACTGCTCCAAGTGCACTGCAGGTGGCCAGGGTGCGATATTCAACGATGCTGTGCCATGGCACAGCTCTGTTTAATATCGCCCAGTCAACGCTGCCGCGCAGCTAAGTTGCGCTGCACCCAGGCTTGTGCCACAGCCTGGTGCAGTCTGAATATCTGGGCCATAATGTCAATATTCTATGCTACATGACTATACAAATTTGTCAGTAGAAAAAGGCCTTATGGTCTATCAAGTCTGCCTGATCTATATTTCTTTACATGTTGCTCCACTCCCCCAGACGCTTTTACCCTCCCCTTGGTTTTATCTCACTCCCTCATGAAGCCCACAACAGTTTTATTGTTCACTACCCCCTTTGGTAGACTGTAACACCATGCCACCACCCTCTCTATGAAGAAGTGCCTGTTTCCCAAACTGATCTCCCACCGGTTCGTAATTGTATGCTCTCATATTCTTGTTTCCACTGATCTTAAGAAGTTCACTGAGGTCTACTTTGTTAATTCTTTTGAGGTATTTAAAGGTTTCTATCATGTTCCCATATTTATTTCCATCTTCAAGTGGGTACTTATTAAGGTTCTCCAGCCTCTGCTCATATGAGAGCCCCTACTGGCCCTAAATCCTTTTTGTGGCCCTTCCCTGAACTGCCTCTAGCAGGTTGACATCCTGTTTTGTGGTGTGGGCACCAGTACTGCAGACAATACCCAGGGTGTTGCTTTATAGTGGATCTATATAATGGCAGTATGTCCTCTTTCCTTCTGCTGGTCGATCCCATGCTTATTCAACCCAGCATCCTTTTTGTCCCTGCTGCTGCCTTGTTGCATTGCATAGAGGTTTTCAGATCAGTTGTGATTGCAATCCCCAGGGCTTTATCCTCCTTGGACACAATGTTGGTGACTTCTTTTAGCCCCAGGTTTTACATTCTGTGTATATGACCTTGCATTTCTTTGTGTTAAATCATGCTTGCCAGATTCACAACCATCTTTCTAGCTTTGCAAGGTCCTCTCTAAGGTTCCTGACCCCTTCCTCTGTATCCACCATTTCACAAAGCTTGGTGTCAGCCACAGAGAGGCAGATGTTGCCCTTAATGCTGTCCCTAATGTCATTTATGAACATATTAAACAGCACTGGACTGAGCACTGACCTTTGTGGAACTCCACTGGTAATCTCCCTCATCCCTGAGTACTCTCCCCCAACCACCACCACCACCACGGCTTCTCTCCCAGACTAGTTTGACACCCACTTAGTCATTTTGCCCCCCCACTCCATTTTCCAACTTCCTGATGAATCTCTTATGGGGGACTGTCAAAGGTCTTGCTGAAGTCCAGGTACAGTATGTTCACTGCCTGTCCTCTACCACCTTCGTTACCCAGATGAAGAAAATGATCAGTTTCATTTAATATGATCCCCTGTCATAAATCTGTGCTGCTTGTCATCCTGGAGCCTGTTTTCTTCAAGTACCGCAAGGAAACTTTCCTTGAGAATGGTTTCCATCAGCATGCCAACTACTATATTGATGCGAAGCTGTCTGGTCTGTAGTTCTCTGGCTCATCCTTCACCCTACTCTAATGCAAGGGCACTACATCAGCAGCCCTTCAGTCTAGAGGCACCATGCCAATGTCTAGGGTGCTATTGAACATCTTTGCCAGAGGGACTGCCAGCACTGCTGCCAGCTCTCTGAGCACCCCAGGTGCATACCAAGGGTGCATACCATCTGGCCCATGAGATTTACTCACTTTGAAGATCATAAATCCCTTGAGGACCCTGTCCTTGTGATCACCTCCTCTCATATCCTTCCTTCCACCATTTCCTATCCTTCCCTATGGTATTGATCCATCATTCTCTTTAGTGAATATTGAGCAGAAGTATTAGTTCAGTACTTCTGCCTTTCCTGTACTGTTCTCCACTCACTGTGACCCTTTTCTTAGATTTTCTCAGGATGTACTGAAAAAAGCTACAATATTCTTAGCTGAAAGTGATTTTTCAGTTTTCTGCAAAATAATGACTTGTGACTTCAGCAAGACTGAAATTTCACAACATTCCCCAGAAGTTTGAATTTATGGATATTAGAACAGGAGCATGGAGAGCACCACCAAGGATTATGTGCCTTGGCATAATGATAGCAGTTGCTTAATGGAAAGAATAGGCTGGAACCAGACAGGTTATTGGCTTATTACTTACAGCAAAGTCTAGTATAAATATAAGCAGTACACTAAGTAAGCCAGCCCATTGGTGCAACAGTAGTGCTATCACTTGTGATGCCAATGACCTGGATTCAGAAGTGAGCCCAACTCATCAGGTACCAGCCATGGGCAGGAGGACCGACCATTGCAGAGGATGCTCTCCTCCTCTCAGAAGGAGGGTCATGAGCTCCACTGCACTGCTGTTACCTGGGTGATCACAAGTGGCATTGCAAGTGGAACCACAGTGGAGTGGGTGGCCCTCCAACTGGGATGTTGGCAAGATCATGCACTGACATCCATTCAGTCCTCACCCATGACATGCCTGAGTCGCGGGGTCCAGAAAATATAAAAAACCCTCACGGCAGAATGGCACAACATGGCACAATATCTCATTGCAGGCTCCACATCACTCAGTGGGTGGCCTACCCATCATCTGAGCTAAACTTCTCCTAGGCCTGGGGAATCCGTGAGGCTCTGTCATGGAGGGAAAACTGTGGGCCAATGACAGGGTCCCATGGTAAGTCCCTGATACAGCAGGTGATGGGGCTGTGAGGCACAGTGGCTGAAAGGGCAGGTCAAATGAATAGGTGTGTAAGGCACAGTAAATAAAAAAAATGCAGTACACAAAATATTTACCATGTTCCATGGAGTTCTTTATTGCATGAAGACCACTGAAAATCACAATCAAAAGGCTGTTAGCAGTGCTGAAAAAGATTCTAGTTGAAATCAGGGTGCAAGCAAGCAAGCAACGTGGAGTGAAGTGACCTATGAGAACACCTGCACATGCACAGACAGTTCACCTCCATCCTCCTTCTGAGTAATGTCACACTGAAACAGTGCTTTCTCAAAGGAGTGCCTCCCAAATGCCTAGCAAACATGTATACTGCTTTATTTAAAGTCACAGTACATACCATATGGGGGTAGGGGCAATAGTACCAAACAGTCTCACACCATAACATGCAATACTTAAATACAAGTGCATACAACATAACATCAGTTTTAAAACTGGACAAAGGAAAAGGACTGAAGCTCTAAATGGCAATTATAGGTGTAACCCCTGGGTTCCCCAGTGTTATTAGGACCCTAGTAGATTAGGTTAGATAGATTAGATTGCTAGGTAGGATTGCTGGGCAGCCCACTCTTTAAACCTGCTTTGGACCCTTGGCAATATCAGTCAGTCATGCTGGCAGGGGCTCTAAAGGGATGGAACTCTTGCAGTAGCAGGAGCCACATTGGAATTTTGGCATGAAATGCTGCTTGGAAGGGTTTTTCTGCCTTACTGAAGTTTGGGGAGTTTCCTTCCACCTGCTGCCAGAGAAGGAGTGTGGGGCTGGCTGGGGGAGGTCACCCCTCCCCCATGGCCTGGCCAGCCCCAAAGTTGATAAATCTGAGTGACATCGAGTGGTGGAGATGGCTGGCTGCATTTCAGTGTCTTTGTGAGGGTGAAGACTCCTTGGTGGGGTTCAAGTTTGTAACCGTGAGTAATTGTGGGGTCCATCCCTACCAGTAAATGACTTAAAGTAAAGTGTTTCCCCATGTGGGAAATGATGGAATTGCCCTTTGAGCTGCCTTCAGTACAGGAATGATCCCCATGCCCCTGTGTGGCATAGGAGGAGCAAGCTCTCACATGCTTTTTGGGAAAAGCTCCAATGTAATTGCTCCATGCTATTGGGAAGACAAGGATGTCCAATGGGAGTGAGTTCCTGTAATTGGAAATGTTGGTGATGGGGAGTTTGAAGTGTTCACTCCTGGGATGTTAAATCTCAAGTTGTCCAATGTCCATAGCCCAGAAAAGGGATGGACGGGGAAAAAGTAGTTTGTGCTCCTAGTGACAGGAAATGGGTTTCGTACCTGTAACTGTGCAAATTACTTCTGTGGAAAAGTATGGACTGTGTACCTGTTGTTACTGTACCTGTATCCCCAGTGGGCAAACTTTGCTTTCCTGTCAGGTTCTGTGTGTCAGAATAAAACCTACTCCTTGGCTTTATTTTCATTTGCGGACAGCTTGTGTGTGTGGACTGTTAAGTATCTGGTGCTCCCCATGCCATGGCCCACCCTGGAACTCATTCAAATACAAATGTCGCTTTGGTACCCCACTTCCTCCCAAGACTGAGCCAGGGAAATACTTGCCAGTGGAGTGTGTGAACTGTTTTGCTGCAAATGTCATCTGTGGTGCCAGTATGCCAACTGTTTGTTTACCTGAGGCAAGAAGTGGTTACACAGGCATTAAAAAATGGGCCCTACATTTAAAGAAGGAAAAAATTTTGAATATTTTAAAATAACAGTGTGGACAGGACTTGAGATTTGAAATTGTAGCCAGGGAAAAAAACTGAAAATCATACTGCTGGCATTTAACCATATTTTTCAGTTTGTAAACAAACTCAGTAACAAAAGATGAAGCACGCTCTTTGTAAATGTAAATGGATCTTCACACTTACCTGTCACCTGAGCATTTATTTTTACATTAATTTCTGTTTGGCATTTGACACTGTAAAAAAATGCCGCTCATACTTCCATGTGCCATGTTCTTTCAAAGACTGTGTCACTCAAAGGTTTGAGAATGGGTGCTCATTACGACACCTCATAACTCTCTAAGTGTTGCAATCTCCATAAACAGGCAGCACATACAGATCTAATTCAAAATAAAAAATACAGAATTTAAATGCTTATTTAGATGCTTCCATAAAATGTGAGTTGACAAGGATTCATGTTTTGCTTGCAATCACTGGGTTTGTTTAAAACAGCCTGCGTCATATCAATGCCTGGGATTACCCATTTAATAGGTATTTTGTAATCATCACATTTTTCTTACAGCTGCTTAAGTCTACACGTCTCCTGACTTCGTACAGAATTCTGTCCTCCAGTCCAGTGCTCTCACAAGATTCAACTTTCTAATGCATCACTCTATGTCCTCCAGTGGCAAATAAACCAAACATACAGTACAATACACAATAGACACAGCAGCCAACCTAGCATGGCTCAACAATTACCTTACACACAGTGCAAAACAAAATACAGATAGTCTTTATATATGACAGACAGCCATCATTGCTACAATAAAGCAAATATATTTTTTAGATTTACCTTTTACATGTATGAAAACAGAAATTCACATCTTGGTCTTCTGCTATATGTAAAGATACTAACTGATGTGAAAAGGCTATTCCTGTAATTACAAGCTTTCATACATAACACAAAATGTATGATAAGCAAATGTATTTATTAAAGAGAACTGGATTACATGATGTGTTTTATGCAAACACTTCAACGGTAAGCTTCACTGTACATCCCTTAAACTGATATTTCCTACTAAGTCATATTTTAAAATGGTATCTTGATACTTTCTGCACATGGTGACTGCAACACCTGATTGCAGTGCCAGTAAAAAACCTAAAAATGAGACTTGGTTTTGGATGTCCCATGTGCCAGTGTTATTCATGTTAAAATCCTCTAACAAGGAACATCTTTTGCAGCAGATAATAAATCTATGGCAAAAAGTATTTATAGTATTAAAATGCATTTGGCTAGTTCACTTAACTGAGGCCAGTCAGGGTAAACCCAGATCTGTAGCTGGCAAGGCTGATGATGATATAGTTGGAGAGCAACTGAAACCACTTAAGACTTTGCCTGATCTTGCTTTACACATAGTGAGTATTCTGGTGTCCACAGATGGTTATTTGGTTGTGGGTATTATAGAGGGTTGTGTATGAACAAACAAACATGACAAGGCTGTGTTTCAGCCGAGAAGTTTGCTTGGCAACAAGAAACCTTGAAAGCACAGCTTGAGAGGTCTCATTACCATGGAAACCTCAAGACTGAAACTCAGCCTTGTATATGTATGGTTGCTCATACACAATCTTTTGTAGTGTATGGGCAACAATTAATACAAGCCTGTGCCCAGCATCTATTACAAAGGTTCCCCATGGTCCCCTAATGCCTTACTGTAGTGTTTTTTTCAGGCACTACTCACTTCCTGGGCCAGTTCTCACTGTCACGGCTGCTTCATTAAGTGCCAAGGCTTGAACAACACAGATGTGCAAAGAAACATGGTCCCTAATGCCTTAGTGTAGTATTTTTTTCAGGTGCTGCCCACTTCCTGGGCCAGCTCTCACCACCACAGCCTCTTCATCAAGTGCCATGGCTTGAACAACACAGATGTGCAAAGATATTCTATCTTGATGTGCTGCAGGCAGTACCAACATCCTCAGTGCAGCACAACAACATCATGACATCACTACTGCAGCACAGTAAGTCTATTGCAGGGATAAAATTCTATCCTCAACCATGTTCTACCATACACTATAATATACAAACCTACATATGAACAAACGAAAGAAGCCAGCAGATAAAGGCCTTGTCAGTCTATCATGTCTGCTTGATTCTTCAGCTTGTGGTCTATACCACAGCTTATCCCATCTCTCCCTCCCATCCACTACCTCTCTTAGATAGGACTCCTCTGTACTTATTTTACCCCTGACTCAATCCCATCCTCATTTGAAGGCATCCACTGTCTTCTGGGAGGTCAATTCTTCTGGTAGCTTATTCCATTCCGTCATCACCCTCTCTGTGAAATAGTTTCTCATTAGTTCCTTCTTGAATCTACCCCCCCCAGCTTCATGCTGTATCCCCTAGTGACCCCTCCCTTTTTAGCCTGAACATGTGGTCTGTTTCTCCCCTATTTATGACTTTTAAATATTTAAAGGTCTCTGTCATGTCTCCACTGCCCCTTCTGTCCTCCAGGGAGTACATGTTGAGCTCCCCAACCTATCCTTGTAGGATCTCCCTCCCATTCTATTTATCATTTTGGTCACCCTTCTCTGGACCCTCTCCTGGAGCTTGATGTCTTCCATTAAGTAGGAGCACCAGAACTGAATGCAGTACACCAGGTGTGGCCTTACTGGTGATCTATACAATGGCAGGATAACTTCCGCACATCTGGAAATGATCCCTCTGGCTATACACCCCAACATCTGGTTGGCCTTGGCTGCTGCCCATCTGCACTGCTCTGAGTGGTTTAATCTCCCTATTAGTATCACACCCAGATCATTTTCCTCTTCTGAGACCTTTAGGCTTCCCCCCATATGGTAGCTGTACCTAGGGTTCCTGGACCCAAAGTGCATAACCTTGCACTTCTTGGCATTAAATCCTAGTTGCCAAGTCTTTGACCATTCCTCTAGTGTATCCAAATCCCTTTTCAGAACCCTTCCCTTCATCCACTCTTGCACCAATTTTGGTATCATCAGCGAATAGGCTCATTTTACCCTCAACTGCCCTTCTTATGTCAGCAATGAAGATGTTAAAGAGCACAGACCCCAGAACAGATTCCTGTGGGACCCCACTGATGACTGCTCAGGGCTTTGAAAGCTCCCCCCCCCCGCCACCACCACCATCTGCTCTCTGTTGCTCAGCCAGCTGCAAGAAGATATATCTGGTAAAGCAAATGGAAGCAGGAAGAAGGCTGAGGGCAGCTACAGCACAGAGAGTAGAGGATAGCTGAGGAAGTCAAAAAAGTTGGCAAGACCTTCTTCAGGTATATGAGTGAAAAGAGGAAGACAAGGGATGGGATAGTGAGAGTCAGAAGGGTAGGGGGGGACTGTGCAGAGGAAGAGCAAGAGAAAGCTGACATTTTAAATTATTACATCTGCTGCATCCTCCCAGTAGAGGGGGGATGGAACATCATGTAGCAGCAAGCACCAGGAGAGGAGGAGGAGGGGTCACAAGTCCATTATTGGTAGAGAGCATCTTGAAGGGGTTGGAAGCTCTAAAGGAGAATAAGGTGATGAAGCCAGATGGGATTCACCCATGGATCCTAAAAAAACTGAGCACGGTACTAGCTGCCCCTCTGGCAATGATAGTAAGTACCTCATTAGAGACAGGAGTAGTTTCAGAATACTGGAGGAGGGCCAATGATCGCTCTGATCAAAAGTATCAGAAAGGGGGAAGATAACAATTACATGCCAGTCAGTCTCAAATCAGTGGTGGGAAAAGTAATGGAGACCCTACTGAAGGACAGGCTGCTGGAGTCCCTAGAGGCTAATATACTGCAAGCCCACCAGCAACACGGTTTCATGAGTGGATGTCATGTCAAACAAGTCTCATAGAGTTTTTTGACTGGCTTACTAGAGAGGTGGATCAAGAGAGAACATTGGATGTGGCCTAGTTGGACTTCAGCAAGGTTTTCAGCACTGTACACACAGAAGGCTAGTTAAGAAACTAAGCAGCCAGAGAGTGGGGGAGAAAGTGATAAGCTACAAATCGTACTAGTTAAAGGATAGGGGGCAAAGGGTGGTGGTAAATGGCAGACACTGTAGGGACTGGAGAGTGACTAGTGGGGTGCCACAGGGAGTAGTGTTGGGGCCTGTCTTCTTCAACATCTTCGAAAGTGACATTGTTGAGGAGCTGGAGGGAAAGGTATGTCTCTTTGCAGAGGATATAACAATCTGCAACAGAGTGGACTTTCATGGAGGGATAGAGAGAATGCAAAGGAATCTGGGGAAAGTAGAGGAGTGGTCTAGGGTGTGGTAGCTTGGTTTCAACGCCAGAAAGTGCAAGGTTATGCACATGGATCAGGAAAAACTCATGAGCTACATATAAGATGGGGTGAGAGACATTTACAGTCACCAAGCAAGAAAGAGACCTTGGCTCATCATATCGTATGACCTCAAGGTAGCTGGTCAGTGTGACAAAGCAGTGGGAAAGGTTAGTTGGATGTTGGGATGGATTGGGAGTGGGATTTCTAGCAGTAGAAAGGAGGTGGTGCTGCCTTTGTATCGCTCACTGATGTAGCCCCACCTGAAGTACTGTGTCCAGTTACAGAGGCCATACCTCTGCAAGGACATTGACAGGGTAGAGGCAGTAAGTAGGAAGGTAACCAAAATTGTACGAGGGTTGCAAAAAAAGTCACACAATAAAAGGTTGCAGGAACTCAACATGTACTCCCTGAAGGAGAGGAGAGCAAGAGGAGATATGGTTGAGACCTACAGTTACTTCACAGTGGTAAACAAGGTACAGTTGGGGGTGTCGCTCTTAGACAAAAAAAAAGGCACTGGAACACAATGCTATGCAATGAAGCTAAAGGGGTAAGTTTAGGAAAGATGTGAGAAAATACTTCTTTATGGAAATGGTGGTGGATGACTGGAACAGCCTGCCAGAGGAGGTAGCAGGGGCAAAGACTGTTGATTGCTTCAAGCACGTGTGGGATAGGCACAACTGGATAGAAAAATGAGAGAGAGATGGATGACAGTGACCAAATAGGGTAAGAGGCATCAGAATAAACAAGGAAATTGGGCAGACTAGATGGGCCTTCCAGTCCTTTTCTGCTGACAGAGTCTACATTTCCATGTTTCTGTGTTTTAAGGCAGACCCATCCCATATGGGAACATAGGGAGAGCAAAGGGTGAGTCTAACCACCCCACTTAGGTAGGCATTGATCCAACTCACCTTTGCTACCCATCACTGGAAGATCCATTCTTCTCAGGAGAGGGGGGGTCCTGGGCAGTCGGAATGGCTTGCATCATCAGGCAAGCTCACTTCCTCCTTGGGACATTACCTGGATGAGAGGCCCTGTTATCCATCCAGATCAGACATGGGTTTTGGCTATCCTGTTTTTTGTCTACTGCTGAGTACCTGTCCAAGGACAGTGCAGGTCTCACTCCATCTGCAAGACATCAAACATGCCAGAAATTCCCATGCTGATGACTGTGACAAGCTGTTCGGGTAACCCATTTGTTGCAGTCAAAAATTTCTGCTCAGTCTCCCCACTCAAGTGAGGGGGACAGATCACCAGGAAGTATCGGCGGGGGGGGGGGGATACAAGTTCATTTTCAGAAGAAATAGTATGGAAAGAACTTATAGGTCTGAAGGTAGACAAAGCTATGGAACCAGACAGGATACATCCAAGGGTTCTAAATAAACTCAGAGGGGTGCTTGCTGCCCCACTGACAGCTTTGTTCAATAGTTCACTGGGAAATAAGCATGGTTCCAGAGGACTGGAGAAGAGCTGACATGGTCCTTCTACATATGAGCGACAGCAGGGAGGATGCTAGAAACCATAGGCTGGCAAGTCTTACAGCAATGGTAGGGAAATTAATGGAAACCCTGCTAAAGGAAAGACTGATTGAGTATCTTGAATCCAATGGGCTACAAGACCATCCAGCAGGAGGAGGAGGTGGTATCACCACTATGTTGCTCCACTGGCAAAACACCACCTGGAGTACTGTGTCCAGTTTTGGAGGCCACACCTCCAAAAAGACATAGACAGAGTGGAGGCAGTCCAGAGGAGGGCAATAAAATAGTGCATGGGACATAAGAGAAGCCATAAGAGGAGAGACTGAGGGATAGAAACATGTCCCCCTGGAAGAGAGGAGAGTGAGAGGGACATCATAAAGATGTACAGATGCATCAAAAGGATGAACAGGGTGCAGGAGGAGAGCCTCTTTCAAATGAGAAAGATCCAAGGACCAGGATTATGCGATGAAGCTGGAGAGGGAAGTTTAAGAGGGATATGAGGAAGTACTACTTCACTGAAAGGGTGGTAAATACCTGGAACAGACCATCAGTGGAAGTGGTGGAAGCAAAAACAGTGAGGGGCTTAAAGCATGTGTGAGATAGGTGCTGCATAGGAGAATATTATTAAATAGGAATGGAGGAGGCAGGGTCACTGGAGACCAGTTAGGATCCGCACAGACAGATTCAGCAGGGAACAACTGGGTGGGCTAAGCAGTCCTTTTCTGCTGTCAAATTCTATGTTATTATGTGTCCATACTGAACAAGTCCCATCTTTCAAATACTTAGTACTCACTGTGGACAGTGCTCTTTCCTATGAGCCCCATAATTCTAATAAGGGAAAGACTGTTCACCTTAGACATGGAGCCCTATTTAGACTAAATTCTCTTCTTGTGCCAGCTACCAGAAGGCTACTGACACAGAGGTTTCTTCTCCTTGTTTTGGACTACAGTATTGCCTTCTGTTTTCTATTCTTCTGGTGAGACTGCACTGTCCAGGGTGAGGATCCTTCATAATAAAATTGCTTGTTTCAGCTCTCAACTTCCCCTTCGCACCTACCACTATAATCCATTTAATTTTCTTCACTGGCTTTCATTTGATCAAAAGTATAATTTCCATCTTGGTATATTAGCACAAACGGTGACTCTGGGTCTGGTCTTGTCTCCCTTCCATAAAAATTTGTCACTTGCAAGTACAATCGGCCATGACTAGATCTGTTTCACAAAAACTGTTTTCTGTCCCACTGATGTGGACAAACAAGGACCAGCATTCTTTAGTTTTCAGATTACCTGAATTCTTTATACCAATCACTATCTTGTATATGGATGTCAGGCATTTTTAGCTGAATCTTTAAAATGCATTATTTGATAAACGTTGAATGTAACTGTACTTGATGAGCCAGATATTCAAAACTTATCCAGGGCACTAAGGAGTGTTTGCCCATGGAAAGAGGGGATTGTGCCCAATTTGTGGGTGGAATCTATATTTAGACACCCCCACAACATGGGCAAAACCCATTAGCACCCAAGTGCCAAATTATCTCTGCACCCATGTAAATGAGTGGGTCCTCCTCTGCATTACAGGTGCAGCGAGATATTGAGAGGTTTGAAAGGTTTTCACAGGTGGGTAAAAGTTACCACTATTGCAAACCCTGCCTTAACAGGATGCAAGGCCCTGGTGGTGGGCAAAGGGGCTGCAGCTGCCTGCCTGGACCATTGAAGCAATGACTTCACTGGAGTCCAGTGGCATCCCCCACCCTCCAATCCATGTCACAGTAAGAGTTTAAGTAGTAGTAGTAGCAAAAACTTTATTTTTATACAGGGAAACAAATCTTTAGGCCAATATGCCCAGTTAACAAGACTGTCCTGTTTATAACTTGTTGCCTATACATTTAAAATATACAACTATTAAAAGTAGCTTTAACATACGTAACAATGCTGGAAGTATTCCCTGCTGTCTACTGGAACCCCCTGCCTCTGATCCCTGTAACAGTTTAGGTATTCCCTGGTGACCAGTGGCACCCCACCCACTGATCACACACTGCTGTAATGCTGAGGAGATCCAAGGTGTCCAGTGGAGCCCCCACCCCCCAATTGGTAGCCACCTCCTCCACAAGGTATTCCCTGGTGTCCAGTGGAACCTCCTGCCCCTGAGCACATGTCTCAAAAAAAGGCCCACATTCCCTGGTGTTTAGCAGCCCCCTGCACTGGCTCTATAGGCTACACCACCCTGACACCCCCCTCCTTATGTAATTGCCAGTGCCATATGGCTGCAATGCGGTGACCAGCACAGCCCTCCACATGCCGCCAAGGCCGGCCACCATATGCAATGACAGTCAGTATGCATACTGTCTGTAGTATAAGAAGCACACTTCCCATACTGTAAACAACACATGTTTCCTGTCATTGCAGATGACAGCTGTCTGAGGTGGTGAGAGGAGGCCTGTGCCAATCACCATATTGGAGCCATGTGGCACCAGCAACTACAGTAAGGAGCAGCCAGTGCAGAGGAGACCACTAGATGCCAGGGAACACATGCTTTCTTCTGGAATGGGTACTCGGGGTTGGGGGGGTTCCACTGGACACCGGAGAATACCCCGTGGAGGTGGTGGAGGTTGATCGGATAGTGAGGGGTCCACTGGACACCATGAACCTCAACAGTATTATGGCAGCAGACAATCAGTGGGTGGGGGTGCCACTGGACACCATGGAATGAGGATACAGTGATGGTGACAGTGATCTGAGGTTGGGGGGGTGCCACTAGATACCAGGGAATACCGAAACTCTTATGGGGACATGGGTTCATTTGAGGGCAGGGGGTGTCACTAGACACCAGGGAATAACTAATATAGTATGGGGATGGGGTGGAGGATGCTTCTAGACACCAGAGAGGTCATATAACTTGCAGGAACTGGCATTTGGGGTGGGAGGCTGCTGGACACCCTGCTTGATGTGGCAGCTGACCTCTGTTGAGGCATAACTTTCAGCTGCTTCACATACAAATGATTCCATAATGAGCATGCATACAGCCCCTTAATGCCATGCATGCCCAATGGGCTCATTTTCATGTTGCAAGCTGAATATCAAGGCGGGGACTTCCGGCAGTATCAGGCCTGGGGGTGCTGTTCTCTGCCCATCCCTATGGGCTGCATACAGCCCAGATCCCTGTTGGGACAGCACTACTTGACATCGCGCTGTGCTGACATGCCCCAATGTTCAGTCTGATAGCCGGTGTGCTATCCAACTGAATAAAGCATCCTCAGGATCATAAGTATGGGCAAGTACAGTACAAACCTTTGCACTCCACTTTTGCCCATATTCCAGTATTGGACACAGTATGTCTTGCTTTATTATTTAATATTGTCTATTACTTTTAAGTGTATCTAGCCAACCATATAAATGGGCTAACAAGCCCATGGACTAACCAGAGATTAAATCAATCAATAAATTAGTCAATCAAATCAATCAAACTATAGACATGATTTGCATTAAAAAGTGATGCATGTGTTACTTTTGGATGCAAGCTGCTGCAGATCACTGAAGCTATCACAAACATTTGAGAGTCTTTTGAAATTGAATATTACCCTATCACATCAGTGTATTCCATCAGTCAACAAGAATAAAAAGGATTACAGATTTCATTATGAGTAGAATTAAATACCCAGCAGCAGGGCCCAATTTAGTGCCGTGCGAAATGTGGAATTCCGCCAGAAGAATTAACGTGGAATGTTCATTCCTCCAGATAATGAAGAAAATATTTTTGTTTGCTTGAGTGTGTGTTAGAGGTGGGGTGCAAAAATGAAACTTGGAGGCTGTAGGACTGATTGATTCTCTAACCTAGCCAGTCCACCGCTCAGAGTCAGCATCCGTACGTACCAGAATTTTTGTCACTTTAATATTAAAAGACATATAACACCCCTATAAGTAACAGTTTTCTTTACCTTATTTTACTATTTATGTTCATAAGAAGACACAATGGACAACATTTATGTAGTAGTTGTTAGTGAAGGTCTGTACCAAGTCAGCAGTCAGGTGTCTGTCCCTCTGCCATAAGTATTCAAGAGAAACTGCTTTACTAGATTTTGAAAACTCGATTGCACAGGCTTTGAAACAGAAAGTGTGTGTAGAGGTTGTATACATGGGCCTTTCTAAGGTCTTCAATATGATCAATCACTAATTGCTTTTAGATAGGCTTAGTGTCCAGGAAGTAATTATTGAGGTGTTCCAATGGTTTGAGTTGTATCTGCAGGAATGGAAACAACTGGTATACAGTATGTTTCTTGGTATAAATCTACAGTCTAATGTATTTAGATCATAAGTACAGGTTAGAATTGCTAGGATTATAACCCTGTATTTACACTCCTGAATTGTAATGTTGTTGTTACCTTCCTGGGCAAGTCACTGAGGCATGTGCGTCAGGATAAAATAAAAATGAGTCATATTACTGGCCTTTGTACCTGCAGAGTAGACAGTACTGCCCACTAAAACATATTAAAAAAATGAATACATAATAACTGCTACCTGATCATACTGACTGGGTAGCGGTACTCTTCCCTTATTCTTTGTCATGATGTCGTATTACTGCCCCATTTGTCAGGACTGGGTGGCGGTCATCACCTATGGCATCCTTCCAGTTGCTAATGGAGTTCTATAAGGCCCCATTCTTTTGCTTCTGTTAATCATTATATTTACAAAAGTAATGAAACATTTGAATATTAACTGTATGTGGATGGTTCAGTCCTTTCGGCTTCTGCATTATCCGCAAAAATGGCTGAGAGTTTGCTGCAAATTGACTTTGATAATTTGTGGCATTGGTTTACTAAAGACAGGTCCCAAATGAATTTGACCCAAAACCAAATCAATTCTCTTTAGGACCTTCTCCAAACTGAGGCAACATAACTTACTGACCATAAGTATTACTTCAATTGATAGCAGACAGAACAAAGAAGTAGATACACTTAACTACTTAGGTTTTTTGGCTTGATCCATTGTTGAAATTTGCTGTTCACATTTGGGAGCTTTGAGAAGACATAGGTATTGCTTGGAAAAAGATACTAGAAATAAAGCAGCAAGCCAGCCCACTGGTGTAGCAGTAGCGCTACTGCTCACGACATTGACAACCTGGGTTCAGGAACGAGCCAGGGCCATTGGAAGGTTGACTTGGGGAGGAGAACTGAGTGTCCCAATGGGTGGTCTTCCCCTATGGTGAGCATGGACTTACTGCTCTGCTGCTCTACCACCAGCTAGGTGATCACAGGTGGTGGTGCAGGGGAAAAAATGGCAGTGCGGGGAGTTGGCATGCACGTTGGGTCATGTGGCTGCAACAGCATGCTGGTATCCAATGATGCAACACAGGGCAGGGCAGGACTAAAAGTGGGACACAAATTGGTGCTGGATTGGACACATGAAGCCCCTGCTCACTGCCAACTGTGTTCAATACTGGACCCACACCACCACTGACTAGGGGATCCTCCAGGTTTTCACCCCCACTGTGGGTGGCCAGACAAGCAGCAGGGTAGTAAGTCAAAGTGGAAGAAGGCAAACCCCTGTACTGGGAGGCAAGCCAGAGGGGCAGCACAGCAGTGTGTCATGGATAGGCCTTGGAAGCCTGAACAGGTGAGCAGTTGGGTCTTGGTGGGGGGGAGGGGGATATGTTAAAAAAAAATAGCTATGCAAACTCTATTACCACTTCTCAATTATGGTAGTCTAGTTTTTATATTGCCAGATGAGACAGAGCTACAGTACTGATGTTGTACTATATTTTTTATAAAATAGATAGTTTTTTTTTTTTGTTTTTTTTTGTTTTACTTTCTTTATGGTCCCACACACTGGCCCCATAGGACTCTCTCAGGTGTGGTCACTCGGTCTGATCTGTTTCCACTCTGACTACTGTCCTTCCAGACCGAATCTCCATCCCATGATCTCTCCTCCACAACTGCTGACCCTGAGCCCCTAGCACTCTGAGCCCCCCAAGGTGGGACTGCCTACTCCTACTGGCCCTCTATCTACAATCTAGTAGGGGTGGGTGGAGGATGGAGGAGAGTTGAAGACTGGCTGGAATGGAAGTGACCCAGCATTGTGTGGGGGCCGTCCACTGGACCCACCATCACCTTCCTGGGTGCCAGGGCTTTTTCCTTGTTCTGGTATTTCCAGAAGTGCAGACATGCACGGGCATCCTGTGTGTGACAGGTGTGCACCCTCACCCATGTGCAGGATGTCTGCCAGCACCCCCTACCCCAAGTACATACTGCCACAAGTTGCACTGCTCCCAGTTTCCACTTGGAGCCACTGGAACTGTGGCACGCACCACCCACCCTCCCCAGGAGAGGAGTTCAGTCCTATGGATGCTAGATCCTACTCCTCCGCTGCTGACCTGAGTCCACTCCCAAACCCGGGTCACTGGCGTGGCACAAGGTGTGGTGTCCAGCACCTCAACCCTCAGCACCACCGGGCCAGCTGATATGCTTATTCTTAATCTTTTGGGAACATTGCATGAAGTACATCATTGTGACATTTTGGAAAAATGTCACAATGATGTTGCATGTTGATTTTGAGAAACTTTGTCTGCAAATCATTAAATGTTCACCTACTCAAATAAAATCTACTTGCTCATCAACAACCTGGTTTTGGACCTGATACAGCACCAATACTACGCTAGGTAAGAGAAGGCAAAGCAAGGCAATTTATTTATTTGGCACCAAGCCAAAGTTCTGGATACAAATAGCAATTCAAAAGATCTTAAAAAATACAGTTACCATAAAACAGGTCAGGATACGTGGCAGCCAGAAAATACACTCCCCCAAGCTTAGTTTAAGCAGTCCCAAACGCCAAGTAAAACAAATGGGTTTTAAGCAACCTCTTAAAATGTTCCAGTTGAGCTCCTCTAATATAAACAGGGAATGAGTTCCACAAGACAAGCACAGCAAAGCTAAAGGCTCAGTCCTCCAATGATTTCAGGTGGGAATGTGGAATCATGTGGATCCCTGTCACAGAGGAACAGAGGGGATCGCCAGGACTGTATTCAGTGTCAGAAGGTGCAGTGTCAGTGGCTCAGTAGGCAGAACGCTTGCCTCTGGGGCTAAAAAATCAGCAGGTCCTGGCTTCCAGCCCCACACCAAGTACTTGGGTTAATGCCCATAACTGACACTGTAGTGCAGAAAGAAGGGGCACTTCTCTGTCGAAGTGCTGTCCTTCAGATGAGATGTTAAACTGAGATTCTTTCTGTTCATTTCAGTTCACTGTCCAGGTGGAAATAAAAGATCCCATGGCACTGATCAATGAAAATTAGGGGTGTTCTTATTGACAAGAAATCATACACAACTACTTACAAGGATATTATGATGTTATCTATGCTCAGGAAAAAAAGAAAAAGAAAGCAGACTTAGAATACTGTGTCAAAAATGGAAGGGAAACACAAATCTACAATGAATCAAAGAAAAATAATGACACACCACTTAATCAGAAAGTTTTTCTTACTAAAAAAAACTCCTCACAGACATATAATAGTAAAGAGTTCCTAAGTTGACAAAGACATCCATACCACCTGTTTCCAGTACGCAAGAAACTGTGGAGCAGGTAAACTGAGACTATACACTCTGCCACACTGTTTATCAACCATGTGTAGTGGTAATGGTAAGGAAACAGCCTTCTGTTGAAAAAGGAGTGAGCATTGGGCATGCCATTTATTCCATTTTATACAAGTTAAACTGACAGACAGTACTATGATCCCAACCAGCTTATTGGAAAAAGAACAGTACACCAGCTACTGATAAGTTACAGTGGCAAATGCAGGGGTTTCCAGTGCCCTCCCAAGAGCTACCAGAAATCCTAGATACTGTATATGGGCATGTTAAAAGTGATGATGCATAGAGTCTATTGTTTGTACACAAGTGTCCGGAAAACAGAATCTTTCCAATTCACTTTTATGCTTACTGTTAATATGGACCTTAATTTTTCATGTGTGCATAGCCATAAAAATATTGTCATTTTCCTAGGAATCCTAGAATCCAGGCAGTTGTGTCGTGATGCTAGGAGAAAGTCTGCTCACAAGATGTACTGTATATTAGGGCCGTGCAGGGGCCAAATATTTTTTCATGAATGGTAGGGCTCCTGAATATTCGGGAGCCCT
This sequence comes from Neoceratodus forsteri, assembly GCA_016271365.2. Taxonomy (NCBI): domain Eukaryota; kingdom Metazoa; phylum Chordata; order Ceratodontiformes; family Ceratodontidae; genus Neoceratodus; species Neoceratodus forsteri. Next base: position 63,631,039 of record CM057459.1, read on the forward strand.
TCCCAAATAGGGGCTATTTGTATTTGGGAAATATTTTGGCCACCTACAAAAAAAACGGAAAAGGAAAAAAGAAACGGTCCCCTCCATCAGCCCAAAACCAGGTGAAATATTACTCCATCCCCCACCTTCTGTCAAAAGCACAATCCCAACTTCCTCCCACCCCCAGCACCCACAAATTGTTGTTATACATTTTAATAAGTAAATCCCCTGACAGGTGACTGGCTCAACCTGCCTCCCCTCCTCAGCCGGACACTGTCTTAATGTAAAGCACATGTTTGCACTTAAAATATCTATCTATCTATCTATCTATCTATCTATCTATCTATCTATCTATCTATCTATCTATCTATCTTTATTTTATTTTCTGTTCAAGGTTTATTGTCATTTGGTTTACAAACCATTACAACATTAAGACATTTAAAAATATTGTAATACATTCAGAAGGCATTTTTAAAATATAAAACACTGCAATGGCCAGCAATATTACACAAATCATTAATATAGATAATGATACTACAAAGCCATTGGTCTTGTAGAATAAATTTGCATCAAACTTAAAAAAAGGGTCGCCATTAGAAGAAACAATGCATAGCTCTTATATGGGCCCTATATGAGCTTTGCTAGAGATACATCAGGGGCCAGATATTCAAAGCTTTGCACCAGGCTCAAATCCGTTGTGCTGGAATAGTACCAAATTTGCACCGAGCTGCAATATTCAAAAGCTCATTTAGCACTGGTGCTGAGTAAAAAGCACCAACACTAAAATGTAATGTATTCAGGGGTGGGAATGAGAGGCATGGCCATGAATGCCAGCGCACCAGCATATTCAAAAGAATTGCGCTGCGCTACAGGTGTTTGCACCACCTGTAGCACGGCACTGAATACAACCTGCAAAAAGCATGCAGTAATGCATTATTGTAATCTGAAGTCATTCGAAGTGGAACTTTGAAATACTCTAACATTTACCCCTGGTAGTCTAGAGTTCCCCCCACCCCCTGATTGTCCCTCACTGCAGTGCTGCATAGGGAAGTGGTATGCACCGAATGTGCCTGCAAACACTCATTTCCCACAGCATCTAGCCTGTACGTCCATTTGACCAACATGGGGTTGCTGTGAGCACACCCTGGCCTGCAGCTTCCCCCCTGTACTTCCATTCTGACCAAAAGGGTTGCTGTGACCTCCTTTCAATAGCACCAAACAAAGTACATGGGAGTGCATGCAAAGCAGGCCATAATGAGATGCAAATGTGACTGTTTACCCACGGATTGCCTGAGTAGGTTTATGTGCATAGGATCTTTGAATATAGCAAACTTTTGCCCTGGGCTAACCTGTTTACACTGGGCTAATGTGTTAGCACTGTGCAAGTGGGTTAGCCCTGGACAAACCCCTCAAAAGCACAGCACAGTTCTGCAGTGTGTGGCCTGCATTGTTGTTTGCTTTATTCCACCTCTGTGTCTACTGAGCTTCTGTTGCATTTTGCACTTCCCTGTTGTTATATTCAGAACTGTCTTATTCCCGGGCTATTTTAGCACTGCACTCCGAGCACTGTTTGCACTGCTTACTTTACATGCTGTATTCAGCAGGTTTAGCCCCAGGGCTATATTCCTTTGAATATAGCTTGATACTGATTCAGGGCTAATTTAGCACACTGTGCAGTGCTAATTTAGCCCCAGAGCTAAGTTTTCAATATCTGGCCCCAGGGCTCTTAACTCAAGATTTGTTTGAACCTTATAATATACATGTAAAAAGGCATCAAAAAATATTTATCTTAGTGGAAGAAAATACATCATGGTTTAATTTCCTTTCTAATAGTACTGGATTCAGACTTAATCTTCTCCTAGAAATAAAATTGCATTAATAGTTCCATAAAGACCACATAATTGAAGAGTTTCACCTAACCTGACCGCACTCTAAGGGCAAACTAGACCTGCAGTCGTACCCAAAACATTTATGGCATAACAAACCTACAAGAAGCTTCTGCCACAGTAAGACTTGGACTATGGTACTAATGCCTTCCACAAACCTTAGGGCCAATTTATAGTGCATAAACTATACAATATTAGTTGTTATGAACTTTATGTACTAAAAAATATTCATGTTACCACATGTTATCCCATATCCAAGAGAAGGCAGTTTCCATAACCATCTATTTCCACATTGACTGGCTCCTTAAAGGAGATTACCAGTATATACAGGACAACGCAGTGCTGGAAAATCCCTCATAAGGGTTGATTGGGCCCATAGTAAGTCAACTATAAAAAGGTTTGTGAGCCAAAACATGCAGATCCATCCCAAGGATTAAAAAGGATAACTCCAATTTCAAATTTATCGAGAAAATACTTGCTAACAAATCCCTATGTAATTGGGGACTTCTTCAAAGATTTTGAATAAACCATGTGAGTTGTATTTCTCTAAAAAGTTGAGTCCAGATGACAGCCAGAACATACCTTCTTAAAATATATAAAATAAGAAACATATGAAGGATATAACAACATCAATAAGCACACAATCTAGGAAAAAGCAGATACTGTAGTTATATTGTTCAAGTTTCTCCAAAGGTACTAGACCTCATGAGGGTATTTGAGGCAATACAAATTGTCACAGAAATCATTCTAGGCTATCCAAATCACAGAAGTCCCTATATTATATCCCTGGTGTTTCTTACTTCAAAATATAACACATGCTGCAAACAAATCTCATTAGTCTCAAGATATCTCTGCTCACATTTTTGAGGCTTGAAAAAATGTACACTGAAAGACTCAAAACGGAAATATGAGGTTCATAGGATATTTAAGCTGCTCTTTGTGTTGGGTTCACAGTAACCACATCCTCTAAGTGAGCCATATGCAATAACCCTATTATGGATGATGACCCACAACCTTCATTTCTTGATTGTGGGTTAATGAATAGGTTTGAATAGAACCTCAATATAAGATGGTCTTCATAAGACAGCCATGAGTTCTTGGAATAATTAGGCAAAGCAAAGGTTCTTTTGAAGACTATCCCAATTCAGTATCATGGCAGTTCCATGCAGCCAATGAGTTCATTTTAAGACTCCTGAATAGCTTTCAAGTACATCACCACTGGCCTCCATGCATCATAGCAATTCTAAGCCAGAATTAAGTATGCAGTTAATGAGCAAATAGTGGGGTATAACCCTGAGGTAACTTGCATTTATTAGGCAGTGAATGATTTTTCTGCGTGGGACTCAGATTAACATGCATGTTTCCAGAGGCCAAATAGTGGCCAAAAAAAAGAAAACTACACAGGTTCAAAATTATATCATTTGTATCAAATGTTAAAGTGTACCTTGGTGGAAGAAAAAAGTATTTTTATTCACTTTCCCCAGTTTGGGGACATGATCCATACATGGAGAGACCAGTAATCACAGTTTCAGTGGAGTCAGCTCCCTTTTCCCATATTGGGGTTTGTTAAGTACTTATACTGTGGTCATAAACCACCTTTTTCACCTCTCCACCTGGAAGTCCTTCATCATTTTCTAAGCCACATTTCTCCTGCATCTCAGCAACAGATTAATTCCTTTCAGGACATCATATGGAGCTTAAAACACCTTTAAATTCAAAAAGTATTTTCCTACTCTGGGTCACATGAATCTATCTAAAAAATAAGAGAAAGAAGAATACTACACTGAGCATAGTATATTTTTTGACAAATAGCACAAAGGCACCCTGTCCCCCTGGGTATCATAGGCATACCTGTTAATAACAGTAAAATACACCTTCATGCACTAATAGTGTGGTCAAACTCTCATCTAGCATCTGGTCCTGTGCAGGTGTGACTCTGTCTTTTCGAAAATCTTCTGACTCCAGGTGAAAAGACGGGAAGCAGCCATGCTCAGTTGCCATCAGTTCCTCATAGGGCACTGAGTCAAGCCAAAATACAGTCCACCAGCTCAAAAGTTACCCCTGATATAAGAGGACAGGTAGCAACACTTCCTGGGTTTTAGAATAGGACAACCATCAATGTGGCAGCATTACTCCAAACAACAGCTCCTTATTAGTGGACTACTAAAAAAATTGCCTCTGTGACTCCAGAATTGATATAACAAAGGTTTCACTTAATTTATTTAGAGCAGTGAAGAAACAGAAGTTACAAAATGCCAAACAACGAAGTGCATCAGGCAGGGAGCAGAACAGCATCACAGCCATCTTGCTGCTCCGCCCCCCCCCCCTTCTCTGAGTTCTGCCTAAAAAAAAATATTTATAATTTACGTCCCTCCAGCACAGCACCTGACCCTACTCCTACTCATCACCACCACCCAGTTCTGAAAACCCGAGTAGGTGACTGGTTCAACCCTCCTTCCTCCATGCCTGTCCGCCTTCTCATTATTGAAAGTGCTCGTGCACTCCCAATAGTAAAACCATCCATGGAGGAGGAAGGGTTGAGCCAATCATCTTCTCAAGTTATATTTCAGATTTGGGTGCCGGTGGCTGAGTATAGGGTCAGGTGCTGTACTGGAGGGACATAAATTACTTATTTTTTTTAAGCACAAACAAGCGCTTTACATTAAGACGGTGGCTGACCATGGAGACAGGCAGGTTGAGCCAGCCACCCATCAGGGGATCTACTTATTTAAATGTACAGCACAAAAACAATTTTTGGGTGCTGGGGGAGAAGGAGACTGGAATTGTGCTTTTGATAGAATGTGGGGCATTGGGGGTTACATTTTACCTGGTTTGGGGCTAGAGGAGGAGGGAGGTAGCTCTTATTTTTTTTTTCTTAAGCAGCCAAATACCTTTCCTGAATAGTGAGAACCCAAATATGTAGCTTCTGAATACCAAATATTCAGCCAAATACTCTGGGAAAGGTATTCGCATAGCCCTAATGTATATCAGCTCTAAAAAAGGATGTTAAAGCAGACATACACAAACTTTTTCTGGAGCAAGAGGAAACCTGGGTCAATGTTAGTTTATAATGCCCACTTTTAATCAAACAAGAATTATGATAACTGGATAACATTTATAACACTTGCCCAGAGGTGTATCTCCCTTAATTTGCCAAATCCTAAGGAGTGATGAAAACTATTCACCCCTAGTGGTACCCATGGGTTATCAGCTCCCAACACAATTGGTTTAAAAAAATGCACAATATAAGGCCCAGCCCAGTGGTGCTGAGGTTTGAGGTGCTGGACGCCACACCTCACGCCACACCGGTGATCTGGGTTTGGGAACGAGCCCGGATCATCAGGAGTTGGCTGGGGGGGGGAGATGGGAGATGGATTGAGCAGCTGTAAGGCAGCTCTCCCCTCCCGGGTGGGGACCCAGCCATGCCTGCTGCAAGGCTGTTCCCTGGTGGAGGCCCAGAGGTAATGCAGTCGGGATGGTCTAGAGTAGGGAGGGTGCCATGGATCACTGCGTACATGTTCCTTCACAGACGTGTGGGCAACTGCAGCAAGGGATGGGGAGAAACTTAGTAAAAATGGAGCTGGTAGGCTCTATGATGGCCCCACAGCACCCGTGCTATTCCTCCAGAGTCTAGATGTTGGTATCTGGGGGGAGGAAAAGTCGATGCCCTTCACCTTGGCTGTACCATGGAGGGGGGGCAACCCTTGGAGGATTGCCGGGAGGGTTAGGGGTGGAAAATGCAGAAGGTTCTGAAACTGAGCTCCTCCAAGGGGGGGTGCCAGAGCCACCTGCTAGCTCCACCATGTACCCTCATTGCCAAAGTAGGCGGGAGGTGGCGACGTGGGTCAAACAGCTAGTTAAATAAATGTACAATAAATAAGCAGTGAAAAAAGACCAAGGTATTTAACATCTCTTCTCCTACTTCATTAATACTCCTGTAAGTATGAGCCCTTTGAATGGGGTTCAAATGGCTCCCCAAAAGGGGCAATACCAGAAATCCTAGCTTCCAAATCTCAAGACAGAGTTAAGACAAAGCTTATATAAAGGAACATGGTGAACAAAAATGTTTAAAGCAGCAGTATTTGTTAGTCGGCAAAAAGTTTTCACAGTATAGTTTTTTTCTTTAAAGTAAAAATGTATTTATAACATTCTAAGATTCATACTCAGGGTGGGATATTCAAAGCAGTTGCGCATGGCGCAACCAAGATGCACCTGCGCAAGTGCAGAAATGCACCAAAGGGTGATATTCAGCGGGAGCCATTGTGCTGCGCAATTCGCAGTGTGCCAGTGCGCAATCCTAATGAATGGATGCGCCAGTGCAGGAGGCGTAGCCATGAATAAGTGGTGCAGCGTGATATTCAACAGCAAGCAAATGGCGCAAGTGCGGAGCAACAGGGAGATGCGTGGAGCAAACTTGAGCCCATAAAAAGAGGGAGTAAGCAAGGGACGGAGGCTTGTGCCACAGGGGAGCAATAGAGAGGGAGAGGGAGTGAGCAGGCAGGACAGCAGGAAGGGTGCATGACAGAGACAGAGGTGGTCAGGAAGTGCAACAGAGTGTGGGACTGAGCATGTGACACTGATTGTGAATGCCTGTGTGAGCAACTGTGTGTGTGCATGTAAGAGAGATGCAGGGGCAACATCAGCAGTGTGTGTCTGCAATACCTGGCATAGGAGGGGCAGGTGAAAGTGCCCAGATGGGTGGGAGGCAGAGGCTACAGCCAACAGACCACCAGCTGGGAACCCCGAACACAGGACTGTGCCCAGCGCAGGGGCACACGCAGCGGCACACAGCCGGGGGTACCTGAGGAGACAGCCGCCCGGGTGGGCAGGATAGCCCAGGCCATGGTCAGTGTCATCTTCCAGATGGAGGCAGTAATGAGGGGTGTGAGGAGGCAGGAGGCAGAGTGGTGTGGCCATGGAAGGGCCCATTGGCGGTGTGCCCAGAACAGGTGGTACTGTGCCCGCACCACCTTTGAACAGTATGGTGATACAGAGATTGTGGGCCGGTACCACCTGAACTGGGAAATTCTGAGGCAGTTCTGTGAGCTGTACAGTGATGAGATGCAGGCACCCACAAATCAGAGCCACGCTCTGTCGGTGGAGACCAAGATCACGGCCGTCATGTGCCTGCTTGCCACGGGTACCTTCCAGAGACCAACAGGGGACACCACAGGCATAACCAAGTCAGCCGCATCATGGCTCCTCACACAATTCCTCAATGCACTGCTGCCACATGCTTCGGAATACATCCATTTCCCCAGCACACAGGCAGAGCATACAGCAAACATGCAGGAGTTCCAAAAGGTGGCACGTATGCCTGGCATGCTAGGGACCATCAACTGCACCCACGTAGGCATCCGCACACCACCTGGCCTGGAGGGGGTAGCCTACATCAACAGGAATGGTTACCCCAGCTTCAACTGCCAGGTGGTGTGCAATGCCAGGGGCGCATAATCAATGTCTGTGAAACACACCCTGGTGGAGACCACGATGCCTTCATCTGGCACCAGTCAGCACTGAGCCACAGGCTCGAGAGTGGGGACATCCCCACCGGCCACCTAGTAGGTGAGTATGCTGTTGGAATGGGCAGCCTGGCACAACAGGGCAGGGCGTGGGGGATGCTAGGCCAGGGGCATCAGAGGGTGTGGCCGGGAAGGCAGGGGGGTGCAGCTACACAGACCACCATGTTAACCACACATCTCAACACACAGGTGACAGTGGATACCCACTCTGACCCTGGCTGCTCACCCCATACTGGCGCCCATCAACCCCAGTGCAAGGGTGATACAATGAGGCTCACACCAGCACACGGAACATCATTGAGCATGTGTTTGGGCTGCTGAAGGCCTGGTTCCATTGCCTGGACAGGTCTTGCGGTGCCCTACAGTACAGCCCCTCAAAGGCCTGTGGCCTATTCCTGGCCTACTGTATACTACACAACATGGCCACCAACTGTGGGATAGCTGCCGAGGTTGAAGAGGGGAACAGCAGTTGGGACGACGTGGTCGCCAGGTCAGGTGGTTGTGGGCAGCCCCCCCCAGGTGAAGGGAACCCTGGCTGAAAAGGATGGCCCAGCAGCACCAGGACACAATGGCAGAGGAGCACTACGGTGCATGCAGGTAGGCGAACATGACCACACGCATGTCCCAGGGACCATGGCACAGCATTCAGGCATGCAAGGGTGGGCCTCATGACAGTAATGGCTGGAGGGGAGCATGGACAGGCATGGGACTGGACTCCATATAAGCACCCCGTAAAGCACTGCACATCCCACTCACACACACCTGCACACACACGCACATGCACACGGGCACCTACGTGTGCACTCCCAGAGGCCGCCACCGGGCATGTGTCAGACACTGAACACATGGCACAGTAGCAGCCGGTGCTATGTTGGCATCATCATGCACATGACACAGTGGCCAATGGCTGGGTGTGTGTGCTCAAGGCCTGTGTGTGGCGTCGACCATGGATGCCATGTCTCTGGAAAGCACACACACACACACCACACCAATGTGCACATATGGCAGCGGCAGGCAGTGGACAGGGAGGATGGCGGTTCAGGACTGCAGCACGGTCACAAGGCCACCACGAACACATGGATGGCTCAGCCGAGACTGCCCAGCAGACACGGGCTGTGCAATGGCCACAGGGGGTGTCTCTAATGATCCCCCAGGTGTGTCACTGCGGGAACACAACCAGTCCCTCGCAGGTGTCTGCAGGCTCCCGAACATGCCCACTCCAGGGGTGCCCAGAATGCTCACAGTGGATCGACACAGAGGGGGTAGCATAATGCGTGACTGAGGGGTGGAGAATGCACTCCGCAGGGTCTGCGGTGGACGGCCATGCACCAGGATGGCCAGTGGTGCTAGGCCAGCTGTGACTGCAGCGGTAAGCCGATCCAGGGCAGTGGTCATTTCCTTCTGCATATGTGTAGTCTCGGCCAGGAGCTGTTCATATTCCCTGTCGCGGCTCCCTGTGGCCTGGCTCAGCTCTGTGTGGAGTGCATGCACCCCTGCCATGACCAGCACCAGTTGCTCCAAGGAGGCCTGTAGCAGATGGGTGTACTTGGTCAAGGGGTCAGCACCCTGGAGGGCATGGGCATTGCGCTGACCTATGGGTGGTGCCTGACCCCACAGCCCAGCCCCAATGCTGGTGGGGGCTGCACAGCAGGGCCCTCTAGGGGCTGCTCATTCTGCGGTGCACCGTCGGCGGGCACTGCTCCCGTCTCCCCTTTGACATCATCCGGCTGCCACTGCTGTCCCTCCAGCCGCTGTGCTCCAAGCAGTGCCAGTGCAGCTTCACCACCACCACCCCCATCAGCCTGCGTCACACCGATGGCGCCCACAGCAATGCCAGGTGTGGGGGCCGGTGGGCAGACAACCGCTACCAGGGCATCATCTGCGCTGCCATAGTGAGTGTGTGGTATGGGTGCCTCCCCTGAATGGCAACACCACTATCCAGTATAATGGACACATCGTCATCGGTCCTGGACCCCATCCCAATCTGTGTCATGGCATACTGGACACCATGGCTGGCGTCCTGCTGAAACACAGCCAGGGCCTCGTCTGCAACCACATCACAGGCATCCAGATGGACAGTGGTGTTGGGTTCTCTGCGGCCTGGCCCCCGGACACCAGTGGAGGTGGAAGGACAGTCCTCCAGGTCCAGGACTGCCCCATGGTGGACACCCCAACCCCTGCCACTGCACGCAGGTGCTCTGGAGCTGAAAGGGAACACAGTCACATTAGTGCCGCTGGCACACACCCCTTCCCCCCGTCCTCCTGCCCCAGTCACTGCCATACCTACCATGCAGAGATTGGCTGCCCCCTGTCTGGAACCCGCCACCGGGTACCGCCTCGATGGCTCTGCACCACATGGATGCCACCACCAACTCCTCCTGCGGCGACAGCTGTGTCACGTCAGACTGTCCACCACCTGTAGCAGCACGTGCAGCCCAGATGGCAGCCACTTTCTCTTTAATCCACCTCTGGTCTGTACCGACCTTCTTCTTGCACTCCTGTGCAGTTCTTTGATGAATGCTCTGCTGGTTCATGGCACCTGCCCACACCCTCCCATGCTGTTTACCGGGCCTGTGGGGTGACTGTTTAGCCACTCAGCAGAGGCTCCTGGTCCAGGTAGGCCTAGAATAGGGCATCGCTCTCTGCCCTCATGAAGTTGGCCCTGCGCTTCTGTGCAGGCCCACGCTCCTCAACCTCCTCATGATCCGTCATGTTTAGTCCTGTGGGAATAAACATGTGGTCAGTGATGGCTAAAACCCACACTGCACTCCCATTCCACTGTCCCGACAGACCCACAGCCTGGTGGCTTACCTCTGAAGGATGCAATACCAGTCTAGAGCCTGTGCAGTCCCATGGCACCTTTATAGCACATCGCATGCAAATGAGGGGATGCGCAACTGTAATGAGATGCAAATGCCTCTGATGCACCGCGGATATACTGATTTACTAATCTGCATATGCCGGCTGAATATTGCAAAATTGCACATGGCGCATTGGTGTTGTGCATGCACAAGCCATGGTGCAACATTGTGATGTGCGCAATAGGTCTGGCAGTGTGCATGCGTGCAGTGCCATCACGTACGTCACTGGTGCAGCCTACGCACACTGTGCTATATGCAGTACAGTGCTCTGCTGCTATTGGGCATGTGGTACTCATGCGGTGTATGCCCTATGGTGCCCGGGCACTATTGGCCCATGGACCGTGAGGCCCACATGCCCCTATTGCACACCATGCATGGCGAGCACAACCGTGCTGTCGGGCATGGTGTACATGCTGACCCTTGACCCCATGATTGCCCTTTGACCCTCTGGGTGACCTGCGGCATGTGCCAGTGCTGCACCATCTGTGTTGCGCAGCCTCATGGCTGCACAATTGGTGATGGCAGTGCATCACTGTACGAGTCATGCATCCCCAGCACATGTGTCTCATGCGCTACTGGGCACCATTTTGGTTGTGCTAATGCCAATAAAACCATGCTGCGCCACAGCAGTGCCAGGGCACCTAACTGGTTGCAGGTGGAGCTAGTCAACCTTGTGGCCCTTGTGGAGCCACATGTAGGCAGTCTGTTCGGCCAGGTGCCCCTGAATCAGCCACGGATGGAGGTGTGGCAGGAGGTGGCTGAGGGGCTGGAGGAGGCCACAGGAGAACAGCGTAGCAGTGAGCAATGCCACCACCGCTATGGGGACCTGCAGTGGAGGAGCTCATCAGTAACCTTGCTGCTGCGTTCTGTACCAGCTGCAAGTGCTGAAGAACCTCTCCAGTGACCCCGAGGTACAGAGTGTTGCAGTTGTAAAGCCGCAATGTCACAAAAGCATGTACCAGTGAGGGCAGGTCATCAGGCAGAATCAAGGCTATAATTCAGGCAATGTCCCTCAAGAATTAAAAACCACCCTTGATGACAGATGACAACTGAGCTTCAAGGGTCAATCCATCATCAAGGATGACACTCAGATTTTTCACCTTGGTGGACACCGCCAAAAGAATGGGGCCAAGGAATAATCCTGTTCCCATCCCAGCAGCATCCACATCCTGCCGACAACTAGGCCTAATCACTAGCACCTCCATTATGTCAGGACTGAGTCTCAGCCAGCTAGAGGACATCCAGTCCTGGATCTCAGTCAGACATTTATTTAGCACCTCCACAGCATTATCAGCCTTGGGTGCAAATGGACACCAAACTGGGTATGCTTAATCTATGGTCAGAGGTCACTGCTGGCTTTGTCTGATGAAAAGTGCACCCTAACCAAGGGGAATAAAACACAGAATCAATCTGTGTGGATAATTTACCCTTAAAAAAGGTGTGTGCCCTATCACCTTTAGCTGCCCTGGCTGAATCCTGTAGCCACTACCCTTTCCTTCAAATAGTTAGAGTCTCAAAAATATTTAACTGTTTTGCTCCTCTGATCGAGGGTCAGCCCGCAATTAAAGTCACCCACCAGGATTACTCCTTTTGTTATGTATAAAAAAGGCCAGATTGACCAAAACAGATCTACCCTTTCTGCCTTTGACTAGGAGGCCTACACATTTATTAAATGCAGTTTGTGTTAAAAAAATGGCATCTAGGAGAATGGCTTTACTTGGAACAACATCTACTAGGTGGGATATGGTGACACTGGTGTTAGAAAAAAAGGATATCCAAACCAGAGCACCTGTCTTCGTCCATAGACCAGTATGAATCACCTAGAAGCCCTTATTTGTGAGCTAGATTAATGTCACCAGTGGTGCAAAATCTGGTATCTTGGAGAAAGAAAATGTTGCATTTTGTCTCTTGTGAAAAATATACAGTTGCCATGAATCTAGATTTAGACTTATGCGGTTGGTATTAAGGGTGTCAACAGAAAAATTATGGGTTAGTCCCCTCACCAGAAAGAGGCAGAGAAAAATGAGAATAACACTCCTTGTCAGTTCAAACTTTGCCTTCCACCCTTTGTTTTCAACTTTCTTTCCTTCAAGGACTGTTGCTCTATGGTGCCCCCTTCAGTCTGTAGGATGGGTCATACTGTGAAGAGGTTAGGGACAAACCATCACAATCTTCCTCAATCTCACCGCGGTCTTTTCACTTTCAATTTATTCCTCAAATGAATGTCCTTCCTTCTAGTTATCTTTGACTTGAGCTGGTCTCTTGCCCTTCTCTGGCAAGTAACCACCTGCAGAATCTCAGTAGCAGGAATCAAAGGAGGTAGCATAGGCTCAGTCATTTCCACCTCCATGGGTTCCTGAACTATGTCTAGGACCTCTTTTCTCCTGCTCCAAAGTTGTCACAGGCATGGGAACATTCTGCTGTATACCTAAGCCTACAGGAACAGGGCTAATAGGAGCCTATGTAAATGAGGAATCTTTCTGGGGGCTGTCTACTGGGTCTTCAGACACCTCTGGCTCAGTTGGTTCAGGACAAGGTTCTTCTGGGGTCCTCTGGTTCCTGGGGCCTACTTGTTCTGGGTCAACAAGATAAATGGAGGGGCCATCCTGCTCAACCTCATCTTTTGTCTAATGTTCCTGAGGATTAGGTGGCTACACAGGCCCTCTCTCTGGGACCCTCTCTCAGGCACAGTTGACGTAATAGTCAAGCTTAGCTTGAGCCATTGGGTTTTCCTTGTTGTGGGCCACCCGGGGGCATGATTGATACGAGTGCCCAGTCTCATCAAGAAATTGCATTTCATACTATTTTTGCAGTTTGTACTCTGGTGGCCTAGTTCTGAGCACAGGCCACATTTCTTCTTGTCAAATCCATTACCAAGGTGAGTAGTAGCACCACAATGGTATCAGGCCTTAGGTGGTCCAGGATAGAATAGGGTCCTGTGATTACTTTCCAAAAAGAAACAATAAGGGAGATAGTGAATACCCTTGTCTAAATGCATATTCAGAGCTGACCAGATGTACACAAAACGATGTGCAAAATGATGCGGCACACATAAAAATTGGGCTGCCCAGCTCTGGCGCCATACTCAAACAGATTGCGTAATCTAAACAGATTGCACAATCTGCTTAATTATCAGATCCTGGATGTGCACAGCACTGCAGGGAGTCATCAAGTTCCACACTGCGCATTCAGGCTGGGGGCTGAGGACTGCCCATAGGGGAATGTGTGTTGGAGTGCACTTTTATTTTTCACATCTCAAATGTGGCTTTCACATCTCAAATGTGGCTTAAGAAATGTGATTCAGGAATATTAGGCTTGCATGGTGCACACCTGTATGTGCTGCAGCCTCCATGGGCGATATTCAGCTCAAACATGCAAATAAGCACATTGGGCATGCGTGGCACAAAGGGGCCATTTGTATGTCCATTATGGGCTTGTTTGCATGGCTGCACCTGGCAGAATGCACCGGGCCAGCATCCCCCCAGCCCCAATCTTCATAGAGATAAAGAATATGCCCTGAGCACTCTGACAGTCTAGTGTAACCCCCCCAGCCCTGATTGCAGATGTTATAATATATATGCAATCCCCTTTCCTTGGTAGTCTAGTGTCCCTCCTCCCCAGCCCCAGTCACAGATGTTATAAATATTTATTCCAGATCACCTTTCCCCTGGTAGGCTAGTGTCCCCCCTTCCCAGCCCCAATCACAGATGTTATAAAAATAAATGCGATCCCCCTTCCCTGGTAGGCAAGTGGCCCCCCACCCTGTTAGCCACTGACCCACCACCCAACTCCCCCCTAGCCTGACTGGAGTCGGCGACTGGAACAGTCTACCTCCCACCACACTGGCCAGCCACAGCCTGAACAGTACAGGTGACTGTACAGTATATACTACATGCTCATTGGTTCACGGTCCAACCCAAGGTGTACTTATATGCTGTACAACGCTCCTGTGCTGTTCTGTTAGTCAGTGGCCGGGCCAGTGTGTGAGGTGGGCAGTGCCAGTCACCAGCTCCCTATCGGGTTGGGGGGGGCATAATGGCGGGGTCACTGACTAACGGGGTAGGGGTCACCACTACCAGGAAAGGGATCACATTTATTTTTGTAGCATCTATGATCAGGGCAGGGGTGGGATACTTGCCTACTAGGGAATGGGGATCGCATTTATTTTTGTGACATCTGTGATTGGGGCTGAGAGGGACACTAGACTATGAGGAAAAGGTGATCACATATATATTTATAACATCTGTGACTGAGGCTGGGGAGGAGGGGACATTTGCCTACCAGGGAAAGGGAATCAAATTTATTTTTGTAATATCTGTGATCAGGGCAGGAATTGGGGGGACACTAGACTATCAGGGGGACTGGTATAAGTTACCATAATACAGATGATCTGTGATCAAGTGTGAGGATGTGTCCACTGGACCACCGGGGCTATCTTTACTTATTCATCTATGGGACTCTGGGCTTGGGGGGGACTGTGTACCCAACCCTACACTGTGCATGGGGCACCAACCTACCCCGCGCATAGTTTAAGTAGGGTTTTGTGAGCCTAACTACAATATGTGCCATCAGAGATGGACAGTTTTATGCTTGGGGGGATTCAATATTGTGATGTGCGGCATATGCATGAGGCACCCCTTATTTGCACAGGCACATTACAATATTGTGCTGCAGCAGCACAGTTGAGGGGAATGCGTGGTGCATTGTTGGCCTTTGACTATGGCCACACCCCCAATGGCCCATGCAAGTCAGAGGATGTGTGGCACATCCAGGGATGCACCACACATCTCATCTGAATATGTGGCTCATAATACGGATCTTTATTTTCCAGCCTCTGGTCCATATGTACTCGGAATCAATGATAGGCTCTGGATTTCTAAGGCCTGTGCACCTTTGCTTGAGCCAGTACAAAATATCAGTGGTGCTAACCCCTTCATGGTAATTTTCTCAACTGCAGGTTTCGTGATAGGCACAGCAAAGAAGGGAGTCCACACAGGAGTATTTTTAGTACTGGATACTTTTTCCAGAACTTATCCAGCCCTGTGGGTGACTTGAAGCTGATGTCAAAGAATGTGTCTCCAACATAGTGAATTAGGGGCAAAGATCTCTGAAGCAAAAGTCCCCATCTCAGACAAGGAGGGTCTTTGTGGCAAAGACATGGTCTGGCATTTCCTCCATATCACCTTGGTGGTGGAGGCAGATAGTATTTCTCCTTATGGCTGGTCGAGGTGCAGGTCCAAAGAATCTGGAGTACTTCTGCCATGAGCGGGTGAGGTTCAGGACTGGTCCTGGGACATGCTTGGTCTGAGTGAAGTTGGCTCCTCTAGTGGGGTTTCTCTTGCAGAAGAAGAGGGCTGTAGCAAGTCCCACAGTTTTTATTGAAAAACAGTAATCTTACCGAGTACAAAGAAAAAAATCAGGTTGCTGTCCTGTAAGGTACTGGGAAGGATGTTCTCATCCAGTGGAGGTTGTTCTGAAACTTGGGCTTGCTGAGAAGCTTTCTCTTGTAGGGAACTCACTGATTCTTTCTGTTTACGGGATCATAGCCTTCCTCAAAAGACATACTCAGCACAGGAAGAACTTCAAAAACTGATGTAAACCTGTCATTTATAGTGTTGCATTAAATTGGCTCCTCAGTAAATTCAAAGATTCAAGAACTTCTAGAGTAAAGTTTGTGGTTGCCACAGACCTCCCATTCTGTCCTGGAGTCATACCATGCACAAGAGTAGCAGTACCAAAAGCAGAAGGCTGTGGATGGGGAGAAGAACCCAGCACATTAAACCCCTCCTCAGTCTTTTCTGGCAATATTACCCCAGATCTGCCCTTTGAAGAATCCTGCAAAGAAATGGAGCCACCTGAATTAGCCTCAGTAAGCATAATGAGGCATACCAGACCACACTCATTGGGGAAAGTACCCAGGATCCAACCCGAACTGTCTTTGTTTATCTCCCACCCTGCATGTAAGAGTTTCCTGAGTATTAATCATCTAGGTATGAACAGGTTTTGTCTTCTTTGAGGATTTCTTTGACGACAAGTCCCCACCAGCCTGATCTGCACCTGTTGCCTGTTTCTCGATTATAAATCCTGGAGTCTGCTGTAAAGCTGACAACACCACTACTGAGCCAGTCTCTTCATTTTGTAATTGCCACCTGCTATCAGTGTCAGAGCAGGCACCCTGCTAGAATAGTTTCTTGTATCCTTTGATCTGTGGCTCAGCTGAATTGTCTGACATGCCACCTGAGACCGTCAGAGCAACAGCTGTAGTCCACAGCTCTGGATTTAGCCACACATGTCACTTTGCTGTAATTTAGGGCTGACACAGTCTGTGGAAACAGGGTTCGAATGGTCTTGAAACTGAATAGTAGGGTTACCAGCATACGAGCAGCAGAATTACCAGGACTTTCGGTTCTTAAACTGGGCATTTGTTTTACAAAATGGCACCATTCTTTGTCTGCAATCAAGTGCAGGAGGGCTGCTTTTTTTTTTTTCAATTGAAGCTGCCATTCTAGATGCTGCTCCTCCATGGAAGATTCATGGAGTTCCATTGTCACCATTGCTGCAGTTTTGGGAACTACTGAAAAAGTATCCAAATCACATATCTCTACCAGCCAGCTTCAGGCTGTGCAGAGTTCCCGTTACTGTATCAGTCATTCGAGGAGGATTTTGTGAGCTGTGTTGCACCAGGCTTTGTTTCACCAGGCTTTTCATGCTGGCTTCACAATGCACCATGCCTTCTTCATTAAGTGCAGGCAAGTAACTGCCTTCTTTGACCAAAGGGGTAAATACCTCTGATGTAGATCTCTTTACAGGCTGCACAACCACAGTAGACAAACCAGCTAAAGTAGTAATAGGGGCTTAAACATTACACCAGGTGGGGAAGGAAGCATTCTCCTCCACTGGGGTTACCAGCTCTCCTTCACCTCCAGAAGAAAGCAGCACCCCTGCAGAAAGGGCAGGGGAGTTTATTAGGGGAAAAAAATCATACAAGAACAATAATCACGATGGTTACAAAGAAAACAGAAAACCCATCCGGGTGTAAACAATAATTAGCAAGTATTTACAAGAGAAGAAAAACAAGAAAAATCCATTTGGTAAATCTGTGACTTAAAAACAATCAGTACAAAATTCAAACCTCAGATTTTATATAATAAGGGAAAACAGAAAAATTCAGAATATGAACTAAACATTCAAGTAATCGGCACATCTGAGTTCTTGATCCATAGCATGTTTCTCCATGCAGTAGCGAAACTGACTTTATTCATGTGTAGTGTTTCAGAAAAATAATTCGACTGTAATTCTTGTATAATTTTCACAATTAATTCTATATGTGACATCTGTTTTTACTGTAAAGTAAATAAGCACCTCAAGTTCCAGACATACCATTTGATTACACAAAAAAATAACATGAAGGGTTGCTTTTATCCAACTGCCTCCAACACTGTGGATAGTGCCCACAAAACATCATTTCATAAGAGCTGGTGACGAACTGAGGTTCCGACCATCGGTCTGCCAAGGCCTGCCAGAATCCCAATATATACGAACATTTAAAATAAAGGTGATCAGTTGTCTCAAGTTGTTGGATACGTGTGAGTCTATTACATATTCTCTCGTCCATCTGTTTATGTTTTTGGTTGCTTTTTACATTTAATTTGTCATGACAGGACAACCAATGAACGTCCCACATTTTCAGGGGGATCCTAGTGTTCCACAACACATTCAATAACTGTTCCTGTAGTGGGGGGGACATGTAGAGAAAGTAATAGCTTCTGTAAAATGGTTTTCAATAATCTGGGCATGTAGTGCCTTCCTGTGGAGGGATAGAATCATTCAACTGGAGATTGTCCAGGTCTTCAATTTCTGAAAGGCTTCTCTAACTGCTGTGATGCACCTAGGGCAGAAAAACACATGAAAGCAGGGTACAAACTTGGCGGGGGGGGGGATCGAAGAATCAGAACAGGACAGGGATCTGGGGATCATAGTCTCCTCAAACCTTAAGGTAGCTTTCCAATGTAGTAGTGTGGCAGGAAGGTCCAATGGAATGCTGGCATGCATAGGCAGGGGCATTACTAGCAGGAAGAGGGAGGTTATAATGCCCCTCTACAAAGCCATGGTGAGGCCGCAGTTAGATCACGGGGTTCAGTTCTGGAGGCCACACCTCTGCAAGGATACAGATGCATTGGAAAGGGTCCAGAGAAGGGCAACAAAGATTGTGCAGGGTATGTAGGGGAAGACATATGAGCAGAGGTGTAAGGAGCTGAATCTGTACACGCTGAAATCAAGGAGGGAAAGGGAGGACATCATTGAAACTTTTAAATATGTAAAGGGACTCAATAAAGAAGGTGAAGGGGGTCAGCTGAGGAGGAAGGAGGGAGCCAGAACTAAAGGGCACAGCCTCAGATTGCAAGGAAATAGGTTCAGGGGCAATGTGAAGGGGTGTTTCTTCACAGAGAGGGTGGTGGAGCCCTTGAACAGACTGCCAGACAGAGTGGTGGTGGCTGAGACATTGGAGGAATTTAAGATAGTATGGGACAGGCATATGGGACTGAGTATTGGGGGAGGGTGGGGCAAGTGGGGAGGGCGATATGTGAAAGGGAGGGTTGGGCAGACTAGATGGATCGGAAGGGTTCTTTTCTGCCATCCAATTTCTATGATTCTATGATTCTGTGATTCTAACATATGGGGGGTGAGGACTGAAGTGGCCAAAATCCATAATATTCCTGAATCCCATTTCTTAAACCACATTTGACATACGTAAAATAAAAGTGCACTCCAACATTTGCCTGTATTAAACAATAGAGGACAAACATTTGACCTAAAAAATGTGGAATAAAAAAAAGACAGTGGGTTCACCTTATTCAACCCTTCCATTCTTACAGATAGACGTAACATATATTTTTTTTTTAAACACATCTTTATTCATTTTCCAAACAAAGACAAGACAAACATAGACCTGGAACCCCAGGGCACACAATCCAAAACTGTGTAAACTATATACAATTAACTATTTACATACGAAGAGGTAACACCACCCCTCCAAGCCAGATCTAGACTTGCTTCATATCAACACCTTAAAATAGCTCTACCAGGCTGCTTAAGCAAATCAGCCTTCTCCCCTTACCCCAATGAAAATTATCTGCAACCCGACAGATACTCCTTAGCCCACTTTCATGCTAAGTTAATGATTATTTTTGGGGTGGCACCCCTCTGCGTCCCCTGGAAAGAGAGAGAGTCCCCGTCCCCTCAAATTTGTCTAGCAGACCCTAACCTCTTACTAATATTCACAGCCCAGGTCCCAACCACATCATATACAGTCGCGAACCAAACCCTCCAATCTTTGCTAATGTCTCTATTGCCCTTTACACGTTTCAGCCCATGTTTCTCCAGCTAGTCACAGCCTGACAGACAGACCTGCATTTGAACATATGCCCCTTGTGAGAGTATATCGCCTCCAATACTGCCCATTTTTTGGCATATAACCCTTTCTTCCCCTCTGAATATAAGTGTCTCTTTATTTTATCCAGAGCCCCAATAAGATCTCCTACCCAATGCTTATACGCATAGGGCTGGTCATCCTTCCAATGCTGGACCACATATGATTTAATTACTGCCGCCATCAAGGATAAGTGATACTTAGGTGTAACACCAGCAATTTGCGATAAATCCCCTAAGGTGCATATCTCTGGTGTTATGAATTCCGAATAATCTAGCATTGGGTCCATCCGTCTCTTTATTTCACCCCACAAGGGCGATATTTTGCTACAGTCCCACAGCACATGTAGCAAGTCTCCTCTCTCTAATCCACACCTAAAACACAGGTCTATCTGTCTAAGGCCTCTATCACATAGCTTCACAGGGGTAAAATATAGATTAGAAACAATAAAAAAATGTAAGCTCCTATATTTAGGTATCACTATATACTTGCTATTCTTCCATATGTTAGCCCAGTCAATATTTAGAGGCACCAACATTTTGTCCCAATATGGCACTGATATAGGAGAACTTGGACCAAAGAAATCCAGAAGTATTTTGTATACTTGTGATAGGGACCTAGATTTCGGGTCAATCTCCCTCAGCTCATCCCATTTAAATGAACAATCTGTAAGGCCTCCTAATCTCTTTAGCACCCCCTCCAGCATACGTATAAGTTGTACCTTATGGAAGGAGGGCATTCTGTCGCACTGTATCGGGAGGACCACCTTGTTATCCTGAATAACATCCTTTAATTTCAAACCTAGAACCCACCTAGTCCACTTCCCTTTAAGTACCTGGTTCCCTATGGCTAAGTTGGGATTACCCATCAATGGTTGTCCTTGGGCCTTCATTTGGACTTTTTCTGGGCCAAAGTCAAAAATGACCACCATGCTTCCGCCGTCTTCAAAATTGGGCTTCCCAACCCTTGTTTAAAACAATTAATTATGTTAGCATACAATAGTGCCTCCAGAGAGAGGCCTACCTCCTTCATCATTTGAGTCTCTAGATATAACCATTCCGGGATATAAGCTTCTCCTTCATTACTTCTACCCCATCAGGTCATTAGACCTACCTGTCCCGCGACATAATATAAATGGAAGTCTGGCAGCTTAATCCCTCCAAAAGGGGGAGATAGACGCAGATCATTATATTTTTTTCTAGGAGGTTTAAGGTTCCATAGAAAGTCTGAGAGTAGCTTTTTAATCATTCTAAACCATTTTTTGGGAATACTATATGGGGCTAGATACACTGGGTAAAACAACCTTGGCAGCAAATTCATCTTGATAAGCCCGAGCCTAGCCATAAAGTTCAAGGGGAGCTTATTCCATCTTACTAAGTCACCCCTAATAACTGACAGAGTCCCTTCCATATTCGTTTCAGCCCCTGTCTCATTATTCCCTGTAATCCAAATGCCCAAATATTTAATCTTGTCAGTCACCCATTGAATTCGCAGTTGAGCGAAATCTGCCTTGTATACATAGGGCGTCAGGGGGAGGATTTGAGTTTTGGTCAAATTTAGTTTATAGTTGGAGACTTTAGCGAAACGCCCTATTAGTTCTCTAGTCCTCTCAAACCTGACCACCGGATCTCGTAAATGCACAAGTACGTCATCTGCAAAAACTAAAAATTTTAATTCTCGTCCCATTATCTCAACCCCCTCTTATATATCTATCATTATTAATTGCTCTCAACAGAGGCTCTAAGTAGATATTGAATAATATCGGGGAAAGAGGACATCCTTGATGGGTCCCATTTTCCAACTGTATTTCCTGTGAAATATAGCCATTACATAGGACTCTGGCCGTCGGGGCAGCATACAGATTTTTGATGCCTCTAAGAAGACCTTCGGGAAAGCCCATCTTCTCCTTTGTGGCAAAAAGAAAAGGATGGGAGACCCTGTCGAAGGCCTTCTCAGCATCTAAAGATATCAAGGCTAGGGGTATTGAGAATCTGATGCATAATTCAAGATGTGATGTAGCTTCCTCAGGGCATCATGTGCCCCCCTCTCTGGCATAAATCCCACTTGCTCCTGACTAATTATAGCAGGTGCTATCCACCAAATTCTATTGGCCAAAATTTTTGTAAGGATCTTAATGTCCTGATTCATTAATGCTATAGGCCTATAATTACCTGGTAAATCCCAAGGCTTATCTGGTTTGGGGATTAATGTAATGTACGCCTGATATAGGGGGGGGGATGGAACACTCCATCCTGCATTATATTATTAAAGAATTCTTGAAGCATAGGCAATAGAGTGTGGATATGTGTCTGGTAAAACCTTGCCGTGAGGCCATCCGGTCCCGGCGTTTTGCCCACGGGTAAAGACCTGACTACCTCCACAATCTCTGCTACGCCTATAGGAGCCGCTAATTCACTAGCTTGAATGGGGTCTATTATAGGTAAAGATACTCCCTCCAAGAATGCATTAATCTCTTTCTCCCCCACCGTATTCCCAATCTGGTATAAATCTTTAAAATACAACGCAAAAGTGTCTGCTAGCTCCTGAGGATCCGTTTTAAGGTCCCCCCCCCCCATGCCAGACAGATGTCACCGTTCTGCTCACCTCCCATTCCCTAACTCTAGCCACCAGCAAGCATCCAGGGACGTCTCCCATCAAAAGATATTTAGCTTTAATCTTTTCTAACCAGAAGTCTACCTTGCCATAAATAATATCCTCCAATTCCCATCTTAGGCTTTTAAGTTCCCCATCAATTTCCTCTGTGGACCCCTCAAGTGGTGTCAACAAATTAATGCCCCTAAAATAAATTCCTCTTTTGCACTCCTCTGCCTATTTTTCTGAGCTGCCAGCTCCTGAGCCACTCCTGCATATAGCACTTTGCAGGTTGGCCAAGCCAACTTCTTATTGAGCAGCATAGGTAATTGTTGCTGTATGATTTCTAGCAGGGCTCCCTCAAGCTCACTCAGTCTCCATCGGGGTGGTCTAGGTGAGCCTAGTTTCAGTTCCCAGATTAATTTGATCAGAGAATGATCTGAAAAAGTTCTGCCCTCTGTTGTCAGTCCCCTAATTCTCATAAGTACCTCCCTATTAACTAAAAAAAATCAATACGAGATTGAGTCTTGTGTGCCACCTAATAAAATGTCATAATATTACCCCCCATAGAGTGGGTCCGAATTGGATCCACCAAAGCCGCAACCTCTAGCAGCTTATTTAATGCAATTTGGGCCTTCGTTAATGGTCGTCTGGTAGGCGGGATCCTATCTCCTACATTGTCAGCATATGCATTCCAATCTCCCGCTAGAATGAGAGAATGCCCAGAAAAACCAGCTATATCCCTCTCTATTGAGGCAAAGAATTCCGGGTTAGGAGGCATCGGTCCATATATAGAAGCCACTGAGGTAGCCCTACCATATATTAAGCCCGAAATATAGATCCCTCTACCATCTTCTCTTGTACTCACCTGCTCCACACTGTACAAACAGGTTTTCCTAATTAAAATCGCTACTCCTCCTGAGGCCCTTTCCTTGCCTACCCCATAAACTTGCCCCACCCAGAGTCGCTTGAGGCTATTCAGCTCCTCCGTCAATAAATGTGTCTCCTGCAGAGCAACAATATGGGCCCCCATTTGATCCAAATGTCTCATAATTACCATTCTTTTACGTCTACCCCTGAGTCCTTTAACATTCCACAAAATTAATCTAACACTCGTCATGAGCCGTGCTAAAAACTTATATTGGGACTGTTGACCCTTGAAGCCTTGTCCGAGCCTGCCTCCTTTGTTCCTATCATGATGGACTCTCTCTCTTTCCAGATCCCCAACCCCTCCCCCTTTCCCCCCTGCCCCCGATCCCTAGATCGCCCACCTTCCGTTTCTCGGATCATCGATGAACTCCTTCTTATGCTACTCCCCTGCCCCTCCATGACCTCCACCAACTCCGGGATCTATTCTTAGGCAAAAAGAGGATCTTACCATAATGATTACCCTATTGTCCTGCATCTCCCTTTTCCCTGTCCCCTCAATCTATCTAGCTTTCCACTCTATCCTTACCTATAACCTCATTTGTGCTATTCAGGAGTAGCCTCCTTATCATAGCAGAGGGATATTAGCCAATATTATTTCTAGACCTAACTAGTGGGTAGCAGCATAAGTTGACCCTCCTTCCCATTCGTAGTCCCCCATTTTATAGTCTCTCCCTGTTCCTGTCCAAGTACCCTGGAACCCTGGCCCCCCCTCACCTAGAGCGCTCCTAGGGCCCTTATATACCCACTCAGTAAAGTAACATTAACATTAGGCCATCTCCTAGCGTACTCTCAGTCCCTCACCCGAGGGCTAAGATTCCTACCTAGATATTATTAGCCAAAGTCTATTACTTATATTTTACCCAGCGCCCTAGCCATCTCCCCTTTCTTTTCTCCTAAGCAGTCTAGGTAACAGGGAGCAGGGCAATCTCAGGGGACCCTGGGCAGGAAAACCAGATAGGAAAAAGACACCCCTTGAATACACCCTCCTAATACTCTGGGAATGGGAAGTAGTCATCCCCATTATGAGTTCCCTTCATTCATAGTGTCCTTACCCACTCTCTACAGCTGGCCAGGAACTTGCTAGGCCCCCCATATCGCCCCTTTAAACTCTTAACTTTTCTAATATCTCTCTATACTTTGCCCCTTCTAAATATTTCAGTTCAGAGCCCACTCTCCTTGCCCATTCATCCCTCTCGCCCCATCCACTATGTAAGGCTCCCATATCCCATTTCCGATATTTGGCAGATCTCCCAATCCCCATCATATTCCAACCCCTTCACCCCCCCCCCGCTACTTTTGCTCGACTTTTCTGTTTTTCTCCATCCCCCAACCCTATATTAAACTCTTTCAAACTCTCTTCCCCCATGGTAAACTCTTTTGAACCCCTATACATCGATGAAATTTCTTTCTCCCTCACTTCAATACCCCTCGATTAAACAATCTAAACAAAAAATTAAGTTCAACAAATTAAATTTAGCAAACTTTTATATCTCAATAGCCCCAGTCCAGTCATTCCCATAACTCTCCATTGCCTCTGAAACAGATCAGCTCGATGCTCTAAATAGGTCGGGGAGCTCCACTTGTAACCCTTCTAATGCATCCTTTGCAGTAAGGAAACGTTTCTCCCCTGCTTGAAGCCGCACCACCAACGTAGCAGGATACTGTAGCCGAAACTTAATTCCAGCCAGATATAATTTCTTTTTAATTTCCACATATTCTTTCTGCTTCCCTCTCACTGCAGGTGTTTGGTCCTGGAATAACCACAGGGTGGCACCATTCCACTGCATTGATTTCTTTGCCTTGCTGCAGACAGCACATAAACTTTTTCTTTATAATTGAGGAAGTGCATAATAATTACTCGGGGTCTTGCTCCCGGTGGTGGTACCTCTCTCAGAGCCCTATGCACTCTCTCTAAGTTGTAGGCATCCCCATATGGTGTGGGGCTAAACAATTTAAGCAGCATATCCTGTATATAAAGAACACAGTCTGACCCTTCGGCCCTCTCAGGCAACCCTGCCAGAATCAAGTTATTCCTTCGGCTTCTCGATTCTTGATCTTCCAATCTCTCTTCGAGTTTTTTAACTTGCTTTCTGACCACCACCAGCTCCTGCTCCACTGCAGACATTTTTCTTTCCTGAGATGCGATCCGAACCTCTGCGTCGCCCATTCTCTGAGCAAGCGTTTGCAGCACTGGTTTAACAGCTGCAAAATCCACTACCAGCCCCTGCAGAAGTTGCTTTATTTCCTGGATGTCCTCATTGCTCG
Source organism: Neoceratodus forsteri (assembly GCA_016271365.2). Classification (NCBI taxonomy): domain Eukaryota; kingdom Metazoa; phylum Chordata; order Ceratodontiformes; family Ceratodontidae; genus Neoceratodus; species Neoceratodus forsteri. Next base: position 63,656,504 of record CM057459.1, read on the forward strand.
AATTGGCTCTCCCTTCTTTTCCTGCCACCTCCTCCTCCTGTTCACTAGGGGTGGGGGATTGGGGTTTCGGCCTTTTGGAAGCAGGAGATCTCCCGGCAAGGGGCTCCACCACCTCGGATTCCATTTCAATTTATTAGCGCGGCCTGGTACTTCCGCAGAGTGTTTACCGCATACACTGATGCCAACCCGTTGAATCAACACTTCCTCATTCACCTCACTACAGATCAGGCCCCCGGCACCTCACCAGTCAAATGAAGCTCTCTTAGTACAGTTCCAGTTGTTCCCAAAGGATTTAAAGCTTTTTAAGTAAGCTTTGGGCCTTGGAGCAGCACAGAAGATGTCTTCCTAGACTCAGCTCATCACGTGATCCCCGCTGTAACATATTTCTTTTGATGGGGTTCAGGCAGCTTCCCCACACAGCTTGGAAAAAGAGGCTGTATAAGGTAGTTTCCAGAGATTTGGGTGTGTATGTCACAAATGCACTCCGGGGGTCAGGCCCTCTGTCCCACATTGCCAAACCTTGAAGTGCAATATGTGAACAGGAGACAAACATGGTAACCCTCCTGTCTGTTTTGGGTCCAAAGAACTACCAGTCATGAGTCCTGGGGTCAAATGTGAACCATTTTTCACTAGCATGCCCAGTTAACAGGTTAAAAAAATCACATGATCTTCAGGGAAATGCAGTGCAATACTTAACCCAGTGTATACACCACCTGGTTCACAATCCCCTTTTTGACTCATGTATGACCTTGGTACTTTACCTTGGTGCATATGGTAACACACTGTAAGCACTTGACAGTTCTATCAGAATTATCAACACTGTCCCCACAGTCACACTCAAAATGAAAAAAAGGCTCAGGCAGGATTTCAAGGAAAACAAAGTTTACTAAAATTAAAAATAGTAAATGAAATGCAAAACACAGAACATATTACATTAGGTACAGTCATAAACAAATAAATGGACAATTACAAACCAAATGCCTTTTTACTTAGTAACTAATCCTACCCTAGTTTCAATTAGCAATTAGTGGTGGTTGAATTACCTAACATAAGTGCTTCTCAAGAGTGTGTTCTTTCAGAAGTCCAGAAATCAAAAGCACAATCTTCTTTTAGCTTTCACCATCTATAGGGAACAGGAGTCTCACCTAGTTTGTGAGGTCACAGCTCAGTGTTGATGTTGGCTTTGAGGTCACACTCTTCCTCCATACCAAATTAGTCTCAGTCATCTGCATGTTGCTAAGCATCCCACTACATATATATATATATATATATATATATATATATATATATGTATATATAATTTAGTGAGCCTGCTTCATGGCAGGTCAGAATTACCCCTTTGATCTTCAGAGGAAATTCCTGAGCTACGTCTCTTAGTGGCGAGAAATCTAACAGGTATCCATCAGAAGTTGCTTTCTTCCTAATATGTTGTAAAATGTAGCCTGTTTAAGGCCAGTGTCCTATATTTACAATAAATGGGTATTTTACAATCTGTTACAACCTGGTATCTAAAGGAAGCTCTTAATTAGATTTTCCACTCAGAGGGAGAACAGTATTGTCTTGAAAATCCAAAGTCCCACGATGCCATGTGCTAACTGCCATAATTTTCAAGGAGAAATTCAAAGAAACATATATTATATCACAAATATTATACAAATAATAGCAAGCAGATTGACTAAGTTTCACAGTCCTCCCCTCCTAGACTGAATCTGGGGGGAAATTATTCCTAGGCATGGGATGAGTTTCCCAAATTCAGTTCACTGCTCTAACTGACATGATAGCCCATCTGTGTTTGCATTTGCTGCCCCTGCCCTGTGAGAGACAGTCATGCTGTAACCCTGCAAGGCAAGGCTCCATCATAAAAGCCTACCATTTGTTTTACCCATTTGTGCCAGCCAAATCAGGGGATTATGATCTGTTGTACCTCGAAATGCTGCCCGTATAGCTATGGCTCTAATTTCTTTAGTGCTCACACAGTTGCAAGGCATTCTTTCTCCACTGTAGAATAAGCCTGCTCACTGGGAAGTAACTTCTTACTGAGATACACTATTGGGTGATCTTTCCCTTGGTTAGAAGTCTGGCTAAGTACTGCCCCAATACCCACATCTGAGGCATCTGTCTGGACTACAAATGGTTTACTGTAGTCTGGACTGGCTAATACAAGAGCACTGCACAGCGCCTCCTTTAGCTGTGTAAAGGCTTGTTCACAGGCTGGTTCCCAGTTAATCCTTTTAGGCATTCTTTTCTTTAGCAAGCCAGATATGGGACCTGCCAGGGCACTGTAGCTTGATACAAATTTTCTATAGTACCCTGTGATCCCTAGAAAACTCTGAACCTGCTGCTGTGTTTCAGGTTTGGGCCATACTTTGATTGCCTCAATTTTTGCTTGATTAGGATAGAGCTGTCCCTGGCCTACTACATGCCAGAGGTATGCTACCTCAGCTATGGCCACCTGGCACTTTTCAGTTTTTACAGTGAGCCCGGCCCTCTGTATCCTGCCCAGCACTTCCCTAAGGTGGGACAGATGTTCCTTCCAGCTGGCACTGAAGATGGCAATAACATCCAGGTATGCCACAGCGTACTCCTCAGCACCATTTAACACCTGGTTCATCAACCTTTGGAAGGTGGCAGGGACGTTCCTCATTACAAAAGGTATTACTTTAAACTCAAATAACCCCATCGGAGTGATGAAGGCCAACTTCTCCATAGCTCTGGCAGTTAACTCCACCTGCTAATACCCTTTTGTCAGGTCAATAGTGGTAAGGTATGTCACCCCTTCCAAACTTGTCCAGTAGTTCATCCATCTGTGCCATTGGGTGGGCATCCGACTTCATGACTACATTGAGTCCATGATAGTTCATGCAAAAACAAGTAGTGCCATGTGGCTTGGGAACAAGGACTATGGGTGAAGCCCTGGGATGGTGGGATTTCTGGATTATCCCTAAATCCAGCATTTCCTCCACCACCCTCCTAATGTACTTTTTGATGGCCTTTGATACCCAATATGCTGTCTGCTGTGTGTGGAGGCTTGTGTCCCTGTATCTACATCATGCGTCACTGAGGGGGTTAGTCCAGGCTTGGCATTAAACAATGGGGCAAAGTCTACTAAAACTTCCATTTCCTGTATCTGATCAGGGTCAACTGGGGTGATATTTTTATTGCCTCCACAGAGGACTCCCACTTGCTTTCTTTCAGCAAGTCCAGAAGGGGGTCTTCCTCATCTGTCCCCTCCCCAGGACCACACACTGCAAAGACCATGTCAGCCCTATTTGCATATGGCTTCATCATGTTGACATGATACGTCCTTTGGGTATGTCTCCTGTCAGGCAGTTCTATAATGTCATTTACATCATTCACCTCTCTGACCACTTTGTACGGTCCTGCCCACTCAGCCTGCAGCCTATCTTTCCGGACTGGGATTAGGACCATGATCTCCTGACCCACAGTGTACGAGCAAGCTCTTGCTCTGCGATCATACCATACCTTTTGCTTTTGCTGGGAAGCTGTCAGGTTGCTCTGGGCTGTTCCCATAAGCTCCTTCAGCTTTTCTCTACACTTAAGGACATAATCCACTATGGGATTTCCCTGGGTGGCATGCTTGCCTTCCCAGTCCTCCCAGATCAAGTCTAGGGGCCCATGCACCCTGTGTCCATATAAAAGCTTGAAGATGGAAAACCCTGTCAACTCTTGGGGCACCTCCCTGTATGCGAACAACAGGTGGGGAAGGTATTTCTCCCAGTCCCTCCCCTGCCGTTCGTCAAATGCCTGGAGCATCAATTTAAAGGTACCATTAAATCTTTCCACAAGCCCATTGGCTTGAGGGTGATAAGTTGACCTGCATCTTTGCACCACCCCACACTTCTCCCACAAACATTTCATCAGGTCCAACATGAGGGAACTGCCTCAATCAGTGATAACCTCCTGCTGGAAACCCAACATGTGAGAAAATCTCTAGCAAGGTATCTGCCACTTTGTCTGTCCTCAGTGAGGATAGGGAGACTGCCTCTGGGTACCGGATGGTATAATCCACCACTGTTAGGATAAGCCTCTTCCCGGTGGAGCTGGGGGTATTGAAAGGTCCCACAATATCCATTATTACCCTCTGGAATGGCTCCTCCACTACACTCAAGAGAATTAGTGTGGCTTTGGTTTTACAAGCTGCCGTTATTATTTCTTGGCACCGGTGACACAATATTCCTTCACCTGCTGGGTGAAGTTGGGCCAGTAGAAATTCTGGGCCAAGCACTGCATAGTGCACATGATTCCCAGATGTTCAGACATAGGGATATCATGAGCAATCTTGAGCAACTGCTCACAGTACCCCTGGGGAATGACAAGCTGCCTGCCCATCACCCCTCCCTCTGTCCTTATGTCCTGCGTATACAGCAGTCCATTGTCCCAGTAAACTATCTGTCTCCCATCACCTCCCAGTGCTCCATCAGAGTCTGCCCAAGCCCTCAGCCTCTTTAAACTAGGGTCATTTTTATGAGTAGCTGTAAAATCTTTACACATTCCCAAGGCATGAGACAGGTCCCCTCCAGTTTCTAAACTAAGATCCCTAGCTCTAGCATCAGGGCATTCAGGGTCATTACTATCTCTAACCCTCTGACAATTGGCTACCCTTCCCTCCTTCTTCAGAGTAACCTTCTGTAGCTGTTCTGTTAACTGCTACCTGGGGAATTTCTACCCCTCTTTCACTATTATCCATATCAGGAGACACAGGCTGGGGAATCAGCCTCCCAGTGTTTTCCACAGGGGCTTCTATGGGTTCCAGGGAACCACAATTTGCCTTTGCCACCTGATTGCAGATAACTGCACTCACCATCCCCTTTTGGAGACTTTTCCCTATAATCACATCCAGGGCAAGATTTTCTGCCACTGCAACCTTTTGCACAGTCTTTCCTGTCTCACCCTAGTCAAGGAGAACACTAGCAAGTGGCAGCATTTTCTCCTCCCCAGTGAATCCCCGTACTCTAACAAACTGGTATAAGCTGTTCAGGCTCAACCAAATCCCCTTTCACCAAAGTAAGGGTGTGCCCCGTGTCACTTAAACCATGGGTCTGCACCCCTTTCACAGTAACTGAGTGTATGTGCTCCCTCATGTTTACTGGCATGCTTTCGGGGATACACAAAAAACCTACTTCTTTCCCAGCACCACATTGTGCATTCTTTGCCTTTTTAGGACACTGTCTTGCAAGATGTCCAGGTTGTTTGCAAAACCAACATTCATTTCTTTTATCAGGATGTCTATCATACAGGCAAATCCTTTTTTTGTAACCTGGGGCTGCTCACTTTTGGTAGAGGCAGTGAGGGTTTTAGCTGCCCTGAAGGTGTGTTTTTCCCTTTCTGCATTGCCACGCCCATGCCACTCCCTCTCAGAGCAGGTCTGCTCCTGACATAGCAGTCTGAGAGCTCAGTAGCCTCCTGCACTGTTTTTGGATCTTGGTCCTCTAGCCAGGGCTTCAGCTCTGCTGGTCAGGCCCAAAAGGACTGCTTCAAAAGTACAACATTTTCAATTTTCTCTACAGAATCTGCTTGTATCCCTTCCCACCTATGTTTTAAAGACTGATGTTGTTTGGTAGCTAGTTCCTCATAGCTCATGTCAGGGCTTCTCCTGAGCTTACGAAACTTAACTCTGTATGCTTCAGCTGTCAAGTCATACTTTTTAACAATGCAGCTTTAAGTTTGCCATAATCATTATTGTCCTGATTGTCCATTTGACTCAATGCATCACAAACTTTCCCAGTAAGCAGCGGGGACAACTGGAAGCTCCAGAAATCTCTGGGAATTTTTGCCTGAATGCATACCTTTTCAAATGAGTTTAAAAATGCATCCATATCTTCTCCCTCTTTAAATTCAGCTATCAATTTAGAATTTAATTTGTAACCCAGTCCTGGAGGTCCAGGTTCACCCATTCCACTTACCTGCTCTGGCACTGGTCTTTGGAGTCGTAGCTTCTCCAGTTTAAATTTCCTCTAATGCTCTCTCTCCTCTCACTCAGCCTCTCACTGCTCTTGCTTCTCCTCTCTCTCTCTCTCTCTCTCTCTCTCTCACACCCCCTCTCCACCTCCATCTTCCTCTTTTCAAGCTCCCTTTGTTGCTGGGCTTCAAACCTTTTCTGCTCACATTCCGGCTCCATTCAGCACAACTCCATCTGCAGCCTGATCCCTTCTGGCTTCAGCATGGTGGTAACCTTCCCGTGCTGTGGTGGCTCTCGGTTCACACTGGTCCCGCTGTCCTCCTCCCTGGGTCTGGACACTGCAATGGACCCTGGCCCCTAAACACCCAAGGTCTGGTCCCTTTCAGTCACTGACTGTGACTCGAGGTCTTGGGCATCGGCTGCCACAACAACCTCTAGGAGGTGCTGCTTGTTCCACCCTTCGCAATGGATTCCTCTCTCCTGGCACAACTGCCTTTGGTATTCTGCAGTGTACTGGCTGTAGGAGGAAGTCATCTTCTTTGCTAATCCACAGCTACACTAGTTTGCACCCCAAAAAAAAATAAAACTGGTAGGGAACTTTGACTGTAACTACAATGATACATTTCTTCTTCTTTTTTCCAAATCACTGCCTTATTTTGTGTGTGAACTACAGTTTATCAGCCTGACACACTGGACTGTTAATGCTCATGTCACCAAATAATTTCACAGTATGCAAACAAATCTTTTTGATTGCAGAACTACAAATTAAATCCTTTAAATCACGCCGCTGCCAACCGGATCTGTCACAAATGCACTCTGGGGGTCAGGCTTTCTGTCCCACACTGCAAACCTTGAAGTGCAATATGTGAACAGCAGGCAAACAGGGTAACCCTCCTGTCTGTTTTAGGTCTGAACAACTACCAGTCTTGAGTCCTGGGGTCAAATATGAACCATTTTGTGCTAGGACGCCCAGTTAACAGGTTCAAATATAGCATCCTCTTCGGGGAAATGCAGTGCAATACTTAACCCAGTGGGCACACCACCTGGTTCACAATCCCACTTTTGACTCACTTGAGATCTTGGTACTTTACCCCGGTGCATATGGCAACACACTGTAAGCACTTAACAGTTCTATCAGAATTATCAACACTGTCCCCGCATTCACACTGAAAATGAGAAAAAGGCTCAGGCAGGATTTCAAGGAAAACAAAGTTTACTAAAATTAAAAATAGTAAATGAAATGCAAAACACAGAACATATAACATTAGGTACAGTCATAAAAAAAAGGACAATTACAAACCAAATGCCTTTTTACTTAATAACTAATCTTACCCTAGTTTTAATTAACAATTAGTGGTGGTTGAATTACCTAACAGAAGTGCTTCTCAAGAGTGTGTCCTTTCAGGAGTTCAGAAATCAAAAGCACAATCTTCTCTTAGCTTTCACCATCTATAGGGAACAATTGTCCCACCCAGCTTGTGAAGTCACAGCTCAGTGGTGATGCTGGCTGTGAAGTCACTCTCTTCCTGCATACCAAATTAGTCGCAGGCATCTGCATGTTGCTAAGCATCCCACTATATATATATATATATATATATTTTTTTTTAATTAGTGAGCCTGCTTTATGGCAGGTCAGAATTACCCCTTTGATCTTCAGAGGAAATTCCTGAGCTATTTCTCTTAGTGGTGAGAAATCTAACAGGTATTTGTCAGAAGTTGCTTTCCTCTTAATAGGTCATAAAATGCAGCCTGTTTAAGGTCAGTTTCCTATATTTACAATAAATGGGTGTTTTACAATCTGTTACAACCTGGTATATAAAGGAAGCTCTTAATTAGATTCTCCACTCAGAGGGAGAACAGTATTTTTTCTGAAAATCCAAAGTCCCATGATGCCTTGTGCTGACTACCATACTTTCCAAGCAGAAATTCAAAGAAACATTAGTTTATATCACAAATATAATACAAATAATAACAAGCAGATTGGCTAAGCATCACAGGGAGCATGTAACTGAGATAGAGAAACAGAGGAATTAAATATGTTCTAACTAACACAATTCTTTTTTTTCTTCTCCATCTTCCATTTGGCTACCATAGCCTTCCCCTGATTCAGCTTAGGTTCCCAGTTTATGATGTCCATTTGTTATGTGCCATATGTAATTCCTAAAATTTTCACCGGGTCAGTTATAATCTGTATTCTGCAGAGGGGTCTACTATCCCAAGATGTTTTCCTTTCCTCTTTGTAAGGTTAAGTGAGGCACCTGAAAATGTTCCATATATGGAAGAGAGGTTTAGAGCCTCTTTAGCTGAATTCTCAGTAGTTGTTAAAAGACATAGGTCATCCGCACATGCTATGGCCTTATATGGTATCATCCCTTCATTGCACTGTAAGGGTTGTATACTGGGGGATAAATTCACTGCTTGTAATAACAGGTCTGTGCTGAAAACATATAATAACAGGATCTATAGGCAGAACTGTCTCACCCCTCTCTTTACTGAAATTAAAGGGCCCTTCCACTCATTAATGACAGGTCTAACCATGGTGGTCCTATATAAACTGTAACCACTCAATAAATAACTGATGCAGACCATATTTCTCTAAAGTATACCACAAAAATCATGATTCATGGCATCAAATGCCATAGATTGATCTAAGGTTAACACAAAACCCTGCATCTTATCTGAATTACCCCTTTCAAAAATTTCACATAAAAGAATTAAATGGTCTGTAATGCTTCGTTCCGGGATCGAACATGCCTGTGCCTGGGATATCACATATTGGGCTACTGGTTTTAGCCTGGCAGACAGAATTTTAGTCAAAATCTTAAAATCGGTATTGAGGAGGCTGATAGGACTCAAATTATTTAAATCCCTTCTGTCCCCTTTTTTATATAACTATATGAGAAGGCCTTCTGACATTTCTAATGGTAAATTCTGGGAAGCTAGAATCTCTGTATAGACTATAACTAGTTCAGGGGCAAAGGCATATTCCCTCCTTTCCCTTCATCCTTTCTTTTCTCTCTTCCCAATGTGTCCTCATCTAGTTCTGCCCCCTGGCAGGGTTCTCAGCATCCTGCGGGGTCCAGCACTGGGAAATGACTCTTCCTTCCCTCTCCTTTCCCCTCCATCCTTTCTACCTAACTAGTCTTCACCTGGCTCTACTCTCTGGCAGGGTTCTGCATCCTGAAGTGGCCTAGTCTTAGGCAAGTTTCTCCCACTCCTCCTCCTCCTTCCCTTTGCCATCCCCTCTACTATCTCTACCCAACTTGTTCTTGTCTACTTCTGCCCCTTATTGTAAGTCCTTGACTCATTCTGCCACTGGCAGTGGTCTCCACACTCTGAAAGGGCCAGTTCCAGGTATGACTTGTCCTTCCCTACCCTATCCCTTACCCTCACCTCCCTCCAGAGCCCCCCTCTACCTCCTGCACCTAAAAAAAGGAATTAGTTCACTTAAGCTAATAACTTGCACTTTTTGTTCTGTCTGAGTTGCCCTTAGAGTGCACAAGCCCTGTGTTAACTTGCTCCTCACAACTGATTGTTTTGCTCACTTTGCTCCGGTAATGCTCCCCCCATTGGTATCCTCTCCTTCCCCCAGCTGATTTCCCCTGTCTCCCCCCTACCCTCCTTGATGTCCCCTTTCTGCACCTCATTCATTCAATAATTGCTAAATGGTCTGCCTCTTAACTATGATCCATTCCTGCAAGGAGTTGGCTGCAAGGCTACATTACATTTCTGTACTATGTTCCTCAGATATGCCACTTGTAATTAAATGCATATTCCGTGGGTATGATATATTTAACTGTATGTTATGTCACAAATGTGATGTATGATTACTTATGATATTTTTTAACTGTATGTCTTGTTACAAATGTAATTGAATACTTCATTTCTCAGATATGTTAAATGGTAAACTGTATGTCTAATTCATCCCTTGAAAAAGGGTGACTGCGTCCATAATCACCTGCTGCCTTATCTCTGTGTTACTACTTACCAAGGAACCAGTGCCATCAAACACAGAGTCAATTGATTTATTCTGAGTTCTAGTACTACAACTGTCAAAAGGACAGGTTTCCTGCTTTTCCCTGTGTCCCAAATTGTTGTTGTTTTTTCAAGCTTTCTGTCTGTTGGGCATGAAAAGTCATCATGTTATTCTTAATGTTTTTAATTTGGCAAGTATACTTTGTTCCAGTTTGATCTGTTAGGGACATAAGCTTTTGCAATTGTGTTCTGTTATTTAAGTATAGGAAGTATTCAAAATGCTTTTTCCTTTTACTGAAGGATTTTAAGAGGGCTATGAGGTCAGATTTTGTATCTTCCCACCAGCTCATGGGGTCCTTGTATAATATCAGTACTGACTTTCTGGCCATAAAAAAACTAATTAATTGTTTGAGCTATGTCTGGTTTAGAAAGTATGGAGGAGTTCAATTTACATAGCCCCAGTCCAAAATAGGACCCTCTATCTTTATCTATTTCTAAGTATAATTAAGTGTGATCTGAAAATTCTACTGGAGAATTTATCATGTTCTGTATCTGAATTATCTTGGTAATAAAAATAAAATTAATTCTTGTTGCCAGGACCTCTTTATGAAAGGTAGGCTCTGCAGTTTTATGGTATGAGAAATATGCATCTTCAAGCCTTGAGGTTTTAATGATTTTAGCAAGACAGGACATATCACAGCATACTTTCCTGTTTTTTGCCTGTTTTCCTTGGTCATCCAGTGTGAGTCCACAATTAAAATCCCCAGCAAATATAATATTGTAAGCAGAAAATAGATAAGGTTGAATCAATAAAAAGAAATCAATTATTTCTGCCTTAGTCTGTGGGGGGTATATTTATTAATAAAGCGTATCAGGGTATTATGAATTTTGGTATCTAGTATAAGTACCCTCCTTTATACTAAGTCAACTAATTTGATCAATTGTACCTCAATATTCTGATAAAGAATATCCAACCCAGAACACAGGTCATGACCTATCATTCAATATGAGGGGCCCACATACCATGGTTTGAAAGCTTGAGACAATTCTGATGTAGAATGCAACCTTGTGTCTTACATAAATGTCACATTGGATCAGAGACAGATCAGTTTAGAAAATAAGGATCTATTCTTTTTGTCTTGTTTTGTTTGTTTGTAAAATTTTATTCAAATTCATAAAGAATGAACAAGAATATAGGATAAACTCCATTGAGTTAAAAACTCATTTCCAAGGAGGTCCAGTTACAAAACATACATTGCAGATTTGCAAACATACATTACAAATTTTAGATTTTAAAACATAAAGTATAACACACCTAAAAAAACACATAAGTAGTTACATCACAACAATATAGCAAGTCCGAAGAGACAGACACCAAAATCAGTTATCACTTTTAATACTGTTGACAGTCACTGTACATAGTAACAAAGAGGGTTTCATCAAAAATTAAAGAGGGAGTAAAGCCTGACACTACCTGACTTCCCTAAGGGAGATTTCTTTTTGTTCCTCTTTGAAGCAACTGATGATTTTGCTTTAGCTGTTTTTTTCCCAGGCTCTTTAAAGCCAGATTTATCCCTAACAGCAGGAGGCTCCTCAGTGTTAAAAATCAGCTCCATCAGTGAGGAGCTTAGAGATGAAGTGTCTGACTCATTGCCAGACAAATCAGGAGGGGTGTGAAAAACATCAAATCTGTTACTCACAGGGGTGTCAGTGATCTTTGACACTTTTGACAGGGGGGTTTCCTTTCCACTCTGTTCCTTGTGATCATTCATCGTTGTTCAGTTACCGGGGTAGGTAAGGGGGGGGGGCAAGCATACTGTGCTTGTCTACAGAAGCTGAGGTCTATACCTGGGATGAGTCCTTTGGAGGAACTTCAGGATTGACCGGGGGGGTGAGGAATCCATTGGCTACTCTGGAGTGTCTTGGACAGAGGTCTCCTGATTCTGAGAAATCTGTGGTGGGGCCAAACCCCTAATCTCCTGGTCATTTACTTCCTGAGTGGCAAGAGTCTGTGATTTATGTACAGTGGGGAGACCTGGGAGTTGGCACAGGTCTGGCAGTGTTGAAGTGTTGTACCATAGCAATCAAAAGACATTGCTCTTCTCTGTCTGTCTGGTTATCCTGACTATGAGCAGCCCAGGGACAGTTTCTGTATGAATGGCCCCCTCACCTCACACAGATTGCAGATATGCTCATTTGTGTAGTGGCTGCTAGTGTGGCCCAATTCATTGCATAGCCTACACCATAACTTGTCACATAGACTGCTTAAGTGACATGTAGAACCACACCTGTAGCAGGCTTTCGGCTAGCCTGCATAAAAGAACATCCCCTATCCCTTCTAAAAAAGAAACAAATGGGCAGATGTGCAAAACCAGTATTAGTCGACTTTAACACCATTCGGATTCACCAACCCACTGTCCAGATATTTTCAGTATCTAAAATGGCTTCAAGAGCCCCCAGCACTGTGCACCTTTGTTTCAGCCAATACATTAAATGCAACATGCTCACCCCTTCATTTCTGAAAAGTACTGCAATGGTCTTGAAAGCCGCTTCAGTGACGGGCATTGCTTCAAAAGGAAACCACAGGGGCGTATGTTTCAATGTCTGATATTTGGTCCAGAACTTTTCTAGCCCACTGGTAAGTTTAAAGTTAACGTCAAATGTTGGTTCACCAGAGACTTGGATCAAAGTGTCTATTTCAGATGCAAATGAAACCCATGGATTCTTTAAGAAAGGTTTTTGCCAGGAATAACCTATCTGGAAACAGATTCATACCCCCTTTGTAATGGAGATTTACCACATTATGACATTTTGCCAGATAAACTGGCATCTGAAGAAAGGATGCATATGATTTGGATTTAGAAAATCTAGGCAGTGGACAGTATTCTGGGCCTCTGGGCCAGTCGTGGAGGCAGAACCTGGTGGGGGGACACAGATCCCTTGGGGGCCTTACAGTCAGTCTAGTTGGCAAGGGCTGGTTTGAACCGCCCCTTACTGGGCCAGCATCAGCAGTTGGCATAGTTGTAGCACCCTTTAATTGAACCACTGGGTGCTGAGTTAGTTCCAAGTCAACAGAGAGGGCTAACAGAGACCGAGCCACCTGACTAATTTCCTCCATTTCAGTGTCAGACTGAATTTATGCCTTCGTAACATAATTTTTAGATTGTAAAGGAACAGTACCTGTGGTTGACCTGTCTTGTCGGCACAGCATCTGGATCAGGGAGGAGCCTGAGTTCCACTCCCCAGTCTTCAGTGATTGTTCCCAACCTGCTGAGGTCAGGGCAGATTCTACTGACCACTCCTGTGAAGTTGGTGTGGCTTTTTACATTCTGCGGAGTAAGACCCAGGCCAGTTTGGGTCTATATGCACCATTCCTGTTTGTACTCCTGATAATAGCTGTCCTACAAACACAAACAGGTTCGGGTCCCAATGCTATGTCGTGAAAGAGAACTGTTGTGTCTGGGAGGAAGAAATCTGGTGTGAAGGCATAGCAGCTGCTGCAATTGCTGGCTTTGAAGTTTCCACAGTACCTGTGTCACAGGTTTCAGGTATGGCCCTGTGTAGTAACATTCCATCTTTTGCTGACTCAGGTTCAGTCTGTTTGGCATTATGTAATGCCATTTGTAGTTCTTGTTTTCTTTGTAAAAAAAACATTCTTCTTCTGCCTTTAGGAGCACCTGGAGATCAGTGGGGGATACCCCCTCCTTAGATGTCGCTTCCGTAGTTGCAGTTACAATAAATGCTGTACCTGAATCCTTTACCTCATTGCTGGTAGCTTCATCCTGAGCTGCAGTGGGTTCAGGGACTCCATCCACATCATAAAACAGTTTGGTCTCTTCACTTAAAGAGGTAGGGGAAGAGACCCGCTGCACAGCCTCCAAGACATCCATCTCCACCACTGGAACTTCCCAAGTGACCATCTTAGATGGCCAGAGGTTCCCCTACACAAGAGTAGGAGAGTTTCCCCAGTATCAAGGCCAACATTTCCCCATCAGTAATACAGCTTTGTGTAACCCAGTTCCCAGGAAGCACCAGGAAACAAGCTGTCACAGCTTAGTGTGCCTTTCCCAGTCAAAATTTACAAATAAATAAAATTAGTAAAAAAGCTGTTTCAGATAGCCAGTTCCCAAATGGTGATGGGCTTGGTAGATTAACAAACTCATCTTGAAGCTGATGTACCACTTCACTGGTAGCCAGTGCACTTCCCACAGAATGGACATGATATGTTCGGACTGTGAGGTCCCTGCAATCAGCTGGGCTGCTGAGTCCTGTATGAGCTGCAAGCAATGCATCAGCCCTGCAGATAGTCCTGGTAGAGAGCTTTGCAATAATCCAGTCTGGAAGAGACAAATATGTGTATCAGTGTTTCTAAGTCAGAGATCTCCAGATAGGTTCAAATGTGTCAATGTTGTACAGGTGGTAAAAGACACTGTGTACAGCAGGTGACACCTGCTGTTTTAGAATCATTCCACTGTCCACAGTGATGCCAAGCTTTCTTACCTTATCAGCAGCTCATAGTGTCATTTTCCTTAACTATGACAACAAGGCACTATCACTGTTCATTGCTGCCACCACATGGCCCGGTTTCATCAGTAACACCTCTACCTTCAATGAATTTAGTCTGAACCAGCTTGAGGCAATCCAGTCTTGGATTTCTGCCAGACGCTTTGCCTAGCATAGTTAAAGGATTGAACATGTCAGGTTCACGTGACTGTTAGATTTGGGAGTCATCAGCACAGCTGTGAAAACCTAGACCATACAACCAAATTATCTTCCCCAACAGCAACATGTACACAGCAACAACATGGGAGCTAAAATTGATGCCTAAAGCACTCCACAGAAGAGGACAGCAGCCTTTGAGATATGTTCTGCATAACTCCACTTTCTGTGCTCTGCTGGATAAGTACAGTAGGACACAGTCCACTGCACTAATGATGTTAACAGACCAAAGGACAATGTCCTGTTACCAGGAGCATTGTTTGTGGACCTCATCGAGGCTTTGATCAGGTGGACATGACTTACTGACTCAGCGACTCTCATTGTTTCCCCATCATCTCTCAGGTGGCTAGCTCCTTGGATGGGAGAAGCCAGCAGGTCAACACTGTGAATATTTTACTAAAATCAATTAATGTCTCTTTGGGTGTCCCACAGCGATAAATCCTCAGTCCTTGGTTATTTTGCTTTTTATTAATTCTCTGTCTTCATGCCAGTAGGGCAAAACCCTATTGTACGATGATTACTTTCTTATCTGCACTAGCTTCCCCTCCATTCTATCATTATCTCTATTCTTAGTGAGGATCTCAATAGGGTAAATCTTTGGCTGTGCAGAAACAAGCTCATACTAAACAACGGAAAACCTACTATGACCCCCGAGTGGCTGTGTCTGGGTTCACAAACCTGTCTTGTGACTGTACAAGTTCCGTCTGGTTGAGGGGTTGAGTTAATTCTTTCTCCTGCGGTGCAGAGTTCATTCCAAAACAAACAAGAAATAGTGCAGTGCTTCCACCCAGAGAGAATCAGTGGGCCTGATGTTGTGTGCAGCACCACCACCCCTGGTTTGCAATACCTACTGACCTCCCTGCACTGGTCTGGACAACCTCCACCCCCACCCCAGGTAACCAATGAGACAGCTGTTACCTCCTCCAATAGACAGTTCCATCAGGTTACAGAAAGTGGATGTGAACAGAAGTGAAATTCAACAAATTAACAGTGCTTCTATTTAGGAACGCAGGCTTGGAAGCTGGGGGAAAAGGGAGGGTTAGACAGTTGCAAGGAACATTAAGTACACCCACCCTGTGGCAATATCACCTGGGAGCCACTGTACTGTGAGTCATTACCAACCTCTCAGATCCCACATGGTCTATGAAGCACCCGTCCAGTTTAGTGGCACAAAAAAGATAAAGTACTATACACAGGGTGTGGTATACTCTTTAGCTGGTAGCAGTAGTAAAACTATAATTTCAAGCATGACACATGAATCAATGACTCTGGGTACCCAGAAATTATACAAAAGTCCTGATGCAGGCCTAGTAGCTATGGTGCCTGGTTTCTTTTAGTAGTGCACTTGATGAAATTTAGCAAGCTTGCAGTTTAACCCACCAACAGGTCATAATGAGTTAGCACACTTTAAACCACTTAAAATCCAACAGTTTGGAAACCCAACTGAACTCCAAAGAAACACAAAAACCTCAGCCAGCAATGTCAGCATTCACATGACTCATGGTTACTGAAGATCAGTTAAGGTAGGAACCAGCACACAGCAGTAGGTCAGGCAACAATTAGGATGAGGCCCCAGAGGCCTGGAGATGAAGATACTGTGCACTTGCTCTAGACGATTCATAGCAGCTTAGCCCTTCTTGATTACAACTCTCAGGACACAGTCCTTGTGGCTCATCTCTCAGTTACAGGAGCACTATGCAGCAAGTTTCCTGTTCCCTGTTCCCAAAGAGCCCAAACTCCAAAGGCAACTCTAATGATCCAATTCCCCAGTGGATCAAGAGTACACATGTACTCTTGGAACATACCCTGTGGCTCCCTGTTCCCCGACTCACCCCACTAGATGAGCACTAGCAAGGCCCCTTTCCTGGCTCTGAAGCAAGTTGGGTGGGAAGCAGGGCTTTGCCTCCAATTTGTACAGCTCAGCAACAGTGCCCCATAGGCACAGACTCATAGTGGTTCCCTTCCAATGATACATTTGGCATAATTTCTTGACATTCACTGAACAGTTGCCTTTCCTTGGTACAGTCTTTAAACAGTATAATCCCAGGATACAGCACACAGTGATTTTGCAGGATGAATCCTGATGAGGGCTTGGAGGAGTTTTGACCTGGCTAAGCCTCTAGCTCATTCCTACCAGCAGCAGGTCTGAACACCTCAGGAACTCTCTCTCTCTCAGACTGCCCCAAGCTCCTTGTGAGCCCAGAAAGTTCCTATTTCTACTTCAGTCTCTAATTGGTCAGGCAGGGCTGTTTGTCAGTCTTTCTGCCCTGTGCCATCAAGGCACAGGTCCGGAAGCATAGGAAAGCCAGAAGCAGTTTCAAAATTCACAAATAGCATTTTATTTTTCTCAATAACAGTAAAATAAAAAATAAAAATTATTCAGTATAACTATTTACAAAGGCAGCGTAAACAGGGAAAACAAAGTCCTTCTTCTGAGTGTTTCTTCCCTTAATTCCAAGTTTCAGTCTCTCAGTTTCTCACTCTCCCACTCTCCTAGTCTCTCTAGCAAAAGCACTGCTTCTTTTTTATACGTCTTTGTCTGTGAACTAGTTAAGAGAGCATGCTTCACACAGAATGTTCTTGTAAGTTTACAGAATGTTATTGTTAGTTTCATTTCTTGCAGGTGCAGCAAAACATGACATAGTGACCCAGAACTGACCTCTTGTTTACAGCTCTGCAAAAGGCTTAAAAACTGCATCTCAGATTAAACCCTTGAGTTCCAAATAGCTTTTTGCAATAATTTCAGCAGTATAACTATATACAGTTTTAAACAAAGGGATCCCAATATATTTACAGTTTCATAAAAAGATTCACGCATATTTTATAACTGCAGATATGCAAGGGGGAAGAAAAGACAGAACAGCGAGTGAAGGCAGAAAGATAGTGAGAGGCGGAGAATTGCAGAACCGTTGGCGTGATCAGTTCCTAGATCCCACAAGAAAATGTGGTTGAGCAACCAGACAGACAGACAGACAAGAGACAGAAAAGGAGAGGATAGAGCAGACCCGTGCATTTAAACACTTTCTGCATAACAAATAGGGCAGGGCCTTATTCAACCCTGTCACTCCCAGTCCTGGCTCTTGATAGGTGCTACTCAGCCTGCCAGTCCAATGGGGTGCTGCTGTGTGGGGTTTTGCTGCCCACAGTTCCTTGGGTCTTCTCTGGGCCTCCTATCCCTCTGACTGGCTCAGGCGTGGGGCCATGAGGTGGCAAGGTGGTCACACCTGGGACTGATGCAGCCATGTGCTGGCCCCAGAGCAATGGTGAGTTCATTTTTACTGGCTGGGGTAGTATAAAAGGAAAATGCTGGGGGAGGAGGCCCTGCAGCATATACTGCCACTCAAAGAAAAGATGGTTGGAAGTCCTTGTGGTGCTGAGGTACCAAAGAAGCAAAAGTGGCATCCTCTATTTTGCTCCCAGTCCACTCTGCCAGAATCAAGGGACCAGACCTGATGAAAATGTCTGCAGCTAGCTGGCTTGCTGGTGCAGTGGTATGACATCCACTTGTGCGGCTGACATCAGGAGTTAGAAGACAGACTTGGGAGTCAGATGGATTGCCAGGGGGAAAATGATTGAGCATTCTAGGGACTGCTCTCCTTCTTCAGGAGGGGGGGAAGAGTGTCCATTGCTCTGTGGTCCTCTGGCAGAAGCTGGAGGTACTGCCACTGCTAGTGCCTCATGTAAGTGGGGCAGGGTGGATGTTGGTCAACATTGCACATCCCCCACTGCAGGGATCACCACAAAAGCCACAAAAATCTGTTCCCTATCCTTGATGCCCTGCCTGCCACCACTCCCACTGCAATCCATATCTACTGGGAGGGTCCTGTTCCCATGGCCCCACTCTGGGTGGTAAGCAAGGGCTTGAGACCATTGTCCATAGGGAAGGGGCACCCACCTGGCGGCCCCACCCAGGGGTGTAAGCCTTGGCATGGGGCGTGGCTTGCACAGCAGGGGCCAATCCCCTAAGGGGGAGGGGGCTGGGATAAAAAAAAAAGAAAACATCTGCAGCTGCTGACAGGAAGCAGGAGGCACCAAAGATCCACAACTTGCAGTCCCACTCTCTTGCCACACCACACATGTGGTCGAGTGGGCAAGAGCTGGCTACTGAAGAGCCACACAGTGTTCTTCAGCACAGCAGGAGAATGGCAAGCAAGCAGTCCAGCAAAGCCACCTTCGTGAGGTGTGGGTTACGCAAATCTATGTTCTGGTCAAAAAACAAACTCAAATCTAGCCACCTATTGAATGTATCCAGACTTTTAAATATCTAGAACACCTAGACCCTAATTTGACCTACTTAGAACACACTCCTACTCTTTGCAAATTGCCAGTCAAATCCTTCGGGCCCTGAACAGGCTTAAACACTTCCTCATGCCTGTGCTGAGGCTGGCCATTGCTAGAGGCATCCTGCTGCCCACCTTGGACTATGGTTTGCTTACCTTCTGTATCACCACCACTGCCGAACTTAAGAAACTTGACACATGTGTACAACAGTGTCTGCTGATTCATACTGACTACTAACTATCGCACTCACATTCATAAGCTATATTATATGTGAACCTTGGATGACTGACATCCAAGCACACAGAATCTATATCAAGATTGTTTCACTGCTAAGCTTTTAGGGGATACCCAGCACTACTACTTACCGGGGATTCTCAAGCCCAAGAAAAATGGAAGAGACCTGAGATCGTCTTCCAAACTCATGCTCTCTGAACCCTGGATATCCAGTACCATGGATCAGAAAGCTTTCTCAGTGTCTGCCTCCAATCTACAGAATATTTTTCCTCATGAACTGACTCATGCTCCCAGATTTCTAACTTTCAAAAGGGGTGGAATTTCTTCCCATCCCAGTCTGTGTGCTGCTTCTTCCCAACTACTTGAATTGAGCTTTCTCATCTTTGTGTCTTTCCTTAACTCCCAAATGTACTGTGTCCTACAACTGGTAACTATTTATTTATAAATATCTTTATATAGTATATACTGAATGCATTTATGTACTGTAGGTGAATACTGCTTATATTAAGTCTTGTCCCATACTTAACATGTGTGATCTTGCATCGTATAGTGTATCTTTCTGAACTGAATGTGTGCACTCTACTGTTTGTAGCTATTGTGACCTTTTATAATTCATATCTGTGTATTGTCTGTAATAATGTCCAACCTTATGGCTCAGGTCTGGCCTGAAAATGGACTAATTATTGACCCAGTACACCTACCCAGTAACCAAATAACTAAAATGTTATCAAACTTGGGCTGGCCACTGCTCTCGCAATGAAGAGAAAAATAGTGGTTTATTTTTATTTACGAATACATGAATAATAATGATCCATGTTACTTGACTAGTCCTAGGATCTAAATCTCATTATATTATGAGAAATGTGAAGCTCAGGGGCTACTGTCTCTTACCAAAATAAGAAAAAGGCAAGTACTTGTAATAATTTTGATGGTACAACATGCAAGGATATATGCTGGCATACTCAAGCTACATGCAAGTTTTTATGTGCCTTTATGTAAGTTTTTATGTAATAATTCTATGCAAGGAGTGTGTAAGGATTGTAAACTTCTCCTTACATGAAAGATTCATGCAAGAAAAATTCCTTGTTTTATGCAAGATAATTCCTTGCCACCATCCTGAGATGTAAGAAAAACTCTGTATGAGGTTACTGTGCTGCAGTGTTGGTTTTACATCCTGATTTGGGGCTAAAACCTACAACCTTCTCACTCTTGATGCAGTTGTGCAATCTACTGAGTCACTGACACTATGCTGTTCAAGTGTTATGCAAAAAAATATAGATATATTTTTATAAAATGGCAAGAAAAAATCTAGAAATCTCATTGGCCAAGAGATGTCAGCTGACCGTACATTAAATCTCTATAAATGCACAGTCATCCAGGTCCTAAACCACATCACACAATGAGCAAATCAGTCCTCCTACAACAAGAACTATCTTCTATCTGTCCCCCTACAACCAGAACTGATCTTCCATCTCAAACAAGGCTGCTGCCTTTACACTGTAAAAACCTTCAACTGGGCCCTACAAATAAAACTACCTTAAATAAAAAATAAAACAAATTAATTAAATGCCATTCCCTTGTTGATCATCACACTCTCCTTACACATATAAACAAATCAGAAACATTAAACTTTGTTTATAGTTTTCATTACAACTTTTTTTGTTGACAATGAATAATCCCCCTTCTATCTTTACCATGCTTATCAGGGAACTTTCTCTTGCTTGCCCTTATAGTGAGATAATTGAGTCTCTGGCTGTAGAAGAGGCCTTTGTTGTTCTGTTTGTACAGTATGTTGGAGAGGAACATGTTGACAGTGGAACAGAGCAGAATTTTGAACCCCTGTGTTCCATGGTAAACATTCCATAATAAAAATTCTGTATCTTGAATGCGGGGAAAAACAGAGGAAAAAAAACAGGAAGAAGAATGTAGGCAATAATACTTTTTAAACAAAGAGAAGCGGTGGGAAAACACAGTTACATAGGCAGACCCAAACTGCTCAGACACATTCCTGAAGTTTATAAAAGCACGTATATTTGAATCATGTATGGGTGTTTTCAGGTGAAATCTATCACTCCCCCCACCAAAAAAAAAGGCAACCTGGCAGGTTTAAAGTTTTGAACATATTTCCATTAAAAGATAGTACTTGTACTGTTTTGAAATACAAGGTAGCATAGAGAATAAATTGATAGTTACCTATCAGTAACAAGCTGGTTAGTGCATCAAGAGATTGCCATGGCGACCTCATTAACCTTGAGAGTGAAGTGCAAGAGGTTTGTTCGCCATTGGCACCCTCTAGACATATTCACACAGCTTGTTATTGAGATTTAATATATGGATTGTGAAAATAATATGCTTGAAAAGCATACAAAAAAATCCTTGTAATACCATCGCTCCTGGAGCGATAATACTACTGTTCGTAAGTGATAATACTATCGTTCGGGTGCTGTAATAGTATCATTCGGCACCCGATCGATAGTATTATCAAGAAAGCTGAAGAGCGCATGCGCAAGTGTATCCCAGACGTTTTACAAAACGTGCCCTCTGATTGGCCGCTTTTGCTCTGTGGGCAGGCACAAGTAGGAAAACATGGTGGCTTGCTCGCTCGCTTAGCGAGTGAATGGTCAACAGCCGCTACAACTGTTTTTTTTTCACTTTTAAAAAATTTTTTTGAGCTCCTCTGCTCCTCCAATACCGCTGCCGACAAACAGTTAAAAAAAAGCAGCAGTAAATGAAGCCCACAGCACCGGTCATCCACACTGCACTGGGGAACCCTGCCAGCACTCACATGGACCCGCTGACTCCACTGTTTAAACGGAGGTGAGTCAATTCACCTTGTATCCATATATTAAAAAATAACAAATAGGTTCTGGCATAACAAGGTAGTAATTCCATCTCGAGGTTCTGGGGACACATGAAACCTCTCGAGCTTCGCTCTCGATGTTCTCTGTGTCCCCAGAACCTCTCGATGGAATTATTACCTTGTAATATACCAGAACCTATCTATTATTCTATTTGTAACTATCCATTATTTTTTATAGTGTGGGATGCCTCCATGAGCAGTAAAAGTTACTTAAGTAATCAGTCCTACTGTTTTTTTCCTCCATCTGTGCCACTTTCCTTTGCTCCCCTTTTCACCACAGCCGGTTCCTGGACATGTAATGCGCATGTGCTAGCACGTTCGCTGTTGTTATGCTGTAGAAGCTACGTAGCTAGTGCAGCACAACAGTTATGATGATGTAGCTACTACAGCATATTTCTATCTGAAACAATGTTGCATCATACAGTACTGTATATATTTTTTCTTACTAACATTTCACTTCAATCCCATAAACAAAGAGAATGGTGCCTTCAAAAAAACGATATTGATACAGTCTAATGAAAATAAAGTTTTAAACACTGCTTATTTTTTACAAATTTACAGATGTTGCAGTGCATTTATATGAAAATTTACATGTTACAGAGAAAACATATATTTTCAACTAACACTACTAATAAATAGGGGATATGTGATGTGTTGTTGTTGGATATACCATTTATTTGAATGAGCAGTGTGTGACCTTTGTTGACCTCACAAGTGGCGGAGCCACGAGTGAGTTCTCAAGGTCACAAATTGTTTGTTCAAATAAATGGTGTAACTAACAACAACAAATCACATATGTGATTTATGCAATAGCCCCCCTTTAGTGTTTTTTGTGATATTTTCTATGTTTTTAATGATTTTTAAAGGGACTATTTGTGATGTGGTTTGTTACTGTGGTGGAAGTTTACTTTTTCAGTAGTTCGGTGGTAAGTTCAGAACGGTTTGTTTTTTGTGAATGGAGGAGATTGTGGAATTTGATTGGGTGGTTGGAGCATGGGAAAACTTCTGATTGGTCAGGAGTGTTACGTTGCATTTCTGGGTGGGGTTGACATTTTATGGTGCAGTTTCTCTTCAGTTGGTGAGGTGACTTCAAGAGGGAGTGTTGGCAAGTGGCATATCAAGGTGACTTTGGAGTTTAAGGAGTGGATGAAGGAGTTCCATGGTGCCACTGTGAGAGGGAGTAGCTGGGTAAGGAGATACTGGAGCAGCAAAAGACATCTGGGCAAGTGTGTGATCAGTGTGGAGGATTGAGATTGGAGCTTTTTGAAGGACTGGGATTGCTCCTTGCATTCAGTTGTGGATTTGGGCATGAAGAGCTTGAAGACTTTGTCACTTGGTTATTTTTAGACTTTTTTGTGTGTTTTTTTGCATTTCTGGGAGTCGGTGGATTTAGGGCTGGAAGAGCCTGAAGAGTTTGTAGATGGTGCTATTTATTTTGTCATGGTAGATCTAGTGCCGGACGAGCATGAAAGTTATATGGAATTTGGGGCAGTTTTGATATATGATGTTCATTGTTGTGCAATGTTTTGGGCAGTCTTCTTTGTGGCTGTATGGCAGAACAGCCTGAAGAACTCAGTGGTAGGTTGTTTAGTGGCAGTAGATCTAGTTACTTTCCTGGGAAGTTTTGGTGGTGATGTTTTGCCCTGTTTTCTGTACCTGGATGTAAGGCAACAAGAGCCTCAAGATTTTTTTTATATTGACATGGTTATTTTAAAACCTTCTATGTTTGTTTTTCGCTCTGTTCTTTTCATTACATTATGGATTACCTTCCAGTTCAGTGAAAATATCAGCAGGTAAGAAGAAAATAAAATATTATTTTTTTTACTAATTCAGGTACAGGTGCTGGAAACAAAAGAGATGAAAATTATGCAGCTATTCATGGATTTGTGTCACAGAACTATTCATTTTTATCCACACAGCTAATGCTTTTTTCTAATAATTTACTGTTGTTTACTGTGAATCAGTTTATTTTATTTCAGCAGGACCTTCCCCCCTTCCCCTCCACCTCCTGTCACTGCAGAAAGTTACTCCTTAAAAGCTAAAAAAAGACAGTAGCAGTTTTTATTTGTGAGCATTAACTTTTGCCATGAGACTACTGTGTTTTTCTTATTTGTATGTTGAATAGTCCCATGTTATAATTAAGTCCATTTGTATGTAGTTGATACAAGTCCATTTATGCTTACAAGTTTTTAATTGAAAGACTGCTGTCCCATGACTTTTTTCCAAAGACTAGTCTCTTCGCTGATGTTTTCAGTGTCTCTGAGTTGTAGGCCTTAGAGACTCTGTTAGATTGAATCACTTGTGATCTTATTTTCTGGTAGAATTCATAGTTGTTAACTGTGGGAAAATGATGCACAGAGTCTATTATAATGCCACAATGATTTTTTTCTCTTTTTTGTTTGGTGGGGGTTGGGGTTGAACAGGTGATAATACTGGAAAGCTGTGTGTATATGTTGAGTGGTGCAATGGTTTTGGGAAGGTTTGGGTTAGTTTGAGGGCTTACTTTTTCTTTACTTTTCTTTTTTTTCCTTTTTTTTTGGGCTTGGTTATTTTAATTGCTTCTTACCTTGGATTATGTTGAATGTAATGTGCTATGCATTTATTGTTGGCCTGTTGAATCAGGCTCCCAGGGGATGTTCGTACCCTCTTTGAAGTGTGGCTGGCTTTGCTTTTTTCTTTGTTGGTAGGTTATTTTCTTCTGTTTTGGTTCCACTGAGTAACTTTGAGATTTTAAACTGCTTTTCCTCATTGCATTTTGAACAGTCATTCAGGCTTTGGAGCTGCTTGTTCCCCAAGATTTGAATGATTTCAGTGGGTGCCACACCACTGTCACACAGTTTCTGTATTAGGTGCTTGCGGGCGGAATGGTTAGTAAATCTCTTCTTGGTTTCAGCATTGGCTGAAGAGATCATGTTTTTGACTATATTTGCTAGTTTATTTATTCTGATAGGCTGGTCCTTGTACCAAGCACCTGCTTTGTGTTGTTGTACCGATGTATTTGTTGACAGGAAGAATGGTGCTTCTGGCTGCAAGGTTTTTTCTGGCCTTTTGGTTTTGTAGAGTTCAAAATTGGTTACTGGACACCTTTGTGTATTCTCAGGTATTTCATATGCTCTCAGCTTCAATTTCCTCTACTCCTTAGGGTTCACTCCAGTCCTAGTCTTAGTTTGGCATTCTTGGTCATATTGTAAATATCTTTTGTTGTTCTCGTCTTTCTTTACTCGGATGTCTCCCCAGCACAGTGCTTGCATCTTGGTGTTGCCCCATGGTGCAAAGTATATACTTATTGTCAGCCACATTGTATTGATTGAAGAATCTGGAGTGTGGGGTCCCAGTTGCTGTTTGCTGTACAGCGCATCTATTATTTGATCAGTTAGTTTGACAGCTGTTTTTGGTCTGTAGTCTTTACCTAGACTCTACCTGTTTTGGTTTGGGTTTTAACACTTGTCCGGTGGTCTCAAAGTGGGGTGAAGTGGACAAGGACTCTGGGTAGTTATGCTCTTTCAGGAATCTTTTTATACTTTGAAAGTATGGCTTGCAAAGTAAGTGGCTCATATGCAGTCAGTGTTGTCTTTCTTTTTTGCATTCATGAAGTAATGGGACAGAAGTTTATTTAGTGATGTTGGACTGATATTTTGTAGTTTTTCTGTGACTTTGAAGGTGGTTTCAAAGTCTGATTTTACTATGTTAGCATCCAGATGAGTTATCTTAACTGTGCTGTTGTTTTTTGAACTCTGAATAAATTCTAGTATGGCTGTAGTGTCTATTGCTGTCAGTGGCTCTTTGTTTATGTTGTTCTGTAGGCAGATTGAGCCACTTGTACTTGATATTTCATTCCTGGCAGTTGTTATAGGGAGAAAGCAGTCACTAGCAGTCTTCTGCCGTTGGTGTGATTCAGTGGTGCTAACATCCCTATTTTACTCTTTATGCTGCAACCCTTGCTGGTTAGAGGTATTCCTTTATCAGATTGTCAGTGTACAACTTTGTAAGGAGCTGCTTATAGAAACACTGGTGGTTGTGGCTTTTGAAGGTGTGCTTGTTAGGCCCAGTAGGACATTCAAAGTTGTACCTGTTGCTGTAGGCCTCAGGGGAATTTGCGGCTCTTCAAGAGGCTAGATATCCATTTCTAACAGGGTCATTATTCCTTAAAACTCCAGGTCAAAACTGTTGTCTGCTGCTGCCATGTTTTCTATTTTTTTCTTGTTGTAGCCATTGGGTAACTGTTCCAGTTTTGATATTAAATAACTTTTACTTTTTTATTTTATTTTTCTCTGGTTTGTGGTACTTTGCACTGGATGTCTGTGGAGGTTACCATTACTGTCAACGCGTGCAGTTCAGCTACGTGGATCTGCATGGTGCCAGGTGCTTGAAGGTGGCACAAGAGTGGCAATCTGCCAGAAAGATGCTTTAGCACTTTTTATGCAAATTAGGTGCTTGGCATCTTTGATTGATGGCAGTGTATTGAATAAGTGGTTTGTGATAGACATCAGGGTATTGGATAAATGTAGACTGTGGCATTTATTTAAAAGTGGTGGAAATAAACATGTTTATTCCACTGTTTATCTGCCCACACCTATTGCATAAATACTTTGACTGCAAAGTACTAGTACATCTATTGCTGAAATATACTATTTATACATTAATAGGGACTACTTTTTCAGTTTTTACAAGTTTTAGAGTTAATGTATTGTACATTTGTTTGAAAATAGTAAAGACGTTTAATCCCTATCAAAGTGACTCAAACTAATTATTTTATGATGGTGGCCCATTTTATAAATGTGATAAGCCACCCCAGGGTGTGTATTTCAAGGATTTTAATGCACTTCTTGGGGGTATAAGGGCACTCGGCCTTCGGTCTCATGCCTTAGCACACCCTGTTGAGGTTTATTACTTACATATATAAATAGATATGTAATAATCTTGATAAATTCTTGCATAGTTCTTGCATTTTGTAAAGGTACTGTCTTCATTCTGCTCTCAACATTGTTGATTTTAAAGCACAAGATCACTCTTACAACCCTTAGAGTGGTGTCCACATCAGTATTTTTTTAAAATTCAGCTTTATTAAACTATTTGCAAAGTGACAACAGGTAAAATATTCATCATATATATTTGATTATAATAACATGTAAGTTTATGGTAGGCTATAGTCCTTCCGGTTCTATGTGACATTAGCAACTCTGGAATGGTGAGTCTGGAATTGCGAAGCAATGTCAGCGACAACCCAAACGGGGACTGTTTTTTTGTGTTTTTTTAGGGAGGCTTGGCCCCCACATCCCCTTATTTAAATAACCAACTCTGAGGTTGTAGCACCTAGGGGGGGTTAAAACATATGTCACTGTTCCATCATCACTGTCATTCCCTCGTTGACAGTGGTACTTACCATTCTGGAGTAGCTAACATTACATGCCACCGTCAATCCTTTCCTCTGTCTTTTAATTTTTTTTTTACTTTATTAAGGTTTTCATTATCAGTGTATACTCTTGTTTGCATTTCCCTACTTTTCCCACTGAATACCCTCCATTTTACTAACTATTAACGTTTTATTGAAACTGCGCCTGTGTAAGTGTTGTCTTTTCTCCTTTTTCTTTTAGGTTCCTTCCTCTGATTTATCTCTTTAATGACTATTAAAACACAACTTATAGCCATCTCTACCAGGCAACTGGCTATCATGATAGCAACTGTACACACAATTCATAACAGTGGTTACTTTCATGTACCAGCACCAATATTCTCCCTTACCCTCTATGTCTAACTCCTGTGATCTTATGTATTAATAGCAAAGGTTCACAAAGCCATCCTTACTCCTCTTCTAAGAGCTACCCTGTGCCACCTTCAAACCTGCCTCCCTACTGGAGTTCCAGAGTATCCAACTCTGCCATCTCTCGATGTGCAAGTCCTCCTATAAACTGAATCTGGCTGTAGTCATTTTCACATCAATAGTATTATACACCTGAGGTCATAACACTGTACTCTGCTTGTAGCATCGCAGTCATTACCATGACTAATTACTGTATGATGTCGCTATAGAGGGATATGAATTCAAGTGGGGAGTAAGAAACAGGAGTAGACAAACTGTAAAGGATTAAGACCCTGTTTTCATACAAAGTTTTTCAGTAATGATTGGAAGGGGAAATCTAAGCAAGATATACTGTATATAATTTTAGCTGAATAGTAACTAAATAGTAAATTTAAAAAATACATTTCACTGAGGCGCATGCAACTTTTTACAGCTCAGACTGTACCTAAAGATTTCTACTAGCACTGTGAAGACATGTATTTGTATCTGCAAGAATACAGAGTAGTGCAATCATTCTCACGCAATATTAACAAGTGTTAAGGTGTCATTCATTCTTAAATACTATATTTTATACTTACATGTTTCTTCACTAGTGCAAGTATAGGATTTTTTATTGCACTATTCTTAGTGCAAAAAAAATCATGTACTTGAAATAGTCAATAAAAATGCATGTATAATGATTTTGCACCACACTACATTTTAACTTCCAGAGTTCCTGACTAGTGTTAAAACTTACATTGTGATCCTGCAAAACTGTGTGTGTACTTGCAATAAACTTGTATTTGCTAATTCAAGAAAAATGACAGTCTGTGTATCTGATAAAATTCTTGAACAGTCATGCAAAGAACATACATTAATTTTGACTCTAAGTGCACTTTCTTATGTTATTCTTATAATCATGCACAATCAGTCATAAAACTTAATTTTTTTTCAGTAAGGGATGGACTTCATCTAGATTTGTTCAACTTCAGCTGCTACTGCTATTGCCAATGCTTGGAACAAACTTTCTGCTTATTTCTCTAATTCTTTATCACCTAATGAAGTTTCAAAAGATATGGAGACTAATACAACACCAACAGAAACACAGAAACATAAAATTTGATGGCAGAAAAGGATCATCTGGCCCATCCAGTCAGCCCAAATGTTCCCACTTGATCCATCTCCATAGACCCTAACTGGTCTCTGGAGACCCAACCTCTTCCCTGCCTGTTTTCTAATACAGCCCTATGTCTATCCCATGCATGCTTGAAGCCCCCCATTGTTTTTGCCTCCACCGCTTCTGCTGTTAGTTTGTTCCAGGTGTCTATCACCCTTTCATTTAAGAAATATTTCACCACATCTCTGTTAAACTCCCCCATCCAGCTTCATCACTTGTCCCACAGTATTGGTGCTCCTTTTTTTTTATTGAATAAGCTTTATTGAAAAAATTCACATACAAATCATACAAACACAAATGGTTACTAATACAAGTAAAAAAAAACACAACCACAGACCCCACTTTCCCACCCTACCGACCCCCTCCCTCTCTCCCTTGTCAGAGTGGCATGATCCAGAGCAGCTGATGAAAAATAGGAACTCACAGAGCTTTAACCCAGATAAATGCTATTACAGATCTCTAAGGACAAAAAGGAGCCATACTAGATAGGTGACATTGTATTTGGTGTGCAGTATACTCCATACCTTATTAAAGGAAAATAGGCAATTAAGTAAACTAGAAATCATCTGTTCCACCCTAATGTTAAGTAATAGTTCCTGCAACCATTCATTATAGGACAAAAGCCAATGTCAGAGAACCAATCTTTTAGCAGAAAGAGCAATCAAGGCCATAAAATATCTACACTCTTTCATACCAATACTAGTGTAGTCCCCCACTATATGTATGTCAGGAGAAATATAGCCATCAGTCTCAAGAAGAAAGTCTGCTTTATCCCTGATTGATGTCCATAGCGAGGCTACTTTAGGGCATTCCCAAAAAATATGAAAGGGTGACCCCTCGGCTTGCCTGCACCGTGAACATAAAGAAGACTGAGCTCTTTCCAATTTTAATAATTTAATAGAAGTAAAGTACAAGTTATTCAAGATGTGGAACTGGGTAAACCATAGCCTATCCTGAGTTATGTAAGTATAGGAATCTTTCTAGATTTTACACCAATTAAAAATATGTTGTGGAAACTGGGCATTCCAATACAGAGATACGCTGTCTATCTCCAGTTAAACTTTAGGGAATAACATAGCATACGACTTAGAAACAGAATGGTGTAAGGAAATCAAGTCTTGTAATGTTTGCAGGAACTCTAAAAATTTGTAGATCCAAAATTGGACCGGAACCATTGCATCAGAGCATGACGGAGCTGGTAAACTTTAAAGACTAAAGTCCCATTCAGCTGGAATAACCTCATTATCTCTCCAGAAGATAGACACCTACCAGTTTAGAGTAAATTGCACACTCTAACATTTGCAAGTTGAGGCAGCCAGTTATCAGAAATAACTTTCACACCAATTTTAAAGTCTGGTGCTCCTTATTTAAAAGAGATGTCACTCCTGCACCCTGTTCACCCCTCAGAGGTACTTGAAAGTAGGTCTCAAAATGTTCTTCACTGGGGATCAAACCCAGGCCAGCTTCAACTTCTGGCTTAGTGCTCTATCACTGTATGCTACCATTCCCCATGTCACCTCATAATGGGCCCTACTCTCAAATGTCTACATGCTGTGTATGTGTGGCACATAGGCATGCCAATGACCAAATGCCATGCAGTGGGGTTCTGGTGGTCCCCTGAGGCATTCACAACAGGTGTGCTAGCACTTTGTGCACAGATCCCTGGCTGATCATGCATCTATGCTCCACTGGCAGTTCAGGAGCATGCTGGGGGTGTGTCCACACTACACACCATTCATGAAGGCACAGAGGTGGTGCAGAGTGCCGTGTCGGGGGGGATGCAAGTTTTACAATGGGGGACCAGCTGTAACTGTTATGCACTCCACCAATGGACACCAGCTGACAGTATCGGCACTGGGACCAAGCCACACTATTGCCCCAACCCACTGGGCTGCTGGGAGGGCCAGGGCAGACATTCAGGCAGTTGCCCATTGGACTCTGATTCCAGAGGTCTATGCCTTCCCAGGATCCCCCGCATGCATGCAGTAGGGGATCCAATATGGGACCCAGTCCAGGCATCCCATTTGATGCCCGCTCACGCCCCATGTTCCATACCCCCCCATGTGCAACTGCGATCCACCCCCATACAGCTGTGTGCTGGGGGGCCATGAACGGGTGCTCTGTGGCTGCTCACAGTCATGAATACTGCACACCCTGTGCTGTCTGTGGACACGTAGCTATGCAGGAATTATCCACGCATTTCACAGGTATAACACATGCTTTAGTGAATAGGGCCCAATGTTCTTGTTAATTGTAGAGAGGCAGCACCCCTTCATAAGTGTATCTTAACAAATGTTTGCACAGATTATTGTATTATACGGGTGTGGTCACACCCCTATAGTTAGGGCTAAATCTTCACTCCTATGTTAAACTCAAAAGTTGGCATTTTAATAACTTCACAACCATTTAAGCGATTCACATAAAACTTGGCGGCCCAGATATTCAAAGGAGTTGTGCCCCGGTGGGATATTGAAAAGGCTGCCTGGCACAGCACAACTCCCGATATGCTGGGGCACAATGTAATGGTATGCAGCACATCTGCAGAGGGCGTGCCCATGCATATGTGGCGCATCCCGATATTCAGCCTGGGATGTGCGGCGCATATGCTGGCACAACCCTGCATTGCACTGCATAGGGGGCTCAAATCTGAGCCCTTGCAGAGTAGGAGCAACTCCCAGCCACCCAAAGGAGGCTGCAGTACTGCAGGGTGTAACACAGCAGCCCAGCCTTGGATGGCCACCTGCCCACCAAGAACACCATCCACAAGCACACACTGAACCTGGACTCCCCCCCACCTGTAGCTGCGATCACGTGGTACACTTATAAAACAAAATCCCTGGCAGTCTAGTGGCCCCTCAGTCCCCATTTCCCTCAGGTATATCATTCATGTCCATCCTTGGTGGTGTAGTGGTGCCCCACCACTTGATTCCCTAATACATGTTACGATGACCGTCCCTGGTGGTCTAGTGTAACCCCCCGCCTATTGCTGCAATCATGGTAAATGTAACTTACAACATTCCCTGGTAGTCTGGTGAACCTCCCTCCAGCCTGAGTCCCTAATCACAGTAAATAGCCCACATGTACTTCCCTGGTGATCCAGTGGCACCCCCACCCTCCCACCCACACAGGACCCTTGCCCACCCTGCCCCTCACCATCATCGGGAGCGCCTCATCCCACCCGCATTCTGCCCAGCTGCCTGACAAATGACAGGTACAGTATGGGCTTGCAGGGCATACTGTTCTAGGTAGTCCCAAATATGTGAATAATGTGCAGAGATATGGAGTGTTAAAGGTCACACCCCTAGAGTTAGGGTTCGACCTTCACTTCTATGTTAAACTTGAAATATTGCACTTTAATATCTTCACAACCATTCAACCAATTTGCATGAAAATTTGCATGCACCATCAGGGACTGAAGATCTCTTGATGTTCCAAGTTCCATTCCACTTAGATGTGTGGGTGTGGACATACGAAGTCAAACATGTGAAAATTACCAAGTTTCATAAAATTCTTTGTCACACCACTGTGCACATATGGCTTGGTATTTTGGTCTGACATTTTTAAGGAAGAAAGGTTTTGGGTCACAGATGTGCCTTTTGAAGATTTGATGAAAAAACATGAATCTGTTCAACAGTTATTAATTTAAAAATTTCCTTTTATTTTCAATGGGAAAAGTTAGATGTGTGCCTCAGAACAGGATTATGTTTTGCAAACGGGCAATCATGTGTCGCAAATGAGTAATCCTTTGTTGCAAATGAAGAATCTTTTTTTGTGCTGCTGCCATCAGGTTTTTTCTTAGCGAAGCATTCAAAGTTAAAAAACAGAAATAAATTTAGTTTTTTAAGTAACCAACATGCGTTCTGTTAATTGCGACACATTGTATCAGATTCTGGTGTTAGTTTTTTCATAAATCACCTGGAAATGTGTTTTTTAAACGTGCCAAAATCCTTTTTTGCAAACTTGCAAAAAAAGAATTGCAAAATAGGATCTTGTTTCACAGTTTGCAAAAAATGAGTTTTTTTTCAGGAAATTGTAAAACAGAGGTTTTACACAGTTGTTTTTTTGTTATTTCACAGTGAAGAAACAGTTTGGAATTTTGGTCTGAAATTTTCAGGGTACATAGGGCTTGCTGCATGAATGTGTATTTTTATTCTGGTTTGGTGAAAGATTACTTTGCTGTGGAGTTCTGGGGGTTACATTTTCCTTCATTTCCCACAGGATAACATTATAATGTGAGGTGTACACAGTTGTTTCTTTGTCACTCTGCTGTGAAGATATGGCTTCCAACTTCTGCTTGAAATTTTTAGGGTACAATGGGCTTGCCCTACAGATATGCCTTTTGCTGGTTTGGTGAAAAGATATTCATTCAGTATGGGGTTATACAAGTTTCACATTTTCCCGGGATTCCAATAGGATAACATTGCAATGTGAGGTCTTTCTTTGGTGCTGCACAGCACGGGAATGGAGAGGACTACAGTATCTTTAAAATTATGGATGGAAGGGAGCACAGGGTCCAGAGGGCCCTGTGCTCCCACAGGAAAATAAGGATATGATTACTATATACATATTTGTTTCAATTGTTTAACCATGAGTGGCACACTAAACTGAACGCTTGTTTACAGATGGAACCTGGGAGCACAGGGAAGTTAAGTGACTTGCTCAGGGTCACACAGTATGCAAGTGCAGGCTGTGGGATTCAAACCCCAGGTCTCCAGACTTGCAGCTCAGAGCCTTAAACCACTACACTATACTGCCTCCCATACCTCAAAAAATATGGATGGATGGGAGTGCAGGGCCCGGAGGGTCCTGTGCTCCCATAGAGAACTAAAGATATGATTATACTATCTAAAAAAATAAGGAAATTCTTTGCAAAAAACTTTTGTTAATGCACTAGTTACGGTTCCAGCACCAAAAGTAGGGAAATGGTGTGTTAGGGTTTCCAACCCTAACACCCCACTCCACTCTGTAGGCAGCAACAGGTGTGGGTTGTGCCTTGGGGTTGTCAGCCCTAACGGTCACCCCATTCTCTTATGCTGTACCCATCTCAGCTTATTTACTCATGGAATGGGGTGAGCGTTAGGGCTGACAACCCCAAAGTGCATCCTACACCTGTTGCTGCCTGAAGGGTGGGGGTGGGCCGGCCTGTTAGGGCTGGAAACCCTAACACGACATTTCCCTACTTTTGACACTGGGACCCTAACTAGTGTATTAACAACTTTTTTGGCAAAGAATATTGTCTAT
Organism: Neoceratodus forsteri; assembly: GCA_016271365.2. Classification (NCBI taxonomy): domain Eukaryota; kingdom Metazoa; phylum Chordata; order Ceratodontiformes; family Ceratodontidae; genus Neoceratodus; species Neoceratodus forsteri. The sequence continues at coordinate 63,690,690 of CM057459.1, forward strand.
GTTTATGTTAACACTTTTGTAACTAATGTGCATTAAAAAACACTCCAGAGAATCGGGTTCCCCAGTAATATAAATAAAACTTGTGTACATTTTTAAATGATTTAAATACTGTAACTAACTAACTTACTAACTAATTAACTATCAATGGAGTATCATCAGATATATGTGTGTACCCTTCCTGTCCAGTAGTGACCTGGTGACATGAATTCATGCATTCACAACCTTGTGCTTATGTAGATTGCAATAATTTGTATTATGTGGATGTACCTGCAGTGCATACAAAATGCAGCTGCAAGATTGTTGATGTTCACTTGCAATGTGGCAGCTCCAAGTTGGTAGAACAGCATCCCACTGCATAGCCAGTCCACACCCTGAGTTTGACCACACACTTGGTGGAGATCATTAATAGAAGGTTATTGGCTCCCCTCATTGTTTTGCTCAGGCTTCCCCACAAGAACATTTCAGTTAGTTAAAGAGCAACTCTGCACTTCAGCACTTGTGTTCGTAAATAAGATGTTTCAGCTGTTACAGTTTACTTTAGAATAAATTGTTTTTCATGTTCAGTGTTCCTTTTCAAGATTTACAGCACATCTTGGTAGTCCATCTAGAAACTCTGTATAGAAAACATTTTAAAATATTTGTCTCTCCTCAGTTAACCTTACATTGTCTTTGTTTATGACATCATAGTGCTCACCATGACAGACTATGATGTCACAGTTGTGTGGTTAACAGGGGAGGGCCGGATACATTTTGAAAGACTCAGTGAAATACTTTCTGCATTATCTACAATATTTAGTAGACGAACAGCAAGGAAAAGTAAAAGAATAATAATAAAAACTATAAAGTGATAAAGTTTAAACATAGTTGGTGTAACTCTAATGTTTTTAAGATTTTCATTATAATAGATTGTTACTCTTTGACACACTTGGGCCCAGATATTCAAAGGGGTTGCGCCTGCTGCAACAGAGTTGTGGTGGTGCAATCCTGCATTGCACCCCAGTGGGATATTGAGAAGGCTGCCTGGCGCAGTGAAAAATCCCGATGTGTTGGGCCGCAATGATAATGTATGCAGAGCAGATGCAGGGGGCATGCCCATGCATATGTGGCACATCCTGATATTCAGCCCCGGATGTGTGGTGTATATGCTGGCACAACCCTGCATTGCGCTGCATAGGGGGGCTCAAAGTTGAGCCCCTGAAAAGTTAGAACAACTCCTGGCCACCCACAGGTGGGTTGCAGTATTGTAGGGTGCAACACAGCAGCTCAGCCATGGGTGGCCATCCGCCTACCCAGAACACCATTGGCAAGCACACACATAACCCTGATGGTCAAGTGACACCCTCCCACCCATTGTTGCAGTCATGGTAGATGTAGTAAACCAGCTGTCTGCTAGTCTAGTGATCCCCCTCCCGAGTCCCTGATTCCCCAATAAATGTACTAAAAGACCATCCCTGGTGGTCTAGTGGTCCCCCCTCCCACATGAGTCCCCAAGAAATGTACAAAGGACCATCCCTGGTGGTCTAGTGGTACCCCCCACCCATTGCCATGATCACAGTAATCCTCTGTAAATAAATGCCCTGGTGATCCAGTGGCACCTCCGCCCTCCACCCACACCAAATCCCTTGTCCACCCCACTCCCTCCCTCATCATTGGAAGGTAGCTGCAACCCACCTGCATACTGCCCGGATGCCTGCCAAATGACAGATACAGTATGGGTTGTAAGCCCATTGGTCCCCAGTGTGGACCAATGGGCTTGCAGGGCATCTGTACTAGACAGTCCCAAATAGCAGACTGAGCCAGTACAGCCCATACTGTACCTGTCATTCGGGCGGGCGGCCTGCGGTATGCTAGTGGGGGTGCCACCGGATACACCAGGGCATTTATTTACAGAGGATTACCGTGATCGGCGTAATGGTGGGGTTCTACTAAACCATCAGGAATGGTCAGTTTTACATTTCTCAGGGAATCGGGTGGGAGGGAGGACCACTAGACTACCAGGGAAGGTCTTTTATTACAGTTATCAGGGAATCGGGGACTCAGGGACGGGAACTAGACTACCAGGGAAGGTCTTTTATTACAGTTATCGGGGAATCAGGGACTCAGGGGGGTACTAGACTAGCAGGGATTGCTTGTTATACATTTACATGATCGCGGCTACGAGTGGGGGATGCCGTGGGATCCCCACTGCACACGTCATGATGTGCAGGGTGCCAGGTGAAAGTTGTCGGGCTGCCCTGTGCAAGGCATGCAAATGGGGCCATAATTACAGGCACATGGCCCAATTTGTGCATTGCATATTTTATGGCTTCATTTGCATGCCCCCTACTGAATATCATGGGTGATGCACCTAGCACAACTGCACTTGCGCTGGCGCATCCCCATGCTCCCCATCTGTGGCTTGTGCTGGCACAGTGCCACTGTGCCATGCGCAGTATGTGCGCGGGCCATGCCATCTTCAATGGTGCTGCACCATGGCTCATCACCGTTCAATATCACTTGGCCCTGGCACCAGCGCATCCCAGTTGTGCTGTGCCCAGGCTTGCGCCACTGCCTGGCGCAGTCTGAATATCCGGGCCTTTGAAGATTGTGTTTTGCTCCCTATTGATTGCTGAATTTATCGATCACTATGTAATGTTTATTGTTATTTGTATCCGAGCAATGTACTAAACACAGAGTGCTGCTTAAACCAATAAAGCTTCTATATATGTACAGTATGTATGTATATATGTGTGTATCTATCTATACTGTGGTTCATACTATAGTATAAGGAGCTGAGGAGGTGGTTGGCCCATATCTGTCTGTCTGTCTGTCTGTCTGTCTATCTATCTTATATATCTATCTATCCATCCATCTATCCATGTTCCTAGTTACTGCCTGAGAAGCATCAAGTGGATATGCTTAACAACAGCTTCTGAAATGTGGTGATTTTACTATATCTGTGCTGTAGGAAGAACATGCTATAAGTAATTACCAATATCTAAAGTTCATACAGAGAAACATACAAAACAACATAATTTTCCAAGCATTTGTATAGCAAGACCATTTTATTCCAGAAATAACAAAAACTGCTTCTACTAGTACCATAAGTCAATATATAGTAGTACAGCATAAGTGCCTTCCATTTCAACCTATTTCATGCTAGAGTCGTCTGATAGACAAGTGTACTTAAATAAATAGCACATAGGAATTTAATAGGACAGGCACCCTGAATGTTCATGGAAGGGCTCTCCTATTATTTTAATTAACAACAGAATCTCAGAAAACCCATGATGATAAATTAATTTAAGGGTTCGATTTAATGCTACTGTTAAGGACATCACTAGGCCTTTTGGTTGTCTTGACAACTGTTGCAGCATTACCAGCCAGAAGCTAATCTAAGCTATTCTCCCTTCTCAGCATACAAACAGTCCAGATACCGCATTAGGGGAATACATGAGCCCATGTGAGTGTTAGAATATTTTAGTTACCATAGGGATAAGGACAATGCTGAAATACAGAAGCACTAGACTAATCAGAGAACATATTTTAATTTGTAAACAAAAAAGTCTATATACAATATTCATAAATACTCTTCCCTTGTTAACTGTAAACCTCCATGTAAGCTGTTGATAGAAGACAACTGGAAACCTTAGCTTCATTTTGGAATGGATATGGAGACTATCATTGTAGTGAACTCTTACAGTTGTTACATGTCTAGAAGAGATTCTGAACATGTTCATCATGTTCAGCTGGGAAAAGCCCAGCAACTAAATTTAAATTAGTTAAAGACCTGGCTACTGACATTGAAGAGCTAGTACTCTGCCCAACATGAAAATTAACTTTTAAAAGCAGGAAACTGTTATGCAATGTATTGTTACCCCTTGTTGTGCAAGGATTTACCTACCGACTAAAAATTTATTACTCGAGACACATACCCCCTGACAAAGCCTCCTGTGTATGAGGTGAAGTGCTGGGGCTTAGTACTGGGTTCTCTTTAAATAAAGGATGGTTATGATGTGACTATTTGCAAGCTTTGTTATTTTCCTGCTGAGTGCTACCAGTTTGTGCCTTTCATAAAAATGTATTACCCCTGCTGTTCTTTGTACCCCCTCCTCATGATGCAACTGGAAATGTGCCCACTCAGACACTGTTTGCTTACCTAGTTGAATATTTTTTCACATAAATAATAAAATAAACCATGGTAAAATAGTGAAGGTCAATGAATGTTGTTGTAGCCTTCTGTGGCACAACTGCTTTTTAATTAGAATGGAAACTCATGCCACCTGTCATTTTACACACGCACACACACACACACACACACACGCATGCATGCACGCACACACACACACACGCACACTGTCCCCAACACAAATTCTTCTGATGTTTCAGCATTTAAAAAAACACAAATCTACCCCTAACCCAGGTGAGTTTGTAGCAGGTCAGTAAGGGTGGGTTTCAGTTTAAAGTAAATAGAAAATTAAAACAAAGATTTCTTGGGATGAAAAAGAAGGAGCATTTTTTATTTTATTTTTTAAGCCATATGCTATACAAAGTAATGCATGGCATATCATGCACAGTTCAGCTGCTGTTCCATCTCAGAGTTCCAATGACATCAGGGACTTGTTGAGCTTCACTCCCGAGGTCCCTGTGATGTCATCAGAACCTCTCAGTGCAAATACAGCCTTGTAGTACATCATTACCCATATGTTAGCCTCCATATTGGAGCTACCTAAATTGAGTCCATTTAAATCAGCTCTAAAAAAACACCTCGCTTCCCCACACATATGTCGAAGCTACCACTAGGCTAATCCCATTAATAATGCTCACTTGTCCTACCTATCATAACCTGGTTTGCTTGACAACAAACTTGTCCCGTGCATCTGCCCTTCCTCTGACAAAGCAAATACAGCTGCTGCACTTGTATTATTAGGTATTTTTTGGGACCATAGGAGCTTGCTGTTTGATATCTCCTGTATGTACTTTGTTGAAAAGACTCTTGGATCCTGCATGATCCTGTATTATGTTTATTTCCCTGTAAAGTGTATTACTCCTGTACTTACTGATGTGGAACCCTTGTAAACGAGCTCTGCTCAAAAGTTTTACTCTGAATATTCCAAATAAATAAATAAATATTTTATGTCACTGCAAATTACGTTTTCATTTCTGATTTGTCAGTTACAAGTTTTCTACCTGACAGTTGTAGATGTGATGTACTCAATAGCACTCTACCCAGAGGCTGGCTTGCAGGTAGCTACTCATCTTCGTATGGTATCACAGTCAGTAAGGTTAATGCTTATGACGTACAAAGAGGAATAACACAATATATGTTGGCTTCCTGCTAGAGTGCTGTGCTATGAAGTATGCCTAGAACTACTGATTTATTTAGCTGGTGTAGTTAGTTTTTGTTGATTGGGAAAGAAGGACTAGAAATTTCTGCCTATTTTCAGCCTTGTCTCATTAGAGGTGGGATACAGATTGAAACCAACTGACACTCAACCAGATTAAGCTGTTGGTGGTGTTTTTTAATGAATGGGAGAAATTTGGCTAAGGTACCAGGGAAATTCTCCAACTCTTTTCAAGAAGTGCCATGGGATCTTAAGCCAGAGCAGGCAGACAGGACCTCAGTTTAGTGTCTCATGTGAAAAAGATGGCACCTCAGGAGTGCTGCACCCGCCTCATTCTGCACCACAGTGTCAGTATTGGGATTTAATCCAAATTCCTGCTGTGGTGATGGAGCCACCAGCCTTCTGATTTTCCAGCGTCAGAGGAGAGTGTGCAATCTGCTTGGAAACTGACACTGCTCCTACTATCATGTAGAAAACTTTCTAAAGAGCCAAGGGAAAAGTAAAATATACTTCAGAAATAAAAGATACAGTAACAACTAGCTACTTTAAAAAATGAATATAATTTTATGTCTGCTACTGTTGGTGCTATTAACTCTTTAAGTAAGAATGGTGACTGATCAGCTATTTTTATTTTATTTTAGTCTTTGCTAACTGGGTAAGGCCCACTAGGCACAGGTGCCTGTTTTCAGGGGAGACCTGGGAGCACTGGGTGGTAAAGTGACTTGCTCAGAGTCACACAGAATGCAAGTGGAGGTTGTGAGAATCAAACCAAGGTCTGGTCTGCTGGATATACCAAGCTCATTCACAGCTCATTACTCTAACCACTAGGTTATACTGCCATACAGTAGACATCACTTAATTGGGATGCCCCATGGAATCAGAAATATCCTGATTTAGCAGGTGTCCCATCTAATCGGAGTAAGTGTAGGGGAGCACCCTAATGCGGTCAAGGGCTGATTTTACAGCACATCAGCTGGTTCCTGTACTACTATGTCCCTGTATACTATTCCCATGGGAAATAGTATGATCAAATAGAGGTCTGGCACCAAGTATTGTATAATTAATGAAAATAATGGTGCAAATGATAGTGGTAGCATGGTTTGGGGAACGGGGGAGCTTTTGTTGGGACAAGGGGGTGATGACTAGTAGTTGATCCGCCCCCTCTTGTCTGCTCCACCATCCTGGCAAAATATAATTTAAATTTGTTGGTGCCAGTGAGGTGAGACCTTATTAGTTTCTGACATCTGACTCACCTTTACTAGTGCGGTGTTGGTGTAGACCCAGTGGAAACTTTCCACTGAGATCTCCAGTACACTGTTCATTTTATGGTTAAGGGGTGTAACTCCCTTTAGGGGCATGGTTGGCTCCTACAGTGTGGGTTTTGTTCACAATTTCTCATGCTATTCATGTTATTCTACTGTTTGTATTATTTTTTCTTTTCTAGGGTTATTGTTCTACATCTTACATGTTGTCCTTACAAGGTTTTAATTTGTATATTTTTGTGTATGGTTCTTTCCATGGGCAGAGGCTTCTTGGGAAAGTACAATATGCTTTAAATGAGAATTTTAAAGTACTCAATGTTAAGAGCTGAGGATTTATGTTGGTTCCACATAAATGGGGTCTCTTAAGTAGAATGTGAACAGTATCAATGGGGTAGTAAAAAGGGCCAGAGTTTTGCAAGATTTTAACACGTCTCACTGATGTTGCACTCTTGCAAGAAATGAAGCTTTTTGAGGGGGAGCAATGCAAATTGAGGAGGAGCTGGATCGGTTTGGTATATGTGAGTGCACACTCTGCTGGGAAAAAAGCCAGTGTAGCTATCCTATTCCATAAAGGCTTGCCTTTTTCAGTCTGCAATGTACAGGCTGATGGCTCAGGCCATATGGTCATTGTCTTAGGTCTTTTTAGAGGCAGATGCTTGCATACAGCCTCCATATATGCTCCAACACCCCCATCCCCAGGCTTTTTTAGACAATTATTTTCCACCCTTGCTTGGTTGACTGAGGGACAAGTAGTTTATGCAGGGGACTGGAACTGTGTGGAAAACCACCTTTTGGACAGGAACCCCTTATCAGGCTGAGTAGGCAGATCCTGTGCCATATTGTTGTGGACTTTGGTGCAAGAGTGGGGATGGATAGACCCTTGGAGATTGTTCAGTCTAAATAAGAAAGATTTCACATTTTATTCATCGATTACAAAATCTTACTCCCATTTAGATAGATTCTATACCCAGAAAAGATGGGCATTCTCCTTCAAGGAGATAAATATACACCCGCTCTCCCTTTCTGATCATTCTATGTTGACTTGTATCTTGGAATGGGGTCTATGGGAATCGGGGGGGGGTTGTGGAGACTGAATGCAGATTTATTATAAGATAATTCTTTCATAACATCCACAAAAGAGGTAGTTCAAAACTATGTTAAAGAAAATTTCAATAAAGATACATGTTAAATATATATGGGATGTTTAAAAGCAGTAGTACGTGGCCAGATAATTTCTTTCGCACCTTTCAAAAAGAACAGAGGTAGGAAAATTACAATAATTTAGAATCTCAACTGGCAATATTAGAGCAGGATCATAAAAAAGACAAGGGATTCATCCTTGATTCCCACAATGGCAGAGATCCAGAAGGAACTTCACAAACTTTCTTTAGTTCAGGTTGAAATTATGATTAGATTCACAAATCAGAAATATTATGAAAAGGGCAAAAAGGCAGGATGCTTGTTAGCCATGCGCCTTCAAAAACAGGAGGCAGACAGATACATTCCATGTTTATTTTCTGGGGGGAGATAGGTCTCGGCCAATGACATACCCATCCCAGATTGCCCGGGAATTCGAGGGATTCTATAATGGCCTTTATAGTAAGGAAAGACTGGAGGGACATTTGGAGCCTATTAAAGCCTTCCTATAGACATTGCAGTTACCATCCCTGCCAGATGATTTAAGTAAGAAATTAGAGTCCTCTTATACAGAACAAGAAATTTAGACTGTCATCCAGTACCTGACAACAGGGAAATCCCCAGTCCCTGAGAACAGGGAAATCCCCAGGCCCTGACGGCTTTATTGCCGAGTTCTATAAACAGTTTGGTCCCTCTTCTTACAAGGGTATGCAATGCAGCGCAGAAAGTCAGCACACTCTCTAATATGTGGGGAGAAGCTGTCATTTCAGTTCTGCCCAAGCCAAGTAAGGCTCTGACCTGTTGCTGTAGCTACCACCTGATTTCCTTCCTCAATCAAGATGCTAAAATCTTTGCAAAGGTGCAGGCCCTCGGATTACAACCTTTCATTCATCTCTTGATACATCCAAATCAAACTGGCTTTATCCCTGGCCATTATATCCAAGATAACATTAGAACCCTATAAAATGTTTTCTCCACTACAATTGTCAACACACAATTGAGGGAGTATTTGGACTGTGAAAATATCCTTAACCCAGCTCAGTCAGGGTTCAGACCCAGGCATAGCACCGTGTTGGTTCTTGCCAAAGTGTCTAATGACTGACTAAAAGCCCTGGATAATAAACAGCACATCTATGCACTTTTCCTTTACATTAGCAAGGCCTTTGACACAGTTGATCACTCCATCCTGCTTGATATTCTGTGTAGTATTGGCCTATCCCCTGCTGCACTAAAGTGGTTCCACTGCTATCTTACAAACCGAAGACAGCAAGTCAAAGCACAAAGGGCCCTGTCCCCACTTAAGGCCTTGCCCCGAGGTGTTCCGCAAGCCTCTATTTTGGATTATATTCTCTTGGCACTTTACATAAATTGCATAGACTCTTGCACACTCACGGGAAAAGTTCACCTTTTCGCAGATGACACAGTCCTCTACCCAACCAACACCTCCCTTGATCTTGCTCACAAGGAGTTAGAACATGACTTTATCACCCTTCAACATAACCTGCTGAACCTCAAACTCTTGCTCAATGCCAAAAAGACCAAGGCCATGATCATCTCCCCACACTCCTCCTATACTATGGGGACACCTGCTAACCCCCAGATTACCACCCTCCTTGGTGAATCTTTGGAAATAGTGGATAAGTTCAAATACATTGGTGTCTGGTTGGATAATAAACTTAGTTTCATGGTTCATCTAAATGGGTTATCAAAAAAGCTAAGACAGTGTCTTGGCATATTTTACCATATAAGACATCTACTCACTCTCGAAGCCAGGAAGCAGTTAGTCCAAACAACTTTTCTACCCTTGCTCAACTAAGCTGACTTTCTTTAGGGTCACTGCCCCCAGCATGTGCTCCAGAAGCTCGACACACTGTATCACCTTACCTTGAGATTCATACTAGACATGTCCCTGTGGACTCATCACTGTCTGTTGCACCAGGCAATTGACTGGCCATCCCTTTCCTTGAGGAGGCAAATAAATGCCCTCATGTGGCTCCTCAGGGTCTTCTCTAACAAACTTGCACCCTATATCTGCAACCTGTTCGAATGGTCTAAGGGTGTGTATGGCCTACGAAACTCTGCCTTTGTCTTCCTCAAGTTACCCCAGACAAGAACACATCTTGGCACAACTGCGATCAGCTCCTTCCTACCTTCTCTTTAGAACAACATGCAAAAAGCCCTTAAGCTTTCCTTCCTGCCTAGCCCTGATGTATTCAGGCAGCTGCTCTAACGATGCCTGAAGACAACGTGTGACTGCTTCAGGTGATCGCTTGTATTTGGACAGTATATTCCCCTAGCTCCTGAATTTTCCCTGGCCTTCTTATTCCCCCATGTTGGCTGACATTCCTTTGCAGTGTAACTACCCCTCTTCCTACTGCCCTTCTTCCTCCACCATGGCATCCCCCTCCTAGGGGGTCCACTGCCTATGCAGTGTTGCCACCCCCTTCCCCTTATGCGTCTTGCCCTTCTCTCATTCCTCTGTCTTTTTCATCTCCTAATTAACCTATGTATGCATTTGCCTATGTATGTATATTGCCATTTGTATAACTAAGTCTAGATGCTGATACCTAGTGATATTTCTTGAGCTGTAATTTCAGAAGCCATTCAATCACCTGGACTGGTCATTTCTTGATCAAGTCCTGGAGAAATTTAATTTTGGTGAAATTTTCCAGACTAGGATTCAAAATTTGTATTTGAATCCACAGGCCAGGGTTAAAGTAAGTGGAGTTATCTCCTCTCATTTCTCCATTGAAAGAGGAATGATGCAGGGGTGTCCCCTATCCTCTCTTCTTTTTGTGCTTAGCTTACAGCCATTAGCAACTTCCCTTAAACAGTCCCCTAATTTTCATGACATCAAAGTCAGCCAGAAAGGAATGAAGGTGTCCCTATATGTGGATGATACCCTGCTCTATGTCTCCAATGTGGAGCGTTCCCTTCCCAGGGTGCTCAGTTTAATTAATGATTTTGTGCGAGTATCAGGTTTTAAAATAAATAAAAGTAAAACCAAGATTGTGCTTGTATCTGGGAGCTCTAGGTGTTCTAATGAGGCATTAAGTAACCTGAAGTGAGTAACCGCAGGTTTCTGTTACCTGGGAGTATGGGTGACGAGGGATAGCAAGGACTTATTTAGGACTAACTACCAGAAACTTCTACACGATGTCCAGGCAGATTGTAATCACGGGACTGAATTGCCAATCAGTATGTGGGGTAGGGCTGAGGTGATTTGAATTAAAGTTTTACCTAGATTCTGGTTTTTGTTTGCCTCGATCCCAATATGGGCCCCTCAGTCTTTCTGGAAGTCTAGTCATAAACTTTATCTGAATTCATCTGGGGAGGAAAAAGACCCCGGGTTAAATGGTCTATTATTACTGCTGCTAGACATAGAGGGGGTGTGGGAGTTCCAGACCTTCAGAGATATTACTGGGCTGCTCACTGACAACACCTTTTGGCATATTTTCCAGGTTTGGGTGGACTGGCTTGGGCATCCATTGGACCCCACTCACCTATTAAAGTAATAATGCAGGCTATTATTTACATGGACTCTGCCCTTTTGAAGAACATGGGGTTTATTAACCCTTGGGCTCAGACAGTTATGAGAGTTTGAGAGGCAGTCCATCAGCAGTATCGGCTGGCTGATGGACTTAGCAAATCTACACCAATTAATACATGCTTGGACTTTCTACCTGCTGCCCTGGACGAGGATTTTGCAAAATGGAAATCTAAAGGCCTCATTATAATTGGCCAGTTTTATTAAGGATCTTTATTGAAATCCTTCCAACAGCTGCAGGCAGAGTTTGCTTTAAGCCCCCATGATTTCTTTAGATACTTACAATTCAGGCATTACTTGCAAAAAGAGAGTACGCAAAGTGCTTTACAAACACATGAGAACCCCCTCAGGACCCTATTTTGTGGTATGATTTCTCAGTCCCTAACTAAAAGGGTCACACCTGTAAAAAAGCTTTCAGCTTACTGCGCTAGTCCTGGTTAAACAACTAACAAAAAAAAAAGAAAAGATCTTTGATTTACCAAATGTTGGGAGGCTTGGAAGTGGATGCTCTCTTAGATCTAAAAGATAGATGGGAGAGAGAAGCAGGTTTTACTACCTTGGAAGAGGAATGGAGCATTATTTGGAAAAGAGTTCACTCTACAACTGCCTTGCCCTCCTGGAGGGAGTTTAGGTGGAGAATGATCCTCAGGTTTCTTTAGAACCCCAAAGATTTCAAAATGTCTGAGAACCTCTGTCTCTGATAGATGTTGGAGGGGTTGCAGATCGGAGGGAACACATACTCATATTTTCTGGGAGTGCCCACTATTGCAAAATTATTGGACTGACATATCGAACACCGTGGGTCAGGTGTTAAAAATATCCCCTCCTAGGCAGTTTGGGCATTGGATAATAGGGTTGCCCCCACCTGAGCTTAAGGGTAAAGCTAAAAAGTACCTATTTTATATAAGGGTGGCAGCTGCTGGTAAGACCATTACTCAGCTGTGGCTGACCTTATCCCCTCCTTCTGTGGATTTGTGGTACAGAAACTGTATAAGGATACAGGAGCTGGAAGAGATGACAGCACAGATTAGATCCAAATTGGATACATTTAAATCAAGATGGCACCCCCTTTTTCCATTACCAGGCAGGGAGGGAGGGAGGGGCAGGACATCTATGACATCTTGACCCAAGTCATATAAAGCAAGGAACACTAGCTCCTGGATTCTTCACCTACTTACCCTTCACCCATTATAGTATATTGTAGCTTGCTCTGTCTTTGATTTTTCTCACGTTCTCCATCTTCCCCCACCTCCTCACCACTTTTTTTCTTCTCCAATTGAAAATCGAAAGGCAATGATCTTTCTCTCGCAATATTACATGCGCATGCTGTTTTTGACAGAGGAGAACTTTGCTTTCAGAGCAAGTAACAGCAGTCTAGAACTACAGCTTTTTTTACTGATAAATCACTTCTGTCTCAGCAGAAGTCAGTGCCTGGTTGGATTAAGCAAACATATACTTTATTTGAAGAAGGGGGTCTCATTTAAGTAAAAAAAAAGGAAGAAAGTCATTGTGTGTTCTCTGAGGAAGGGGGCTATATCAGCTTAATTTAATGAGTCAGGAGCAGAGGGTGAATCTAATTGGGGTGTGGCTTAGGAGTGTAGGAGTACAAAAGCAGGTGTCTCCAATTACAGCTTCCTGCTGTTTTTGACAGAGGAGAACTTTGCTTTCAGAGCAAGTAATAGCAGTCTAGAACTATAACTTTTTTACTAATTGCCCTCCTTTCCATCCTTAAGCCAGTTCTACTTTTATAGCCACTGGATTTGACTGACAACAGGAATGTCCTGTTTGGCAGTAGGAAGGGAAGGATCACTGAGACACATTAGTTTCATCAGCCTTGAAGAAACCTAAAAAATAACACTTTCTCCCCCTGGCTGGTGGAGGTCTGAATCCAAGCACGGAAGAAAGAGACTACTGAAGACTACGGGAAGTTTCTGTCCCAGAACAGGAAGGGCGAGAATTGTAAGGGCACATAGGCAGTAGGAAAGTAAGTGTAAAAATACATGGAGAGAGGGGACAGTAAGCATACAAAGCAACAGGAGAGGGGACACAAAATAAGTCAAGATGGGAGTGGTGCAGTGCAATGGCTGTTGGGCAGCAGTGTTCTAGGAGACATTCTGGAGGCTGCGATGCTGCCCTGTTTGCAGGCACCTCTCTGGTCTGAGGGAGGAGGTTGCCTGTCACCAGGCTGACCTGGCTAGGATTCATAAAACCTCTTCCCCCACCCACGGAACACTGGGGCCACCACCGCTACATCAGAGGTTGTCAAGAAAGAGGAGTGGTTAGACCAAGGTGAGCTCAGGGAGGGAGAGCGTGGTGGAACAGAGGTTCATCCCTCCAGTTGTACCTCTCCACAATTCACATGCTGTTCTGGTGAAGAGTGGTTCCTCTATGAAGGCACCTGCAGTGGAGACCAAGGAGGATGCTGGGAACCTCCACAAAGGAGATCCACAGGAGGGTGGCACGAGACCCCACAGGGGAAGGAAGCAACTCCTGGTGGGGGACTCAATCATTAGGGGGTAGAAGTGGGGGAGGAAGGGGATAGGGAGGTAAGGTGCCTGCCTGGTGCCACGGCTCAGAGGGACAGGTAGCAAATCCTCAGGATCACAGGAGCAGCTGCATGAGGGAGGGAGCTGGATGACATTGTCCACCTAGGGACAAATGACCTGGCTGTGAATGGGATCAGAGCAGTGGTAGAGGAGTTTGTAGAATTGGGGAGGGGCCTTAGACAAGTAGCATGTATGGTAACCTTTTCGGAGGTGCTGCCTGTCTATGGCAAAGATGATGCTAGGGCATTCCACACCATGGGATTCAATGAATGGTTGAAATACTGGTGTGGAGCTCAGGGTTTTGGCTTCACTGGGGACTGAGGAGCCACCTGGAGGGATGCAGGCCTATATTGGTGTGATGGTCTGCATCTGTCCAGTGGGGATCCAGGATCCTAGGTGATAGGTTTAAATGCTTCATTGGGAAGCATTTAAACTAGCCAAGGGGGGAGGCACTGAAAAGGAACAGGGAAATCCCAGCCTCTCCCCCACAAAACACAGTAGTTAGAGAGGTAAATGCCAAGATAGAGAAGTCAGTAGGGAGCAGGACAGGAGTAAATGCAGAAAAAGGCAGTAAGGACAGGGATAGGACTAAAAGGTGTAAGGCCATAAAAAAATGGAAGGTGATGAGTACCAATTCCCACAGTCTGTGTAACAAGCTCCCTGAACTAGTGGTCTTGATGGAGGAGGGATGCCTGGATATTGTGGCAGTCACTGAAACATAGTACACAGAGGACCATGACTGGGATGTCAACATACTGGGATACACAATCTACAGGAGGGAGAGGGTGGGTAAAGAGGAGGAGGAGTAGCTCTGTCTATATAAGGGAAGGGATTAAAGCAACAGAACTAAAGAGTAAACAGGAAGTTGATGAATCACTATGGGTCACCCTGGAGACAGGAAATGGCACCACAATCCGCATGGGGGTTGTGTACAGACCCCCATCTCAGGGGGAGGAAATGGACAAGGAAATGATAGAAGGCATCCTTAAAATGGCAGAAAAAGTGGACATATTGCTGATGGTGGACCTGAATATGCCAGATGTTAACTGGAGTACCTTTGCTGCAGGCACATCCAAGAGCAGGGGCATTCTTGATGCCCTACATGGGGCATGCCTCAGACAGCTAGTGTTGGAACCCACTCAGGAGGGAGCAATCTTAGACCTGGTACTCTCAAATGGGGAAGGAGAAAGGATCTCAGATTTAGAAGTGGGTAGCCATCTGGGAACAAGTGACCACCAAACAGTGTGGTTCTCAATAAATACAGCCATAGAGTCAAGCCATACAAAAACAAGAGCATTGGACTTTACGAAGGCTGACTTTGGGAAAATGAGAGAGTGCATCAGAAAAGCACTAGCAAATGGGCAAGAAGGAGGGGTGGCGGAACAATGAGGAATAATCAAAACGGCCATCGCAGAGGCAACAAGCTTTTGTGTGAAGCAAATCAACAAAACAAAACAAAACAAAGCAAAAAAAACACTATGGCTCTCAAAAGAGGTGGAAGGGAAGGTTAAGGAGAAAAGGATAGCATTCAGGAAATATAAGGAAACACAGAAGGAGCAGGACAGAGAATCTTATCAGTTAAAGCAGAAGGAGGCAGGGAAGGTAGTCTAAATAGCAAAGGCACAAACTGAGGAAAAGATAACCAACTCTGTTAATAAGGAGGATAAAATCTTTTATAGGTACATTAGGGAGTGAAGAAAGACCAAGGGAGGGATACAGGGACTTAATAAAGGGGAGGGGAATGTGGGCAGAGGGGGATAGTGAAAAAGTAGGGATACTGAATGAATATTTCTGCTCAGTATTCACAAAGGAAGAGGAGGGGGAGGTACCTAAATCAAACAAGAGAAAAACCCTGAATGGGGGGGGTCGATACCAGTCCATTCACAGACGAAAGGGTTTTGAAAGAATTCTTGAAACTGAGGGTGGACAAAGCAATGGAGCCTGATGGGATTCACCCAAGAATTCTAAAAGAACTAAGAGTAGAACTAGTAACACCACTGACTACTCTCTCCAACAAATCATGGGAGGATGGGGTGGTACCTGAGGACTGGAGGAGGGCAAATGTGATTCCACTTCACAAAAGTGGGAGCAGGGCAGAGGCAGAAAACTACAGACCAGTTAGTTTGACCTCAGTGGTAGGGAAATGATGGAATCACTTCTGAAGGAAAGAATTGTTGAGTACCTAGAGGCCAGTGTGGCACAGGACCCAAGGCAGCATGGTTTCACAGCAGGAAGGTCATGTCAGATGAACCTAATATATTTCTTTGACTGGGTGACCAAAGTAGTAGACCAGGGAGGGGCTGTGGATATGGCCTATCTAGATTTTAGCAAGGCATTTGACACAGTCTCACACAAAAGATTAATATACAAGTTAGCCAGCCTTGGAGTGGGTACCTAGGTGGCAGCCTGGATAAAAAACTGGCTGGACAAGAGGATGCAAAGGGTAATAGTAAATGGAGTCCACAGTGAAGAAAGGAGGGTAACTAGTGGTGGTACCCGCAGGGTTCAGTACTGGGACCGGTCCTCTTTAATGTCTTTATAAGTGACATTGGAGAGCACCTGGAAGGAAAAGTATGTCTCTTTGCAGATTACATAAAGATCTGCAACAGGGTTGATACAGAAGGTGGGGTGGAAAGGATGAAAAGGGGTTTGGCAAGGTTGGAGGAATGGTCAAATATATGGCAGCTCAGATTCAATGCAAAGAAGCACAAGATAATGCATCTGGGAAACAAAAACCCAGGGGAAGAGTACACAATAGGGAGTGAGTCAATAACAACAACAAAAATGTTTTTATTTTTATTTTATTTATTTAAGTCTAGGATTACAAATACCTTTGAGCCACGGCTCTTTTACAAAGGTTCCACATCATTTACAGTCAATTGCAATACATCACAGTACAACAAGGGGAAATACAAAGGAATTGAGTGGAAAGGCTGGATACAAGATGGAGAGCAGAAGGTGGTACAGAGGGGATGGTGGATACCGCCGGGGTGAGGGGCAGCCAAATGGCATTTGTCAGACATACAGAGGGCATAGAGTGAACATATAAAGAACAGTACAGGGGGAAGTGCTAGAGTGGGGGGAGGTGGAGGAGGGGGAAAGGAAGGGGGAAGAAGAGGAAAAGAAAAAAGGGGGTAGGGTATGATGTGCGGGTTGGGGTAGGGTATGAGAAGGCAGGGCAGGAAAGTGGGATTGGCCAGTGGGATAAGTGCCTGGGTGTTGGTTTGAAGAGGACTAAAGGGGTCAGTTATATGCTGCAGTCACATGAGCTGGTAGCAATGAGATGGCAACATAGCGTGGCTTTGAAAGGGCCGAGTTTTGTCATGGAGGAGATGTCCAGACTGAGTTCATTTAGCCAGCAAGGTCCCCTATGGACAACTGATCTTTGACCCTGGGTGGTGCAGCAGTGGAGGACTTGAAGGAGTTGAGTCTCAGATTTCCTGGTGTTACAGGTATTCAGGCAGGGTTGCAGTAGAGCTTGGACACTAGGAGGTGCAAGGCCCATGGTAGCTTTCTTAGCCATAGTGCATGTTAGATACCTTATATGGTTGGAGAGTTGTAGCCATCCAGGTTGCACATATGAGGTCACATGTACATGTGTCAGGACGGTGGGCACCAGTGATGAGCCTAAGCCTTGTTGAGAGATCGATATTCACTGAGCGCTGTGGTTGTTGGCAGAACCATAGATGATTAGCAGTAATCAATGATGGAGACCACCGAACTCTGGACAGCGATCCTCAAGGCATCCGATGTAAGGTGGCATCTGTGAGTAAAGCAGGACAAGCCGAGCATTTGTGGCTTTGGCAACACAGTCAATGTGGGAACCATATGACAGGTTTGGGTCTAGATGCATCCTGAGATATTTAAATGACTGAACATGCTCAAGGGTGCTTCTGTGGCTAGTAGTGATGGAGAGAGAGAGGATGGAGCCTGTGCTTGTTTCGGTGGCTCCTGAAGAGCATAACCTTGGTTTATTATGGTTTAGGACAAGCTTGTGCTTGCTAAACCAGTTTTCTACAGTGGCAAAGCCCTGTTGGAGATTGTGCTGAAGCGAGTCAGGTTCCTTGAGAGAGGTGAAGATTACTACGTCATCAGCATAAAGAATTAATTGTTCAGGACAGGATTGGGGAAGGGTGTTCAAGAAGAGGCAGAATAGTAGGGGGCCCAGAATTGACCCTGAGGGACTCCAGAGTGGACTGGTCTGGCATCAGAAAGGACCCCATTGATTTTCATTCTTTGTGTCCGATTTTCTAGGAAGGCTACTGAACCAATCGGTAGCATCGGGGGAGAGTCCGGTCGACTGGAGCTGTTCAATCAGCAGATGATGATGTTAAGTGTCAAATGCTTTTGACAGATCGACGAAAACGGCCCCAGATAGTTGACCATTATCCAGAGCGGAGTGTAGTTTACCGGTGAAATCTAGTAGGGCTGTTGATGTACTGTGGCCTTTCCTAAAACCATGCTGTTGTGGACATAAGATGTTGTATTTTTCCAAGAAGTCAGTAAGTTGATCTGCCAGAATGCGTTCCAGCGCCTTCAAGAGAGGAGGGAGTATGGAGATAGGATGATAGTTACAGTGGTATGTTTTATCACCAGTTTTGTGGACTGGCACAACAATTGCAGCTTTCCATAGGTCTGGAAATTGGCTGAGAGTAAGGGAGAGGTTGAAAATATGAGTAAGTGGACCAAGGACCTCATCAAGGGTGAGAGATAGTAGTTTGAGGTCGAGCGAGTCCCTGCTAGCTCTGGACTTGGATATTGCTTTGTCGATATAGTTGTGTGCTGCATGCTTCTTTACAATTCGGAAGTAGAAAGGTGGGAGGTTTGATGGGGTGGGATAACTACAGTGATTAGGGAAGTCAGGCTCTAGAAAAAAATCTGTGGGGAGAACACTACTAAGGTCAGTGAAGGCATCATTGAAGGCATTAGCAATGACCGGCGGATCAAGAGTGATGGACCCATCAACCTTTAGCATTGTTGGAGATGATTTTGGCTGCTTCCCAGTGACTTCTTGAATGTTCTTCCAGAATTCACTG
Source organism: Neoceratodus forsteri (assembly GCA_016271365.2). Classification (NCBI taxonomy): domain Eukaryota; kingdom Metazoa; phylum Chordata; order Ceratodontiformes; family Ceratodontidae; genus Neoceratodus; species Neoceratodus forsteri. The sequence goes on from CM057459.1 coordinate 63,709,542, forward strand.
CCATTGCCACAGGCATTAGCGAGAGCTTCTTTGTAGTACATTCTTTTGCTCAGTCTGATGGATTTCGTACAGAGGTTACGTGCACGTTTGTAATTTTGAATATCAGTTTGAGAACCAGAGGCCCTAGTAAGGGCCCAGAGGTGGTCCCTGGATTTCAGCTGCACCAGGAGCTCACCATTTAACCAGGGATTTTTTAGCACCTTCACTTTTTGTTTTTTGACAGGGGTGAAGGAGTCACAGGCAGCATTGAATGATGAGACAAAGTAGTTGAGAGCTGAATTGACATTCGTGGCTTTGTAGATGTGCAACCAATCATACTGATTAAGGGACAATTTAAGGTGGATGAGCTGACCATGAGGGAGAACTCTGCTGGTGATGACCTTAGGCGGTGTTTTGCAGAATTTGTTTGACCATTGACAGGTAACAGGGGAATGATCACTAAAATAGTCAGGGTGCATGGAGGTGTTTGAGATATGGAAGGAATGACTCGTCAGGATCCAATCCAGCAGGGTACAAGTGCCTGTTTTGTAGTTTTTTCTTGTGTGGGAGAGCACCATCTGTGTGAGGTTTGCAGCCGAGATGGCATCCCTATAAGCCCCGGCATCAGGTGCATGCCAGTTAATATTAAAGTCACCAAGGCTGATTGTCTCAGAGCCCATTGGGAGGGTTCTGATGAAATTTAGAGTGGAATTGAGGATTTTCCCTTAGTCTTAAGGGGGGATGTACACAGAGACAACAGTGAGGGCTTTATTGTGTGCCCCAAGGAGAATTTTTATTGGGAGAATCTGGGCTGTGGAGTCATGGGGGGGTTGGAGATGGGGAACCCCATGAGACAGTCCTTGACGTAGATAGCACAACCCCCTCCTCTTTTGGAGATGCAATCGAGTCTGTGCACATTGTCAGCTGGCAGTTCAATTGCCATATCTGGAATTTTGGGTGTTGGCTAAGTTTCAGCAACTGACAGGATATCAGGAAGGTGTTGGTTTGTAAAGATGTGAACAGCATCTAGCTTAGGTAATAGGCTGCAGACGTTGATGAATGTAAGGGTTAGACCCCCAGCCAGTTTAGCATGGCAGGCCAGGTGAGCAGGGGTAGGGCCTGGATTAGGGTGCACATTTCCAGACATCAGCAGGAGGAGGAGCAGGCGCTTCAAGGTGCACAAACGGAGTTTCTTGTAGGATAAGTTATATGGCCTTTCTTTGGTGTGACATAGGCAGGGCTGCAGGAGTTTATCCCAGAGGGCTGACATATATGATAGTGGGGACAGGTGAGCCCGTAGTCTGAATCTGGAAAAACTCAGGACCTGCAAGTCGGGAGCAGAGGGGCTGAGTAAGGGAACATGAATCGAGTGTGATGTGCCTAGGTGGTGATAAGGATTTTCAGTTGGTAAGCAGTGGGGAGAGAGGGGTAGCAGCATTCAGGAAGGTCGGATAGCTGCAGAAGGGAGGCTAGGATAGAGAGGTGAGTGAGAAGATTAGGGGAGAGGTACATGGTTATGTTAGTGAGGTGAGGGGGGAGGTGCTAGAGCAGGGTGGGTGATGAGCCAGACAGGGAGAAACCATAGAGGGTGGTGAGAAGAAGAGGGAGAAGATCTAGAGAGAACTGGAGTGAGCATATGAAAGCTGGAAGGAAGTCCAATCGGGTAGAGACAAGGCAGAACAGAGGACTGGTGGGCAGTGCTTAGGTCTATTTAATAAACGTAGGAGGGGGAGGGCATAAAATTTCAGCACTTTCCAATGCCTGAGGTGAGCGGAGAAGCCCAGAAAGGCACCGCAGGGTGCAGAGGAGGGAAGGGCCAATCGGGAGCTCAGGAGAGGAACAGGAGCCCAATCAGGGGAGAAAGTGCAGAGCAGGAGCCAATCACAGCTGCTTATGGTTCCCGGCCTGGGCAGAAGGCTTACCCAGTTTGTCTGGATCCTCTTGTGGGTCGGAGAGTGGTGGTTGGGGTGGCTAGCCTGGAGAGCCGTGGCCGAACCTGCAGCGAGCCTGATCAAGGGCTGGATCTAGAGGGCAAAGCACAGACAGATTAGAGTTAGGGGAGAGAGAACAAAGGGGAGATGATGCTAAAAAAATAAATCGGGGGCGGGTAAGTGGCAGGAGAGAAATTAGATAGTGGAAGGAAAGCGGTGGGGGGATGGCAGGCCTGGGACCAGCAGTAATTTGTCCTGACACCAAGGAGGCAGGGTGCTAGACTGCTAGACCAGGAGGTTCTGGGGTGAAAAAAGAAATTAAGCAATAAAATAAAACAGTACAGTAGAGTTAGATTCGAGGGCAAAACAAAGCAGCAATTTTAAACAGTAGTGAAAAAAATAAATGGCAGTGCAATACAAATGCTCCCGAGCTACAGAGGGAGTTTAACCTTAACAGTACAATAGTTTTCAGCAGATTTTTCCCAAACAAGTCCAAATTGCTTTACTCCCAGTAAAATTTCAGCACTTTCCAATGCCCGAGGCGGAGAAGCCCAGAAAGGCACCACAAGGTGCAGAGGAGGGAAGGACCAATCGGGAGCTCAGGTGAGGAACAGGAGTCCAATCAGGGGAGAAAGTGCAGAGCAGGAGCCAATTGCAGCTGCTCACGGCTTTCCTGACCTGGGCTGAAGGCTTACCCGGCTTGTCTGGATCCTCTTGCGGGTCAGAGAGTGGCGGTTGGGGCAGCTAGCCTGGAGAGCCATGGCCGCACCTACAGTGAGCCCAAATCAAGGGCTGGATCCAGCTTGTCTGGATCCTCTTGCGGGTCAGAGAGTGGTGGTTGGGGTGGCTAGCCTGGAGAGCCGTGGCTGCACCTTGTTGAAACAACTAATTGAAAGAGACCTAGAAGTAATTATATCAGATGACCTAAAGGTGGGCAAGCAATGTGAGAAGGCAGAAAGGAGGGTTGGGGGGATACTGGGATGCCTAGGGAGAGGCATCACCAGTAGAAAACAGGTAGTTGTTATCCTTCGATACAGACAGTTGGTGAGATCCCTTCTGGAGTACTGCATGCAATTCTGGAGACCCCATCTCCACAAAGACATAGTCAGAGTGGAGGCTGTTAAAAGGAGGGCAACCAAAATGGTGCAGGACCTGCACCAGAAGACATATGAGGAGAGACTAAAGCAGCTTAATATGTATACCCTTGACGAAAGGAGGGAGAGGGGGGACATGATAGAAACATTCAAGTATCTCAAGGGAATTAACAAAGTACAAGAGGGTAGCATATTTCAGAAGAAGAGATGTGCAAGAACAAGGGGGCACAATTTTGAAGATAGAGGGGGACAGCTCACAGGTAATGTTAGAAAGTATTTTTTCACAGAGAGGGTTGTGGATGCATGGAACAGCCTTCCTGAAGAGGTTGTGGAGTCAGGAACAGTGGGAGAATTCAGGAATGCATGGGACAGACATAAGGCAATTCTAGTGGTGGGTAAGAGTAAGCAAGCTGTTGATTAACTAGAGTCTGCAGCTTATCCATCAAGTAGGGAAATGGGCAGACTAGGCGGGCTAAGCAGTCCTTATCTGCCGTCAGATTCTATGTTTCTATGAGTATATGTGTGCATATGTACATGTGTAGGTACGTGGAGATGTATATGCATTGATGGATATGGCATATAGTTGTGGGACTTCTGGTCAGTTGTAATACCATTTTTTTGTTTCTTGTCTTATGTTTTATTTCTCCTCTAAGTTTTGTGATATTGTTGTGTTGGTTGTTTATGTATGACTGAATCTTAGTAAAATTACAATTTGCAAAGAAAATAATGGTGCATAGAGCAATTCTCTTTCACTTTCTGTTTGGCACTGAAATTCACTTACTGGTACGATATACATTGGCAGCATTAGTTTACATCAAGCCAGGGAGCCACATAGCACTTTTACAGTTCTCATCTCACTGCATGGCTAATTGACATTAAGCAGCATTAGTTTAAACTGAGTCTGTTAAAATGGATGATGGAAAATTAATAATATTAAACACTGATCTGAACCAGGGAGCTGTTTCACTGAACCAAAAGCTGCATAGTGCTTTTACTTTTACCACTCACCTATCATCGCATGGTTGACTGACATTTACAAGAATTAGTTTAAACTGAGTCTACCAAAAATAGATGCATATAAATTAAACAACCTTTATATTAATCTTTATTCAGAAAAGACTCATAATAAAAATAAAAACAACAAGAGAGTGTACATTTAAATAGAGGTGTAGTAGCTGAGCTAGCATTCCAATTAACCAAGTGCACCAGTCCTGATTTAGTTATGATGTCCATAAAGATTAATGGAGACAAAATCGGTTCCAGCCAGGATGCCCCAATTGACCAGGTTGTCCTGACTAACAATGTTCCCATTAAGTGGTTTGTACTGTACTTGGTTTTCAGAGAATGTATGGCTGAGTTATGTTTGGGTATAAGTCAATTATTAGCGGTAACAAGGTTCCCAAAGTTTGTTACATGAAATTCTTTGAGAAGTTCTGGCACTTCATGAAGTGCTTTACCACTATATGAACTGTAAATTGCCATGGAGTCACATTTCCTGAAGTAGCACAATTTATTTATCATTTATTTATTTATTAAATTTTGTTAACTGGGTAAGCCCACTGGGCCCCGAAGGTCCCTTTTTCAGGGGCGACCTGGAGTTAGTTACATGTAATTTTGCACATACAAGCAGGTAATACAGTGTAGGACATATCATACAGGATTATAAATGCAGTATACAGTTTTTGGGGAAGAGGGCAGTAGGTACATTACATTACTGAATACATCAGCACAGTGTAGGACATATCATACAGGGTTATAAGGACAGTATACAGTTTATGTGGAAGAGGGCAGTAGATACATTACATTACAGAATACAGCAGTGTCGGCAGATAGATGTGGGGTGGTAAATGCTTTAAGTGCACACAAGAAGTTCCATATAGGACAGTGTACCAGTTTATGCAGTCATTAGTCGATACCTTTAGAGGGGAGCAGTTTTGTACTAACACAATTGACACAAGGTGAGGTAGGCTAGCCATCAGAACAGGGGCAGGGGCTAAGGTTAAGGAGGTGAGTGCGCAGTCCCTTTTGAAATATGGCTAGGGTGGGTGCCTCCTGAAGGTGGCTGGGGAGATTGTTCCATGATGCAGGGGCTAGGTGAGCAAAGGATTTACTCCCAGCGACAGAGCTGACCATGGGAATTTCCAGTAGTTTTTTGCTCGAGGAATGGAGTGGTCGTCTGGTCCGCTTTGGGGCAAGTAGTCCGATCAGCCCTGCCGGAGGTTGGGCATCGAGGAGCTTGTAGGTCCAGCTTAATAGGGGGTACTGGAGCCTGTTGTTCAGGAAGGGACAGTTGAGGGCTGTCAGGGCTTCACAGTGGTGGGTCCTCGGCTGGGATTTGGATGCAAAGGGTGCAATTTTGTGGTATAAGGTTTGTAGTCCACAGTGGTCCAATTTAGAGATGCCGAGTATGATGGGGGCTGCGTAGGTTAAGGTTGGGAGAAAGATGCTTTGTACAATTGCCCATCTAGTCTCTGGTATCATGTTATGGCTTAGACGATAGAGGAGGCCCAACTTTTGGTGGATGCTTTTTATTACCAGGTCCACATGGGGCTTCAATGTGAGCCCCTGATCTAATGTGAGGCCAAGATATTTGACAGATTGTACTACCTCAATTTTGGAGCCAGACATGGTAGCAAGTGGAAGAAGGTGGGCCTGGGAGGGACCAAGGGATTTTGACCCTAACAGTATTGCTTTTGTCTTAGTGGGGTTAAGAACTAAGCGATTCTCAACCAGCCAAGTCTCGGCCTTGGTGAAGTCTGTTTGGAGCAGGGGTCCTAGGTCAGATGGGTGCAGCCCCATTCTATACAGTACTGCATCATCAGCGTACTGTACTACGGAGCTGCCCCCACAATGGCCATGGAGGTCATTTATGAATAGGGAGAACAACAGCGGGCCTAAGATTGAGCCCTGCGGAACCTCCTCAGTTAAAGATAGGTGTTCAGAGGTGACCCCTCTCCACTTAACCTGTTGAGAGCGGTCAGTGAGGTAATTACAGAACCAGTTGAGGGAGTGCTGGTCAAGTCCAAATTAGCTAAGCTTTGTTAGCAGGAGTGGGTGACCTACCAGGTCAAAGGCCTTGAAGAGGTCGATGAACAAGGCCCCAGTGGGGGTACCCTTGTCCAAGGCAGCCAGGACATTGGAGGTAAATCTAATGAGGGCAGTGTCGGTCCCCTGCTTTTGTCAAAAGCCATGTTGTGAGGGGGCCAGGAGCCTGTTAGCTTCCAGGTAGTCCCTTAGTTGGCAGTATACTAGCCGCTCCTGGATCATTGCCAGGTGGCATAGGATGGAGATGGGTCTATAATGGCCTATCATTTCCCTAGCTCCACCCTTGTGGATTGGGACTACATGGGCCTGTTTCCATATTATTGGAACTGTTCCTTCCTGCAGGGATCTGTTTATTAACAGGGCTACAGGTAGGGCAATGGCTGGGCCAGCAGCCCGAAGTAGCCTAGGGTCCAGTCCGTCAGGTCCTGGAGATCCATTAGGTTTTAGGGATTGTATGAGGGGCAGCACTTCTTTGGCTTGCACTGTCCGCAGGTGAAAATGGGCAGTCAGAGGGTCCTGAGATTCAGTGGCCGGAGGGCCCTCAGAGCAATGTGGGGGGCTGGATCTGAATGCCCCCAGGTCGGCGAAGAATCGATTGAAGGCTGAGGCAGCCTCCCCTCCATCCGTAAGTGTTATGTCGTTACTGATTATGTTACCCTGCTGGGGTGTTTTTGTGCCTTTTAGCAGGGAGTTGATGCTAGACCAGAAGGACTTAGGGGCAGATAGGGTTCGCCGCTAGAGGGATTTTATGTAGTCCCTTTTGGCTGATTTGGAGATTTTTTGGCACTGGTTCTGCAGTGATCTATAGGCAATGAAGTCTGCAGGGCTAGCATAGCTCCTTGCCTTATTCCATGCCTTATCTCTGGCTATCATTAGTGATTTTAGCTCACGTGAAATCCATTTGTGGCAATGGCCTTTAGCTCGTCTCTTCCTAACTGGAGCATGTAGGTTGGCCACTGCAGAGAAAGTGCGCTGGAAGTACTAAGCAGCATTGTCAGTACTGCCTAGGAGTCTAATTGGTGACCAGTCAGTATTTCTCAAGGAGCTCTGGAAGGCCTCAGTAGAGAATCCAGAGAAATCCTTGGCCACTATGAGCCTGGGTGGAATCCTGGGAGGCCGATTTTTCCAGATACAGAAAGTGGGTGAATGATCGCCAGAGACCCTTCATTTCACTCTCATAGCACCACATCTTCCCTCCTCCCACCTGCAAAGCTCCACTAGTTAAACAGCTGCTCACAGCACCCCATCCCACCATCTTTCCATCCAGCTAGAGTAAATAAATAATAAAACCCCCTTTTCTACCCTCATAACAACCCACCCAGCTATCAGTAGAAACACATAAGAAGACCCCCTTCCCCCCCACACACCCTCAAAGCACCCCATACTTCCCACCTAGGGTGGGGAAAGGGGTTTTATTATTTACTTGCTATGGCTGGGCAGAAGGATGGTAGAATGGGGTGCTGAGAGGAGTTGGGAAAGAATGGTGATTGTATTTATTTCGTGGGGCTGGGAGGGAGGAGATAGAAAGGGTACTATGAGAATTAGGATAGGGAAGGTTCCTTTTTTCCATCATTTGTTTATCCTCCTGCCACCTTCCTGAGCCTTTTTATCTTGGCCCTCACAGTCCCATCCATCACCTACCTTCTCTATTACTAACCTCTCCATGTGAGTCTCCCATGGATTAGCTCCTGTGGCAGTGTCTTTGGAGCTGCCCTAACCCTTCCACAGCACAATCTCAATCCTGGAGGAGGTGCCTAGTTCATGAGGTAGGATCTTCAGGGGGCAGTCTTCATCCAGCTATGGTCAGAATTTCTTCCTCCTGGTTTTCTCCCCAAGGACTAACAATTATGCAATAACACATGCGCATGTGCATTTTCAGCCCAAGTGTGCATTCCCACTGTGCTGCCAAATAACTTCTGCTGCAGAGGAACAGACAAACAGTGGGATGCAGTGTCTCCCCTTCCCCCACTATGTGAGGAGATTCACCCTTTGCGCGCTCACTCTTCGCAACCCCAGCCAGCCCCTGGGTGATCCAAGGCTATTTCCAAACTTGGGTCACCAGCACAGCAAGAGGTATGACTACCACTGCACTGCCCAGAAGACTAGTTTCTTTTTTATTTTACCACCATTAATGTGGTAAAGCATGACATTTGGTCTGATGTCAAAAACTTTGCAAGGCTCTGCATATCATGAAATCCGCCACTGCCCTGGCAAAATAATAATTCACAACACTGTGAACAATGATGATGAGTACCAACCCTTTCCAGCAGTGGATTATTTGGATCACACATGATATGACGGCTTTACAAAGGCTGTGACATCTCTGATAAAACTTTAAAAAACGTGGGATTTACATACAATTCTGCTTATGCGGCACATACTGTATGTTCTGCATTTTTCTTGATGACTAAGGAAAACTGCTTGAAAGCATAATTATTGCTAAGTCTCCATCTACTCATGCTCTCTGTCTGCACATGATGTTATAATCGTGTTTATGAGTCACAACTGGTTGGCATGGAAATGATTGTGATGTCACAAGGAGGAAATGTTGATATCATGTGTAGAGAAGCATCAGTAACCAATAAAGCCCAAAAGACAAGGACCCTGTTTCCATACAGATTTCCTCAGTAATAAAAAATGAGAAATACAACACAGGAAATGCAACTAACATTATAAAAAAATGACAAAACCTTTCTCTGAAGCATCACATGCCCTTTATGTTCATTGCTGCCATTCTGAGATGGATTTCCATAAAATGTTTGCCTTTGTGTTGTTTTTCAATTGTCTAGTGTGCTGGTAATGAGAGCTACACTGCATAATCTATAAAGACACTGCTGTGTTCCAATTAGAACAAAAACAATAAGCATTCTATAGGATGACCTGAACCAATACATTGGAGTAACAATAAGTTAGTTTGCATTTAAAAGACTTGCATTTCTGTTACATACATGCTTTAGTGAGCAATGTCTGGATGCTTTTCTTGTTGAAGAAAATGACAATGTGAAACTAGAAGACTCAAGTCTTGATTCACAAACAACTGGTTATTGCATCTTCGGCCAAAGGTCAAGTATAAAAGTCACACAGCAACTAAATAATGTACTGTATACGCCTGACTAATATATAATAACTCCAATGCAGGTTTTCCAGGGTATTTATTTTGTCTTTTAATGCATATACTGTACAATAGACATTTTACATTAGTAAGCTACAACAGGATTACAAATATGGCAGATGGAACAACCACAGTATATAAATGATCACACAAGAAGTAAAATTACACTCTGGGCAAAGCTAGTAGGATGCTGGGGTACATAGGGAGAGGTATCTCCAGCAGGAAGTAAGAGGTGGTGCTGCCATTGTAGTGCTCTGTGGTACACCCCTACCTAGAGTACTGTGTCCAGTTTTGGAGATCTCACCTCAGAAAGAACATAGACAGGGTGGAGGCTGTCCAGAGGTGAGCAACTAAAATGGTACAGGGTTAGCATGGGAAGCCCTGTGAGGAGATACTGAGGAATCTCAACATCTACACCCTGGAGGAGAAGAGAAAGAGAGGTGATGTGACTGAGAACTACAAATACCTTGCAGGGTGATGAGGATACAGGTGGGGAGCCTCCTTCAAATATGGATGAGCACCAGGACCAGGGGACTTGCAATAAAGCTGGAGGGGGGATATTTAGGAGAGATGTGAGGATATACTTCTTCACTGAAAGGGTGGTAGACACCAAGAACAGACTGCCAGCAGAAGAGGTGCAGGCTAAAAGGGTGGGGGGTTTTCAAGCATGCGTGGGATAAACATGGGGTATATTAGAAAAGAGGCAGGGAGGAGGAAATTTTGCCAGAGACCAGAGAGGGCCTGTAGAGGTAAAATAGGTAGGGGACATTTGGGCAGAATGGGTGGGTCAAGCGGTCCTTTTTTTGCCAAACAAATTCTGTTTCTATATATCCATAGCATACTGTATATCATGTAAAGTTTCATTTGTTTTCCAGAAACAATACACATTTTGCTTAAATGTGTTACTTTCCTGAAGTTCTTACTTCTTTGTTGTATTTTGAACCTGGGATAAGAGACCTGATTGGGATGGCTATCTGAACACCTCACCCTTCTACCATCTACTGTATGACCTAAGGCTATCAAACTTGGCAATGGTGCCAATATTGTCCACTATCTCAGACAGGATATTCCACTTGTCCATCACTCTCTCCATGAAGAAAAACTTTCTTCCATCCTTTTCTGCTTTGGTAACTATCTTCTTATTAAACTTTATAACCAACACATTGACAAGCATTCAGTTTCAGAAGTAAAATTTAATACATGTCAAGCATAAAGTTTCTGTAGCTTTAGACTTCTATAATATAGCAGCTTGTAGACTGTGCTAATAAAGCATCAGGTTAGAGCAAATTATCAATTTAAAGAGGTTCAACAATCAGTAAATATTCCAATCCCTTTTCAAGTACTTACAGTTTTGGACTATGCAGGGCCAAGAAGACAGTGTGGGGGACAACAGCAGACCAAGTGGGCCACACCCACAAAGCCCTGAACCTCTGTTAAATCCTACTAAACTGGGCATTGTTGAAGCAAACTGTAGCAGAAAAACCTGGGACTTTATTATTTACATTATCCACCTATTCCATCTGCTCGAATCTGTCATTTAAAGAGAAAGTTATTCATTTCATTTCACAGATTTGATTAAGTATGTTCCTCCAAGTCCCAATCCCAGGTGTCTGTGGAGTAACCCACAGCTTTGTTATGCATTTTTGGCAAGTTGCTACCATAATGCCCAACAAATATTTTACATGTCTCTTCCAAAATCTTACTGAGTAAGATACCATTAATTCTGCAGTAACATCATTCTGGACTGAGGTTTTGTCAGTTGTTGGAGTACCTTCATCAGGCCCCAATCTACTTACAACCGGAATATTTTCTGTTTAGGGCAGGCTTACATCACGCGGTATCCCTAAGCCCCTCTCTCATGTTGATGTCTGCAGAGGCACTTGAAGGTCTCTATCATGTCCATCCTTTCCCCTGTTGCCTTCAGAAAGTACAAATTAGGCTGCACAATTTTTTCTTATATGATTTCCACTGTTGTCCCTGGACCATTCCCTCCGCTGGGTGATCTCTAGTCTATCCTTGTCCCTTTTTAGGTGTGAAATGCAGAACAGAACATAGTACACAAGGTGCGGCCTCTCCAGAGATTATAAAGAGGCAAAACCACCCCCTTCCTGTTGCTGGTAAAGCCACACACCCTAGCATTCTACTGGTTTTCCCATATGCCTTGTTGCATTGAGAGGTGGCCTTTGTATTGTCATTGCTGATTATCCTCACCTCCCTTTTTTTGGTCTTGATTGTTCCATTGTTATGCCTCTGATCCAGCATGCCATTTCTGGATTATTGTTAGCAGTATGATTGACCTTGCACTTTTTAGCAGTAAATTGTAATTGCTAGATGCTAGATCAAGTTTCCAACTTCTCTATGGCTACTTTTATATTCTTTACACTCTTTGTGCTATCCATCCTACTGCAAAGTTTTGTGTCATTTGCAAAAAGACATGCCTTGCCCTGTAACACCCGCCAATGTCACTGATGTACATGTTGAAGAGGGTGAGGCCTAAAACAGACCCCTGTGGTAATTCACCAGTAACCTTCTTTACCCCCAGAGAGCTTAACATTTAGACACCCCCCCGGTTCTGTCCTCCCAGCAGTTCCCTACCCACCCAATTAATTATTTTTCTAGCCCCACATCTCTCACATTAAAGGGCAGGTGCTTAGTAAGGGTACATATATTAAAGAATGAAGATTTTGGGACATTAGATGCCTCTGGAATCAATCGGTTTGCTTTTATTTGTTTATTTACTTACTTTTTCATCTTTATTGTTGTATTTTGCCAATTGCTAGCGAAAAAAAGAGTCTAATGGAGTCCCTGTGTGATGATGTCATAAAATCCTTACTAGCAAGGCTGCCAGTGTATTTTAATGGGAAACTACAAATCTGTTTTCAGATTTTTATGGAGAAATAACACTTGCTGCCACCAAAATATTATATATTTAACAGAAATATGTGATTTTTGATCAAATGCAGGGCCGGATATTCAAAACTTAGCCCCGGGACAAAATTAGCACTGCATAGTGTGCTAAATTAGCCGGGAACCATTTGCATGCTATATTCAAAGGAATAGCCCCGGGGCTAAAGCAGCTAAATATAGCGTGCAAATGAAGCCATGCAAACAGTACTGGGAGTGCAGTGCAATAATAGCCCAGCAAATAAGACAGCTTTGAATACAGCATCCAGGAAGTGCAAACCAAAACAGCAGCCCAGTGCACACAGACGTGGAGGAAGGTAAAGGTGGACTACATGGCCAATGTGTGTGCTAGCAAAGAAGTGGATGCACTAAAGCTGCAAATAACAAAACAACATGCAGGCCAAATAAACCAGAACTATGTTATGGTGCAGACAAGTTTGCATTGTACAAATACATTTGTGCAGTGTTTGTGCAGGGCTAACACGTTTGCCTGGGGCAAACATTTGCTATATTCAAAAGTAACATGCAAATGAGTCTACTTTAGGCAGTCAGTGGGCAAACATTCATATTAGCATCTCATTATGGCCTGGTTTGCATGTAGATTGCACAGCGCTGTTACAGGATCCCTCAGCTCCACCTGTAGATCAGTCTGGAGGAGCATGATGGTAGCCGCAGGCTACGTTTGTACACAGTTGCATCAGTGACAGAGCTGGGGGGGGCTGGGGCAGTCACCCCTCCTGGCTGCCTCAATGTGAGTAGTGGTGCCCCTCCACCATCTTTTTTCACTGTTTAGTGCCCATTGTGGAGCCCTTGATTGACTGAATGACCCCCCCAGCTCCCAAACCTGGCTCCGACACCCGGGTTGCATAGACTATTGTGTCCCAGGGGACTACACAGCACAGGCACTGGTGGTGGTGCTGCATGCAATATTCAAACTGTAGTTCCTGCTACAGTGCATAGCAGATGCTACAGTAACAAGGTTGCCGGTGGTGTGAGGGACACAACAATGCCTATGGGGTGTAGGGTAGCAATAACTGCTGCACTCCACACATGTGCTTCCAGGTAACCACCTATGTGCTACTCAGCAATAGTTTTCTATAACTTTTCCACTATGGAAGTTAGACTCACTGATCTATAGTTCCCTGTGTCCACTCGTTCCCCCCCCCCCGTGAAGTGACACCACATCTGCTACCCTTCAATGTTTTGAAACTTCTGTTTCTAAGGAACTGTTGAACAGTTCTGTAAGCAGTGCTACCAGTGCCCGTTTAATCTCCTTCAGCACCCTTGGGTGAATCACATTTGAGGGGATTTATTTATTTTTAAATACTTCAGCCCTTTATTCATCCTTCCCATAGAAATTGCTCCCATCTCTTACTTTATTTAAGAGGGACCCTGAATTTTATCCTGCTGTCAGGTACCAGCCCAAGGCCTCCACCATAAACACAAACCTAAAAAAATGTTTTCAAAGCAGCAGTATTTGTTAGCTGACAAAAAAAAAATCATCATACAGTTTTTCAGCAAATAAATATTTCTAACATACTAAGATTTATGCTCTGTGAATTTTGTGTTTTCTCAGATATTTTTTAAATGACTTTTACAGCTAATTTTGCAATTAATGGCTCACATCATTAAAGATGGCCGCCACTTGTAATTTCTAAAACTGCCTTCTGCTGAGGTTACCTGTTGAAGGTACATGCCAGATTCATACTGTATATGTATTAGGGTGGTGCTGCCTCATGTTTCTGATGGTAAACAGCACAACACTGTACAAAGACATTTCATTTATTCACGGTGGGCACGACACGGAGTGTGAACTTTTAAGAACTTCAAAATCCTGTATCTTGGTTCAGGAATGAAAGAACACAAAAAGAAAAATGTGTATTTTGATACTGTTGCCAGACAAACATAATTGCTAAAAAAACCGACATGGTTACTAACAAATACTGCTGGTTTAAAGGGAGCATAAAAACTGTTATTTACATTTTTTAATATACAGTAGTTGTAAATGCAGGCATGTGTGTAGTCTAATCACCCCAGTGTATTGTTTCATTTGCCTGCTTTGAAATAGTCCTATTTTTCCTTATTTTCATCTTTCAATAACTTAGACATTCCAGAACCTAATGACATCAGTTGGACCAAAGACTATATTGAAGCAGAATCCATTAACTTCAGTTTGGCTGGTGTAGATCACGATAATATTCATATACCACAGGGTTCATCTACTATATTAGATGGAGGAAAACATTCACTAAGTTAGTCTTATCACAAGCTTTTGAGCAAGTGGCATTGGATTGAAAATCCAAGCCCTATATCACCATCAGTAAACAGAATGATGTGTATCAGTTTATAAAATGGGTAAGAGAAATCATGTACTGTGATTGGAGAAATCCATTCTGACTGTGTCTAAATATAGCTTAGTGCACTATGCAGTTTTCAAGTACCTAATCAACCTAAATCTGCCTTAAGAGACATTTTATGAGTACAATAGCATACTCCAGGGTGTGCATTAAACTAAATGAATTCAGTTCCCAGACACTGAAGGCACTTGGCATTGTCTCATGCCTCTACAGCCAGATGTGCATTGACTAGCTTAATCTACACCCTGAGGTGAGTTATTGCTTACTTAATCAGCCTCCCATATGACAGTCAATGCATCTATTGTATTTAAACCTATTGTGGACCACATGACTGATGTGATATGCTACCTTGATATTTTAATCACAGGTGATACTACAAAATTACATCTGCATAATCTGGAAGCTGTTTTTTGGTTTTTTGTTTTTTTGGAACCTTCAGGAAGCAGGGGTGTTTTTTAAAAAAACAATGTACCTTACTTGGAGCATTGGACTGATGAATATGGTATTCACCCTATGGAGTGAATGACAATGGCTAGCACTCAGGCCCCTAAGCTAATAACCTTACCTGAAGTTACTTGCTTATTGATTGATTGATTGATTGATTGATTGATTCATCCATTCATTCTTTCATTAATTGTATTTTGGTAACTGGGTAGGCCCACTGGGACCAGAGATCTTTTTTAAGGGGTGACCTGGAATTAATTACAGGTAGCCTACAGACAGTAAAGATATACAATATATAAAATAAATTATAGGGTACTGAGTTAATTACAGGCAGATGAACAGACAGAAAATAGGCACAATATATACAATAAATTACAAGGTATTGGATTAATTAACGACACTAATATACAGACATTAAACATGAAAGGCATTTAGATCTTTTCTGGCACTAAATCATTATGGGGAGTTTTTGTCAAATTTAGCGTCCTCTAATAAAACGCATAACACATCTGCTATGAAGAAGTCAGAAATGGGTAGAATGCCAAAAAGCTTTTGAACTGGCAAAACACCAGGGCCAGGATTCACAAAACTTTGCCTGGGTGCAAACCCTGGTTCATGTGAGCAAACTGGGTTTTGCACCAAGTTGCCATTCACAGAAGCCAAGTTTGTGTGCTCAAACCGGGTTTCCACTCAGGAAAAGTGTGAAAGGGGCTACAATGCAAATGAGGAATATGGGACCTGAAAATCAGCACAGTCTGATTCACAGAGCATTTGCTCCTCACAAGCACCTTTTACGCAGTCCTCTTGTGTGGAGCAAATACCACCAACTGAGATCTTACCTTAATCCCATGCAACCCTAGTGGCTGGCATAGGTACTGTAACCCCCCAAACATGTTTCCCTGGTGGTAGTGGTCCCCCCACTGATCGCCAGCCCAATTGTAAAGAAATATGTTTCCCTGGTGCTAGTGGTCCCCTCCCCCACAATTGCCAGCCTGATTATAAACATATAACATTCTCTGGTGCTTGTGGTCCCCCCGTGATCTCCAGTCCTATCATTAAGTTGTAACATTCCCTGGTGCTAGTGGTCCCCCCCCCATGATTGCTGTCCTGATTATAAAGAAGTATGTTTCCCTGGTGCTAGTGGCCCACACCCCACACTGATCACTGGACTGATGTGGAAATACATCTTTCCCTGGTGACAGTGGTCCTCCTGGCACCCATACCTGATGTTTATAGAAGTATTCAGTGGTGTCCAGAAGTCCATTCCCCTATCCATACCCATGCCCGATGTGACAATCATATTCCATGGTTCCAGTGGTACCCCCACTCTGATCCCCTGTATAAAAAAAAAAGATACCATTCACTGGTGTCTCCTGTGCCACCCCCTCTCCACCTACACCACCCACTGGACCTCCACCTGGTGGGAGCGAAACTAAGGGGAGCTCCAACCCACCCTCACCACCCTCAGGAGAGGAGAGCTGCCCATCGGCATGCTTGATTCTGCTCTGCACCCCCCCATGCTGGCACCCCGATGACCGAATGTTGTTCCCAAACCTGGGTCACTGGCATGACACAAGCTGTGGCATCCAGCACCTCAACCCTCTGCACCACTGGGTCAGTCTTCTGCACCACCAGGCCAGCCATATGCAGATTTCTGAGAAGCTTCAGTCATTTTTGCAGCTAAATTTGGTCAAAAGCACTGTAAGTCCCCCTATACCATCCTGCCTCAAGTGGTGCTGCTGAGAGACTGGTAAACCTTTTTTAATGGGATTTAGACAAGACCAGGGATATTTGACATTGCACCACTGTATAGCAAATTCCTTATTCAGTTATTGAAATATGCCAATTTCTGCTACTGGAAAAAGGCCTATCATGCTTACTTTTAAACATAGCGGTTCACATCTGCTTGTTTCTGCTTAAATGCAATCTTAATAGCTTACCCACCAGTACAGTGGCAGTGCTGCCACTGCAAAGCTGGTGACTAGGAAACAAGCCCTGGATTCTGAAGGGCTGGTTGGGGAAGATCAGGCATCTTAGTGATGCTTTCATCCCTAGGAAGGGAAGGTCAGTGCCTTCACCACAATAGTGTCATCTAGGCAAACATAGGTGGCAAAGAAACAGAGGTACCATGGAATGCAGAATAACAGATGGACATCACCTTGGCATGCTCAGCATGTGCATGACTGAAGCCCCTTGACTGCTGACTTCCTGGGGGGTGGGCAAAACAAGGAAAAAAAGACTTGTGCAGGATGATGCAAGGTTACTTTCAGGACCCACCACAGTGACTTGTTACCCCCACCACAGAGCTTGCCACAGAGAAGACAAAGACCACCAGGTCTGCCCAACCTGGGAGGCCCTGCCTCAGGGGGTAATCTGGACAGTAATGGGCAGGTAAGTGCCAGAAATGTTGACGATTGGGACGTGGGGTAACCCACCTTAAGAGAGGAGCTTACCTTAAGAGGACAGCTCTTATCACAGGGGGAATAAGAATTAAATAATAATAAAAAAAATATCTGACCTTAATTTTGATTGTGGGAGCAGGCAGGTACTATGCAACAGAAAAGAAAACTCAGCAGATAGCATAAGGATCATTTTCTCCAAGAATTTGTTCCAGAACACCCTGCACTAGATCAGAATTACCAGGGAAAGGAACATGGAGAGAAATGGATCCCTGGCAACATAAAAAGAATATTGGGTCCTCCTGTAACATATGTGGTTGACATACAAGGGAAATGGCAGCAGAAGCATGTAAAGCAAAGTATTGAGAGTCCAAATGAAGTTAACTCTTAATGCAGAAAAGAATGAGCAATATAATTGGGAGATTGCCAAAAGTTCCTGTTAATAACAATTGTACATGTAGAGGGTATACAGACTCCTCCCAAATAGTCTGACGGACAAGGAACGTTGAGCCTGTACCAGAAATTAATCCAGGTGCTACTAGTGCACAACAACCATGTGCCAGGAGGCAACCAGACTTAAATATTAAAAGATGATTTATTAAGGGGAAAACAGTTTTAGTTTATGAGGAGGGGATCTTTGTTTTAAGACATGTTAGAGTTTACAAAAGATCACTTCTGTTGTTTATAAGAATGTTCTCTTCAGTTTGGGAGGTTTGGTAGATTTTGAAACTTGAATCATGGCCAGCTGTGTGTGCTTGTTATTGCTGAACAGTGGTTTCTGTGTTAAGGTGATTCTAAAGCAGCTGTGATTAAAGATGCAGTTCTCTGTATATACAGTAGTTCTGTTGACTTATAAATACCATGAAATGGTTCTATGATGCCAGTTTGACAACACTTTCATCGACTGGCATCACAGCGATGTGATTTATGTCTACCGCAAGTTGCAATCGACACAAATCCTGAATGTCTCCCGGTCCGCCACCCACACCCCCCATACTTATTATAATCAATTCTGAGTTGGAGTTGATTTAAGGAGGGGGTGCAGAACTGGGAGACAGTGTGTCTCTGTGTCAGGCGCACCAATACAGTGACCTGTTGGTGAACTGTTGATTTTGTCGAGAGCAATGTAGGTCACTGTGTTTTTGTAGCAGACCGTGGCACATACCCCATGGGATGATTTTGTTTAGAGAGAATGGACTATGGCTCTTCTTCTCATTGCACACCAAGGCCTCAATTTTCAAAGGTCATAGAATGACACAAGGTACCTGCACCAGAAAAGAATGATATAAGAAGCAAGCTGCGTCAAAACTTGCATCAACTCCAGTTTTCTAATGCTGCTTGCATCAAAAGTAGTACTGCTTGCACCAAAGTGGGTTGCATCAGGCTTGCATCAAAAAACTGGTTGCACCATGTTGCAATGGGGCTTTCATCACAAAAGTGTTGCACCATCCCTTTTTCTGGATTTTCAAGGTGGAAGTTGTTGCCACTGTGCCAAAGATAGCATGCACCAGTCCTGCAGAGGTTTGGTAAGATAACTCATGTTCCCCTGTGGGTCTAGTTTGGAGCATTTTGAGGGCTTAACATATCATTGTCTTGGCTATTTTGTCCGCTGTACTTTTTGACTCAACTTGACTCACTCTCACCCCATGCATCATCTTTTTGCTGCAGCTTGAGGCATTTCTCTATATTTTGTTAATCGTTTTGTTACCAGATCATTCTTTTTTGGGTCCAAACGGTGAAGGTTCAGTCCAGTCTACCAGTACACTAACCTATAATGCACTGGGTTGGATTGAAAGACATTTGTGGCACAATTCAGTTGCACCTCCAGTAATTGCAAGAATACTATTAGACTACAGAAACATGGTCTGAATACCAGATGCACTCTAAAATGGTGTATCCATAAAAATTCTGATGCAGGCATCATTTTCTTGCTGTAAAGTATCCCCAAATCATCAAAATGTTTAAGAATGTCCCTCTAATATTTGGGAACACTTGCATCAACCCAGCTGGGGCAGAACAAGAACTGCATATCCCACATCCAAACATTTGAAAATCCAGGCCACCATCATGCAGTTTATTTTCTTTTGCTTTTATTTACTGGGTAGGCACACTGGGGAGCTAGTTCTTATTTGAAGGTGTGACCTAGAAAAGTAACACTATTTAAACAACTGTGGGACCGGTTGTAGTGCAAATAAGGTAAAAGTAATGAAAGTGACATACAAGTGCTCATAAAATGTGAATGTGAATAATCTTTCAGCTACAGTTTAAATTAATTCATTCTTTGTTAACTGGGTAAGGCCCATTAGGCAGAAGTGCCTGTTTTTTGGGGGCAACCTGGGAACTTGGGACTGGTTAAGTGACTTGCTCAGAGTCACACAGTACGCAGTGGAGGTTGTTGGAAACAAACCAAGGTCTGCTGGATGTACCAAGCTCATTCACAGCTTGTTATTCTAACCTATAGGCTATCATGCAATAAATAACCTACCAATGCCCAATAAAGGTAGTTAGGAATGTTGTGCTATTTCCTAAAGAAACTTTCGTGCCCTAACTGATTTGCCTCAGAGAGCTTTCGCTCACCTTACCCACATTGGAGTGTAAAGCATTATACTGAATGAATATGTGCCCATAAAGGCCTTCTGTACCTTGTATTCATTATTTTCAATAATGCTAAAAATCATTCACTTCCCTCAAGAGAGTTGTCTGTCCCCTTTAAAGATATATCACAGTGTCCTAGAAAACCTCTGGATGACGTAGAAATATGGGTAGTGATCTGGAAAAATTCATCAGGCGTTTGTGGCTCAAACACCATCATTATGAAAAAAATGAAATTCAGAGGACAAGCAACCAGCAATTTCACCAACAACAGCTTATACTGTGCCTTGATAATCATGAAAAGAATCAGCAATAGGCACCACCTAGTTCATCCTCACATACTGTATCTACTTTTGATTGAATAAGAGATACCTGAAGAAATAAAAGCGAATGTTGCAAAGTATTTACACTATGTTATAATTTGAAAAAATTACTGTAGCAATTGAAAGGAAGTTTAGACTAACAAAAACAAAACACATACAAGAAAAAGAGGTACAAAAAACTTATAACAATATGAAGATCCTTCATGGAAGTGTTGTGCACAGGGGCATGTCCAGCTTTCTAACTGGGTGATATTAAGAATATTGTTGAGTTACATTTATAGGTGGAAAACCACACATGAGAAGAAGGTGATGACTCCAAAAGTACAGAGAACAGTAATGAAACTATAGGAACATGGATGACACTGTACAGTGGACATACCTGGCTGGTGGAATAATGAGAGGGTGAAAATGCCTTCTTTTACAATTCCTGATAGTACACATTAGTGTAAAGCTACACATATATTTGTACTGCAAATGAGTAGACATGCTGATTTATATTATATTTATGGACTAAATGGTGGTGTTAACCCCAAGGGAAAACATAATGGAGTTGAGACTTATCTTGCACTATATAGCGTCTGCCTTAGACAGGCCAGTCTATTACCAATTGATGGGTTAAGCACAGCAGTTTAATCTGCTCTGATAGCAGCAACAGAATGTCCCATCAAACCATTCTAATATGCATGTTTGCTCATTAGAGGCTACAGCGCTGAAGCAGCACAATAAAAGAAAATGTCCTTGAGACACAGAAATACCTAAAATGAAATCATGCAAACATAAACAAGAACTATCACACTGTAAGATGTGCTCTGTAGCAATCAGTGATTGACTAATGAAAATCAAGAAATACAGATTTTTAAACTTTTTTTTTTATTCATGCTCTCTCCTCCGAGCCCTGTCAAACACCATCACTATTCACTCACCACATGGCTTACCCCTCCGGGAAAAAATGGGGCAGCCCCAAAACCCTCCAAAACTAATGAATACAGTGACTTCAGGAGGCAAGGTGGCATGGAAACCAAGAATACCATTAGCTTAACCAGTGGACCCTGGCAATTTCCCTTCCCCCCAACTACGCCTATGAGAATCTCTCTCACTCTCTCTCTCTCCACCCCCCCCCTGCACATACTGTCAGATATGCCATGGCCCTAATGGAAATATCTAGGATATTTTCCCCAAGTGCAGTAGGACCTAATGGCATCACAAGTGGCAGAGAAATAAATTGTATCAATGTTCAAACTGCAGAAGGTATCATTTCATAGATATTCCCATTAGGATCATGGCATAGCTCATGTACCCATAGCCCTTCGTTGTTGGTTTTGTTTTGCATTTATCCCATAAATTAGATGGTCTACAGTAGCTAATGTATGGTTTTCACCCACTTGTCCTTCCATCTCCTGATCTCTTATAAGATCACCCAGTTATCACCGATGAACTTTGTCATTTGTCTTGAAGACGCATTATGTTCAACTGACTGGGTAACTGGGGCCTTTGTTTCCTTGACCAATGCTTTTGCTGTTAAGATCATTTTCTGGTAAGTATTCTAAACAGTTTTTACAGCTCGGTTGCTGGTACGCCAAAGTACTCCAAAGGGCTCATCATTGCTGCAATTTCTTTCAACTCTCAAACATTGTCCATAAGTAATAGACTGTTTCAGAAACTAGGGATGGGCACTTTTGGCCTTAGGACATCAGGCTGTAGTGTCCACATAACTGTAGTTTTTTGTTTTGCTGCATTGTTCTTCAGAGACCACAGCTGGTGACAGGAGAAGAGACATGTTGTCAGTTTCTGAAGGATCATTATCCTCACAAGCCTGCAAGGCGTAACTGTCAGTCACCGGCACCACCGTGCAATCATCATCAGTGACAGGCAACCCATCCGCTCACCAGCTGCTGTTATCTGTTTGCCACCTAACTGCTGCCGGTGTCTTATAGTTTTTTTTGGTTGTACCTGTAGGTAGTAACTGGCATGATGAAGGTAATGCTGCAGAGTATGCAGAATGGGCTGACTTGGGAGCTCTCCATCTACCTGGAGAACCAAGTGAAAGTGGAGCTCTTGGTCTCTGGGGTGGGCTTGTCCTTGGTGTTGGGATTCAGGGCAGTGTACATCTGTTACTACCTCAGAAACATCACCAATGTGAGTGACAGTGGAGGGCAGCTAATAACTTTTTATGGTGGCGGTGATGGGGATTAGGATTATACCAGTATACGGTGGGTGGTTAATGACAGGAGAAGGGACTGGGGTTACACCGGTACATGGTGGGTGGATAATGTGTGTGTATGTGTGTGTGTTGGGGGGGGTAGATGGTTACATGGACTGGTACATAACAGTTGGTTGGTCAAGTTTAACAACTGGCATAGACCAGCCTCTGTCACATACTTCATCATAATCCATGTTCCTTCAGTACTTGTATTGATGGCTTACCATTCTGAAGAACTTCTCATATATGTAACAGCTGCCTTAAAATATTACATTTCAGAGTTGCTGGGCAATTTCTGACTGTAGTCAGTTCTTTGTTAGTGCCCTTATTCTATATTTAAAAACAATATGGGGATGGTGATTGGTGGGTGGAGGGTGCCACAAGACACCAGGGACAAAATATAGGATTTTTCTCCTCACGAAAAACGATTGGCCCAAAACAAAAAAGAATTCCTTTTTTGTTTCAGATTATTGGGAAGTGAGTCATGAAAAAGGATTTTAAATGTAACAAAAACAAATCTGGGGGTCATTTTTCCAACACTTAAGTGTAGAAGTGGTCCACCTAAGGGGTCCTGATGAGCCAAACAGATGTGTTGATCTCTCTCCAGGGTGCCATTTTTGTGGCTTATATATATATATATATATATATATATATATATGATTTTTTCCTTGTGAAAAAGGATTGGCCCCATATGAAAAAGAATTCCTTTTACTTAAGGTTCATTCTTCACTGCTAAGTTAAATTCGAAGGTTTGCACTTTGATAACTTCACAACCATTCAATTGATTTGCATGAAACTTTGTACACTCCATCAGGAACAAAAGACCTCTTGATGTGGCAGGACTTGTTACAGTTGGATGTGTGGAGATATGGAGTGTCAAGAACACGTAAATTACTGTTTTTGGTCAAATTCTATGTCACACCACTGTGTAACAATAGTGTGGAGTTTTGGTCTGATATTTTCAGGGTAGAAAGGTCTTGGGTCACAAATGTAACTTTTGAAGATTGGTGAAAAAATATTAATCCATTCAAAATGTATTAAATGTTAAAGTTTCCCATTATTTTCAAAGGGAAAAGTTAGATGTTCACCTCAAAAAAGATTCTGTGTCGCAGATGGGCAATCCTTTGTCACAAATGAGTAATCCTTTGTCACAAATGAGAAATATTTTTTTGTGCATTTTGTACTTTAATAACTTTGTAATTGTTAAAACCGATTTGCATGAAATGTTGCATGCACCATCAGGAGTCAAAGATCTCTTAATATGCCAAGTTTCATTCTGGTCAGATGTATAGGAGTGGAGATATGGAATGTTGTTTTAGGGGCACAGTCATACCCCTATAGTTAGGGTTCATTCTTCACTTCTATGTTAAACTCAAAAGTTTGTACTTTAATAACTACACAACTGTGCAAGTGATTCGCATGGATTTTGCATGTGGCATCAGGGAGCAAAGATCTTGTGATGTGGCAAGCTTCATTTTAATCGGATGTGTGGGTGTGGAGATATGGAGTGTCAAAAAATGTGTAAATTACTAGTATTGGTCAAATTCTTTGTTCTACCACTGCTTAAAAATGGTATGGAGTTTTGGTCTGATATTTTCAGGGTAGAAAGGTCTTGGGTCACAGATGTGCCTTCTGAAGATTTGGTAAAAACATATTAATCTGTTCAAAAGTTATTACATTTTAAAGTTTTCCGTTATTTTCAATAGGCAAAGTTAGATGTTCACCTCAAAAAAGGATTCTGTGTCAAAAATGGGCAATCATTTGTCGCAAATGGGGAATCCTTTGTCGCAAATGGGGAATCTTCTTCCATGCTGCTGCCATTTTGTTTTTTCTTAACGAGGCAAAGAAATAAAAAAAAAATGTTTTGTGACGTAACCAACACGTGTTCTACAAATTGGGACCCATTTCACCTGATTCTGGTGCTAATTTTTTGAAAAATGACTTGTAAATGTATTTTTTGAGGGTCCTGCACAAGAACCTCAGGGTTTCCTTGAGCTGCCCCTAGCCTCTGGACATGGCAGCAGAACCACAGCGGCAACTATTTCAAGGGTCCTGCACAGGAACCTCAGGCCTTCCTTGAGCTGCCCCCAGCCCCTGGACCTGTGGCAGAACCATAGCAGTAACTATTTCAAGGGTCCTGCACAAGAACCTCATGGCTTCCTTGAGCTGCCCCCAGCCCCTGGGCTCAGTGGCAGAACCACAGAGGCAACTATTTCTAGGGTCCTGCACAGGAGCTGTGGGTCTTCCTTGAGCAGCCCCCAGCCCCTGAACCCAGCTGCAGAACCACAGCAGCAACTATTTCAAGGGTCCTGAACAGGAATCTCGGGGCTTCCTTGAGCTGCCCCAGCCCCTGGACCCAGTGGCAGAACCACAGTGGCAACTATTTCAAGGGTCCTACACAAGAACCTTAGAGCTTCCTTGAGCTTCCCCCAGCCCCTGGACCCAGAGTCAAAACCACAGCTGCCTTTTAACCCCCCTTAAAATAAAAGAAAAATAGTTTATACTTGTCATGAGGTTTTATCGGGGTAAAATTGTTCAAGATGAATTCATATTAATTGGATGAATGTTTTTTTTCTCTCTGATTAAAAAAAAAAGTATAAAAAAAAGAACCACAGCTGCAACTATTTCAAGGGTCCTTCACAGGAACCTTGGGTCTTCCTTGAGCTGCCCCCAGACCCTGGACCTGGTGGCAGAACCACAGTGGCAACTATTACAAGGGTCCTGCACAGGAACCTCTGGGCTTCCTTGAGCTGCCACCAGCTCCTGGACACAGTGGCAGAACCACAGCAGCAACTATTTCAAGGGTCCTGCACAGGTACCTCGGGGCTTCTTTGAGCTGCCCCCAGCTCCTGGACCTAGTGGCAGAACCACAGCAGCAACTGTTTCAAGGGTCCTGCACTGGAACCTTGGGGCTTCCTTGAGCTGCCCCCAGCCCCTGGACCTGGTGGCAGAACCGCAGCAGCAATTATTCAAGGTAGCCATTGGAGCTAATTTCAGCATCCGGCATCCACATTTGAAAATCCCTGCTTAATTTATTCTTAGTCTGCTTTGAATTGAATGTGATCTACTGCCTCTGCTTATAATTACTGTTTAACTAAGTCTTTTTAAAAACTGTCTTTACACTGCTGCTTTCGCCAATTCATGTTTTGGGCTGTTTAAGGCTGTTTTCTGAAGTTTGTACTGTTTGAAACTGTTTTATTACTAATTTAGAAGCTGTACCCTGTTTTATTCCTAATTTAGAAGCAGTACCTGCTCACAGCCAACAACAGTTTCTTGCAGCAGTCTGCTTGTCCTTCCCCTAAATTTCTCATTCCCGCCCACAAATATTTTTCAACAGCTTCCCCATCCCCTTTCCTTGATTTAATCCCTGCTGCTCTGCTCTTTTTTAGGGTTCTGCACAGGAACCTCAGGGCTTTCTTGAGCAGCCCCCGGCCCCTGGACCTGGTGGCAGAACCACAGCAGCAACTTTTTCAAGGTAGCCTTCAGAGCCAATCTTGGCATCCGGCGTCCACATTTGAAAGTCCCTGCACAGTTTATTCTCAGTCTGCTTTGAACAGAATGTGATCTACTGCCTCTGCTTATAATGGGGGTTGCCTCTAGAGGGCAACCTGGGTTGTCATGGGTGACCTGGAAGGAAGGGGATGAAAAGGAAAGGGTGCTGGGAAGGGGGAGGTGGCTGGAGAAAATTCCTGGGGAGTGAGGTCACAAAAGGGGTGGGGTTAGCCAGGTGAGTGATGGAGCAGGGGAGAGGTCAGTGAGGGGAAAGGAGGGGTGGCCAAGGGGGGATAAAAAGGTGGCTGCAGAGAGATGAGAGTCCTCTCTTTCTGCAGATCAGGAACTTACCTGACCAGCATAAAGGATATTTGCAGTTTGGACAGATACTCACACCAGGTAAAGCAGCAGGCTTTGGGCCTAACAGAGCAAGGCTGGGGTTTTCTTTGTCAAAAAAAAACAAACAGCGGATATCTATGGGGAGTAGAGGACTGCTACCTGCAACTCACCATTGTTTCCGTTTTGCGGCACTATTAATGTTAGAGTGGTAAAATGATTTTTGGCTATTGTGACTGTGTGAGGGAAAATTGGATGTCCAGGTAATGGTATGAGCAACAGGTAAGCAGGAGAGTGTTGTGGGAGTATGGCAGGATGATCAGCTGGTGCATGGTCCATTTTAGGGCTGCCTTGGGGCAGTGAGCGAGCTGCTGGGGAAAAGTGGAGAGGACCAAATTTTCTCTTGGTGCAGCCACTGGGTCCCAGACTAGGTGAGAGTGCATGCCATCGGGGCCACACTGAGGCCATGGGGGAGAGTTCATTGTGGATGCTGCTCTCTCGATGCTCCTGCTGGATCTTGGGGGTAATGCCACAACATGCCAGTCAAGGCCGTGTGGCAGCTGTGAGGGGGGTTCCTGATTTCGGTGGGGGATGTTCTGGGGCAGTGCCTCATCTGAGTTTGTGGCTGGGTTTTTGTGTGCCCCATGAAGGTTTTGTTGGCAGTTTCCTCCTTTAGCAGCTGCTTTCCACTGGCTGATGGGGGAAGCAAGAGCCACATGCAGCCAAGGAGGTATAGATAGGTCGGAATCCGTGTCAGGCCTAGATGGCACCCAAGAATTTGAGGCTGGCTTTTGGTGTGCTGAAGGGCTGGTGCACACCGTAAGAGCTTTTGTAGACAGTTTTCCTCTTTTTGCAACTGTTTTCCTCTGACCAATAGGGGAAGCAGGCCACTGCCGCATCCACGTGGCATGAGAGGTCGGGAACCACAGTGGGCCTAAGATGGCGCCCTAGTAAAAGTGGCTCCATGAGAGCAGAGGGGCTTAGGCCAAAGGAGAGGCTTTGTTGGTGAGGGATTTTTCCTCTGTTGGTGTTTCTCGGTGGTGAAGGGACTCAGGCCACTGCAGCAGCTATGTGGTGCGGACGTCAGGAAAGCAGCGGGCCAAGATGGCAGCTTGGGACACAGCAAGAGTACCTACATGTTGGGATGCCAGGACTCTTAGAGGTTGTTGTTCCTATTTGGCTGTTCTCATTGAGCTCTTGTGGCTGCCCTCCTTGGACAAGTGGGAGTGTTGGATTGGGGGGCAGGATGCCTCGATTACTATGCAGCTGGTTGACTGCAAACAAAAATCAAATATTTTGTTTTAAGAGGATGGGGCAGGACACCAATCTGAGGGACCACATGGCATGGGAATGCTCAGGCCCACCATGGAATTACACGTTGCCAGGGACCCTGCCAACAAAGCTGCCTTTATGCCATGTGGGTGTAGGGGGGTGGGGGGGATTGTCAAGGGACAGGTGGCTGGATCCATGGTGGGTCAAGGATTCTGACCAAATTCAGTACTGCAGATGCAAGGCATTATTGGGGGCTGAGGCAAGGGGATGGGGGATGGCTCCAAGGTCTGGGCTAGTCCAAGGAAGCATGGGTCCTAGCAGGGATGGACGCGGGCCTAGGCCTAACAAAAGCAGCAGCTGACAGCCCCAGTCTGCTGGTTAAAACCCGGGGGGGAAGGGAAAGACTGCTTAACACACACACACACCCCCCAAAAAAAAAAAAATAAATAAATCATAAACCAAAAATGATGCGCCGGGCAGGCGCAGGGGTAGGGGGAGCCTGGTACGGCCAGACAGAGGACCACAATAAGTCACCAGCCATGAGAAAACCTGGGTGGCATGGCAGCATTGGTTGGGTCTTGGGCTAAGTACTAGGCCCTGGGCAGTCCGGCATCCCCCAAATAAAAGAAAAAAGTGAAGGAAGGGGAAGGGGAAGGCCATTTTCACATTCCATCTGGTATTTCCTTAATTATAGCAGCTTAACCGCAGGTAATCTGTATGTCTTGTGTCTGATAGCAGAGAATTTTCTGCCACTATTACATGCTCAACCCCTTTGCTAGGTCTGGCAATAAGACGCACCAGGGGGCTGCAGTGAGGATATCTAGGAAGGGGCAAATAGTGGTACTTGGACCTAACATTTTGTTTTCTATGATAGAATGGCACCTAAAAAGGCCCCACAGCAAAAAGGAAGGCCAGTGAGCAGCTGGCCCTGAAGACAGTGGAATTAATGGAGCAGGTGAAGTCCCTCCTGAAGGAGACCAGAGAGGAGGAAGAGAGGGAGAGATAAGAAAAGAAAAAGAAAAACAAGACTCCTCCACCGCAGAAGGAATGACTGAAGAAGAGGCCCACCAGAAGCAATCCTGGTGAGGTTGAGGAGGTACCACCTGCACCGGTAAGGACCAGTCAGCGGACCTGATGGCAGAGAGCAGCCTAAAAGGCTATCTGTCTAGTATAATGGCAGAAAAGGGGACAAAGGCTGGAACGAGGTCAATAAGGTATGGCAGGAGCTAAAAGGGGAGAAGCAAGGGGAGGGCGGGATTGGGAGAATAAAAGGTAAATGGGAAGGAGGATAACTGGGGACTTCCAGGGATGACCTTGGGCAACCATGTGCCGCATTCCATTAAGGACAAGATATGGAAAGGGGAGTTTGTAGACAGGTTAACCCTGGTCAACAAGGACTCGGCCAAAAAACACGAACAGTGGGAGTCAGTGGGCAAGCCTGAGATGGAGATAGCACTGGCCATAGTGGGGAAAACCAGTGAAGAAATCATGAAGGGGAAGACTTTTGGGGCATGGATGGAAGGTGTCACACATTTCAGCACCATAATGTTAAAGAAAAAGCCAGAGCTAGCCATCCCTCTATTGACCGACTCGGCCATCATTAGGGATGCTTACAGGGTTTAAAGAGGGTATGGGTGGCTGATCTATGATGAGAGATTCCAGCAACGAATGGTGTCTCATGGAGATGTCTGGTCTGACGTAACCCTAACAGAAGTATGGATCAGAATGGTGTCAGGGCAAGGGGCAGTGGGCAGTGAGGCTAAAAAGTGCATGGGGAGTTCGGGGGCAAAAGTATGCTGGGCGTTCAACAATGCAGCTTACACCTGGACCTCCAGCAAATTCAAGCATGTATATTTGGGTTGTGGGGGTTTCCACCCAGTGGTCAGAAGCAGGACACAAGAAAGGAGGCCAGTTTTCCAGCAGCAGGGGCAATCCTTTTGGGTAGTCAATGGGGGAGGCACATGAGGATACCAGGAGCAACACAACAGCAACAGGGGTCAATTTGGGCAAGGGGGCTTTGAAGGGAGATGAGGCATCATGGCCCAACTCAGAGGGGGATTCTTCGGCTTGGTACCTTCCCCCATTCACAGGAAAGTCCTGCAAGCTTGGCTGGAGGGATACCCCAACTTGGCGGCCATGCAGGTACTATGGGAGGGTTTTACTGAAGGTTTCATTCTCCAATACAAGGGAACAAAATGAATCATTAGGACAAAGAATTTGAGGTCCAGAAAAGGGAAGGAGGAGGTGGTACAATGGAAAATTGAAAAGGACGTAGCAGTGGGCAGAGTGGAGGGCCTTTTGCCACAGCGCTTTTCCCACTTCTCAAGCTGTCCCCCTTGGGACTGGTCCCTAAGAAGCAGCTAGGTGAATTTCAGCTCATTCACCACCTCTCTTATCCGGTTGGGGAATCAGTGAATGATGCCATTGTGCCAGAAGACAGCAAGGTATCATATGCTACGTTGCATGATGCAGTGAACCTTATTCAGCCAAAAAGGGGCATGGCTGGTGAAGACAGACATAGAGGCTGCATTCTGGCTATTACCAGTGCGGCCTGAAGATTGGGATCTGTTGGGTTTTCAGTTTAAAGGGGAATACTGTTTTGACAAGGCTATACCTATGGGTTGTTCTCGGGCTTGCTCTGCATTTGAAACCTTTAGCACCTAATTGCAGTGGGTATTTGGGTACTATTTTGGCCACAGGTCAATGGTGCATTACCTGGACAATTTCCTTCTCATAGGGGAGGGTAAAGAAGAGACGGGACATATGCTAAAAGAATTTGAGAACATGTGCAGGCAGCTAGGTGTGCCTTTAGTCTGGGACAAAATGGAGGGATCCATCAGGATGCTGGAATTCCTAGGCATCAAGCTGTACATGGAGCAGCAGTGGTCCTGGCTCCTGGATGACAAGGTAGACAGGCTATGGGAACTCACCTGCAAAAGGAGGGTCCCACTAAAGGTAGTCCAACAATTACTTGGGCACCTGAATTTTGCCTGCAGAGCAGTGGCATTTGGGAGGGTGGTCTCCTGCAGGCTGGCCAGGGCCAGCACCAAGGCCAAGCTTCCGCACCACTGGGTAGGCATCAGCAAAGGGGTTAGGGAGGACTTGATGGTTTGAGGGGAGCTCTTGACTAGCTATAATGGCTTTACGTTCTGGCATGGGGAGTGGCTGTGGAACAGTGAGCTGGAGCTTTACACAGATGCAACGGGGGAGGGGGGGTCACAGATTGGGAGCTTACTTCTGGGGAGAATGGGTGTCAGAAGAGTGGCTCTCCAAATGGGTTGACATCGGGCTCATGAAGAACATCACACTTCTGGAAGCTTTCCCCATTTGGGAAATGATGGTAGTTGGGGGGTGCACTTCACCAACAAGAAGGTAATATTCAGATGTGACAACGAATCAGTAGTGGAAATTATGAGCCACCACACAAGGGCTTCAGAAGCAGTGTTGAGGGTAGTCAGGCAGTTAGTTTTGGAGGGGCTAAAAATGAATTTGACCTTTAAGGTGAAGCATATAGAAGGTACCAGAAAGACCATAGCAGACAGTCTTTCACGTTTGCAGTTGGACGGGTTCCACCACCTAGCCACAGGGGCGGCTGCCTAGAAAACCCGGGTTCCTCTACACCTTTGGGAAATTGGATGGAGCTAGACAAGTTACTTTTTCGGAGGTCCTGGGCATGCAACACCCTGAGGGCTTATGAGAATGCATGGAGGTGGTTCCAGGAGTTCCAGCAGGGATGGAGCTAAGTATCCCAGCAATAGAAGGTCATATCATGCAGTAAATGACAGAGCAGTGGGAGGCAGGCATAGCCACTTCCACCATGGGGTTGCAAGTGGCTGGTATTGGGATCGTCTGCCAGCTGCAATGCTGGGGACAACCCACCAAGACATTGGCAGTGTGCAGAATGTTGTTGGGGTGGACACAACTGCAAGGGCAGAGGGTGGATGCCAGGAGACCTTTAGCCTGGGATACTTTCAACAGGTTGTTGGCCTGCCTCAGGCAGGTCTGCATGTCAGCATATGAGGCCAGGTTATTTGGGGGTGATCTTGTTGGTAATGCTAAGGGGGCTTTCCAAGTCAGCGAGGTGGTAGCCTGCAACAGGTCAGACCTGGCAGGCTGTTTACAGTTGAAGGGTTTAACATGGTCTGGTGACAGTATTGCCATTTTGCTGCACAGGTCAAAAACAGATCAAGAAGGGAAGGAAGTGAAGGTGGTTATAATGCAGGAGAAGGGCACTGGACCTTGTGCTGTGGCCACAAGGAGGTGGGACTGGTGGGGGGATGAGCATTCCTGCATGGCTACAGGGCACCCACCATGGCATACCAAGTACCAGCAGTTATCAAGAAGGGAATGGTTTTCTTGGGAGAGGATCTCAGATTCTATGCATCCCATTAGCTGAGGATAGGGTCTGCAATGGAAGTGGCAAGGCAAGGAGGGGCAGTGGAGGAGGTAAAACTATTGGGCAGATGGTCCTCCAATGCTTTTAAATGATACATCAGATCCCAGTGTTAACATTTGTCCGTCTTTTCCAGGAGCAGATGACCCGAAGGTGGTGTGGATAATGGGGCACTCCTTTATCTATTGGACCGGGACATTCGCTGAGTCAGTACCGGCGGCAGCCAGATGAGACAGGATCCAGATAAGACTGGGCTCATATGGAAAGGGGTCTGAGGGCTATGTTGGGCACAGATGCTATTGCTCCTGGAAGAAGCAAGCATGTTTTTGCTGAGACCCGATCTTCTGTTTATACATGTAGGGGGAAATGACTTAGGGGACACACCATGGGTAGTGCTGCTCCATCAGATCCAGGCCAATCTAGAGATTGTAATGTCATGGTGGCCCCGCCTGACCATAGTATGGTCAGAAATGTTACCCAGAAGAACCTGGAGGCAGGCCAGAGATGTAAAGGCTGTGGTAAAAGCACGGAAGAGAGTAAACAGCAAAATGGCTGCCTGGTCCAGGGAAATGGGTGGATTTATACATTGCACATGAAATAATTACACATGATGAACGGGGAATGTATCATCAAGGCAGGGTGCACATGTTCAGGGTGGCGAATACAGCCATTAACATGGAGTTCATTGACACCATAGAGAAGTGGTGGGGAGGGGGAGGCGTGCAGTCAGTTTTTAATGGAGGAAGCCCACAGTTCACCTGTAATGAATATGGGCTAGTGGGAAAAACTGGGCCCAGTCAGAAAAGACCCAACTGGGGAAAGGGCCCCATAGGATACTCACCCTAGGGGGCAGGGGCTGGGGATCAGGTGGGACACCTGGACCCAGGAGGATTATCAGGATGGCTGGAGTGGTGTTGAGACATTACACCTGAGCCAGGAAGAGGACGATTAAAATGTAAATAAGTGGTGAAGAATGTGGAATTGTTATTAAAGGGGCAACCCGAAGTGGAATTTGTACATGAAATGGTGATGGGATTGAAAGAATGATGTGATATAACTTGTATGATGAGAATCTGTCCAAGAAAGGTCGCTTTAAACCAAATAGTTGTTAGAATGACTTCTTTCAGGAGGTCTCAGTGACAATGGAGGTTGCCTCTAGAGGGCAATCTGGGTTGTCATAGGTTACCTGGAAGGAGGGGTGAAAAGGAAAGGGGGCTGGGAAGGGGGAGGTGGCTGGAGAAAATTCCAAGTGAGTGAGGTCACAAAGGGGAAGGTGCTAGCCAGGTGCAGGAATAGGTCAATGAGGGAAAGGGGGAGATGGCCAAAGGGGGGGGTAGAAAAGGGGCTGCAGAGAGATAAGAGTCCTCTCTCTCTCTGCAGATCAGTAACTTCCCACCTTCCCACCAACCCACCCAATCATAATGTGGAGGGGATAAGGTGATAGAGGGGATTTGGGAATAGGGTTGCCAAATAAAGCAACAGGTCATGATGTCCGGAGTTGGACAAAAATAATTGGAAAGAGCTGGGGGAAAAACTGGGCCCAACCAGAAAGACCGATTAAGAAAGGAGGCCCCCATAGGGGTACTCACCCTAGGGGGACATGGGCTAGGGATCAGGTGGGACACCTGGACCCAGAAGGATTATCAGGATGGCTGGAGAGGTGTCAGGACATTACACCTGAGCCAGGAAGAGGAAGAGCAAAATGTACAAATGTGGCAAAAAATGTGGAATTGTAAATAAAGGGGAACCCCAAGTGGGATTTGTACAAATGAAATGGTGATGGGATTGAAATAAGGATGTAGTATAACTTATAGTATGAGAATCTGTCCAATAAAGGTCACTTTAAACCAAGCAGTTGTTCGTATGACTTCTTTCAGGTGGTCCCAATGACAATTACTGTTCAGCTAAGTCTTTTTAAAAACTGTCTTTACACTGCTGCTTTCTCCAATTGATGTTTTAGGCTGTTTAAGGCTGTTTTCTGTAATTTTTTACAGTTTGAAGCTGTTTTACTACTAATTTAGAAGCTGAACCTTGTTTTATCACTAATTTAGAAGCAGTACCTGCTCAGAGCCAACAATAGTTTCCTGCAGCAGTCTGCTTGTCCCTCCCCTGAATTTCTCACTCCCTCCCACCAATATTTCTCAACAGCCTCCCCCATCCCCTTTCCTTGATTTAATCCCTGCTGATCTGCTCCTTTTCAGGGTCCTGCACAGGAACAGTGGGGCTTCCCTAAGTTGCCCCCAGCCCCTGGACCTGGTGGCAGAACCACAGCGGCAAATATTTCAAGGTAGCCATCAGAGTCAATCTCGATGTCTGGCATCCACATTTGAAAATCCCTGCACAGTTTATTCTCAGTCTGCTTTGAAATTAACGTGATCTACTGCCTCTGCTTATAATATCTGTTTAGCTAAGTCTTTTTTAAAACTGTCTGTATACTGCTGCTTTCTCCAATTGATGTTTTGGACTGTTTAGGCTGTCTTCTGCAGTTTTGCACAGTTTGAAGCTATTTTATTACTAACTTAGAAGCTATACCCTGTTTTATTGCTGATGCTGCCTTATATTGTAAGGATGCAAACCCCTACACTCTTCTCTCCAAACTTCAAACAGATTTTCACAATCTCGACTTCTGGTTCTCCACTCAGGGTATGGTCCTAAACTCCCCAAAATCTAAGTGTATAGTTTCCTCCAGAACGCGTAAACCTTCTAATTTCAATTTTAACCTCCTAGATAATGATAGCATGGTCATTGAGTGGGTTAGTGAATTAAAATACCTTGGTCTTACTCTTGATGAGCACCTCTCTTTCTGCCAGCTCATAACCCAATTAATTAACAAAATCCACCAGAGAATCAGGCTCCTCTACAGGATCAGGCAATTCCTTACCCTGGAATCAATGAACAGGCTGGCTTCCAGCTTACTGCTACCTCTCCTTGACTATGGTTCCATCATTTACTTCCCTCAGAACAATTCCATCAAGTTCAATAAGCTCAAAACAGCATACAATAACATTATCATATTTGTGACTGGGCTTCCCCACCATACCCATGGCTGTGCCCTCGAGAAAATACATTGGTTCTCCCTAGAGGACAGGTTCACATGGAAGACTTCCACGTTCACACTCTGCCCCCAACCTTGTTACAGCCTCTCCCTTGACACCTTTTAAGATCAAACTAAAGGAGCACCTACTCAATAAACCACCTAGCAACTGCCATAGGTAGCATATCTTCATTTTCCTATTACTGACCAGAGCAATCCCTCGGTCACTTGCTCAATTTTCGGTTAGAATTTTTCCCTCTCTTTTCTCTTAACCCCTCTCTCTTGTCCATCTCACTGCTTCCATGCCTTTTTTTCCCCTTCTAAGTGCTTTCAGAGTATTTCCCACCTTCTCCCATGTATTTGTACATTTTGTTTAGACTTGCTGTTAATATTGCAGCTGCTGTGCATATGCCATTTTGTATGTAATTGAAATTCCTGTATACATTTTTGTCTTTGTATTTTTTGAACCATGTGTCTGTATAAAGTGTATATATCCACCACTGTAAAAACCTTAAAACTAGACACTTGAGAAAACAGGCATTTTTGCCCACATGCCTTTCCAGTATAAATGAAAAATGAAATTAAATGACATTTTTTAAAATGTTGAAATCCTGTTCTGTCTTTTTTCGGGCTTGGGAATCCTTTTTCTCAAATTGTGAAAAAGGAAGCATGAAAATGGATCCTATTTTGCAATTTGTGAAAAAAAGAAATTCCTTTTTCACAAATTGCAAAAAAAGAACACAAACAGGGTTTCAAAATGTTTGAACTGCATAATCCAGTAAAACGGCCCCATATTAGCAGAACACATGTGTTGTTTTAACCCCCCTTCACCCTGGTGATGCAGTGTTCCCTCCACCCTCCCCCGGTCACCGTCCCCAGATTACATACATAATTCCTTTGTAGTTTAGTGGTCCACCCCCCCAAGATGTCTGATCACCATCCCCCGTATAAAGAAAATATTTTCCTAGGTAGTCTAGTAGTCCCTCCCCCAATGTCTGATCACTTTCCCCATATAACAAAATATAAAAAATAAATTTTCCCTGGTAGTCTAGTGGACCCTTCCCCCTCCCCCCAATGTCTGATCACTGTCCCCATATAAAGAAAATATTTTCCTTGGTAATCCAGTGGTCCCTTACCCGTTCTCCCATCATCATCCTCGTATTACATACCTGTATATGATTCCCTGGTACTCTAGTGGTCCCTCCTCCCTCCCCTGATGTCTGACCACCATCCCCGTATAAAGAAAATATTTTCCCTGATAGTCTAGTGGTCCATTCCTCCCCCCACCGATGTCCAATCATCAACCCTGTATAAAGAAAATATTTTCCCTGGTAGTCCAGTGGTCCATCCGGTATCCAGTGAGGATGGTGACTGAATATGAGTGACCATCAAAATGGTGACTCGTATTCAATGCTTTCCTCCTGGGCTGCCTTGTTAGGATAGCAATACTACGCGACCACGAGTATACTGCAGAGTGACAGGAAGGGGGGTTAGCGAGGGGAAGGGGAGGGACAGGGAAGGGGTTTGGGGGGACTGCTGTACCTGGTGCCATCGAGCTAGCCATGTGGTGTCGTGGTGTGTGTGGCTATCTCAGGTGCGGCAGGTACAGGGTTTGGGACCAGGTGTGGGAAAGATTTGCCACTGCCTGCGGCACTTAATTTTATCCTGATGTAGGCATATTGCCCCCTCTCTGACATGCACCCCCCTGGAGTTGAGAATCCTTTTTCAGGGGGGTGTGGGTGGCATGGGGGGGCACAGCCCCCCCCAACAAAAACACGTATTTGCTTGTCTGATGTCTGGTCACCCTGGAGTGTATGTTGCCAATTTGCTTTTTGGTGATATACACTCACCATAATAGCGATTGCTATTTTGCAATCTCTGTTATGACATGGAACCAGTCCCTCCCTCATACGACATTCTCCGGTCACCATCCCTGTATTTAAAAAATATAGACTTTCCGTGGTTGTCCGGTGATCCCTCCCTCTACCCTGTTCACCGATCACTGTCCCTGTATTACATACTGTAGAACCTGAAATTTTCACTGTTAAATAATTTCCCTATTTTCGCTAAAGCACCAATTTGCGTGAAAATAAATTTGCGCTAACACTTTTAGTATTTTTTCCATTATAGTGAATGTGGTGACTGTGACTTAGCGCTAAAATAAATTTATGCAATTATGGTTACATTTGTGTTTGTGCTAAATTTACTTTGCATGAAAATAGCTAGTTCTACAGTATATGATTCCCTGGTAGTCTAATGGTCCTTCCCCAATGTCTGATCACCGTCCCCTTATAAAGAAAAAAATTTCCCTGGTAGTCTAATGGTTTCTCCCCCTCCCCAATGTCTGATTGCCTTCCCCATATAAAGAAAATATTTACCCTGGTAGCCCAGTGGTCCTTCCCCAATTCTCTGGTCACTGTCCCCATGCTTCCTTTATACATCCCTGGTGGACCCCTTCCCCATCATTGTCTCCAGCTGAAAGAAAAAAACATCCTTCAATGTTTTTTTTAACCCTGCAAAAAAATAAGGTCCCTTGATGATCAGCCCCCAACCCCCATCTCCCACTCAGCATCCACAACCCCGCATCTTTTAGTACACCCCCAGACACTCTCACTCACCTGAACAGGTCCCAGATTGAGAGCCACTCTCCTATCCAAGATACGTCTTGCTGCTGGAACCGGTAACTGCAATATGAGAAATTAAGGTAAATGTAGCTCAGTGTATTTCAATGGGATTTTCAACACTGATGCATAGCCATTTTTGGACATTTTCAAACCAAATTTTCAACATGGTCTTTTGGGGAACCCACCTCATGAACAATATCACTGACATTTTACAACTCTTGCCTGAAAGGTGAGTTCATGGGTGTTTGTTAAAATCACATTTCAGGAGTTATTTGAAAGATTTGTTGACTTTGTTCATGAGGTGGGGTCATAAGAAGGCTATTTTGATAATCTGGGGTCAAAATATGTACAAATGTC
This sequence comes from Neoceratodus forsteri, assembly GCA_016271365.2. Lineage (NCBI taxonomy): Eukaryota > Metazoa > Chordata > Ceratodontiformes > Ceratodontidae > Neoceratodus > Neoceratodus forsteri. The sequence goes on from CM057459.1 coordinate 63,747,430, forward strand.
AAAGTTACGCACATTCATTTAGATTTAACTACACTCCCTCTTAACTTCAATAATTTTCAATATTTTTACTGCAAATTTTCAACATAGTCATTTGTTACTTCACCTCATGAATGTAACAGCTGTCATTTTTCAAATCCTGGCCAAAATATATTTTCTCACCTTTGGTGTGGAATGATGGTGAGGTGGCACAGAATGATGTTTCAGCATGGATTTGAAAATTCTTAGCTCACCATTCATGAGGTGGGTTCATAACAAGGCTATTGCTTAAAATTAGGTTGCTGTTTTGGCTGCAATGCTTCCACAGCAACATACATGTATGCATCTATGGAGGGATGGGAGCACCGGACCCACATGCAAATAAGGATATGATTATGGATTGATGGGACAGGGAACTAAGGATACGATTACAATATCTCAAAAATTATACATGGATGGCAGCACAGGGCCTGGCGGGCCTTTCACTCCCACTGGCATATTTATTTATTTATTTGAGTCTAGGATTACAAGTACCTTCGAGCTGAGGCTCTTTTGCAAAGGTTCCACATCAGTAGAAGTACAACACAAAAATCAGGACAATTAACTAACAAGACATGATGACAGGTTAACAATCAGTTACTAGAGTGTGTATACATACATTTTGATTAGGCTGTTGCAAGGGGCATTTTCAGGGAGCACAGTGTTACAAGACAGGGAAGAACACAATTGAAGAGAGCAGCCAGAGGCATTGTCAGATCACACAGAGAAGTGCCAGTGGAGGAGGGAGGTGCAAGGGGAAGGCAGTGAGAGAGGGTGAAGAAGGGTGTATGTGGTGGGAAAAGGGTGAAGGAATAAGTGCAATGTTGGAAGAGCTGTGACAGAGGATACAGTGATTAGAGGGGACAATCGCAGGTGCTAGAGGCAGAGAGGAGTAGTCGGAGCTTGGACTTGAAAAAGCAAAGCTTGGCTAGGGAGGAGATATCCATGCTGAGACCATTCAGCCAGCAAGGGGCCCTATATGCAAAAGATCTCTGGCCCTGAGTGGTACGGCAGTGAGGGACCTGCAGTAGTTGTGATTCAGAGCCCATAGTGTGATGAGGATTTAGTGTGGGGCAAAGGAGAGCTTGGACACTAGAGGGGGCTTGGTCCAGGGTTATTTTCTTTGCCATAATGTATGTTTGGTACTTTATGCAGTTTGATAGTTGTAGCCAACCAGTTTGAGCATAGAGGTCGCACGTGTCGGTGAGATGGTGTGTTCCAGTGATGAGCCGATAGGCTTTGTTGAGAGCCGTGGCTATATTTCTGAGGGCAGTTACAGTAGCAGAGCCATAGACTATCAGGCCATAGTCAATTATGGAGACAACAGAGCTCTGAACAGCGATCTTTAAGGCTTCTGTGGTGAGGAATTGCCTGTGCCTGTAGAGTAGCCCAATGTGACTATTGGCAGCTTTGGCGTCGGTATCAATGTTTGCACCATAAGATAGGTTACAGTCAGTTGAGACGCCAAGATATTTAAAGGATTGCACCTGTTCGAAGGCAGCTCCAAGGCAGTTAGTGATAGTCAGGGGGTGTAGCCTATGCTTGTTGTTCAAGCTGCTGAAGAGCATTGCCTTGGTTTTTTTATAGTTGAGGACCAGTTTATGTTTCTAAACTGGTTCTCAATGGAGGAGAAGCCAAGCTGATGATTATTTTGGACTTGGTGGGAATACTTATGGATGGTGTGAATTACGGCATCATCAGCATAGAGGAGGATTTGTTCCGGACAGGATTGTGGAAGGCTGTTCAGGAAGAGACTCAACAGAAGGGGACCCAATATGGATCCCTGGGGGACTCCTGATAGGACAGGTCTTGCATTGGAGAGGACATCTGCTATTTTCACCCTTTGGGATTGGTTTTCAAGATAGCTTTTAAACCAGGCCATGGAGTCAGGAAAGAGCCCACCATTAAGAAGCTGCTCAAGTAGTAAATGATGATGGACAGTGTCAAAAGCCATAGTTAAGTCAATAAAGACCGACCCAACTAGGTGACCATTATACAGAGAGCTGTGGATCGCTCCAGTGAATTCCAGGATGGCAGAGGTGGTACTGTGCCCTTTTCTGAGCACATGTTGTTGGATGCACAAGACGTTGTATTTGACCAGATGTTCAGTGAGTTGGCCAGCTACAATACATTCAATGGTCTTTGAGAGGGTAGGCAATATGGGGATCAGTCGATAGTTCACATGGAGAGCCCTATCTCCACTTTTATGGACTGGTGTGACAGTAGCAGATTTCCATCTGTCAGGGAACTGACTGCGGCTAAGGGAGATGTTGAAAATCTTTTGTTAATGGAGTGAGCACTTCATCGAGGGTGAGGGACAGCAGTTTGAGATCGAGTGAGTCCCCACTCTTTCTGGATTTAGCAATTGTCTTGCTGATGTAATTTCATGCTTCGTGCATCCTGATTGTTTTAAAGTAGAATGGCGGGCATTTAGAGGAAGGGGGGAGGCTGGTCGGTTGAGTTAGAGAGTCTTCTTCATCAAAAGCGTCAGCGGGGAGAACACTACTGAGGTCTGTGAAAGTGGTATTGAACATATTAGCGATAGTTGTGGGGTCAAGAGTTGTGATCCCATTGGTGTCCAGCATTGTCGGGGAGGTTTTAGGCATATAAGAATACGATTATTCTAGCTAAAAAAGTAAGGAAATTAGTTGCAAAAAATGTTGTTAATACACTAGTTAGGGATCCAGTGACAAAAGTAGGGAAATGTGCTGTTAGGATTTCCAACCCAAACACCCAGCCCTCACCATGCAGGCAGCAACAGGCATGGGGTGTGTGTCTTGGAGTTTTCAACACTAATGCTCACCCCATTCTCATATACTGTACCAATTCCAGCTTACTTACCATGGAACAGGATGAGCATTAGTGCTGACACCCAGGCACCCCCTCCACATCTATTGTTGCCTGCAGGGTGGGGGGGGTGTTAGTCAGAAACCCTAACAGTTTTCCTACTTTGTGTGAACCCTAACTAGTGCATTAATTAAGTTTTGATATATATATATATATATATATAATATACTATATATATTATTTGCAAGAAAAAAACTTCATTGATGCACTAGTTAGGGCTAAAATGACAAAAGTAGGGAAATGTGGTGGTAGGGTTTGTGGCACTAACACCACAGCCCCACCCTGCAGGCAGCAATAGGAAAAACTATTAGGGTTTCACCTCTCTTGCCTCTTTGCAAATCAGGCGTAGGGTGTGCCTTGGGGTTGTGATCCCTAATGGTCACCCCATTCCATCATTAAATAAGCTGAGATGGATACAGTACATGAGAATGGGGTGAGCCAAAATGTGATTCTGCACCACTACAACACCATTGTGTGCCACAGGTTCAAAAACACAGTTTTGCCAGGGTTTAAAAAATGACAGCTGCCATGTTAATGAGGTGGTATAAAAAGATGGTTATGTTGAAAATTTGGGGTCAGAATATTTAAAATTGCAAAAGTTACATGTAAACATAGCGAAATTTCAACATATGCATTTAACATTGCCAATTTTACATATTTTTCCCAAAATTTTCAACATAGCCTTCTTATGATCCACCTCCTTATGAACAAGGGCAGAGAAACTGTTCAAATCTCACCCAAAAGGTGATTTTTGCCAAGTGACCGCAAAATTGCCTTTCATGTTTGATTTGCATAGTTCAACCAACATTGTTCATGAGGTGGGGTTTCAAAAAGGCCATTTGGGGGAGTCACGCGATGCTCCTTGGCTGATTGGATGCATTTGTTTTGGCTTCCTTTTCTGGCTAATTTTTGTTACATTTAGGTCATTAAACAGCTGCTTTTCCTTTTTTTCTGTACTTACTTTTTATGCTCCAAGATGGAAGACTCTACCAAATGATCCTCAGATCTGGAGACGGCTCCTGGGCAGCAATGTATGGAGCAACCCGATACTGCACCACCAGTGGGGCCCAAACCTCCCCAAAAGTGGCCAATGCCTGACTACCCTGATCCCGACTCAGAACCGGACAGACTGGACTTGCTCTTGCCAGAGATGGTGGGGCTAAAAGTTTCTATGGTGCAAGTTATGGACGATCTTCATCTTCTGAAACCTACACTTGAGTCTTTTAATCAGTGCATTGGGGATGCAGAGGCTCACATAAGCGCCGTGGAAGACATGCAAATCCGGGAGAAGCAGAAAGCACAGGAGCTCAGCAAAAGGGTAACTAAACTTGAATTTAATGTGGACGACTTGGAAGCTAGAAGTCGAGGGAATAATTTAGTCTTAGTGGGTATACCTGAAAGTGTGGAGGGTGTGGATATGCTTATATTTGTTCAGAGCCTTCTCAAGGAGATTGCTGGACTGCCAATGATGGGCTCTGACTACTTAATTGAAGGAGCACATCGCTCATTATGCCCTCAACCCCCTCCTCATGGCAAACCTAGAGCCATCATTTTGCGACTCTTTTATTTCCCAGACAAGATCCATGTTCTGCAACAGGCTAAAAGGAAGCATCCATTATTGTGGCAAGGCAAGCCTGTTTTCCTTTTTGGAGATGTCATCCCATTCATTTGAGAACATCAGTTGGCCTAGCAGAATATAAAGCAAATTCTGTTCCAGGCTGGAATAAAATTTTATTCAAGGTATCCACCTTGCCTTTTTGTTAGTACTGCTTCAGGAGTGAAGGAGTTTCAGTCAGCTGAATAGGCTCAAATAGAGCTGGTTAAGCTTTGCCCACACCTTGCATTCTCTCTTTTTTTAAAAATGCAACTCCTTGACTGATCTAACTCGACCACTGAAACAATCCTGTTCTTAGGGTGCTGGGTGAATTTTTCTTCCCCCCCCCCCCTTTCTTTTTCTGTTTTGTTTTGCATTTTTCCTGTCCGCCTTGTCGCTTGGACAATGTGCACATAACAAATACACTACCATAATGTTTGATGGAACTTAAGTGTCACTCCTCAGTGGAGGGTTTTTGCAGTTCCATACGTTGGGCAGCTTCTGTATGTACTTTTAACTTGCAAGATATTGTTTCCCTTCCCTGGAGGTTACTGTAATTGATTCTCTCTATATCAATATATAATGTGTTTTATAGGGAAAGTTTTGGTAACTCTTCATCTACAAATGCATGGTGAGAGGGAGCGGTGGGGGGAGACCTAGATGTAAAGCTCAAATGGAGAGAGGTAGAAAGAAGATAGAAAGGGACAGACAAAGGCTTAGTGCAGGAAATAAGGGTGGGGGAGACATGAGGTAAGCACAAAGAGGGAGGTTACATAACATAGACACATAAGGGGAATTTATTTTTCTTTTTTGTTTTGTCTTGTTGGCTGTATCATGGTTTTTTATGTTGCTTGCACGCATGTGCAAGAAACATAGTGCCATCATCGGAGATTTCGGAGGTGTGTCACCTCCTCCTCCAATTCAGTCAGTGTGTTGGCAGGCGTGGCCCCTGTAAGCCAATGCATTTTGGAGCTGTTTACGACCGCTCCAAAATGCAGTAACTTGTACCCTGATTGAAGGGGAGCTACGCTTCAGTGAGCACCGATAAGATATCAGCTGCTCACCGCAGCTCCCCCACAGACCCCACAGGCGTCGTGCCCCGATCCCTTACGCACTGTATAGCCGACTGGGTGCCCAATCCCGTCGGCTGAGCTCGTCCCCAGTAATGGTGCCACACTGAGGCCCACCCCAGGTGGCAAGTGATCCTTGGCCGATGGGGTGCCCAATCCCCGTCGGCTGACCGCCCCCCGTCCTTGTGCCACGCTGGGAGCCCACCCAGCGTGGCAACCATCGCCATGGCTGCGGGGTGCCCAATCCCTCGTCAGCTGAGCGCCCCCAACATCCTTGTGCCATGCTGGGCCACCCCAGCGTGGCAAGCGTCCGTAGTCATTTTTTTAAACCTGTAAAACAAAAAGCGGTCCAGCAGCGCGTCTACCAACCTCCCCAACCGCACCCACCCACTGCGCACCCAGCCTCCCCACCCCTCACCCCATACTTACCTCCGGACTCCGGCGCGATGATCTTCGGTGGACCGGGAACACGTCTGCACTCTTCAAAGCCGACCGCGAACTGAGGAAATGCCGGTAAGCTGTATAATGGGCTAGATAGGGGGGTTTCAACTTTGTTGCATATCTCAGGCATTTTTGGAATTTTGCACCAAATTTTCAACATGGGGTTTTTGGGACCCCTTCTCATGAATGATGTCACTGTCATGGCGGTATTCGGGCCCGAAGGGTGATTTCGCAGTCACTGCGCGAAATCACCCTTCAGGCATGAATAATGCCATGACAGTGACATCATTCATGAGAAGGGGTCCAAAAACCCTCATGAAATTGGTATAAGTATCAAAAATGACTGTTTTATGAGCGTGCGTTGCGCAGTTCCTACGCAGGCTCGTAAGATCGCGAAATTTCAATATTTTCACTCCAGATTTTCAACATTGCCATTTTACCATGCCTTCTTATGAGTAGTACAGCTGTCATTTTTCACATCTCACCCAAAATGTGTTTCCACCCATGTAGCGCAGAATGGCGCAGTCGGTGTGCGAAATCAATGTATGGGACAAATTAAGAAAATCACAGTGACACTGTTCATGAGCAGAGGTCTTAAAATGGCTATGTTGAAAATTTGGTGAAAAAATTCCTAAAAATGACTGTTTTACCAGCGTGCGTTGCGCAGTTCCTACGCATGCTCGTAAGGTCGTGAATTTTCAATATTTTCACTCCAGATTTCCAAAATTGCCATTTTATCACACCTGCTTGTGAGTAGTACAGCTGCCATTTTTCACATCTCACCCAAAACGTGTTTCTGCCCATGTAGCACACAATGGCGCAGTCGGTGTGCGAAATCAATGTACGGGATAAATTAAGAAAATCACAGTGACACTGTTCATGAGCAAAGGTCTTAAAATGACTATGTTGAAAATTTGGTGGAAAAGTTCCAAAAAATGACTGTTTTACGGTAGTCGTTATTACAATTCCCTCATGGCTACGTAAGTTCGCGAATTTTCAATATTTTCACTCCAGATTTTCAACATTGCCATTTACCACACCTTCTTATGAGTAGTATGGCTGTCATTTTTCACATCTCACCCAAAACATGTTTCCGCCCATGTAGCGCACAATGGCGCAGTCGGTGTGCGAAATCAATGTATGGGACAAATTAAGAAAATCACAGTGACACTGTTCATGAGCAGAGGTCTTAAAATGGCTATGTTGAAAATTTGGCGAAAAAATTCCCTTCAGATGTTCTGCAATATTACTAATGAAGACATTGAACAGAACTGGCCCCAGGACCGATCCCTGCAGCACCCCACTGGTCGCCCCCTCTCCCTAGACTGCATACCATTTACCACCACTCTCTGCCTCCTGTCTGTTAGCCAGTTTCTAACCCAGTTTACCACCCTTTCCCCCATGTCCAGCCTATCCAGCTAGTTTATCAGCCTCTATATGGGATGGTGTCAAAGGCTTTGCTGAACTCAAGGTAGCGTTGTCCACTGCCTCACCCTGATTCACTTCCTTTGTCACCCAGTCAAATAAATCAACCAGATTTATCTGACATGATGTCCCCACTGTGAATCCATGTTGTCTATGGTCCTGGGTTCGATGGCATCTAGATGCCCACTATCCTTTCTTTAAGCAATGTCTCCATGATCTTCCCCACTACTGAGGTGAGGCTGAATGGCCTATTGTTCCCTGCCTCCTCCCTGCTGCCAGACTTGTGTAGAGGGACCATGTGCCCTCTCCAATTCCTCATGTTGAATGACTCAGTGAACATGGCTGCGGAGGTACTGCTATCTCCCTTCGCAGTTCTGTTAATATCCTTGGGCGTATGCCATCTGGTTCCATCGCTTTGTCTACCTTCAATTTAGTGAGCTCCTGCAGGACTCTTTTGCCTTGAATGGACTATTGTCCACCTCTTCACCCCCTTGGCAACTGCTGTACTACTGTGGCTCTTGCCCCTCCCACTCTTCTGTGAATACTGAACGGAAAGACACAGTGGATGTCTTGGGAGGAAGGCATGAAACTGTCACTTCCAAATACCTAAACAGCACATACAAGCAAGCAACATTCGGCATTGACAAATGCTTGTTAAGACTAGACTTAATTGGCTGGGGGACGGAGCCTGAGACCTGTCATGCTCACCAAGCCATCACAGCCAGTTCATTTTGGTGGGAATATTTTTCCCACCTTTTGAGTGTGTCCCCTACTCGCTCTCCAGATTTTTGTGGAGCGTATACAGGGGAGATACTGTTGTTTACTATTTAGATACCTGTTTGGGCCAGTTGGCCTGTTTGTCTTAGTACTGGGTGAGCTTTATTGGGTTTTTAGGGATACACACCGGGGGGGTGGCTTTCCATTTCGGATGTTTGTTTTCAATCTGAGGTATGTTTTTTGTGGGGCTTATATAGATATGCTTTTAACAATAGGGCCTAATTTATCTTATGATATAATTTCTTAATTTTCTCTCAGGTTCGGTTTTGGTTTCCTACTAACATTATGACCACAGCTTTTCTTACATGTGTAACTTGAAACATTAATGGGGGTAACTCACCACACAAATGTATATGAGTCCTTAAACACTTAGCTACTCTTAACCCTGACCTGGCCTTTATTCAGGAAACCCATCTACATGCGACTAATTCTCATTTTTTTCATAGACTTTGGGTGGGCTCTGTTTATGGGGCAGGCTCCAGTTACCATAAAGCGGGTGTGATTATATTAGTCTGCAGGCATTTAGCATTTCAAGTGTTCCAGGAACATGCAGATCCTGAAGGTAGATAGCTCCTTCTCCATGTGAAAATTGGTACCTCGGAATCATTAATTGGCAATGTATATGGCCAGAATGTTGATTCCCCTGTGTTTTTCTTGAATCTCATGATGCTGTTATCTACTTACTCTTCCACACCAAAAATTATTATGGGGGACTGGAACATCACAACTGATGATATGGTAGACAGTTCTGGTGTTACTCGTAGGAGCTTGTCCCCGGCTCAGAGGCTATATGGGACCTTTTGGACTGTAGTGGGTTAATTGATATCTGAAGAACCTTACACCCCACGGATAGGGAATATACCTTTTCCTCATCGGTTCACCATGCTAATTCTCATATTGATTTTGTATTAGTGAGTCCCATTTTTCTTCAAATGGTCAGTCACTGTGAAATTCACAGTGTTCTAATTTCCGATCATTCCCCAGTATCCCTCTCGGTTGGGCTATCCTTTATTACGGAGAAAGACAGGAGGTGGAAAATTAATAATCACCATCTTAAGGATGACTGGTGTTGTAACAGGTTAAAACAAATGACTTCTGGCTTTTTTGAATTTAATCTCCCCTCGGTTCCTTCTCTAGTGACCTGTTGGAGCACCTATAAATGCATAATTCATGGAGAGCTTATTTGTATGGCCTCGTCCAGTTTAAACGTAGAGAAAGTAAGGCCCTAGATCTTTTGCACAAGATCCCAACTTTGGAGTGGACTATAAGCTCATCTTCATTGGAACAGGATTGGCATTGCTGCAACCAATTAAGGGTGGAATATGCAGAATTAGATGGAGAACAGGCTGAACATGTTATATTCCACTCAAAGCTCGAATATGCAACTTATGAAGAAAAGGGAAGTAAATTGTTGGCTCTACACCTGAAACAATTAGAGATGGCTCAACTTATTCCGGGCATCCGTTCTCTAAATGATGGCACTTTAGTGACTACCTCTAGAGACATCGCTAAAGAGTTTCAAATGTTTTATTCTAAACTTTATTGTACAGATGAGGTGCCCTCTGATGAACAGGTTCAAATTCAAACATACCTATTGGTAGCTCCACTTCCTACTTTAGCTCCTGAACTTTCTCCTCCTCTGTCCACCCCCATTACTAGATTAGAAGTGGAGAAAGCAACCTCCTCTCTTACACTGGATAAAGCCCCAGGCTCGGATGGCTTTTCACCTAATTTTTATTCTTGTCTTAAGTCAGAATTAGCCCCCTTTTGGTGGACTTTTATAACTTGATACCCATATAACGCCTTCCCCACACGCTTTTTAGAGGCTTTCATTACTTTGATTCCTAAGCCAGAAAAAGATTCTGCAGATGTGGCCAACTATTGCCCCATTTCACTACTAAATGTAGATGTTAAAATATTGTCCTCCATATTAGCGAACAGACTAGCTCAGATCTGGCACCCCCTAATAGGTAGAGAACAAACAGGGTTCATGCAAGGTCATTTGGTTTCCGACCATATGAGAAAAATATTTAATTTACTTTCAGCCTCCAGACAGTACAATATGCCTGTGGTGCTGGTCTTTCTGGATGCTGAAAAAGTGTTTGATTCCATTTCCTGGCATCTTTTGTTCTCTACCCTGGAAGCTTTTGGGATCCCTGATACTTTTATAAGATGGATTCGGCTCCTCTACTCGATGCCTACAGCTAAGATATTTTGCAGTGGAGTTATTTCCGATCATTTTACTTTATGAAGATGCACCCATCAAGGATGTTCTCTATCCTCTTTTTTATTTAATATTTACCTGGAGCCTCTCACACTGCATTTTATTTTGAATCCCACCATTACCAGTATTTCTACTGGCCCCCATGTTTGTAAACTCTCTACATATGCAGAGGATATTTTGTTACATTTAACCAGCCATTCCAGTTCATTACCTTCTGCATTGTAGGATCTGAGATCTTATCAGGCTATAAACTGAACCTTTCTAAAACAGTTATTTACCCCCTGAACTCTGCTGCATTCAGAATGGACATACCACTGGAACTGCAAGCCTGCTGGTCAACGAAAGGCCTTAAATATCTGGGTATTCAATAGTTTCAGGATACTCAGAACCTGATCAAATATAATTTTCATTCATTGCTCAATATTATTAAAATTGACCTGGCACGTTGGCAGTCCCTCCCTCTTTCTTTATGGGGTAGAATCTCTGTAGTGTGCATGAATATCTTGCCACGGATTCTATACCCCTTAAATATGATTGGAGTTCCCCTCCATCAATCATGGTTTACTGAAGTCCATAGACTAATACGTACTTTTCTCTGGAAGGGTAAGAAACCCCATGTGGCATATTCTAAGTTAGCTTTGGCTAAATGCCATGGAGGACTCCAGCTACCCTATTTTTATTGGTATTAATTAGTATCTCAAGCCAGTAAGTTTTTGTCTTGGGGCCTTTCAAACATGGGGACCCTTATAGATCAAACTCACCTTTCTTGGAAAGAAATTGAATTGCAGTATTGCAAGACCTCTGGTATCTCCCATTTAGTTTTGTTATATATTTCGTGGTCTAAACTTCCTCTGAACTAAAGAAATACTCCATTAGGGTGGTCAGCTTGGATTAATGCACAGTTATGTTGTTTGCTTCACTTCGTGCCATACAGAGACATCCAACAACCTATCCGATTGAATCCCAGAGTCTCTTTTTCTAACAAACATATCCCTTTACCTTTTTTGCAGACCTCCTCCCTTCAGATTATAGCTGATCTTTTTGATAATGGCCACTTAATAGATTTTGCCTCTGCTTGCCAAATATATTCTATTTCTCATTCTGCAGCTTTCGCATTTTTTCAACTTACACATGCAGTAAGCAAATTATTAGGCCCTCATCCCTGGACTTTCACAGATAACTCTAACTACCGACAGTTGATGCACCTAATCTTGTAACCCCACTCTCTTTCCCTATTGTATAAATTGCATTGTCGACCTGACATTGGGATCCCCCAGATGGTTGGTTCTGGGGGATTTCAATGCCTGGGTCGACGATGAACTCTCGCAGTTTGGTCAAGACTTCCGCCAGTTAATGACTTCACTGGGCTTCACACAGGTTGTTTCCTCCTCGACCCATATTGGTGGACATTCATTGGATTTGGTGTTCCTACTGGGGATGGAGATATCTGATTTGGTGGTGGAACCAGTCGGATGGTCTGATCATCACTCCATTGGGTTCAGTTTTGAGGCCACACCTAGTAGGCCAGCCCCTATGGAGATGGTCCAGTACCGCCCTTTGAGGGGTGTTTCCCCAGATGGCCTGATGGTGGTACTGGACCAATCGGGCTTACCGAAAGATTGCATGGATCCAGGAGACTTGGTACTTGCCTAAAATAAGGCAGTGGCAGGGGCCCTGGATTGCATTGCTCCTATTAGTGTTCATCCCCTCACTCTTCGCCCCAGATCTCCTTGGTTTGATGAGACTCTGAGGGAGCTGAGGAGAGTCGGATGAAGGTTAGAGAGGTGCTGGTGAAGGTTGGGCCTGGACTATGACAAACTTAGTTTGATGAGCCACTATGTGGTCTATCAATCTGCAATCTCTCGTAAGAAGGCAGAATTCCTGTCCAGAGAGATTGCTGCTGCACAGAATAGACCAGCTCAGCATTTCCGGACTGTGGACAGATTGTGCAATCCAATCTGTCTTTAGTCCAGAACAGCCTTTTCTCAAGAATGGTGTGAGGAGTTTGCTCAGTTCTTTTCAGAATCAGATAAGGTTGCCACAATCAGGTCTGATATCCACTAGACCCTTCCTAATGGGAGGTGTGATGGTCAGCAGGAGATGTCGGACACCCAGTTTGTGTGGTCTGACTTCAGCCTTTCCACAATAGATGACATTGTGATGGTCATCCAATCACTGCATCTGACCAACTGTGATTTGGACCCAGGCCCCACATGTCTCCTAGTGGGCTGTGTGGATATAATCGGTCTGGTCCTTGCTGAGATAGTCTGGAGGTCTTTGGAGAGGGGGATTTTTCTAAATCCTCTGAAGGATGCTGTAGTTCAGCCCCTTCTTAAGAAGTCCTCCTTGGACCCAGATTGTCTGGCTAACTACAGACCTGTCTCTAACCTGCCCTTTGTGGGTAAGGTTATTGAGAAGGTGGTCGCGTCACAGCTGGATGATCATTTGACCAACCACAATGTCTATGATTCTCTCCAGCCTGGATTTAGGAAAAGACATAGTACCAAGACAGCTCTTGTTCGGGTACTAAATGACCTCCTAAAAGCGAGCTATCGAAGGACTTGTTCCATCTTGGTTCTTCTTGATCTCTCTGCAGCATTTGACACCATGGACCATGGTGTGCTATTGGAGCACTTGCAGTTTATCTGTGGGCTGTCTGGTACAGTCCTCAGTTGGTTTCGATCTTTTCTCGAGGGTAGGACTCAGAGGATGGTGTCTGGGATCTTTTCCTCGGCATCATTCCCCCTATCCTATGGGGTGCCGCAGGGCTCCATTTTGGTGCCCATGTTGTTTGCGGTGTACATGCTGCCATTAGGAGAGATTGTTAGGTGGTACGGTCTGAGTTTTCACTGCTATGCCGATGATACTCAGCTGTACATGTCCTTTGTGCCCAGCCAAGATGCTGCCTTTTCGGTCTTTAACAACTGTCTGGCTGAAATCCAGGACTGGATGAATGTGAGTTGGCTGCGGTTGAACCCAGAGAAAACTGAGGTGTTGGTTGTGGACCTGGGTCACCAGGAGGCAGGTTTGTTGGTGGGATCACCCTCAGGTTTATGGCTTGAGGGTGTCCAGCTAACTACCTCAGACCGGGTGCGGAACCTGGGCATTGTGTTTGATGACTGTTTGACACTTAAATCTCAGATGTCGGCAGTTGTCAAAACCTCTTTTTACCATCTGAGGAACATCGCCCGGGTGAAGCACCTAGTTCCTCCTGACGATCTTCCTACTTTGGTCCACGCTTTCATTACCTCCTGCCTTGACTACTGCAATGCCCTTTATCTTGGGCTTCCGGGGTTGAGATTCGCCACTTACAGCTAGTGCAGAATGTGGCAGCCAGGCTACTGACTGGTTCTTCAAGGTCCAGTCATATAACGCCTGTGCTCCACAGACTGCACTGGCTGCCAACATGCTGGTGAATCACCTTCAAGGTCAGTTTACTGACCAATAAGGCCCTACACAATCAGGGACCTGGCTACCTGAAAGATCTCCTTTGTCCCTACTGTCCCTTCCGCTCTCCCTGATCCACTGATGAGGGATTGCTAGAGATTCCCAGGGTTCACTTAAAAACTTCAGGGGCCAGATCTTTTAGTTTTATGGCCCCGACCCTGTGGAATTCTCTACTTCGTCAGGTGCAAGATTGCCCCACTGTCCAAAGCTTCAAGAAGGCTTTAAAAACAGATCTTTTTAGCCTAGCGTATAATGAGTTTTGAAAGCTGTTGCTTAGATTAATTCTAATATTGTTTTAATTATTTATTGATTTTATCATGTTATGTACAGGCGCCTTGGTTTTGGAAAGGCGCCTTTTATAAATAAAGATTGATTTGATTTGATTTGGATGATGGGTACTGCTTCCCCAAGGAAATGCACTTACTGGTCTAAATAATTTCCTGATTCATTACCTTTTCTGGAAAGTGGTACCCCTTGGGACTTTGTACATAAATATATCAGATTTGATAAGTTGAGACTGATGCAGTATAAAATATCTTAGAATGTGTATTACACACTCTCTCGTTTATTTAAGATGGGTAAGATAGTGTCACCTATATGTGGACACTGTAAAACCCAGGAGGGCACTTTGAGACGCATTCTCTGTGATTCTTAGTATATACAGGGTTTCTGGGCACAGATATAGTCACATTTGGATCCATTATTGGGGTTACAAGATAGTTTTACTCCTCAATTATGTCTTTTTGATGATGACATTACCCATTTATTGGGCTCCCTAAGATACCATTTGGCTCTTATTGCAGCAGTGGCGGAACTGGTAATCTTACTTCACTAGGTTGATCTTCAAATCCCATCATACAAAGAATGGCATGAGGAAATGTTGACAATTTTGCATATGGAGAAGTCCTTTGCCAGTCTCTGCCACAACCTTCGGTCCTATACCAATAGATGGGAGTCCTTAGCTGTTCTTCTTCTTCAGATAAGTCAATCCTGACAGTGACTGTATTATGGTATCACAGGAACCCTGTTTCATAATTCGTATTTTTAATTTGTTTTTTTGTTTTCCTGTTTTCATTGTTGTATTGCTGCTTTTCTCTCTTTATTATGGAGCTCTATAGTTTGTTTTGGCACTTGTAACTGACTTCTTCATAGCTGCGCTTGCTGTTTTTCTTTTTTCTCAATTTAGAGATACTGTGTCACCTGCTGGAGCATTTGTGTAAAAGATATGTTTAATTTCCCCCCCTCCTTTTTTGTGTCTCACCCCCTAAGTACTTATAATCGTTTATGCATACTTTATTGCTTCACTTTTAATTGTCTGGACTTGCCACTCATCACCTGTGTATCCTGCCTATGTATGAGCATATATGTGGTTTGTTTTGTCTGTTTGTTGTTTAAATATGTCAATAAAGTTTATTAAGTTAAAAAAGGCCACATTGAAAATTTGGTGCCAAAATATACAAAAGTGACAACTTTATGCAGCAAAGCTGAAAATCCCATTGAAATGCACTTATCTTAGTTCCTCATATCGCAGTCGCTAGTTCCAGCAGCAAGATGTGTCTTCCATTGGAGAGTGGATCTTCACCCCAGAACCTGTTCAGGTGAGAGAGGGTGTGTGTGGGGGGTGCAGGGTGGTGGGTGCTCAGTGGGAGGTCAGGGTGGGGTGGGTCGGATCAGTGACGGATCATTTTCTTTTTTTACAGGAAAAAAGACATCAGGAGATGGTTTTCTATACTACAGGCAAATAATTATGGAAAAAGCAATTGTAGGGTGGGGGGCACCACTAGATACTAGGGAAAATGTTCAAAAATATGGGGATATCAATTGGAGGGTAGGGGTGTGCCACTAGACACCAGGGAACAATGTAAAAAATAAGGGGATGGTGATTGGAGGTGCCACTAGACACCGGGGGGGGAAACAATTTCAGAGATGGGAATTTGAGCATGTGGGGTGCAACTAGATACCAGGGAAGATGATCAAGGGTCCTTTTTCTGTATGTGGCGATTATTTTTAATATGAATAAAAGAGAAGCTAGTCACAAAAACTGATGTAAAAGTAAAAAAAAGACAATTTCAAGGGCATTTCTCCAACAGTTAAGAGTAGAATCCAGCTAACAGGGTCCCAATTAGCAAGAAAAATGTATTGGTCAGTCTCCAGAATGTAATTTTTGTGGCTTTCGACATTTTTATTTGTAGGGAAAAATGGAAAACAAGATGGTGGCAAATGAAAAAGGACTCCCCCCATGAAAAAGGATACTGTCAATAAGGAAAAGGATTCGTTTTTGATTTCATAAAGCTATTCTGAAGTGCTTATTGACCATGTTCAGAACCAATTTGTGGACTAGCCTCTTTCTACCCACAAAATTTCAGAGCTAAATTCCAAACCAATGGGAAAAACACACCCGAATATTTACTTTTGCACTTTCAATAACTTGGAATCTGCACATCTGACCAGATTGAAACTTGGCACATCCACAGATCTGCCACATGAGACTATACATGTACAGCTTAATGCAAATCTGTTAAATGGTTGCAAAGTTATTAAAGTGAAAAATGGGCTTTAACTGCCCTACTCAACCCTAACTATAGTGGCATTATCACACCACTACAATAGATACAGATATAGATATATTCTTTGCAAAAAAACTCTGTTAATGCACCAGTTAGGGTTCAATTGAATGCTACAAATGTAGGGAAATATAACATTAGGGTTTCCAACCCTAACTCCCCATCCCCAAGCAGAAATAGGTCAAGACCACACAAACAATGACAGACAACTATTGTCAGGTAAGACAAACAGCATACAAGTGTTTAAAGATGACACAAATGCAGCAACACTGATGTGCTACTTTTCTTTTATGTTGTACAGCATGCATGAGTATCTGTGGCTGCAAAAGTGAAGGCCCATGAGGGCCTGTGCATCTGCAGACAGAAGTAGTGTTGCAATGTGGGTATCATGGCTTCAGCAGCGGATCAAGAAATGTTTCAAGGGGGAAGCAGTTTTGTTTAGGGGAAGCACTTTCCTTGGAAAAAGAAACATGTTACCTTTGAAGGATCAGATATGGTTAAAAGAGCTACTTTTTTGCTGACTGAAGGGGTAGTGGGTTATACCTCACTACATAGTTGGATCTGCTTGCACATAGTTTTCTGTATGCAGCTCCATAAGTGTAGGCCCTACAGGGGCCTGCCCTTTTGCAGCCAGAAGTTGGATTGTATGTCTTATACCTGTGGCTGATCCCTCAGACACAAGTACTGTTGCTATTTTGGTATCAAGGATTTTATGGCACATGTGCTTCTGCAGCTAGAGGTCAGTGTGCATGTCATACACCTTCCGAGGCAGGTAAAGGCAGTGACTAGATGACATTGCCAAGCTCCCAGAGTAAAACTTTGAAGAAAACCATGGAAAGGTTTTTGCTAAGGCAACACTATCAGGAGGCAAAAGAATCCCACGTTTGGGTGTTTTCAATTATACTCTGCTCTGGCACATACTGACTTCTCACTATGCGATCCACTATATTGAGCCCTTTTTTGCATATTACACTGAATTTACTTGTGGTTCATTGTCTGAGCTTTGGCTCAGTTTAGAGTATGTGCCAGTAATGTTTAATGATGTTATTAACCACAAAAGGCTGTGGTGAATAGGTAGTAACAAAGTTGATTTGGATAGAAATGATGGGTGTATTAGCATTTGTGTTTCCCCTATTTTTATGTAGGAGATTCTCCCTAGGCATTTCCACTGCCTTCTGTAAACTTTGTTAATGCAAACATTGGTGGAAGACTAGGTTTGCTGGCAAAGGCACCTAGATTCACCTGAACTCTTTTTTTTCCCCTAGGTTACTTATAAGGACAGAGCAAAGAACCTTACCAGAGCAAGGAAAATGATTAAGGCTTCTTTTGGCTAGGCAGATTTACTGTGTTTTATTATTTTCTTTTGTACTCACAGAGATTGTTACTGTTTGTTGCTAACATTTTATTGCTTCATTTTTCTCTGATTCAGATTGTTGTTGCTGGGTATACCTTCTGTTGCATTATTACAGTGTGTGCCTACAGGTGTGTGCTTACAGATTACTGCTGTAATCTTCTGATTCAAATTGTCTTTTGCAAGTTATAGCTTCTGTTACTGCTTTATTTTTCTCTGTAGCAAAGTGTTTCTTACAGGGTATATCTTCAGTGAAATTATTACAGGTAGTGCTTTACAGGAATTACAGTTTTATCTATCATTAGGCTAAGCTTTCAGGGCTACTGCATTTGTTGCTGGCTGATTGTCTCTGCTCTTACCTCACTGTTTCTTTCATCCGTGGTTCTCCTTTTTTGTCAGGGGAAGGGCCCATCCACCGGCCCCATCCCAAACCACCACATGCTACACTCCTTTTATAGGATAGCACAGTAGTGACATTTTCTGTAGCAAAGCAGGAAGGGGCAGATCAGAGGGGTATCCACACAGTGACCTCATTTACAGGGGCACACGTAATTTAACTTGTTATAACAAGTCATACAAAAACAAACAAAACCCCAAATTAAACCTTTTCTTTCATTTTCCTCCTTTCCTCCTTCTAATTACTCTGACCAGGTTATAAACCCAGAAACTTATCTGGAATGGATATTATTAACTGCAGGTACTGCGGGACACTTTTCAAAAGGGCAGATATACAGGATTTAGGACAATGTCCTACGTTCTGAGCCATTGGAGATCTAAAAGCTCAGCTCCAGGCAGCATGGGCAGAGACTGCGAGCCTCAAATTGTATATTCAGGAGGAAATATATTATAAGAACTGCCTGCCAGTTCCCCAACATCCAACAGAAGCACCTCAACTGCAGAGGGTAGTTGGTCCGGGAGGTTGGCAGGTGGTTGGGGGGCAAATCGGGTGCCCCATCATTTGGTGTTCTCCAACATATCACCTCCGCAAACCATATAAAAACTACAAACAGATATCTGCCTCTATCTCCAAAATCAAACAAAGGGACAGAGAACACTGCAGAGCAGGACACTGCAGCACAGGAGCTAGCATAACAAAACTCACCCAAATCAGGAACCAAAACAAAAAAAAGCAAAAAGGAAATCCAAAACACTTCTGATCATAGGAGACTCTATGATTTGGGGAGTTGGTACCTATCTCCAGCCAGGGGTAATGGTCAGATGTCTCCCAGGTACATCAGCATGGAGACACACTGACTGAATTGCTAAAATTGTACAGGATACAGGAGAAAACATTGACATCCTGGTACACATAGGGACTAACAATCTCACCAGCCAGTCTGTTGTGGAGACCAAGGAAAACTTGACCAGGCTGGGTGAAAAACTATCATCCATTTCATCTGGCATCTCCTTCTCTGAGATCCTACCAGTCTGGGGGGGGTGGGAAGATGGACAGAAGGTCAGAGAAGGGGAGATAGAGGAGGTAAACATGTGGTTCAAGGGCTGGTGCCAGGAAAGAGGACACAAATTTGTAGGTAACTGTCAAATGGCTCAGCAGGTAGCACACTCACCTCTGAGGCCAGGAGATCAGAATGCTGTGGGTTCTAGCCCCACACCAGGCACTTGGGTTAATATCCCAATACTGACACTTCAGTGCAGCATGAAGGGGGGTGCTGCACTCCTGAGGTGTCGTCTTTTGGATGAGACGTTAAACCAAGGTCCCATCTGCCTGTTCTGGTTGTAGTTCAGGTGGATGTTAAAGATCCCATGGCACTTTTGGAAAAGAGTAGGGGAATTTCTTATTGAAATTTAAAACAAAATAAGCAAAATCATATTATGTCATGCAAAATCTTAATAAAGGAAATCAACAACAGAAATAAGTATTACAGCATACATGAACATAAAATTATAAACAATCCAAAAAAAAAATACAGAAACCAAACAATATTGCCTTCATACAAATGAGATAAAAAAGGAACCTGAATAAGGAAATATCATAAAGCAGCAGTACATCAGACATGCAAACCTGTACATAAAAGAAACAATGTAAAACAAGCCCCTTTTCAGTCTCCTACTAAAAGAGTGGGAAAATCATTAGTAAAAACTATAAAACAAAACAGAACAACCCACAAAAATAACCTCCCAACACTCTCATTCAGTATCCAGCCAAAGTAGTAGTTTCCAATGTTTACTAAACAGTTCGGTAGAGAGACGTACCTTGCCCTTCTTTTTCAGATCAAAAATAACTATTTCAATAGACAAATATAATTGTTCAGGAGAAATAAAATGTTGTTGCAAAGACCAGCAACATCAAACTTGCCAAATATAATATTCAATATGATCTAGAATGCCATTGACAGTATGCATATCATAAACACTCCAATTGGCAGGTAAAATACCAAGTAATAGGATCTCAGAAGTAATACCTATCAGCCAAGATTTATGCCAGCAGGCATCCCATAATTTCCAAAACTGTTGTATATAGGGACAAATAAAAATAAATGGTCCATTGACTCAATTTCATGTAAACAGGAATGAGTCCTAGGACACACCATCTCTTCCACCTTCTTGTGTGATAGATTCCCCTTAACATTCAGTCTGCCATGAACTCCCAACCACATAGTATCCCACATAGCCGGAGGCATATAAGAACCAGTCAACATAGCTTTGATAAAGTGTAAATCCAAAACAGATCTACATATACAATACGGAGTTTGAAAAAAGAAAAGTAACTGAATAAATTGATGGAACTCCTTATGTGAAGAATATAACATTTTAGTTTCCACAATTTGAGTTTGGTAAAACATTCAAAAAAATAATTAGGAAGCCCCTGAATATGTTTTTGTTTTGCAATCGGAACATCCATTTTCCAATTCTCTAGCCAGGGAGAGAGTACATCAAGTACCCAGGGAGACCAGAGACATGGAAGATAAATCAGCAATGGTTTAATATTAACATAAGCAAAAACAGAAAAAAAAATCAACCAGATTAATCATATTCAAACCCCCTTGATCATGGAGGAGATACAAAATACCCCTTTTTATGGGATTTAAACGACTACCCCAAATCACTCCAAAAAAAACCCCACTAAACCTTGTTGTTTCCAAACTTCTGGGAAGCAGATAAATGGCCGCCAGATGTAAAAAATACCCAATCAAAAATGTCTTCACCATATAAATACGTTTCAGTTTTGACATTTTCCACTTGTTCCATTGCATGACTCTAAATTTGGCCTCCAGTAATAATTTGTTCCAGTTAAACAGTGCTATATCTGGGATACCAAAATATACCCTAAAATATGTACCGCTTCATGTACAATAGGGACACCCATAATCACAGTATATGGACAAACACCATTGCCAAGAAAAATGCACTTACTTTTAGACCGATTAATTCGTGCACCAGTATAGTCCATGAAAGTTATCACCACCTCATCAGTAACTTTGCTAGATTGAACATCTGATAAAAAAATACAGAGATCGTCAGCATACACCACAGTTTTCAAGTCGACCATATCACTATGAAAAGAAAGACCTCTAATATCAACAGAATTATTAATTTTCAATAACAAAGGTTCTAAGGTCAAATACATATAAAAGAGGACTAAGAGGACAACCTTGTTTAACACCTCAGGTGTGCCTATGGAATTTTCCCACCCAGCCATTCACAAAGGGGGCAACATTAGTAGTAGTATAATAGCATAATAACCAAACAACAAACAAAGGCGGAAATCCAGATTTCAATAAACGTTTCCAAAGATATTTATGCGATACTCTGTCAAAAGCTTTCAGTTGATCTAGACTAAGTAAAAACCCCATAAGTTCAACAGATCAACTTTTCCCATCACCTCCTGAAGCAAGATCAAGGTTTCAGTAATTGTTTTTCCCGGAACAGAACAAAATTGAAAGGGACTCACAACAGCACTTAAAACTGCTGCCAGTCTATTACTCAATAATTTGGATACAATTTTGCTATCAGAATTGAGCAACATAATGGGCCTCCAATTTCTAAGATCTTCCTTAGATCCAGACATATGTAAAAAAATAACTAAACCATGATTAAAGTGGGCTGGTATTAAACCAGTAGCCAAAATATTATTAAATAAGCCCAACAATTCATGATGTAACATCTGATAAACCATACAGTACAGTTCATTTGTGATACCATCAATACCTGGGGATTTATTTCTTGGGAGCATAAAAATAACCATAGCTAGTTCTTGCTCAGTGATTGGACTACAAAGAGGAAGTTTTAAAAAGTCAGGAAGTTGTGAAAGCGCACAAGATCCTAACCAGTCATCTAATTTTGCATCAGAAATAGTAGAATCCTCTTTAAAGAGCTGCATCAAATATTTATCCAATTCCAGAAAATTTCCTTTTGAGTAACTACAAACTCACCGGATGCAGTTTCTAGTCATAACATTTCCTTTTTTTTTCTATGTGATGCACAATACTCAAAGGGGTTACAAGAACCCTGTGAACCAGACATTCCAAATTGTTGTTCTATTTCAAGAGACTTATGCCTATTATATTGTAACGTAATCAAATCCTCTTTCAAAGAACATAAAACGTCAGGGGATACAAATTCACCCTCATCTAATTTCGAATAAGCCTGGAGCAATTGTTATTGAAAGGAAGTACAGGAAGAATGTTTACTATGACCCAAAATTCTCCCTACTGTCTGAAAATAATCAGTCATATCTTTCTTCGTATCCCCCCACCACAATTGTGGAGAATCATACAAAAAATAAACTGAACTTCTAGCTGTAAGTAATGCCATAAATCCCTCCTTAACCTCAGGGATATCAAGAAGGGAAAAATTCAATTTCCAATAACCCGGCCCTTTAGACGTAGCAGGGTAGTTCAGTAGGGTAAGCTGCAACATCATATGGTCAGAGGTAGCCATCAGAATAAGTTGAGGATCACAATAATGTAAACAAGGGGAACTAAATCAATAATAAATTCTGGACTTACGGACGTCAGAAAAGTAAGTATATGCAGGATGAATTCCTGACGTCTCCCATACGTCATGAAATCCAGAAGTGCACAATAGATTATTTAAAAAGTGGGTATCACAATATAACTTAGAGCCCTTAGCTCCTCTATCTGTTAGGGATCTATTAATGTTAACGTCACCCCCAAATAAAACATTTTTCCTAGTAAATAGAAACAGTAATATCTTTTCCAGTAAAGCAATACGATCAGTCTTAATCTATGGGCCATAAAATCAGAGTTTTGAACTGCAATATTAAGTAAAAGTGCCTTTCCAGGTACTGTATCAATGACTTTGGTCACAGCTATGTCATGTCGTAAAAAGCAAATACCCACCCCAGAGCAGGTGACTTCCACACCATCCCCTGACCAATAACAAGCGCCTCTGAGCCAGGCACTGGAAGCAGTCTCAAAATCTTCTGATAAATACAGTCTGGTATCTTGAAAAAAGACAATATCCAGTGCATAATTAGTGAAGAAATCAAAAGTAGCCAATCGATTTTTTTCAGATCGAATACCATTAGTATTCAAAGAGGCAATCTGTAGTTCATACCCCATAGAGAAAAAAAAAAAGTGCTACAGGCTAGTCATATTTTTCTTGAACTCTTCATGGTACCCAATCTGCTACCAACCAATTTTTTTTTTAACCTTCACAGTACAGGCAGGCTTCAGGCTTTGTTCTAGGTCAGAGGGAGGATCTGGTTGTGAAGAAGTTCGGGGAGCAGTGTCTGAGTCCATCTCTTCCATAACTTCTTCTACAGGAAGAGCATCAAATTTATTAGAGAGTGGGATATCAGGTGTATGAAGAACAGGGAGCCCTGCAGCCCCATTAGAGTCACTGGAAAGCCACACACTTGTGCGAGGAGGCTTAACAGATGGGGGAGGTGGAGGAGCCATGACTCCTGGAGAGGATTGTGCAACAGTAGGAGAAACAGACACCAAAAGGGGTGCAGGTAACACTGTAGCAGTACTACTCTCAGATACAACTCCCTGAGGGTCAGGAATAAGAGATGGATCTGCCGGACCTTCAGCAGTAGGAGCAGGTCGAGATTGCCAGGGCAGTTTAGGGGCAACCGGGCCTCTGCCTGATCTAGCAGTATTTATATAAAAATCCTGCATTGCAAAATCAGCATCTTAAGTGTTATGTGAAGCCAAGCCAGTGGACATTCAGCAAAATTGTGCCCTGGTTCTTCAAAAAAATTACAGTTAGGCGTATTAACACAATCAAGGCTAGCATGACCCAGTTCCCCACATCTAAAGCATTGAATCTTGTCACAAGTGGAGCTAATATGTCATAAAGACCCACACTTACGACATCTCCTGGGTTGGCCAAAATAGAAAACTAACCCCCTTTTCCCGTCCTAAAATAAAACAGATAGGAAGATGTTGAAAATCGCTATCCACTTGAAACAATTGAACTTTTATCCACCACCCCCCATTCCAAAACCCCTCTGAATCCAAAACAGGGTTGGGGCACCTTGTATATCACATCGTTTCTCAAGCCATTGCAAAATGTCAGTAATATTAACCCCTTTGTTTCTGAGTAAAACTGTAACAATTCTAAAGGACTGTTTAGTCAAAGGAACAACTTGAAAAGGTACCCATAAAGGGTTGGTCTTTAACACAGAATATTTGGTCCAAAATCATTCAAGAATAGTCAATGTCCTGAAACTAACATCAAAAACATGTTCCCCAGGGGCATGGATGAGGGCATAAACCTCAGTAGGGGTAAAGCCCAAGGATTATTTTAATAAGACATGGCAGACAAAGAATCGATCCGGCACTTCTTCCATGCCCCCCAAATAATGTAAACGAATAGCATTCCTGTGCTTAGTCATTTCAACCAGTTTCTGGAAGAGCTCTGCATAAGTTCACTTCCCAGCCCCATCAACAGGAGGATCCACAAACAAAGTGTCCAAAACAGTCCCATCCTCCCTTACCAAATTTAGAGAATTAGGCCCAGAATCTGAAATGGAATGAAGGGGGGAATAGGAAGGAGTTCCTGAATCAAGAGGGATGTCCTGAGAAACAGTAAGATCAGTGTGTAAAGCAAGCGGGTCCTGTTCCAGATGGGCTGCATCCAACTCCACATGAGTAAAATCAACCTTCTGCCCAGAAATAGTGTGTGTAACAGCAGGGACCTCCAGTTCCACCGTCCAAGTACCATCAGTCTGAGGTGTCTAACTGGCTCATAGCAAGGCCTCCTCAGCTGACCAACCAACATCTCCTAGCTGATGTTCTACCTGCAGGGACTGCACTGTCTCAAAATCCGAATCCTTTGATAGTGGGGCAGGACCCACTAAATCTCTTGTAGCAGCTTGAAAAAGCTTTGGTGTTGAAGCCTTCGGGGAATGCACAGGCCCTTGCATCCTGTTCTGTTGTTTTTCCTCCCATAGTAACGTGGCAGCCGTATCACAATCTTGTTTAATGAACGCAACACTCGCAGCCTGCTTTTGTTGCAAATTTACCCCCAATTCAGCTTGCTCTGCATCCGAAACCTTCAGTGCAGACATAACTACAGAACTAGGTGGCTGTTCCCTGCTATCACCATTCACCATGCCCACCGGGGGAACCCTTGATGTGGCCATCTGTACCCGTTGCAAGCTCCAGCATGGATGACCACACACACCTTTGAGACAGCGCCCCCTACCAAACAGTAGGGGAATTTCCCCAGTGCCCTGACCAACTTTCCCCCATTCACTAAAAATACCACCAACAGCTTAATCTGGTTCAAAGCCAGTTGCCATTCATCTGTATCCCCCTCCCCTGGATCGTGCCTGAAAATAAGCAGAATTTATCTAGTGCATCTACCCGGTCAACATAAACTAAATAAAATAAAAATTTAAAAACAGTTTTGGGAGTGAAAGTTCTTTAAATTCGATGGACTGCATCTGACTAAAGAGGGAATCAGTACATTGGGGCAGAAGTTTGATGTCTTTGTAGAATATTTAAACTATCAAATGGGGAGAGGGGTGCAGCACCTGATACATTGAATGGGAGGAACACCCCCTCAGCTAGTGATCAAAAAGAGTTCAGCATGTTTGTAGTACATATGCATCACCAGGTAAGGAAAAGGTCTGGCACCCCATACGATGCACAGGGGAAACGCCAGACCTCGCCCAACAACTAATACACTGAAATCTGGCCAAATGGAAAATTATGTACACAAATGCTCAGTCTGGGAAACAAGATTCCAGACCTGCAGGCAATAATAACAGAGGCTAAACTGGAAATAGTAGCCATTAGCGAGACATGGTTCACAAGTAGCCACACTTGGGAGACTTCAGTACCCGGCTATGTACTGTTCAGAAAAGACCGAGTTGCAAAAAGGGGGGTGGATTAGTCCTTTATGTCAATAAAAATATCAAAGCTACAGAAATTCAGAATACATATAAGGAGCCAGAAGAACTGTGGGTCACCCTGGAAACAGGAAATGGGACAGCCATTCAATCTGGGGTTGTATACAGGCCTCCAGACAAGGGGGAGGACATAGACACGTTACTGTTAGAAGATATACAAAACATGACAGCTAAGGGGGAGGTTCTGATAATGGGAGACTTCAACATGCCAGATACAAATTGGTCAATACCAGCAGGAACATCTGCCAGAATTAGACACATAGTGGATTCCTTGCAGGAGGAGGACCTCAAACAACTGGTACAACAACCCACAAGAGACAGGGCTATCCTAGATCTAGTACTGACTAACAGGAAAAGGATCACAGATCTCCAGGTAGAAGGTCACCTGGGGCCAGTGACCATCACATGTTATGGTTCAATTTGGCCACTAGAACTAAATCATCCCATTCCAAGGCAAAAATATGGGACTTCAGAGGAGCTGACTTTGATAAGATGGCCAACTTAGTTAAGCTGCCCTGGCAAGAAGAAATACAGGTGAGGGGGTACAGGCAATGTGGGCAAGCATTAAGGATGCAGTACTTGAAGCAACATCCCATTGTGTTAGAGAGAAAAGGAAGTGCAAAAGAAGAAGAAAAACACTTTGGTTCTCAAAAACAGTAGCACAAAAGGTCAGAGCCAAAAGGCTGGCCTTCAGGAAATATAGGGGAACGCAGCTGGATGAAGATAGGGAGGCATACCAATCTTCCCTAAGGGAAGCAGGGAAGTCAGTAAGGCAGGCACAGGCCCAAACTGAGGAAACACTAGCATGATCAGTAAAAGAAGGTGACAAGACTCCCTATAGCTACATTAGTGAAAGGAGAAAGTCCAGAGGGGGTATTGCTAAGATCAAAGGGGATAAGAGTGTGTGTGAGGAGGAGGAGGACCATGTAAAAGCATCTATCCTAAATATATACTTCTGGTCAATATTTACTAAGGAGAAGGTAGGGTAGGGCCCACTGCTCAGCACCATGGGCACAGGGGGGAAGGAGGTGTGCACTAGTCCCTTCACAAAAGAAAGGGTCCTACAAGAGCTCGATAAGCTCAGGGTGGACAAGGCAATGGGAACTGATGGCATACATCCCAGGGTACTAAAAGAGCTAAGGGTGGAACTAGCAGAGCCATTATCAGAACTATTTAGTGAGTCTCTGAGCAGAGGAGAGGTCCCAGAAGACTGGAGAAGGGCTCATTTGATCCCACTGCACAAGAGTGGTAGCAGGGAGGAAGCAGGGAACTACAGAGCAGTCAGTCTCTCCTCAGTAGTGGGCAAGATTATGGAAGCACTCCTTAAGGAAAGGATAGTGCAACACCTGGAATCCATTGGAGCACAGGATCCAAGACAGCATGGGTTTACAACAGGAAGGTCCTGTCAGACTAATCTCAGATTTCTTTGACTGGGTAACCAGAGTGGTAGACCAAGGGGGGAGCAGTTGATGTCACCTACCTTGACTTCAGCAAAGCTTTCGATACTGTTCCACATAGAAGATCGATTAATAAGCTGGGTAGGCTTGGGGTGGGTCAGAAGTTGGTCAACTGGGTAGCAAACTGGTTGACGGGCAGAAAACAGAGGGTGATGCTAAATGGCATACAGTCAGAAGAGATGCAATTCACAAGTGGGGTACCTCAGGGGATCCATCCTGGGGCCAGTTCTCATCAATATCTTCATCAGTGACATTGCAGATGGACTGGAGGGTAAGGTTTGTCTGTTTGCAGATGACACCAAGATCTGCAACACAGTAGATGATCCAGATGGGGTGGGCAGAATGAGAAGAGATCTGGATAAACTGGCAAAATGGTAGGAAGAGTGGCAACTGGGGTTTAATGCAAAGACATGCAAGATCATGCACATAGGGAAGAGAAACCCTGAAGCCACCTATAGGTTGGGATGGGAGTTGCTGGCAGTCACAAGGGAAGAAAGAGACTATGGCATCATTATCACAGATTACCTGAAGTCATACATGCAGACCACTAAAGCAGTAGGTGAGGCTAGGGGAATGTTGGGGTGTATTAGTAGGGGTATCACAAGTTGTAAGAGGGAGGTCATAATTCCTCTTTACAAGACACTGGTTAGACCCCATCTGGAGTTCTGCTTGCAGTACTGGAGGCCACACCTTCACAAGGATGTTAACCAAATTGAGGCAGTCCAGAGAAAGGCAACCAAAATGGTGCAGGGACTACATCAGAAAACATATGAGGACAGATTAATGGAGCTCAATATGTATACCCTAAAGCAAAGGAGGGAGAGAGGTGATATGACTGAAACATTCAAACACCTTAAAGGCATTAACAAGGTGAAAGAGTCTAACATGTTTCAATATAAGAAAAATAGCAGGACGAGAGGACACAGCATGAGAGTAGAGGGAGGCCGATTAAGGGGTAATGTGAGGAAGTTCTTTTTCACAGAAAGGATGGTGGATGCATGGGACGGCCTACCTTAGGAAGTGGTGGATATGAATACAGTGCAGAGCTTCAAACAGTCATGGGATAGGCATAAGGGAGCAATACAGATAAGTATGAATAGATAGGCCATTGACAGAGCAAAAGCCGATGGCACATTCATAAGGTAGAAAAATAAATGGGCAGACTGGATGGGCCTTGCGGTCCTTAACTGCTGTCAACTTCTATGTTTCTATGTTTCTATTATTGTACCCCCAGTCCTTAACCTTTTAGTCATGACTTCGGTGCCTGCTTCAAACCCCTGGCAACTAGAACAATTTCCTTTCAGTCTTACGAACTGACTTAGGAGGATATTTTCAATCGTGTGCCTTGGATGGCAACTATTGAAATGAAGCAATGCATTCCTGTTGGTTTCTTTTTGATAAAGATCAGTTGTGGCACCCGTTTCTAATGTCCCATCCTTTGTTATATGGAGGTCAAGCAAACTAATAGTGTCCTGACTAGCTGTGATGGAAAATTTTTAATTTATGTTGGTAGACTCAAGGAACCCCACAAAATCATCCAACTCCTGTCTGCTCCCCTTCCATTCTATGATTAACTCGTCAATATAACATCCATAAAGATCTAGTTTGTCAAAGTAAGGGTTCTGTTCTTCATTGTTCACAAATTCCTTTTCCAAGTTTGCAAGGTAAAAATTTGCATCATTAAACATTACTGGCGCATACTCCAAAACTGAGCCAAAGTTGAGAAGATGGATCACAAGTAAACCCAGGATGATATACAAAAGAGGACATAACATAGCAGACCAGGTAGTGAGAACTCAATATGTGCCAGAGCAGAGCATGATTGAAAACCCTTTGCCGCATGGCAATTTTAAATGTGAGAGTTGCATTTTTTACAGACATATTGTTACTAGCAGCACTTTTGAGGATCCACACAGAAGTACAACATACCAGATAAAGGCATTTATTAACTACAATATGGAGACTGTAATATTTAAAGCCACATGTGACTGTAACACTTTTTACATAGGCAAGACATCCAGGAAATTTAAAGTGAGGATAGGCGAGCATTGTAGAGCTATAGACAGGAGAGATGTTAAAAATGTCCTAGTGGTCCATATTATGGAAACGGGAACTCAGCACTTTTTCAGATTTGAAGGTATAGAGAAAGTAAAGCCTCCACTGAGAGAAGGGGATGTAGATAGCATCTTACTCAAACAGGGAAGCTTCTGGCAATATACACTGGGGACCACACAACAAGGTGGTTTGAATGAAAAGTTACAGTTAGCCCCATTCCTTAAGGAACACTAAAAATTAAAATTAAAAGTTAATTTTAAAATTGTTACTGTCACATTAAGGCTATCTTTACAATGGTTATTTCTGTGCTGACTTGACAATGTACATATTGTATGTGCTTCAGAGTGTCATATTATTTGTGGTGCTGATTTTGCACATTATAGGAGGAACAGACATCAAATGAATTTTTAAATATTAGTGCATTTTTTCTTCCCCTTCCCCCCACTTCATTCCTGTAAGCCAGCAGGGTGTCTTAATATTTTTACACATTGCAAGTATGGAAAGTTCCATGTATTTCTATATATCTACTATGATGTCTATGTGTTTTATCCTGTCTTAAAAGTGTATATGTGTTTTGTACTTTTTTAATATATTTTTGGTAATATTTAAATCATTCTCTAGTGGTGGAAAGCTGTATAACACTAAAATGGACTGAGATTTAAGTGCTATCACAAGATAAGAATGTACCCATGATTCACTATTTAAGTTCACAAAGCCTCTCTACCTATTTACCCTTTGAGAAAGAGCATGAGAGGGGTGCTTGAAAACATTTGTCATTTTCTGTGGCTAGTGCTGCACCAGCAGTTTTAAACAGTAAATGTGGTTTTGGAATCAGACACCCAAATGTAGGGTTCTTTTGCCTCCTGATAATGTAGCTTAAGCACAAACGTTTCCACTGTTATGTCTTACACCTGAAGCTACAGAAGAACAGGCCTGTTAGGGGCCTGCACTTCTGCAGACAGAAGAACTCTTCTAATTTGGGTATCATGGATTTGTTTCCATTACTTTAGGGGCCTGTGCTTCTGCACACAGAAGCAGTGTTGCTATTTGAATATTGTGAATTTCTAACTGTAGCCAGAAATGAATGTGTATGTCTTTCAGTGTGCGTACCACAGATACAAATCCATGAAGATAGCATATCAGTGCTACTGCATTTGTGTCATCTGGAAGCAGTTGTACATTGTTTGTTTTACCTGATGATGGCTGTCTATGGTTGCTTGTGTGGTCTTGTACTTTTGCTGCTTGGGGGTTGGGGAGGGAGTTATAGTTAGATACCCTAAAGCCATATTTTATGACTTTGGTGACATTTAATTGAACCCTGGCTGGTGTATTAAAGCAGTTTTGTTGCAAAGACTTTCCTTTCTTTTAAAATAGTGGAATCATATTTATTTTGTTTTTGTTGACCGGGTAAGTGCACTAGACAAATCCTGCCTACTTTCAGGCATGACCCGGGGGAGAGGGATACAGATGAATGCCAACTGACCTTGTACCAGATTAAGCTGTTGGTGGTATTTTTAGCGAATAAGGGAAATTTGGCCAGGATACCGGGGAAATTCCCCTACTCGTCAGAGAGGAACCTCTGTCCAAGATGGCAGATGCACCCTTGCCTTCTGAGGAGGGAGCTATGGAGGTGGGAGATTTGGTCTCTGCTCCTACCTCTGACCAAATGGAGACCACGATGCCAACAACTGATGTTTTGCCTGTTGATGTTCCTACTACAACTTTAAGTTCTGCTGCTCATACTAAGGCTGCTATACCTAGCCCTCTGCTTGCTTCTTATGGAACTGACTTGCTGACTTGCATGCCTACAATCGACTTGCCGGAAGATTTTACTTCATCTGATTCTGAAAATCACTGTTTGACAGCACAAGAGATCCGGGAGCATTTTGCAATGGTGGAGCACCGTTTTGCTAGTGCAAAACTGAAAATGCATAGAGATATGCAACGCGTGAGAAATGGCAGCACAGATGCATCTTCCACTTGCGTGGAAGCTCTTGAAGATTTACCTGACTTGTCTCCTTTCCTGCCTGTTGCTGTGACAGGCTCTGACCCAACCTGTGCATCGGTAGCTGAAGCCCTACTGCTTGCTCCCCTGCCGCCTGCAGTACAAACGGATTTGGTTTCCTTCTCAGAACCTGCTTCCATTACATCGCAGAGTTCCCCACATGGACAAGACTTCTCTATAGTAAATGCTCCCCTGCCACCTGCAGTTCAGATGGATTCAGTTTCCTTTTCACTACCTGCTTCCATTAAATCACAGAGCTCCCTACATGTACAAGAATCACCTACTGTCAATATTAATAAAGTGCCTACCTGGACTGTTGAATCGGCGCTGAGAGGTGCTGGCTGGGTTCAGGGTACTGTCCCAGGAAGTTGGAAGTCGGGTCCGTCTCCAATACGGTCCCCCCGCCCTGAAGATTTTCCAGAGCTACAGAGCACTTTAGACACTTCAAAAGTCACTACTGACCCCTTGTGTCTCCCTCATGAACTGGAGCTTACACAGAACCCTGTGTTGGATTATCTGAAGGGTTCTCCACCCCAGGCTCCTTTTTCTACTATTTCTATAGAGGCTCTGGCTCCCCTACCACTGCAGCCCCCTCCCCAAAATGTCAGGACCAAGCCATTCATATTCTTCATTTTTTTAATTTCCAATCCAAGCTGCTAAGAGACACAACGCTGTTCGCTTGGCATACCTGGGGGAGTTACCTGAGCCACCTGATCGGGTCTATGTGGCACGTACGCTTCTAAAAGATTCTTTAAAATTCTTTTCCCATGAAATATATGCATTAATTCATATCTCTGGTGAAACCACGTTTGACATTAGTTTCCAAACATCTAGGGGATTGGAGCGTTTTTGGTCAAAGTATAATTCTCTGATGACTACTGCATTAAGGACCCCATTTCAGGCTATTCCTCTTTCTAAACCTACTTTTAAGACGATCACTATTCTGTTTCGTAATGAGGGAGTGGAGGTGGAGGATGTTGTGTATTGGCTGAAACAGCGTTGTGATGTCCAGGGACAGCCTGAAGCCATTTTGGATACCGAGAACATTTGGACTGGGGACTGGAAGTTTAAAGTCTTGTTACAATCTAATGATTCTGGGGTTGTACATCTGCCTAACTCTTTTTCATAGGACGAGATGGGGGGGTCTTGTTCTACCCGGGTCAGCCGAAGGCTTGCTATCAGTGTGGTGACCTTGCACATCTTAGTAATGTATGTGATAAAATGAAATGCAACGTCTGTGGGGAATTGGGCCACGTAGGGGCACGCTGTTTGAATGAATGTAGATGTAACCTATGTGACAAACAGGGGCACACCTTTCAGAATTGTAAATGGGCTGCTCATAACCAGGAATTTCACAATGGTGGAGTGGACCAGCACTTTATTATTACACAGGTGCAGAAGGCCTGTCTCTGGACCACCTTGGCTGTACCTCCCCCTAAGGCAGCCCAGCCCTTACTGCAGGCTTCAGTGCCTGTTGTATCCTCTGAGGTCATACCTCAGATAGTTTCCTTCACAGATGACCCCCTGCTTGAAATTTCTCCTGTCCCTGATCCTGTCCAGTCTAATTTTCCTGTTCCGGACCCGGTCCCAGGTCCAAGTACTACCCCTCCCCAGTCCTTACAAGTGTCATACATAGAAGGTCACTGAGAAATAACCCTTGGTTGCACCATCTCCTGTGAGTGGTCCAGCACCCCCAGTGCCCTTATCTAATTCTTTTGAACTTCTCCAACCCTTTCTGATGACGCTGGAGGTGAGTCGGACTCTTCCTCCATAGCTTCTTCTCTCCCTGATGGTACCACTGATTCTGAGTTGCAACTCGGTACTGGCCTTTCTCAGAAGAGAAAGGCCAGAGTAAACCTTAAAGGGAAGAAGGTGGTTGGGAAAAGGAAATTGTTAAATGTATTTTTTGTATGTTTTCCTTTTTTTTGGTGCTATGTTTCACTTTGTTTGCCATACTATTAATGTAAACAGTATGAAGCATATGGCTAAAAGGAGATTGATTTTTTCCTTTCTACGGCTTTTGCCTTTGGGTTTAATTTTATTACAGGACACAAGACTTCATACTACACGTGAGATCTGACAAGCACAACAGGACTGGTTACCGGGTCCTTCTTTTTGGTTGATTGGTCAGGACTCTTGTTCGGGACTGGGAATTTTAATTAATATCCCAGACTTCCGTTTGCTAAAATTGTTTGATGTAGCCCCTGGTAGGGTGCTTATTATAGATTTTGTCATTGGGTCCTGTCCCTACCGGGTGATAAACATTTATGCCCCTCAAATCAAAACTGAACGCATAGCTTTATTTACTTTGCTTCGTCCTTATTTGCACACTTCCTTTCAGGTATTGTTTGCTGGTGACTTTAATTGTGGCCTGAGTCTTCAAGATAAGAGCTCCTTTGCTGCTACAAAGAAACTGTTTTGTGATTCCCATGAATTGGGTAAATTGGTTTGAGTAGCCCACTTAACGGACTCCTATCTTTCCTTTACTACACAACACACCCCTACCTTCCAAAAGGGTAAACTAGCCACACGTATTGATTATGTGTTTTCCTCTCCTACAGCACCAATTATTTCTGCCAAAGTTCAAGCAGTTGAGTTTTCTGATCATAAGCTGCTTTCTGTTGGTTTTGGTTCTGTTGTCTCTTCCTGTAAAGGTCCTGGTATTTGGAAATTCAACACATCTTTGTTGCAGATTCCGAAGTTTATGCAGTCCCTTCTGTCCTTCATACAAGTCTGTAAATCTGTTTTTATTTGTTATGAAGATCCTGTTCAGTGGTGGTTAGACACGAAACATGATCTGGTCACTTTTTTAAAAACTTACAGTCGTTTAAAATGTAGGAGAGAATACCTAGACTATTTGCAGAAGAGGGTACATTTTCAGACATTATTAACCATAGCATACACGATGGGGCAAGACCTTACTCAACAAATAAAAGTCCTACAGAATGATATGTTGACTTTCCAATTACGGCAATCACAACAACTTTTTTACCAACATAAATTCTGTACTGTTGGAATACGTGATGTTATTTGTCCTTTTGAAACTAATTCCTGTTAGATCACCCGAAAAAATATGACGTGTCTTCTAAATTCAGAAGGGTCCTTATGTTCCTCACAAACTGAGATTTGTCATATTGTAACACAGTATACTACAGCCCTTTTTTCTCCCCTCCCTGCTGTGGCTGGTAACAGTGCAACTTTGTAAAGTGGCCTTGATATCCCAGCTCCCTCACAGCTATATCAGGACCAGGCTTGTTCTCCTATCACGGAGCAGGATTTGACATTGGCTATTTCTTCATTACCTGTACAGAGAACTCCTGGTCCGGATGGTCTCCCTGCTGGCTTATATAAGGTGCTGGGTGACCATTTGGTCCCAGAACTTACATCTGTGCTTAATTCTCTGTTAACGTGAATCTCTCCCTTTGGAATTTACTAAGGGTACTTTGATTTACATTTATAAGCAGAAAGGTGATATCCATTCTCTAGAGAATTGGCGGCCTTTATGTATGTTGAACACCGACTTTAAGCTCTTAACGAAAATTATTGTGAAGCGTTTGGTGAGGATAGCTGAGGTGGTTTTGCATCCTGCCCAATCCTGTTCTGTGCCTTAAAGGAGAATTTCTGATCATTTGATCCTCTTACGAGAATTATTTTCTCATGGCTATGAAGGTCTGGCTTCGGGACTTGTTGTCTCCGTAGATCAGAAGGCTGCTCTTGATTCGGTTAGGCATGATTTTTTATGGGAAGCACTTTGTTTTCTGCATGTACCTGATGTTATGGTATGCTGGATTCGTGCTTTCCATAGAACGGCTACTGTTGTGCCTGTAGTGAATGGTTGGATAGAACCCATGATCCCCATAAAAAGGGGGGTTCATCAGGGCTGTCCTTTAAGCCTGTTGTTATATGTATTTTTTCTTGATGTTTTGCTCTGTCGGTTGAATACTAATTCTCAGATTTGGGCTATTTCTAGTTGTGCCTTATGCTTGCCTTATAAGGCGATCGCATATGCAGATGATGTTTGTTTTCTTGTAGCTGATGCAGCTTCAGTGGTTCATTCTCTCCATGAGTGCTCTATTTTTGGAAACTTCTCTGGTGCTGTTTTAAATTACACTAAAAGTTTGGTTATTCAGGTCGGTTCAGTAACCTCCCCCTCGGACCGTATTGGCCCGTTACGTTTAGTTGAGGGCCCTATTCGCATTTTGGGAATTTTTTTTGGGACACAGGACTCGTATTTTTTTAACTGGAATGTTAAACTGCAACAAGGTAAACTGTAGGTGGCCTCCTGGAACCGGGGGCAGATAGGGAAAAAGAAGCGTGTTTTCTTAATTAAAAACTATTTGATGTCTACTTTCCTTTTTCTGAGTTATGTATTCCCTATTCCACAACAGCTAGAAACTGCTGTCTTTAGCCTGTTTTTTCAGGCTCTTTGGGGTAGTAGGTTAAACCCAATAAAGCGGAATATCACTTATTTACCTATCCCTGAGGGTGGCGTTTGTATGGTTACCCCTTTGTTATTTTTTTCATGTATTTTTTTCACTGTAAACCTTAGGCCTTTGTTGATTCATGCCCAAAGGGGGTGGGAACCTTGGTTTTATGACTCTTGCAGGATTTGGTGTCATCAATGGGAAACTAATTCCTTAACTGTGTAGAGACAAACTGTTGGTATACCAACTTACATAAAACATATGTTTTTACATCTCAAACAATGGCAGGTGTCTGTTCAGATGTTATTAAACCATTCACATAAAGTTTTATATAAGAAATTACTCCTGACGGTTTGTGCTATATCAGTACCCTTTGATAAGTGTCCTGGTCAACACCTCCCTTCCCTTTTGTTATTGTGGAAATGTAAGAGGGTTCCAGCCAAAATGTGGGATTTTCATTGGCTTTCATGCCATGAAAAGATTAATATAAAATCAAATCATAAACATAAGCAGTCCCAAGATAGAATGTGTTCTCGCTTATTATGTATTACAGAACTTGAAACTATCCCTCATTTATTTTTTGACTGTTCCTTTATCAAAAATTGGTGGTCCTTTTTGGCACAGGCATGGGATACCCCTTGCTTCAGTCGGTTACTTATTTGAATCTTGTATATGGGTTTTTTTCTTCCCAGTGGTCAAAATGGCACCAGGACACTTTGAACCTTGTATTTGTCTGCATTAAATGGAATATTTGGATGGTGCGTTGCATGTTTTCTTTACAGCAAAAGGACTGCTCCTATTTGGAGCTCGAAAAAAAGATTGTACAAGATTTAAAAGAAATTTATGAGTGTGAACGTACTCTATACTCAGATATGACACTTTTGGAACTTTGGAAAGCTCTTCCTTGGATCACTGACTCTGATTTTGCAGTTACCTGAATGATTGTATAATACTTATCCTGTTTTTCCTTTTTTTTGTATTATGCTTTGTGTACTATTGTACAATTTTTGTCTCAATAAAACTTTCCCCTACTCTTTTTGATAAGTGCCATGGGATCTTTAACGTCCACCTGAACTACCACCAATCCAGGCAGATGGGACCTTGGTTTAATGTCTCATTCGAAAGACAGTACCTCAGAAGTACAGCACCCCTCTCATGCTGCACTACAGTGTCAGTACTGGGATATTAACCCAAGTGCCAGATGTGGGAACTGAAGCCACAGCCCTCTGATCTCCCGGCCTCAGAGGCGAGTGTGCTATCTACTGAGCCACTGACATTAGGACACTATCCTGAACAGATGCAGATTTGCAGGGCCCTCTGGGCCCTGCCCCAGAGGAAGAGTCCAAGAATTTATGGGGCTGCCTGGCAGGCTGAGGAAGTGCTGGGTTCTATGGGCCTTGAGCTTCAGTGTGGTTGTAGGTACAGCCATGCAGATCAAAGAATCCATCTGCCAGCAAAGAACAGGGCCCCTCTGGCAGCCAAGGGAGTCTGTCAATTTGCTCCCGACAATTCACTCCCAGAAAACACGCTCATGACAACTCACTCCTGTATATTTCGCTCCTTCCCCTACTCGCTCCACCTCAATTCACTCCCACTCTTGCTCCGGCAGTACATAATCAAACAGCGATGCCTTTTTTAACAAACAAAATACACTCTTGCACCACTGAGAAAGAAGAAAGGTGCAAACATTACTGCTGTAGTAGTCAGCTTGTTTACTAGCATGAGCTACTGAAGTTTGCAGTCAGCTGCTTCATCTTCCCTACTCACTCCACCTCAAATCACTCCTGCTCTCGCTCCAGCAGCACATAATCAAACTGCTCACTCCCAAAATAATTACATACCCACACCAAAGGATGCCACAGACCTGGCGATATCTCTCTTGTCACTGCTCACTCCCAAAATAATGATGTAGCCACACCAAAGGGTGCCACAGACCTGGCTCCTACCACAGACACTCCTGTTCATACTCTGTCTAATGTTGACAAAGCAGCACAAAAAATGGCTGGCAGTAGTAACAACCACAAGATTGTGTGCCCAGAGCTTCATGTTCCTGCATATTTCACTCCTTGTACAGAGCAACAAGACAAAGTAAAACTGAACCACTGTCAACTCTGCCCACAGCAGCCTTCAGCAGTGTCCTTACCCCCACAGAGAAACTCAATTATGGCTGCTCAAGCTCGCAAAATGAAAGATTCTGGACAGCCATTCACAGACAAAAAAGCAGCTGGATACCTTACATCAAATGAGCTTGAAAATGGACACACTGAGCCAGTTCGCATTCAGGTGAGACACTGAGCTTTTCACCATCTCTCTGAGGACAGGGTGGGTGCCCCAGGACTGGAAGGTGGTGCATATGGTGCCTATCCACAAGGGGGGGATCAAGGGAGGTGGAAGAGAACTACAGGCCTGTCAGCCTGACATCGGTGGTGGGCAAGGTGATGGAGGGCATTGTCAAGGAGAGGCTGCGGGGGACCTGGAAAAGTCAGGGTGCCTGGACGATAGACAGCATGGATTTGTCTCGGGGAAATCATGTCAGACAAACCTTGTGGAGTTCTATGACTGGGTGACGAGTGCCTTGGACCTTGGTAGACCAGTGGACATCCTCTTTCTAGACTTCAGCAAGGCATTTGACTCTGTTCCTCACATGGGCCTGTTGGATAAGCTGGGAGAAATGGGGTTGGGGAACCAGATGATCAGATGGATAGGCAATTGGCTCCATGACCAGACCCAGAGGGTCGTAGTTGGCGGGATAGTCTCATCCCCAAAGAGGGTCATTAGTGGGGTCCCACAGGGATCAGTCCTTGGTCCCCTCCTGTTCAATGCCTACATCTCTGACATAAGGACAGGAATCAGGAGTGAGATGAGTCTCTTTGCAGATGACTCAAAACTGGGGCGGTGGTGGATGGGGAGGAGGGGAGGATGGCCCTACAGGGGGACCTGGAGGCTCTGGAAAGATGGTCTAGAAAGTGGAAGCTGAGGTTCAATGCAGGGAAATGCAAGGTACTCCACCTGGGGGCCAGAAACCCGGGCCAAGTGTACACCCTGGGGGGGAAATGCTACA
Source organism: Neoceratodus forsteri (assembly GCA_016271365.2). Lineage (NCBI taxonomy): Eukaryota > Metazoa > Chordata > Ceratodontiformes > Ceratodontidae > Neoceratodus > Neoceratodus forsteri. The sequence continues at coordinate 63,786,534 of CM057459.1, forward strand.
AGTCTCGATGGCTGAGAGGGACCTGGGGGTGGTGATGGATGTCAAAATGAACAACTCAGAGACTTGTAGGAGGGCAGCAGCCAGGGCCAACAGGATGGTAGGATGCATCGCTAGGGGGATCACCTCCAGAAGGAGGGAAGTGATGCTCCCTCTGTATAACTGCTTGGTGAGGCCACACCTTGAGTACTGCGTGCAGTTTTGGAGGCCACACTTGAAGAGGGACATTAAACTCCTGGAGAGGGTCCAGAGGAGGGCAACCAAAATGATTTGGGGCTTGGGGGACAGGACCTATGAGGAGAGGCTCAAAGAGCTAAATATGTACACATTGGAAGAGAGAAGGGACCGCGGGGACATGATAGAGGTCTTTAAGTACATGAAGAGAGTAAATAGGGGAGGAACAGTCAGGGTGCTTCGAAGGAAGGAGGAGGGGGCCACTAGAGGGCATGGGTGGAAGCTGGAGGGGGGAAGATTCAGGGGAGAAAGAAGCAGGTGCTACTTCACTGAGAGGGTGGTGGAGCCATGGATTGCACTGTCTAGGGGGCTGGTGGAGGCACAGACAGTGGAGGGGTTCAAGAGGAGCTGGGACAGGTACAGGGAAAGGGTTCTGGAAGCAAAATCCAATGCAGCAAGAATATCCGGAACTGGGAAGGGAGAAGCCAGAGAAGGCGAGGGGGGCAGCAAGGTCAGCACCCAGGGTGGGGGCTGACCAATTGAGCAGACCCGAAAGACCGTTAGGCCTATTCTGCTGCATTTTAGTATGTTAGTATAGTATTTCCAAGGGGTATTATTCTATTGCTCAGAGTAGCTGAAGCGTGTGATCCAGGAGTGAGAACTGCAGGAGTGAATTGCCACAGGAGCGGGTCACCAGGAGCGAGTTGACCGGGAGCTAATTAGTGGGAGCGAATTAACATATACCCGGCAGCCATGGGTGCAGATGAGCAGGGCCCCATGCCAAGATAAGATTTCTCTTCACTATATGATACTTGGGGCAGCACAGGCAACCCTGCACTTTCCCTTCCCAGGCTGAAGCATGGTGCCATGTCACAGCACCATCCCATCCAGCTGGCTCACTGAGCTCACCCCTGAACTCAGCTCACTGGCATGGGATGACAAAGCACTACTTGCTGGGTTAAAGGCTGGCACTACACACATTTCTTAATAATTTTTGTTTCATTTTGACCACAGATGTTCAAGATAGTCATTTTATGAGTCCCTCTTCGAACATGACATGTGGCATTTGTAGAATGGTGACTGAAATATCATTTTGCACCACAAGTGTGAAAACGCTTCTTGTCAAGGATTTGAGAAATGTCAACTGTCACGTTTCTGAGGCAGAGTCAAAATATTGAAAATTAGCAAAGTTATGTTTAAATGTTGAAATATTTCAATGTTCACTCATAACTTGGTCATTTTATTATATTTGCACCCCAAATTTTGAACATATTGTTCTTATGACCCCATGTTATGAATGTGGTAGCTGAAGAATTTCAAATCCTGCCTAAAATGTGATTTCACAGAGCGACTACAAAAATCATCTTTTGGCTCAGATTTGAAAAATTGTACCTGCCTTGCTCATAAGCTGGGTCCCAAAGCCTGCAATTGCAATGAAAACCATTGAAGCCAGTCCACTACCTCTTTAAAGAAGAAAGGAAGTGGTTGAATAAAGTGTTGCCACATATCATTGTCTAGTGTGTTTAGTCATGGTACTGTCAAGGCAAACTGTCAGATCTCTCGGAATCCAGTCTCCTAACTGCACATACACAAACAGTTATACAAACGTTCAGTGTCATTTCCTATTCTGATATAGATACATAATGTACAGTTTGATGTTTAACCCCAGTGTTGGTACTGTAGCTTTGTTGCAATCAATCATAGTTTAAGGGAGGGCCACGTGATGGCTGCCTGAGAAGTCACACCAAACTCCCGCTTCCGCTCATCTGCTTTAATATTACTATTTAACTTAATAGTTAAGTGCTTACTGTGCTTCATAGTCATGAGTCGGGTGCTTTAAGTTCTTCGGGACTGGTGGCTTTCTTATTTAGCTGGTGAAATGGAAGCTGAAATGAAACATTCTCCTCTCCAGCACATGTCCCAGCAGACACCAGAAAGGGATAAATCTGCTAACGGTCTAAAGTGCAACCCACGGGGGCATCTCATAACATTACCTCCCAGGCCGCACTTACAGAGGATCACTTTTTAGAGGAGCTTTCTCCACTTAAAACAGCCCTTCAACAGCTTACTGAAAGTATTAAACAAATAAATACTTCATTGGATTCTTTAGCACGTAGAGTGGGGGATAATGAAGTGAGGACATCTTTGGAGGACTGGAGGCATTGCTTGAACCCTGAACTAGTTGCATTGAGTCAGAAAGTAAAGAAAATGGAAGATCGGCTGGAAGATCTGGAGGGGCATTCCAGACAGAACAATTTGGTGGTCCTAGGTTTGTCTGAGGGGAGGAGGTCTCCAAAGCAATCCTGTTTGTGCAAAAGGTATGCGAGCGAATAGCAGGTCCTTCGCCAAATGGGCCTACATATGTGGTTGAGAGAGCGCACTGATCCCTGTGCACAACACCCCCTCAAGGTTCTCCCCCTTGTCCTCTAATTTTCAAGCTGTTAAACTTTTTGTACAAACAGCACATTCTGAATAAAGAATGTGAATTAAAAGAAGTCAAATGGGAGATCACACCTATCAGAATTGTACAAGATTTGCCATCCTCAGTCTGGCAAAGATGCTCTTCCCTCCATCCCCTGGTATCTAAACTTATTGCAGCTGACATCCAATTCAGGGTCCGGTATCCATCAACTTTACAAGTGCTGCATGAAGGTCAATGGCTCAGTTTTGACACAGTTGAGAAGGCCCCCACTGAATTAAAGAAGCTTTCTGTGGACCATGGAGTGCTGCTCAAGCACCTGAGGGTCATCTGCAGCCTGGCTGGTTCAGTCCTCAGATGGTTTCAATTCTTCCTTACTGGCAGATCCCAGAGGGTGGTGTAGGGGATATTTTCCTCAGATCCATTCTCTCTCTCTGCTGTGTGGGGTCCCTCAAGGCTCGGTGCTGTCCCCTGTGTTGTTCGCAATGTATCTGCTGCCCCTAGGAGACATTGTAAGATGATATGGGCTGAGGATTCACTGCTATGCAGATGATACCCAGCACTATCTGTCTTTCGTGTCTGACCAGGATAGTGCGGTCTCAGTCTTCAACAGCTGCCTGGTGGAAATCCATGAATGGATGAAATCCATCTGGCTGACATTGAATTCCAAGAAGACTGAGGTGTTGGTGGTGGATCCAGGTTGTCTGATAGAGCGGTCGGTAGCAGGGCTACCTTCTGGACTTTGGCTCAGAGGTGCCCAGCTGCCTTCCTCCAAATGGGTGTGAAACCTGGGGGTAATTCTTGATGACGGTCTGACACTGCATTCACAGGTGTCAGTAATCATCAAGTCCTTCTTTACCATTTTAGGAACATTGTCAGGATTAAGCACCTAGTTCTGTTCAGTGACCTCCCAACACTGATACACGCCTTTGTGACTTCGCACCTGGACTACTGCAACTCCCTATAACTTAGTCTTCCTGGAGGTTCATATCTGTCACTTGTAGCTGGTGCAGAATGCTGAAGCACGGCTGTTGATGGGGACTCCTCATTCGAGTCATATCACTCTCATGCTGGTCGAACTGCACTAGCTGCCTGTACAGTGGAGGATCACATTCAAGATCGGACTTCTGACCTATAAGGCCCTGCACAGACAGGGTCCGAGCTATCTGCAAGAACTCCTGAATCCCTACAGCCTGGCCTTCCTCTCTGCTTAGCTGATGAGGGGTTGTTAGAGATTCCCAGGGTATGGTTGAAAACATCTGGGGCCTGTGCTTTTATGCATGGAGCCCCCACCCTGTAGAATTCTCTACCTCATCATATTCGAGAGTGCAGGACCGTGGAGAGCTTCAAGGTCACCTTAAAAACACATTTGATCCTTCAAGTATTTAGTGAATATGCAGTATAATTGAGTTGTATTTTGTACTGTTAGAATTGTACGGATTTCTACTATTTTATTGATTTTAGCATTTTCTAGTATTTTATTATTGTACAGCACTTTGGTTGTTGAATTGCGCTTTATAAATAAAGATTATTATTATTATTATTATTATTATTATTTTCTCCAGTCTTATCAAGTGAATATAATTCGGGGGCTGCTGGGATTACTGCTCTTCATAGAGTTCTGGAAGCATTAGGCTGTTTATCATGACCTGTACAGTGCCAAAGTAATGCATCTGAGAATTTTCACTGTTGGCTTAGGGTTCATTCACCATAAAAGGAGGTCCTGGATTTGAACTGTTCAATATGTTCTTTTTTTATTATTTCATTGGTTCGCTCTGTTTATTGACTGTGATGATGGGGGCTGGCGCCTGTGGTCTCACTGAAATTTCACTTTGCCTGGAAGCTTCAGCTTTATCAATGTGGAGAACAAACTTTGCTGTTCCTTTTGGGGTAAATCCCATTGACAGCATAGGCTCTCTCTTGCTTTGCCTGTAATAGATGTGAAAACTACAACTTGGACACTCCCTAAGGGAATTTAAATGTTTGGATGTGCTGGTGTGGCAGTGGCACCCATATTTATTTCTGAGTGGCAATTTGCACATTGGTATGTCTTTCTGAGATTATCCCTGCAGCTAAAGCCCTTACTGATGCTCCCCATGTCAGGCTCTATTGTAGTAGAGCAGATATTTGGATGAGGAGCGAATCTTGTTGGAGTCATCATTGTTTACGTGTTCACTCTCTACCCCTGCATTCCTTGGACATTTCGTGGGGCAAGTGACTCAACTGCAATCTGAGTTGCTACTGCATTAGAGAAGTCTCTTTCCTGGTTCTTTTTTATTAATGGATCAGACGAAGTTTTCATTTACATATGGCATTCTACCTACAACCTGCTACATGAACTCTGGACTTGCTTATATTGGTAGCATGGGGACGATTGTTGTCAATCTCAGGATTATTGTGTTTTTGTTACCTGGCAGATGGACTCTGTTTTGGCATTGTTACTCCTTGCCACCCAGAAAGCCTCATATCTACCTCGCTCCCTTTTTCTTCCTTTTAATATGTGGGTTAATTAGGATTATTATCCCCTGGCTTGATAATGTTTGTGTGGTGTTTGTTAACATGTTGATATTCACCATGTTTTTCTATAGAAGACCGATTTTTTTACTGGTAGTAATCTCATGCAGGGGCTGGGGGGATGATGCATTCTGCGGGTAGTGTGAAATGAACATCACAGGCATGGTTACTTTGGAGATTGGTCGATAGGACTGGGGTTAAAGTTTGTGGGGAGATGTATAGTTGCTTGGAATTCGAGGGAGGGGCGGGGAGTAACCCCATGCATACTATATGTGTTATTAGGGTTATGACAGCAGTCATCTTTCAGACTGCGTATGTTCTCATTCTAGTACCTAGAGTTATTGATATCTCTTTGTTTGGGCATGGGTTTACTCAAGTTTTGGGGACTGTTTATTGTTCAAGTGGTTTTGGGAACAGCAGGGATTCTTATACTTCATTTTTGGTATGTTTTACCTTACCTGAGGTCCTGGGATGTGTTATTATTTATGCTGTCTCTTACTTATCTTAGATTAGGGTGAAGTATGCTTCTTGGAATATTAAGGGTGCCCGATCTAATTTAAAACACTACCAGATTTTAAAACACTTAAGGCTCCTTAATTGTCAATTAGCTTTCCTGCATGAGACCCATCTGCTTACTTTGGAAAGTACTAGGTTTTGCAGACAATTTGTGGGGCAGGTATATGCTGCCAGTAACAGTACTACTAAATGGGGAGTGGCCATATTGGTATCTAGAGACATTCACTTTCAGATGTTACAGGTAATGGCTGACCCACAAGCTCATTATGTTTTGGTCAGAGGTATTTTAGATCACTCCAAGGTGCTGTTGGGCAGTATTTATGGCCTCAATACAGATATGCCAGAATTATTTACTGGTCTATCTGTTCTCTTAATTCCATTTTTGACCCTCTGGATATAGATAGAACTTTTAGAACTCATCAGCGGCTTTCCCCTGTGCAACACTCCCTTAGAGACATGATTGACTCAGTGGGGCTTTGCAACCCCTGGCGCACCTTACATGCATCAGAAAGAGAGTACACTTTTTATTCTGTGGTACATGGGTCCTATTCTCGGCTGGATTACTTTTTAATTAGCAGACATATTTTATCTGGGGTGTTATGCAGTGGCATGTCCACTGGGGTTTTGTCAGATCACTCTCTTGTATGGCATGAAGGGACAATTTCCCTGAATATTCAGCGTGATACCATGTGGAAGCTAAATTGTCAACTACTGAAAGATGCTAAGGTGGTTGATAGGATCTGGGAGTTGATAGCGGTCTTTGTGTCTCAAAATGAAGGCTGTACTGAGCAGATTGAAATGAAGTGAGGGCCCTTAAATGCTATCAGAGGGATGATTTCATAAGGATTTCTGCAACCAAGAAATGTAAACAGGAAACAGAAGCTTTGTCCCTATTGCATTGTATTAATAACATTGAACAGAACCTTACCTCTGAGACTTCTGAGGAAGATCTGCAATGTCTTGTTATTCTTCATGAATGATACTCTGAACTCCTGAGGGAAAAGGCTGAGTACTCTATTCTGAAGACACAGTCTACCTTTGTAGACCAGGGTGAAAAGGCCGTTCGCCTTTAGCAGTTAGGTTGAAGCAATTAGAAGTGGCCCATATTGTATCCTTTGTTACTTCTTTGCAAGACAATTCCCCTAAAACATCTCCCAAAGATATTGTTCAAGAATTTGCATCCTACTATTGTAGTTTGCATAGTCGTCCCTCTGGCCCACTGTCCTATTTTACATTACAGGATTACCTGGAGGGCACCACCTTACCTTTATTAATGGAGGAGCAACACGCACTCCTTAGTCAGCCTTAATCCCAGCAAGAGATAATGGAAGCTATGCAATCTCTCCCAGTAGATAAGGCCCCTGGACTGGATGGTTTTCCTCCCAGTTTCTACAAAGCATTTGTGGGGGATTTTGTCCTGTTGTTACACCATTTTTATGTTTATCTCATTACTAAAGGAATTACGAACGCTTCATTATTTGAAGCTGTGATTGTTGAGCTACCAAAGCCAGGTAAATCATCAGACAGGGTTACACACTATTGACTGATATTGTTAATGAATTATGACATCAAACTTCTGGCTAAAATCTTGGCGACTACAGTTATGCAAGTCTGGGAGGCTTTAATCAGTCCGGAACAACTGGGCTTTATGTGCATGTGATCTTCATCCAATCATTTGCGTAAGCTGACTCATATCTTCTCCACGTCCTGGGAGGATGGGCCTCCTGCTGCCCTGGTCTCCCCAGATGCAGAAAAGACATTCAATAGGGTGAATTAGACCTTTTTATTTTCCACTCCATGCAGATTTGGTTTCCCCAACACTTTTATCAACTGGATTAAAGTTTTTTACTCCTGTCCCACAGCAAAAGTGTACTGCAACAGGGTTTTGTCTACAGCCTTCCTGTTGCATTCTGGGAACTACCAGAGATGTCCCCAATCTGCTTTGCTTTTTAATTTGTACCTGGAGCCCTTATTGCTTCTTCTTAAGCAGTCCTCACTGATATCCGGTGTGCAAGCTGGACAGCACAAGCTGAAGATCTCTGTGTACCCAGATGACATCTTACTGCATTTGGTCCACCCTACCATGTCTATCCATACTTCCCTAGCACTTATACAAGAGTCTGGGACATTATCTAATTACAAGTTAAATACTGATAAGACCCAAGTGATGCCTCTTAGCCCTGGAATATTTTGAGTAGATATTGAAGATATGGGTCTCTCCTGGATCTTTAGTATTAAATATCAAGGCATACAGCTTTCCCGTAATGTTTCCCAGTTGAAAAAATGGAATTTGGATGATCTAGTAATGGTTATTCAGCAGGATTGGGCCTGGTGGGAATCTCTTCCACTTTCTTTTCTAGGTAGAATTAGTATTATTAAAATTAATATTTGCCCAGGTTGTTTTATCCCCTTCACTCATTAAATCTTTTCCTTCCCTTGGGGTGATTCCAAAAAGTACATAAATGTGTTTCTGATTTTTTCTGGGAAAAGAAGCCTCTGAGATGAGCATATCTATGGCTCTTGGCTCCCAAAGATTTTGGGGCACCTCAGATTGCCTAACTTCTTATTGTACTATTTTGAGAGCCATATGGTGACATACACTAGATGGCTGGATTCCCCTTGGTCTGATGTCAATCCCATGTACACCCTTCTTTGGCTGTGAATTGAGTGGGATCTAATTCAGGAAGCTGAACTTTCTGTCCACAGTTCTTTTTACATTACCCCCAAAGCACTTCCGAAACAGTTCCTGGATACAGTAATCTACACATCCTTGCAGGTACATGCACAATTTTCTAAATATATGCATCTCTTTCTCCAGTTACAGACATTTCGCAACTGGTGTGTGGTAACCCTAATGTTAGAATAGGGGGTATGAGACTGGCTGCCCCATTTAAATGATTTGGTGGTAGTACATTTTTATCAGAAGGATAAACTACAATTGTGACAGAAAATTTTGCAGCAGCTCGGGCTATCTAATATACAACTCTTTTAAGTATATCAATTGTGGTATCTTATACGTCAAGTATTTGGGATAATGTGTGGGTCTCAGGATATGGGGGAGCTCTTGAGGTCTGTCATTGCTGTCACAACACAACCTTGTTAAGTATTTCAACTGTATTCCCTTTTTGTCTGTTAAGGGTTTCCCAAGAATTTCAGGTACCTCAGAGTATTGGTCCTTGGCCTTTTCAAGTGTTACGCTAAATTGGCAAAACATATGGTGAGATCTTTAAAAATATGTTAAAAATGACAGGCTTCAACTTACACAGTTCTACATCCTCCACAACATTTACTATACTCCAGTGAAGCTGGCCCATATGGGTAAGTTGCCCTCCTCTTCATGCATGAGATGTGGTATGGCTGAAGGAATGCTCCTTCATATACTGTCGGAGTGTCCCAAGGTGGCCCCATTATGGGATCAGGTTAAGGACAGATCTGACCCTTTCTTAGGTCTTGAGGATATGTTTACCCCTGAAATTTGTATTATTGTTGACTATTCTGGTAGTTCAGTTAAGGAGAGGAGGTACCATATTGCAATGATTTCTCTATTGGTGAAAAAGGTTGTGTTGTGGTACTGGAAAGACTAGAGTTGCATCTCCTATCATGAATGGTTACAGGAGCTCCTCCATAATATGAGGATAGAAAAAATGATAGCCAGCTTCCGGCACAGATTGTCTAGCTTTACCAGCAGGTGGGGTAGGCTTTATACTTTATATTCTCTTGGGAATGGATAGATGCACCCAATCAGCATGTACAGTAATTAACCTTAATGTTTTTTTTGGTTATTTCTAAAATCCTAGTGTTTTTCTCAACTCTATGTATCCCTTTTCTAGATTTTGATTATTCTTTTCTTTTATTATGTGATTGTGAAAACCCAGGATTTATCTTCCTTATTTTGTTTCCTATCTTAGTTTTTGTTACAGTATTGTGTACTTTACTATTAGACATATGAGTCTACCACATGGTTCCCCTGCTGGGTGGAGGGAAGGGAGGTGATATTATTATTCTGTTTTGGTATCATGGGGATTAATTAGAATTTTGTTGCTATGTTGTATAATTGTTGTTGTTGTTGTGTCCTTTACTTTCTGATAACTTCAATAAGATATATTAAATTTAAAAAAACAATCGATCATAGTTTGAATAGATGCTTAGTTTTTTTCTTTTATAAATCTCATCCAAAATGATATCACGCACTGTACAATAGAAAGAGATGTTTGACTGTCTGTTTAAAATGATTTAAAAAATCAGTGTATACATTTGGTCTGTGATGAGTGATGGTCTGACTGTATTACAGTCATACATACATACACTCTGCAGTATTTTAGTGCCAAATTGCCTGATAGTGGAGCAGCAGCTTCATTCAGACTATGTAGTCAATGGACAAATTGTCAGAACAGACTGTTTTCTAGCTGAGAGGGATTGCAGCTGTAACTCTTGTTTATAAAAACTGCATCTAATTTTGTTTCTTACATTTGTGCAGTGTTGTATGCCTTGAACTTGGGTAACTTAAGGTTCCATTACATTCTGATTCTGCATAAGAATGTAAGTTAAGTAAAAGACTGACATTCCCCACCCAAAAGGTACATTAAGTCCTGGTTCTGCTGCTGGATTAATTTTGAATCGGTCAGGTCACACAGCATGCCGTCACATAGATTTGCTTTAGTATTGCACAATTCCCATTAGTGCCAGCTAAGGAAAAAATGCACGCCAGTCCATGTAAAAATGAAAGGCCCAAGTCACCATCAGGATGAGAAAAAATCAGAGCTCCTCTGTAAGTATTAGGAGCTACAATACCATATTCCAGGATTTCAATCCTTCCCAACTGGAAGTAGGGTTATATGTACAGCCTTGTAGGCTATAGAGGTATTCAATCTGTGCCTAGTTAAATGCAGGGAGACAACAAACAAACAAACAAAAAAAACAACAAGAGAGGAGGGCATTGCTATATATAGGCTGCCTGCCCATGTTCCCTTCACTTGGCCTGTTAGAGAGAAATGGCAAGTCCCTAAAATTCGGTTCTGTTGCTAAGAGGAAAAGATGGACTAAGAGGTCAATTAGAGTTACTAGATTAACATGAGAAGTGGGCTGGGGATAGCGGCACTTTCAGACATTGATCACTAGATGTGACCACCATGAAATATGTCATAGATCACAAAAAGTCAATGACAGAGGCATTAGAGATATGGAGCTCTTGGTAGCTGATATGAGCCAGAAGCTAGACACAGTGGGATTCAAACCAGTTTGTCATGGGGTTTGGTATAAAGGTATGCAAAAATCAAAGCATAACTGAAGCAACGCCACTTAGTTAAGAACAATATATTAAAACACAGTGGAAAAAATAACCATAAATAATTTTTCAAACCAAAAATATATTTGTCATTCACACACATTCTTGTATGTACTCTGTCACAAATTTTACAACCAGGTTTTTCCCTTCTCAGTTTGCATTCATACGTACATTATTATGTTAGTGAGCAGATCTGATGGACACAATTAGAGCTGTGCAAAAAAAAAAAATGTAAACTGCAGAACAAAATTCTGCAGAACTGATTGATGTCAGAGGTCAGTCCTATGGAGCTTCAGCAGTTTAATACATTAATCTGCAATTCATACATTCATTCTGTAATTCAGTGAGTCATTGACCTGTGGAATGAATGTATGAAATGTGTATCACCAGACCCATATTTATGTAATGTTTCCAGTTCCTAGCATCTAGTGGTACCCCCACCCTCCATTTGTCAGCCCTGTAATAATTTAATGTTTCCCTGGTGTCTAGTGGCACCCCTCCACCCTCAGATCGCTGGCCTCATAATAATTTAATGTTTGCCAGGTGTCTAGAGGCACCCACCACCCTCTGACCACTGGCCACATGAAATTTAATGTTTCCCTGGTGTCTAGTAGCACCCCTCCCCGATTGCTGGGCCCCTAATAATGTAATGTTTCCCTGGTGTCTGGTGGCAGCCCCAACTCTCTGATTGCTTGCCCCCTAAAATATAATGTTTCCCTGGTGTCTAGTGGCAACCCCCACCCTCCAATCACCAGCCCCATATTTGCTGATGTGCCTCAACTTGAGTGTCTGTCACAACCGTGCACTCGCTCCCATTTTTTTACTCTTCATATTGCACTGTAGCCATAGATACTGTATACTGTCGCCACTTCTACTGCACAATGTAAAGACTAACAAATGGAGTGAGTGCACAGTGGTGACAAACACTTGAGTTGAGGCACATCAACAATTGTGGGGCTGGTAATCGGAGGTTGGTGGGCACCACTAGACACCTGGGAAATGTTAAATTATTATGAGGCCAGTGAATAGAGGGTGGAGGGGTGCTCCTGGACACCTGGGATACAGTGATTCCCACCAGGATAAAGCTCATTAACTCACATGTATCGCATAATACAAAACTGCCTCACAAAATACCACAAAGACCCACAGTTGCTGTTCGGTTCTTAATGTTGACCAGCAGGTAGCGAGCATGCATTTTATGTAAGAAAGGCTCACACTTCAGTGAAGCAGCATTTGAGTTACTGTATGCGCCTTCATTCATTTAAAGCTGGTTATATTTCAGTTATGGAATGATGGAGTAGAGCCATTGATCTCCATTTCACAGACTACACACTGACTGGGTCTGCATTCTAAGTGCAGCCGCTTACATTCATACACAGCAGCACGAGAGATGAAGAAGCCCATGCAAGGTTAGCAATTAGAGTTTGTTGGCAGGAAATAAGTAGCTGAACAGTACTAACTGGAAGTAAAGTGTCTTACAAGAAATCTATAACAATTTACTGGTAAAAAATCACAAGGCTATTTCAACATAAATACAGGCACATCTAGCTATGAAGTTTCAAACAAGTACTCTACTGTATCTAGAACAAACCAATTAAACACATTACTATGTCAACAAATGGAAAAGAGAAAGATTTGCTCAGATTGTTGTTTTTTTTTCCAACAGAATTTAGGCATTCTTTCTTTTACCCAAATAAAAATAAACAGTTCTTGTTGTCCACATGTAGCCAAGAAAACTGGAAGCCATCTCTGCTTCCCACTTTTTACCCATTTTCCTGCAGGGTGTCATGTGGTACTCAGACTCCCACTGCAGTGCTTGGCTGTGGGCCCCAGTAAGCATGTCACATAACTATGCGACGGACTGTGGGTTAATGGTTAACAATATTAGTCTTGAAAGATTTTATGCAATATAGTCCTTAAAAAGGTCAATGGCAACAATAACAGCTTTTTGCTTTTTACCAATTACCAGCAGTTTACTTATCTACCGCTATTCATGTTGCGTAAGGCTCAATGCCACTCTCTCCACAATATGCCTAGTCCTCCTTTCAAAGCTTGAAGAGTGCTAGCCTCCACAACCTCACTGGGTTTCTAAGGCAACTCATAAGTGTACACTCAGTTAAATAGAGTATATGCAATGAGAATGAGTGGAATACATGATATATCTGCACAAGAGTAGTGTTATCTTGGTTAACCTCACGAGTGGCGTAAGCGAGGAGTGAGGTGACTGAAGTCAAACTGCTTGAATGCAGATAAATCATGTATGCCACTCCTTTCCAGGAAATTTCATTAATGCAATAGGGATGGAGTGCTTTGGATGCCTTTTTATTTGTTTTTTGTTACAGCTTGTGTTTTACTTTTTATGTTTCTGGGATTATTTTCTGTATTCCAGCGCCAGATTGGTCTAGTTGCTATGGTCAATACCATGGTTGCTTTGGAGGTGTCATCCCCAACATAAAGGCAAGGTTTTGATTGGTTGTTTTCATTATTTGGGTGGGCTGGAGAGTTTTGGAAACATGGTGGCTCTGGTTCTCGCTTAGCGAGAGTTAGAGAGAGAGACAGTCGCTCTGGTGATTTATTTTTTATTTGTGTTACTTTTTCCTTCGTTTATTTCTTTGTGTGTTTCTTTTAAACATTATGTTTATTGATTTTCACATAAACACATAGTTACATGTCACAAATGTTAAAGAGGGCAGTTGCTGGCTATGGGTTTTTGTTTACCGCTTGTCGAGCAGTCTGACAGTTATGGAGTAGACAGCATTTTTTCCCTCAGAACAGTGACTGGATGTGGGTTTGTTTTCTGCTGGGGAGTAATTTGTGCTTGAAAAGCTCATTTTGTGAACTGCAGACAGGAGTGATGCAGATGTCATGGACTTTGTAGCAAGCAGACTTTGTCAGCAAGCGGGTGGGGTTGCAGTGAAAGAGTGTAGTGTGGTGTTTCAGTTTGTACATAAGGAAAGATTAAGCAGTGTGGGTAACAATTATTGTATAGTTTCCTTTGTGTGTTTTTTTCTCACTCTGATATGGTCAGCACAAATAGGCAGTTGAAGCTCGGGAGAATGCTACTAAACGTTTGTGAAAGAAGTGCCAGTGGGACGGTGGGGTGGATTGTTCATGGCGGGTGTTAAATAAACTGTGGCTGATTGATGTTAGGGTGTTGGATAAATCTTAGAACCACCATGTATTTAACACCAGTGAGAATAAATGAATTTATTTATTGGTTTATCCACCCACACCTGTTGCATAAATAACAATATTCAAACTCTTATTCTCAACAGCTCTGCTTGACAATATCGAAAGGCTCAGGGATGCTCTCTTAGTTTATTACTCCATAGTTATAGTTACAAAGTTAGCATGTTAAGAGCCAGGAAGCTAACACATTGACACTATTTTTAGAAAAACAGGTAAGACCTATATTTAATGCCAACTCGATGAAGAAAACATCTGTTTTCACACTATTTAATTTGCATAATTAATTAATATTTATCCATCCAAACAAATAATCTCTAACTCCTAAAATAAATCATTTTGATGTCCCAGTTGCTATAAATTTAATAATTTACTAATAGGCAGGGCTGGATTAAGGCATAAGCAACATGGGCACCTGCCTAGGGCCCCACCTGTTCAAGAGGTCCCCCCAGTAATTCCCAAACTATATTTAATATATTTGCTCTAAACTAAAAAAATTAAGTTTCTGCCTGAGCTGTATTTTGTTTTTTCATATAGACTCATGGCTCAGTAATCTGAGCAGGGCAGGCTGAACTGTCACTGTGATGTGATCGCACCTTCTAAATTAGGTGCTAAATACAGCTGATTGTTTTGGAGGGCCCCAGCCAGCCTTACCTAAATGCATTAGAAGGCCAATTTCCTTTCCTTTGTCTCCCACATGAGAAGTGTCTGAAAAGGTCCCTGTCCCCCAATTGGTAAACCTGATGGGGGAGTAGCTCAACCATGGCAGGAGGGAATTTAAATGGAGCCTCCCATGGAAGTCTATCTACTACACTTGACTCATTTTGTGTTTTGAGGGGGCCCTGTCCCCTATCATTGGTTTGATTGCCAATGCCGAAAGATTTGAGAGAGCCACCTATCAGAGTCTTCCATGACTTCTGCTGGAAAGCCTCAGAAGTGACCTGCTTCAGAGTTCCAGGAGATCATAGAGGATTGGAGAGCTGCTGCCACTAGGTCTGTGTGACTGGAGCTGAGAACTTAATAGACCAGCCACCAGAGAAGTTCTGACCCACTGAAGTGGAGAGAGAGAAGATATCTGATCATGAGTCGGGACTTGGATAGGATTTTTTTTTTACTAAAAAAGTCTGTGTGACCTTGTCAGTGAGAGTCATTAAAATTATTCTGCACTGAATTGTGCTGCATGCACTTTCTTGCATTAGTAGTCGTGTTTCCTGAAGTGCCCAGTTTAACAAACAAACAAAAAGTAGTGCAAGCCATTAATTTCCACCAATGTTACATATCTCACTTATCTTCACCACATTTTAAAACATCTTTAACACTCATTGTATTCATCCTAGGTTTCCATTCAAAGCTTGATATGGCATCACCCACATAACATTCGGACTGGTACACACTGACCTTTTCTTTTTTCTCCTCTCATTGTATCTTCCAACATCAAGCTCTATGTATATTGCAGAACATGTTTTTTTTTGTAGGCTCATGCTACTTTTCTCATGGATTTCTAGTGCAGGGTGATTGACAGAGAGAGAGACAGACAGACAGAGAGAGTGAGACATACAGTAGAAGGGGGTGGGGATGTGTGGGACCACAGCTCAAGAGTACATGCAGTCGAGTCAGACTCCGAGCACATATAGTATAGTACCTGTAAGGCAGAACAGTTTCATACATTGATGTCCAAAACAACCACACAGAGCTCTGTAACAGAAGTGACCAGTTGTTCACATAAAGAAAGGAGTAACACTTCACTGGACTGCAATGCCAGAATCCAAAGTGTAACCTGAAATGATACTCTCATGGTCTCACAAAGGAATGATTTTATTCAACATTTCAATATTCCTCTTCCAGCTGCTCTCTGATACTTCTGTAACTGTGGCACTGGGTATCTGAAAGGTTACACTACCCCTGCCTGGCTGGCCAAACCAAGGTTGAGGGGCCTGGGTTCTTACTTTAACTTAAAACTGATTCTTCCCCAAGATAATAACATTGTGCAGTGCCGTCACCGAGAGTATACTTTTCAGTGGGCTAGATAAAACATGGTACAACCCTCTGGGATGCTGTACCCACCCACAATACCAATATGCCAACCCAAGCATGACCCATTAAACATTTCCCCACATTTTAGACTTTTGATTAATTGATGACTCTACAAATAATGTGCTCATGAGACTGGAGTATGCAAACACATCAACAACAATTGATTTACATGGGAATGGTTAGGAAGGGTGAACTGGAGTTAGAGGTTAAGCTATGTACAATATTCACATTTGATTTGATTGGTTTAGATTGGCAATAAATCACAAGAAGCATTTGCCATTTTACCTTTAGGCATCAATCATAGTGGTCACCCACCATCCCCTGATGTAGTCAGATCCCTGGCTATCTATCTGACTAGCTGCAATTAGAAAGTTGACACAATTATTAGAGACCCACATTGGCACCAGTCCCCAGAATCATATAGAACCCTGCAGTTCTACATTTGTAACCTGGGTACCCAGCATTAAAAGTTCTTATAGTTGCAGGCCTGATATTCAGTGCAGCTGTCATTGGCTGGCTAGTTGGGGCACTTAAATAAAGAGATTAAACAGGCAAACATTTATCTGTGCTTTGGTAACACATTCTGATTGGGATGTTGGCAACTTGGAGACTTACTTATGTTATGATTACTGAACTTGGCAACTCTAATTATTTTACAAGTCTTTCCATTAAAGGATTTGACCTCTGTGTACTCACAGTTAGATGTCCTTATAGGCCAGTCATATTTGAGCTGTACAAGGCATAACTGAGTGCTTTCAGAAGATAGGCTCTGACTCCAGAGGTCAAGATGCAGACAAGCTAACAGCCAGCCCCCTATACTGACTGCAGAGATCTTTCAGCTTTACTGATGGAATCTACATTTTAGCTTCCATAGTCAGTGCCCCTCTCTGGGCTGAAATCACTTTCTAGGTGGCCAGACAGGGACCTATGCCAGCACATTTCAACCCCAAGTCTGGGCTTTACCCCCCAGGGGGAAATGCATAAGGCAGCAACCTAAGTGGCACACTACCAGGCTGTGTCCCAAGCCTAATCTAAGCTGGATACATTGTATTAAACACATTTATAAATCAACACATCTATCTCAGTCACTCCACCATGTGCCAGCATGGCCCCATTGTCCTCATAGCTTTCAGATGCTTGGAAGGGTGCTTGCCCTCTAAAGTTAGGGTGATCTGAGTACTCACAGTCCATACCAGATTAGTTTTCTTTCACAGTACTGTACTTCTGACTTGGTACTTCAAAACAGTTACTGCAGCTTCTCTCAAGCATGTCTCACAAAATCTCAGTCCCTTGTGGCCTTGCTGGAGTTAACAGCTCCCCACTGGATGTCATGACCATTAACAAAGTCTCTCTTGGCAGTGCTGGCTTTAGCAGCTCCAACGGACAAATACTAGTCCTCCCAGGCAATGTCAGGAAGAACCCTGGCTCTGAGTACTCCCCTTTCAGTCCTGAAGGCACTTATCAAATCAGTCACATTCATACACTTTAACTGGACCCTTCTCTGGTCACTTGGTAAATGTCCACCCTTCCTGTGCTTTGGGTTAAACACAGGGTGCAGACAAACAGTCACAATTAGTATGCTCTGGGCTTTTCTGACCCTCAGAGTTCTCATACTTGCACTTGTCAGAAGCAGTTTACTCGCTCAGATCACTTGCAGAAATGGCTTTCTTTTCTCTGAGGTTTCAGGCTTTCTTGAGCACTCTCACTGCTGAGGTAGAACGTGCATGCAGCTCTCCCACAGCTGAAGGTTCAGGTTTACCCATGTTTTTCCAAAAATGTGGAAAGGTGCTTGCCATCCCTGGAGAACAATTTCTGGCAACCCCCAGGCTAGTGACTTCTGTTGCCTGCAGCCACTTGTCTCTCTGGCAGAAGAAACCCCCCATCCATGAGGGGCTTGTAATGGTTCACTATGTCCATTCTGGAGCAAAGGGCCAGAGTCCCCACCCCTATGGGGGGGCTCCCACTCAAACTACTACTCATCCTGGCAAACACAATCTTTTACGGAGTCCTTTTGAGGCTCCCAATTGGCTGAAGCTACTTGATGCTCCCACTATAATTGGCTAAACGTGCATGTCAGATGATGAGGAGATTTGAACCATGAGAGGTTTGATATGGAGAAACTGGCTCATTCAGAGCACAAGGTTCCCCTTAGGCTTTTGGGAGCAGGCGGGTGGCTGATGCCTGGAGGAGAGTTGAACCATGAGCTGTTCGATGTGGAGAAGCTCGCCAGTTCAGGGCACAAGGTTCCCCTTAGACTGTGGGGAGCAGGTGGGCAGATGATGCCTTGAGGAGAATCAAACTGCTTGTGGTATGATGTGGAGGAGCAAGCCCGTTCAGTACACAACATTTCCCTTAGGCTATGGGGTGCTGGTGGGCAACTGATGCTGGGAGGTGATTCAAACTGCGAGCAGTTCAATGTGGAGAAGCTGGCCCATTCAGGGAACAAGGTTCCCCTTAGACTGTGGGGAGCATGTGGGTGGCTGATGTCTGGAGGAAATTAGAACCATGAGTGGTTCGATGTGGAGGAACTGGCCTATTCAGGGAACAAGGTTCCCCTTAGGCTGTGTGGAGCAGGGGGATGGCTGATGCCTAGAGGAGATTCAAACCACGATCGGTTTGATGTGAAGGAGCTGGCCCATTCAGGGCTCAAAGCTCCCCTTAGGTTATGGGGAGCAGCATTCTTTTTCCACTTTGTACTATCTGACTGCCCATCTCCGCAGCGGGACAGATCAGTAAAGAGAGGGTGGGCTGGTGGAGTTGCTGTCTGTGCTTGTGTTTGTCAACAATCATACTGTACTCAATGTCAGGCTGTAGTGCATAAAATCAGTTCACAATAAACATTGAAATCGTATGCAAGCTTCAGCACTGACCATGGCACAGCAATCAGATTTTCCTGTTGAGCTGACTTATGAATAGGGAGTGTCCATTATAGCAATGACAGTCCCTATTAATAAGGTAATGGAGCTGTGCGTAATGCTGCTTTTTTCCCCACTGTATGCTCCTGCTACTTCATCCTCACAGAACTTCTACTGCAGCAGGATAGAAACAGAGAGTGAGATGGGGGGACAGGGTTGGCAATGCAGATCAAGAATAAATTCAGTCGAGACAGTCTCCATGCAGCTAAGTCAGAGCAATTACATACAGTGGGGCAGAATGCACCCATACATATGACTGCATCAAAACTGACAGGCTGTTCATATGTAAAAGGCAATTACTCTGTACTGCAATTCCAATCCCTGCCTTAAAGTCTAACCACCCTCCCCCCAGCATGATACACATACTGTCTTACACTGTCAATGTTTTATTCCACTGTTGGATGTTCCCCTTCAGCTTCTCTCTATTGCCCATGTTCTTTCCTGCACATGTAATTCCTGACTCCCTGTGCTGCATGAAGAGCTCCGTGAAGAGCTGGTGTAGGGGTTGCATACTCCCCAGTATGGCAGCAATACATAATTCATGCGAGGCTGAAGCACATACAATGTTTTCCCAATAAAAGTTTACATCGTATGCAAGCTTCAGCATTGCTCCTGCCAATGTGATCCTGTTTCCCAGCTGAAAAGAGTTATGAATACAGAGTGTCCTTAATAATGACAGTCCCTATTCATGACTCTTTGTGTAATGCTGTGATGTTATTTCTTTCACTCTGCTTGTTGCACAATACTTTGTAGCCTGGTACTGCTAGTGCAGCATGGTAGGGAGAGAGAGAAATCAGGAGGGGGGTGCTGCAGCTCAAGAGTCAGCATGTCAGATGGCCTGCTTCTACTCTTTTCTAATTCGGTTAGAAGATAGACACTCAGCTATTTTAGATGCCATCTGGTGGCTGAATGAGGAACAGCTACATACTAACATACTAATTGCCAGCAGATTGGGCCTTACGGTCTATCAAGTCTGCTCGAACTTTAGATCCCTAGTTGGGTGCCAAGGCCCTCCCCCCCATTGTGTTCCAGAAACCCCTATCATCCATCCCCACCCCCCTTGGCCAGGCCGTCATCTGGTACATCCACTTTCTGTGTCTGCCCCACCCTCTCTTGAAGCCCTCTACTGTGGATCTCTGAACCAGCTCACCAGGCAGCGCATTCCAAGGGTCCACTGCCCTCTCAGTGAAAAACCTTCTCCTCTTCCCCCCTCACCCTTCTACCTTCCAACTTCAAACCATGCCCTCTGGTGATACCTCCCTGCTTTAGTCTAAAGATCCCTCCATGTTTACCTATTTATTCCCTTGAGGTACTTGAAGACCTCAATCATGTCCCCCCGTCTCTCCTCTCCTCCAATGAAAACAGGCAGAGCTCCTCAAGTCTGTCCTCATACGTCAAATCCCCTAGTCCTTGTATCATCTTAGTTGCCCTCCTCTGTACCCTCTTCAGGAGCTGTATGTCCCTCTTCAAGTGTGGTCCAGTACTATACACAGTACTCAAGGTGTGGTCTAACCAGTCCATTGTAGAGTGGCAGAAACACTTCCCTGCTCATGGAGGTGATCCCCCTTACGATGCATCCCAACATCCTGTTTACCTTGCTAGCCGCTCTCCTGCACTGCTCAGAGTTATTCATATATGCATCCACCATGACCCCTAGGTCTTTTTCCCCTGTTGAGGCCTCCAGCGCCTCCCCTCCCAGGGTGTACCTGTGTTTAGCGTTTCCCTGCCCAAGATGTAACACCTTGCACTTAGTGATATTGAAATTTAATTTCCATGTGTGAGCCCAACTTCCCAGGGTGTCCAGGTCTCCTTGCAGGGCCAACCTCCCCTCTTCCCCCTCAACTACTGCTCCCATCTTGGAATCATCAGTGAAGAGACTCATTTCACACCCTATACCCTCCCTGATGTCTGATATGTATGCATTAAACAGGAAGGGACCAAGGACCGAGCCCTGCGGTACCCTACTACTGACCTCTCTAGGGTTTGAGAGCTCCCCACCAACCACTACTCTCTGGGTGCATCCAGCTAGCCAGTTTTCAATCCACCTGACCATCAAAGGGCCTACTCCCAACCCTGTCAGTTTCTTCACCAGACCATCGTGGGGGACAGAGTCAAATGCCTTGCTGAAGTCCAAGAATAATACATCCACAGGCTTTCCCCTGTCAAGTTCTGATGTTACTCATTCATAGAACTCCACAAGATTGGTTTGACATGATCTACCTGGCACAAACCCATGTTGTCGACTATCCAGACCTCCCACCTCTTCCAAGTACACCCACAATCGTTCCTTTAGTATACTCTCCATTAATTTTCCCACCACCGAGGTCAAACTGATGGGTCTATAGTTATACAGTACTTCCCTCAACCCCCTTTATGGATTGGCACCACATGTGCCTCTCACCAATCCCTAGGTACTCTCCCTGTCGCAAGCGACCTGTTGAAGAGCTCCGCCAGAAATAAGAGAAATCAATTTAAATGTGATCTAATGCACCATTCCTGGAAATTTCATGTGTTACCATTACTGCAGAACTCTGTGTTAACCCATTTAATCCTAGTGGGCAGCACAATACATTAAATTTTACTGGGCCAGTGATCAGAGGGTGGGGCAGTGCACTGAGGCACAAGGGAAACATTAAATATTATGGAGCCAGTGATCAGAGGGTGTGGGGTACCACTAGATACCAGGGATGGGGCTGGCAATCGGAGGGTTGAGGGTGCCACTAGGCACCAGGGAAACATGAAATTATTATTGGGCTATCGATCGCAGGGTGGGGGTTCCACCAGACACCAGATTTGGGGCCGGCAATTGGAGGAAGGGGGTACTACTAGACACCAGAAAAACATGACATTTTATGGGGCCAGTCATCAGAGGGTGGGGGTGCCCACTAGACACCAGGAAAACATGAAATTATTGGGGGGCAGAAATCGGAGGGTGGAGGTGCCACTGGACATTAAGTAATTTATCTTTTTCTATTTACCAGGACAGCACAGAACTGAACTGTGAAATAATTACATGAATTGTGGATTAATGCATTTGTTCCACAGTTCATGTATATTATTCTGCAGTTCAATGAGAAAATTCCATGGAACAAGGTGAAAATTCAACAAACACATTTGGAAGATTTCTCATTTCACAAAGGAGGAAGTTCAGAAAATTCCGCAAAAATTGGAAAACTGTCAAGAAAGTTCTGCTAAAGCAGAATTTGCAACCTTTGCACAGCTCCAGTCATGATGGAATAGAATCCAGATTGCAACTATTTAAAAGTGCTGATAGCATCTACAGAAATTAGGGAAATATGCCAGACAGCCATAAGAGCCTGTATGAGAGTCTATCTACTACAACAGCAGCTTGCTGTAATGGTTTGTGCAAAACACTGAATCAGAGACATTTCAAGTTTGATTCCCTTCGCCCCTTACACACACACACACACACACACACACACACACACAAAAACACACACATACACATTAACAGTTATACAGCCCTACATAAAATATTGACAAGTACACAGTCAGTTTGGTTACCAAAAGAGTATTTCAACATATTTCAGGGATCATGATTTTTAACAAAAGAAACAAATATAAAACATTTGCCTTTGTTCTTTAAAGGAAAAGTCTTTTCCAAGTAATGAAATCAGTTCAGTGGTGGCAGGAATGGCCCACAGACTAGTTCTCATTCTCTCTCTCCTCAGTCAAAGGAATAAGTTATCAGGCAGTGATTTTTTACAGCTGCAGTAGGTGGAGCCTGTAGGCATTTTGCATGTACAAAAGGAGTGATGTCATGTTTTCTGTCGGTGGAACTGACTGAAAGTGTATATAGTCTCCTCCACCTTACCCTCTTCCAAGAAATGTTTTCTGCCTTAAAATAAATACACTTTCATGTTAGTCAATGGTTGCAGGGTACTATTTTCTTTCTTAAATGGGCGGTACAAGACCTGGAACCTGAGTAGTAGGAGGCAGCATTAATTTTTTGGGGGGAGTAAGATCAACCCCCACCTCCACCTCCACCTGAGAAGCTCCTAAAGATCCACACCCACCTTTTGTTTTTATTCACATGGGAGGGGCATGAGGTGGATCTATCATGTTGGAACAACTGACTATCAGAGCTGCCTGGGGAAGTAATTAAGGAGTGCCTGAAACTGCATCTAGGCATATCCCCCCCAAACACACACACACACATAAGCTCCTAAAGATCCACCCCCACCTTTTTTTAAATCATGTAGGAGGGGCATGAGATGGATCTATCATGCTGGAATAAGACACACTAGTTTGGGATCTGGACCAGGCAACCGAACAAGTCTGTGAAGTGATTGAGTTGTGGACCCTCTGCCATTTTATTAAGGACTAGGAGAACAGAAGTTACTTAATGCCTTCAAACTGACTTAAAAACCCTTGGAACAAATGATTATCAGAGCCACCTGGGGCCTCAGAAGGAAAGAGTAATTAAGGAGTGCCTGAAACTACAACTCCCAAGGAAAACAATAGACACAGCATTCTGATTCAAGTTGAAAGAGCCACAGGTTTTTCTTAAACATTTATATACTAAAAACATAAAGTTCAGCTTTTGGGATTAAAAATATTTGTTTACCATATTCTATATATATATATATATATATATATATATATATATAGTTTGTCTTTTAGTAGTTTCAAAACTTTGAAAGCAATGGTGTTAGTAATGCATTTAGAAATACAGTTTTTAATTGTCTTTACAGTTAAACATGCAGTTTCATGTGAGAACACATTTTTGGGGAGGGGGTTCAAATTATTTTAATCATGGGCACAGTACTTCGTAAACACAGTCCTTTGATGATAGCGTGTATTTTTTTCTTTTAAGTTTGAGAAGTATGTATAATATATAAGTGTAGCAGTGTTGTAAATGGGACTGGAGAATGAATAATGGTTAAGTGCCTAGAATTTATTTTTTAATATAGTTGAGTTTATATGTGGCAAGTAGGTTCATACTAAGGTTCATACTAAGGTGAAAGGAAGGAGCTAGTAGGCCAAAGTCTATGATGCTCCTATGCTAATCCACATAGAAATAAGCCAATTCATATCCTGGCAAAATCAAACTGTCAAGGTGATGTTTAAAGGATGCTTTAGTATTACTAGTAACCACTTCTGATGGTAAACGATTCCAAGGCCCAATAATCCTGACCGTAAAGAAATACTTACGACTGAGATGTTTAAAAGGTTTGCCAGTTAACTAGAGAATATGACCTCGTGTGTTATGTACAGATTTTTTAAAGGAGAAGACCGCATTCAGACATAATGTAAGGATCCTGGATAACATCATATAGAAATAGAAGATCACCCCGAATACGCCTTGTAATTAATGGCATTAATTTTAGCTTATCCAGCCTAGAGTCATATGATAACAATTCTAACCCAGAAATTTTTTTAGAATATTTTCGTTGAACCCCTTCAAGAGAATTTATTTCAAACATCCTATAAGGACACCATAATTGAGAAGAGTATTCAAGGTGAGGTCGAACATAAGATCTAAACAGGGGTAACAACACATGTTTATCTCGAGATTTAATATTACGTAGGAATAGACCACATGATTTTATTAGCAGTACTTATAACTGAGAGTGTATGCTTGGAGTAGGTCAGATTATCCGATATAGATATACCCAGGTCTTTTTTCTTCAACAGTGGAGGATAATGGGTGATCATCCAAAATATATGGAAAATTTAAATTATTTGTTCCCATATGCATAACTTTACATTTGGTGGTGTTTAACTTCATTCCCCACTGTTTAACCCAATTATTAATTACATCTAAGTCATGCTGAATGCAGGAAATTTGGTCAAAGTTGGAACTAGGACCTCCAATTTTAACATCATCTGCATATTTAGTGGTATAGGAGAGACAACAGTTAGTTAAATCAGAAATGAAGGCTCGAAAAAGACAAGGGCCGAGAACCGACCCCTGAGGCACACCACTAAGCACTCTACCCATCTCAGAGAATGATCCATTTATCATCACTCTCTGAGTCCTATCGGAAAGCCAATTCTGAACCCATTTAACCACAAAACTATTGATACCAAGAAGAATAAGTTTATGAATAAGAGCCCAGTGTGGTATTGAATCAAAAGCTTTACTAAAGTCAATAAAAATAACATCACAGGCAACCTATTATCCAAAAGGGAACTAAAATTCTCATAAAAGCAAAGCAAATTAGTAAGGCAGCTTCTTCCTTCCTAAAACCATGTTGTTCCTGGTCAGATTTATCAATTATTGGAGACATAATGTCCTTAAGTAGGCTCTCCATAAGTTTACAGACAGCAGATGTCAAGCTAATAGGACGATAGTTTTCCCATAAATGTTTGGAACCCTTTTTATGAATAGGAACCACAAATGCCTCTTTCCATTCACCAGGGATGTAACTGTAAAATAAGAAAAGCTCAAATAATATTTTTAATGGAATGGTAATATGTGCAGATACCAAATAAAGTAGATGGCCAGTAATTAAATCAGGACCAGGGGAAAATTTACCTTTAAGTAATAACAATTTATTAAGAATAGATTCTTCAGAAAAAATAATAGGATGATCAGAGGACTCAGTAAAATGAAAGGGTTGTGCTATTGATGAAGAAAACACTTTATAGAAATTGTTGTTGAAAACATCTGCCATTGCTTTTGGCTCGTGAATCAATCTATTACTAGATGTTAAAGGTTCAACCAAACTAGGGCTTTTCTGGGGAATTAATATAAGAATAAAATAGTTTACAGCTAGTTTTATCTGCTGTTGATGCTAAATAAGATTCCACTTAGATTTAGCCTTGCTAATGGACTTTACACTGCCTACTAATCTTTAAAAAGGATTCCCATTTAGAAGCAGTCCTATGTTTTAAGTAGGACCCATATTTTTTATTCTTTAAATTAATCAAACGTTTAATATTTTTATTTAACCATCTAGGAGACTGCTTCCAATTATGATTTTTTAATTTACATGGGATATAGTTATCTCGTGCAATCAACATAATAGCTTTAAAATTTATCCAGCACTGTTCAGGAGTTCGATCCTTAAACAGGGATACCCATTTTATATTATTAAAATATTGATTAATGCTATATATGTCAGCTTTGTCATACAAGTAGATAGACGAGGAAGTGTTATTAAAGACCATGTGTCTGTGCAAACTAAATAAGACAGAATTGTGATCACTATTACCAATAGGAAATGAGATGCACACATCCCTAATGTCAAGGGTAGAGCTACTGAGAACAAGATCCAGAATATTATTACCCCTAGTAGCAGTATTAACCCATTGATGTAGGTCTAAGGTTAAACATGTAGACATGAATGTATTGCTAATACTACTAGAGGTAGTAAGTGACTGCCAATTAATTTCAGGAAGATTAAAATCCCCAGTAATGATGACATGACCCATTTGGGAAGCAGATTCAAATTCTAACAATATAGCGTCCATAACAGAACTAGGTGAAGAAGGAGGAAAATAACATGTACCAAGGATTATAAAGTCAAATTCAGATAAAAAAATCTTAAGCCAGAGAGTTTCAGTAGGAAGATTATGATTTTTTATCAGGCCAGAAATATTGACAGAATTAAGTTTATTAGTAATAAAAATGGCAATACCACCCCCCTTTTTCTTACTACGATGCAGACAAAAGGAGTTATAACCAGGAATTTGCCTAATCCATGGTGAATCCAAATCACCCCATGTTTCAACTACTGTTACTATATCTAGTTTGTTATTAGCAATAACTGTCAATAACTCATCAAACTTATGTGTCAAACTCCTAGCATTAAAGCTTAAAAATTGCAAGGAGTTATAAGACACATTTTGAGAGACAGATGTTGGATTAAGCTGTGCCCTCCCCCCAGAAGTCAGTTTAAATATAAATTTGCATTTATAGAGTGTAAAAATTGCTGACTAAGTAGCACCTTCCCTGTCTTACTTAGATGTAGGCCATCAGGACAGTAAAACTCATTCCTATCAGAAAACTCCTCCCAATGGGTTAAACACTGTAAATTTTGATGAAGGCACCATTGGCTGAGCCAGTTATTTACACATTTAATTTTAAAATTAAGAGAGCTAGAATATTGAGGGATAGGTAGTATTTCAGCGAACACAATGTCACACCCTAGCTCCACCAGTTTATTAGTCATGGATACAAAGGCCTGTTTGATACTTTGAACTGAATCCCTAAGAATGTTATTTGCCCCAACATGGATATAGCATAGCGAGTTTGATTTATAAGGACCAATGATATTGTCAACCATTCGTACAAGATCCATAATTCTGGCTCCACTAAAACTCGAACAGGTCCTATTATGTTTGTCAGGCTCACAAAGGGCACGATCCAAGTGCTTGACAATAGAATCCCCTAAAACAAACACCTGTTTTTTATTAGAAGTATCACAGTCTAAGCCATTCATGGGGACTTCATCCTTGTCGGTGGAAATGGTAACTAAATCTATCAAAAGTGGATTATTTGAAGTATTAAGCAATGGGTTGGGATTATTTGGTGTCTTGTCCCTGACTTCACAAATGTCAATAAAGTCAGCATTTATGGGGTCAACACAAGTACCATTTGACTCAGTAGCGATCGCAGTTAAAGGATCAAAACTATTGTGTATAGGAAAAGTAAAGTGATCAGCCTTGCGCCTTCTTTTATTAATACTTTTAGACCCCTGTACATTAAACCAATTAGTATCCTCCAAGCTAGAGGTAGGTCCCAACACTTCTTCTCTAACTCTCTTTTTATTAAGAACATCTATGGAATTTGTAAAAATAGGGGTATGAGTGAAGCTGTTAGACACATCCGTTCCCTTAATTTCAGAAAAAGTGTTTATAACACTAGAAGTAATATGGTCAGTGTCTCTAGTGCCAATTGGTGATTTTACTGGGACAATGGGAAACACAGGATTTTTAATTGCATCAAGTGCCAACAGCTGCTTGTAATAAAGTGAATTTTCACATTGTAGGACAATAAAGTCAGTACATTTAGAACACTGAAAGGGTAAACTATGAACAGCGACATCAGTCAAACTGAACATATGGCAAGTTATGCATTGCAGACCTATTTCCCCAGTCATGGTAGTAATAGTCACGTTAATGTCAGCAGGTGTAATAGATGACATAGCTATATCAATATATACAAAGAAGCAAGAAAATCTCAATAACAAATGACTTACAACAGAAAGGAATCTGTAAATAGCCAAGGGCAACACACAGCAGCCTGCTCCTTCTAACTCCGCCTAACACGCTTAACACGCGCTATACACGCGTGTCTTAGCACAAGTCTTCATGCACGGATATGCGCTCACACCTGCTCCCACGCTCGCACCTGCTTGTGAAGAGTGTAACAATATAAAGAGGAGCTTGACCCGGAAGTGTTAACCGGAGGTCACAGAGCCCCTTCTACAATTAATTACCGATTCCCTCGATTAAACTGCACGACTTCCACTCATTCATGGAAATGGTGAAGTACAAGGTGAGAAATGAACCCCCAAGTGTTGCAATACAACAGTTTAAGTAAGTTTCCTGAAGTGTAGTTTTTGAGATATCACCCCCGAAAAACTACGCTCCCTCTTCCTGCTTCCTGAAATGTAAGCAGGGCTCCAGAAACACGTGGTACATGTAGCGAGGACGAAGACAGTTACAACAGTTAAAAACTAAACACAAATATTTAAAATTAGAATATTAGCACAAGAGGAGAAGTAAGGTGTATCAGGCAGCACTTCAAATCGTACTATAAAATGAGGAACGGAGGCAACGAATCCCGGGGCTATTTAAATAAGAGTCGCGTGACCCAGAAGTGTTAACCGGAGGTCACAGAGCCCCTTCTACAATTAATTACCGATTCCCTCGATTAAACTGCATGACTTCCACTCATTCATGGAAATGGTGAAGTACAAGGTGAGGAATGAACCCCCAAGTGTTGCAATACAACAGTTTAAGTAAGTTTCCTGAAGTGTAGTTTTTGAGATATCACCCCCGAAAAACTACTCTCCCTCTTCCTGCTTCCTGAAACATAAGCAGGGCTCCAGAAACACATGGTACATGTAGCGAGGACAAAGACAGTTACAACAGTTAAAAACTAAACACAAATATTTAAAATTAGAATATTAGCACAAGAGGAGAAGTAAGGTGTATCAGGCAGCACTTCAAATCATACTATAAAATGAGGAACGGTGGGGGATAGTGTTTTGTATATGGCAGTAGGACAGATTTTTTTAGGATAAATATATGCTGTCTTGCAAATAAGAAACAATTGTAAGGGATACATTTTGCAAAACAGTGATATATCTCATAGGGTTTTCTTTCATGTATTGTTGGAAGAAATAGCTATGGCTCATTTTGTACTGTCAGTAAAAGGAGATAAGAAAACATTGAAAAAAAATAATTGATGATTTTAAAAGCTATTCTGATTACAGCTGACATTAAAAAAATCTCAACTGTATTTCTGATTTTATTTTATCAGGGACACTAGAAACAGGATGTTAACACATCAGTGAGCACTGATGCCATTTGTCTGTGTTAGGGAAGTTGTGGGTAGAGTTGTCTTGTACATGTGAAAATATACCAGCTGCAATTAACAACTACTTGTAGAAGCAAAAGGCTGGGTGTTTTTTTTTCCTACTTTCTTTTCACTGATATTATAAACTGAGCCAGGAAAAAAGTAAGACTGAACAGATCAGAGCTGACATTAAAAAATGTGATGCTCCTAAGGTCTGTTGCATGCACTATGCTTTCATTTTTGTGGGAGGGGCATGTGGTGAATCTATCATGTTGGAACAACTGACTATGAGAGCTGCCTGGAGAAGTAATTAAGGAGTACCTGAAACTGCATCTAGGCATACCCCCAAACACACACACATAAGCTCCTAAAGATCCATCCCCACCTTTTGTTTGATTCATGTGGAAGGGTCATGAGGTGGATCTATCATGTTGGAACAACTGACTATCAGAGCTGCCTAGGGAAGTAATTAAGGAGTGCCTGAAACTGCATCTAGACATATACCCCCCACCCCAAACACACGCACATATAGAGATCATGATTTTTTTTTAACTCTAAGCATGTCAATATTTGGCTCTTACAATATGAGCAAGTTGGGCATAAAATCAATCAATCAATCAAAACCTTTATTTATCCAGGCAGGCACCATTGAGCAAGGCTCATTTGCAAGGTGGACCTGGTCATGAATACATCAAAGTACAGTACAGAAGCAGGTATACAAAAGCAATAATATACAAGGAAGAAAAAGTATATACAGTGTATACAGTACAGTACAAGGCTGAAATAAATAAAAAAGCATTATTTTACAATTGAAGAAGTCAGCAGATGTACAATCAACCATAGGCATACAGGGGTTATAAGCAGAGATCTTTTGAGTGAGGCAGCCGGCAACTACATATATAGGGGAAAGAGGCCGTGTATGGGGTGGCAGGTTAGAGAGGTAAAGAAGAGGATGGATATATTACCGACGACTGGGGGGAAAATTGAGCTAAAACCATAGAAAGTGACGATGGCTGTCGTGTACTTGTTTATTATGATAATGATGGAGGAGGGGTAGATAATTGGGACACTACTATGGATGAGGTGGGACTTTAGCCAGGCTGGAGTGGACAGGGAAGGGTAGGTGCAGCAGGAAGAGTTAATAGGGAAAGAGTGAGAGCCAGGGGTAGAATCATAGTGAGTGTCAGGATGGAAAGGGGGAGTTGCGGAATTATTGGGTTAGTGGTGAGGAAAACATTTGCAAGGTGCTTTCATGTAGCGATGGTATAGTGCCTTGAAGATATTCAGGCTAACAGGGCAGCTCAGCTTGAAGTTCCTTTGTAAACCATTCCACAATGTGGGTAAAGAGAAACGTAAAGCAGCTTTGCGGAAACGAGTTTTGACCCTTGGAACTTGGAGGGTCAAAACAGAAAAATTAAAAAATAAAACAGAAAAAAAGGATCAAGCAGGTGCCTTTTCTTTTGTCAGATACATGCAGACAGAAGGTCACAAATCCTGTATGACAAGTTCATCATTTAGATGTTTTCCACGTAAAACATAAATTTTGTTAATGTCATGTCTGTAGCATCGTTTGTAGCCAGTAAACTATTATTTACATAGGTACTGTAAATGACAGGTTTTAATTCAGAAATCCAGTCTTGATAAATTTGTTTTTTAGCAGTTCTGTAAAATTTATGTCTCTCTGATGTACGAGTGTATAGCACAGAAATGAAAGGGTTTCTGTAATTGATTGTTTTTTGCATGGGAAGTGGGCATGACAGTGGCATGCAAGAGTGAAGTCTAATTGTTTCTTGGCCAGTCTGGGATCTAAAGTTTAACACTATTATGTGAAGAGAATTAAGTCTTGTGTTTTTTGCGTTTGAATAGATTTAGTGCTTTGAAGTTAAAATATATAACTATATATACAGTACATAGTGTTATGGGCACCTGAAAAAGAAGGAGATACTACTAAAATAAATGCTATTCTGATATTTTATTTATTTATGTGTAAGATTTTAAGTGTAGTTTTGCCTAGGTCACAGACACATAAGCTGTAAATAAGGATGGATGCATTAGTCAAAGCTTGTAGTAGCAAAATAAAGCAAGAAAAGTAATATATTGTTTGTTTTTCTTTCAATTGTTTAACCAGGAGTGGCACACTAAGCTGAAAGCTTGTTTACAGGGGCAGCCTGGGAGCGCATGGAAGTTAAGTGACTTGCTCAGGGTCACTCAGTATGCAAGTGGGGGCTGTGGGATTCAAACCCAGATCTCCAGATTTGCAGTTGAGAGTCTTAAACCACTGTGCTATCCTGCCTCCCTAGTTATGGTAGTCATCTGTTTTATGGGTTATGATGTTGGTGTAGTAAGCATGCCAACATACTAACATACAAAAATGCCAGCAGAATAGGCCTAGTGAGCTTTCATGTCTGCTCGTTTGGTCAGTCCCCACCCTGGGAGCTGACCTTGCTGCTCCTCCCCTGCCCTCTCGGGCTTCTCCATTCCCATTCCAGAGTATTCCCACTTCATTGGACTTTGCTTCCACAACCCTTCCCCTGTACCTGCCCCACCCCCTCTTGAACCCCTCCACAGTCTCTGCCTCCACCAGCCCCCCGGGCAGCACATTCCATGGTTCTACCACCCACTCAGTGAGTAGCACCTCCTGCTTTCTCCCCTGAGTCTCTCCCCTCCAGCTTCCACCCATGCCCTCTAGTTGCCCCTCCTTTCTTTGCAGCACTGTGACTGCACCTCCCCTATTTACCCCTTTAATGTCCTTGAAGACCTCTATCATGTCCCCTCGTCCCTTCTCTCTTCCAATGTGTACATATTTAGCTCTTTGAGCCTCTCCCCATAGGTCCTTTCCTCCAAGCCCCAGATAATTTTGGTTGCCTTCCTCTGGACCCTCTCTAGGAGTTCAATGTCCCTCTCTAAGTGTAGCCTCCAAAACTGCATGCAGTACTCGAGGTGTGGCCTCACCAAGCAGTTATATGGAGGGAGTATCACTTCCCTCCACCTGGAGTGATCCCCCCAGCGATACATCCCAGCATTGTGTTGGCCTTGGCTGTTGCCCTCCTACAAGTTTCCAAGTTGTTCATCTTGACATCCACCACCACCCCCAGGTCCCTCTCAGCCATACAGCCATAGCAGCAGTACACTGCATAGCAGATATAAAATGTCAATAAGCAGGTCATGCAACATATGTGCTGAGCAGTTACTGAAGCAAGAAATGTACAGCTGTCATTTTTTACATCCTGTTTAGAATGTGTTTTTGCACCTGTGGTGCCAAATGGCACAGTCGCTGTGCAAAATCTCCTTTCAGCTAATGAACTGATATTGTCACTGTTCATGTGATGGGGTCACAAAAAGCCCGTACTGAAAACTTGGAGTAAAAATACCAAGAAATGCCCAGGGCATTAGGGTTTCTGACCATAACACCCTGCACAGTAGGGACTGACAGGCATCAGGGGTGTGACTTGGGATTGTCAACAGTAATGCTCATGCCATTCCACCCCCATCCCCACCCTGCAGCCAGTGACAGGTATCAAGATGTGCCTTTGACTCTTCAGCCCCAAAGTTCACTCCATTCTCTTATACTGTACACATTTCAGTGTATTTTCTTATGGAATGGAGTGAGTGTAAAGTTTGAAAACCCCCAAGGCACACCTCGACTCTTGTCTGTGTCTGCAGGGTAGGGTGAGGTGAAATGGTGTGAGCGTTATGGGCAATGATCCAAAGGCACACCCCATGCCTGTCCATATCTGCAGGGTGGGGTGGGGTTGGCGTCACTTCAATGCTTCACTGCCATTCCTATTCTACCTGTCTACTGTATCTGTGTGTGTGTGTGTGTGTGTGTGTCTCTCTCTCAATCTATATGTCTATGTAATTATCTATCTTTTTTATTAATTGCATGTATCGCTATTTTTACCTGTTTCTAAAACAAACCTGCATATCACATTTGCCTGCACTCTGAGCACATACTTATGAAACTGTGCATATTTGTACTCCACTTCTGCATAGACCTCATACTTTCCTAATATTCCCATTGTCCCTGAATTCCCAACAGGAATGATGGATGCAACAAAAGTTTTAACTTGTTGGTTGCTTGTTGGCAATTTTATTCATGGCACAAAGACTATATATTTACAACCATTTATTTTTATATTATGTTCAATTCACATAAAAATTTATTTCCAAGCTTCCTGGTTCCAGCCTCTGTCTTTCTTCTGGTTGTTCTTCCATCTTACTTTCAGGATCAGGACACTATGAATCTGTCCCCCTCCTCCACACCACAATGAGGCCGGTTCCACCTACCTGGGCTTTCACCCTCCAGGCCCGGACACTTCTGAATCTGGTGCATAGACCTATCCCCCTCCCTGCTTTACCATGGTGTCTGGGTTCTTTGTCCCCAGCCCATGTATTCTACCCCCCTTCCCCTGCTTGCCCCATTTTTTCTTTCTTCCCACTCCACTGGGCATCCTTGCCCTTCTGTGCCAGGGAACTCTGCCCTAGCCCCCTGGTCTGATGCTGCCTCCCTGCAGTGAAAAACACCTGGCCCTATGTCCAGGGCCCCTAGGGCACCCAGCCTGCCCTCCAACTCTTTCCTTTGTGCCAAACATGCCCCAGTGACTTTCTTAATAAGGGTGGGAGGGTGGGAAAAATTCCCAGCAAAGAGGTCATTCTGCCTGAGTTCTGGCCTAATAGACCCCTGTAGGCCCCTGGTCAGGACCTCCTTTGTGCTCCGCCCCCAGCCAATCCCTAAGGCTCTGGCTTGCCCTTGTCATTTTACTCTTACCTGCCTGGTGATGTCACTAGGCCCCAACCCCTCTATTCACTCTGTTCCCACCATCCCTCCCCCTCCTGTGCATTCTTCCTGGCAGGGATCACTGGACAACCTGGCCTGCCTGTAAGGTTCCAAGCCCCTTTGTCCCCTGAATCCCCCCCTAGGAATGATGGAGGCTACAACAGTTTTAACTTGTTGGTTGCTCATTGGCAATTTTATTCATGGCACAAAGACAGTATATTTACAACCATATAATTTGAATTCACAATTCCAATTCACATCAAAATTTCTTTTCAAGCTTCCTGGTTCCAGCCTGTCTTTCTTCTGGTTGTTCTTCCATCTTACTTTCAGGGCCCGGACACCGTGAATCCGGCCCCTTCCTCCACACCACAACCAGGCTGGTTCCACCTACCTGGGCTTTCACCCTCCAGTCCCAGACACTTTTGAATCCAGCGCCTGGACCTATCCCCCTCCTCACTTTACCACCACATCTGGGTTCTTTGTCCCCAGCCCGTGTATCCTCCCCTTCCCCCCTTTCTCCTCCCCTCTTCCCCCCTTTTCTCTTTCTTCAACTGCCCTTCCTCCAGCTTGTGATGGACAGAGAGGCTCCCCCTTGCGGGCTAGTATCTAAATCCTTTGCTGGCTATCTGGTTCACTAACTCCCTGATAGGTCGCAGGAATAGGCACATGCCAAACTCTGACAGGTGGACCCCATCTGACCTGCACACCACAGGCTGGTTGAAGGAGATGTCCTTGTGCTGCAGGTGCACCCCCCACCATCTCTATTACCACCCTGGTCACCCTCCTATTTAAACACTTCCAGACTGTCTCGATCAGATGGACTTCCTTGACCCCCCTCCAAACCATCCAGGAAGTGATGTCGGACCAGCTGATTGTCACCCTCGGCCACCACCCTCTCAATTTTTCTAAGTCTTCCATGATGGTCTGTCCCAATGCCCCCCATGGCAGGCTCTCCAAATCGTTGTTCCCCAGGTGTATAATAATGCAATCCGGGGTGTCCCATTGCAATTTTAATTCTTCCATCAAAGGCATGAGCTGTGCCCACGTCATCCACCTAATGCCTTTCCATTGCACCCTGGTATGCTCAGTGTTATATCTCATCTCTGCTCCTCTGGTGGTGGCGACCGCAAACCTTTCAGCCCAATATATGAAGGAATGCACCACTATCCAGAGTTGCTGTTGTTAATACCTCATGTACCTCTTATAGCAGCTGGACTTCCAGCTCCCCACCTTTTGTACTTCCACCACTGCAGCTCCTCTTTCTGCTGCCTCTGTGGCTGCCCCAATCCAAAATGAATATGGGGCAAATTGACTTGGATCTTCTCCCAGGAATGCCAGTACCCTCTTGAGTACCGCCCCTACTTGAAACTCCATGATCGGAGAGCCATACCTATATCAGAACAGTACTCCCCCAGCCTTCCCCCAAGCACTCCCATGCTTCTCCAGTGCACTTACAGTGCAGCTGGTCGACTGCAGTTTCCTCACCCATGACACTTGGGTCTCCCTCCCACCCTATCATGCCCCCACAGGACATCCTCATGCTGTAACACCTGCCTGGCAGCCGCTTTTTGCAGGGCCACCACCTCCCCCACCCGGAATGCCCCTGCTGCCATAACTGAAAACACGACCTGGAATAGTAGCCTCCCTTGGGCCGATGTGCATACCTTCTGGGTGGCCTCTAAGACCTTTACTAGTAACTCCCCTCTTATGGGTTTCCTTCTGTCCACCCTGGCCACTTGACCCCTCTGCCAACCTGACACCATGTGTTTTATTGTCCTGCTGGCCTCTACATTGGGCCATCCCCTATCCTGGCACACCCAACTGATGCCAGGTAAGTGCACTACCATCGTGGAGGGGGCCAGTCCTTCCTCCCACATTTCCACCATGAACCTCCTTACCTGCTCATCCTGGGCTGGTTCGGCCCTGTCCCACCCATACTTCCTTCTGAAATCCTGAAACTTCGCCCATCCTGCCTCGTATGCCCTCAATGTGTTGGCTGCCCAAGCTCCCCGATACAGTGCCCTGGCTGTGTCTCTCCAGCATCCCACATCCGGTCAGGGATCCTGGTCCTGTGTGGTGCTGCCTGAGGCATCAGTTCCTGAAATCTGTTGAGCCATTAATGGGAAAGACTGTCAGCCACTTCATTCTTCAACCATTCAATGTGCTGCGCTTTGAAAGATATTTGCAGCTGCAGCCCCAACAAAACCAGTCACCTGAGGAGCTGGCCCACCATCCCTGTCCTCCCCCCTTGTTTACTAATGACTTCTTCCACCTGTTTGTTATTGCACCAAAACAAGATGCACTTCTCTTGCATCCTATAGCCCCATACTTCCACAGCCACCCATATCGGGAAAATTTCCAAGAATGTGATATCCTTCAGCAATTCCCCTTTTTCCCATGTTGCTGGCCAAGGCTCTGACATGCAATCCCCTTGGAAATATGCCCCCATTCCCAGTGCACCCGATGCATCCATGAATAGTTCCAAGTCCATGTTCCTTTCCCACTCCTTCTGCCAGAATGTCACCCCATTGTAGCTGCTGAGAAACTCCTCCCATACCCGAAAGTCCTCCTGTACTCCTCTCAACACATCCACCCAGTGGTGCAGTAGCCGAGCCTTCCCCATTGCCCTTCCCAGCCTCCTTGTGAAGGATCTGCCTGGGCTGATGGCCCTGCAGGCAATATTAAGGTGCCCCAGCAGCTGTTGCATTTGTACCAGCGGCACCCTCCGCTTCCCCATAACCTGGGTTAATAGACTGCTAAGGCATGCCACTTTGTCCCTGGGAAGCCAAAAACATCCCTCCTCTGTATCCACCTCTATGCCCAGGAATTCCAATTTACTGGTGGGGTCTTCTGTCTTGCCCTGTGACAATGGGATACCCACCTGTTGGCACATAGTCTTAAAATCCCACAACATTCCCTGCGCCTCTGCCCTGGATTCCCCAATGAGGAGGAAATTGTCCAGGTAGTACACCACCTTCCTATGCCCATACCGGGCCCCAAATACCCACTGCACCCATGTGCTGAATGCTTTAAAGGTGGAACACGTCACCAAGCACCCCATGGACATGGCCTTGTCAAAATACATGTCTCCTTGAAACTTAAAACCCAACAGGTCCCAATCCTCAGGCCAGACAGGTAAAAGCTGAAATGCCAATTCTATGTCCATCTTTACAAGCCATGCCCCTTTGACAGCTCTGATTAGCACTATCGCCTGTTCCAGAGAGGTGTATGACACCGCCCTAAGGTGATTGGGTATGCCCTCAT
This sequence comes from Neoceratodus forsteri, assembly GCA_016271365.2. Lineage (NCBI taxonomy): Eukaryota > Metazoa > Chordata > Ceratodontiformes > Ceratodontidae > Neoceratodus > Neoceratodus forsteri. The sequence continues at coordinate 63,824,109 of CM057459.1, forward strand.
TTACTGATGATCCCTCAGGGTAGGATAAGTGATGGATCAAGTGGAGTTCCCCTGTCACTTTCTTGGGGACAATACCCAAAGGGGACACTTGGAAATACTCACATGGGGGGTCCCCAATGGGTCCTCAACCCTACCCACTCTGATTTCCTTCTCTATCTTGGCACCCACTATTTCTTCTTTCCCCTTCACTGCCCCCTGGTTATTGGATCACATTCTTGACTGCCCCCCTTGAAACCCCAGTTGGAAACCAGCCCAGAAGCCTGCCCTGAGCAGCTCTGCTGCCTCCCTATTTGGGTAGTCTGCAATCCTTTCCTCGACCACCACTAGGGAGATGGGGGTGCACACCAGTGCATAACCCCATCACCCCTCACTGCTTATCCTGCTAATGCCATCCCCCGGAAGTGAAGTGCTGCCCTCTCTGACCATCCCCCTGGCTTCTGCCCTGGCCCCCGGGCTCCTGAAAGGACTGCTCATGGTACTGCCCCCTGTGCTGTCCCCGTCCACCCCCTGTTGGCAGTTGGCAATCGGGTGTGACCCCTTGCACTTGGATCAAACATGCCAGAACTTACAATTGCCCCATGTACATGTGGCCTTGTTGTAACCCCAACATGCCCTGACCACTGCGGTAGGAGTGGCCTTCCTTACTTGTTCACCCCAGCCCTTCCCCCTTCCCCAGAGAGGGTCCTCACTCACAACTCCAAATGGGTACAGTCCCACCTCAGATCCCCTTTGGCCACCATCCTCTTCTGGAATGCCTCATCATACTTGAGCCAGCCATACCCAACTTTGGCCTTGTACACACCTCTGATAATGGACATGTACGTCAGTAAGGGGATGGCAAGCTCCAGCTGCTTTTCTAGCACCAACACACTGTATATGATGAAGCCCCCTTGCCAGTACTCAATGGTTTTCCCTTTGTATTTAGCTTCCTCTATCTTGTGGCCCACCACTGCCAGGGCCATTGCCATTTCTGACTTCCCTACCAACTCCTTCTGCTCATACTTCATGGCTGTGTCCTCATCCACCAGCCCAAATATGTCCACATACTCCCCCTTCCAGATTTTTTCTTTGATTGAAACCGGGATGTGGTCCCTGACAGAGCAGCCCGGAGGCCCAACATATAATTTTTTGACTGCCGTCTTGTCCACCCCACCCTTTTCCACCCCAGCCCCTTTGCTCTTTAAGGCCTGAATGGCCTGCTCCATCTTTTTGATCGCTGCTTCACCCATGTCCCCCAGTAGCCCCTCCAAGTACCCTTTTAGGCAGTTTTCGTCTGACAAATCCACGTCATCCTTACCACCATCCAGGTTCCCACTGTCCAGTTCTGGTGCAGGCAGAAGTTCTGGGATAGGCACGGGGTATGGAGCTTCCTTCCTGGGCCTCTTGCCCCCTGCTCCCCTGCCCAGGCACTCCTCCTGCTCCTTCCGTTTCCTCAAGGCTTCCTCTTCTGCCTTAATCTGCTTTGCAGCAGCCACCAGCTCTGACATCTGCCCCATCAGCTTGGATGTCTCCTGCATCAATCTTTCACTGGACAATTGGGCTCACCTGGGTGCCATGGCGTTCCTATGTCACTATAATCAGAGGAACGAAAACAAATGTTCAACCGTGCATTCCACAGCCAGGCCACCCTTACCCTGCATCTGGGCTGATGACCTGTCCTGCATCCTGGTGCCCATTGTCTGCCGGCTTCTGCAAATCTTGCTTGTCCATCCCTGTGCCCTGGTCCCTGTACCCAAGCCAGTACCCACATGTATCCCTGTTTTGTGCCCCCGTTTGTTTTTCTTGTTTTTTTTAAAAAGTGCCTTGCATAGCCTTGCCCAACAGTCTGCAGTGCCCCACCAGTCAGTACCAGACTGAGGGGCCCCGCCACTGCCTGCAATTCTCCATTATCCTCCTCCCACTGGATGGGAGTCCATCCATCCCTGTATGCCATTGTCAAGAAAACACTAAATTCAGACTTGCACTCTACACCAAACTGACCCGAGGCAATGTGTACTTCCAAACACCCATCCCTCAGCTTCAACCCCCCACTTCTGCCTGGTCTCATGGCCTCATCTGCTGGGGTGATCCTTCTGAAAGGCCCCCTTGTCCCCGAGCTGCCCTGCTTACCCCCCTGCCCCCACAGTGATGCTAAAATTGCCCCGCCTCAAGCCTGCTCTGGCCCTGATGGCCTCTTAAACCTTGGACCCAACATCTTCCAGCCACCTTCTTGGCCCTGCTCCATCTGGAAACCCAGCCCTTTTATGTTGCCAGGCCCATGCACTCTGCCGTGCCTTGTCCAGTGTCCCCCAGTTCCAGGCCTAACCCCTTAGCAGGCTGCTCGCTGCCTTTGCCACCGGATTATCAGTAAGTCTCTTGTACAAAACATAAGCTGGCTGTAGCTCCCAATACAACCTCCCCTTGTGTCACTGCTGAGTCTGTACCAAAAATGGCCAGAATTAGGGTCTACCTGGTCCCCAGTCACCCTGCCAGACAACCAGGCCCCCCCTTTTTTTGTGCTGTCTGCTCTTGCGGGCATTAGGCCCTTGCCAACCTGAGCTTGCACTTAACAAAAAACAAAAAGACAAACAAAAAAAAAAAATAATTGTGCTTTTGTTTGGCCCCCCCCCCGGTCCCCCGAGCTCAATGGAGGGTCCAATTCCCGGACTCCTGTTTTACTTTAGAATATCTTCAGCCTCATTAATTCTGCCCCCAACTCACTGCCCCAAACCAACGTGCAGCTTGGCTTCACCATGTGACCCCAGCACTGCATTTAGCCCATGCTGGCCCTGCTCCTACAGGCCTGAACACTCGCCATGCCCGAAAGCCTTGACAACCCTGTCCAGTGATCCCCACTTCATTTGCTGCCCCACACATGCCCCTCATCTCCTGAACAAGCCAAGTGGCTGCTGCAGCCTACCCAACCGGCCTTTGCAGCCCACCACTTCACTTTTGTTCTTTCCCCCAGGCTTCTCTTAGTTTCTGATATAGAACCAACTGGTGGGGTTACTACCATATGCATCACCTTGCGCCCTCTGGGCATCCCTTTCTCACCTTCCACCCCCACTTGAATGAGGGAAAGATAACCAGCCACTATGTTAGGCCACCGTGGACCACGTGGCCCCAGGCCCAGCCATCCCCCACCCACACCCCTAGGCACCCCTAGCCTCCTTTCACCATGCCCCGAACCTTGCTCGTAAACTAGAGTTACTCTTTTCTAATTTTTTTGTTCTCTTCTTTCTGACAAAATGCGATAGGAAGGAAACCCCCAATGCTCTGTCACCGTCTTGCAGTGCCAACACCAGAGCGCTCGCCACAAAAAAATAAATGCTGCTCAAAACCTAACTAATTAGCCACAAGGAAACAAACATACCATCCTGAGCTCAGCATTCTTCTCCTGACTTAATACGCTGATAAGCTGAGCATTATTCTGCAGAAACGTAAGCAACAAAACACCATCCTGAGCTCAACATTCCTCCCCATGATTTTAAACGACGAACCATTTTAAACATTACTCATTGAGAAAAAACATGATTTCTGCCCCCACCTCTTCTCTACTTTAAACAACCTGCAAACAAAGAAACCACCAATGAGCTCTGCATTTTCTGCAATTTACCCAAACAATTGAGCATTTTGGGGAGAAATATGCTTCCTGCTTAAACTTTCAATTTTCTTTTCTTTCTTTTTTTTTCAATGTAAAGGAAAACAAATGACATGCAAACAAAGAAACCACCAATGAACTCTGCATTTTCTGCAGACAATTTACCCAACCAATTAAGCATTTTGGGGAGAAACATACTTCCTGCTTAAACCTTTTCTTTTCTTTCCTTTTCTTTTCTTTTTTTTAGTGTAAAGGAAAACAAACAACCCCAGTAAGCTAGCCACAATGGATGGCCCACATGGCCTGCAAGGCCTAGTTGCCTTATGTGCATTACCTGCTGCTTGTCAACAATGTGCTGAGTTCTCAGATCTAAAAAAAAATTCCCAGCAAAAGAGGTTTCCCCACCTGAGCCCTGGCCTAATATACCCCTATAGGCCCCTGGTCAGAACCCTCTTCAGGCTCCACCGCAGCCAATCCCTGGGTCTGTGGCCTGAACTTGTCATTTTACCCTTGCCTGCCTGGTGATGTCACTAGGCCCCACCCCCTCTATTCACTCTGCCCCCACCCCTCCCCCTCCTGTGTATTCTTCCTGGCAGGGATCACTGGACAACATGGCCTGCCCTTTAGTGGCAAGCCACATTATCACAAGCATAACTACCTTGCCCTTATCAAAAGCGCCCCCTCAGAAAGTTAATATCACATTTTCTCTAACAGTCCATCGTCATTACACCTGACTTCCTGACATCAACACATTGCTTAAATATAACTTACATCACCTCATGGACAAAATCCCTGTTTCTCTTAAAAATAAAACTGTGTAAATAATCCCAAGGCTGAACATGTGCCATCCATTACTTTTTCATGTACTGCCACCTTCTGTACCATCATGGAGGATTTGCATGTGTTTCCCTTGATGCTTTGCAATATTGGGATATGTGCAATTGTGTTTTCTTTAAAATTTGGCTGTCTGGCCAATATTATCCGGGATAACACATACATCAGTGGCATTTGCTCTGGGGTTCTTTCGTAAGCTTCCTATTCCTTCCATTAAAATGTACACCTCCATATATTTTCCTAATAATGTGCATGCCTTCCTTAGAACAGAAACTAAAACAAATCTTACTACATACAAACCATTGTGTTGTTTCTCTGTACCTCCTTAACAATTCCACACAACTTCACTAATTTCATTATGCAGCTGATTTAGTTTTTTTCTGGCTGTCAAGCTAACCTAGTTCAAGGTCAGTTGAAATGTAGATTCTCTGGTTACTATTATTTTATTTTTAATGCTACTGGTCTTTTGACATTTTCTTGGTGGGAGGACATGAATGCCTTTAATTTTTAACTTACTACAATAGTGTACCGGTTGCTGTTTCATTGCTTGTATAAACTCATTGTAATCGGGATGTGACTTAAATTGTGAGGCATTAAAAAACCTAGTTTAAGAAAGGTTCACATCACTACATCCTATAAATTGGGCAGTAAAGCCAGCAGTATAACCAATCAGCAAAAGGTTGTTGATGTGCCCCCTCATATAAATTCTTTTTTTTTTATCTAAAAGGCATAAAGAAGCAGTATTTTATTAGCTTTACATATGGGTTTTCTTGCCCTGTTGTCTGATTCATGCTCACATAAATGTTGTCCTTCCATCATAATAAATGGCTCATCACACAATCCAAAAAGTCATCTATACATATGCTGCTTCTATTTGTAAGTAACTTACGATCCATATGTAGGATTTGGAGGTGGGGGTAGTCACCCTAGTCCTATATAGGGATCATGAGGGGGCAGTTGGATAATCAACATTCATTTGAACTGCATTACTAATATGAGAAATTGAATTTGTGGGGTGTCTCATTTTTGAATTTCTGATCTGTGCGACTTTTTATTTTTTGTTTGTTGGTTTGTGCCTGTCACCTGGTCCATGAAAGATAATGCCAGCATGCTATTAAAATTTATTGTAATTATTTGTCTTTTGTAATATGGTCTATTTAAGTATTTTTCTACCATTACTAAAACTAGCTGCTGCAGGGGATAGGAAGAAATGTGCTGTTGGTTAAATAGGCTCTGCAGCTTATCCTCTAGGTAGGGAAATGGGCAGACTAGGTGGGACAAGTGGTCCTTATCTGCCGTCAAAGTCTATGTGTCTATGTTTCTGCATAAATGTTAAATCTGTCATGTTCTTATGTTCCAATTTTGTATCCAATTTGATATTTGGAGGCTGTAATATAAGCATTATAAAAGACAGGCTTTGGGTCAGAAACTGACTGTCCAGAATTGCATGCCTTAAGACGGCGTGCACTGGAGTAAGCTGTTTAGACTAGCAAGCAGTACACATGTCATGCCCTAATATTGATACACCAGTGAACCCCAAAATTTCAGAGAAACTTGTGAATTTCTTTACCAAAATATACATACATTCATTCTGGATAATGGAGTGTGGTGATGAAAATACCGGGACTGGCTGTGCTTGCTCATTGATTCAAAAGCTGTAGGCTTTATATTGTCTTGATGACATGTATTGTGCCCAAGTCTGTATTTAGTTGTACATGACTTGGGCTTAATCTGAACATTATTTTGGATCTTTCTAATGCAATTCTGATCTATTTTCCCCCTACCTCGATCACATCTGCACTGAGAGTTCTTGAGATTGCTTGAGGAAATGCATATTGTTGCATATATAAAATACAGGAGACTCTTTACCACCAATAAGCTCATAATACATTATCAACCTTTTTTTTCAATAAATCTTTGTATTCTTTTTTTTGATGCATATAAATAGACAAAAGAACATTTATTACAATAGAAATCCATAACAACTTATTAATTAAATATTATAAAATATACACATAGAAAACCCACCCACAAATAATACAATTTAGCCATGGTAGCCATACATGTCTTTCACTTATAGAAGCACTAGGTCACAAACCATTAATTATAAAGGGTAAATAAAAACTTCATTGGATCAGATCTGTACAGTGAGGGGTAAGCTGTCCACTATTGCCTTCCAATGTGATCCCAAGATATCATCTGCAAATTCATGTACTTCATACATAAACTTTTAAAATAATAAAGTTTCAGGAAATGTATACCACCAATTATGGAGGTGAAAATGAGGTAAAACTTTAACATTCCAATATTTTAAGATTAATCTTTTTACAGCCATAGTTGCTATTGCAAAAATAATATTCAAAGATTTATCTTTATATATATTATCTAATGCATTAAATAGAAAAATTCTGGTTTCAAAGGGATATTACCCCCCAACATATCTTGTGAGATTCCCTTCATAGATTCCCACCAAGGTTTTATAAATAGGCATTCCCATAGACAGTGTATCAGAGAGCCTCTCTCTTTAAATCCATGCCAACATAATGAACTATAGTCTGGATTGATTTTATTTATCTTAAGTGGTGTCATGTAAGCTCTATCCAAATTCTTTCTTTGCATTGTTTTATTCCTAGTTGATTTATAAATCTTATTCCCTTTTACTTACAAATATTCCCAATGAGCAGTTGTTAAGATATTATTGATTTCCACATTCCATCTATTATCTATCTTTTTTACTATAGGGAAGTTTTGATTTTTAGAACTAAGCACTCATAAAATTTAGCCAGTAACTTACTAGGCCCATTATTTATTATAAATATTTGCATTTGAACCTCAGAATGTAAATTTAAATTATTACTAAAAATCTGGTTTAATTTCCAAAATGTTTTTGAAGTATATATTATATAATATAATTTATTCCATGAAGGAAGCCCCAGTTTTGATAACAATTGATTATAAGTGGGAAAATCATTATCCCACAATAAATTCTTCAAAGTATACAGATGTCTATCAGACAATACTTTAAAATCAAAATTAGCATTGACATTCCATATTTTTTGATTAGGCCAGATATGCACAAAAAGCCAAGGAATTTGTAGTTTTTGTAGGGTTAATAATTCTTTCTTGACTAATAACAACCAGGAAACAAAAACATTATTTTTCAAATCTGAAATATTAAAATCAAAAAAGAAATTGTATAATTGTTTTTTCCCTAAACTGACAAATACATTTATAAATAAATTAGAATCCTTATCTGAGAAAAAGCTCCTCTGGTACACCATCAACAATATCTGTGCTTTCATATGTATCTTGGGATCTGGACAGCTCATCCCTCATTTATTTCTAGTTAGAAAATGGGCTTTTTATTTCCTGGCATCTGATTGGCTAGTACCCTTGCCAGAGGGGTACATTAACTTTCAATAGATGCCCAGGAAACAAAAAGTACCAGTCTACAATGCCCCTTCACCCAGGATGTCTCCTGGTACTCACCATGCTTCCTAATTGGCTGCAACACCTCATTAAAAATGTAAAAATGCTGCCATTTTCTTCCCTCACTTAGCGAGAGAGCCAGTTCAGATGATACTTTAATACCGTGCTTGTGTTTGTCTAAACACAAAACAGATGCTGTGCGAAGTTATTTGTCAAGCTTCAGTGACGAGCTGCCAAAACGTCAAACAATTTCATCGACATGTAAGGGGAGGACCGAGGCTGTTTTTAGTTTGTGTACACTTCAGTTTCCACCTCAGCAGTTCTCTATTACACAGGCTATGGTTACATTACCTGGCTTCAACTTTGTCGGAGGGCGCTACCACGGTATCAGTTTGCACCGCTCTAATCAGCCACCTTCCTCGTTGCACCTGGGCAGGCATACAAAAAAGCCTTCCTCTGTGTAACGTCTGTGCAGAGTGTGTGTGGCTCGAGTCTGGCCTCTTCAGCGGCCACTTCCCCACCTAGGAACTAGGAACCAAAGTGCGGACTCTCGACCTGCGCATATGGCAGTTCCTCACCACCCCTTACAAGCCAGCAGTCAGTCTGAACACGACAGGAAGTCTGCTGGGGATGCCCGAAATGTCTCCGGTACACCACCAGCCCCCAACCAAGGTCACTATATTACAATGGGACGGTATCTGCAGAAGCATACTGGTCTGGTCATCGAAAAAAATACAGTATGAAACCAAGCAAGGCAAACCTTTCCTGTATTTTAAAAAAAGACCCCAAAGAAATTTCAAACGCAAGCCATGTATGCCAGTAGCGGGCGGGGGGGTGAGGGTTGCCATGACAACCAATAAAAAAAAGCAGGTGGAGGAACTATTTTTTTAACTGTACAAATACAATACTTAATATATTAAAAGTCTTGTTATGCAAACTTGTTTATTTAAAGCACATAAAACGCAGTGCCCATTTTCTAAACACAATAATGCCCTCCAGGGTGGGCGGTATGGGCAATACTGGACTTCCCAAGGGCTATAAGGCCCTCTGCCTGCGGCGTCGGGCCTCATTACGCCCCTGGCCAGTCCGGTATTGCCCAATACCGCCCACCCTGTCGGGCATTATTGCTTACATAATACAAGATTATTCCATGCAATCCTGAGTGTTCCCCCTCTCCACAAAAATTTTGTCATAATATGTTTAACATCTTGAAACCAAGTTTCTACGGGAGAACCAAGTATATTTTGTAAAATAAACATATAACGTGGTAAAGCCATCATTTTTATTGTTGCAATTCTTCCCCATAGTGAAAGGGTTACTCTAGACCAATTCTACAATAAATCACCAATTTTATGTTTAACCTTATTAAAATTTGTTTTTATAATTGAGTGTTGGTCCAGAAATAAATCAATACCCAAATATTTAATAGATTTTTGTATACTGAAGTCATGGTCAAAATGCCTCAGATCATGGTAATTGTTCCTGGAAATCTTCATTATTACAGATATACATTTATATATTTGATATCATGATATGGAGGAAAACTGTGCAGCTTAAATTAAGAATTCTTACAATGAAAGATCTATATTTTTTAATGTTAATAAAATATCATCTGCAAAGACACCCAATTTTGTATGTTCTTGATTAAAATATATTTCACTGTATATTAGGATTAAACCTAATTATTTGTAAGAAGGGTTCAAGGGCCAACAAAAATAAAGTTGGGGACAAAGAACAACCTTGTTGAACACCATTAAGCATTGGAAAATCTTCTGTTAGAAATGTATTAATTTGAAATTTAACCAAAGTATTTTTATATAATTGTTTAATCAATGTTATAAGTTCCCCAGAAATTTTCCATCTTTCTAGAACAGACCATATGTAATTCCTATTAATTAAATCAAACGCTTTAGTAGCATCTAAAGCTAGTGCAAAAAAAAGTTTCTTTTTTAAAAACCTCATTATTGTTTATATGATAAATCAATGCTTGAATCTTTCTTGTTGCTTGGGCTATAGTGTATCCCTTCATGAATCCATATTGATTACCATGTATACAAGCACTTAAATTAGTTTGGACTCTATTATTTATAAGTTTAGCAATTAATTTATAGTCCGAGTTTAAAATTGCAATTGGTCTATAACTTTTAGGTTGATTCTCTGGTTTACCTTCTTTATGAAATAGAATGACTTTGGCTAACTGAAGTGATGCAGGAATAATAATATCTGGGTTCTGGAGTTCTCCCACCAGTCTTTTCAACAGTGGCATAAGTTCTTTGCAAACAACCTGATAAAATTCATTTGTGAAACTGTCAGGGCCAGGTGTTTTATTTCTAGTTAAGGATTTTATTGTATCAATTATCTCTTTTTCTTCAAAGGGTATAAAATGGGTTTCATCATATTTTAGTATGGCTCTCTCCAAAAAAGCTCCATTTTTTCCTTATCCACTTTAAGTTATTTTTGATAAATATTGCTATGGTGTTCCAAAAAGATTTTTGCCATATGTTCATCTTTAACCTTTACTTTCCCTTCCCCATCTTTTAAACTAATTATGTTTTTCATTTTTTCTTTTTTCAATAAATTTTCTATTAACCTACCTGATTTACTGTATCTGTATTATAATACTTTATAGACTTCAGATTATAAACCATTCTTTTATTTTCCTGGAGTATCAATTGGTATTTTTTTAATTTTATATTCTTCCCATTCCTTCTTATATAAATGTAAATCTTCCAGTACTCATTTATCTAATTCTTTTAATCTCCTTTCAATTTTTAAACTACTCTCTTTTAACTTCCTATTCCTTTTAATTTGGTAAGATATAATTGATGCCCTAATTATAGCTTTAAAAGCATCCCATAAACAACTTATATTAGTTAGTCCTAAGTAAAATGCCAATACTCATTTATCTTAGACCTAATTAGGGCAATAAATTCAGTATCATTTAGAAAATCATTATTGAAAAACCATTGAGAACTTTTTTTCCTATCAGGGTTTATAAAGATTTCCAGGGACAATCTAGCATGATCCAATATAAAAATAGAATCTATATCAACTGAAACAATACTTTTTCCTATATTCTTAATAATAAAAATTTAGTCAATTCTAGAAAATGTATTACCTTTCTTATCATAATGTGTAAAATCTTTCATTTGTGGTTTAAATTGGGATCAACTATCAATTAACTGTTCCGCATACAAAACACATTTAATTACCTGGATATCTGTAAATTCCCAATAGTTGGCTTAGTATTTTTGTCTATTAATGGGTTCAATAAAGCATTATAATCCCCAGCTAGCACTATATTATCACCCTCCATTTGTTGTAGTCCCGTAGTAACTTCTGCTAAAAATTGGTCATACTTAGTAAACGGGGCATAAAGAAAGCCTACTACTAATGCATAATTATCAATCTTAAGTTCTATTATAACTATCCTCCCCTCTTTATCTGAATATTGATTAATGAGTGATGCAGAAAGGGTTGATCTAATTAATATAGACACCCCTCAACTTTTATTGGTCCCTGTGCTATAATACACCTGATTAAATCCCTTATTTCTCAATTTAACAATTTCTGTATCCATTAGATGTGTTTCTTGCAAACACATTATATGTGGATAAGCTTTTTTTTAAATAAGTCATGATTCTGGATCTTTTTATAGGGGAATTCAGCCCATTAACATTCAATGAAACAATTTAATTTTAACAACATTTTGATCAGCCATTGACATGCATATTTTTTTACCCTTATTTAACCTTTTAATTTTTCCTTAAAGTAGTAGACCTTTTCTATTCAAGATATAAACTGACCCATGGCATAAAACACTTTTTTCCTCATTACCCTCCCTCTTTCCCTTCCTTCCATAATCATTTTGCTATCTTTATTTAGAATAAAACAAAAAAAAAACCAAAAAAAGTAACAACATTTGAACAAGCACCGTTCTCTTGCACACCGTTGTAGTCAACTCGCTTAACCCCCCTTGACTCCACAGCCCATCTAATTAGATAGAAAAAATATCAGGTGACTTTTTCTTTAGGTCAAATAATGCTTTTTCTGATGTATCATATACCATAGTATCAGTATCCATCATAACTTTAAATTTTTCTGGATAGAGTAATGAAGATTTGATCCCATTTAACCAAAGTTTATTTCTTATCCAGTCAACCATTTTGCAGTCTTGAAGAATTTCCGTTGGCAGATCATTGAAAATAGAAATAGTAGAGCCTTGAAAAAGAAGCCTTTTCTTAAAAACTGCATTCCTTAAGGCTTCTTTATCCTGATATTTCATAAACTTCATGATAATAGGTCTCGGTCAGCATCAGATGGTTTGGCTCTAAGACCTCTGTGAATTCTATCTATTTCCATGTTTATGTCAGTCGGCTGTAAATCTAAGTATGCAGCAGCAATTTGTTTAAAAGATTCATGCAAGCCTTTCACATTATCCCAAGACTCCGGTACCCCAAGAATTCTGATATTTTTCCTATGGGCTCTGGCTTCAAAGTCATTGATTTTATTTTTTAGATGAGCATTAGACTCTTCCAATTTCTTAAAGTTCTTTATTTGGGGTAGAACCTCATCTTGAAGTGAGGACAGAGCTTATTTAACAAATACCATTTCTTTCTTTAATTCCTCAGTGTCCTTTACTAAAGACTGCATTTGTGATAAACAATTTTGAACTTGCTCTTGAAGCGACAAAACCTTTTCTAATTTTTTATCCATAATTTCTATTTTTGGAAACAGTTTTGAAGCCCATAAGGGTTGTGTGTCTTCAGCTTCCCTTTGCTCATTCACAGTCCCACTCTTTTGCTTATACTCAGTTTGGCCATTCAAAATCTCCCCCTCTTTCTCCAAAATGCATCCTGAATCAGACTCAGCATTTTTATTTTCAGAAAAAAGTAGACCGCTTACCCTTTGTGAAGCACTGCCATTCTCCTTTTCAGTAGGCAGTCCCATATCTTGAGAATAGCATGGTCAATTTTGTATTACTTGATTTGTCAACATTTCCATATGTTCTATGGTGAAAATTTCAGGGATTTTCTCCGATTCTGGAAATACCCTCTCCACCATCGATGTTTGTCCAGAAGAATTGTCACTCTTCCTGGGAGAAACAGCACACCCATCAACCTTTCTTGGTAAAACTGCCTCTCCTGCGGGTAAGCCATTATCCACAGAAACAGTGCCATTTTCAATTGGTATCTCTTTTTTATTTGCAGAGAAAAGTTGTAATAAAGGTGGAGGAACATTATACTCTTTTGGGGGAGTTGGAGTTTAGCATTTATTTACCAGAATTCAAGGCAGACACCGGAATGTTCACTTTACGAGATGTCATTCCAGATTTAGCAGCTTTACTTTTAAAATATAATACACTATCAACTGTGTTTTAATCATACAGTGGTCAGCGTATATGTATTTTGTGAGGTTCTGATGTTGGGGTGTGTGTGTGTGGGGGGGGGTCCCAGGTTCAGTTTCTTTCATAAGAGAAATCTACAGTTTGTAAGTCATGCAATGGCACACATATATCTTATTCCAATTAGTTATATCTTACTATGACCTTTCTAAATTAAAGACATACAGCTAAAGTAAAAGAAAAACTACAACTTCATGATTTTCACCATACAGCAGGTGTGAACTAAGTGTACACATGCTCTTTGCATTGTGAGACCTTAGCTACATTCATATATACCAATCGGCCATATAGTGTGTAATACTTAAGTCTGTGCTTAGTTTGCTCGAGTATGTCTTCACATCCTTCAGTCTATGAAATGACTGCTATTATCAAGTTAAATATAAGTGATAAAAATTTACTTGGTTTCAGAGTTTTTATCCTGCCTCCAACTCAAGATTTTGACATTTATGTTACCTATGATGTCATATTGAAGGCTACTACTGAACTGTAAAGATTTTATTTTCTCATAAGTAAAAAATTATTTACGGCTTGCACAGTGGTGCTGAGGGTTGAGGCTCTGGATGCCACACATCATGCCACATCAGCAACCCAGGTTTGGGAATGGACTCAGGTTGTTGGGGGTCAACAGGGGAGGGAAGAGGTTGAGCAACCAAAGGACTGCTATCCCTTCCCAGGGGAGGGATCAGGACTTGTGCAACTCCTGCGCAGCCCCTAATGGAGACTGGGAGCAGCACCAGGAACCTGTGGTGCCATATTGAGGGGGAGGAGTGATAGCAGACATCAGGTGACATCATTGCATGCCCACACTCCTGGAACCACCAAAAAGGAAAAACCCTTGTTGCACTGGGGAGGCAACAAGGGCTCCAGGGACACCACCCACATCCCCAATGCTGGGCCACCTCTCTACTGGCCCCACCAGCTCTCCACCAGACCAATCCTCTAATACCAGAAAGGCCACCAGGTAGGTGAGGCAGTCCCTCCCCTCTGGGGGGGTGATCCAAGGGGCTGGAAGGTCCTGGTGGGGGGTCCCAGGAAGGGATAGGCCTCAGGCAGGGGGTAGTGGTGGTTGTTGAATGGGCACCTCTGTGAGATGCCCCATCCACAGAGAGATAGAGTTAAAAAAAATTATTTACAGCACAAATCACATGCAGTAGTCATGCACAATCTTATGTCAGTGTGAAAAGTTTGCTTGTTTTTTAAATATGACATGATGTCTCAACAAACCTACTTATCACAGGTGCTACCATCCACCTTTCACAACAACCTTTGCAATACTTTCCGCATATGTGTTGATCCAATTTTATTTTTAATATATTATTTTTTTTTTAAATTCTTTTATAATGTGAGAAATGGCAGGGGGAAATTCCATATATGTGATATTGTGTGAGTTGGAGGGCAAGTGGTGAGGTATAACTAGGTAATTTGATTTATGTATAATCTCTCAAACAGATTACACAAATACTTTTTTTGAACTTGGCTTAGTGTTCAGTGTTTATTTACAGATTTCACAGTTCTTATTTGATTTTACAGCAAGTAAAACTCACATTTATGATAACTGATCCCTGTACTTGCAAAGCATATATAAACAAGGGAATTAAACTAATTTGTCACCTTAGGAATCTTAACTGTTATATTTACTGTGGCTCAAAGTGAATTTCTAATGCAAGATTGTCTCCAACAAATCTTGTAATAACAATAATTGTTACCAGCATTCCTTTATTTCCAACTTCCAAGATTTGGAGCTTTTACAGTGCATTCTGTTGACATGGCAGTCTTCCTCATAATTGCAAAAGGCTGAAGGCTGTTTCAGGAAACCTGTAAAAAAACCTTCATTAAATTCAGAACTTTAATCTCAAATTGAAGTGGAGACATACGGCAGAGTGGAAGCCATTCCATTCTAGGGACAAATTAATTTTAAATCTAGTGAAAGTGCTGTAACTGACTGTGTAGAGGTGTTCCTGACCTCCCACTACTCGAGGGATCTGGAACTTGGGCAGGCATCTTTTGGGTGCTTAGAGGCAGCATTTTTAGCTGCTTCTGGTGTTGGCTAGCTCACATTTTTAAAGGTGGGCTATATACGCTGTCCTTGCCCCGCTATTCACTTGAGGTGGGAGCGAGTGTCACCATAGCAACCAGTGATGTAAGCACTGCAGCAGTATAAAATTCTCAGCTCCAGTGAGCTGTTCAGAGCAAGGAGCTGTGGAGACATATGGCAGAGTGAAAGCCATTCTGTTCTAAGGACAAAGTAATTTTAAATCTAGTGGAGGTGCTGTAACTGACTGCATAGAGGTGTTCCTGACCTCCTGCTACTTGGGGGGTCTGTAACTTGGGCAGGCATCTTTTGGATGCTTAGAGATAGCATTTTTAGCTGCTTCTGGTGTTGGATAGCTCGTCTTTTTAAAGGTGGACTATACACGCTGTCCTTGCCAAGCAATTCACTTGAGGTGGGAGCAAGTGTCACCATAGCAACCAGTGGTGTAAGCACTGCAGCAGTATAAAATTCTTGGCTCCAGTAAGCAGAGTCGAGTGCAGAGTGGAGGCAATGAAGGGAGAGGCCAGCTGCATCTGCCAGCGTCAGCTGGGGATGTAAGTGGAAAGTAAGTTTGTAAATTTGATTTATAGGGAACTTAGCGAAGGTGTGAGTAGGGCTTTTGGCATCAGATAGAAGGGGATGAAGTAACATGCTGTGTAATTCTGGTAATAGTTTACTATTAGAACAGCAGTATGTAAAGTACTGTTGTGGGGATCTGTATAGTAAGTAAATACAACAAGTAGGTAAGGGGGCTATTTTTCACCAGTAACCAAGACAAACAGATGGTTAATTGTTTATTGGATTTGTGTTAATAATAAAGGTAGATAAGGCATAACTTACTTGAACTTGCATAACATGGCTAATTCATTACTGACAACAAATGGTGACTTGCTCATTATGTGTGGAGGGTGCAAAATGTATAGTTTGGAGGATGAGGAGTCAAACTATGATGAGTATACTGTATATGTGATAAATGTGCACAAAATAAGGATTTTCAAGAGAACTTAACTAAAGTCATGGAAATATTGGAATGGTTACAGCAAAGTCAATTAAATACAACTTCAAGGTTAAAAACACTGTCCAGTTTAAATAAGGATGATACGTTGAGAGAGAAGAATAGGAAAATGATTGGTTAGGGGAAGAGAAAAGATGATAGTAATGATGATGATCTAATAGGAGACAAGGAGTGGAGTGAAGTCTCATATGTAAAACAAAAATGGAGAGGGAGAAGCCCTTTAACAAGAGTACCCAAGGACATCTCAAGGATAACGAATGCCTCCAGTACCAGAGATACTGAAGAGTCCAGAGATAATTATGGGGAACAAAATGGGGGGATACTTATAATTTATCATTATCAAATAGTTATGGAGTGTTGCAAAATCTTCAGAAAGAGCAAAGTAGGAACAGGGAAGGGGGAGAAGATATGGCACCTCAGGTACCCAATTTTAATAAAGGTCCTCATCAGGTAGTGGTAATTGAGGATTCCATTATCAAATATACTGACCAATACATATGTAGGAAAGATAAAGCAAACAACATGGTTTGTAGTTTTTCTGGGGCAGGAGTATCAGAGTTATATGACATGGCAGATAATATTTTTGCTGGTGCAGGTGAAAATCCATTAGCAGTGTTACATATTGGCATAAACAACCTGAAGAGGAAAACACTACCTGAGAGTAAAATAGATTTTTCTAAATTGGTGAATAAGTTAAGGACAAGAGGCTGTAATATTATGATCTCAGAAATTTTACCAGAACCAAGAGCCACAGTATATAAAGCAAAAAGGACAGCAGTAGCAAATGGATGGTTGAAAGAATGGACAGAGGAAAATGATTAAATGTTTATACAACACTGGGGGGACTTTCATAATAAAGAAGAATTTTACAGTAGGGATGGGTTACACTTGAATTATAGGGGAAGCAGGGTTTTGGGGACAAGGTTGTGACAAGAAATTGAGAGAAGTTTAAACTAATTGACCAGGGGATGAACTGTAAATCAAATAATAAGGTGTTAAGCAATAAACACAAAGGAAATAAGGAAAAGAAATTAGTAAAGACTTTATTTTTTAATGCATGTAGCCTGTCAAAGCATGAGATGGCCGAACTGGAGAAGAATATAGAGAGCGAAAAGTTAGATATTATTGGGAGTAGTGGAGACATGGTGGAACGACAGTGGTAAGTGGAACCAGAAGATATCCAGCTTTAGTTTGATAAATAAAAATAGAGTGAATAAGAGGGGAGGAGAAGTAGCATTGTATATAAAGGAGTGGATAGAATTTATAGTTAATAATGAGGTGGAGCGCTGCCCGGCGCGATGATTGATTTCGCTTATGACGCCAGCGACCCGGTTCGAACGAGCCCGGGGAGCTGGAGGGTCAAGCCGGGAGGGGAGGACTTGCGCCCAAGACTGCCTGCTCGTCTCTCCGGGAGGGGTACCTGAGCTCGGTGCTTGTCTGACCCCAGGTGGAGACCTGAGGCAGCAGGCCCGATGCTCCAACAGAGGGGAGCGACGTGCAGACGTCGGGCGCTCGCGCCTTGACGCCATCGGACCTGGCACGCCGAGAAACACCAGGAAAACCTTGCAGCCTCCTGGTAGACGGAGCACCAGGGGCCCGACTTCAATGCCCCTACCTGCCCGGAGACAGCATGCCGACAAAGATTAGCGAAGCGACCGGGTGGAAGGGTGTCCCGCCTGCACTCCGCCTGGGGGTATAGCCACGGCTCCATGGGGCATGGACTGCACCGGCTCCAGGTAGGTGAGCGAAGGCTGATAAGCCCATAGGTGTCTCCCGAAGAGGAGGGGGATGCAAGTAGGGAGGAGGATAAAGAGAAAATAAAAAAAAAAAAAAAAAAAAAAAAAAATAATGAGGTGGATGATATGGGTAGCATAGAATCCATCAGTGTTGACCTAATGGCTCTAAAAGGAAAAAAACTAAAAATGTTGAACTTTTATAGACCTCCGGATACAAATATGGAGGATACTTTGAGCTTTTTGAATAAGGTGACAAACCTGGCTAAGAAATGTGATATGGTGATTATGGGTGATTTAAATATACCTCAGATAGATTGGAATAAGGAAGTAGATAATAATACCTCAGCATCTAGGTTGTTGGGGGAGTTACAAGCAGCAGGATTAAATCAGCATGTTCATGAGGCAACAAGAGGTAGCAACATATTAGACACTGTGTTATCAAATATTCCTGATGAAATAAAACAGCTAACAGTTGGATCACCTATAGGTACAAGTGACCATAATTCAATTGCCTTTGATACTGATAAGACCAAAAAGGTAATTAAGGGAGTTACCACCCAGTTTATTTATAATAGAGGAAACTATGCAGTGATTAAACAGATATTATTACTTTATAATTGGGAGAGTATGATAAATGACCTGTCTACACAAGATGCTTGGGAGCTGTTTGTTAATGAAATAAATAAATTGATTGACAAATTTATACCAAAGAAAAAACTATATGAGGAAAGAAGCCTATTTGGTTAAATATAAACATCATAAGAATTGGAAAAAGAAAAAAAGTATTATTCAAGAAAATGAAACATTTCAGTACAGTAGCTAATATTTCAAGATATAAACAAATAGCAAAACAAATGAAAAAAGAAATACGGAAAGCAAAAAAACAAGCAGATTTTAGATTAGTAATGACAGGAAATGATGTAAAAGTCTTTTTTTCCTATGTGAATAAAAAAAGGGACAGAGTTGATCTGTGGGACCATTGGCAGTAAGAGGAGAGCTGAGTAGTGATCCCATGCTACTCTCTGAGGAATTTAACATGTGTTTTAGTAAGGCCTTCACCAAGGGCAAAGATAACAATAAGGTGATTACAGAAGGGATGGAAAAATCAAATATTGAGGGACTAATAACTGAGGATAAAGTAGTTAGGAGGATAAGATCATTAAAGGGGGATAGGGCTCCTGGTCCTGGTAGACTTCACCCAAGGTTCATTAAGGAACTAGAGGTGGAACTGGCACCAATTATTATAATGATAGGTCAAAAATCACTGGCTGAGGGATATGTACCAACTGATTGGAGATTGTCCCATGTGGTGCCAATTTATAAAAAAGGAGATAGAAGTATTCCATCAAATTATCGACCAGTAAGTCTTACCTCAGTGATCAGTAAAATAGTTGAGGGGATTTTGAGTGATGAAATAAAGAACTTCATGGAAGAGAAAGGATTGGGAAATAATAGCCAACATGGGTTCATTAAAAACCGATCATGTGAAACCAATGTGGTCTGTTTTTATGATTGGGTCACTAAGAAGTTGGATCAGGGGAAGAACTTGGATGTGGTTATGCTGGATTTTAGTGGGGCCTTTGATAAAGTCCCTCATGGATTCTTGTTATCAGAGTTATCAGATGCGAAAGTGAATGAGAGTTTGATTAGATGGACTGAGCACTGGTTGGTGGATAGGATGAGTTCAGGGATATTTGTCAGAGGCAGTGAGGGTGGAGAGTGGGACTCAGTAATGGGACCTCTATTATTTCATATTTTCATGAGTGACCTGAAACTAAATAGTGAAAACAAACTAGTTAAATTGCAGACGATGTTAAAGTGGGAGGGGTAGTGGATACTTTTGAAGATAGACTGAGGTTTGGACAGGATTTATTAGATATTGAGGCATGAGCCAGACAGAACCTTATGAGCTTTAATACCAATAAAGGTATAATGCTGAACATGGGAAAGAGTAATATAAAACAGGACTATTATATTCAAAATAGTAAAATTAGATCTTCCATATCTGAGAAAGACCTTGGCATACACATCCAACAGGACATGAAATTTGAAACACATTGTAGAATTACAGCAAATAGATCTATGCACTTGGTAAATTGTATTAGAAGATGGTTTCATACCAGGAATGCAGAAGTGCTTACTAAAGTGTTTAAATCATATGTAATACCTATTTTGTATTATTGTTCTTCACTTTGGAGTCCTTGTTTGAAAAAGCATAGTCCTCTGTTGGAACGTCCTCAAAGGAGTCTAACTAAAATGATATCGGGTCAGCAGAATCTATCATATAAAAATAGATTGACATCTTTGAGACTATGGTCCATTACAAAAAGAAGGATAAGGGGAGACTTATTATTTCTTTATAAAATTTTGCATCAGGATAACCTAAGAATGGAATTGGGTCTGCATTCAGGGAAAAAAATCTTTAACTGGAAAAACCATGATAAACATTTAGTGAGTGAAAGGTGTGGAACAAATTTAAGAAAATATGGATTTGTATGTAGGGCTATAGAACATTGGAATAAGCTACCGACATGTGTTGTGCAGGCAGAATCCTTCACCATTTTCAAGAAGAGGTTGGATAAACATGTGACAGTTGGTAACTACTGTTACCTCCACTGAATTGTGGGGACAGTCTTTAAAATGGGCTTTATAGCCTTCAATAGCTGAAAAAAACAGACTTTTTTAAGTTTGTTGCTGATGTTTCAAGTCAATCACAAATGAAAAAAATCATGCATACAACAGAGGGTCATGAAGATGATCCAGAGATAGTGGGGGAGGTCATATGAGGAAAGCTTGGCAGACCTTAATATGTTAACACTTATTACACTAGAGGCCAAGAAGGAAAGGAGGAATATGATTTAGACATATAAGTTCTTGAGAGGAATTAATAGGATGTCTTGTAAAGATTTGGTTATGAGGAAGAAAGACATTGGAACGAGAGGCTA
This sequence comes from Neoceratodus forsteri, assembly GCA_016271365.2. NCBI lineage: Eukaryota > Metazoa > Chordata > Ceratodontiformes > Ceratodontidae > Neoceratodus > Neoceratodus forsteri. Next base: position 63,845,084 of record CM057459.1, read on the forward strand.
TGAGTAGAGATGGAAGGGGGCGATTCAGGAGGTACATGAAGAAATTCTTCGCCCACCATGGGATCAATGTTTTTTTTTTATGTAAAGTGGTGGTGGGGGTGTGTGGCATGGGTTGCCAGAGGGTAGAGTTCATTTTTAGAAAGAGGGCTAAGTGGGGGAAATGGGTGGGGAGGAACATGTGCTAATAGGGTGGGGGCAAGGGATTTACTTCAGTATGGGGAGGGGGTGGTGTGGACACCAGAAGGTGAGCGAGGGTGTTGTTATTGTTTTTTTATGCACCTCCCATTAACCAGCCCCTGCCTGCCAGCCCCCCAACCCCATCACCCCAGCATCCTTGGGGACTCACCTCATGGTTGTGAGGTGCCTAGCTGGTTGCAGGTATGGAGCCCATGGGGGACTGGCTTCATCTTGCTGGTTGGCAGGCTATTTCCCTCTGGTTTTTCCTCCCAGAGTGTGGCTGGGGCAGCAAGGAATGATGCCAGAGGCCGAGCTGCACACGCTTCTTCATGCAGCACATCTGTCATCTGCTCTGCCTCTTCCTCCACCATCTGTGGGTCCAGTGTGTTGACCCCCAGCTACCTTTAGGGGCCAGGCATGCACCAGTCTCCAAACCCCCCCTCCCTGGGAGAGAAAAGCTGTCCTCTGGATGCATGATCCTCTCCCTCCCAGGCCAACCCCCATTGACCCACTCACACCAAGAACATGGGTCACCGGCATGGCAGGAGGTAAGAGGGTGTTGTTTTTAAATGTTCTTTATAGATTACCAATCAGTGGTGCACAGCACAGGATGAGATGGTGAGAAATCAAGTTGAAGGATGAACTGTGCCAGTTATCCACCATGGGACTCATATTTGAAGTATGCTATATATATATATATATATATATATATATATTATGAAAAACTCTGTTTAATGCATCAGTTAGGGTTGTTCATAGCGACAAATGAGGAAATTCGGTGTTAGGGTTGAAAACCCTAACTCCAATTCACCCCCAGCACCACACACACAGAGACACACACTCACATGCAAGTATGGGGAAGACCAAGGCAACACAACCAATGACAGACAGCCAGCAGCAGGTGACAGAAATAACAAACAATTGTCTAAATGTACTACGAGACATCCCCACCCACCTGACCAGGTACTGCATGCTCAGTGGAGATCAACAGCAAAACTGAGGCCATGTACACCAAATGTACACATCCCTGATTGCAGCTGCACACAACGTGCCACACTTAGTAGTTGCATGGCCTTACCTACCGATGCCCCATGCTACATCACATGCGGTGGGCCACCTGAGCAATACAGTTGACCAAAACCAAAAAGTAGTACAACTATTATATCTCTCATTATAAAAAAGGGTCTGAGAAATGCAGCTTTCTGATTAGCTGTAAACATTGTATCAGCCTTATGTTTACTTTTTATTAGCATACCATTTGAGGATAACCTTCTCAGCTCCCTTGACGCCACTTTCAGCCATCAGTTCAATATTCTCATTGGTGAAAGCTGAGCAGAAGAAGATGTTCAGGTCCATACCCATCTCTCCATCTGTCTGTCTATCTATCTGTCTATCTATTGATTAGTATATAACAAAAATAAAGTTTGTTAAATCAAAACACTTATCAGATACACCTACTAGAGTCTGGTTCTATCACTCTGGATTTTTATTTTCCTGAAAGGGTTCTAAATGTTGCTGTGATTAAAACTGTGATATCCTATACACACGTAAAAGGAAATGTGTTCATGCTTCTGAATACTGTAAAACACAATAGTAGCTGATTTACAGTTTTAAGGCTTAATTTCTGACCAAGAGCAACTGGATGGTAGATTACTGGTCTATCCCTTACACTGTAGCTATTACAGTTTCAAAGTAATAGTTGCTACATTTAGCTGCAACAACTAATTAAAAGGGACTTTTTATGACCTTACTTGCCAAAATATCACACTTGAAACCAACTGTTATCAATGTATCTGTGAAGACAGGGATGAGACAGACATCAAGAGATGGACCCACTTTGCCCAATAGTAACGGGTGAGAGGGAGAGCCCACAGCCCCTACAGACCTATACGTGCTTTATCATCTTGATTACTATATTACTGTTTGTTATTATTTGTAGGAATGTTCAACAAAGGAAGTGTGACTGGGTGTCTATGTAGTGTACATGTGTTTTTTTGTGGGGCTGTACAATGGGTAGAGAGAAGTGGTGGGTAAAGCAAGTTGCAGGGAGCCCATGTATACAAGATCAGTGGATGGCTGCAACATACAAAGTTATAGACTACTACTAGAACCTCCTCTCCTCACACAGAAACAATATGAGGTGCTGTGCTGTAATGAGTGCTGCTTATGCATGACACATGATGTCTTGTCACATAGTAACATTGTGCCCACAAATGCAAATCGTAATGTGCATGGCGACACAAAGTGAAACAGAAAGAGAAACACTACAGTAGACAGAAATGTTAAAAACAATGCAAACACAACCACAAATGAAAAAGCAAACAGTAACGCACATGGTGGCATAAACATGAGCAGTAAATGAAACTGGTACGGAACCACAAGCAGAAACAGTAATGATAACAGTAATGTAACCACACAGGCTGTTTTTACCCAAAAGCTATATAAAGAAAAGACAGTGAGTAGAAAAAATGTATGCTAAATAATGATTCTCGGAACACAAAAATGAGAACTTGGAATAGTAAATTGCTTATGTCTCACTAACCGTATGACACAGAGAAAAATTAAAAATCATATGTATTATCACTTTCCTGCTAGTTTTGTACGTAGCCCCTAAGAGGACTAAAATTGTTAGAAAAAATCTGTATCTTGCACCGTTTTGAGATACAGTCCCTGAAAGACACGGCAGCCGTAATGTTATCCTATGGGAAAAAACAGAAGTTCAGAATGCCATAACTTTGCCTCCCTGTAATATTTTTTCAGCAAACCACGGAAAGGCACATCTGTGTGATGTTGGCTGTGTTCCCTGCAAATTTCAGCCCAAAAGACCAAACTGTTATTTTGCAGCAGGGCGCCAAACGATTGCTGCAATGCCTTGTACACCATAATGTTATCCTATGGGAAAAAGTGTCAATTTTGGAGTACTGTTATTTCGCCGCCGTCTAATATATTTTCAACGAAACACTGAAAGGCACATCTGTGAGATGTCGGCTGTGTTCCCTCCAAATTTCAGCCCAAAACTCCCAACTGTTCTTTTGTAGCAAAGTGCCAAATAATTGCTGTCATTTTCCCACAGACTACAAAAGTACTGTCGCAATTTGCGAAAGCTGGAATAGTAAATTGCTTATATCTCACTAACCGTATGACACAGAAAAATTTTTTTAAGTCATATGTATTATCACTTTCCTGGCTAGTTTTTTACTTAGCTTCCATTAGGGGGCTAAGAAATTTTTCGACAAAAAGTCCATTATCTCGCACCGCTTTGAGATCCGCCACTGGAAAGGTGTGGTGAATGCCGAATGCTATCCTATGGGAAAAAAGAACTTTGAGTGCCATAACTTTGCCTCCTGTAATATTTTTTCACCAAACCACTGAAAGGCACATCTGTGGGATGTTGGCTGTGTTCCCTGCAAATTTCAGTCCAAAAGACCAAACCATTATTTTGCAGCAGGGAGCCAAAGGATTCCTGTAATGCGTAGGGCGCCGTAATGTTATCCTATGGAAAATAAGGCCAACTTTGAGTGCCAGAACTTTGCCGCCATGTAATATTTTTTCAACACAACACTGAAAGGCACATCTGTGAGATGTCGGCTCGTGCCTCCAAATTTCAGCCCAAACTCCCAACTGTTCTTTTGCAGCGCAGTGCCAAAGAATTGCTGTCATTTTCCCACAGCCTAGAAAACTACTGTCGATTTTTGAAAAGCTTTCAAAAATGTTTGACACTTTGTGAGCACGCAGTAATTTGTGAAGTACTTTTTCCAGAAATTTGAAAAACATATTTCTGGAGTGTTTTACCCAAAATAAAGACATGACTAGCATCCTCGGGTCCGACTAGGTGAATACAAAAAGAATTAGGTTGCTAGAGGGTCCCACATTTAAATGGCAAGCATTTTTCTGATCACTAACTGAAAACAAAATGGCAGATTTGCGAAAGTAACAGGGCCATTTGTGAAAGTAAAAATGCATTTGCGACACTGTCAAACTTTTTCTTAACTTTTCCCATTGACTTATAATGGGAAATTATTTTTTGAATAACTTTTGAACCGTTTAATATTTTTTCACCAAATCTTCAAAGGGCACATCGGGACCCCAGCCACATGTTCCCTGAAGATTTCAGGCCAGTCGCAAAAACTGTGTGACCTGTAGTTAGCACTCATAGAATTTCCAGAAAAAGCGTGAAACGCACACGCAGATCATGCTTAATAACTCTGCAGCTGTATATCCGACCAGTACAAAACTTGGCAGATCCCAAGGCCTATGGTTCTTGATCAGATTCCAAATTTCAGGCAAATCCATCAAATGGTTGCAAAGTTATTAAGGTGCAACATTTTGGGTTTAACTTAGAAACGGCTCTCAACCCTAACTATGGTAGCACTACCGTGTACATATATATATATATATATATATATATATATATATATATATATATATATATTATAGTGGCATGGTCACACCACTATAGTTAGGGTTCAGCGGTCAGTTATATACTAAAGTCAAAAGTTTGGGCATTAATAACTTTGGACCCGTTCAACGGATTTCCCTGAAATTTGGTATGTGCTGTGGGGCATGGTACATCTTTTGATTTGCCAGATTGCATTTTGGTCAGACTTATGGTCTGTTTCGGTTGGACTTACGGTCTTTGCATATGAAAGCGCTGAAAAATGCAAAATTATCCATTTTTGGAGGCAGCTTTGGGGATTTTGGACATGGCTCTGCACAGCCATTGTGTGGTGTGCCACTCTGTGAGATAGCTCATTTAAAAGAGCTTTGGTGGCTGAACATGCCGCTTTTCATTTGGTGAAAAAATATTAAGGCATTCAAAAGTTATGCCACTTTTAAGTTCCCATTATAAGTCAATGGGAAAATTTGTATGTATGTTTTGCAAACAAAGAATGGGGTTCTGGCCATCTGGTCCTGCCTGGCGATCAAAGAATTTGCAGTCTCATGGTTCAAGAATCTTTGTCCCTGAGAATTTTACAAATTCTTTGATCGCAAGGTCCGCCATCTTGTTTTCAGTTTTTTGATCGGAAAAATACAAATCTCTCTGCTCAGGGGTCACTTCTGAAGTAAAACTTGGATGGGTTTTACTCATGGGACCCCGATATATTGAGCCATGACTTTGGTTTTCTCCAAATTGGTCCAAAAATAGAGTTTTGAGCTTTTGTAATCTTTGTTCGCGGCTCGTTAATGATCTTTGATCGCGAGCCTGCAAAATCTTTGATCACGAGATTCTTTGATCGCGATCATGCATCGCGAGTGAGGGACGAGATGGCCAGCTTTTTAATTTGTTTTCTGTAGCCCAGCAGTGCTCTACACAGTTATATGAGGGTGGGTTTTGGTCAGGGGGCTTCATTGTGCCCCATGTGAATAAAAACACAGAACTTTACATTTTCCCTGGTAGTCTAGAGGCCCCCCTCTCCCCGATCATGACAATATACATAAAGATCTCTGTTACCCTGGTAGTTTAGTGCCCCCTCATGTTTATTTGATTAATATCTCATTATTTTATCCCTGATAGTCTAGTGTCTCCCCCATGTCTGTTTATATTTGTTGTTAATATTCCTGGTAGTCTAGTGCCCCCCATCTGTATTTTATTATTATTTTAATTCATATCCCTGGTAGTCTAGGAGCATCCCCATCAAAAATAAGCATTTCTACTTCCTAGTAGTCTAGTGGCCCCCACCTGCCATGCTAGCCACCCAGCACCCCACCCTTCCCCAGCCAGCGACTGGCACAGCCCACCTCTCACCTCCAAGGCTAGCTTCCGACTATGAATATTACGAGTGATAATTCAATCAGGTGTTCAGAAATAATTTCAGATTGCCTGTTTGAATTAGCGCTCATAATACACACAGTCAGTGCCTGGCCATTTAGGTGAGAGGTGGGCTGTGCCAGTCTCCAGCTGGGGAAGGATGGGGGGTGCTGGGTGGACTGGCATGGCAAGGTGGGGGGCCACTAGACTACCAGGAAGTAGCAAATGCTTATTTTTTTTAAATGATGAGGGGGCCGCTAGACTACCAGGGATATCAGTAATAATAATAAAATACAGATCGGGGGAGGCACTAGACTACCAGAGATATAAAGAACAAATATAAATAAATAGACATGGGGGGCACTAGACTACCAGAGATAAAATAATGAGATAGTAATCAAATACACATGGGAGTGCCACTAGACTACCAGGGAAACACTGAACTTTATGTATGTTATCATGATCGGGGGGAGGGGGCCACTAGACTACCAGGGATAATGAAAACTTATATGTTTTTATTCACATGGGTCACAACGAAGCCCCCTGAGCAAAACCCACCCTCATATAACTGTTCCAGGGCATCCCTGGGCTACAGAAATGTATTTAAAAATCTAGCCATCTCATCCCTCGCTCTTTGTTCATGAGTGAGCAATTTCTTTGATCGCAAGCCTGCAAATTCCTTGACCATGAGATTCTTTGATCACGATCGTGCATGATGAGCTAGGGACGAGATGGCCAAATTAAAAAATCAATTTTCTCAGTCTAGGGGTGTGATAGGAAGACAAATGAGGTTGGGGTTTACTCAGGGGGCTTCATTCTGACGAACCATTGCAGTGGTTTGCTGGAATTCTGTTATTTTTTTAAATGTGAACACTTTTTATTATTTGATCATGACCCTTCAAATTCTTTGATTGCAAGCCTGCAAATTCTTTGATCGTGAGATTCTTTGATCGCGATCGTGCATCACAAGCAAGGGACGAGATGGCCAGATTAAAAAAATCAATTTTCTCAGCCCAGGGGTGTCCTAGGAAGACAAATGAGGGTGGGTTTTACTCAGGGGGCTTCGTTTTGTCAAACCATGGCAGTGGTATACCGCAATTCTATCAATTTCTGGATTTATAACATTTTAAATTCTTTGTTCATGAGCCTACAAATTCTTTGATCATGAGATTCTTTGATTGCCATCTTTGACTGTGAGATAGGGACAAGATAGCCCAGTTTTTTATAATGGAATAGATAAGGAATTTTTTAAAATCTTTAACATTGGATAATTGGAAACAGTTTGGTCTTTTTACTTGAAATTTGAAGGGTGTTTATGGCATGTCCTGTAGATGTGAATTAAGGTGTTTCTGTGCCAGAGAAATTTTTTTTTTGTGGAGATATTGCATGATGCACTTTACATGTTGCAGATAGTGTTTTGCTTGTGGTGGTGGCTTGAAATTGATAGGATATGTAGCCTTAGTGTCATGGATGTAGTTTTCAGTCATTGTGTCTGTTAAATGTCAACAGGTGCGGAACTGTGCCAGTCTGACAAATGAAAATCTCATATGTTAAAATGTTATATCTCGAGCATGGTTTGGTCTTTTCACTTGATGGCATGTCCTGTGGATGTAAACTACAGTGCTTCCTTGTCAGAAAATATTTTTTGGGTAGAGATATGGTGTGGCGCAGTTTACATTCTGCGGACAGCGTTTTGCTTGTGGTGTCTTGAAATTCATAGGATACCTAGCCTTAGTGTCATTGATGTCGTTTTCAGTCATTGTGTGTGCTAAATGTCAACAGGAGTGGAATTGTGCCGCTCTGACAAATGAAAATTTCAAATTTTTACAAGTCATATCTTGGGCACAGTTTGGCCTTTTTACTTGAAATTTGGAGGGTGTTGATGGCATGTCCTATACATGTTAATAGTTGTGTTTATGTGTTGGACAATATATTTTTTGTGGCAATATTGTGTGGCACAGTTTACATTTTGTGGACAGTGTTTTCTATTGTTCTACTACATTAACATTTGTTTAGTGGCTGGTTGTGCTGTTGCCATTAGCTGTATAATGTGGCCCAACACTTACAAGTTGGTGGGAGTGTGGGGCCCCCCATCAACTTATGCAACTTTCATTTTCCTATTCTTTCTAAAAAGTAGTAAATGCAAATCTTTAAGATTGCATCAGTAAAGTTCTACAGTGACAAAGTGAGGAAAGTCAACATTAGGATTCCCACCCCTTGCACCCCATCCCCACTGTGCCCCACCATCAGGCATCAGGGTGTGCATTGGGGTTGTTGACTCTAACTCTCACCCCATTCTCCTGCACTGCACCACCTCAGCTTGTTTGCACATGGGATGGGGTGAGAGGGCCAACAACCCCAACACACACCCAATGCCTGTTGGCGGGAGCACGGTGGGGGTGGGGGTTCAAGGGGTGGGAACCCTAATGTTGAATTTCTGCTTTTGTCACTGTAGAATAACCCTAACTGATGCATTAACATAGTTTTTGCATATATATATAGTATATATTCTATGCAAAACTTAATTAATGCATTATTTAGGGTTAAACACAAAGTCAGAATGAAATTTTAGGGTTGCCTTATCTCTCATGGACTCACTCATCATCACAGATATTGACAGCTGACGGGTGGTCATTGGGGTTGTGAGGCCTAAATATCACCCCATTCCATCTGTAATCATATTCACAAGCCACAGTAAAGAAGAATTGGGTGACATTTAGGCTTCACAATCCCAATGACACACCCCATCAGCTGTCAATCTCAGGATGATGGGCAGGTCCATGAGGGGGGATGGGGCAACCCTAAAGGTTTCATTTCCTGACATTTCATGTTTTAACCCTAAATGCTGCATTAACAAAGTTTTTTGCATAGAATTTCCTTACTTTTTGAGAAAGAATAGAAAAGTAGAAAGTTGTACAAGTTGGTGGGAGTGCAGGACCTTTGGGACCCATGCTCCCACTAACTTGCAAATTCCTGCCTAAGATAAGAGTACAAGTACTTAATATCATATGTATTAGTGGCAGTACATATGAGTGGGAGTGTGGGGCCCACCACCTTGAAAGAAAGCAAAGTGTCAGTCATCAGAGTGGCATAGTTCAGCACCTGTTTACATGTCAGACACCTAACCACTACAAATTACCTCCATGGCAGTAACACTAGGTACCCTATAAATGTGAAGCCAGTACCACATAGCAAAACACCATACACAAAGCATAAAGTGTGTCATGCAATATGGGTGCAGCAAATGAATTTGCCAACACCAAAACACCATAATTCACATGGACAGCACATCCCCTCAACATGTTCCAAATTTTAATGTAAAAGACCAAATGTTTCTGAGATATAAAATGTGAAAGTTTCAGATTGTCATTCATCATACTGGCAAATTCCACACCTATTAACATTTTACACACCTAATGACTGAAAAGTACATCCATGGCAGTAAGGCTACCTACCCTAGTAATTTCAAGTCACTACCACCATGGAAAATGCTGTGCGCAAAATGTAAACTCTGCCATGCAATATCTCTTCAAAAAATGTATTGTCCGACACCTAAGCACTATAATTCACATTTACATGACATGCCATCAACACCCTCCAAATTCCAAGTTAAAAGACCAAACTGTTTCCAAGATATTTAATTTGAAAAATTCTTAAAATTGTGCTATCTGGTCCTTCTAAATCTGGCCATCTAGTCTCTCCCTCGTGATCAAAGAATCTTGCGATCAAAGAATTTGCAGGCTCATGATCAAAGAATAAAAAATGTTAAAACTCAATATTTAGAGAAAAATACATGAAACCACAGCCATGACTCAACAGAACTAAGGCCCCTGAACAGATCCCACCCTAGTTTGCCTTTAGAAGTGACCCCTGTGCTGAGAAAATTGAATTTTTCACGTAGCCATCTGGTCGTGCCCTTGCGAGCAAAGATCACTGTCAAAGAATCTCACGATCAAAGAATTTGCATGCTCACGATCAAACAAAAGATGTTAAAAGTCAATTTTTAGGCAGAAATACATGAAACTACAGCCATGCCTAGATAGAATGATGCCCCCTGAGCATAACCCACCCTCATTTGGCTTAATAAGCCAATCCTGAGCTGAGAAAATAGATTTTTTCAAGTGGACATCTAGTCACACCCTCGTGATCAAAGGTCATGGTCAAAGAATCTTGTGATCAAAGAATTTGCAGGCTTGTGATCAAAGATCATTAACGAGCCACAATCAAAGAATAAAATGTTAAAAACTCTATTTTTGATCATTTTGAAAGAAACCACAGGCATGATTCGATAGAGGGAAGACCTCTGAACAAAACCCATCGTAGTTTCACCTCAGAAGTTACCCTTGGACGAGATATTTGAATTTTTCTGACCTCAAACTGAAAACAAGATGGTGGCCCTCACGATCGAAGAATTCCTTAAGATCAAAAATTCTTTGATCACAAGCCTGCAAATTCTTTTATAGTGAGGTGGGACTAGATGGCCAAAAACCCCATTCTTCTTTCGCAAAATAACCATATAAATTTTCCCCTTGACTTATAATGGGAACTTAAAAGTTTAATAACTTTTGAATGGATTAATATTTTTTCACCAAATGAAAAGTGGCATGTTCCTTTATCCAAGCTCTTTCAGATGAGTCAAGTCACAGAGCAGCATGCGACATGACGGCCACGCAGCACCATGGACAAAATCCAGAAAACTGCCCACATAACTGGCAAAAAGTGCATTTTACAGCATTTTGGTGCGCAAAAAACGTAAGTCTGACCAAAATGAAATTTGGCAAATCAAGAGATCTACCATGCTCCACAGTGCATACCTAATTTCATGCAAATCTATTGAAAGGGTCCAAAGTTATTAACGCATAACATTTTGAGTTTAACATAGAAGTGGCTTCATAATCCTAAATATAGGGGCGTGACTGCACCCCTATAATATATTCCATGTCTAAGCGTGTTGACATGCTACAGTAAAGGAGACTAGGGTGAGATTTAGGCCTCACGACCTCAATGATACACCCTGACATCTGTCAGACTATGGAGGATCGGGGTGGCATATGTGAGGGGGTTAGGGGTTCAACCCTAATGTCTCATTTCCTGACTTTTTTTGCTCTAGCCCTAAATGAAGCATCAACGCAGTTTTTTGCATAGAATTTCCTTACTTTTTGAAAAACTGTAATATAAGTAGTAAAAAACACATATTGGTGGGAGTGCAGAGTCCAGTCCTCACTAAGTTTCCAATTTTTGCATAACAATATGCATCTGGCCCACGCTCCCACTTACGCAAAGCTACGGAGCCATGCAGCAGCACTATAGGGCACCAAACCCTTGCAACAGTAATTTGCATATATCTTGGAAACCGTAAGAGCTGGAAAAAAAATTCTAGCATCATTGTAATCGTGACAGTGAGTCCTTCATGCAACATCGCAAAGACTGCACCCATGTCTCTCATCATTTCCGAGATATGGGCACCGGAAAGCACTGGACAGGCACTCTTTCAAACCTTGTGACAGTAATGTCACAATATCGTATGAACTGCGCAATGTACAAACAAAATTCCACTGCAGGCTTACTCTACAATTTCAAATCTTTTTCCAGTGGCTTACCTGTAGCAAAAAGTCTGTATCTCGATTAGTTTCTGAGATAACAGCGCCAAAAGTCATGACACAGACTGCAATGTAATTGTATGGGAAAAATGTCAATTACATCATTGAATATCTCTGCAACAAATTATTTTCCCAACACCCAAACAGCATAGTTCAAATCTCTATGACATCCCCTCAACACTCTGCAAATTTCAAGTAAAAAGACCAAACTGTGATTGAGATATGGTCATCCCAATCTGGGCCATCTAGTCTTTCCTAGAGTCATCTGGTCTTTCTCATTGACATTAAAAAAATACATATAAATTTTCCCATAGGATAAGATAGGATATAATGGGAATTTCAAATTGTAATAACTTTTGAACAGATTAATATTTTTTCACCAAACAAAAATCAGCATCTTCCTTGACCCAAGCTCTTTCAACGTGCCAAGTTGTAGAGTGGCACACCACACAATGGCCGGGCAGTGCCACAGACAAAATCTGAAAAACTGCCCACATAACTGGTGAAAAGTGCATTTTTCAGCATTTTGGTGCATACAAAGCATAAGTCCCACTGAAACGAAATTTGGCAAACCAAGAGATCTACCATGTCCTACAGCGCATACCAAATTTCACGCAAATCCTTTGAACAGGTCCAAAGTTATTGATGTGCAAAATTTCAAGTTTAACATATAAGTGGCTTCATAACCCTAAATATAGGGGTGTGACCGCACCCCTATAATATATTCCATGTCTGAACATGTTGACATGCTTCAGCAGTGATACTCACTCATGCTAGACTTTGGAGCCACATATGTTACTTCTCTTGGCTCAGGAGCCACAACCCACATTTACGGCATAAGGCAGTACCAAAATAAAGCGTGCATACAAAACAGATTACTTTCAAAACAGTTTATTCATTGCAATTACATAATCATAAAATCAACATCCAGTCATAAATTATTAAATAACATCATGAATATACACAATTTTCATATAAATAAATAGCAGTCAGATACATGGCACTCCTTTGAAACAAGTGCTATGAAGTCTGGCTGTAACTTGGATACTACAAAACAAACCAACAAAAAGAAACATTTGTCAGCATTAATTTCGAAACATTGTGCTCAAACAACAGAAAGAGAACTACATTTTTCAGCACAAAATGATTACTTCTAACACCCACCCCCACCATTAATGAATTAGCAAAGGTCACCTATTACTTGCTTGGAGATATTGTGCTTCTGGCTGATGAAACATTGATTACAGTTTTCTGTTTCTTAAAAGAAAAGAGAGAGAGAGAAAAAAAAAAGTTTACAAAAGGCTACATTTACAATGATCCCCTCCTCCCCCCAAACTTCATTAAATCAGAAAAGTTCTGATATTACCTGCTTCACAAAAAACAGAACTTGAAGGTGACCTCTTCATTAATGTTGCAAGCAAGCGCGATCAGTGGGCTTTCTAAATTCAGGCTACAAATCGTGTTTTAAATCGATCGAACAATAAATATAGCAACTTTGCCCCATACTGAGCATCATTTTAGATGGGGGGGATCGAAGGAGAAGCATCGTAGTTTAAAGCGAGTAAGTGCAATCCGTAGCATTTTTGAATCAGCGTGTGGTAGAAAGACTAGCGTGTGGTTTTTGAAGGGGGGATAGAAGGAGATGCAACTTTTTGCCCAATATTGAGGGACACCTGTAAAAAGAAAAGTGAGGCAGTTTTTGATGTGGTGTGGTATGGTGGAAAGACCAGTGAGGGCGATCAGCTGCATTTGAGTGTGTTTTTTGAAGGGGGGTGGGTAGTATGAGCTGCATCCTAGCATAAATAATGTATACCATTGGGAGCTTCCAGCTGAGACCTAAAGAGCCTCATGTGGCTCGTCAGCCGCAGAGTGAGTAACGCTGTGCTACAGTAAAGGAGAATGGGGTGAGATTTAGGCCTCATGGCCCCAGTGATACACCCCTATAATATCTCTCTCTCTCTCTCTCTCTCTATATATATATATATATATTACATGATGGACAGGAGTGGGATATGGAAAATATTCTCACTCCTGCAGAGTGAGCTCTGTATTCTCATGAGTGCTAAAGGTGCTCTGAAAATATTTTCAGAGCGTTTCTTTGCATTAGTGTTCGTAATGCAGACAGTCAGCGGTTGGCCATGGAGGTGAGAGGTGGGCTGTGCCAGTTACCGGCTGGGAAAGGGTGGGGGTGCTTGGTGGGCTTGCACTGCTGGGTGGGTGGGTAGGGGGCCACTAGACTACCAGGAAATATGAAATGATGATTTATTTTATTATGATTGGGGGGAGACACTAGACTACCTGGGATATGTACAATGGCAATGAATATTATTTCATACAGATCGGGGGGGCCACTAGACTACCAGGGATATTAACAGTAATAATTATTTTATACAGCTCGGGGGGTCACTAGACTACCAGAGGTGTAAAAAACTACACATGGGGGCACTAGACTACCAGGACATTACACATGATAATATTTTTTTATTATGATGGGGGAGCCACTAGACTACCAGGGATATTTAATACATTATTATTGTTATTCAGATGGGACAGAACGAAGCCCCCTGAGCAAACCCCAGCCTCATTTAACTTTGTGGGGCACCCCTGGGTTGTGAAAACTCATTTTAAAATCTGGCCATCTTGTCCCTCACTCGCAATGCACGATCGCGATCAGAGGATCTCACGATCAAAGAATTTGCAGGCTCATGATCAAATAAATTGCACGGTCATGACCAAAGAATAAAAAAATGGTGAAACACATTTTTTTCACTGATTTGAACTGAACCAGAGGCATGCCTCAATAGAACGAAGCCCCGTGATCAAAACCCACCCTCATTTGAGTCCCTAGCTGACCCCTGAGCTGACGTATTTGTGAAAATATGTTGCGATGCAAGATCGCAATCAAAGAATCTCACGATCAAAGAATTTGTAGGGTCGCAATCTAAGATCATTAGAAAGCCACGAACAAAGATTTTAAAAGCTAATAACTCTGTTTTTTGACTGATTTGGATGAAACCAAAGGCATGGCTCAACAGATCGTAGCCTCCTGAGTATAACCCATCCAAGTTTTATTTCAGGAGTGACCCCTGAGCCGAGATATTTCTGTTTTTCCAATCGGAAAATTGAAAACAAGATGGCGGACCTCACGATCAAAGAATTTTGAAAGTTCTCAGGAACAAAGATTCTTGAACTGTGAGGCTGCAAATTCTTTGATCACCAGGTGGGACCAGATGGTTAAAACCCCATTCTTTGTTCGCAAAATAGACATATACATTTTCCCATTGACTTATAATGGGAACTTAAAAGTGGCATAACTTTTGAATGCCTTAATATTTTTTCACCAAACAAAAAGTGGCATGTTCAGCCACCAAAGCTCTTTCAAAGAAGCCATCTTGCAGAGCAGCACACCACACAACAGCAATGCAGGGCTACATCCAAAATCCCCAAAACTGCAATCAAAAATGGATAATTTTGCATTTTTCAGTGCTTTCATACGCAAAGACCGTAAGTCCGACCGAAACACAATTTGGCAAATCGAGAGCTATCATGCCCTACTGTGTTTACCAAATTTCATGCAAATCTGTTGAACGGGTCCAAAGCTATTAACGGCCAAGCTTTTGATTTTAGTATGTAAGTGACCGATGAGCCCTAATTATAGTGGCATGACCTAATATATTTCCCTGAAATAAGAATAAAAAAATGGGATATTACAACAAAAGGAAGATGCTGCTGACATGTTAAACACTTATTTTGTAACCTTGCCAGACCTCAAGGTAGTAAATCTAGATAAAAAAGATGGGTAAGCAGTGAGGTTCTGGTACAACATAATTATACTATGTTTCAATTTTGCCCAGTAACTACTGATGAGGTTATTAAAATAATTGATAACTTGCAGGTTAATAAGGCTAATGGAGCAGATGGTATAGATAATAAATTATTAAAGGAATCAGCTGTGGAGATATCCCCAGTACTCAGAGATTTAATTAACTGGAGTCTGAGGAAGGGGATTTTTCCACAAAACTGGAAGTTGGCTGAGGTTGTTCCAATTGTAAAAGGAGGCGATCCCTTCAATTCATCAAATTACCATCCCATAGCCTTGTTATAAGTAGTTTCAAAAATAGTAGGAAGGATAGTTTAGGAGCAGTTAGTTGTTTGTCTTGAAAAGTATGGAAAACTGACAAAATTCCAGTCAGGTTTTAGAAAAGGCAGGTCCACAGCCACAGCGCTCATGGACCTTTTAGATGTAATTGCCACCCCTTTAGGTATGGCAAGGTCTGTAGGCATCATCTACATGGACCTGTCTAAAGTATTTGATCTGGTGGATCATGACATCTTACTGGGTAGTCTCAGAGATATGTGATTGACTGATGAAACATGTCAGTGGTTTAAATCTTATTTAACAGAAAGAACCCAGTTAGTAGCTGCCAATGGAGATCAATCAAATATACCACCAATTATTCATGGAGTCCCCAAAGGGTCGATTCTCTGCCCATTGTTGTTTAACATATATGTTAATAGTCTTCCAGATAAAATAGCATTTTCTAACATTCGGCTATATGCCGATGATACTGTTTTAGTGGTGGATGGCTGTTCCCTGGGAGAGGTTGAATCTAAATTACAACATGATTTCTTAGTGATGCTGGATCACTTTACCTCCCTGGGTTTGGTAATAAACAGCAGAAACACTCAGACCATGTTTTTCAGCTCCAAATAAACCAAAATAGACAGACAAATGGAAATAAAGATTAGGACTAGAGAGGGAATAATTTTGACTCAAACCTAGGTCTACAGGTATTTGGGGGTTTACATAGATCAATATCTTACATTTGCTTATCATATCGCAGACTTGATGCAAAAAAAAAATGCTTGTATAGAAGCTATGAGGAGGTTTAAAAACTGTGCCACATTAAGTGTATGTCTAATGATTGCTAACCAACTAATGTTGCCAATTATGGATTATGGGTGCCATATATATTGGCACACTGATAAAAAACAGTTAACTAAATTAGACCATTCTTACAGTAGATTGGCAAGGTATGTATTGAACTGTAAATTTAATACACGCCATTGTGATATGTATAGAATACTAAGTTGGAATACACTAGAGCAAAGAAGAAAAATCAAGTCTGGGATTTATTAAAAAATGAGGTCCCGTTACATTTAAGAAAAAAATTGCATAGACCTGATCATGTTTTGAATTTGAAATTAAAAACAGCTAGGGGATTTATTCAATCTAAAAAAACTAATAATTTTAGTAAAATGACTGTTGAATATAAGGCAACAACTAGTTGGAATGCACTTCCACTATTACTAAGAACCCAAGCACTTACAAAGGGTAGGTTTAAGGCTGCTATAAAGCAGAAATATTCTTTTCAATGTAAGTGCAGCAACATTAGTTAAGTTGTGGAATTTGCTTAGAATTTTTGTCGGAAAGGGTATGGAAATTTTAAGCACTGGCACTTGTGATATTTTAAGTATGTTGTATTTATGTATTTTGTATTGAACACAACTGTTATGTAATTGTTTTGTAACTGATGATTGAATTTTTGTACATTGGTGTTATTGTCTTGTATTTCATGTTTATTTAATGTAACAATTTATACAGGTTCACCTTGTAAACAAGGCATTTCATAGCCCTAATGGTGTTATACTGTATAAATAAAATTTTAACAAACAAACAAACATATATATCTATCTTATAATAGCACGGTAGCACCACTATCATCAGGGTTGAGTTGGCAATTTCATGTAAACCCCAATTTTTGCACTTTAATATCTTCACAACCATTCAACAGATTTGCACATTTTTTTGTTGTTGTTGGGCAGTCTGCTGCCAGACCACATCAGCCACGCTTTTCATCTGGACACACACCCCGAGACTCCCAACTCCCCAAACACCACCCAGCTTACTCCCAGGGGCTGGGCCACCTGGAGAGTCCAGCAGACTTTTAGTCAGTGACCCCATATCAGGAGTTCAGTCAGCACTGTGGGGTCTGACATGGGGTACTATCCTTCAATGGTGGGACCATTTTTACAATGCTGTGTTCTCTGGGAGGTGAGATGTGCAATGAGGTCTCTAGGATGAACCCAATGTCAGTCATGTTTCCCACTGCTCTAGGCATTGGTCACAGCAGATACCCCCAGCCTCCATCAGTTGTCCATATTGTGCCAGGCACTCAACTTCCCTCTCCCAGAGAAGGAGAGCCAACCCTTGGATGCTCAGTCCTTCTCCCTCCCCCCCGGCCACCCCTCCAACTCCCGAATCTATTCCTGAACTTGTGATGTCAACATCGCAAGCAGATGCCTTGCTGCTGCACCAGCAGGCTGGCTATTTGCACAAAAATTTGCAAGCCCAGTCTTGTGGGGTAGATCTCTTGATGTGCCAAGTTTCATTCTGTTTGGATGTGCAAATTCCGAGATGGAGATAGCAAAAAAAGTAAAGACATTGCTGTTTTTTGCTGCTTTTTGCCACTGTGTAGAGTCCAAATAGTTTGAAATTTTGGTCTGAAATTTTCAGGGTAGAAAGCACTTCCCTCAGAAGAATTTCCTTTGGTAGCTTGGTGAAAAATATTAATCCATTCCTCAGTTATTACATTTAAAAAAATTCAGGTTATGAGCATGCTCACTCAGCACTTCCAAATAGCTGTAAAAATTATTATTCATGATCTATGACGTGACTCTAGGCATCCAAGCCAGGATGCCTAGAGTCCCCTCATAGCTCATAAATAGCAATGAGTTTATTTGTATACATGTTTTTTCTTTTAAATTGAGAAAACTAGAAAAATTGCATGAAAACTACAAGCTATCCCTCCTTGGGAAACTTGGTCTTTTCAAAATTACTGTTTATAACAATTTCTTTTTGGTCTCACCTCTCCACATTGCAAGAAGAACAGTTCCTTATGTGCTCCATGTTTTCAAAAATGTCAGTGTAAGCCTAGTCAAGAATAATCATGAGCTTATTTGTATACCTTTTTTAAAATTGATGGAATTAGAAAAACTGGCTAGATATTTATGTATTCACTACAGAAAGAGGAGTCTACATCTCGCAGTAAAGAAATTGTGTCAGCTATATACTGTATGCACAATGCCTCATTTTGAAAATAAGCATCTGAGATCTTATATTATTTTAACCACTACAAAAATAGGAGACTGCACCTCCCTGTAAGGAAAATAGAAGACAAATTAATATTGTACCCACACTATCTTACGTACATGCATAATGTCAGCAGATAAGAACCTAAATGGCCCACTTAGTCTGCCTAGTATTACCTATGCTACTGAGCTCCCTCCCCCCAGAGCTTCCCCTTTTGCCCTGGACTCCCATGTGCCTATTCCATGTGTGCTTGAAACCTGATACTGTTTTTGTCTGTACCACCTCCTCCACAAGCAGGTCATTCCAAGCATTCACTACCCACTCTGTTAAAAAGTACCTTCTCATGTTACCCTTAAAAAGTCTGCCTTCCAGTTTTATACTGTGGCCCCTATTTGCTGAACCTTCTTTCATTTGAAATAGGCTCTTGCATCCTGTTAATACCTTTTAGATATTTGAACGTCTCAATTATATCCCCCCCCCATCTCTCCTATCCTCCAGGGAGTACAGGTCCAGCTCCCTCAACCATTCCTTGTATTCCTTCCCCTGCCTCCCTTGAACCCTCTGAGTATCCCTCCTCTGGACCACCTCCACCCTCCCAAGATCCCTCTTTAGGTGTGGTCTCCAGAATTGAATGCAGAACTCCAGAAGAGGTCTGACCAGAGCCATATACAGGGGCATAATGACCTCCCTCCTTCTACTAGCAATGCCTCAACTTATACATCCCAACATTCTGCTTGCCCTCCCCACTGCAGCCTGGCACTGATTTGTCACCTTCAGGTCAGATGAGATGATGACACCCATGTCCCTCTCTAGTTCCACAACTGCTAGTTCCTCCCTGTTAGTCACATACTTCGCTCTCAGATTTCCATGCCCCATATGCGTAATTTTGCATTTACTTGCATTGAAACCTAGCTTCCAGACCTTGAACCACCTCTCCAGCCTAACAAGGTCCTCCTTCATTCTTTCAACCCCCCACAGGGGGTCCATTCTATTACATATCTTGGTATCATCAGAGAACAAACACACCCTTCCCTCTACACCTGCAGCAATGTCCCCAAAGAAAATGTGGAAAAGGATTAGGCCAAGTACAGACCCCTGGGGCACGCCGCTCATGACCCTCCCATCCTCAGACAGCATCCTGCTTACCATCACCCTTTGGATTCTATCTGACAGCCAGTTTCCCACCTACTTTATTATGGTCGGACCCACTCTTAGACCCTCAATCTTGTTTAATAATCTTTTCTGCAGAACAGTGACAAAAGCCTTTCTGAAGTCCAGATAGGCTATGTCCACTGCCCCTTCAAGGTCTACCACTACCATCACCCAGTCAAAAAACCCTATTAAGTTCATCTGACAGGATCTCCCCCAACAAACCCGTGCTGTCTGTGATCAACCAGCCCCTTCCCTTCCCTTCCCTTCCAGGTAGTCCACCAATCTTTCCTTTAGGAGTGACTCCATGATCTTCCCAACCACTGACATCAGGCTCTCAGGCCTGTAATTACCCACCTTCTCCCTGTCATCCCCTGTGGAGTGGTACCATGGTTGCCCTCCTACAGTCCTCTGGAACCTCTCCTGTTTCCAGCAACAGGGTGAACAGTTCTGCCAGTGGTTCTGCTAATTCCCTCCTGAGCTCTTTCAGGTTCATGGGATGTATCCCATCTGGGCCCATGGCCTTATTAAACTGAAGACCCCCTAATTCCTTTAAGACCCTATCTGCAATGAAGGGTGAAGTATCCATCCCCCTCACCCCTACTCCCCCCCTCTCCATCTTAGGCCCCCTGTCCCTGTCTTCACTTGTGAACACTGAACAAAAATACCTGTTCAGTAAATTTGCCTTAAGGTCATCCTTCTCTACACTAGCTCCCCCCCAATCTTGTTATACTTACCATTTTTTCCTTCTCTCCCCAACATATCTAAAGAACACCTTATACACTTCCCTGATTTTACTAGCAATATGAAACTCTGTCTGCACTTTTGCCTTTCTAACAGCATTCCCCACCTTCTTCTGTAATTCCAGATATCATTCCCTGTCCCTCCCACTCTGCATTTTCTTGTAGACTAAGAATGCTTTCTTTTTGGCCCTTACCCCTTCTGCTACCTCCCTTGTGAACCATATAGATCTCCTCATGTCATACTTTGCTAGCCCTCCTGATTCCTAGTTCAGTTGCCCTTCCAATAGCTTCCTTGATCCCATTCTATTTCTCTTCCACCCTCTTGCATCCCCCTAATCTTGTTAAGGCTTCCTTCAGGTATGTCCACATCCTTGTAAAGTCAGCCCCTCTAAAATCCAGGACCCTAGTTTTTATGTGGCTCCGCTCCAATCTTGTTTTAACATCAAAAACAACCACCGTATGGTCACTGGTCCCCAAGGATTCAATCACTTCCACCCCTTCAGCACTGCCCATGTTTGGAAAAATTAGGTCAGTATTGCCCCCACAGTTGACTGAACCACTAGTTGCCACAGACAGGCTCCCTGGATTGTGTCCAAGAAGTCCCTGCCCCTCAGGGTAGCTGCTACTAGGAGGTCCCAGTGTACATCTGGGACGTTGAATTCTCCCAGCAGCAGCAACTCTCCCTTGTTTGCCATCCTGAGAATATCCTGAAGCAAGATCTTGTCCAACTCTTTGCTCTGCATAGGAGGTCTGTATACTACCCCCACCTGCAGTATCAACTCTTTCTCTCTTTCCAGATTTATCCATAGTACATCATTTCCCCCTTTCCCTTCCTGCAGCTCTATGACCCTAATGCTTTCATTTACATAGAGTGCCACTCCACACCTTTTCTCAACCCTACCCTACCCTACCCTATTCCAGTTGAACACAGTGAATCCTGAATGAACAGGTCCCAGTCTTGATGCTCTGTGCACTAGGTGACCCATGATATGGGTGAATCTATAAGAGTGAGTTAATTTGGCAATGCCAAAATGGCAATTGTAAAATGGGCTATGTGTGCTTAATAGCCAGTGGGAAGGATAGCGAGACTGCGTGTGTAGGGAGGAAGAGTTATGCTGTATACAGGGGGTATGTTGGGTGACCCAGTCCTGTGCTGGTCATCTGGTGTAGTGGTTAGAGACAATGCCTATGTCTCTGATGGGCCCGGGTTTGGGTCTGGCTACAGGTTTTTTTGTTGTTGTTGTTGTGCCGACTTTAGCCCCCCCCGAATTTCTCATTTCCCCCATTGTCATGCTCCCCCTGGGGTTGATTTTATTAAAAATGGGGGGTGTGCCGTAGAGTTGCTGGGAGTGAGTTGTGGATTATGGAGGTCAGCGTTGTGTGGCTCGCTCTTTTGACTCTCAGCAATATGTACTCGCCATTGTGTTGAGTGCTATTTTTGTTGGCAGTCTTATCACATGGTACCATGCTCCAGGTTTCTATAATTGGTATGAGGTCTAAATTCTCTGTTGCTATAGCCGCCTGCAAGTCAGGGGTCTTATTCCCCAGACTCTACACATTTGCACACAGTGCCCTCCACTTATGCATCCTCACCTCCATCTGACCCCCTGCTCTTTTGCCTTTTTCTATCTGTTGGGGAGCACCAGCTAGGACCTCTGCCTTCCTATACCCCCTCCTGTCCTAGCTACATACCCCGCCCAGTGGTTTAAATGCAGCACCTCTTCCATATACCCCCCTCAGCTTTTCCCTAAGTATCACGGTATCTTCTGCACTCAGGTGTAGTCTGTCTTTGGCATACATACCCTCATCCTGCCATCTGTTTCCCCACCCCCCATGTATCCAAAACCTTCTACCTTACATCATCCCTCAACCAATTATTGAACTCAAATCTTCTGTTTTGTTTCTGCGTTCTGGCACAGGGGAACAGAATAACCTCTGCGAAGGTTATTGAGCTAGCTACCAACCGACAACTTTTTCCCAGTTCCTTAAAACATTGCTGAACCTCTGGAACCTCATTCCAGCTAGGTCATTGGTCAACAGGTGAAGTATGATAAGTGGTCCTCCCCAGTCCTACCAACTTCCTGCTTAAGACTTGACTCTGCCCTTTCTGCCTCCATTCCAGGAAAATATACCACTACCCTTCTACTATGAGGGTCTCAATGTTTTTACCTTGCTATGCACATCTGCATATTGGGTGCTATGCTGCAGTCACTGCTGTTAAAATAGGAGACTGACTTCTGAGTAAGGAAAATTTAAGTAAGTTTTAAAATCTACCAAGAATTCTTCATTGCTGTTTGTAAAGCAGTCACCTAGCTATTATACTGCTGTAAGGTGATCTAACAAAAAGGAACTTATGTTCAAATACAGTTACTAATTATGTTTCTGAAAGTAGTTTTTTTATTTTTTTGTTCTATATTTTAAAGCTTTAACAATTTTTCTACATGTTACAATTTATAATGGAACTCGTGTGCAATTCAGCAACTCCCCTACAGATGGTAGTAGTGAGTGTTACATTTTCCACATTAATGTCTTTGCAATCACTCAACAGATTTACTCAAAATTTAGCAAGCATGGTCTTTATGGCTAGATCTCTTGATGTGCCAAGTTTTGTTCCAGTCAGCTGTGTGGATTCTGAGATGCAGATAGTGAAAAACAATTTTAAAAATCACTGTTTTGTGCTTCTTTTTGTCATTGCCTTGCACCCAGATGGTTTGGAATTTTGTTATGAAATTTTCAGGGTAGAAGGGACTTAGCCCAGAGATGTGCCTTTTATTGGTTTGGTGAAAAATATTAATCCGTTCCAAAAAGTTATTATTAGATGTGTGTAAATCTCACAACAACATATCCCCTGTCATAAATTATTGTGCAAATGGAACTCATGTGTAATTCAGTTACAGCCCTACAGATGGCAGGAGGGATCAATTCTAGCTGGGTAAATGTATCACTGTAATGAAATATATGTGCAATTTAGTGACTGCCCTAAAGATGGCAGAAGGGATATGGTCTAGCCAGGGTAAGTGGGTATACACCCCTTAGGGCAACACCAACACAGTGAACTACAATCCTGTTAGCAACATCAACACTTTGCCGACAGATCACTGTGTTGGTGTGCCCAAAACAGGGGCACACTGTCTCCTGGACCAGCACTCCTACTCCAAAGTAACTCCAAGTTAAGAATCCTAAAGTCGGGGGGGGCGGGGGTGACACCCTCAATAAAAAGAATGACCAGGAAACAAACAGGAATCATGATGACAGTTACTTGCAGTTGACATGATTCCTGTTGGCGAGATGCCAGTCAACAAAAGGGTTGTTGAACCAGTATCGTAGAGCTGGGTAACTGTATAATTTATTATGGAACTCGTGTAATTCAGCAACAGCCCTATCAATGGCAATAGTGAGTGTAAAATTATGCACTTTAACATCTTTGCACCCGTTCAATGGATTTGCATGAAATTTTGCATGCGTGGTGTCAAGGGGTAGATACCTTGATGTGACAAGATGCTGATAGTGAAAAACATAACAGATTGCTGTTTTTTTTTTTTTTTGTCATCGCCTTGTGCCCAGATGGTTTGGAAGTTTGGTATCAAATTTTCAGAGTAGAAAGGACTTGGCCTACAGATGTGCCTTTCACTGGTTTGGTGAAATATTTTAATCAGTTCCAAAGTTATTAGGCATGTGTAAATCTCACAACAACACATCACCTGCCATGCATTATTACTTAAACAGAACTCAGGTAATTCAGTGACTGCCCTACAGATATTAGGAAAGATCAGTTCTAGCAAGGTAAATGTATTATTTATAATGAAACTCATGTGTATTTTAGCAACTGCCCTACAGATGGCAAGAGGGCTCAGTTCTAGCCAGGAAAGTGTATAATTTATAACAGAACTAATATGTAATTTAGCAACTGCCCTACAGATGGCAGCACAGACCAGTTCTAGCCAGGGTAGGTGTATTATTTATAATGGAACTCAATGTAATTTAGTGACAGCCCCATGGATGACAGTATTGAGTGTTAAATTTTGCACTTTAATAACTTTGCAGTCATTCAATAGATTTGCACAAAATTGTGTATGTGTGGTCTTGGGGGGCAGATCTCTTGATGAGCCAAGTTTTGTTCCAGTCAGATATGTGGATTCTGAGATGAGCATAGTGAAGAAAACATAAAACATTGCTGTTTTTTTGCTGTTTTTTTTTGGTTGCCCATTATAATCGTGAATGCAAAACTGCAACATCAAAATTGCAAGTTCTTAACCACGAATGAAAGTACAGTGATTGCACAATAACAGCACTTCCAGAGAAATAGCGAGTAAACCTGGTCAAACATTGAACAAAATTGCCACTCTTCATTAATAACTGCTGTGTTAAAATCACAAGTGACCTACATGGTTTCATACCCTTTTCAACTTACCCCACTGATGGAGAAGGGTGGAGATGGAGAGCAAACTGCTGAACATCTCCTTCTGACCACAACATAGTTGTTGCATGACTGAGCAAGTCATGTGACCATGTCAAAATTGTGACTTTTTCAGTAAAAAAAATGTTTAGCCAAACAACCCGATTAAAAGTCACTATTTTATTAAGACTGCTCTAAAGAAAAAAAACATACAATTAAAGCCAAAATGCCTGATTAAAGACAGAAATATATAAAGAAAGGCCAAATTAAAAAAAAAGTGTTGCCAAGAAGCCAGATTAAAAGTTGCTGCTTTATTTAGAATGCTCTAAAAAAAGTAAAATTAAGGCCAAAATGCCTGATTAAAGACAAACGTATATAAGGATAAAAGTCATTAATGAAAGGGCGCATTAAGTCAAATTTCGGGCAGATAAATTTCTGCTCAATGCCTGCCTGCATTAAATGCAATTAAATGTAATTAGCAAGCAAGCAGTAGCCATTATGGCCACAATTCATGTATTCATGTCCATGAGCTTCAGACTTGAAATTGAAAGTTTCCTGCGGCCTGGATGTCCCCTTGGCCTCCCAACACAAGACAATTCAAAATAATCAAGCAGTGGCAACAGCAGTTCTTCATTGCTTTGAAAGAAATTCCAGTCTCTCATGTGTTTGAAAGTACTAACTACATCTGATGTGGGAATAAAGGCCAGTGAAAGAAGCATGAGAAATTGTAATGAAAAATCAGGATCATTATAGTACTTTTCTTTCACCAGTGGGCGTTTTTGTATTTTACTCCACACAGCTTGTGCAAAATGAAAAAAGCAGCCTCTGACATGGGTGTTATGAAATGCTGATGTAAATGCTTTCCAAGCTGACTTTTCAAAGTCCATAATACTGTAGCTGTTGTTGGGTTGAGGGGTGGGCATTGTGTTTGCAGTTGTGTGAATGCCCTAGCATAGGATGTTGTCCTTCGTGAGCACATCAGCACAAAAAGTGCTGTGACCACTGTACCTGACCTTAAGCCATGCAGAGTATAAAGCTGGTTAAATAGTGCTGGATATGACTTAAAAGTGCCGTCCAGCATCCAGTCAGAGCAGACTTGTAGGAATCGCAAATTGCCCTCTGTGGCAAACATTAGAAAGTGGTCTTGCTCTTTACCACTACCATAAAGCAGGAACAGCTCACCAGAATTAGTCAAGGCGAACTCAGGTGGAATTACTAGGTTCTCCATAGTGCTTGGAGTGGCTAGACACTCCCATTCCACCTGCCTAATGCATTGAACAGTTCTTTTTATAAGTCTCCAGGCAAACGACCAGCAACTAAATCCGAGGCAGTGGCTGTGCATTGAACAACCACCCGGGATGTGGTTTCCACACTTGGGCAGGCCCATTCTCTTGTGTCTGCCATCACCTTTCACACACTAACATCACCTGCATCAGGCACATGTGTGTGCTCTTTAATTTGAGCAGTAATCTTGTTTTCAACAGTGTGGAGCCTGACAAGACAACTATATTTATGTTCCTCGGCACATCTCTAATATACCTTTCCAGTGGTTTGCTTATCTTTTCTGCATAGAAAATCTGCATAGAGCACTAGAGGCATATGTTTTTGGCTAGTTAGAAATTTGACTTCCATTCTTGCAAGTCTGCAGCGCAGTGAGTGCAGGCTCAGTATTCACCCCACTAAAACACTAATTAAGAGCAGCTACACCTGTGCTTGCCACCGAGGAGTGTATTGGGCTTGTGTAGGGCTAGGGCATTTTGGGAGCTGGAAGTAACCAGGAGGTAATGGAGCATTGAAACAACAGGCAATGTGAGTAAAATCTGCTAGCAGCATTTACAGGCTCAGTGCAATGTACTCCATGCCCTCTTTTCCTAATGTCAGGTGCATGCTTTAGCTACTGTGGTTGCTTTTGTTTTTGTTTTCCATCACCATATCAGGTGCTATGTTTGGGCTGTATGCAGTCGACTGATTAGCCTCCTGATATTTAGCCATGGATCGCTATTATTATTATGCCACAGTTTATATGTGCAGTGCTGTTATGTAGTGGCGGGTTACTAGTGCTCACTATTAATTCCTCACTGATTTTGTGATCGTGATTTAATAATCGTGATTTTAAAATGTAATCTTTTTTTTCATCATCATCTTGCACCCAGTCAATTTGAAATTGTAGCATGAAATTTTCGAGGTAGAAAGGGCTTGGCCCACCTATGTGTCTTTCACTGATTTGGTAAAAAATATTGTTCTGTTCCAAATTTATTAGGCATGTGTAAATCTCACAACAGCACACCCGCTGTTGTACATTATTGCTTAAATGGAACTCGTGTAATTCAGTGACTGCCTACAGAGGGCAGGAAGGATCAGTTCTAGCCAAGTAAGTGTATAATTTATAATGGAACTCATGTAATTTAGTAACTGCCCTACAGACAGCAGGAGAGATCAGTTCTAGTCTGAGTACATATATTATTTATAATGGAACCCATGTGTAATTCAGTGACTGCCCTACAGATGGCAGTAGTGAGAGTTACATATTGCACTTTAATATCTTTGCAACCGTTCATTGGATTTTCAAACATTTTTCATGCACAGTCTTGTGGGGATAGGTCTCTTTATGTGCCAAGCATTGTTCTAATTGGATGTGCAGATTCTGAGATGTGGATAGTGAAAAAAATTTGAAAAATTGCTGTTTTTGTACTGAGGTTTTTTGTCATCAACTTGCACCCAGATAGTTTGATATTTGGTCTGAAATTTTCCTTGTAGAAAGGGTTTGGCCCACAGAGGTGCCTTTCACTGGTTTGGTAAAAAAAATATTAGTCTGTTCCAAAGTTATTGAATTTAAACATTTTGGGTTCTGAGCATGCTGAGTAAGCACCTCAAAATAGCGATATAAAAGAGTGTGGCTTGGATGCCTAGAGTCACCTCATAGCTCATAAATAATTGTGAGCATATCTGCGTACCCATTTTTTAAAATTGAGGGAATTTGAAAAATCGAGTGAAAACAACAAGCTATCCCTCTTTGGGAAGCTTGGTCTGTTCAAAATCACTGTTTACAACAATTCCTTTTTGGTTTCACCTGTTCCCTTTGCAAGACAAACAGTTCCTTAAGTGCCCTATGTTTTCTAAAATCTCATTGTAACCATAGTTCATAAATAATCATGAGCTTATTTGTACACTTGTTTTTTTTTTTTTTTATGTAATGCTTTTTGCCACCTTCTGCAGCACACTACCGGCTTGGGGCATCCAGCTGTCAGCTCCGCCCACCTGGAGAACTGGGTAGCTCAGACTGCACCCAGGAGGATCCAGGATGGCCATATTGCCATCCCACTGGAGGGTCCCCCTCTGCCTCAGCCAGCCAGGACAGCCCCGGACCCTCCCCGACAGGATTCCACCAAAGTCCTCCAGGTGGCTCGGAGCATGGCCATCAAGCTGCATGGTCATGCCCAGCCATTTTCCTCTGATTAGTCCCCTGGAACATGGATGTGCAATGACATCCGGGCGCAGCATGCCAACGTATACTGCTTTCCCCCTCCAGATCGCCAGCACTTGTAGTGCCCCGGGGCATCCCCAGGAGCTGCTACAGCACAGCGAGATTCCCCAACCCACCCCAGAACTGGGACAGCAGTCTATGTACACTCAATCCCAGTCCTCCCGTGCTGACCCCCGATGGCCCAGGCTCGTTCCTGAACCCTGGTCGCCGGCGTGGCGCGAGGTGTGGCATCCAGTGCCTCAGCCCTCAACGCCACTGGGCCGGCTTACTTGTTTTTTAAAATTGAGGGAATTATAAAAATCTGATGAAAACTACAAGCTATCCTGGGAAGTGTGAATTGGTTTAAAACATGGTCTACAAATCAGTATGTTAATTATTAAGGCTATAAAAGGAAAGTATTAATTTAAAATAGACCTCAGAGTAATGTGACTGTCAGTCCTAACTTCGCAAGTGCTCTCCACCTCCCACCCCCTACTCCTCTCACCCTACTCAGTCTCTCCTATGCCTCTCTCTCTCTCTCTCTCTCTCTCCGTCATTGTCTCAGATAGATAACACCCCTATTCGCTCCTGTACTCCCTTCTGTCCCCCTCCTCCCTTCCCCCAGTTATCTACACCTCCCTCCCTTCTCTACTTCCCCTCTACTACACCTCCACCCTTAACAGCCCCAGACAAAGTCAACATCTGACTGCCCAGTCAAGGTATAAGCACTTATAAAGTTGTAACCTAAATGTGCAATACTCATTGTCCTGAAGTCTTCACTACATGCAATTTATATACCCGTAGCTGTACTACAGTCTATGGTCTTTGATTACACTGATGTCCGAATGTACGTATTTTGTATTCCAGATGTCTTATATTATACATTCTTTGCCTTCACTGATGTCCTAATGCACACACAAAGTGCATCTGTCATGACGTAGAACCTTTGTAAATGAGCTCTTAGCTCAAAGGTTGTAACTCCGAGATGATTAATAAATAAATAAATTAAAAAATAAATAAATAAATAAAGTATTGACTTTGTGTTCATGTGAATTGAAAATGTTTCAGACAATTCGATGGCTTAGAAACATGCAAAGTTGAAAAAAAGACTTTTGGCAATATAGAGAATCAGGAAAGTATTATTGGCTGTTTTAATTTGGATCTGTCTTGACTTAGGATAAGATGACATTGACACAGTGCTATCAAAGGAGGCAATGTAGAGTAGTGGCTAAGGCTCTGCGCTGTTACCCTTGAGACCTTGGTTTGAATCCCACAACCCCCAAAGAACATGGTCAAAATATTTTTTTCATAGTAACTCATGCATTTATAAAAACTAATTACAGAAAAAAGTACTATCTCAGAAAGCAAGGATATTCATTGCAAAAAAACTTCATTAATGTACTAGTTAGGGTTAAAGTGACAAAAGTAGGGAAATGTGGTGTTAGGGTTTCCAACCCTAACACCCCACCCCCACCCTGTAGGCTGCAACAGTGTGGGTTCTGCCTTGGGGTTGTCAACCATAACCCTCACCCCATTCTCATATACTGTACCAGTTTCAGCTTACTTACTCATGAGGTGAGTATTAGGGTTAACAACCCCAAAGCACACCTCAAGCCTGTTGCTGCTTGTAGGGTGAGTGTGGGGTGTTAGGGTTGGAAACCCTATCGCCACATTTTCCTACTTTATATCTTTTATATATCTGGAGGAGTGTGTCATGGGTACCAGAGGGTGGGTGTGCATGTGGAGTTTATATTTGTAGGGTGGGGTAGAGTAAGTCAGCCTACGGGGTTGGACACCCAGTGGTCACAAAATGTTAAGGTTTTTTATAATATTATAGACCTGACACCAGGGTTGGGAAGGGCTGGGGGTTATTAGAAAAAAAGTCAAATGTTAGGCATTTTTTATGTTGATTAAATTAAAAGTCAATCACAAGTGAAAAAATAGCATTTGTGTTCATGCCGGGTTCTGGAAGTGGTGGTGGGGAAACATTATGGTTATGTTTTCTTTTTCATTTTTGATTGACTGCTGACTTTCTGTTTTTTTCTTTTGTTTTCTAAATTCTGTTTAATTGCAAAACTATATAGGTAGTACAAGACTGAGACTCACAGAGCATAACTGGCAGATACATACAGAAAGGATAAGACACTGTAGTACAGTACATACTGAAATAGTGCCAAGACTAGATGGCAAGTGTCCAACGACTAAGAAGGCGATCATATAAGGAGACAACTGTTATAGAAAACCAGACTTACATTATGTGTCTACACCTAATACCTAATACAAAGTGCACCAGAAGCCAACCAGCTCCACCAAATGTCCATTTCTCCAACTCCCTAACCTAATAAACCAGTTAACAATCTGATCAGAATACCCAAGAGAACAAAAGTAGGGTTCCTGTCTCCTTTGTGAAGGATCCTCCAAAGCCATCTAACCCTAAATTTCTGAGATGTTAAATTGAAGGCAAGCATTATCTTTTGCATTTTGTAAATTTTCACAATGACTTTCTATCACTTTGTACCAAAGGAGCGGTAGTTGTAGGGGAATGTGCCATCCTCCAGAAATGATGCCACACTCCATCCCTCCAAATCTGAGAGATGCTTCAACTTGAAGGGATAGAGACTGGATTAAAAAAATTGCTAGGGTATCAGGAGATGGGAAGGAGCTACGTGTCATTGTCCACCTGGGGACAAATGACCTGGAAAGAGAAATAGGAAGGGGTAGTGCAGGGAAACTTCTGGGTGCTAGAGAGGGGCCTCAATTAGATGGAATGCATGGTGGCTTTTGCCCAAGTGTTATCTGTATATTGATGGGGAGAGTATAAGACACTCTGCACTAGGGCTTTAAACAATTGACTGAAGGCATGATGCATGGCAGAGGGCTTCAGCTACATTGTGGACTGGGGACAAACCTGGGAGTATATGGCCTCAATAGGAGAGATGGCCTGCATCTTTCCAGGAGGAGGTCCACAGTCCATTGTAAGAGGTTTAAATGCTACTTGGAGGAGTATTTAAACTAGTTGAGGAAGGGAGGCTGGAAAACAAAGGGAGACAACAATTTCTCCCCTAGATGATGAAGCAGCAGACAAGTAGAGTTTGGTGGGATTAATCTCCCCCAGGAAAGGAGCACAAGAAGACAGAGGTGGGGATAAGGTAGAGGACAAGGGGTATAAATCAGGAAATCAAGAAGAAAGGAGTAAATGAGACAGGTAACAGAGATGGTAACATGGAAAGAGAGAGGCCCACCGACCCAGTGATTGGATTTCCGCTCGCAACACCGATGGCCCAGGTTTGAGAATGGATTCAGGAGTCAGTGGGCTAGCTGGGAGGAGAGGGATTGAGCATCAAGGGGACTGCACTTCTTCTCCGGGCCGGGGTCTGCATATCCTCTACTCTACTGACCTCAGGCATAGGCTGGGGAGCCAGCAGCGTCTGGTGCCTAAGGAATGGGGGCTCTCAGATTCTGTGCATCATTGCATGCCACACCCCCAGAGGTTTCCTCAGAAAAAAATAGCGGCCACCATATATGATGCCCTGCTTCACTGGCTCTGGTCACCTGCAGGGACCCTTCCAGATCTGATCTGTCCTGTCTCCCACTGATCCAGCTCAACCTCATGCCCCACCCTGGGGGGCAATCCAGGAAGGCAAGGCCAGGAGTCGCTGCTGCCGGTATCTTTCTCCCAGCTCCATAAGGTTGCACTGGGGACATGGCCCTGCCCTGGGGGGGCAGGTCAGGGGTATCGACATGCGAGGAGGAAAGTCCTGGAGGGAGGCCAGGAGAGTGGGAGCTGAGCACTACAGACAGGCTGGCAGACTAAAGCATACTAAATAAAAATGAAAACAGAAAGAGAGGGGCAGGGGAGCTTAAGGCAACAACACAGGCAGAAGGACGGAATCAGGGAAGCAGGTAAGGAGAGAGTAAGGTATGGAGAGCCCTGTGTGCCAATGCAAGGAGTCTGTGAAATAAAATTCTGGACTTGGAGGACATCGTAGCTGAGGCCAGCCTGGATTTAGATGCCATAATGGAATTGTGCACTGAAAGCCATGACTTGGACATGGCCATACCAGGCTACGCTCTGTACTTGAGAGGCAGAGAAGGTAGGAGAGAGGAAGGGTTGTACTATATGTTAGGGAGGGACTCAAAGCTAAGGAAGTACAAGGAGGCCCAGAGGAAAATGAAGGGCTGGAGGTGCTGTTCATCATCCTGGAGTCATGTACTGGGGCTACTATCCATACGTGAGGTGTTGTACATA
Source organism: Neoceratodus forsteri (assembly GCA_016271365.2). NCBI lineage: Eukaryota > Metazoa > Chordata > Ceratodontiformes > Ceratodontidae > Neoceratodus > Neoceratodus forsteri. The sequence goes on from CM057459.1 coordinate 63,877,703, forward strand.
CCTCCAGCACAAGGAGAGGAGTTGGATAAGACACTTAGGGAAGCCATCATAAGGATAGTAAGTAAGAAGGAGGTGCTGCAAGTTGGGGACTTCATTCTGCCAGATGTGGATTGGAGCCTTTCATCTGCATCTTTGGCAAGAATCTGGGTCATCCTTGACTGTCTATAAGGGCTTTTATTTGGCAGCTGGTCAAATAACCTGCTTGGGAATGGGCAGTGCTGTACCTGGTACTTACAAAAATGGACAGCATTGCAAACATCACAGTGGGCAGTCCCCTAGGTACCAATGATCACCATACAGTGTGGTTTAACATTAAGTTGAGAACAGAGGCAAACAACATGAGAAGCAGGGTTCTGGACTTTAGTAGGCTGGATTCTAAAGAATTAATTGGGACGCTGCCTTAGTAACTGCCTCATTGGGGCGGATTGCCAGAGAGGGGAAGAGGGACAGTTATGAAAAATAAGAAAGGGCATAATTAAGTCAACAATCTCTGCATGAAGGTACCAGTAACAGTAGAAGGAAAAAGAGACAGTTATGGTTCACTAGGGAAGTGGCCATGATGGTGAGGGGAAAAAAGAGTGTTATTCAGGAGGTATAAGAAAATGCAGAGGGAGGAAGATGGGGTGGTATACCAAGTAAAACAGAAGGAAGTAGGAAAGGCAGTTAGGGGAGCAAAGGAACAGACAGAGGAAAGAATAGCCAAAGGGGCAGCTAAAGGGGATAAGACTTTCTTTAGGTACATAAGTGAGAAGAGGAAAGCAAGCAAGGGAAGGGATTTTCTTTCTTTCTTTCTTTCTTTCTTTCTTTCTTTCTTTCTTTCTTTCTTTCTTTCTTTCTTTCTTTCTTTCCTTCTTTCTTTATTTCTTTCTTTCTTTCTTGTATGTATTTATATGAGAATTGTTTACCAGGAAAAGCACACTGATTCAAGGCTTATTTCCAGGTGTGACCTGGGGGAGAGGGCAAGAAGAGTACAAAAAGAAGATAAATTATAAAAACATCAGTAAGAAGTTGCATAGCCATCTTTACAGGTACACATGAACAAGCAGATAAACAACAACATTGCTCTTAACAAATGAAATATATACAGCATGTAGATATAAAGTGAACAGGGACTGCTGAGGAAGCTGACAGTGCATTGGGATATAGGCATAAACCACAAGATAAGCCACATTTAGCCTGGCAACAAGTGGGAGAGCATTTCAAGGTAGGAGGACAAGAAGGAGGGGTAGGAGAGTCATAAGTGGGGTTGTCAGGGAAAGGTGGGGCCAAGGAGGTGCCTTATCTGGTATATAAGGGGAGGGAGTGAGAGGAAGATGTGAATGGAAGAGGAAAGCAGATTCTTAAGGAAGGGGAGATGGTAGCAGAAGGCAGATTGCCCAGCAGAGGAGTGGGGGTGGGGAATGGAGGATGACAGGGAGACTGTGCAAGAGAGAATAAAAAAAAACTAGGAATCCAGAACAGGCACATCTGCTCAATCTTCACAGTGCTAGGAGGGGGAATGGACCTCCAGGGAGCAGTAGGAACAAAGTGGAGGAGGTGGACACAAGTCCATTTGCAGAGGAAAGATTCCTGAAGGACTTGCAGCTGTGAAAATGGATAAGGCTATCAAACTGCATTGTGTGGTAATATCTGTTTTATAGGGGGCATCCATATTTTTTTTACCCCCCTTTTCTATATATTTTTTTGCCTTATTGTATTTTGTTTTATATGTTTAGATCAGTCTGTTGCAACAGCATGTCTTTTATTTTACTTTGTTAAGACATTATGTATTTAGGTACAGTGCCCCTTTAAGGTATATGTGTAGACTGGCCATATATGCATATATCGGTGTAATGTACTAAAATACATAAAGTTTATGTGTTGCCTTGATAAAATGCATTTATTTCCACCTTTCTTGTCCTCCAGCCTGTCCAGCCTCTCTAGCCTCTTTGGGAACTGTTTAAAATATAAAGTAGAAGCAGTGCTCGTTTTGTTTTGTAACCCCCCCCCCCCCCCAGCAAGAAGGATTACCTTGGGTTTGCTGTGCTGCTGAAGCGAGCAGCTAGAGATTTCTTCTGGAGACACTATTCCTGCTGGAGATAACTCCAGATACTTATGTTTTCTTTCTTCCTTTTCCACAGAAGGAAGCTGTAATTACTTGCATGCAAGTAGTGAAAGCCCTAAATAAAAACTGGTGGAAGCTCTAAATAAAAACTGTTTAAAACCTTAAATAAAAACTGTTGAAAGCACTAAATCACAAAAGGAGGATTTAATCATTTTGTTTGATGAAAGCTATAATGCTAGATTATAGAAGGTTGTTGTAAAAAGTATTACAGTGTTATAAGCTCTATCTAGTAAAACTGAATCCTATGATTCTGAAATTTAAAGCTGATATATCAAAAGGGTCTAAAAACACAGACATATATATTCTAGAATTATGTTTATTTCTTCTGCTTTTTTCTTGTGTGTTTCTTCATTAAAAGAAAGGTATACTTGATAACATTAAGTTAAATTAAGTTTTAAGAGAAAAGCTAAATTTAAAAGTGCTTACCAAACCCAGGGTGTAGCTCTAGGGGAACCCTTGTTTGTTTTGACTTTCTTCCTATAGAGCCAGCCGGCCTTTCTGTTTCATTATTTATAGTTTGTAAATAAGGGGCCGGGTTTAGATAGTTATATAATGTTACTTTATAACTCTAGGCAGGATTTTATTTTGTGTGATTACCAATATGATATTTTAATTAAGCCTAAAAGGGGATTTATGTTGTAAAAAAACAAATATAATGTTTATTTAGCTGTCTTTAAGAGTTAGCTTCTAGAAAAGGGGTGGAGCATCCAAAAATATCACATGACCTGTATGTATAAAAGGAGTAATTTCTCATTCTGTGATCAGATCTCGAAGGGACTAGTGCTCCGCTATCCCACTGATGGAATTACACTAGTTGTTTTCTAGTGTGTTGTTATTTTGTCATTTGGAATTATTTTTTTTTATTCTGTTATTTTTTTTGATCATTCAGTTCGCTTCTTTTTTTATAAATAAAGACTTATTGCTGGACTTATTCTAGACTCCAGTGTCATCCTTATACCCACACCTTCACACATTGGATGATGGAATGCATCAAATGGTACTGAAGCAACTCAGGTAGGTGCTAGCTGTCCCACTGATGGCCTTATTCAACAGCTCAATGGAAATCAGCATAGTTCTGGATGACTGGAGGAGAGCAGACATGGTCCTTCACCATAAGAGCAGCAGCAGGGAGGAGGCTAGCAACATTAGGCCAGTCAGTCTCACATCAGTGGTGGAGAAATTAATGGATACCCGGTTAAAAGAAAGTTTGGCAGAGTATCTGGAATCCAGTGGGCTACAAGATCAAAAGCATAATGGATTTACCGGGGGGGGATCATGGATGACTAATCTGATTGATTTCTTTGACTGGGTGACCAGGGAAATAGATCAGGGGAGGGCAGTGAACATGGTCTATCTGGACTTCAGCAAAGCTTTTGACACTGTGTTGCACAGGAAACTAATACAGAAATTGTGTAGCCTGTGGGTGAGATCCAGTGGGTAAGGAACTGGTTAATGGATAGACGACAGAGGGCGGCAGTTAATGGCACTCACTCTACTGAGGGGAGATTGTCCAGTGGGGTGTTTCAGGGCTTAACAGTGAGATTGGTCCTCTTCAAAGTCTTCATATGTGACAATGTAGAAGAATTGGAAAGGAAAGTGTGCATTTTTGCAGATGAGGTTGCTACTAAATACAAATAAAAGATTGCGGCTGACTGAGAACACTGTGCACTGGGGAGTAGCAAGTAGCTTTACACTGTACTGTAATGGAGAAGTCGGAAAAGAAGAAACACAGGTACAGTTACTATCAAAAGAGTTTACTATAAATTAGGGGAGTAAAGCAGGTACACAACTTACGGTCTTTACTCAGATAAATCATGTCCCAGTAGTAAGACAAGTTAGGCAAGATATGTCAGAGTCACATAGTGAGAACAGTAATGTTCCCTGGTGGTCTTGAAGACACCCATCCCTTTCCCTTATCTGTTCATACTAATAGAAATATAACTGTCCCCGGTGGTCTAGCAGACCCCCCCATCCCCCCTCACCACAGCAGGCAGTGCCCCACCACTCCACTCCCCCGTTTCATCCCTGAGCCTGTGACCAGCACAACCCTCTACACACCACCATGGCTGGCTGCTGACTGAGCTGTCAGTGAGTACGTATTGTAACAGCTAATGTACAGTATGGGCTCACTGACAGCCTGGCTCAGTGGCTGGCCATGGTGGTGAGTAGAGGGCTGTTCTGGTCACTGGCTCAGGGATGTGATAGGTGGGGGAGTGGGGTGGCGGGACACTGCCTGTTGGGGTGGGAAGTCTGCTAGACCACCAGGGATAGTTATATTTCTATTAATATGTGCATATCTGGGAAAGGGAGGGGACCTGCTAGATCACCAGGGACAGTTATATTTCCATTAACATGGGGAGATCGGGGATGGGGGGTCTGCTAGACCACCAGGGATGTGATTACATGTAATAACAAGAGGATCATGGCTGGGGGGGATTGCTGGCCACCACCTATTTCTGTCCTTACAAGACTGTCACTCGACTAACCCGCAGCTTGCAGCAAACCCCTCAGTTGCACTGTCAGTTCAGCGCACAGCCACAGTTGCCACAAGCTGTGGGACTTAGGCACCAATATCCTACACAACAGACAATTGAGCACAGGGTCCTTGGTACAATGGCTATTGGCGCAAGCAGCCATTGGCTCAGCTTGCACCGAGTTTTGAAAATCATGCCCCATGTGTTTATAGAGCAGCACTAAATCTGCCCTCCCAGAAGCCCCCTAACATTCTACACCTTTGGAGTGATCTGAACATAGAACCAATGATAAAAGAAGTTGACGAATTTCCAGGGGAACATGTAGATTTACCAACCTTAAGGCAGGTTCACTAGAAGGTCTACAAAAATGAGCTTGCGGTTAATAACCAACTAATAATGCTGATGATTGTTCCTCTAAGAACAGTCCTCATAGAGGCACAAACAAATGAACCTGTGGTCCACTATGATGCTGAAAATAAGGAAACAGAAAAAAAAACCAGCCTGTTTTATTAGACATCCCAGTTACTGAAACAAAAGGGCAATTAAAAATACAACTGAAAAAATGTTTACTAATCAGCTTGCTGAGACTGCATCATTGTCCTCAAGAATGATACCAGTCAATCAAGGATAACTAGGGGTAGGTAAAGGAGCGAGACAGCAAACATGCCCATGGCTAGCACCTATCTTTTACCCATAAAAACATAAAGTATTGTTTTATTATATGAGATTCTCTAAATTGTTTTTAAAGGTGTGTTTGTTGTCACAGATAACCACTGATGTTGGTAATGAGTTCCATGGCCTAATTATCCCTTGAGGAAAAAAAATAGCCCCTTTTATTAGTTGTAAACCTTTTCCGTTCCAATTGCAGGAGATGCCCACTGGTGTTGATGTTTATCTGTTTGAAATCTAAACCTATTCCAACATGATGTAGTGATCTCTTATCACCTCCCTATAAACAATAGGTCTCCATGCTTCCTTCTTGTTTCAAAGGACATGAGACCAGTTTTTAGAAGTCTCTCATCATAAAAAAGCGACCCACACCCTTGCATGTATTTGGTGATTTTTCTTTTAATTTGTTTGAGTCTTACAATATCTATTTTTTGTATGAGGACCATACTTGGGATACACGGTCCAACAGTGGATGAATATAAGTCCTATAAAGGGGTAGTAGGACTGATTGTACTTTTGATTTGATTTGATGTTGTGCCTTACTGACCACCATACCTTGTTTGCTTTGTTTATGTTTTCTGTAACTTGTTTATTAAAACAGAAGTTGTTAGTCATTGTAATACTCAAATCCCTTTCCTTCTGGGATTTTCTCACCATATGACCATTAAGAATATAATCTTTTTTTTGGGTTGTTGGTGCCGAAATAAATAAAACTACACTTATTTAAATTGAAGGACATAGTCCATTTTTGACCAGTTTGAGGCTTTGTCCAAGTCTCTTTGCAGTGAGTTCATTTCATTGTTGGAACTACAAGGGCCTCTAATCTTACAATCATCCACATATTTGATACCCAGCAGTTAAGATCAGATGACAAATCTGCAACAAAAATCAGAAAAATAAGGGGGGGGGGCAAGTACTGACCCTTGAAGGACTCCGCTACATATAGGTTTCCAGTCAGACAAATGACCTTCAATAATTATTCTTTGTGAGTGTTCTTGTAGCCAATTATGGATCCAAGTAACATAACAGTGTTGTATGTTCATAACACTAAGTTTCTTGATTTTGGCCCGTGTGAGCCACTGAATCAAATGCCTTTTTGAAATCTAAATATATTACATCGCATAGTATTTTTTATTTATCAAGGTTTCCACTAACAGATTCGTTGAAGCTAAGTATGTTGGTAGTACAGGACACTTTACTGAACCCATGCTGTGATAGATCATAATTACCCAATGCAGAAGTCTATCTGTCCTTAATAATTCCCTCCATAATCTTGCAGAAAATGGGGTGAAGGTGAGACTGACTGGTCTGTAATTGTCCCTGTCACCTCTGTCTCCCTTTTTAAAAAGGGGCATCACATTTTCTCTCCTCCAATCAGCAGGAACCTTCCCTTTCTGTATACTTTTATCATACACTAATTTTAATGGTAGAGCTACAGTAGATGTTTTTTCATGATTCTGATCAAGTACCCTGTAATTACACCAGGCCCTGGAGAAGGTCCTGGTTTTATATTATTACGTTTTGTGTTGATTTCATCAATGGAGAATTCAACGTCATTTAAATTTGTGGTGTTGGATCCCATTGCTGTTGGTTGAAGTGAGTTAAATACTTTGCACAAATATTCATTCAGGGAATTAGCCATATATGTGGAATCATTATTAGTTTTATTATAAATTAGTATTGGTCCAGCCTCACATTGATGTTTTTTAATGTATTTATGCAACTGTAAAATATTTTGCTGTTTCCCTTCATTGCCTCAGCTGCCAGTTTCTGTTCTGCTGTTTTTTTTTTGTTTTTTTTTGCGTTCCTAATTTCCTGTTTACATTTTTTTGTTTTTATTCTTTGTTTGTTTAGAGCTTCTCACCAGATTGGTGGCTTAGGGACTAAAGTAACCAGTAAAAATGCAGAACAATCACCAGAGGTACACTGTACAGTTACATATAAAGCCCAAGCAGGAAAAAGGAAAGATTGTATAGTAACTGCTCCTAAACAAAATGCAGAAGTTGATAAGGAGATTATAATTTTGCGAAAAACAGAAAAAGAGGAAAAAATGAAGAAGAGATTCAAAGAATGAAGATGTTATTTTATTAGCAGAATCCCCCAAGTTTTAGATGAAAATGCTGCAGAAAGCCATTCTGAAAACAAGGGGAAAATATTGAAAGAGAGCTAGAGGCAGAGGTAAAGGAGTGCCTTCTTCCTCCCTGTCCTCTATTTTAAGTGCATTCTAAGAACACACTTTGAGAACCGAACTACAGTTATATCATCTATATAAAGGTGTAATGGAAACAAATTTAGTTGGTCAGGCATTTCTTTGGTATACTGTTACAAAGTAAAATGTTTTCAATGGATGGATATGCCTAGTGACATAAAACAAAAAGGCAAGGAAAAAAAACATGGTACAATACATGAATTTGTTAAAGTAGAGATTTCAATATACACATCTATCAACCCACCTGATTCTAAAACAATGTTAAATCATCTGAGGTAGGAGATGGCCCAGTGGCACTGAGGGTTCAGGCACTGGATGCCACACCTCATGTCACACCAGCGACCCAAGTTAGGGAACAGACTTGGGTCATCAGGGGGTCATCAGGGGAGGAGAGGATTGAGCATCCAGAGGACTGCTCTCCTGTTCTGGGGTGGATATCTGGGGCACATCACTCTGCTGTGGCCCCCCAGTGGAGACCGGGGGCACCACAGTAGCATGCTGCTTACAGGAGGTGAGGTGATGGCAGATGTCAGCTGAGGATCCACCCTCAATGCAGATGTCATTGCATGGCTGCACCTCAGGGATGCAACCAAGTTGGAAAACCCCCAGTGTCCTGGAAGGTGATGTCAGGGAGTGAGTGGCTGAGACCACATGCCCAATGCTGGCCCCAGTCCTGACTTGACTCTCTGTGGTCCCTGCCTCTCCCGTTCGAGGTCACAGGAGGGGGGGACCCAGCAACTGATTCCTCAGTCAGGAGAAGGGCAGGGCGGGTGGTAGAGACAATGATCTGAGGTAAGAACACAGGTGAATTACAGTAATAGTAAAAACTTGGTGCAACAGTTCCTCAACTAGGAAAAAAAGCACCAATAAAGGAGAAACTAAGCCCTTAAATCAAAAAAAGAAACGCAGGTTGCCTATTTCAGGGCAACCTGCATTATCAGGGTTTTTCCTGGTGAAATGCCAAGGGTGCAGGGAGTAGAGAGTGGAGGGAGGTGGGGAAGGGAATGCCGGCGTCCAGGGGAGGGGACAGGTAAGTCACAGGGAGGGAAGGAGACAGATGAGTCAGAGGAGGAGCCATGGGGTGGGGGCATGGTGATTGATCTGCAGGTAGATCCAAAGTGGGTTTTCCAGGGACAATATAAGGGACTGCAGAAAGGGAGAGAGCCCTTCTTTTGAAAGAGAGCTTCAGGCAGAGGTAAAGGGGTGCCTTCTTCCTCCCTACCCTTTATTTTATGTGTATTCCAAGAACACACTTTGAGAACCCAACTACTTTAAGATTACAGTTATATAATCAATATAAAGGTGTAATGGGAATTTGAGACCCCAACTACCTTAAGAGCGCATTTATATAATCTATGTAAAGGTGTAATTGAAACTAATTTAGTCAGGCATTTCTTTGGTATACCATTACAAAGTAAAAAGTTACATGGGATGGATATGTCTAGTGACACAAAACAACAAACTCTAGCAAGTGCAGTGTGGCTACAAAATCTTGGTATTGTGGGCAGTGAGAAATGTGTAAATGAGACATTTTCACACTAACCACTGAGCTAACTAACTGCACTTTTAAGTAATTGTGATACACACACACATACACACACACACAGTGACTAATACATATACACATATAGGCATATATATTCCAGTGTAACATAGCAGTGCACTGTCTACACACATTTTTACAGATAAAAAAAATAGACGTTGAGGGACTGTTTTCTTTTTTTCAGGCTCCACGAGGCATCAGAAGGTGAAAGATTGCCACTAGACACCTCATTTAGATCAGCAATGACATGCATCAGACTGAAACTGATCTAGATAGCGTTGGAATTTAAACTAGCAATTTTTGCACAAACCACTGAACCATCTATCTGCACTTTCTAATTGTTGAGATGCACACACACTAATACATATACACATATATGCATATATATTCCAGTGTAACATAGCAGTGCGCTGTCTACACACATTTTTACAGAATAAAAAAACACATAGAGGGACCATTTTCTTCTCTTCAGGCTCCAAGGGACATCAGATGGTGGGGGTTTGCCACTAGACACTTCACTGAAATTAGCAATGACATGCACAAGGCTGAAACTGATCTAGATAGCAGGGGAATGTGACACACACCCTCACTAATGCATATACACATATATACATATATATTCCAGAATAACATAGCAGTACACTGTCTACACACTCCCACACAACATTGCCACACAACACACACACACACACACAGACACACTAACATACATACACTGCCTTATATGGCATTTATTTACTTATACATTTAACCCTAACATTCACTGTATTTAGGATAAGCACTGTGTTTTGTACTAACACATTACACTAATCTACAGCATGACTGAGTAACTAAGGTAGAGGACTGAGAAGGTGAAGTCCATGTGGCCTATCTGGACTTCAGAAAGGCTTTCAACACCATCCCCTTAGAATGCTGATTAACAAACTGCACAGCCTATGGATGGATCCTAAATTAGTTCTGTGGGTGGAGAACTGGCAGAATGGCAGATATCAGAGGGTTGCGGTAAACAGGGAAACCTCTGGAGAAGGAGAGGTGATGAGCATGGTGCCAGAGGGGTCAGAGTTGGGGCCAGTCCTCTTCAATGTCTTTGCTGCAGACATTGCAGAGGGACTGGAGGGGAAGGTATACCTCTTTGCAGATGATATAAAGGTATGCAATGAAGTGGACATGCCAGGTGGTGTTGAAAGAATGAGGGAAGACCTTAAAAAACTGGAGAAATGGTCTGAAGAATGGCAGCTGGGATTCAATGCAAAGAAGTGAAGGATCATGCACATAGGGCACAAGAACCCCGGGGCAAAGTATGAACTAGGTGGGGAGGTACTGACAGTCAAGAAGTAAGAAAGGGACCTGGGAGTTATCGTCTCACAGGATCTAAGAGAAACTAAGCAGTACAACAATGCAGCTGTGAAAGCTAGCCAGATGCTTGGATGCATGGGGAGGGGTATCAGGGGTATAAAGAGGAAGGTAATCTTTCCCCTGTATAAGACACTCATGAGTCAGCACCTGGAATACTTTGTTCAGTTCTAGAGGTCCCATCTGAGAAATAACATAGACAGGGTGGAGGCACAGTGGAGGGCAAATAAAATGGTGCAGGGCCTGTAGGATAAGACCTATGAGGAAAGACTAACCAAGCCGATATTTAAAATATTTTTGTCATTTGGGTAAAGCATTGAACCCATTTTAAATACAGGATATGCCAGCTGAGATTTGAGATGTCATTTACAGTGTGGTTATGCTTTTACCCATTTTTTCTAATGTATTTGCCCAATGCAGATCTGCTGAGATGCAGATTTAATGTAGTCTTCCTTCTGCACATTTTTACTTTGTGTTTTCCTAGACTATGCCTGCTGATATATATATATTTAGCCTGGAAAGTTCACAGAAGTTGTAAGATCTTATTTTCAGTGGGGTTCTACATCTACACATTGTTCTAGAGCCTTTCACCAAATGAAGGACACCACACCCAGTATTGCTTTTGGCTGCTCAGTCGGCACACCATTTATTAAACTTTGTCATTCCAATTGTCATCAACAATACTGAGTTCCTTTACATACCATATTTAAACATTTCTTTACTTTCACATTCTCTTTATTTGAAATATCACAATTTTTATCATATTTTATATCACATTTTCTTCCCTACCCCGGATGTAAAACTGAAGGGGTCTTCCTTTCTTGTCCATTTTCTTTTTCGCCCCCAGATGTAAACCTGAGGTGGTTATCTCTTAATATCTGGGGCAGGTCCAATTCCTGCTCCCCATTTCCATTCCTGGGTGTCCACATCCTTTCCTCTTGTCTGGGCCAGGTCCAATTCCTGTCCCTCATTTTCTATCTCTGGGTGTTCACCCCCTTTTTCTCTTACACCCCACCTTGGTGTCACTCCAGAAGTTTTCCCCCTTCCCCTCCAGAAAATATTTTCTTTCTCCTTCTTCCACTAGCCCATCTCCAGCTTGCTTTGGAAGGTAGGCTTCCCCCCTTTCCTGAACTCCTTCCTTCTTATGAAGTCCTCACCCCGGCCTCCATGCCCCCTTCAATTTTGTGATGTCAATGCATCTTTACCCTTCCCCCTATTCTATAGAACCCGGCTATTATTTATCCTATCTCATCCTGGCCCCAATATTTTTTTTCTGCCCCCTTTTGCCATTCTTTCTGCCATCCTTACCTACCCAACATGACTCTAGGCCCCACGTCTCCTGCACCCTCTGGTCTTCCCCCATCTGATTCAACATCTGCAACCACCGACGTGCACCTAGATCCCTTGCCCACCAGATGTACAACAAAGCAGTCAGGTTCTGGGTTGTTCTGGCAGGTCTCATCCATCAATGGCATAAGAGGGACCCCCTACACATCTATTCCATGCCCTTCCATCAATACATACCCTTGGGGTCCCACAACCAGTTGCCCCCCCAGCTTCTGTTTTGTCTGTCTCTAGGACCACCATATTTGGGAATGTCTCATGCTTCATCCTTCTTTCTTGCAACTGTTCTGTACAACATATAAACAAGCAATGTCAAACATTTTTCTTTTTCATGTCTACTGCCCCCCTCACTTCAGTTTCCTGTGGGTAGAGGAAAACACTCAGTTAGTGATCCCCTTTTCTGATGTCCCTGCTATAGCAACTGGGTATTCCCCTGTTCAATTTCTTCAAATCATCCCTCAGCACCCAGTGGGCTGTGCTCTCCAAGGTTACTCCTAACTTATTGACTGTAATAATTATCTCCCTGGGTTCTCCCCCCTGTGGCCATGCTTCCCTTCTTCATCAATGATGTACCAGGGCCCCCATGCACCTATTCCACACCCTTCCATCAGATACATGCCCCTGGTGTCCCACAACCAATTCCCCCCCGCCCCCGGCTTCTGCTCGGCCTGTCTCTAGGCCCACTGTATTCATGAATGTCTTATGCTTCATACCTCTTTCTTGCAACCATGCTGTACCACATTTAAACCAGTAATGTGAACCATTTCTTTTTACATTACATGGCATATTACCCCCCTTCAGCTTTCTGTAGATAGAGGAAAAACCCTCCCTTGGTGATCCCCCTTTTCTGATGCCCATTATATAGCAGCTGGGTTTTCCCCTGCTCAATTTTTTCAAACCGTCCCTCAGCACCCATTGGGCTGCGTCCTTCAAGGCTGCTCATAACTTACGGAATGCGACAATTATCTCCCTGGGTTCTCCTCCCTGTGGCCATGCTTCCTTCTTTTTTCACCCTGGCCATGCTTCCATGTTGCACTTCATCCATTCAGGTGAACGAATGAGCAGCCTCCCTTTACCAATTTCTGAAAGGCTTGCAATTCCATTTTTGCTTGAACTGGGACTTTATTTTTTTTGGCCACCACATCACATTTACCTTCACCCATGCCCCTTCTGCTGGATCCCCAGCTTTCCTACTCCCAACATGCCCCTCCTTACCTGCCCCTGAACCCACCTTGAACCATGACCACCTAGAAGGTATAGCAGCATACCTGTGGCAGCAGCCACATGGGCCTTCTCCTTTCCCTCTTTTTTCTGCTATCCCATGCTCCCCATGCTCATGCTCTTCTTGATTCTTCCCTTAATTGGAACCTCCAAATTTTTATAGTATTTATGCCACCTGCAACGACCAGGTGTACCCCCCCCAGGTGGTATGGACCACCACTTTTCCTGTCCCATCTGCATGACTTTGGCTACTCATTGATGCCTGATTGCCCTATTTACATCCCTGTTGCATTGAGCTCTGACAGCTTGATACCTCTTGAGAGCTCTCTTCCCTTAACTTTCCATCATCCCGGACTGCTACACTCAAAAACCACCCCATGGTGTGGCTTCCTCTTTTTTTAATTGCCATGGCTCGCACCATGGGATGTGGAAACACCTGCCCCAGCCCCCATCGCTCTGTAAGCAAGGTTCCTGTGATACAATACTCCTTGCACCTTCTGACACATCACTCCTTATCTGATTTATTTTCTCCCCCAAAACCCTTAAACCTACTGCCCTGGAAGCCTAGCAACCCTTTCCTAACAACACCTTGGACCCTCTGTCTTTCCTCACCAAAGATGCCATGGGTGGAAGATTACAGTACTTCGCTAATCCATTGGCCGCTGTGGGAAGGACTGAGTGGGTAATGGAAATCCTTCCCCAGGCAGAAGCCATTCCCATCAATTAAGCAGTCCTGCTATAATCAGGGCATCTGGCCCCTTGCTGTCCCACCCACTCCATCCCCACTAAGGGTGTTGCTGATCACCTTTTGCTGACTGGCCTCCAGCCACCTCCCTATTACCCAGAAGTGGCAGTGAAGCTCCTCCCACCCTCCGATTGGTGTTAGAGGTCAAGAGTGTCCAGCATACTCCCCCCAAAACTTATTTTTTTATTTTAATCATTAAATTCCAAGTATGATCATCACCCTTTCCTTCATCCAATCAGTTTACCTGAGAATTCTAAGGCATTGCCTTCTGATACCATTCGTCCCATCTGTCTGCACCCCCCAAGTTCACCTTGGGCCAAGGGTCCTCAAAATTCATGGAACCATTAGTAAATCACCTATGACTGAAGGGGATACCTCCATCATGTGCCTGTGTGATTTGTTGATACAGGATAGATGTCCGGTATCATTGAACAAGCAAAACTCAGTGTTCCCCGCAACAGCTGTTGCAGTTCCCTGGGACTGTGGACCAGGACCATCAGAAACCTTGCTATATTGTTAGGGCTGGCACACACTGATTGATGTTGGATACTGTGCAAGTAATATTCTGGACCTCCCCCTATCATTCCCTAAGATAATGGGCATTGCCACCCACTTCAGATGTAATAATCTTCCAGTCTATAATACAGCTTGCTTGGGCTCCTGGCCTCTTAACTAGGTCTCCACAGCTGCCCAAGAGCACCTGAGACCCCTCTCAGGTGCTGAGCTTCCCCTTCAGCCTTGAGAATCTGCTACCAACCCATCTATGAATCTAGTTTTTTTTTTATTTAGTTACAACACTTGATCATCATTGGACTCCCCACCACTACCCTAAATGGCTGCTAATCTAACCTGACTGTTCTCGCTAATGATTGGGGGGGCTGCAAGTCTCAAAAGCTGGATATATCTTCTAGCCACTGCAATTACTCAAATAAGGTGATCACCAGCTGACTTGAATTTCCAGGCAATATGGTGGAAACCGCTCCCACCATCAGACTATCCCACACCCGCACTTTCTGGCGTTGGGCCTATGGAGGTACCTGACTGAGGGCTTGGCCTCGACAGTGTTCCAGTACTATATTGTGCGGAAAAGAAGCAAAATACTGTCTAGCCAGTTTTAGCAAAGTACTGCTACCAATGACCTATTGTGAGCAGATAGCATACCCTCTGCCTCCCCATGTAGCCGTTGCCATATGGTCAATTTTAATTAAATTAATTTAATTAGTAGTAATTTATTTATATATATATATATATTTTTTTTGCTTTTATGCCCTGTAACTGCACATGGTCTATTTGTTCTTATCACCAAACAGATGTGTACCACCCAAAGGACCATGGTACAATAACACCAAATTCTGACATTAATTTTTTTTTTGATCTCTCCTTGTAACCCCATATAAAGGAATTTTGAAATGAGCTAACCTTTTCCATTTCCACAACATCAAAGCTCCCATGCCCCCAGCTGATCTGGCCCTATTGTCACCAAACATGCCCTTTTCAAGCAACCTCCCCCCACCATCGTAAGCTAAGAAGTTATAGTTACACTCAGCATTTTTTTTTTAAACAGTGAAAATTTTCAAAGACCAAAACCTGGGAGCCACTCCTTTAGATACCCAAGAACATACTACCTGGACAGCTTGCTGGGATTCCTACCTAACTACTGCAATGCAGATCCCAGGGTTATCGCAAAGCGGGGCACTAATCATGGCAAAACTTTGGTTAGAATTGCCATTGTTGTGAAAAGACTAGACCATAAGCCTAGTGGCCTTAATAATACAACAAGTTTTGTGGCTGCTAACCCCCAATCAGCTCCCCATAGGTTAGCAGTTGAAATTCATTCTTATTATGCCATACCAGAGCCTCCGAAATCTTAAAGCGATCACTTTTTTTACTCCATATTTAGTTCATGCCTGTTTCTGTGGCATACCAATATATGTATTGTTATATATTTTTTGCACCCCATTTTGTTTTTACTGCACTGCGTTCTGAAACTTTGCCTCACACATTGAGTTTCTGGCTTGCCATGCCCCCCCTATATATGACTGGAATACCTTAAAAAATGGCAGATGCCATGTGGTCCTGCTTCAAAATGGCGGCTGCAAAAACAGCCCCAATTCCAAATGGCTGCCACCATGCAGTCCTTTGTTTGAGCCTCCAAATTCTGCCCAGCCTACTCCAAACATGGTGTCCACCCTGCAATCAAACAGCCCAATGGTCAACCCCAAGCCCTGCAACAAAAGGCAAATCCCTCGGCCAACACGTCACTCGCCTGTAGGCTTTCCTGGATACCTTGTATGTACCACCTGACCAAGGAGCTGCTTCACTCACCCTCCAATTACCCACTGGTGTCAGGGAATGAGTGTGGCCAATCACTTCCTACTCTTCTTGGAGGGTACCCCCCGCTAACACCCCCCTCCACTACCCAGCGTCTTGTGGTCAAAAGCCACCAATCCTATTTTAAAGTTCCATGCTGCACCATGACTGCCTGCAGACTAGCACCATCATACAAAAAACAGCCCCAGTTGCTCCAAACAATCACCCCCAGGACTTCAGAAGACAGCCCCTCTGCCATTCCCCATCCCACACCAACTTCTGCCTGCAGGGAAACAGCGCCACCCCCTCGGCATGTGCAACACAAACCCATCCACAAATCAACAACCGCCAGGGTTGGAAAATCAAATGCATGTACCAAAAGACTGGCAGACATGAGTAACCCCAAAATTGTGGTCTATGTTTCAGCCAGATCATGATGAGGCAGTCGACATAACACAACAAGCAGCACTACTTCTGCAAGGCTGAACAGACTTGGCTAACTTTGCTCAACTTCCCACTAGCTTTGCTCCTTTTCTTTTACCCTGGCTTGTTCTGTATCAGAGCTAGTCACTTGTATGGTACCCTGCTCTGCTTCTTCCTGATTGTACCTGCAAATGCACCTTTTGCTCAATGTGCTGACTTAATCTGATCTTTACATCCATAAAAGCCATCATCATTTTTTTAAACATATATATTTATCTGCATGCTTCTTCCTGATTGCCTATATATATATATATATATATATATATATATATTTGTTTATTTATTTTAAACCTTCTACCTAAGTTTTTAGCATAATGACTTCCCCCAACAGAGAAGTTTTCCTTACCAGTCAAATCTTCCTCAGTACGTCAGGAACTCTCTGACTGATGCACTAAGCAAATCAAAATTTTTGCCTAGCAGAAGTGAGGGAGAGCTCCCTTGTGCAGCCCTTTTTATCCCCCATCCTGCACCCACCCCCTTTTTCTCTCTTTCTCTCTCTCTCTCTCTCTTTGACCTATCCTCTGCTCCTTTTTCCCTTTAATGCTCCACCCTTTTTCGTGAGGTCATCCTCCCTGGAGCCAAACCCCTCTTCTTTTTCTATCCCTCCCCCTATGACTAATTCCTCAAAGCCACACACCCTCTTTCACAGCTCCCTCCTCCCCCTCCTACTCTGACTCTCCTTCTAGGCTTCCAGGCCTATAACAATAGGGTATGTCCTTTATAGACAATTCTTCTTATTATGCTGCATTGCATAAAGTCAGAACACACTGAAAACAATATTTTACATCTGGACTATGCTACCCTGGATAAATACATTGTAAAAATGGGTAATATCATGACCCCACTAAAAACAAGATATTGCATCTAATCTGGGATAGCCTGAGTAAATATAGTGCAAAAAATGTGTAAAATAAAGATCCTTATGAGAATGAGATGTAGCATCTCCCCTGTGCTATCCAGGATGCAAAATATAGGACATGAAATATTTAAAGAAACTCTATACTTCTTTCTCTACTATCATTATGTAAATCATGTAGTCGAGATGTGGTGGAAGTGAGGAAGAAGCCGAGTTGATGAATATGTTATTTTAATCATTAAACAGATGATTGCAAATATATAATAATTACATTTACCATGGTGTCAAATTCCACATTATAAACTGAACTTCATTGTGTTCCATATAACAAGACTGACATAAACAAACAGTTTCTTTATTATTTTATAACACATTAGGCTGCAGTATTTATTTTGAATGTTGTGGCCATGAGGATGGAGTGTATGTGTGTGTTTGTTTCTTTGAGTGAAAGGGGTTAAAGAAACAGCTGTCTTCTGAAAAGTAAACTATGTCTGAGGCAGTACAAATCAGATAGTGTCTTAAGAGGTTAAAAAAACAGTGTTACTCTTTTTAAGAGATTCTGTGCTGGGAAAGGGTGAGTAAGCTGACATATTTATGAGCTAGTAATCTTTCTTCAAAGACAATTCTACCCACATTGATGTTTAGCACATAAAACAGTGCATTGCAACACTGCTGAGCTCAGTGAATACAGTGGAGGAATAACACAAGACCTCTAATTTTAACTAGTACATTAGGAATCTTCAATGCTCCCTTTTTTCTACTGTAATCTCAAAAAATCTTCAGGGCTCTGCCCACTGTAGGTGTAAAAAGGCAAAGAGAAAACCTTAACATTGTACAATACATGAATTTGTTAAAGTAGGGATTTCAATACACACATCTATCAACCCACCAATGTTAAAAACAATGCTAAATCATCTGAGGTAAGAATTCAGGTGGATAACAGTAATAGTAAAAACTTAGTACAAAAGGTCATTAACTAGGAAAAAGCACAAATAAAAGAAAATATAAGTCCTTAAATCAAAAAAGAATAACAAATTATATGCATCCAGTTAAAAAACTGCATTCATTAATGCCAGATGATAACATCTTGCATCAGGAAGACAGAAACATAATAAAAAGAAAACTGCAAAAGGGTACTACAATTAACAGTATTTTGGTCTTGAAGAGGAAATTGGGTTAGATACTGGAGAAAAATGTTGTGAAGAAACTATTAGTAGAGAACTGGTTGAAATTCTAGTCTTTATGTCTGTGCGTAATGAAAATAGATTCAATGTGAATCATAATAACAAAACAGTTCTATGCTACTAAATGTCCCTATAAAGTTATAGTTTCACAGTTTTAGTCTGGAATGTATTCGGTCTCAGTGGATATTTCTTTATTCCATACTGTGAAAGATTTAGAAAGCATCAAACAATGGGGCACTGATCTTTTACCACAGAAGGCAATACTTAAGCTTCATGGGGAGAAAAGTACCCAGAATAACGTAGCTAGGGATGATGCAGATTTAAATATGAAGGCCATAAACAAACAAGTTAATACAATGGAATCTGGTTCCCAAAATATAAATAGAGGCATTAAACATAATACTGCTAACAGAAAGGTAAGATGGTTTGAAAAGGAGTGTCAAGCAATGAAATAGACAATAAAGAAAACTTAAGAAATCATTATCGTATGAAGGTAGGCTTACTTTACAAAATCTGAGGGGTGAATAAGTTATTGCAAAAAAAAAAAGATTCTAACTCATTACGGTGTGCTTTACAGGACTCAGTTAAAAATGAGAAATGTAAAATGTTCTGGAACTTGATGTATTTAGGGACTGAAAATAATGCACATATTATAGATGCCATAATCACCCCACATGAATGGCTCGAATGTTTTACAGCAAAGTTTTATGATAAAACAGTACAATCGAGCAATGTGTCTCTAATAGATAACAATAATAAAAATGAAAGTAATAAATCCATTAATAGTGAAAGATGGGTAGAGTTTAACATTACAGAAGCGATTGATGCTATAACAAAAACAAAACAAAAAAACAAGGCCCTCGGGGTGACGGCATGTATACCGAACCATAGCAAACAAATCCTTATTGACTGGCAGAACTGTCAACCCTTTCATTAAACTCGATAGCAAAATATAAAATGATCCCAGAATCTTGGAAGTTAGGCCAATTTGTTCCAATTGTTAAGAGAGGTTCAAAACTGTGTAAACAAAATTACAGGTCAATAAACCTGTTATCTAGCACCCTAAAACATTTATCACATTTGGTGCTTAGCTGTCTGCAGTGATGGGTAGATAACAATAATATTTTATCAATCAACCAAGGAGGATTAAGGAAAAGTCATGGTGATCTAGATTGGATCTTCACATTGAATTCTCTTGTTGGAAACTACAGTATGTTATAATCAAAACATGCAAACTATACACAGCTGTTATTGACATAAAAGCTGTGTTTGTGTCTAAAAGAACATTTTGTGGAGAATTCTAGATGAACTGAATAATAATAAAACCTTTTTAGAATTATTACAGTTTTTACACCATGATACTAAAGCTTGTATTCAGGGTGTCTTCTTGTACCAATTTTGTTCAGCTCTCTTGATCTTAAAAAAGTTCAACTGGTCACTAGAAACAGGAGATTATTGAGGGACTGGAGGAGATGTAGTCCCACTCCATGAAAGTGAAAATAAGGAGGAGTCGGGAACTTACAGGCTGGTCAGTCTGACTTCAGTAGTGGGCAAAGTAATGGAATCACTAATGAAGGAAAGGATTAGAGAACACCTCATTACCAGAGGTCTACAAGATCCCAGGTAACATTTATTCACCCTGGGGAGGTTCTACCAGACAAACCTGATCAAGTTCTTCAACTGGGTAACAAATAAAGTTAACCAGGGAGGGATGGTTGATGTGGCCTATCTGGATTTCAGCAAGGCCATCAACACCGTTCCACATAGAAGGCTGCTAAACACACTGAGTAGCCTATGAGTACATCCCAAAATTGTAAAATGGGTGGAAAGTTGGCTTAGTTTTAGGCACCAAAGAGTGGTGGTAAATGGGGTACACTCTGGGGAGGGCAAGTTGACTAGCGGGGTGCTGCAAGAGTCAGTATTAGGTTCAATACTCTTCAATGTCTTTATTAGTGACATTGCAGAAGGGCTGGAGGGGAATGTGTGCCTATGTGTGAATGACACAAAAATCTGCAACAGAGTAGACACACAGGGAAGGGGTTGAAAGAATGAGGAAGGATCTAAAGAAGTTATAAGAATGGTCATGAGTTTGGTAGCTAAGATTCAATGCAAAAAAGTGCAAATCATGCACTTAGGGCACAAAAACCCAGGGGCAATGTACCAACTTGGGGGAGGGGGAGTATTAGCAGTCAAAAAACAGGAAAGAGACCTGGGGATCATAATTTCTGATGACCTGAAGGTAGCTAAACATTGTGATAAGGCAATGTGAAAGGCTTGCAAAATGCTTTGATGCATGGGGAGTGGTATCACCAGCAGAAAGAAGGAGATATTAATACCCCTGTATAAATCACTGGTGAGACCCCACCTTGAGTACTGTGTACAGTTCTGAAGGCCCCTTCTCTGAAAGGCCATAGATATGGTGGAAATGATAAAAAGGAGGGCAACCAAAATAATGTAAGGCCTGCATCAGAAGCCCTATGAAGAAAAGCTTAAGGTTTTAAATGTGTACTCCCTGGAAGACAGAAGGGAATGGGGCATATGACAGAGAAATTTAGATACCTCACAGGAATAAACAAGGTACAGGAAGGGAGCCTCATGGACAAGGGGTCACAATATGAAACTAGAGGGGGGTGAGAGGCTGAGAGGAAACATGAGGAAATACTTCTTCATGGAGAGGGTGGTGGATGTTTGGAACAGCCTCCCAGAGGATGTGGTGGGGGCTAGAATGGACACAGGATTTAAGAATGCATGGGACCGACACAATGGAATCTTCAAAGCAAGAGGGGATATAAGCTGGAGTCAAAATAGGGTCCCTGGTGGCACTATAGGTAGAGAATTTAGGTAGACTAGGTAGGCTAAGTGGTTCTTATCTGCTGACAGCTTCTATGTTTCTATAAAGTTGACATTTTTGCACCATCTATTTAAAAATTTCCATTACAAATTCTACTATATGCAGATGACACAGTTTTGCTATCCAAGACACCACCAGGATTAAAATGTGCATTAGGCTTCATAATATCAATTTTAGATTGTTTAGGATTAGTGCTGAATGGTGACAAAAAAGCATGGTCTTTGGAAGAAAAAGACAGTCTGCACATAGATAGTAAATAGTTTTGAGGGGGATTCATTCTGCTACCTGGGGGTTTGGTTTGAGAGGAATATGAAGTTGAAGCACCATGTAAAAAATACAAAGGATGCAGCTATAAAAGCAAGCCAAGCAATTATTCACTTTGGCAACATATTTCCCATAGTTAATTTATTGCTAGGAAGTAATGTTTTGATGATAAAATCAATGCACAGGTGCTATGTGGAAGTGAAATCTGGGGTATCAATAATAAAATAACAGAACTTTAAGTAGAGAACTTGACGTGGTTCAAAATACATTTTAAACATTGTTTGGTATGTCCAAATGTTAGAGCAGGTGCAATTGTATGTGCTGATAAGGGATGCCTGAATATGGAAGCCAACATCAGTGTCAGTGGCTCAACACGTAGCACACTCACCTCTGAGGCCAGGAGATCAGAAGGTGGTGGGTTTTATTCCCACACCAGGCACTTGGGTTAAATCCCAATACTGACACTGTGACACTGTAGTGCAGCATGGGGGGGGGGGGTGCTGCACTCTTGAGATGCCATCTTTTGGATGAGATGGTAAACAAAGGTACCATCTGCCTGTTCTGGTGGTAGTTCAGGTGGATGTTAAAGATCCCATAGCACTTCTCAAAAAGAGCACGGGAAAGTTTATTAGAAACAAAAATCAGTATACATCTCTACTGTATACAAAACACAAACTATCAAAACATAAAAATATACAATGAGAATTACCCCTGGGAAAGGGAGAAAAACCAAACTACAAAAGCCTATAAACACAGAATTAAGTCAATTTTTCCCATCATGTGATTGTTCAGTCAGTGTCAGTAATCCAAGGTAACATTTTCCATAATTCTAATAGTTGCTGACTTGATTTTTATGTTCTTTCTAAGGCATACTGTATATTTTTTTCATATCTGTCACTATCTTGTTTGAGAGTTCTAGATAACTTTTCTGTTTTTGCTGAAGAGTAAATAAACATCTGGAAATCCAGATGTTCTCTTTTATTACTTTGAAAAGAAGGCACAAGGTAATTTGGTTCCATTTCATTCAGTGGTGTGAAAAATTGTCGTATATTATGTTATAGTATGTAGTAGTTTAAAATAATGATTCATTCCATGTATGTGCTAAATAAGTCCAAAAGTTTCTAATGTAGGAACAATCAAAAAGAAAGGTGAAAATTGTTTGACCATATTGATACATTGGGGGCGGCTACAAATTCTGTCCTGCAACTGCTTATGTTTCTGATTTGATTTTACATTAAGTCGCTCAAGACAAGATAACCAATGGATGTCCCACATATGTGCGGGGATTCTCTTATTCTGTAATAGATGTCGTAAAGACTGTAAATATGGGGCAGGGCATTTCTCAAAGGGTTCTGGGACTGTACATATGTCAGAGAGTAAAAAATGATATAATGCTTTATGTGATAAAGTCATCACCATTTGTGCGTGACTTTCCCTTGCTTTAATCTGGAAAATGTGTCTTTGATATACTGTAACTTGGCAATCCCATTATGGACCTTACTGTGTACTGAGTTTGTGATTCCCAGAGATGAAACCATGTTACCAGCAATTATTATAAAACCATGGCTCCTACCCAGTTTGTTCGTTAACCAACAAAGGCTTCAGATTTGCTATAAAGAAAATACTATTAAAGAAAAGGATTGGGCTAACCATTTGCACCCCTCCTTCTTTGACCAGGAGGTAAGTAATATTCCTTTTTTGGGGATTTATTTGACTGCCCCACAAGGCCTGAAAGAATACACTAAGGACTGAGGTTTCTAATTTCTTTGGTATGGGAAAAACATAACTAATGTATAAAAACACAGGAATTAAGTATGTTTTGATAAGAGAACCCCTCTTTTTCTTGCAAAATTTCCACCTATTCCATAATGCTACCTTCTTGCATCCAAGTGCTAGTTTACCCTCCCAGTTCATCATGTCCATTTAGGAGGAACCGTACTTAATCCCTAGTATTGTAATGGGGCCAGTTTGAACCTTTATTTGTTCTATCCTTGTTGTATTCAGTAAGGGGTGCCCAATCTGGAAGCCTATGCATTCGGCATAGTTAAGAGCTGCTCCAGATAGACGTCCAAATTCTGTACATAAGCAGAGTGAGTGTCTCACCGATGCTTCATCTGCCACAAGAAGGCACATATCATCTGCATATGCAGTTACCGAATAGGGTGCTCTGTTTTGCCTATCTATAATTGGATGGATAGAATATAATCTATTTATTTTACGCAGTAGGGGGTCAATGAAAAAAACATATAACAGAGGACTGAGGGGGCAACCTTGTCTTACTCCCCTTTTGATGGGAATCATTGGTCCTTTGCAGCCATTCATGATGGGAATTACTGTCGCTGTTTTATAGAGGGATTTCATCCCATGTACTAATATGTTCGGGACTCTATAATGCTGTAACACACTGCCCAGAGGAAGTCATGATTTATGGAATCAAAGGCCTTCCTCTGGTCTTGGAAAATTACAGTACATAACCAGAAGCAGATCCTGCATTACCCCATTCCATTATTTATCTTAACAGAATCAGGTGGTCTGATATTTTCCAGTTTGGGACAGAGCAGGATTGTACTTCAGAGATTACTATTTCTGCTACTGACAGTAATCGCTTAGTTAATATTTCAGTAAGTATCTTAAAATCTATATTTAACATGCGGATGGATCTCCAATTTTGTAGGGATGTTTTATCCCCTTTTTTACATAAACATATTAGGGAACCTCTATTAAAGGCTAAGGGGATTTCACCTGTATGCAAGAGAAAATTATACACAGTAGCTAGATCTTCAGACAGATGTTCACCTAAGATTTTATACAGCTTATTTGGGAGGCCATCTGATCCTGGTGTGGTATTGTTTTTTAAAGTTTTGATGGTATCTACTACTCCCTGTGAGGAGATCGGCCCACTTAATGTGGCACAGAGATTTGTGGGAATCTCAGGTAGAGGTATATCTGTAAGACAGTCATTAAAGTTAGTGCTGTCTGTCAGTAAAGCAGAAAATAAATCAAGAGAATGATTTATGACTGTCTTGGAGATATCCTCTTTTGATGCGCATTTCTCTCCTGCTGGTTCTATCAGACATGTCATTTCCTTTTGTCCTACCCTGTGGTAGTTTTGTTCGAAGGGGCACACTGTGTCTGCTGGGCCTTGTGTACCAAATTTCTGCTGGTGATATAATTGTTTTGATTT
The DNA here is from genome assembly GCA_016271365.2 of Neoceratodus forsteri. NCBI lineage: Eukaryota > Metazoa > Chordata > Ceratodontiformes > Ceratodontidae > Neoceratodus > Neoceratodus forsteri. The sequence goes on from CM057459.1 coordinate 63,902,497, forward strand.
TTATTTGTGAAATTCCCGCATTTCTTCTTGTGTCAATTGGATCTGTTGTGTAAAGTCTTGTTTAGTAGTGGTAGCTATGGTCATTAGATTTTGCAGGTGTTGTCTTTTCTGTAAATACAGTAAATATGCATTACTGTTTCTCTGTTTACTATACTGTTTTAAAAGATGCTGTAAGTCTTGTTTTGTGTCTTCCAACCATAATACCATGTTAGTATAACAAATGACAGCTGATTTCCTGGTGAGGAGAAACTGGTGTAAAGTAGCTAAAAAATATTCCTCTAGAAGCAAAGCTATATTGAATTTCCAGAGTCCTGGACCTTTAAATAAAGAGGGACCAGTACCTATAACAATAGAAACCATTTTATGATCTGAGAATTCTAAGGGGTAAATATTGGCTTCCTGTGCAAGGATGCCCTGGGAAATAAAAATAAAATATATTCTGGTTGCCAGTGTTCCTTTTTGGAATGTGGCTGAGTGCTGGTGGGTTTTCTCTAAGTATACAGCTTTAAGAAGTGCAGTCCATATAGTCTGGAGTAATACTTGGGAGTCACAAAATATGTTTTGAGTTTTGGAGTGAGCACTTCTATCTTGAAGGCTAAAGCTGCAATTAAAGTCTCCAGCAAAGATTACTTGCTTGGATGTGTGTAAGTAAGGCTGTATTAATTTAAGTAACTCTGTTTGTGTGGTTTTAGTCTGAGGAGCATATTGGTTTATTAACCTGTATGGTCTATTCTGAATTAATACATCAAGAATTAGGGTTCTTCCAGGGGCTATGTCATATAATTTTATTAACCAAAATTCACGTAGTCTGATTTAAATCCCGACTCCAGAGCGGGTTTCCTGCCGAATGAACCAAAAAGATAGGCTTAAGAGCCAGTCTCTTTGGGCTTGTCTGATTTTATGGGTAGAATGAAAATGGACATCTTGTAGTAAGATGAGACCTAGCTTCAAATAGCATAGGAAGGAAAATACAAGGTGTCTCTTTGGTTTTCTTAATGCTATTCACATTTAAGGTATAGCAAGTAAAAACCTCACACATCAGTAGACATAATAGAAACCACCATTTCATAAACATCTTTAGTATTACCATTTTTTCTTACCTGTCATATCCTTCCCATTCATTTTTACTCAGGCCTTGCATTTTTGCTGACCTGTTCCCCCTGTTTTTAATTCTGTACCTGTATACTTTCAGGATGGGATGAAGCTAAAGAAGAAGAGTTTGAATCTCCCCCTGAATCTTCTCAATGATCGATCAGGATCTTGTACCTACTGGTTGTTACAATATTCATGGTTTTGTTTGTTTTTGGGGGTGTCTGACATTTGCCTAGATCTAGTAGATCATCTCATGGTATTACGTGTTGGTCCTTTGGGTGGAGGCATGTCTATAGGCTGTGGGACACTGGGTGTTGGGGGAACAGTGAAGGTGGAAGGAGGAGTAGAAGTGGAGGGAAGGGTTTGAGGAGACTAAGGGTGGTGTGCTACTTGCTCTTCAGGGTTCAACAAGGGGGGGGTCAGGTGTTGGCTCAGGTTGGGGAGTCACCCCTGTCTCATGAGGAGGGACTATTTGTTCTGAGGAAGGTCTGTTTCAGGTTTTGACTTTCTGTGCTTGGGTGATTAAAAAAAGCTGTTCTGCATTATCATCATGGCCAGTTTGGTTATGTGTGGCCCATGTACAATTTTGGAAGGTATAGCCCTGTTCCTCACATAAGTTACATTTGCATTCATTTAGACAGGTAGCCCCAGTATGCCCCATTTCCCTGCAGATTGTACACTTTAGTTTATCACAAACACTACAAAGATGTATTGTATCACTGCATCTGTAGCAGGCCTTAGGCTGCCCAGGGTAGAAAAGGACTCCTCTGTCCTTACCTTAAAAAAAACAATAAGGTAAATGCACAATACCAGAATCATTAGTTTTCAACATTACCTTTACCCTCCATCCCCAGTCCAAATACTTTCAGAATCCAAAATTGCTTCAGGTTCTCCTAATACATTACAGTGTAGTTTCAACCAATATTCCACATCAGCTTTGTGCACTCCTTCATTCTGAAATAAAATATTTAGTGTTTTGTAGGCTGGTTTGGTCAGAGGGATGGCTATGAATGGAGTCCACAAGACAGTTTTTTTCAGCGTCTGGTATTTAGTCCAGAATCTCTCAAGTCCCTGGGAAGTTTTAAAACTGACATCAAACCTCGTCTCCCCTGACACAAGTATCAGAGCCTATATTTCATGCAAAAAAAAAACTTCATTGAGTCTTTTAGTAAGGTACGAGCTACAAAGAGATGGTCCAGTGGGTCAGACATACCACCCAAGTATGAGAGTCTAACAGCGTTATGGAGTTTTGCAGGTAGTATCAGCAATTTAAAGAGAGAAGAAAAGGACCTTTGCTGAGTATTATTTCTTATGTTTAGGGGAACTGAGATCGAGCTTGTAGTGGCTGGTAAAGCTTGAGCAGGGTTTTCCTCTTGAGCAGAAGTATTTGGAAGCTGAAGAATTGGGTTCTGCATTAAATACAAATCTTCAGGAATCTGCAATGAGTCCTCTGAATAAGAGTTGCTGACAGCTGTTTCACCCTCTTTGGTGGCTGGTTTAGAATAAGGAAAGTTCCGATTTCTTGGACATTCTTATTGGGGAGGGACCAGAGGTCCATTGTCCGGTTGTGGAGTTCTTTTCCCAGTGCATTCCTTGAAAGGCCTGTTTAACTGACCAGTCTGTTATTACTGGTAAGGAGTGTTCCAAGGTTGTCGGGGATGGTGCACTTTCTGTATTTTTACTCGAAGAAGAAATGTTTTTACTCACAGTGACAGTAGTCGCAGCAATTCATCCTGAAGGTGAGGAATAAGCATTCACAGGTACTACAGGAGAGACTTCAGGCAGTAGATTTGGTGCTCTGACATCGGCACTCAGCTGGGGGTTGCTAACAGTTCCAGCCATGCTGTCAGAGTGTAGCCACCTAATCTGTTTTTGCAAGACCATTTTCTGATAGAGAAATTTATACTCCTTGGTTTCCAAAATCAGCTGTAGTTGTTTAGTTTCTTTTTTATCTTGTTCTGTTACGGTCTGGGAAAACTCCATCTCCTCAGGTGTGTCTGAGTCACTTGTTTCTATTGAAACTATAGATTATTTTCCGTAGGTCACTTGTTTCTTCTGTATTTTTTTGTTCCGTTCCAAAAGCGGTCTCTACCTAGGTCGAGATGGGAGAGGAGACTGACTCTCCCACCTCCATGTCTTCCAGCCATTCTCCAGCTTCTTCATCCGCCATCTTGGCAGATTGCCAATACAGCAGCAAGGTCCCCCTACAGACAGAGTAGGGGAAAGTTTTATTGAAAAATTCAAAACAAAAGGTATACATCACAATAACTTTCATTTATACATCCAAGTTCATCTTAATGTTTAAAACAAATTAACTATCAAAAAAGAAGGTAACCATCAACCAAGTTATCCTATCTTATCTTCCAAAAATGGTACATCTCTCCATCTGACAATCCATTCCTTCTCACATAATGTTTTCTTTTCATATATCCATTGTTTATACAATTCGTGTTCCACCTGCTTAATGACTGTTTTTGGATCTTTATATATTTGCTGCATCACAAATTTACATCTAACCTGCCATAATATAAATCTTATAAAAGCAAATATAAGCCTAATGAGTCCTGCCTCCAAATGAAGGGGGCCTATGGAGAACCCTCCCACTACCTCCATATATGTCACCTGTTTACAATATGAATCTTTCCATTTTTCTGTTAACTGGCCCCACAATTCTTGTGCTTATGGAACTGTATATAAAAGTGCTGCATTCTTTCTTCTTGTGCAATACAACATTCACATGGGCACATTCTCTCAGCTTGGATTTTATGTTTTGTGTTACCTTTTACGTTTAACCTTCCACAGCTACTGAGCCACGTTACATCCCACAATCTGGGTGGTATTTTTTTATCTTGTAAGGATGTTAAAACATGCCCATAATGGATCACTGGAATCCCTTTAAATTCTGGAGTAATCAAAAAGGCTTGGCAAATTCTAATTTTTCAGTCCAATTTAAAACACCATTTTTCCCCCTTCCAAAGTGTACCCCTAAAATCCTAACAGGTTCTGTTGACACTCTGATACCTTGTATTTCATCAATTGATGTAGAAGACTCACTTATAGGTTATATACTACTTTTTTGTTTATTAACTTTTGCTCCTGCAATCTTCAAGTAGACTTCTATTGTCTTCATTACTCAGATACCTGCATTTGGGTTTGCTATAAATATACAGACATCATTTGCATTTGACGCTGTCTTAATCTCTAGACTGCCGTCTGTAGGTGTAATACCCTGAATCGTATCATCCTGCTGAATTAATCATAGCAGTGGGTCTAAACAAAAGACGTATAATAAGGGACTTATTGGGCACCTTTGTCTTACACCATGTTCTATTTTGACATATGATCCTAAATGCCCATTTACAAGTAGAATGGCTGTAGCCCTTCCGTATATTAAATAAATCCATGAACACAACATTTCAGGTATACCATATGTTTTTAATACTTGCACTATATACTGATGTGGGACCCTGTCAAATGCCTTTTCTTGGTCAATTGACATAATATACCCATTTATTTCTCCTTCTTTCCCTTGTTCTATTAACTCCCTTAAATTCTGTTCTATTGATCGTCCTGCTATGGAGCATGTCTGTGTTGTTGTAATTAAATAAGGGACAACTTGTGCTAACCTGCTCAGAAGAATTTTCGTTACTATTTTTAAGTCTACATTTAACAAGCTTAAGGATCTCCAATTATTCAAATCAGTCTTGTCATTCTTTTTATGTATTAATATTTGTGCTGCAATGCACATATGAAAGTATATTTCCTGATGGTCCGGTATCCAGTTATATACTCTTCCTAAAATCTCACTGATTAAGGGCCTCAGTTTTTTATAGAAGTCTGTGGAGAGACCATCCAGACCTGGTATAGTATAATTGTTTAGTTCACTTATAGCTTTTTCACTCTCCTCTTTTTGTATTGGCCCATTCAGAAACTTAAGGATCTCGGTAGGTATTTCTGGAATTTGTAAAGTATCCAGTAGATTTTTTATTTCTGCATTATTAATCTGAGGACAGGTGTACATATTCTTTAAATAATTTGTTACAGTTTTTAAAATTTCTGGTGAAGTATTTACCACTGTTCCTAATTGTGTTTTAACTGCTGCCATTTGTTTATCTGCAGCTCTTTTATTACAGTTCTGGAATGCATCCCCAAAATTAGTTTTTCCTGGGGAATATATTCGGTGTTCATTCAATATTGAAGCCACTCTAGAATATTGTAATGCTTCCATCTCTTTTTTTTATATTATTGACTTGAGTGGTTAGATTTACCTTTTGAGTATTTATTGCTGAATATAGTTTTTCTAGCTACATTCAAAGATCCAAATATGTTTTAGAATTATTATATTTTTTTGTCGTGTAATATTGCTTAGTATGTTTCTGTGTCTCATTTTTTTGTTTCTACCTACCAAAAACTGATATCCTCCATCAGACCCACTATCATAATTCGAGCCATCAACAACTCTCTTGTTTGAAACACCCATTCTTCTTCTTCTTCTAATAATTGATTATTGAACTTCCAATAACCATTACCTTGTGATAACTTTTCTTGGAGCCCCACTGTGATGGTTAAAATCACATGATCTGATGTCTCTGTTGGTATTCTTTTTACCTGATGTACATGGGTTTGTTGTTTTATAAAAACAAAATCAATGCGGGTTGCAAGTTTTCCCCTATGATAAGTATGTCCCCCTGTCTCTTTCAAAGCTCTATACGTGTTCTGTAGACCACTAAGAGAGATAATCTGCTTTAAACAATCAGTATCACAAAAATCTTTAGTGGTGACTGCCTCACGATCCTGTCTAGCTAAAACACAGTTGAAATCACCTCCCCAGATTATTTGCTTTGAGATGAACAGATAGGGTTTTATATCTGAAAACAATGCAACTCTGTTCTTTTTCCGGGGGGGGGGGGGCATATACATTTATAATTCTCCAAGCTGTATTCTGTGAAACAAAATCTTATAATAAAGCCCTTCCTGACTGGATATCTACCAATTTGGTGATCTTAAAATGATCCCCTCTAAATAATATCTCCACCCCATCGCAAGCATCTATCCCAAAAGAAAAAAGGATGGACCCCAACACTACAGTTATTTTGCTGCCTCTATTAAAGAAGATGTATTCAGTCTAGTATTTTGTATGAGGCAATTATCACACTGTAACTCCTTTAAAATGGAAAAGGTTACCAATCTTCTCCTTGCATTTTTTTAAACTATTTGTGTTTAGGGTGGCAATGCTGAGAGAATGCATATCAAAAAGAAAAGGAAGGGTTCAAATTATTTTTCCATGGGGAATTTTCCTATTCTCGTGTTACATCTGGTCCTTACATCCAGTTTGTTTTGCCTTTCATTACTCTTAACAGGTGTCTGTTGCTCCTCCTCTAAGTCAGACAATGAAATGGCCTGAGAAGAAGTCTCAGAATCACCGGCATGTACCGACTCTTGAGATTGGGTAGCCAAAAGTTCATACTTATTCCGTAGTGGAATTCTATGCTCAGGGGAAGAAGCTTTTGTCAGTTTTGATCTTGGCCTTGTCTATCTAAGGCTCCATTTTTTTAACCATACTTGAATATTAGAAGGAGGCATATTTGTGTTTTCTATTGTGACTTTAGTAGTTTCACCTAAGGTCTGAGGTTCGACTCCCTCCATCTGTGCTACCTCTATTCTTTCTAAACCTTCAGGGATGGGTTCAGGGACTTGGGGTGGGATTCTTTCTTCTGAATGAGAGGGGTCAGGAGGATTTTCAGCTGGAGCTGGGGAGGCCTGGGCATTTGTCTGAGGTTCAGAAGCCTGTTTATGGTCCTCAATATCTTTCTTTTGAGCCTCTGTTAAGATGTGGTCTTGATTCTATTGGTCTGTTCTATTATGTGTGGCCCAGGGACAGGCCCTAAAAGCATGTCCCACCTCATCACATAAGTTACATTTGAGCTCTTCCAAGACAGTCTGAGCTTGCACATCCAAAAGAGAGACAAAGATTACATTTTAATCTATCACAGGCTGAGCTCAAATGCATATGTGATCCGCACTTGAAACATGTTCAAGGCTGACCTGCATAGAAACAATGCCCTCTCTCCCTTCCCAAAAAAATACTGTTTGGAAGGTGGATTGGACCTAAATTGTTATTGTGCAGGCATACTTTATACCTCCACTCTCCTGTCCAGAGGTGTTCCTGATCGAAGATAGGCTGTGGAGTACCTAAAATATCACATTTTTGTTGCAGCCAGTGTGAGATATCATGGACTGCAACAGTTTCATTTCTAAATAGAACCGTGACATTCTTTACAGCAGGCTTGGTTAAAGGGATTGCACAAAAGGGTAACCACAGAGCTGAATACCTTAATTTCTCATACTTTGTCCAGAACCTGTCTAAGCCCTGAGGAGTCTTAAAACTAACATCGTACAAAGTGTCTCCTGATACATGAATAAGGGCAAAGATTTCATTAGTAAAGAAACCTAATGATTCTTTAATGAGAGACTTTCCCACATATATTCTGTCTGGAGGGGCAGGTAAACCCCCCAGATATTGCAGTATTACAGCATTGCATCTCTGTTGTGGTGGTGGCTGGCCTAAAAAAGTGTATTTTTTCCAAAATTCAGCCCAGGTAGATCTTGCTCTTTCTCTTGGATCAGATTGTGTCCTAGAGGGCCCGGTCTCAACTTCTATTTGATCTCCCCAGTTTGTAGGATAATTACTGGGGCCTTCATCCCCTGATGTAGAACTTTCTACAGCTGGAATTTTCTGTAATTGTATTTCAGAGTCTGTATTTTCACAAACATCTTCTGCATTTAACTCCATGTCTGATTCAGTCACAAACTTTCGTATAGTACTGTCTGATGTTTTTTGTAAATCTGTGTTTCTTTCTGTTTGCCCAGGGATACGGCTATGATTGGGATCCGGAATCCAATGACCTGCTTCTCCCAGCTTCCACCCTACATCTCTTAGCGTCTGCTCTAAAGAGCGTGAGGTTTTACCAGTTCTGTTTGTTGGGGTGTCAGAGGGACCCACTCTACCCCTTATTAGACCTCAAATTTTATCTGCACTGTTTTCTGCACTTGTATTCAAAGTACTCACGTTACTGGATTCTACTTTTTTAGTTTTTCCAGAGTCCCCCACTGTATCAGCTGCATCAATATGACATTCAGGAGACCCCAAATCACCCATTAGGCATTTCTTTGATGCTTCTACATCAGAGGCTGATTCAAAATTGGACCCCACTGTTGCTGACTCTGTTGGCTGGTCTAACGCAGAGTGTTCTGCTCTCATTCTTTTTTCCTTCTCTGTTACTATTGGTATATCCATATTTTGCACCAGTTATGTTGGTAAATCCACTGAAACTTGCTGTGTGGAATGCTCTTCTGCATTTAACATTTTCAAAACAAACTCTCTATTTGTATGGATCATATTCTTAAGCCATACCTCATTGTCTTGCTGCATATTTGAAGGCACATTTTCCACCATTTTAGCCTTAGAATTCTCCAGAAAAGTAGCTTCTTGTTGTGGAGAGATCTCCTGTGCTGGATCTGCAGGGGAGGGAGATCTGCTCTCCTGAAGGTTCACCAGCAGACTGACCATCATCTGAAATAGCAGAAGTTGATTCCTTAGGTAAAATTCCAGCAATTCCATCACCAACCTCCCTGTTGTCCACCATCTTGGTACCGCAGAAAAAAAAGTCCCTCTGCTCATAGGAAGCAAGGCCCCCTGCAGGCAGAGTAGGGGAATTTCCCCGGTGCCCTAGCCAAATTTTCCCCATTCATTAAAAATACCACCAACAGTTTAATCTGGTTCAAGGTCAGTTGGCATTCACTTGTATCCCCCTCCCCCATGTTCTGCCTGGAAATAGGCAGAATTTGTCCAGTGCACTAACCTGGTCAACAAAAACTAACTAACTAACATGCTTAAAAGAGCACTACTATACTGGCAAAAAAATTGTTAACCTGCCTTAAGATAGGCTTCAATATAAATGTTGATGTGATCCACAAAATGATAAATATAATAAAAACTGGTTCAGTAACTTGGATACCACTCTTTCCAAACTTGATCTAGAAAAGTCATTTATCTAGAGTCCCAACAGTAGAATGACTCAGGATGTATTTGTTAAATTGGCATGTACAGAATTTTTGATTCTGCCCATCAATCAGATCTAGGCAGAATTCATGATTTCTAGGTAGATTATTTATACATGTCCCAGAAAGAGATTTGTGGGGCACCATTTTATCTAAAATATTGTGAATCAACATTACATAGCAGAGTAATAACTAGATTATGATTAGGAATAGAAATTTGGAGATCTTTTTCCACTGGCAGATATATATTTAATCACAGTTTGTAACAGTTAAATACTTGTAAATGTAATCATGATGTTCTAAAATATGTGATTCTTTAATTATTGGAATGCCCATTGCTGGAAAAAGAGAAGGAAAATGATTGGGAACCTTTTTAGCAACAATGTTGGGAAGAAACGCAAAATGAAATTGCAAAAAAAAAAGTGTTACTCACTGAACATAAGACCTTAATTAATGTCCTAGGCTCTTTTGTTGTTAAAATATGTGTCTTTCTAAGATCATGAGTGGTAAATCCTATCTTCTGATTTACAGGAATTTCATCTTTTTTAGATTGCATAACTGCTTTACACTTGAACTGTATAACACCTATTTGCACAATTGTTATGCCAGTCAGTCAAAAAGCTTTATTGTTCAGCAATATGCCATTACAGCTTACAAATATACATAGTGATACAAAAATATCAATAAATATACGAATTCCTACCACATAGCTCTACAATAAGACACATTCCAGAATCCATAACATTAATATAATAAAATGGCTTAATAACAAGACATCATAATCTGTTTGTGTCAGCCAAAACACCTTCAAATCAAGTTGAGGGATTCATTTGCTGTAAGAACATATAATCAGAACAAAAATAGTGATGACTTATCCTATAAAGGAAGAGCTAACTGGGATATAAAATGCAAACGACTTCATGGAAAACCAATACAGCACACTATAATTGGCGACTCACATTAGTTAATGCAGAAACTACATGTAATTCAAATTATGGAATTCTCAAACATAAGAAAAAGTCCCAGTAAACTCAAAACTGACCATTGATCAGGGATATTAACAACAACTCTCAAGGTAGATTTTGATAATCATGGAAAATTAGAAATTGCATTAAGTATTTTTAATCCAGAAAGCATTTCCCTGATTCAGGAAAGGCGTGTTCTTCCTAATTCTTTTAACAATATAGAAGTAATTTGCAAATTAATTAAATAATAAAGACATCATTCACTGAGAAATTGAAACCCAGAGGATCATCTGGAATGCAGCTTACACCCAAAATATGCTATTTATCTAGCAATTGTTTTGAGTGATATAAAGTATTTGATAACTTAGCTGGGATTTCTGTATCAATATTTATTGCAATTTGTATAACTTGTATTTTTTTTGTATGGAGGGTATACGGTACGTATGTTGTGATATTTTTATGCATATGTTAATAACAAATTTTGAATCAGACAACACCAAAACCTGTAATAGGCTGGATACTCAGGAGGGTGTGGAGAGAATGGGTAGCGACCTTGGGAAACTCAAGGAGTGGCCAAGAGAATGTCTGTTGGGTTCCAATGCCAAAAATTACAAAATCATTCACCTAGGGCTTAGGAACCCAGAAGCTGACTATATGATGGGGATGGGGGTGCTGACAGCCGCTTAGCAGGAAAGGGACCTTGGGGTTATCATATCTGATTACCTCAGATTGATGGAATACTGTGACAAAGCAGGGTGTAGGGCCAATGTAATACTGGGATGCATAGGGAGAGGTATCTCCAGTAGGAGGAGGGAGGTGCATTGCCACTGAATTGCTCACTTGTGAGACCCTCACCTGGAGTATTGTGTCCAGTTCTGGAGGCTACACCACAGAAAGGATACAGATAGAGTAGAGTCAGTCCAGAGGAGGACAACAGATATGGTGCAGGGGCTGCTTCAAAAGCCCTTTGAGGAGAGACAGAGGAATCTCAGCATGTGCACCCTGAAAGACAGGAGAGCAAGAGGGGAACATGATAGAGACTTACAGTTACCTCATGGTGTTGACCACAGTGCAGGAGGGCAGCCTCTTTCAGATGAGAAAGAACACCAGCATCAGAGGGCATGCAGTGAAGCTGGGTGAGTTTAAGAGGGATGTGAGGATGTAAGAGTGGTCTAAACTTGGAACAGACTGCCAGCAGAAGTGGTGAAGGTGAAAACAGTAGGGTGCTTCAAAGAATGCACTGGATAAACATAGGGAATATTACTAAATAGGCATGGAGGTGGGAGGGTCACTGGATACTGGGTGGGGTCTGCAAAGTCAGATTAGGAAGGGACCATGTGGGCAAACTGGATGGGCCAAGCAGTCCTTTTTTTCTAGGAGGCTCCTTCTGGAGCCACATTCAAGTTAGAGCCTTATTGGCTGTAACTATAAAGATTCTTCAGAGGTAAGCTGCACTCTTCCCCTTTATGTCCTCTGAGAGACTACAAACCCACAGGTTCAGACTTGAAATAAAGTGTGTCTTTTCCTATCACTAATTTTCTAAATAAATACTGGGTGGGTAATGCTGATGGCTTTCTTGATAGCAGCTGCATACTGCTAGACCTGCTTCAGCCGCTTATTTATTATGACCCCCTGGCCATTTCCATCCTCCAATGCCACAACAGCAGTCCTACACAGTGTGTAGATCCTTCACCTATTTTTGCTCCCCATATGCATATAGCTACATTGAATCAGAGACTCTAACAGTCTGGTCAACCACCCAGCTTGTTCAGATCCTCCTGAAGTTTGTCCAATTCTTAAGGAAGGCCTCCAATCTGGCCGTCTTAGTGTCACCAGCAAACTTAAGTGTCTGTTGAAGACCCCATCTTCTGAATTGTTAATGAAGATTTTTTAAACAGTAATGGTCTCAGCACCAGACCCTCAGGGATGTCACTGAGTACATCCCTCGACTCACACTGTCATCTAGCACTACTCTTTGCTTTTTTCCTCCTAGAGAGTTAGCAATCCTTATTGAGTATGTCTCATATGTGTCCCACTGGCATGCTTTGCCCTGAAGTGTTTCATTTGCCACAGTCTCAAAGACCTTGCTGAAGTTCAAATAAACACAATCAAGGGCCCAGTCCTTATCTACCTCACTGGTCAGGCAATCAAAGAATGTGATCATATTGGCTTGGCATGATTTGTCCCTCATAAAGCCATGCTGAAAGTGGGCAAGAACCATAGCCTCAAGCAAGTGCTTCATTATTCTGTCCTAGATCATGGCTTCCAGGTCCTTGCCCAGCACTGATATTAGGCTGAGTGATCAGAAGTTCCTGGGTCCAACCGTGCCCCATACTTGAAGATGAGGATTAAACTGACCACTTTTCATTCCTTTGGCACCACAAGTCTGGACATACTTGGACATACTTCTGAAAATAATAAATGTCTATTTCTCTGATTATGAGTGTGTGAGCAGTGGGGTTCCACAGGGGTCAATTCTGGGACCCCTGATTTTCAAATCTTTATTTCAGATGTCACCTCAAATTTGACAAACTGGGCTATAAAGTATGCAGATGGTACATAACTTGTACAACTAAATTAGGCCTCTTCAAAACTTTACTCCACCAGCACCTACTATCCGCTAATCCTGGTGACTGCTCTTAGTTGTACTGCCTACTCACTAATCCTTGTGACTGCTCTTGTACCGCCTACCCATGCCCACTCCTGCATTGTCCTTTATTCCACCTTATGTCCCTCATTACCTTGCTCCCTGATTCCCTGCCATTCCTGTTCCTTGCCCACTCCCCCCTCATACAGTTACTCTACTACTCCCCCCATTCTTTCTCCTCCCCTATGTTGTCCCCCCCAGATAGTTCTTTCAACTAACTCTCTGCTGTCCTAACACTTTCCCCTGTACCTGCTAGATGAGTTCCCCTGTCCCCTTCTGCCACTAGGCCTCCAGTCTCTCTGTCACCCTGCACTGTTGTTTCTCCAGCACTCCAATCCCACCTGACCTGCTTGCTTGCTTCTGCTTATCTCCCAGCTCTAGGGTATGGCTTTTCCTCCCTATCTCCCAACCCCAGGGTACTATGCTTTATTTTGTTGCCCAGACTGCTTACCTCTCGACTCCAGGGTACAATGCTTAATTATTTTGTTGTCCTTAATTAATAGGCCTGCTTATCATTTATCATTTACCTAAATGGCTTACTATGTACTTATATCTTGTTTTGTATATTATCGCACTTCATCTCCTAATTAAGCAATCTCTACTTTGTATCACTGCTGCTGATTGTAAGTGATTGTATGGTTGTTAATTTCTGTTCTGTATTGTTTTTCCGATGTGGAGATTTTGTAAAAGAGTCTCTGACTCAAAGGGTTGTAATTCTGAGACTTCAATCAATAAAAAATAAATAAACATAACTTGGCGGGCCATCTGCAACATCTGAAGAGATAAAGTATCCAGTAAGACCTGGGAGACAGTAGAGCACTGTGGTTTAGGGCACCAAGCTGCAAACCTGAAGACCTGGGTTTAAATCCCACAGCCCTCTCTTGCATACTGTGTGACCCTGAGCAAATCACTTAACTTCCTTGTGTCCCAGGTCACACCTAGAAACAAGCTTTGGCTTAGTGTCCCTTTCCTGGTTAAACAATTTCCCCTTTCCCTTTCTCTGGACCTTATATACTCCTGAGCATCCAAATGTGAAACAACTTTTAATTTAGATAAATTTAGAGTGATGCACATAGGGAAAAATGACATAATGCAAACTTGTACATTATTCAATACAATACTTGCAACCACTATGCAAGAAAAAGATCAGGGTATTAATTTAACTAAGAACCTTGAAGGAACAAAGCAGAGCAATGAAGCTATACCAAAGGCCAACAGGAAAATATGGGCAGTAAAAAACATTGCATAATCAAGGGAAACAAGCATCCTTCTCTCTTTGTATAGGGCAGGAGTAGATGGTGATGGGGGCTTCACTGGGGGCCAGGGCAGGACCGGCCAGCCAGCACCCAGAGGTGGACAGATGCTGGGACATGAACAGCAGACAGGACCATACAGGTAAAATGGACTAAGAAAAAAGGAAAAAAGGAAGCACCACTTCACTAAAAAAGTGGCAAATTCCTGGTACTCTTTACCAGCTGAAGTCATAGTCAGTAGAAACAAGAAAGAATTAAAACAAGCATTTGTCAATGCCAAATGTTTGCTTGCTGGTATTGGCATTGGTACTGCAGGAGTTAGAGAGATGCATAATAGGAATGACAGTAAAGTATTGAACTAATGCCAACCCCAACCCCCACCCTGCAGAGACTGACAGGCATTGGGGTGTGCCTTTGGGTCATTGACCATAAAGCTTATGCCATCAGACCTCACCCCACCCTGCAGACACTGACAGGTGTCATGGTGTGCCTTGGGGTCTTCAGCCCTTCTGCTTGCCCCATTCCACAAGGAAATAAGCTGAGATGGGTGCAGTATAGGAGAATGGGGTGAATGTTAGGGCTGATGACCCCAAGGCACACCTCAGTGCTGGTCAGTGGCTGCAGAGTGATGGTGGGGGTGGAATGGCATGAGCATTACAATTGATGACTCCAAGTCACACCCCTGATGCCTGTCAGTCTGTACAGGATGGGGGCATTATGGTTGGAAACCCTAATACCCTGGACATTTGTTGATATTTTCACTCCAAATTTTCAACATGGGCTTTTTGGGACCCCACCTCATGAACAGTGGCATTAACATTTCATTACTCAATCCTGAAAGGTGATTTTGTGCAGCGAATGTGCCATTCAGTGCAACAGGTGCGAAAAAACATTTTGGGCAAGATGTGAAAAATGACATCTGTACTGTTCATGAGGAGGTGTGAAAAAATGGCAATGTTGAAAATCTGGAGTGAAAGTATAAAAAATTGGTGAAGGCATGAGCATGGGTAGAAACTGCACATTGCACACTCGTAAAGCAGTAATTTTTTGGAATTTTTTCACCAAATTTTCAACATGGCCTTTTTGGAACCTCCCCTCATGAACAGTGGCACTGTGATTTCATTAATCTGTCCCAAAAGTTGATTTCACACAGCAACTATGCCATTTTGTCACACAGGTGAATAAACATGTTTCGGACAGGATGCAAAAAATGACAGCTGTACTATTCATAAGAAGGTGTGAAAAATGGCAATGTTGGAAATTTGGAGTGGAAATATAAAAAATTGGTGACGTTACAAGTGTGCGTACAAACTGTGCAATGCCCACTCAAAAAGCAGTCATTTTTGGGGGGGTGGAGTTTTTTTCATCAAACCTGCAACATGGGCTTTTTGGGACCCCACCTCATGAAAAGTGACACTGCCATTTTGTTAATAAGTCCAGAAAGGTGATTCCATGCAACAACCACAAAATCACGTTTCAGGACCAAGAAACAAAATGACAGTGCCAGTGTTCATGAGGTGTGGTCCCAAGAACCCCATGTTGAAAATTGGGACCAAAACTCCCAAAAATGGCTGACATCAATCTGAGTTGAAACCCCCCATTGATTGCCATTTTAGGGCTTATCATGATTTTCTTCAGTTTGCGTCAGCTTTTGAAGAGTGCAGACATGTTCCTGGTCCACAGAAGATCATAGTGCCGGACCTCAAGAGGTAAGTATGGGTGAGGGGGGTGAGGCGAGGTTGGGTGTGCAGAGGGAGGGTCAGGATGGGGGAGGTGGTGGTGAGGACGACAGGGAACCATTTTCTTTCTCTTTAGATTTAAAAAAAAAGACCTCGGGACAGTTTTCTTTTTTACAGGTGAAATAGTATGAAAAATACATTTCAGCACACTAGGATGGGCTCCCAGTGTGCCAGACTAGTGGAGGGGGTTCAGTGCTGACCCAGGGATTGGACAACCCAAGGTCAGCTGAAAAAAAGGGGGCACATGGGGTGCATCTGACACTAGAAGTGGGCATCCTGGTGTTGGAAAAAGATAAAGAATTACTTTGGCACACTGGGGTGGTCTCCCAGTGTGCCACAATAATGGGGGTGGTAGGGCATGCAGACATGGGATTGAGCACCCTTTTGTTGGAAAAAGATATGTTTGGGCTTGGGGGGTCATCTGACACCTGGAGTGGGCATCCTGGTTTTGGAAATATAATTAGTTTGGCACACTGGGGTGAGCTCCCAGTGTGCCAAATTAATGGAGAGGGGGATACATGCCAGCATGGGGATTGGGAAGGCTGATGTCGGCTTTGAGGGGAGTGTGTGGTGGACAGCAGGAGCCACCAATTATGCAAAGCCACAGCAGGGCTCATTTATTATGTTTGCTTGTTTTTTTATTAATATATTTCACCAGGAAACAGTCCCTGATTGGAACGGCAGATTTCTTTCAAGTGCAGCACTCACTCTGAAACTGCCATCATCGGCAGCTTCACTGTTGATTGGTGGCTGTAGGATGCACCCATTAAAGCGTCTCCTGCATTGGTCACAACACTGCCACACCTCTTCAATGCTCCACTAACCTCAATATGTTTCTTGTGTGCTGTGTATGCAAGTAAACATAACAATTAGATACAATAAATTATGAATGAAGATTGTTTGAGATAATACTAATGGAGCATTAATGGACAATTGCCTTCTAGCTCCCACTACATCTTTGTATGAACTTTTGTTATGAAATATTACAACTAGTCACCCTGCCTATTTTGTTTATTTATTTATTCAATACTGGGAACTGTAAGATAGACAGAAAGTGATAACCCATATTGTCTATCTCCCACACTAGTGGATCAAGTAGTTATCCTTATTAATCATCAGAGGGTCATCCAGCCTTAACTTAAAGGCCTGGAAGCTATTAGCATCTACCACATCTTTAGGAAGACCATTCCAAATAAGCATAATTCTTTATGTATAAAAGTATCTTCTAGTGTTGTTTTGGGGAAATGTTAAATGTAATTGTAATTTGTGACTTCTTAAGTTAATGTTTCTTTCATTCAGTTCTAATCCTAAATTTTTCAGTAAACTTCCATCCCTAGATGCCTTGTACCTATGAAGCAGATCTCCTCTTATTCTTCTAAGTTGCAGAAGCAACAAGTGTAAGCTGTCTAGTCTAGATTCATAGTCCATATTCCACAAACCATCTATCATCTTGGTTACCCTTCTCTGCACTCCCTCCAGATGATACACATCCCTCTTCAGGTGTGGACACCAAAGTGACACACAGTAGTCCATGTGCAGCCTAACATAGGCTCTATAAAGTGGCATAATACACGCTCTGTTTCTAGATGAGAAAGCCTTTCTAATACAGACTACTATTCTATTAACTTTCTTAACAACCTCGTTGCACTGTGAACTAAAACTGAGGTCACTAGTGATTAATATTCCCAGATCCTTTTTCTTACTGACTGTTTTGAGTGTAGCTCCATTTAGTGTGTATGCCACTTGTTTATTATCGGCTCCCAGGTGCATTACCACACATTTACTGGTGTTGAAACTCATGCCATTATCTGCTGCCCATTCTTCCAACAAGTTTAGATCTTTCCTTAAGGTATCCACCATCTCGTCATTACTAACCTCTGCTCCCAACTTTGTATCATCAGCAAACTTTGTACAAAGGCTCTATATTTTTATTCATGTCTGCAATAAACAATGCAAACAGCACCAGGCCAAGCACTGATCCCTGGGGGATACCGCTCATCACCAGTCCCATCTTAAATTCATGCCCTCTTATTCTGACTTTCTGAGATCTATTACTAAGCTGCAATTTTACCCATCTAATAATAATTATATTTACACCAAATGACAGCATTTTATTTATTAACGTGATATGTGGTACCTTATAGAATGCCTTCTGAAAGTCCGGGTATGCCACATCCATATGGATCTTGTTGTTCAGTTCTCTACTAGAATGCTCATAGAATTCAAGAGTATTAGTCAGGCATGATCTATATCTTTTGAATCCATGTTGTATATTGTCTTGTAAGTAACCAACATGTATTTCCTCATCCAACTTGTCTTTTATGATTGCTTCTAGTCTTTTTCCCAGAATAGCTGTAAGACTGATGGGCCTATAATTCCCCACATCTCCCTTATCTCCTTTCTTAAAAATGGGCACAACTGTGGCAAGTCTCCAATCTTCTGGTACTTCTCCAGAACTGAGTGACATATTATATAATCTTTCCAATGGGTCCACTAACCACTTACTTATTTCCTTCAATAACCTAGGATTCAATCCATCTGATCCTGTTAATTTATCCATTTTTTTATACCCTTAAGTTTATCTCTTATCTCTGATTTTGTGATTTCTAGTTGTACTGTTTTGGCTGACCTGGGTGTGTTTGTTGACTGACTATCCTTTCCCTTCTTGTACACTGAACAGAAAAAATCATTAAATAACTGTGCCTGTGCTGCTGGCTCAACACATTCAGTAACTCCAGTTTTGATAGGACCTATCGTCCTATCTAGAGTTTTATTGTTCACATAAGCATAGACGGCTTTTCCATTGTCCTTTATGTGTGCTAATCTGAATTCTAACTTTCTTTTTTCCAACCTAATTCACTGTTTAGTAATTTGCAACTGTTTGTTTATATTTATTAATGTTATATGTATTGTTGTCCCTCTCATTGTCTTATATGCTTTTTTCTTCTTTTTCAGATGACTTTTGATCTTTGATGTTAGCCATGTTGGTATTTTACCCTTGCTATTGTAAAGGGACTTGTTTGGTAGGAATCTCTCTTCCAGGCTTAATATTTTTTTCTTAAGTCTCATCCAAAACTGTTCAGTATTTAAATTACCACACCCAACCTGACAACTCCTCTCTAATGCTATTGAAGTCACCCCATTGTAATTTTTTATAACTGTTTTTCTAAAAGTGTTTTTGGTTTGCCCTTAATGTTTAGCAAAACAATATTATGATCACTGGACATTAATTGTGCTATTGTTCTTAGTTTATCCACTGTCTCGGTATACTCTGTAAACACCAGATCAAGTATATGATGGTTTCTTGATGGGTAATTGGCCATCTGGTATAACACATTTTCTATACATGTGTCTATTAGCTGTTTTTCTTGCCTCTTTGATGCTGTATTTGTTTCCCAATTTATACCTGGAACATTAACGTCCCCCATAATTACTACTTCCTTGTTTTAAATTTATTTTTCTATTCTTTTAAGTAGAATAGAGTGCTCTTCCAGTGTTGTATCTGGAGGCCTATAACCTACTCCTATTAACAGTTTTCTGTTGTTAGTCCTTAATATTTCCACTTAATATCTTGGTATTTCATTCTGAGTTAACCTGTTTGCATTGTATATCCTCCTTAACATACAGTGCAACACTTCCTCCTCTTTTATCTACTCTGTCTTTATAGAAGACCCTATAGCCAGGTATGTCTCAGCTCCAGCTAGTAGTCTCACTCCACTAGGTTTCAGTTACTGCAGCTATGTTAGTGTTGTATTTTACCATTAATAGTTCTAGTTCTGTTCTCTTTATGACATTTGCACACAAGATCCTTTAGGCAGAGCCTATTTTTAAAGGGTTTAGGGTCATATCACAGAGAGCAATAGATTCAGAGAAGTAATATAATTACAGCAATAAATGATACAGTAAAGTAATATAATTACAACAATAAATGATACAGTAAAGTAATATAATTACAATAAATGATATATATTTGCAATGATAATTGACATAGTATTCTTCCCTTAGTTCCAAAATATATTTATTTATTACTTTTTTATTAACTAGGTAGGGTGTACTAGACAAATATTTGCCTACTGTATTTTCAGGCACAACCCAGGAGAGTACAACCAGTAAACAATACAGTGTATGACAATGACAGCTTTAGAAAAATGTTACAACAAGGTAATACACACGGTATGAACAGGTGTGCAGTCTGTAAAGCATAAAAATAAAAATAAGAAGTGCAAGAGTATTATACACATAGGCAAATGGTTTATCATAATGCAAAGACTAGGAACAGGTGCATGCTGCCAACTGTTGTAAGTGGGAGTAGTTAACCCTGGGGTGTATCCTGTCTTCCCCGTAGGACCTACCCATACAAATGTTAGATGTTGTTAAAAGGGACAGTTCAGAGAAAGAGAAATGAACATTCATACAATTGTCTTATGGGAATCCTGTTAGCAAGGAAGAGCTGTCTCCTGAAACAAAACAACTGTTGAGTACATATGATACAAATTTGGTAGTTCTGGAAGCAAAGTAACATTTTGCTCAGTTAGAAATATTAGCCCAAGTTGGTATAAAAAGAGTGATGAAGTTTCTTCCAAGTTTTCTTCACATTCCTTATTCAATTTAGAAGAAAAAAAAGTCTAATTTATCTGTGCATATACTGTGTATGCCTTATCTCTCAAAGATATGTTTAGACAAGCTGCAGACATTGAAGAAACCTATGCTTCCTGTCCAATGTGATCAGTTTTAAAGCTTAGTTTTCTTTTCCTCATTCTCTGCATTCCTTTCTCAAGGCCAGTGGAAAATAGTAGCTTGAAATTGCCAAGCATAATATTTTAAACTCCCTGGATCTTTGTAATACAAATTCTTTGTCCATTACTGTAGCCATGGTAATGATAGCCAGGCAAATGTTGTGGTTCTGAACTATTAACTTGTCTTGGGATAGAACAATGTTGAAGATTAGACCCTGGGGGATTATGAAGACATAGTCCACAGCATCATCAGTTTCAAATTTACCCCTTATTAAATGCACCCGATAGTCAACCCATCCAACCCAAACATATTTAATAAACTTAGTACACAAGTAATCTTTTGGTTTGTTAGGTTTCTAGCCTTTTCAGTTTATGATTAATATTGTAGCAGCATTGCCTCCAACACACACAGACAACTGGCCTTAAAGTGCATATTGTACTTTATACTCAGCTTCTGCCAGCTCTGTTTCTGCATTTGCAAGTGCTCAGTGTTCATCACAGGTGATTACCACCATGAATGTGTCTTCAACAGCATCTACTGTAGTTTAGCACTAATCTCATTCAGCTTTAAGTGTGTAGCAACTCTTGCTTACAGCAGGTGTGAGAGACTGCTGGCAAGGGTGTCAGGATTTTAGTCTGCAATGTTCCATGACTTTAATTGTGTTTGATGTGTAACACAGATAGTGGAGCGGTTACTTAAGACTCAGAGATAATGAACAGGATTCACAAAACACTTTGAAGGTGAAAAAAATGTGTAAGTCCCCAAAATGTATGCATTTGTGGGAAAAAAAGGGGTAATTGTTCTGCATCATATACACAAAACATTCTCAGCTGTGGAAAAAATACACTGCAGATTGTGGAAAAAGCACATCTGCAGAAATTCCTGCACAAAAAAATATGCCATTGAAAGTATGGCATATGCCCTTAAAGGCTATTCTCAGTCACTGTTTTCCCACAGTTGCAGAAAAAATGTTACGCACATGCAGCACCAAGGAGAGTGAGGCATAACTCACCCTGAGCAAAAGGCAGTGTACTAACAATTGGGAAACAATCATAGTGGGGGTTCAGGCACCAAGCAGCAGCAAACCTGTGGGCTGTATAGTAGTGCCAGTTGATGTAACAAACATAGCACACATTGCAACTGACAGTCAACAAACCACAACCACATGACCCAGTGCAGCCCATAAAAGAGCCCAAACCAAAAGCGTAGTGACACAAACAGCAGACATGCTAAAATAATGTTGAAATACAAAGTAACTTTTATTCGAGATAACACATAGCTTATAGCAAACACTGCTTCTCCAGCTCAGTCCCAGGCACTTCAAATTAAATGATTCTTCTAATTGTAGCACCTCTGATTTGTGTGCCAATACACTTTTGGTTTGTGCTATGGTGTTTGGGCCAGGCCGCCTTTGAAGAGTGAGCACCAATCCAGTTCTGAGAAGTCACAACCCTTTTGTTGGATTTTCCATAAAGAAGCACAACAGTCAGTACAGGCAAAGGTGGTAACTGCCAGAGGTGTGTGCTGCTACAGATGCAGGTAAAAGAAAAACCTCCGAGAGAGAGAGAGACACAACCAATAGTTACAAACTGCCACAGGGTGCACTGTTCTGCTGGTACAGGTGGTGCTACTGTGGTCTCAGTTGTGGGACTGGTTCCTGGAATCACTGGGAGTGCTGCAACTGCTTCAACTTTTGCAAAACTTCAGTCTCCTGCTCCATTTAATATGGATGAACTGTTGTTTCATCTGCTGGGCCATTAATAACAGCTGTCGATCTGCACATGCGCATTTTCTGCACTTGCAGAATTTATAACTTGCCAGTTTTGTGATTTTGTGCAGCTGCAGACATTTTGACTGTTAATATGCCACTGCAGTTTTGCAAGCCTTTTTTTCCACAAATGCAGATTTTTTTGCTCTCTTTGTGAATTTAGCCAAAATATCTTGTTGCTTACCCTCTTCCCTATGTTTGTTTCTTTCCCCGCTGCAAGAGCTCATTTCAGATGCCTCAGTGAGGAGGGGAAATGGATACATTCAGAATATTAAGTATGATAAACAAAGAGCTAAAATAAACATGGAAATCATACATAAGACAAAAATTGCATCAATCAATGTCTTGTTCTCCATCATCCACTCCTCTCTGATCCAGAAAGCTATGTGTTTTTTTTGTATATAATATATAGCATTGTTACACACTGTATTGGGATCTGTGATCTTATCTTTGTATCTTTATTGATGTACAGGGCCTTATTTATATTGAGGTATGCCTTTTTAATCTGTATTCCTTTATACCAGTGCTTATGTATTGTATGTTCATGGCTGTGTTAATTTTTTGTATTTCTCATCTTCTGTATCCTCCCCAGGGTCGCACCTGAAAAAGAGACTGCATGGTCTCAGTGGGCTTACCTGCTTACCAAAATTCACATAAATAAATAAATCTTCACACTGTGGAGAAAAAAAAATTTCAAAATGAAAACAAATAAATTAAAGATTAGATAATTTGAGCAGGATTTCCAAAGCCTTTCTGGGACTTAGCTTCATGATTATAATGTAGTTGTGTGATTTGCATCAGAAATGTAGATAACATAAAAGGTGGCCTAATCAGTGGTCATTTTAATTTGCACTCCATAAATGATTCATCAAAATAATATTCAATCTGGTACCCAGCAGGCAGGTGCATCTTAGGGAAAATCCAGGGTGCTTACACAGGGTTTGCTAACC
This sequence comes from Neoceratodus forsteri, assembly GCA_016271365.2. Taxonomy (NCBI): domain Eukaryota; kingdom Metazoa; phylum Chordata; order Ceratodontiformes; family Ceratodontidae; genus Neoceratodus; species Neoceratodus forsteri. The sequence continues at coordinate 63,925,709 of CM057459.1, forward strand.
CATATGACAATGAAGAAACAAAAGGCCAGAGCACTCCAGGCTGCAGATTGAAGCAAGTCTCGAACTCCCAGTTATGTCAAAGTAGGCTTTCCTTTATTTATTTTAAAAACTTTCACCAGAAAAGACATACAGAGCAGCAATAACTCATTTTCAGATGCCTCCTGAGGGAAGGGAAAATGGGATATATTCAGAATATGAAGTATGATAAACAAAGAGCTAAAATAACATGAAAATCATACACAAGATAAAAATTAAAACACAAAGGGTAATTAACAAAATCAAATTGCAGCTAATAATGACATATACTGAAAGTCAGTAATGCTAAGGAAAAAATATAATAACTGCTTGATAAAGGATAGCAATTGTGATACTCAGGAGCAGAAGCACACAATTGAGTAAACAACATGAAGCCCAATTAGCCAGTACATGGGGAAATGTCTATCTAAGGAGGTGGAGGAACTGGAGGGAGAGTGATATAGAATAAAAAATGAGAAAGAAAAAACATAGGGAAGAGGGTAAGGGATTAAATGTGGAGAAGGTGAAGAAATAAGAGAAATGAGTAATAGAGAAAGGATTGTGTTCAAGAGCAGGAGCAGGAAAGGGAAATGTGGTTATGGAGAAGATAGGACAGCGAGTTAGAGGATGGGGCAGAGTGGATATTTAAAGGATGGGATTTCCAGATATTTGCGAAATGGTAGGAGAAGGCAGTCCATCCTGAAGTTGAAGTACAGGTAGGGAGGGCAAGAGTCCTATAAGGGGAGTTACTGAGGGTGTAGGTGGGAGGAAGGGGGTTGAGAGGAGGGTATTTAGGTATGGTGGAAGGGAGCCAAGCCAGAACTTCCCAACTAATGAGGCACAATGGGCAAGGTGTCTATCCCCAAGAGGAGGAAAGGAGAGGGCAGAGTAGAGGTCACAGTAATGTGTATGCGGGGACGGTTTTGGGCAAAGCGATGTATGTGGGGGACAGTTTAGGGCAAAACATTTATTCATAAACAGTGTGTAACAGACACCATACTGGAGGTTATGTCCCCAGCACTTTGACCCAACAATTAGGCCTTTATCAGCGGTTGTCAAAATTATGTTGCATGTTTCAAAATAATGTTGTTTGCATAATATCTATCCATAAACTAAGGAAATAAATCTATCCAAATCTTTTAAAGTATAGTAGTATTCAAAGGTTCAGATGCTGCTGGTATTATGTGGGTTATGACTGAAATCAGAAACTACAGTATCCTTGTGTCATGCCTTCCAAAAATCATTCCTTTTATCTTTAAAGCAAATCATATTGTCTGCCAATGGAGCAAGCCAGTTATCTTGATATGCTGTTTTAAAAATCAGAAAATAATTCTTATTTTCTGAATTTTAGGATCTTGCAAAACAAGGCAGTAAATCTTAAAATAAGACTACAACCAGATACTTGCAAGATATAAAAACTTCTTTCAAGATATTAGATCTTATTGAGGATACTACTCTTATTTAAAGATAGTAAATAAAGCTCATAACACTTTGTTAAAAAAATCTTACTGTAAGCTCTAATTTGTAAACAAATGTCATTATCTTATGGTAGAAAGAAATTCCTACTATTTTATTAAAGCATTGAATCCACAATTGCTTTCAAATATATAGTCATCTTAGTATTACCTATCAAGTCCAGGTTGGTACGGTGCTCAACATATAGGAAAATGCCTTCCTCTTCCCTTTATGTCAGGTCAAATTAAATGCCAAAGTCATATTTAAATGTAAATAACAATGGGGCATACTACCTAAAAAACACCCTAAAGTTGATAGTAAGTTCATAAGTTAAGATTCCTTTGTTCTCAGTTACTTTACATCTATATATTATATGTTTTTGTTCTAATTTGTTCTAAATTGTCAGTCTCAGTGGCTCAATATGTAGCACCCTTCCGCATGGAGTTAGAAGACTGGAAGATTGTGGGTTCTAGCCTCACACCACTACTAAGGGAAATGCCCTTAACTGACACTGTAGTGCAGTAGTACGTGGGTGCAGCACAGGGGAGGTACAATCCTTTAGAAGATACCTTAAGTTGAGGATTCTTCTGCCCATATCTGGTCACTGTCTAGGTTGAAATAAAAGATCCCATGGCACTTATCAAAGAAGGGTAGTGAAGACTTCCCAGTGTGATGGCTAGCATTTCCTCTGTCAATAAAAGAGAAAAAAAGTCAATGCAACCCACCTCTCAGGACACATCTGGAAATATGCTATCATAGCTTAGTGTTCCTTTATGGGTCAAAAATAACAAATATACAAATGAATAATAACAATAAACTTTTTAATACCCAATGGTTATTATTATTGTGATTTTTATATGTTAAGAAGTATTACATGTGCATTTTAATATGCAAATTAACTTGCATTATGGGGGTGCAAAAGGTTTTCTAAAATATTATTTTTCCTTGTTTTTATATTTTTGGCATCCTTTCCCTTATTTTAAGATTTTAGCATCTGTTATATGTCAATTCAGGGAATCAAATACAATACCAGGAATAAGATGATTGCTTTAAATGCTTGCTTAAATACATTTCTACTCATTGGAAATGTTATGATTAAAGAACAATATTGCATCCTTCATTGTAGTCTGTGCATGCCTGTTCAAAGGAGACAAATAAACTTTGCCAGCACAGGTTACTTATGGAACCACCTCATGTAAAGTGCATGTTAAATCACATGGAGACTTGTTTCTGGTGCAAAAAGTGCACCTGCACTTATACTACCCCCTATAGACTAGCTCTTAAAAAAAGGGTGACTAGATCCTATGTGTTCACCCTCCAGCATCTACCTCACTAGTGAACTGCCTACACTGTATGCATTTGTCAACCTTGCATCCTATGCTTGGTCCCTGTACCAATTCTATTTGTATGTTGCTCCTATGAACTGCCAGTACAGTAGCGGTTGCATCAGCCTATTATGTACTCAACTGCCATGTACCTGTTTTGTAACTGAAATTGCCATGTACCTGTTTTGTAACTGTATGTTATATATCACCATCAGTATGTTCAAATGAACTCTCGCTCTGTGCATACCTCTCCCCATTCCCCCAGGATGTACCGTGAGATGAGCATTAAGTTGCTCAGTATATCTTTCCTGGTGAAACAATTCAGTAAATAAATAAAAGATCACATGGAGCCCTCTACATGACTGAAATACAGAAGAACAATAGATGAATCCATCTATTTCTTCAAACACACTGATAAATAGGGCAATTGATTTCTGGGCATTGCTGAAATTGCTACAGTTTTTTTTTTCTGAAATTGTTTAAAACTGGATAGTATACCAGAAATTAAAGGAGAGGAGGGGGTTTGCTAGAGAAAGTACTGCTGCTTTTTGGTGTGTTGCCATGAAGAACATTAAATAACATGAAACACTTTTTGCACCAGAAACAAGTCTCCATGTGATTTAACATGCACTTTACATGAGGTGGTTCCATAAGTAGCCTGTGCTGGAAAAGTTTATTTCCCCCTTTGAACAGTAATTCATCTATGCGCAGCATTCCCAGGTGCAACCCCACACACTTGCTCCTTATCACTACTGGAATTCTGTACTCTAAGGCACTATGCATTGTTAAACTGCTGACATACAGTATACTAATTATTATGAAGCTTATGGCAAATAGTATGTCCATAATTAGCCACAGATGCATGCTGTAAATCCCCAAAATTTGAGAAAGTCCCATATCTGGAAATCACTGGCACTACTGATAAATCAAAAATGGAGTAGAAATTCATCAACATAAGAAATAAAAATCATAGGATAGTGTTCAGTTTGGGAAACATCAAGCCAACAAAGTATAAAAACTGTGAAATATAACAGTTAATACAATGACAAAAAAATAATATCTAATGTCTGGGATTATTGCTCATATGGACATAGGAAAATCACTGAAGAAGTGAATTTTTGAATGATGATTCTATTAACTATGAAAACCACTAAACGTTTGTATGTTTTATATTGTTATTAATAATTCTAAATGACTTATGAAAACAACTTTATGTATGTATAGTGAAAACAATCAACTTGATAATTTTAAAAAATGATTTTTATAATGAAAATGTTTATATTGATCAGATTACAAAAGGATTGCATCATGCTATTAATGGTATAGAAAAGAAGTATGTGCTTGATGGAAATAAGTCCACAAATTACAAGTAATGATGTTGGTTGATTTTTATAGCTGGCAAAAAAGAATCATAAGCCAAAAAGTACGGCAATAACACTACTTGGGTGACAATATATGATTAATTTCCAATCATGGCTGGTTTAAGGCACTGCCAGGTGTCAACAGTAATAGAAAGGCAATGTCATTCTGTTACTCTTGACAAAGCATTTTACGTGAAATGTTATGTCTGCCACACTGCTGCTCTGATGCACTACATTGCCATTTTTGCACTTTAGTAAAGAAAGGAGGAAGCACGTGTCTGTTTTAAGGTTTCAGGAGTGTAACAGACTCCTTGTGACCCCAATTCTAACATTCTGGTGGGTGATTGCTGAGTTTGTTTGTTGCTCTACTGTGCTGTTTATTCATATACTCCTGACTACAGGTGCTGCTCTCTCCTTCCTTTGTGGCTGTATCGTTCCTTTGGGGCTTTGCATAGGTTTATAAACAAACCAGAGAGCTCTTTATTGTGGCACAAAAATGGAAAACTGTGCAGCAGGAAGCAGTGGTGCTGGAGCAGTAGCACATGCTCTACTCTGTCACAGTGGTGATGGGAACCCTTTTCTGAATCTGGTCTCTGATATTGTGGCTGACGCAGCTACAAAGTGTCTTAATATTCATGTGACCTTCCTGCAACTTGAAAGAATCGCATTTTGAGCTTGAAAGTTCTACTGGAATAAGATCGTGCTTGAAGCATATATACTGTAGCAACTGGTAGATTTCCAAGGGAACTGCGATAGCGTAAGAATCCATTGCATTGGTGGGACAAGGCTGTCCTTATAACAAAATGGCAGGAAAAACTATATGGAGCCTACACCAAGCTTGCTAAGCTAATTTTAAAGATGGACAGGAAATTCAACAGGAGATTACTGCAGATCTTAACAAAAGGCAAATGGCAGCTGCAGAATTCAGCTTCACTGCTGAAAAGCAACCACTTTATGAGGCACTCACTAAATGTAATATACAAAATTGTATGCTCAAATACAACACACACACACACACAAAAAAATTTTAATAGGACTGAAAACAATCAAGTTATTAACTTGGAAAAAGACTAAGTTTGGCAAAAGTACCCAAAGTTTATTTTGAGACTTACCAACAATCTGGATTACAGTATGGCAGCCAGCACACTAATAATGACAATTCAGACAATCATTTTTTAGAAGTCAGTCAGTCAGTCCCCACCACTGGCAGTGCAGAAGGGATAATGATCTACAGGACAACAGAACAGAAGTGGAGGAGAACAAGGAGGGGCACCATAGTCAGAGAAAGAGGAAAAGACAACCAGGCCAATCAGGACAATTGGGGTAAGCAAGGCCTGAATAAAAGGGTACAGCAAAACCAACAGATGTAATTCATTTATCAAACCATCAATTGTCTGCTGAGGCGATTCCAGTTCTGAATCATGGACTCTCCTTTGTTCTGACTACAAGTCTGAAACTGTTCAAAACAACAGTGGACCTTTACAGATTCACTAGAAAGATAAATCTTAGAATTCACTTTAACAAAAATAAAATTGCCACTATACAGCCTGAGGTTCAATCCCAACCTATAAAAACAAGTCATGAAGTCCCTTACATATGATCCTACAGGACCCCTCCATTATCTCCTATCAGTCCCAAGGGCCAGGTTTAAGTCCTCAGGGGATTGCAATTTTGAAGTTGATGACACAATGCTTTGGAATGCGCTACCTAGAGTTCTGAGGGAGGCTCCATCAATGGAGGCCTTTAAAAGGGGCTTAAGAGTGTACCTTTTCAGAGAAGCCTTTAGAGATCAGTGATGGCCTCTGGATATACAGTAAATACATCGGTGTTAGTGGATCAGCAGTTAGTATACTTGCTTCTCAGGCTAGAAGATCTGAAGGTTGTGGGTTCTAGTCCCACACTACGAACTTGGATTAAAAGCCCAGTACTGGCACTATAGTGTAACACGAGGGGGTGATGCAGTCCTGAAGTGCCAACTTTTAGATGAAATATTAATTCGAGGTCCCCTCTCCCTGTTCTGGTGAATGTCAAGTGGACGTTAAAGATCCCATGACACTTCTTGAAAAGAGTAGGGGAGTTTTTATTGCTGAAAGAAAATATATATATAAGTGTAAACAAAGAAAATTTATTTAAAAAGAAAATCCCATAGAAATCCAGAATAGTGAAAAAAACAAAAGAAACCAAAAGCAATAAACAATAAGCATGAATTAAAGGAAGCTACAAAACACTTTCTTGTGACACCTCTCCAAAAAAACTCATAATCAGTACATAAACTCATAAATATCCTGAGATCTATACAAAAACTAGAATTTACTACCATAGTAACCATATTTTTTCCACAAAAACAGAAAGTGCTGCATCAGCAACAGTCTGTATTCCAAATCATGAACAAATCTTACTTCCTTATCAACATTAAGAAGCAGGATGTCCAAAGGAAAACAAATCTGTGAACAATGAGCACCAGGAAAAGGGGTTCAGTACTAAATGTAAACACACATACAAGATACTCAAAATCAAACAGCACCCAAAGCAGGAAAACCACACTGGTGTTGAGTAAAAAATATGGCTCACCATTTATTGTATACAAAGTGCAGTTAACATCCACCACATCATTGCAGGTGGAAAAAACGTCCAAAACAGGGTACAAACAAAATGGCAGGCAACCCAAACACTAGCATTTCACCTGGTTACAGCAGACTCCTTCAGAGCGATAAATTTCACCTTCATTTGCTTGTCCTTTTATAGCAGACCTAGTGCACATGACTATTTAAAACCTACCAACCACATTTCATTATAAGCATGATGTCATGATAAAAACCCTACATGATAAATAGTCAGTCCATGCAAGTTAACATGAAACGTGTAACTATAATGTCCAAGGGAACAATTTTATGCTGAAATAAAGCACCTGTACTGCCAGGTGGCATTATTTCAAGTAGGCTATATAACTACACACAAAGTACTATAGTTCCATGAGGATCACTTTTTAGAAAATGAGCAATCAACAACATTTATATAAGTGACAGAAGAGAATTCTGGTATATTCCAGAAACCTCCCAATTCTGACCAAACATCCTGAATATAAGGAAGAGAAAAGAGTAAATGGTGCATAGGTTCAAGTTGTTGACCACATGAATCATGCAGGCAAAGATGGTCTTCAACACTCTTGTGCTTATGGTTACCCCTGACCTGCAATTCCTCATGTGTGTACAACCACACTAAATCTCTCATTTTGGCTGGGATTCTGTGACCCAGTAGTTGCCTTGTGATTACCAAGGGCAATATTCAGTGTATGTTACCATATATTGATTCTATAAAATTAGAAGTAGTCATATGCTCATACAATTTACCCAAGGTATGGAAGAAAGTTACACAAAAGATCACTTCCACTGGTGTATTTTAGAGAAATAAGAGCTTAGAAAACCAGAGAGGGATACCTCAATCCTCTGTAAAGGTCTAGAACCACCTGCCTCCCACATTAATGAAGCCAGGAAACATCGGGTTCTACCAAAAAGAACCCACAGTTTTGGTAGCTGTAGCAATACAGGTTTCAAGAAGTGGGTAAAAAAGATACATTACCAGAGGGTTAACCATAGTCCCCCTTCCTTGGGCTTCCCATAGGTATTACCTCTTTTAACTGTGTTTAAACAGCTTCCCCACAATAAGCTAAAGAAAAAAAACATTAAAAGTTTGGTGTCAAGCTCTTTTGGTGGAGGTATAGCAAAACTGACACATAGAAAATAAGGACAAGAAATGTATTTACCATATAAACCCTCTTAGCCTTCCATATAGGCAATTTATTCTACTCAGAAGCTTTATGTTCTGCAAAAATCTGCATAGCTTCTTCTTTTGCCTTAACCATATCCCCACTTCCAAACTGGATACCTAGGATGGAAGGGGGGGCATCTCCACTATGAATACCTGAGATGTTTTCTGTGCAAGTCTCTTAAAGATCCTATTGCCAAGCCCTTACTTTTGTGCACGTTAACTTTCAAACCTGTAATGCAAGAAAAATACCTCATCACCCCTGGTCCCAAAAGTATAGAATTCACAGCCTTGACTAATAAGCAGATATCATCTGCATATGCCAATACAGTAGGGAAGGTAAGACCTTCTGAGACAGATATACTGAGGATACCAGGGTGCATCATTAGTCTCCAAAGAAGGGGATCCAAGCTAAAAACATGTAATGAAGGACTAAGGGGGCACACCTGCCTTATCCATCTTTTAATAGTGACCGTTGGCCCTTTCCACTCCGGGAAAAAACTTCTAAGCTCTGTCGGAGGGTGGACACAGATGAAGTGAGACAGGATTTAAGGGAGGACCTGGCAAAACTGGAGAAATTGCCGGGAGTCTGGCAGTTGGGCTTCAATGCTAAGAAATGTAAAGTAGTGCACATGGGAGTCAGAAACCCAAGGGCCAGATACTGGCTGGGGGGAATACAGGTGACAGTGACTGAGGAGGAAAAGGACCTTGTAGTAATGGTCAGGGGTGATATGAAACACATAGCACACTGCGGGGGGCAGCAGCCAAAGCAAATAAAATGCTGAGCTGCATTGCCAGGGGAATCACATCTAGGAGGGAGGAAGTTATTCTACCACTGCACAGGTCACTGGTGAGATCACACTTGGAATACTGTGTTCAGTTCTGGTTCTCTTACCTGAGGAAAGATATCAAACTACTGGACGGGGGTCCAGTGGAGGGCAACCAAAATGATTGAGGGCATGGGGACAGATCACATGAGGAGAGGCTGAGGGGACTAAACATGTACTTTCTGGAGGAAAGAAGAGAGAGAGAGGGGATATGACCGAAACCTTCAAGTATCTTAAGGACATGCACAGAGTTGATACCAAGGGCATCTTTAACTTTAGAAAGGAGGGTACAACAAGGGAGCATAGCCTAAAACTGATGGGAGGTAGAGTAAGGAAGGAAATGAGGAGGCACTTTTTCACTGAAAGGGAGATGAAGGGGTGGAATGAGTTGCCAGAGGAGGTGGTGGCAGCAAAGACAGTGATCAGTTTCATGGGGTTGGGGTGGGGGCGGGATAAGGTGAAAAGAATATTAGGTCAGAAGGAGGCATTACTGGGAGGTGGAATGGGGAGGGAATTGGAATGGTGGGGGATGATTCAAGGAGGACTGGGGGAAGGGGGGACAGCTCCAAGGATCTAACTGAGCTGTGCATTCGAGCAGACTTGATAGACCATTATGGCATGTTTTGGCAGAAAATTCGTATGTTCGTATGTTCTGGAATGTCTAAGTGCCTTTGAACCTTAAATAGATGTTATCAAATGCTTGCTCCTGTTCAAAGGCCAGAAGAAGGCCAGATACACTCCCCTGGTTTCCACATTCCACTACATCTCTTAGGATGTGAATATTGTCCTGTATAACCCTTCCTGGTACACTACGTGCCTGAGAGGTGTCAATCAACTAAGGGGCCACCTACAGCATTCTGAAGGTCACAGTTTTAGTCAAGATTTTTAAATCAGAATTTGAAAGACTGACTGGTCTCCAATGCAAGATATCTGCTTTATCACCTTTTTATATAGAAAAATAAAAAAAACATTGCTCCAAGGAACCACCTCACTTCCCTTAGGCCAGCATATAGTTAAATAATAAGGTTAGTTTGTCTTTAAGAGACTCTCTCGGTAACTGGTAGAGTTCCCCTGGGAGCATATCTGTGCCTCGGGGTTTACCAATAGTTATGGAGCCTATTGACAACAGCACCTCTGAGAGAGTGATATCTATCTGCAAAAAATCAACATCCGGAGTTCTGATATCCAAAAGGAATTCCTCCACAGATGCTGCTGAATGAACTGGAACACCAAATGTATTATTTTTTTTTTTTTTATTTATTGTAATATTCAGAAAAGACCTTTGAGTCAGAGACTCATTTACAAAGGTTCCATGTCATACATAAATGGTTCAGGGACGGGACTTGAACTACAAATTACAGTACATTACAAATAACATTCAAAAGAGGTTACATAGCTGCTTAGTCGATGGCTAACATAAATTTAGGTACTTTAGCACAGCAAAAAAGTTACAGAAGGATTCTGTAGGAGGCTGATAGTCATGTTGTTTCATAGGTGCATTTAGGTACGGTGACCCACTAATAGTTTGTTTGAAGGAGGCAAGGCAGATCAGGTGTCAAGGGCAGTCGCATCGGTTTGAGGCCTGAAGGTATTAAGAGCATGCCTCCCTAAAATCTTTAGTTGCTCAAAGGTATCTCTAAGTAGATTGCCATATTCATCCTTTAGATGAGAGAATGTGTGGTCATCTTTATGCTCCCTGCAATCATTAAAGAGGTTTGTCCAGAATTTATTTCCCTTGGTGTTGTACTCTTGTTCCATTAACAAAGATGTCACCCTTTAGTAATAAAACAAAAGCAATTCTGATCTTATGGTCTTAATTTGAACAGAGAAGTCATGTTCTGCAGTTGCGACCAGGGACAGTAAACAGTAGAACTGCTGCCACAGTTTTAGATACTTTTCATAGAAACTTAGAAACATAGAAGTTGATGGCAGATGGGGATCACATGATCCATCAAGTCTGCCCTTGGTTTCCAACCCCCCCTTACTTAGCTGCCTGTTTGATTATCCCACACTGTCTGTCCCATGCCAGCTTAAATTCCCCTACTGTCTTGGCTCCCACCAACTCTCCGGCAGTCTATTCCATGGTTCCACAATGTGCTCTGTGAAGAAAAATTTCCTCATATTGCTCCTGAACTTTCCTCCCTTAAGTCTAAGGCCATGCCCTCTAGTCCTGTTGTAGTCTTTTAACTGAAAGAGGTTCTGCATGTACACCCTGTTGTTGCCTTTAAGGTATTTAAATGTTTTGATAATGTCCCCATGATTCTTGCATTCCTCTAGGGAGTATAATTTTAGGTTATCTAGCCTTGCCTTGTATGGTTTCTGATACAAGCCCTGCACCATCTTTGTTACTCTTCTCTGTACCGTCTCCAGCCTATCTATGTCCTTTTTGAGGTGTGGCCTCCAGAACTGGACACAGTACTCTAGATGAGGCCTTTCCAGGGACTGATACAGGGGCATGATTACTTCATGCCTTCTGCTTGTGATGCCCCTCCCTATGTATCCCAGGATCCCACTAGCTTTTAGTGCTGCCTTTTCACATTGTTTACTGACCTTGAGGTCATCTGATATGATCACCCCCAGGTCTCACTCCTGCCTAGTAGCCACCAGCTGCTCCCCTCCCATTGAGTACCGTTTCCCTGGGTTATGTTTTCCCAGGTGCATGACCTTACATTTTTTGGCATTGAATTTCAATTGCCAGGTCATGGATCACTCCTCCAATTTTCAGAGAGCAGCTTCCATGCTATGCTGTCCCTCTGGTGTGTCCACCCTGTTGCCAATTTTGGTGTCATCTGAAAACAGGCACACCTTTCCCTTCAGTCCATCTGCAATGTCGCTGATGAATATGTTGAAGAGAATTACCCCAGAACCGAGCCTGCGGGATCCCGCTAGTCACCCCCCCTTCTGACAGCGTGCCTTTCATTAATACTCTCTGAGTTCTCCCACATAACCAGTTTCTGACCCAGTTCATTACCTTGGACCCGACTCCCATGTTCTCCAGTTTTTTGACTAGTCTTCTGTGTGGAACAGAGTCAAAAGCTTTGCTGAAGTCCAGGTAAATCACATCAACTGCCCCACCCTGATCCACTGTTTTGGTGACCCAATTGAAAATATCAACCAGGATTGTCTGGCAGGACCTCCCTGCCATGAAACTACATTGATTTTTTTGTCAAGCTGACCAGTTTGCTCCAAAAAAAAGCTACAATTCTTTCCTTCAGCAGGGACTCCATCAGTTTTCCCATGACTGACGTTAGGCTAAGTGGGTGGTAGTTTCCTTGCTGTTCCTTGCTTCCACTCTTGTGGAGTAGAACTACTGTTACTCTCTTCCAATCCTCCAGCACCTCCCCGCTCCTCAACAATTTGTTGAAGAGCACTGCTAAGGGGGTTTCCATTCTCCCCCAAGTTCTTTAATTATTCTTGGGTGCATCCCATCTGGCCCCATAGCTTTATCTACCTTTAACTGTCTATTTCCTCTAGGATCCTTTCCTCTTTGGAGGGACCCATGTCTATTCCTTCAATTGGACACTTCTTTATGCCTATTGTTGGTCCATTTCCATCTGCTTCCTGTGTGAAGACTGAGAAGACGTACTCATTGAGTGCCTCTGCCTTCTTGTCGTCTTGCTCTGTGGGTTGTCCATCCTTTTTTGTTATTCTAACAATACCCCTTTTGGCCTTCCTTTTTTCTCGTATGTACCTGTAGAAGGTTTTGTTACCTTTTTTACTTCCTGAGCTATTCTAACCTCTGTCTGAGCCTTTGCATTTCTTATCACTTTTCCTGTCTCTTTTAGTTTCTGTTTGTATTCTGTTTTGTCCGCCTTGTTCCCTGACTCCTTGTACTTTCTGTAGGCTATGTGCCTCTCTTTCACCATGGTTGCCACCTCCTTGGTAAACCATAGTGGGTTTTTCCTCCTTTTGTTCTTACTAACCTGACAGGCACACTGTGATGCCATCATGGATATTGCATCCTTCAACCTTGTTCAACATTCCTCAGTGCTCCCTTCTGTTGTCTTACTAAGGTTGTCCCTCAGGCAGGCCTTCATTTTTGTGAAGTCTGCCCTCCTGAAGTCAAGGACCTTCAGTTTGGAGTGTGTGGAGTCTTCAGTCATTTTTACCCTGAACCATACCATGTTATGATCACTGTTGCCCAGGTGGTTCTCTACTTCGACATCAAGAACCCTATCGCTATTTGTGAATATCAGATCTAGAATCACGTTACCCTTGTGGATGATGTCATTAGTTGATTTAGGCCCACCTCCTGTAGTGTGACTAGGAATTCTCTGCTTTCTAGTATCTAGTTTTGTGCCATTTTCTTCCCTTTTGAAACAAACAAATAAACTATTTTAAATCTATTTTAAAATCTTCCCACCGGTCAATGGGGATTCATAAAGGATAAAAGAGGACATTTTAGCATGCAAAAAATTGCCTAGTTTAATATGTATGCTTCCTTCTCCAAAAGGGAAGTGTTTATCCTCCAGAGTCCTGGACAAATTATTTGTGTGGCTTGGTTCCAAAAGACACCTCAACCAACCTATAACCAGAGGTATTGATTGAACTATCCTGCTGTTGTAAATATAACTCTTTTAGACAATACATGTGACAAAATGCCTTGGATGTATGGGCATCCCTGCCAGTGGGAGCTAGTCCTCAATTAAAATCATCACCTAACAACGTCCCCTTGGTTGTGTAAAAAAAGAGTTGCATAAGTTTAAACATATTCACTCTGTTGACCTTCAGTTGGAGGGAGAATAGATATTAATAAAACTTCAATAAAAACCTTGAAATTTAATATCCAAATGTAATGCCATACCCAGGACAGTGTTCACTAATCTCGTAAAATCTATAGACCAGTTTAAGAAAGGAATCCTTACCCCATTGCTCCATCTTCTCCCATTAAAATATATTAAGGACCATTTGGCCAGAGATTTTGAGCCTTTTGAACCATTGTGCATGTATGCAGGTGAGCATCCTGAAGAACACTGTATCATATTTCTAAGCTTGTGATCATGAGAAAGTAGCTTTTAACTGCATGCCATTTTTGTGCTGTTGACATTTATTGTTCCAACTTTAAAATTATGGACTTGCTTTCCCAGGAAAAAGAAAAAAAACAGAATATTATTTGGATTTTTCACAATTTCTTGCCATTAGATTTCTGTTTTTTTAAGTTTGCAGATCTGACACCCCACTCCTCTTGTTTTCTGAGGAGAGATTGTGATGGGATGAGGTCACAGAGGACCCATCCAAGTCTTTTTCCATCTCACTCCAATCCTTGCATTTGTGTAATATGTTGAACTTACTCCTCAGAGGAAGACCATCTCTTTTCCTAAACTTTGGTCATGGAATGACCTTGTGTCCTATGACGTTGGGTTACTACCTGAAAGGTCTCCATGACAGGGGATGAAGAGGGTGGCATAGAACTACAGTAATATCTGATTTTTTGATAGATTCAAAAGAGGGTGCTGCCTTCTCTTCCTCAGATTCCTATTTAGGGATACTAGGGTGCTGCAGAAGTTGAGGATCGGGACAGGTCTTCCCCTACCTGAGTCGTGATGTCTTCCACCAAGATTTGTGTCTTCATTGCTGGCTGTGTTTCCATGTCTTGGGGTTGTTCTTCCAGTTTCTGCTGGCTGTCCACAAAGGCCTCTGCCTCTGTGACCTCTGACTCTTGCTGAGCCTCTGTTATAGCTGGTGATTGATCTGGTGGATCACATGGAGTATTCACCATATCTGGGACTGGATCTGGGCAAGGTGTTTTGAGGTGTCACTTGTCATTCTTCTGAGGACCATCCCTCTGAGCCTGGTTAATGTCAAAATCATGCTCAGCCTGATACATATGGAAACCTTTGCTGTGGGCATCTGATGGGCAGAACCTATATGAGTGACACAGTTCATTGCATAGGTTATGTCACCTGGCATTCTGGCATTTGTTTTTTAATTCTTTGGTCACTGTGTAAGACCCACTAATCACAAGTGCCTATTTCCTGGGGCACCCCAGGAACACTGGGGAGGTTAAGTGACTTGTTAAGTCACACAGTGTGCAAGTAGAGGATGTGGGAATCAAACCCAAGTCTTCTGGGTTCATTCACAGCTCATTACTCTAACCTCTAGGCTATACTGCTAGCCCATCTTGAGCTAGGATGATCAAATTCCAAGCAGAGGCCACACTTAAACTTATCACTGGCACTACTTAGCTGAGATGTAGTGCCACGTCTTTAGGTCTTTTGTTGCCCTTGGCAGAAGAGCATCTCTGTGTCCCATCCTAAGAAACAACAGTTCAGTAGGTGGTGTCTTCCTGATTCAGAATACAGCAGTCTAACTATGATCCATCACTCCCAGTCTATATATATATTCTGAGTCCATAAGAGGGTCAGGGTTCTATATTCGAGTACACCTTTGCTTAAGGAAACATAAAATGTCTATGATGCTTACATCCTCATTTTTGAAGAGAATGGTAATTACCTTCACTGCAGGCTTAGTGAGAGGGGCAGCAAGAAATGATGAATGCACCGGGGTGTTTTTCAGGATGCCATGCTTTTTCCAGAACTGGTCTAATTAAAACTGCCATCACAGAATAAGCCTCCAACTGAGTGGGTCAATGCAAAAATCTCTGAAGGAAAAAGGCCCATACCAGTTTTTAATATGACACAAATGCAGGGTCAGGGATTTCTTCCATCCCACCCTTCCAGTGTAACCAAATGGCATTCCTACATTTGGCAAGTTCAGCAGCCGGCTTGAAAAAATCAGAATACCACTTTTGTCTCTTTTGCTGCAGGGTCTCACAACCAGGGATACTATAGTGAGATATTAATCAGTAGGAAGAAAATGACAGTAGAAAAGCATCTTAAACTGCAACAGGCACATACAATGTTGAGAGTAGTGCAGTGCAAAGGTTGTGGGGCAGCAGTGTTCATAATGACACGCTGGGCACTGCGGTGCTGCCCAATTTTCAGGCACCTCTCTGGGCTGAGGGCAGAGGTTGACAGACTCAGGGCTGTGTTGGAAAAGATTCAGGCTTCCTCTGTCCACACCCAGAGACCACATAGTCAACCCCCATTCACTCAGAGGATACCTAGCAATAAGAGTGGATGAACTAAGGTGGGCTCGAGGAGGGAGGGGGTCAGGATGTTGAGATCCATCCCCGACTTGTACCGCTACATAAATCCTCAGTCTTGGAGGAACAGGATAGTCCAGCTGCAACCCCTGAGGTGGTGCCCAAAGGGGATGGTGAGGACATCTGTGATGGACCCCAAGGGGACAGCAATGGAAGACCCCAGTGGAGAAGGAAGCAACTCCTAGTAGGGGACTCCATTGTCAGAAGAATTCAGCTGGGAAAGGGCAGCAGAGGGGAGAGAGAGGTAAAGTGCCTACCTGGAGGCTCTGCTTGGAGGGATGGGGCAAATCCTTGGAATCGCAAGGGCAATAGCTAGGAGGGGGAGCTGGATGTCATAGTCCACCTGGGGACAACTTACCTGGCAGAGGAGGATGAAGGTTTAGATCAAGTGCAGGGGGATTTTAGGAGACTGGGGAGGGGCCACAAGCAGACAGTGACCTCTGTGTCCTTCTCGGAGGTGCTACCTGTCAAGGGCATGGGAGAGGACAGGACAAGACCCATCCATGACTTCAACACTTGGCAAAATGAATGGTGTGCGAGTGAAGGATTTGGCTATGTGGGGAACTGGGGCCCCACCTGGGAGGATGGGGGCCTGATTTCTTTGACTGGGTAACAAATGCAGTTGACTGAGGGGGGGGGTAGATATCACATCTCTTGATTTCAGCCAAGCCTTCGATTCTGTTCCACATAGGAGACTGGTCGACAAACTCAGTAGTCTGGGGTGGGCAGCAAGATAGTAATCTGGGTTACAAACAGGCTAAGGGATACAATGCAGAGGGTGGTGGTAAATGGAACCTATTCAGATGAAATGTTGGTGACCAGTGGGGTACCTCAGGGTTTGGTGCTTGGGCCAGTCCTCTTCAATGTCTTCATCAGCAACATTGCAGATGGGCTAGAGAGAAAGCTGTGTCTGTTTGCAGATGATACCAAGATCTGCAACAGAGTAGACACACCACAAAGAGTGCAGATGATGAGAAGAAACCTGGAAGAGCTGGAGAGATGCTCTGAAACATGACAACTGAAATTTAACACAAAGACATGCAAAATAATGCATGAGAGGGAACAAAAACCCAGGAGTAAGATACAGGATGCGGGGCTGCTGACAGTTACAAGGGAGGAAAGGGACTTGGGGGTCATCATCAAGATGACATGAAAGCCATCAGGTAGACAGCCAAAGCAGTAGGGAAGGCCAGTGGGATGTTGGGTTTTATTGGGAGGGGTATCACAAGCTGGAGGAGAGAGGGAGTTAATAGTTCCACTGTACAAAACCCTGGTGAGGCATCATCTGGAGTACTGTGTGCAGTTCTGGAGGCCACACCTTCATAAAGACATCAACAGACTGGAGGAGGGGCAGAGGAGAGCAACAAAGATGGTCAGAGGGTTGCTGCAAAAGCCTTATGAGAAGAGGGTGAGGGACCTCAATATGTACACACTGGAGCAGAGGAGGGAGAGGGGTGATATGATTGAAACATTCAAGTACCTCAAGGGCACAAACAAGATTAAAGAGGAAGCTATATTCCAGTTCAAAAAGAATGCCAGGATCAGAGGGCATAACATGCACCAAGAGGGAGGCAGCTTAATAGGTAATGTGAGGAAGTTCTTCTTCACTGAGAGGGTGGTGGATGCATGGATTGGACTGCCTCAAGATGTGGTAGACGCACGTGTGGTGGCAGGATTTAAACATGCATGGGACAGGGACAAAGGGACACTAGTAATGGCAAAGTAAGGCTAAAGCCAATGACCATGAATGGTCATAGGACACTTTTGCAAGCAACTAAACAGGCAGACTAGATGGGCCTGGCAGTCCTTATCTGCTGACAATTTCTATGTATCTATGTTCCTCGGGTAGGGAGAGTGATCTTGGTAGATTTTTTGAAGTTTAAGGTTGTGGGGAATGTGGCCGAGATGGTCCTGGTCCAGAGGGCACAGACTTAGACACAGTAGACATGGGAGTTAATATGGAGCAGAACTAGGGGTGATGCTGGGGAACCCCAAGACTAGGGTGTTGAAGTGTCCAAACTTTCCTCCACAGGCTCTAGAAAATGGTGTATAGAATGAGGTGTGGCCAGAGAAGGCTGCTTGGCCAGAGTGGGCTGCTTTGAACATAAGAACATAAGAATGTGTTGGCAGAAGGAGACCGTATGATTCATCTAGTCTGCCCAGATTGCCTACCCCCCCCATTCTGTTCTTCATCTGAGATTAACGCAGTACTTTTCTCATGCTAGTTTGGAAACACTAACTGTTTTGGCCTCCACAGCCTCTGGTGGTAAGCTATTCCAAGTGTCCACCACCATCTCTGTGAAGTAGAACTTACGAATGTTGATTTTAAATTTACCCCGTTAGTCTGAAACTGTGCCCCCTGGTTCGTGTGGTTTCGTTTCTGTGAAAGAGGTTTTCTGCTTGTACTTTATTTATGCCCTTTATAGAAACATAAAAGCATAGACTTTGAGAGCAGATAAGGACCACTTGGCCCACACAGTCTGCCCATTTCCCTACCTATTGGATAAGCTGCAGACCCTAGTTAACCAACAGCCTACTTCTTCCTGCCCTTCCCCAGAATTGCCTTATGTCTGTCCCATGCATTCTTGAATTCCCCCACAGTTTTTGACCCCACAACCTCCTCAGGAAGGCTGCTGTATGCATCTACCACCTTTTCTGTGAAAAAAATACTTCCTCACGTTGCCCCTGAGTTGTCTCTCCTCTATCTTCAAATTGTGCCCGCTTGTTCTTGCACATCTCTTTTTATGAAAGATGCTACTCTCTTGGACTTTGTTGATTCCGTTGAGGTGCTTGAAAGTTTCTATCATGTCCCACCTCTCCCTCCTTTCCTCGAGGGTGTACATATTAAACTCCTTTAGTCTCTGTTTATATGGCTTCTGGTGCAGACTCTGCACCATTTTAGTTGCCTTCCTCTGGACTACCTCTATCCTGTTTATGTCCTTGCAGAGATGGGGTCTCAAGAACTGCATGCAGTACTCCAGATGGGGTCTCACCAACTGTCTGTACAGATGGATGAAAACTTCCTGTTTTCTACTAGTGATGCCCCTCCCTATACATCCTAGTAGCCCCCCAGCCCTCCATACTGCTTTCTCACATTGCTTCCTTACCTTTAGGTCATCTGATATGACCTAAAGGTAAGTAAGATATGTATTTAGAGGTGTATGTCTTACCTCCCCTGTTTCTCCTTTGCTAGAGGGAGTACATTTGCAGTTGCTGTAATCTTGATTTATATTGCTCTTGGTGCAGTTCCTGTACCATTTTAGTAGAAGAAAAAGAATCAGCATTTAGATAGCGCTTTTCATACACAGTATCCAAAAGCACTTTACAAGCAATGCTAGACTGGTAGTGAAGTGACCGCATGTGTGGTGGAGGCCATATCGCACATCATCACCCACACACCGCCTGAATACTTGCATGAACCGGTTTATGGGAAGGGGAATGTTGGCCAGGACACCGGGAATGTTCCCTGCTCTTTGCAAAGAGTGCCCTGGGTTCTTTTACTTCCACCTGGACACCCACCAGGATAACACCAGGATGGGCAGAAGGGACCTCAGTTTAACGTCTCATCCGAAGGACGGCACACCCCAGCAGTACAGCACCCCCCAATACTGCACTCAGATGCCAGCGATTTTTAGATGCAAGTCCAATCCCGGCGTGGGACGAGAACCCACGACCTTCTGGTCCAGAGGTGGATGTGCTACCAACTGAGCCACGCTGACACGTAGCTCTCCTCTGTACAGCCTCTAAGCGGTCTATGTCCTTTTTTAGGTGTGGCCTCCAGAACTGTACACAGTACTCAAGATGTGGCCTCTGGCCAGTTCTGGAAGATTCCTATCCTGAGTGTAATACCATTGGTACAGGGCTGACCCCTGGCTGAGGTTGCGGCCTAACAGTCCAGGACAAATTTCTCTTAAACTGAGGAGGAACATCATATAGCATGGTGATCCCATCCAGTCTAGGCTTAAACAGAATAGGATCCTTAAAAAGGTAAAGGAATCTGAGATCGCTAATGAAAACTGCTGAGAGACCATAGTATGTTTTGCCCCTCATAGCAGAGCTTTCCTGGTTTTGCTCAGGCATTGGACCATTAAGGTGGGCCCTCTGTGGTGGCTGTAAGGCATCCTTTCTGTTATCCTGCACATGTAAACCTTTTACCTAGAAATAGTTTCAGGTGCCACTTGTACTATACCATCCTTATTTACTGTTATGGGCATAGGGATAACAACTAACCCACATCTAATAATAGAGGAGGACCCTGGACTCAATCCAGACCCATCAGAATTATTTTCCCATCCTGCCATTTCCAAAGTCTTGGAAATATCAAAGGGCCACTGTGGAGAACAAACAGAAGATCAGGGAGATTAAGGACTGGCTGGGGCAGTGGAGTGAAGCACAGGGGATTGGGGTGTTGGGAGACTGGGGAGGGAGTTTGGTAAGACAAGGGACTGTATGCCCAGAATAGACTTCACCTAAATCCAATAGGGAATGAAGTTCTCAAATGGGGAGTGATGGATTTCATTCAGGCTTGATGCGGTTTAAACTTGTGAAGGGGGAAGGGGGGCACTGCCTGGCTGATCTGGCCATCCATACTGCCAGTAGGACTGGTCTGCAACCCCATGGAGAGGGCACAGATGGTACCCTAGGGGAGAAGTGTGGACGGATGTATGAAAGATCTGGGAAGGATATGGTAAATAGGGGTAGGGACAAGGGTTGGAGGGTGGCTTTAATAGATGCCAGGAGAACTGGGGAATAAAATGCCTGAGTTCCAGGCCACGCTGTTTGAGGGTAGGGTGGATGTAGCAGTGGTCACTGAAACTTGGGCCACCCTGGCCATGACTGGGACCTTAATTTGAGTGGGTACCTTGTGCTAAGGAAGGACAGAAAGGTGGGCAGAGGGGGAGGAGTAGCAATGTTCATTAGGGATAACATCAAGCTTATGATAGTGGAGGAAGCAGAGGGCAACATGGAGGCCCTATGGGTCACCTTGCGAACCCCCATGGGAGGGAAGATCAAGTTGGGGTGGTATATAGGCCCCCCTAGGACTAGCAGAGGACCTGGAGGACTGCCTGTTGGCTAACATTAAGGGGCAGTGTGGACTGTAAGGGGAAGGAGTGGTGTTGATGGGGAACCTTAATATGCCAGCTACTGACTGGGGTACTATGATTTCCACTGTAACCAGGGAGCAGAAGCTGCTGGATGGCTTCCTGGACGCATTCCTCAATCAGCAGGTGATGGCCCCAACGAGGGAGGGTCATATCCTGCATGTGGTTTTAGCAGATGGGGCTCTTGTACGAGATCTGGTTGTGGAAGAACCCCTGGCTGGGAGCGACCACAACACAGTCTGGTTTTGGCTTAAACTGGGGTGGGGGCATCATTCAAGGACAATGATAGTTGATTTTTGGGGGGTGGACTTTCAGAACATGGGAGAAATTCTCAAGGGGCATTTATGGGAAATAAAACCAGGTTTGGGCATGGAAGGTAGGTGGGAGATCATAAAGCGGGGGTCACAGGAGGCCACCAGGACCTATGCAAGAGTGAAGCGCAAGGGAGGTAGGTCTCATAAACCATGCTGGTGGACCAAGGAGGTCCAGGAGGCAGCAAGGGAGAAGAGTCTACCTACAGTAGCTACAAAAAAATGAGAAGAGAGATGGATACAGAGAACTATCGCCTTGCAACCAGGAAAGTCACCAGAGTGGTGAGGGGGGAAAAGGCCTGGAAAGAGCAGAGGCTGGTGGAGGGGATATGGGGTGGGGGAAAGGGGTTCTTTAGGTATATTGATGAGTGGAGGAAGGTCAAGGGCCAGCTCAGTAGGCTGAGGACAGCTTGGGGGTGGGTGGAAGGGGTTGGAGAGCAGTTGGAGGTACTGAATGAGTACTATGCCTCAGTGTTCACTAGGGAGGAGGCAGGGGAATTTCCAAAATTGGGGGTTGAAGGACACAGAAGGCACTGCAGACCTGACTATTGGGGTACCTGCTGAAGAACAAGCCACTGGAGGAGGTAGGCCGGGGTGAGATATCAGGCTGGTCCTGCTGAATGGGGGGCAGATGCTAATATTCCTATTAGTCGGGTGTGGGAAGCCCTCCAGTCCCTAAAAAAGGATAAATCTCTGGGGCCTGATGCAATTCATCCCAGAGTACTGAGGGAGTTGGTGGATGTTTTGGCTGTGCCATTGGTGGATCTCTTTAACTTGTCGCTCCAGACAGGGACGGTGCCAAGGAATTGGAAGCAGGAGCATGTTCTGCCCATCCATAAAGGGGGATCGAGAGAAGAGCCAGGAAGCTATAGACCCATCAGTTTGATGTCTGTGGTGGGGAAGGTAATGGAGAGCATACTTAACTCATTCTATCAGATGCCACCATTTGGGTCAGGTTAAGCAGTGGATGGTTCTGACACCATATGGCGCTTCCTCTTGGAGGAGATGGATTACCTGGATGACTGGCAGAATGGGTTTGTGCCAGGTAGATTGTGTCAAACAAACTTTGTAGAGTTCTATGACTGGGTGACATCAGCACTCGACAGGGGGAGACCAGTGGATGTGCTGTTCCTGGACCTCAGCAAGGCATTTGATTCCGTCCCTCACAATGGCCTGAGGGAGAAGCTGGGGAGGGATGGGGGTAGGCCCATTGATGGTTAGATGGATTGGAAATTGGCTTTCAGGTCACACACAGCAGGTAGTGGTTGGAGGGGAGGTCTCATCTCCTAGGGAGGTCATAAGTGGGGTCCAACAGGGATCAGTCCTGGGGCCACTCCTGTTTAACTCCTACATCTCTGATATCAGGAAAGGTATTGGGTGTGAAGTGAGTCTCTTTGCGGATGACTCTAAGCTGGGGGCAGTGGTGGAGGGGGAGGAGGGGAGGTTGGACCTACAAGAGGACCTGGATACTCTGGTTAGGTGGTTCTGCACCTGGAAATTGAAATTTAACTCCTACAAGTGCAAGGTGCTACACTTAGGGTGGGAAAACCCCAACTATGTGTACATCCTGGGGGGGGGGGAGTTAGTTGCAGGCCACAGCATGGGA
Source organism: Neoceratodus forsteri (assembly GCA_016271365.2). Lineage (NCBI taxonomy): Eukaryota > Metazoa > Chordata > Ceratodontiformes > Ceratodontidae > Neoceratodus > Neoceratodus forsteri. The sequence goes on from CM057459.1 coordinate 63,948,581, forward strand.
AAGATACCTAGGAGTCTTGGTGGATGTTACCATGAATAATTCAGAGCAGTGCAGGAGGGCTGCAGTCAGGACAAATAGGATGCTGGAATGCATCGCAAGGGGGATTACCTCAAGGAACAGGGAGGTGATTTTGCCACTGTACAACAGCCTGGTTAGACCACATCTTGAGTACTGTGTGCAGTTCTGGTGGCTGCACCTAAGGAGGGACATCCAAATCCTGGAGAGGGTTCAGAGGAGAGCAACCAGAATCATCCAGAGCCTGGGGGATATAACATATGAGGAATGACTAGGGGAGCTCAACCTGTTCTCGCTGGAGGAGAGAAGGGGCTGGGGGGACATGATTGAGGTCTTCAAGTACCTCAGGGGAGTAAATAAGGTAACCCAAAATAGGATCTTTCAACTGAAGAAAGGTGGAATCACCAGAGGACACTGTTGGAAGACTGAGGATGGTAGGATTGGGGGGGGGAGGAGGAGGAAGAGGAGGAGGTACTTCACAGAGAGAGTGGTGGAACCGTGGAATGCGCTTCCGGGGGAGCTGGTACAGGCAGTTACAGTGGAGGGATTCAAGAGAGGGTGGGACAGGTATAGGCAAGGGGTGAAGCAGAGGCTGGTTTGCCCAGGGGGGCAGTACTGGAGGATGGTGTAACAGTGGAAGGAGACAGATAGAGGGCTACGGTACCCAATCAGGGTGATGAAGCACGAGCAGACTTGATAGACCAATAGGCCTACTCTGCTGGTGTCTAGTATGTTAGTAAATTGAGACTGCCTTTCAGATTTCAGAAGATGTTTTTTCTGTGAGACTCCCCTGTTATCCATCCTCATTGATCCAAAACAAACCTGGGATGTTTGTAGTGAAGGAGTGCTTTGCTTGGACAGAGTCAGACAGTGGTGGCTAACCCATACCACTTATCCTTAGGTCAGGGCTGGCAGCATTTACCAAAAGCTTTTCAGTCAGACCCATCATAAGGGTTACTTAATGGGATAAAAGAGTAACTGCAGAGTTAGAGTCAAAAGTAGAAATGTCTTTAGTCATATACTGGCTATCAGGTGCTTCAGCCCCCAAGCTGATTCCTCATCGATAACATGGCAGGGTGGTCTGAAATCACAGTAGGAAAAGAGGTGCTAGCAGGATGATGTGCTTATCAAAGAGGCCACCACTCAGCTGGCAAGACTGGCAACTGGCCAATCCGGGCTTTTGACAGGGGATTTTGCTGCTTTTGTCAGCCTGCCATGAGAAGTAGAAAGCTCAGTCCCATCCAGTTTAACATTCCATTCACCAATTTCATCCACCAGCAACTTCTGACCCATCAGCGCAGTATGCTGCTGTTGCTGTAAATGCAAGTGTTGTTTCTACAATTTGCAATGCTCTTCTTTTCCATGATCAGTCGGAGCAGGGCAGCTTTCTTGCACTCTAATTCCTTGTCCAGTCAAAGCTCAGCAAAAACAGTAGTCAGCAGAGGAGCAATTAGACCCGGGCTAGAGGCTCAGGAGTTATCTTAACCTCAGGGTTTACTTCTTCAGACATACAGTAGACATGTCTTTCAAGCCTTCCATTTCACCAGTGGAAGCAGATTGCTCTACATCATCAAAGACTTCACAAAAATGACATCAGATATTTTCTCACTATCAGGTACCAAGTTGTGTAAATCTGTAGAATTCTGCGTAGATGTTGTAGCAGTAGAAACAAAGGCTTCCAAAATATTACTGTTGGGGAGGGAAGCTGTTTCCACCACCCCGGGCACCATTATACTCTCACCTCTGGATCCTCCATCTTACAGTAGGAAGCAAGCAGTGGCCCCTCTGGAAGAGTAGGGGAATTTTTTATTAAAACAGAAATGAAAAATAAATGAACCAAAACATAAACTCATGGGCAAATACTCATACAATCCAATCATATACAGGCATTGTCTCACTCTGTAAACTTACACAATATTAAAAAAGGAAACGGAAAAAAGAAACATGGAAACAAAAGATGTAGGAAAACTCCATTAAACATAAATTCTATGCAAAGTACAGTATAATGAAAATTAGCGCTCTCAGATAACATCAGCAAACACCTGCTAGGTATCAGGCTGGTATCCAAGTACTAGATTTCCATAAACCCCTCAGTCCCACATTAGACGCAGTTTAAGCCTCTTTTTCATAGATTGGGAGCTCAAAGAGTTAAAGATAAAGGGTCAGAGGTTGGAGCAGCGTTGGAGGAGATCTGGACTGATGGAGGACAAATTGACCCTGAAGTCACATTATGGTGATGATCAGGGGGGCAATCTCCCAAAAGAAGGCAGATTTTTGTCAAGGGAGATTGCTGCTGCAAGGAGCAGACCAGCTCAACTTTTCCATACGGTAGACAGGCTGTTACATCCAGCCTGTCTCTGAATGGGGGGAGCAGGTTCAAGCACGAGATGCAGGAGTTTGCTCTGTTCTTTGCCGAAAAAATGTTCTCTGTCAGGGTGGAGATTTCTTCCAGTATTAGTCAAAGGACTTGCGGTGTTCAGCATGAGACATGCCAGGGCACCCCTCTTGTATGGGCTAAGTTTGATTCAGTTGGAGTGGAGGAGGTGTCCGAGATAATCTTGAGGCTGCAACAAACACATTGTGACTTGACTTAAGTCCAACACGACTTTTGGTTGGATGTGTGGACCTGATAGGATTTGTGGTGGCTGAGATTTTCCGGAGCTCCTTGGGGAGTGGGGTCTTTCCTATGGTATTGAAGGAGGCCTTGGTTAGACCCCTATTGAAGAAACACTCAATGGACCCAGAGTGTCTCAGCAACTACAAACCGGTCTTTAACCTCCCATTTTTAAGGAAGGTTATAGAGAAAGTGGTTGCCATTCAGCTCATGATGCATCTTGCCTCCTCCGCCACTTATGCGTGTTTCCAATCTGGATTGAAGGCAGGGCATAGCATAGAGACCACGCTGGTGAAGGTGCTTAATGATCTCCTAATAGCGAAAGACAAGAGAGAACCTACCATCTTGGTTATCCTTGATCTCTCAGTTGTGTTTGACACCATAGACAACGAGGTGCTGCTGGACCGCTTGGGGTACTGGTGTGGGCTAACCAGTAATGTCATCAGCTGGTTTAGGTCCTACCTCACGGGCAGAGTGCAAAGGGTGACAATGAGGTTGTCTCATCTAACCCGATGCCTCTGCACTGTGGAGTTCCTCAGGTGTCAGTCCTGTCCCCCTTATTGTTCACGGTGTACATGCTACCATTGGGAGACATTAGGTAGTATGGGCTGGGTTTTCATTGCTATTCTGATGATACCCAGCTATACCTGTCCTGTGCACCTGGAAACCAGATGGTGGCTTCCGTGTTTAACATCTGCCTGGAGATGATCTAGAATTGGATGACTCACAATTGGCTATGACTCAACCTAGACAAGACAGAGGTACTGGTGGTGGATCCGGGTCATCAAAGGAATGGCAAGGGGGACTCAGAAATCCCCCTGTTTTAATCTCTGGGGGTGTTCCCTTGGCTTCCTCTACTCAGGTTAAGGATCTGGGCCTGATCCTCGATGATGGTCTGACACTTGATGCGCAGGTTTCAGCCATCATCAAAAGTGGGTTTTACCATTTGAGGAACATTGCTAGGATCTGGGCCCTTATTCCAGCTGAGGACCTGATCATCCAGGTACATGCCTTTGTCATGTCCAGAATGGATTACTGCAATGACCTGGGGCTATCTGGAGGCAATCTAAGTCAACTGCAGCTGATGCAGAATGCTGTGGCTAGATTGTTGATGGGCTTTGTGAGATCGGAGCATATTACACCTGTCCTCTGAGGACTGCACTGGCTGCCAGTTAGGTGGAGAATTGCCTTCCAGATCAGATTGCTAACCTATAAAGCCCTGCACTAGGGGGGGACCAGCTACCTGCAAGACCTTCTTGTTCCCCACTGCCCATTTCAGGCTCTCTGTTCCTCCGAGGGTTGCCTCCTTACAGTTCCCATGGTTAGGCTGAGGCATTTGGACAATTGAATATTTGCAGTTGCCACACCAAACCTGTGAAACTCGCTACCTAGACATCTGAGGGAGGCACCCTTGGGGGAATCCTTCAAAAAGGGATTAAAAACATTCCTATTTAACCAGGCTTTTGATATTTAAGAGCAGAAGTGACTGACTGTTATTTTAGTGTAGTATTTTATGTTACTTTACTATTGCATGCTTTGTTGTTTGTTCATTAGGCTTCTTGCCTGATATTATGCATGTATTGTTTTAATGATTTTGCAAAGCACTCTGAGCCTCTGGGAAGGAATGCTATATAAATAAAGTATCTATCTATCTATCTATCTATCTATCTATCTATCTATCTATCTATCTATCTAACACATTCTTATATAATTTTCCCTATGAGCCCTGATAGTGGAATCTCTTGTTGCTGCAAGACATACTGGCATCTTATCTGTCAAGTATATCATTTAATACAAGCAAAAATGCTTCTTAAGGCACCCTGAGGGAATTTCTCCAACTCTCCTGTTAGTGCACCATAAATCACAGTATCAAAAGTCATAACAGAAAATAATGGTTCTTCCTCCTTTGTGCTAACCGGTTCCATAGTTGTGCAATATATTGACAATGAAAAAATATTGTCCCTAGCTGAGTGCCTCAGCCAGATCTTAAACTGAATATTTATTAGAGGCTTTTGTGTCTGTGATTATTCTTCACATTTAAATGGTCATGGTAACTAATCCATACCTTATCCCCCATTTTTGCTGGGATTCTTGTTTCACAGAGCTAGGCTCTATGGGGGGGGTTAAGGAGTAACAAATGGTGCCAGGTGGAACAAAAAAGGCTGAGGAGAAGAGCAGAGCCGAGTCCAGGAGGAGGAGGACCACACGTCACAGTCATGTGTGGTGGAGATCTGAGCATGGGCTGCGTCTGCTGTGGTCAGTTGGTCGGTCAGTGACTTTCAGGTCAGCTGTCCATCTTGTTCTATGAGTGGAGATCAACTTAGGTAAGTAGTACCTCACAAACAGCCTAACTCCTGTAGCCTATTCTGTGTGGGTTTGGAACATATACTGAACACCAGAAAGAGGGGAGAGGAGAGTTGTGTACAGGCCCAGGCCAATTGCAGGCTGGCAAAATAAATAATTGACTTATGTCAGAGAAGAAAGTGAGAGAGAGAGACAATTGGGGCCAAAAGAGAAATGTTACAGTTACAGAAATCAAAAATAAAGTTTATTCTTGGTTTCATTGTGGCTGGTTTTGTACAGGGCAAGAGCAAGCTCGTAAAATAAATCTTTGATGTGTGCCACCATCCAGAGGAGAAAACTAGAGAGAGAGAGAGAGAATTGGGGACCGTAGAGAAATGCTATAGTTTCAGAAATCACAATGTTTATTCTTGATCTCATTGTGGCTGGTTGTGTACAGGGCAAGGGCAAGCTGGCAAAATAAATCTTTGACTTGTGCTACCATCCAGAGGAGAAAAAGAGAGAGAGAGAGACTATTGGGGGCCAAAGAGAAATGTTATAGTCACAAAAATCACAAATAAAGTTTATTCTTGGCCATAGTATGGCTGTGTGTGTACACAGGGCAAGGGCAGGCTGGCAAAATAAATATTTAACTTGTACCACCATCCGGAGGAGAAAGAGAGAGTGAGAGAGAAAGAGAGACTACTGGGGCCAAAGAGAAATTCTACAGTCACAGAAATCAGAAATAAAGAAACTAATCTTGGCCTCAGTGTGGCTGTGCAGTTTGTGTACACTGTACAGAGCAGGCAGGCAGGCAAAATAGTGCTTGCATCTGTCTGTCTATCTGTCTGTCTGTCTGTCTCTCTATCTCTCCCAGCACACTCATGTCACGGGCTCGAGAAGGTTATGCCACTAGTACAACCCAGCCATGATGCAGCTAGCAGTTATTGCATTTATTTAGCAGTTTTACTGTAATTTTTTTACAAATCATGCATTAAATTATTTCCTTTTGGCCTCTGTGTTGAATATGGCTGACTCTGGCCACATTTATGCATTTTATCACATGTTTTTTCAAATATTTATAAGTAATCAGAACTAATCAGAATAAATCAGAACTCCACTGTGTTCTGGTTCTTATTTAATAAGGGTCAGAACTTTACAGAATTCTCCCAGCAATAATAAAGCCCCCTTTTCATAAAATCTGAGTTAAAAGAAGCTTCTACTGTGTAAGTTTTTTAAGGCAGGTAAGGATATATCATGGTACTGCTTCAGGGAGTCCTCTAAACCCTTTCTGTGGTTCAGTGGCCCATTTCTTTAAGAAATAATTACCACATAATCAAAAAAAGGGAAGTCCATGGTCTATGCTCTTGAGCCAGGATAGGTCGCACATTCTCATAAAAAAATATACAAACTAAAAAGACCATAGGATTGACTGTGACAAACCTCCATGCTTCACTGGGAATACTGTACATCTTGCTTCTTGGTTCGATAACTGGTCCCAGATGCATGGATATTTAATTTTTTTTGCACTTTGTGCGATACGTACTTTAACCCCCCTGGAGTTAATAATTCTAGTTGGGGGGTGTGGGGGCACAGCCCCCCATAATGGGGGGGTGTAGGGGTCATAAAAAAAGACATGCTGCATTCATGAAATCACGCTGTATTGGTAGCATGCTTTATGCATGCGGTATAATGTCTTGCAATATTATGACCCTGTGCCATGACTAAAATAAGGAATAATGCATGGGGAAGCATGCTTAAAGAGGATTTTATGCACATCCAAGGTGTGTGATGCCCCATAAACCCCAAAGATGAAGCCTGAGGGGGTTTATCAGGGCATCACACACCAAGGGTGTGTATAAAGTCTGAGTAAGAACACTTCTCTATGTTTTATCCTTTTTATTTACTGGTTTCTCCATGCCATCTATGCCCCATTTCTGTGCTCTCTCACCTGTCCTCCATCCCTACATTTTGTGTGCTCTTCTAGCTTTCTCTATCAGTCCCAATCTTTCCTGCTGTCCACAGCCTGTCCCAAGCCCCCCTTTCTGTCTATCAACCCCCCCCCTTGACTGTTTCATTCGGTGGCACGAACCTGAACAACCTGCCATTTTTTTATGTTCTTCTGTCACAGTTTTAGTACTGAATTGTGCCTGGCTTTCTATTTTTTTTTGAACTTCTGAGAAGACTGTCATTCACACTGGTGGTTTTGTGGAGCGAGCACAAGTGAATGGCCAGTGGGAGGACAGTCTCTGCTGCAGGTGTTTGGTGCATAGAAGGCTATTTCTGAGACCCGTGGTTTACAGAACTCCATAATTTGCAAATGTGAATTATGGTGTTTGCAGGGTTCTGCCAGTGGTGGTTAATTGACCATAACCAGTAAATATTACAATAGCACTATTATAGCCAATCAGGACCAGTTTCAAGAGAAATCAGGGTTTTGCCCACCAAATTATCTCTCAGTGGAGGTGTTTCAGAGTGCTGAGGAAAGAGACTTGGGAGAATGTTTCAGCTCTGTGGACAATGTACTCCATTTCCAAAACTTATCTAATAGTGAAAAAGGTGTTGGTGGACCTCCAGAAAAAAAGCACTTCAGAATCAAGCCCAGAGACAGAGGCAGGGCAGTTGCTATTCTTGGCATGAATGATTATATGTGTGAGGTAAAGAAACAGCTCTCTAACAGGGCCTTCTATGTAAGGAATTATCTGTTGATCAAACTAAGGACCATAAATCAGTAACTTGTTAGGATATGCTGTCACTAGAGCTGTGTGGAACTGGACAAATCTGAATTCATGGAAGTTTGATGAAATTTCATAAAAGTCTATGAAATTTCACAGAATTTAATTGAATTTTGAGTAAGTTTTAAAATTTAATAATGTGATCATACCTCAAACATCTTGTAAGCTAGAGCTCTGATATTAGGAATGTTTACTCTTTTGGTAGCAGCCCAATGACATGCCAGATATCATGAAATTTGGATGGATGGTTTTAAAGTTATAGTTGCTCAAAGTCTGTTATTTTATTTTTTGTGTGAAATGTCATGAACAATTTTATCTGCATATACCTCAGCAGTTTATTGGGTCAGAGATCTTAAATTTGGCATGCTCCTTGATGATAGGTGTTCTAACAAAGTGCCAGATTTCATGACAATATGATGCATTGTCTCAAAATGATATGTACTCAGAATCTGTCATTTTATTTTTTGCGGGAAATGTTGTGAAACAATTGCATCTGCATATAACTCAGGCACCTTTGGAGTTAGACATGTGTAAATTAGTACACATAACCTTTTTCTAATGCTTATAGAATGAACTAAATATGGAGATAATTGGATTAGAGATTTTTACATTACAGGGGTTCAAAACTTTGCTATGTAAATATTTGCAAATTTTTGTGAAAACTCTCAAAAATGCGGATGTTTGTAACTTCTCTGCTCTTGCAGGCACAGACTTAACATTTGACATGCGTATCCATAGTCAGTGTATCCCAATGTCTAACACAACTAGATAAATTGGTTTAGCAGTTTTAAATTTGCAGTAGAAACAAAAAATATTGGTATCATTTTCTCACATATTTATGGTAGCATATACAGTAGATGAAGCATCCAGAATTCTTTTTGTGGAATTTAACATTAATAATGCATGCCACATATCACTACTTCATTTGAAAAGCTGGACTGAGCTTTCTGCAGTCCTGGTGTTCTTCTCTGGGTGACTATCCCCCCTTTTCTGGCATAACCAGATTGACTCAGTAGAACTACTGAACCCATGGATATCCTTTTTGTTCTTTATAGTGACAAACTCCCTTAAAATGTGAGTCACCTACTCCTTTTCCTATCAACCTACCACATTGCAATAGCCAGAATACTTCCTTTCTGAAGCCCCAGACATTGTCTTCTACCACTACATCTTCTTGAGTACCTCTAAGTCCCAGATTTGCATGTACATCAGGCTCCCTGGATCATAAATTTACTGAATGTGATCGAGGGGACTAAATTCAAATGGGGGATGTAAGGGCTGTTTGGGGCAAAGGGTGTACTGTATTTGGGCTGTTTTGGGTATGTGGCCTGATTGTTTTTTTCTTTTTGTGTTTTATTTTTGTACAGTGGCAGAGGGTTATTCCCACCATCCTCCCCATCCCACCCACCCTGGAGTCTTCTCCATTTATAGTGTTCCTCTAGGGGACATATGAGGCTTCCTATCAGATACAGGAAGGGGTGGAGCAAACCCTGGCAGATGGGGTAAAAGAAGGCACATAGGGGAGGTACTAGGGAGAGTGGAAGAACACACAGAGATAAACTGTGGAGGAAGGGTCCAAAGTAGTACAGCAGGGTGGGATTTTTAAAACATGTGGCAACCTAAAGATTGGGAGGGACATAGATATGGTAAGGGGGGATGGGAGGTAGTCCAGTGAAGATACATGGTGGATGCAGGTGGGAATGAGGAGGATAGTCAGGTGTAATGGCTGCAGCTGGGCCATATTCCTGGGAATAATGTGGAATGCAGGGAAGTGTCTAGTCGGTAGACAAATTGGGCAGCTGAAGGAGGAACTGGAATGGCTAAGGTGGGTATTGAGTATGAGGAGGGGAGGTGGTTGCGTGGAGGAGCAGGGAAAGGGAGCCTTCAGGGTCTGCCAGAATGTCATGGCAGAAAAGGGGAAAAAGGCAGAACACTAGGCCAGGGGGCAAGGAATGGAGGACTTGGAGGGTGGTGGTGCTGTGTGGTGAAAGGGGGTTCGAGACAGGTCTGAAAGAAAGAGAGGGAGGACAGCAGAAGGTTCCAGGATGCACTACAAGCAAGGGAATAATAACATCTAACAGGCTCACTGTACTGCGGGATCTGGAAGATGAAGAGGAGGCTGCAGTGCCCAAGAAGCAGGGGGACAATCAGACAGAACAAGGGAGATATGTCCAGTCCAGTAGAGGGGGCAATAAGGAGAGAGGTCATGGGGTGTAGGGATGATGGAGGACATGAAAGAGCTCTCTCAAGGGGGGAGGAAATGATGGAGACAAATTTGAGAAGAAAGGTCAGCAGAATCGGCACTCAAATAACAAGAGGCAGAGACAGGAGGAGCAAGTTGTAATAATAGGGGACTCCATCCTGAAGGATATTAGATGGGGAAAAGGGCATTCTGGGGAGGGCAACAAGAGGGTGGTGTGCATGATGGCAGGGAGAGTGAGTGCAATAATACCAAAGTGTGTGTGGGACAATGAAAGCCACACATTGTGGTGCATTTAGTCACCAATGACCTGGTGTGTTGTGAAGTGAATGAGGTGCAGGAAAGTTTCACTGAGTTAGGACAGATCTGTAGTGAGTTGGGACCAACAGTAGCCTTCTCTGAGGCAATACCAGTACCTAGAGCAAGCACATTTAGAAGGTTGATGATTCAGGACTTCAACCAATGGCTGAGGGGCTGGTGCAAAGAAAATGGGTATGAAATGGTGGGTGACTGGGGTAGGACGTGGGAGGATAAGGAACTATATTCACCAAACGGGTTGCACCTAAGCAAGGAGGGCAAAATAGTCCTGAAAGGCAAACTGGAGAACTACTAGGAGGGCACACTACATTTCAACTGAGGAATGGAGGGGCAGCAGAGGGAATGGCACTCAGCCTCCAGTAAGGGGGGCCCCTGAGCCACCCACCCTAGGGCAAAAAACTAAGGAGGAAGGACAGCAAGGGGAGGGGATGATAAGGTTGGGGGGAGACAGGACTCAATAATTTCAGGGGTAACGGGGAACAGGGAATGCTCTGGAAGGTGGTGTCTTTGAATGCTAGGAACCTGTCTAATAAGACAGCGGATCTTCAGGCGATGATGTCAGAGGGGGATGTTGTCATAGATGCCATCACAGAAACATGGGCAACTCATTTCCATGAATGGAATCTCAAGATCCCAAGTTACCAGCTGTATAGGAAGGACAGAGCAAAGGGAAGGGGGGAGATGTGGCATTGTATGTTAGGGAAGTGATTAGGTGCAGCAGGGAAGAAGGAGAAGAAGGCGCAGCTGAAGCACTATGGGTGGTACTCCAGAACACTGCTGGGAGAAGGGTTCATTTGGGGTGGTGTACAGATCACCCTCACAGGGACTGGAGTTGGATAGGGAGCTGGAGGAACAGATCAGGAGGTTGGGGGGAGAGGAAACACTATAATTCTAGATGATTTCAATCTACCTGGAGTAGATTGGAACACCCCAGCTACCACTTGTAGCAGGGAAACAGTCCTCCTGGATGCTTTCCAGAACTGCTTCCTAACACAAGAAGTCACAGTGGCAACAAGGGAAGGAGCCATACTGGACCTTGTGCTATATAATGGGGAGCATGTACAGGAGGTTGAAGTAGGGGAACCCTTTGCAGACAGTGATCACTGTACCATCTGGTTTTCGATCTGCATGGGGAAAGAAGTAATCATGACTAAAACAAGGGTGGTGGACTTGAGGAAGGCTGACATCAGCAAGATGGGGAGAGTAGTTCAGAAGCACCTGGCTGAGCTCCAGCCAGAGATGGATGCAGACCAGAAATGGGCCATCATTAAGACAGGGATAATAGAGGCTACAAACACTTGCACAAGAAATTGAAAAAAGCATTTCAGAACCGAAAGACGTAGCTGGTTTGGTAGCAAAGTGACTGAAAAGGTAAAAGAGAAGAGGGCAGCCTTTTTTATGTATAAGCATACCTCAAGGGAAGAAGATAGGGAGGCTTACACTGTGAAATCTAGGGAGGCGTGGAAAGAGGTCTGGGCAGCCAAGGCAGAGAACGAACTTAGGCTGGCTCAGGGGATTAAGGAAAGAGAAAAGGACTTCTTCCTATACATCAAGGAGAGAAGAAGGAGAAGGAAGGGGATTGTTAAGATCAAAAGGGATGGAGGATGGGTGGAAAAGAGTGAGGAACAAGCAGAATCACTAAATGAGTACTTCTGCTCTGTCTTCACCAGGGCAGCCAGTGGGCAGATGCAACACGGAAGGATTTAGGTGCCCCTTCAGGAAGGAAATGAGTATGAGGGTGAGACTGACGTAGATAGAGTATTAAGGGAACTGTGGGTGGACAAGGCAGCTGGCCTAGCTGGAATACATTCAAGTGTCCTTAGGGAACTGGCGGAGATATTGGAAGCACCACTGGCAGACCTCTTTAACACCTCAGGAAATAAATAGCAACTAATGCACTGTTAAGACAGAACAGTGCACATCCTGAGAATCTACAAAAATCTATACCCTACCGCCAGATGTTACAATTTAGATGTAACTGTACAAGTGATGTAGATTTTGAGATTCAAGTAAAGAAACTGAGAAGCCATTTTGAGGAGAGGGGGTATAGCAAAGTAACCCTAGATGCAGCATATGAAAAAGTTAAACATAAGACACAGAGAGAATTAATAACAACTCCAGATAGAGAATTTAAAGAAGAGCGGAGTCCAGTTACATTCTCTACTCAATTTAATAACATGGCTGGGGCTATAGAAAATATAATTTGGAGAACTCGATCTATCCTACAGGGAAACACCGTTGTTAGGCATGCTGTAGGGGCATCACTGAGAGTTACTTTTAAAAAAGCCCTCACATTTAGGGACAAAATAATTCACAGTTACTTGCCACCTATAAAACCAGAAACAGGTAGCTGGCTTCCAGGCAGGAAACCAGGAGTTGACAAGTATCACAACTGCAACATATGTAAATATGTACAGACAGGAATCACAGTCAAAGTGGGAAATGAAGTTTAAGCTACAGTGAAAGCGTTTATAACATGTAACACTCCTTTTGCCATCTGTTTAATTTGGTGTAGCTGTAACTTATGTTATGTGGGCAAAACAGTTAGATCATTTAAATAAAGAATTCAAGAGCATGTCCGCTACATAATGAACAAAAGAACAGATAAAACAGTAGGAAGGCATTTTGCAGAAAAGCACCAATCTGACCCTAGCAGTATGAAATGCATGGGAATCGAACAGATGAGATGTAACAGGAGAGGGGGAATAGAGCAGACTTGTTATCCAAAAGAGAAACCTTTTGGATATATAAAATGAATACAGTCACGCCAAGAGGTCTACATGAAATGATAGATTATAAACCATACCTGAAATGACAAATAAAAACTCTTTTTTTGTCAATAGCTCATTTGACATGCCTTCCCACACTCTTCTCTATCACCTATAGTCTCTTTCTGCCCCCCCCCCCACTCTCTTCCCCCTTGGATCCCCTTCTGAATATTTTCTGCACATAAAAACAATACTTGGTTTTGATACTAATGTTCTTTGTGTCTTTATATTCCTAGATATATAGCTCTATGGTTTGTGTGATGGAAATCCCTAGAAGTCCTGCTTCTTGAACCAGTTTAACTGGACCTGATGAATCTCAGGGAATTCCCCGTAAAATTGAGAGAGGCTGTTTGACCCACTTTAGCATAATGGACTAAGTAGGATATTTGGTGAACGCTTAACAGTAGAGTATCATGAAAGAATCTGCTACAGTATATTTTACTTTGCGCTATCATATTTTGTTTGAGATTTTTAGTCATAAGTTTATGGCATGTATTAAGATTTAAGCTCCACTAACATTTGTTCTAAGTGTAGGATTAGATGCTATTTTGCAACAATTATATAAAAGGAAATCACATCAAGTAGATTTTTTTTTTATAACTACACAGTACTGTGTTAGTATGATACAATTAATCTATTGATAGGAACTTATTTGGACCAATCCCTTTCTTTTCATTGTACCTGAGTGGCATGTTTTTGTTTTTGCTTGTTTCCAGCTGCAATTTTTTCAATATAATAATAAATTGTTTACAAAAGAAAATATAGATAGAATTTATTAGATTTCAATGCAGCAGTATGGGGTTTCCACAATGTTTATATTTCTGTTATTAGACTGTTCACTCTGTGATGTTTCTTTTTGAAATTTTTTCATTGATATCTAATGAGATGTATCACTTTAAATTCTATAGAATCATTAATTAACTTGTATCACTGTGATGTCATGAAAAGGGTCAGTATAATTAAAACTGAGTCTCCAGTGTATGTTATCCCCTTATGAAGCCTTACATGAAGAGTGAAGTGCTGGGATATAAACCATTGTTCTTTGGCTGTGGATTTCATTTTAGAGCTTTCTGCTCAAATAAATTTACTTCTGATGCAATTTTTTGTCTCCAAGTAAGTTTTGCCCTGATAGTGCAACTCTTATTCTGTATTTTATTCTCTTTAACACCTCACTGGAGACAGGGTGTGTACCTCAGGACTGGAGGACCGCTCATGTGGTACCTGTCCACAAGGAGTGGACCCAGGTACAAACTGGGTAATTACAGGCCAGTTAGCTTGACCTCCATAGTGGGTAAGTTAATGGAGACTGTTCTAAAGGAAAGGTTGGTGTCCTACCTTGAAGAAAATGGTCTCCAGGATGATAGACAGCATGGGTTTGTCAGGGGGAGGTCATGTCAAACCAACATGGTGGATATCTTCGATTGGGTTATGAGGCCCTTAGACAAGGGGCAGGCAGTGGACATACTATACCCGGACTTCAGCAAAGCATTTCATTCAGTGCCACATGGCAGGCTGATCTGCAAGCTGGGAGACCTGGGATTAGGGGAGAGACTGCTGGAGTGGGTCAGGAGCTGGTTACAGGACAGGAACCGGAGTGTGGGGGTGGTGGGGGAACTACCCAAACCAAAACCTATAACCAGTGATGTCCCACAGGGCTCATTACTGAGACCAGTGGTGTTCAAAGTGTTTATAAGTGACATAGCAGAGGGGAACAAGAGTAAAATCTGCCTATTCACAGATGATACAAAGCTCTGTGATAGGGTGGACACAGAGGAAGGGAAGGGGAGGCAGGATCTAAGGGAGGACCTAGCCAAGCTGGAGAAATGGTCGGGCATACAGCAGTTGGGTTTTAATGCCAAGAAGTGCAAGGTGATGCACATGGGAAACAGAAACCTGAAGACAGGCTATTGGCTAGGGGGAATTCAGGTGGCGGTATCGGAGAAAGAAAAAGACCTGTGGGTAATGGTCAGTGGGGACATGAAACACACTGCACAGTGCTGAAAGGCAGCAGCCAAGGCATATAAAATGCTGGGATGCATAACCAGGGAAATCACATCCAGAAAGAAGGAAGTTATTCTCCCTCTGTGCAGGTCACTGGTGAGGCTGGACCTGGAGTATTGGGTTCAGTTCTGGTGCCAATGCCTGAAGAACGATATCAGACTGTTGGAGGGGTTCCAACAGGGGTAACAAAAATGATCCTTGGCATAGGGGACAGAACTTATGAGGAAAGGCTGGTGGCACTGAACATGTACTCCCTGGAAGAAAGGAGGGAGAGGGGCTACATGATTGAGACCTTCAAGTACCTGAAGGGCATTAACAGGGTAAACACAGAGGGCATCTTTAACTTAAGGATGAAATGTATAACAAGAGGTCATAGCCTGAAGTTGGTGGGGGGCAGATTCAGAAGGGAAATGAGGAGGCACTTTTCACAGAAAGAGTGGTGAAGAGGCGCAATGAGTTGCCAGAGGAAGTGGTGGCAGCAAAAAGAGTGACCAGCTTCAAGAGGGGGTGGGACAGGGTAAAGAAGAGGGTTAGGATGGAAGGGTGCTCTGGTGGGTGGTGGCTGCAGGTTGGGAATAAGAGAGGGAAGTACAACTCCAGGAGAAGTGCAGGTGGAGGGCAGCTCATTGGTAATTAACCAAACTGCACACTCGAGTGGACTAGATAGACCATCATGGCCTGTTTCTGCTGGCAAATTTGTATATTTTTATGTTCGTATGTTTAAATATCCTGCATTCAGGTTTGAATTGTTGACACTCTGTGCTTCCTTGCTCCAATCTGGTGGTCTACCACTGTTGTGCTACCCAGCACAGCTACCCATTTCCTGGTGAAACTGTGCATCTAACTCCTGACCCTGTTGACCCTCCCCCCACACTCCCTGCCCCTTATACCCCTATCCTTTAATTAGAGTTCCTCAGATAAGGCTGAGACAAATTAACAAATTCCAGTTTTATGGAATTTTTCATGAAATTCTTCAATTTTCACAAAGACTCATGGGATTGGACTTTAAGTACAGATGCTATCTTTCAATTTCTGGCAGCAAGCAATTAATAAAATTAGCACACACAGTGTCCTTGTAAGGTCTAAGAACCTATCAAATTTAATGGTATTGCATTCTTAGTTTTAAAGTTTGGGGGGTTATTCAATTTGTAGTTTACATTCTTGCAAAATTTTATTTTTAAATGTTGTAAAAGTTTGACTTCTTTTAATTCAATCACATTAAAGCTGCAAATATGAACTTTTTCAGAAATGACCATGTGGTGTAGTAGTTTAAATGTTTCAACTCTAGTTAAATCTGGATATGTTGTTTTAAAGCTTGAGGGAAATAATTGAAATTTAAATGTTGTCAACATGTTTGGCAGGCTATAACTCAGTCCCATTGGAAGCTAGACAGCTTAAGCTATCTACATATACAAATGTGATAACCTGTAAACCTGTCAAATGTTATAACATTTCAATGAATACTATTAAAATTATACTAAAATGACAGAAATCAAAATTTTGGCAAAATGTTTGGCTACCTATAACTCACCCCCATCAAAGCTTAAGACTTAAAACATAGTGCATATACCCATGATGGATGCTTGTCTAAATCCTGACATTGTGGAAAAATTTGGATAAGAAATTGTAAAATTATCTCAAAATAACTGAAAATTAAATGTTGATTAAATGTTTAGCTGCCCATAACTCCACACCCTTTTTAACCTATGACTCTGGAGTTTGATAGACATTTGTATGCCATTAGGTACTGTTTGCATTTCAAATTTGGGGTTATTTGGATGCATACTTTTAAAATTATAGTGAAATAACTGAAATTTAAAATTTGGCAAAATTCAGTGGAATGCAATGATCAATCTGCAGGCAGAATTTTACATTCAGCACAGCTCTTGCTGTCACTAATAATCTTATCTCTACACAGGTTTATTAAATATATAATAACTGGCTAGTGTTTTTTCCTAAGGGAAACCAGGTTATTATCCACTGTTATAACCCACAGGTTATAATGGTGAACATGCACTGGCTTTCCCTTGGTCAATGCATGCACCAGCCACTGCTCTTTTTATTTATTTTTTTTATTTAGCTTTTTGTTGACCGGGTAAGTGCACTAGACAAATCCTGCCTATTTTCAGGCACGACCCGGGGAAGGGGGATACAGATGAATGCCAACTGACCTTGAACCAGATTAAGCTGTTGGTGGTATTTTTAGTGAATGAGGGAAATTTGGCCAGGACACCAGGGAAATTCCCAACTCTTTTCGATAAGTGCCATGGGATCTTTAACATCCACCTGAACTACCACCAATCCAGGTAGATGGGACCTCGGTTTAACATCTCATCCGAAAGACCTCACCTCAGAAGTGCAGCACCCCTCTCATGCTGCACTACAGTGTCAGTACTGGGATATTAACCCAAGTGCCAGATGTGGGAACTGAACCCACAGCCCTCTGATCTCCCGGCCTCAGAGGTGAGTGTGCTACCTACTGAGCCACTGACACCGATAATTCATATTGCTATAAGGGTTGGGTTTCAGCATGGTCCACGGTCAGAGCTTCACTGCTGAAACATTCTGTTTCCCCCTCTTTTTTTCTTCAGGTTTTTAAAGGTTAAGCATAATAATACACATAGGCCACTTATTTATTATTTTGTTTAAGTTAACTTAGCCGAGTGCCAGTGGTGATGAAGTGTGCAGGTGTGCGGTGCTCTTCCCCCTCCTCTGCCTTTCTGTAGCACTGCACACCTGCACACTTCATCACCACTGGCACTCGGCAGTAAGTTAACTTAAACAAAATAGTAAATAAGCGGCCTATGTGTACTATTATGCTTAACCTTTAAAAACCTGAAGAAAAAAGAGGGGGAAACAGAATGTTTCAGCAGTGAAGCTCTGACCGTGGACCATGCTGAAACCCAACCCTTATAGAAATATAAGTTTTCTGCATACATGCAGAATGCATGCTGCATGCTTAATTGTGCAATATTTGAATGTGGTTCACATACACAAAGTGAACCTATGTGAACCAAGTCTAAAAAGCACATCAGGTTCTCATGCTGCAAGCATGACATGCATGCAGCAGGTAAGCTGGTGTGAACATCTTCTAAAAATCACATCAGGTTCATGTGTTGCACACTTGCCATGAGTGCAGCAGCTAAGCTGTTGTGAACATCATTTAAAGATCACATCAGGTTCACATGTTGTATGCTTGCCATGTGTGCAGCAACTACGCTGGTGCAAATTTAATCTAAAAAAACACATTAGTTTCTATTTCTCATACTACTACTAGCAAGTAGAGCCATTAAAATACCTTTTTCATTGCTTTCCCACTAAACATTAGGTAAACTCATTAATTCTGATCCTTTTGAAGTTGTTTAATGGCTTTTGATTTTTGTCATTAAATTGCCATTATTTTGTAAAGTATTGTTTTCTTACTGCATTAAATGCCTAGGATATAGTCAGCCAACATCCCCCATTCCAGATGTGCAAAAAGGGACCTCTGTGTTGTGAAGACTGACCTTTTTGTGTTGGGCCATGCACATTCCCTTAGTCATATTTAGTGCTACAAATGTGTTTCTCCATATCTGTTAAAGCTAACTTACTTTCTTTCTGTCCTTCTGTAAGGAGCATATACACTATGGCCATGCTTAGCACTCTTTGTGATGAATAGGGTCATGGAAGCATGCACCATACCTTACATTTGGTCACTGAAATGAGGTACATGGACACAAACAATAAGGGACAATGAGAAACACTAACCCTCATGATGATCAGGACACATCCTGAAACATGGAGATACAGTACCTTAGAACACAGTGGAAACCATTGTATTTATTTGTACTGATGTTAGCCCATGATAATTAATTTCTACCATAAAGCAGGGGTGCCATTTATTTTATTTTTATTTATTTATTTTTTTAACCAGGAGAGACACACTAAGTTGAAAGCTTGTTTACAGGTGCAACCTGGGAGCACAAGGAAGTTAAGTGACTTGCTCAGAGTCACACAGTATGCACGTGGGGGCTGTGGGATTCAAACCCAGGTCTCCAAGTTTGCAGCTCAGAGCCTTACACCACTGTGCTATACTGCTTAGGTAGGGCAGAGGAGGGCAACCAGGGGGGAGAGCAGTTGCCCATCCCACAGCATTTGTGCCTAGGTTGTTCTTATGGTGTGGCAATAATGGCAATAAATTTGAATTTAATCTTTTGCACAATAAGTGCTCACATGGCCTGTGTTGCACTCACGCTGCAGGTGCACTCCTGACTTGACTGTGTCTGTATTGTGTTGCTCACTCTCTCCACCTATTAGTGGCAGTACCATCACACATGACATGGAAGAGCTCCAGCCAAGTAAGAGCATATGAGTCACGCGAGCGGGACACTGTCTTTTCCACCACAGAGCAGACAGGCAGGCACACTACAGCTTAGAGGAGTCAGTGAGCACTGAACTCTCAATAGCAGTGTTGTGGCAGCATATTTTTGTTGGTCTACTCTTAGTGACTCTCCATCTCCTTTGGTGGCTGAAGGAGCTGGGGGTGAGCTAGAAGCTAACTCAAGACTAGGCTACCTACTTACTCAACCAGGCTTGAGTTGCAAAAAAAAAACAGCACGGGCCCTTGGAAGCAGCAAACTAGACCTCACAGCAGCAGTGACAGTGTTGTGGGTGGCCTTCATAGGTCTTGATCAGTGCAGTATGGCAGCAGCCAAGCAAGAAGCAAGCAGCACAGGTTTCGTAGGTTCAGTTTGGTGAGGTGATTTGGTCGTAGACCACACTGCAGACCTGGGATTGCCAATTCTAGCATCCAGCTTCTGTTAGAAGGCCAGAGGAGGAGCAGACTGAAAACTGTGCTGGTGGTACACTGGGCTAGGCCACAGGTTCTGGTCAGATGGCTGGGTAGGTAAAAGTAATCCATTTTTTTTACAGGGGGATTGGGGAAGGAGGAAGGACTGAAATACTGATGTGTGTTTTTCACATTTCTGCACCTTTGGGAGGCTTCATGACCCATATGGGATGGGTATTGAATGGAATGGAGTTGGGGAGAGAAAATAGTTTTTTTTGGGGGGGGGTTCATAAATTCAGCCAGGAAAAAACCTTAGTAACTGGGTGGGTCTAAGCCACAATCTGATGCACTGCTCCAGGGTATAGGCAGATGAATCTTATACATTTGAATTTTTCCTGATTTTCATGTCACTTTTCAGTCACAACAAATAAGGTTGACCTTTTAGGGGTGTTTTAGACATTCCAGAGCTTGCTGCCTAGGGGCTAACTTGCACCTGGCCTCCACTGGTTGTTGGCACCCCATTGAAATCTGAAATGGTCCCCCTGCTATAAAGTCTAAATTTACTGGACATTCTGTGTGTGAGCAGCATATTTTCCATGAGGGATGGATGAGGAGCAAAGCAGTTTTCAGGGGTAAAACGAGAGTTGTTCTTTGCATTCAGGGCTAGTTGAGCAGAATGGTATGCACAGACTATTGGAGTCCCACTATAGTCAGGCTTATGCCCCCCCGCCACAGTGAAGCTGACCTCCATATACCCATGCTCAGGCACATTATGAGATGGGGCAAGGGAGAGTGCAGGGGCATGCCCCATTGAAAGGAATGAGGGTATTTTTTTTTATTACTGTTTTATACATTATTGATGAAGAGCTGGAGATTAATGAAGGCCACCACTTGACAAAGGCCGCCTTGTTTTTAGAACAGTTGCCTTCATTATTCTCCAACTCACCATCATAATGTATAAAATAGCAATAAAAAATAACACTATTCATTTCAAGGGGGTATGCCCCAGCACTCTGACCCATGGACATAATCTCTTAAAGACCCCTACCTCTGGTTCCCTAGTACTCAGGTAAGAGACTCTTGACTTATATCAGTATGTGGTGTGTTGTCTATAGCAGTGTTGCTGCACCTTCTACAGTGTGTGTGCATGGGGAGGGGACTGGCCATGTGGGTGGGTGATGAGTTAGTGCTACTTTTGTGTTTGTCCCTTAAATTCTGTTTACGTGAAAGCATTCAAAACTACGGAGAGAAAATAGTAGGAGTACAGGTCATACAGAAGTAATTAAGTAGTTTTGTGGGTAAGTGTGTGTATTGGGATGGGAAGAACCACATGTATTTCCATTGGTATGTGTGCTACCGTTCAGCTGTGCAGTTGAGATGAGGGGGGACAAGAAAACGAAAAAGTATATCAGTGGCTATAAGCATGCCGCATTTGTGCAGATGTATATAGATTTGTATTGAAGTACAAGCAAGCCATATTTATGTAGGCAGTATCCCTTACAGAAATATGTGTGCTGCGTACATGCAGAATGCATGCCACATGCTTAACTGTGCAATGTTTGCATGCAGTTCATATACACAAAGTGAACCTATGTGAACCAGGTCTAAAAAGCACATAAGATTTTCATGCTGCAGGCTTGACATGTGCAGCAGGTTAGCTGGTGTGAACATCTTCTAAAAATCACATCAGGTTCGCATGTTGCATGCTTGACATGAGTGCAGAAGGTTTGCTGTTGTGAACATCATTTAAAAATCAAATCAGGTTCATATGTTGCACACTTGCCATGTGTACAGCAACTAAGCTGGTGCAAATGTCATCTAAAAAAACACATCAGTTTCTATTTCTCATACTACTGCTAGCGATTAAAGGCTTTAAAATACCCTTTTCATTGATTTCCCATTAAAATTAAGTAAACTCAGTTGTTTAATGGATTTTGATTTTTGTCATTTAATTGTCATTAATTTGTGAAGTATTGTTTGCTTACTGCATTAAATGCCTAGGATGTAGTCAGCCAACATTCCCCATTCCAAATGTGTGAAGAGGGGTCTCTGTGTTACGAAGCTTGAACATTTTGTTTGGGGCCACGCAAATCCCCTTATGCATATTTAGTGCTACAAATGTGCTTCTCCATGACTGTTATGGCTCACTTACTTTCCCGTTATCATTCTGTATGGAGCATATACACTATGGTTATGGTCAGCACTCTTTGTGCTGAATAAGGTCTTGCAAGCATGCACCATACCTCATATTTTGTCACTGAAATGAGGGACATGGACACTCAAAATGAGGGACAATGAGGGACACTAAACCTCATGATGAGCAGAACACATCCTGAAACATGGAGATACAGTATCTCAGAACACAGTGGAAATCATTGTATATACCTGTACTGATGTTAGCCCCTGAGAATTAAATTTTACCGCAAAGCAGGGGTGTCATTAAGGTACAGGAGATGGGGGCAGTGCCCCCCCCCCCAAATTTGTGCCTAGGCTGTTCTTACAGTGTGGCAATATTGGCATTAAATTTGGATTTAATCTTTTGCACAATAAGTGCCCCCCTGGCCTGTGTTGCGCTCACGCTGCAGGTACACTCTTCACTCAACTTTGTCTGTATTGTGTTGTCCACTCTCTCCACCTATTAGTGGCGGCGCTATCAAACATGATGTGGAGGAGCTTTAAACAAGCAAGAGCATGAGTCATGTGAGTGGGACACTGTCTTTCCCACCACAGAGTAGACAGGCTGCACACTAGAGCTAAGAGGAGTCGGTGAGCACTGAACTCTCAATAGCAGTGTTGTGGTGGCATATTTTTGTTGGTCTACTCTTAGTGAGTCTCCGTCTCCCTTGGTGGCTGAAGGGGCTTGGGGTGAGATAGAAGCTAACTCGAGACTAGGCTACCTACTTACTCTACTAGGCTCACCTCCGAAAAAAAAAAAAAAACAGCATGGGCCCCCCGCAGCAGCAAGCTAGGCCTTGCAGCAGCAGTGACAGTGGTGTGGGAGGCCTTCATAGGCCTTGACCAGTGCAGTGAGGCAGCAGCCAAGCAAGACGCAAGCAACACAGGTTAGGTAGGTTTGACTGGTGAGGTGACTTGGTCACAGACCACGTTGGGGACCTGGAATGGTAGGTTCTAGCATACGGCTTCTGGCAGAAGGATGGAGGAGGAGCAGACTGGAAACTGGGCTGGTGGCACAGTGGGTTAGGCCTCAGCTTCTGGCCAGATGGACGGGTAAGTAAAAGTAAATAATTTTTTAACGGTGGGGGGGGATTGGGGAAGGAGGAAGGACTAAAATATTGATGTGTTTTTCACATTTCTGCACCTTTGGGTGGCTTCATGACCCAAATGAGATGGGTAGTAAAAGAAGCTGAGTTGGGGAGAGAAATTGGGGCAAAGTTTTTTTTGGGGGGGAGGTTAGAATTTCAGCCAGGAAAAAAATGGTTAGTAACTGGGTGGGTTTAAGCCTAAATCTGATGCACTGCTCCGGAGTATAGACAGATGAATCTTACACATTTGAATTTTTCCTGATTAGCATATCACTTTTCAGTCACAACATATAAGATTTACATTTTAGAGACCTTCCAGACATTCCAGAGTTTGCCACCTAGGGGCTAACCAGCACCTGGCCTTCACTGGTTATTGGCTGCCCCCTGCTGAAATCTGAAATGGTGCCCCTGCCATAAAGTCTAAATTTACAGGACATCCTCTGTGTGAGCAGCATGTTTTCCATGAGGGATGGATGCGGGGGCAAAGCAGTTTTCAGGGGTAAAATGAGGGTTGTCCCTTGCATTCAGAGGTACCCTGAGGGTTACATTTCTTAAGGGCAGATCATTAGGTGGCCTTTTAACCTCCAGCCATTTCTCTCTACAAATTGTAAACAAAACCTGACTGCCTAGCAAACCAAAGTACTTTCACAGGTGTGGATTGTGCAACATATGCAATTATGCATGGGAAGGGGATATTTATATCCATCCACTAAGACATGATTGTATGATTCACATAAACCAATTTTTAAATTGTAGAAGCACCTTTCTGGTGTATGTAGTATGGTGTCAATCTAGCCTACAGTATGTAGGCATGACAAAGCGTTTTTTAAAAACAAGAATACAGGAACATGTTCATGCCATTTGCAACAGAAACTTGGAAAATGCCATAGGAGCACACTTTGCCATAGCCCATAATACCAACCCCAGGGGTCTAAA
This sequence comes from Neoceratodus forsteri, assembly GCA_016271365.2. NCBI lineage: Eukaryota > Metazoa > Chordata > Ceratodontiformes > Ceratodontidae > Neoceratodus > Neoceratodus forsteri. The sequence continues at coordinate 63,972,479 of CM057459.1, forward strand.
GTTCATGGCACTTGAGCATGTTCCCCCCAATCCCAGAGGGGGTGACAGGTTGACTGTCTTGCAACAAAAAGAAAGCAGATGGATACATAACCTTTAGGCAGTAAGCCCTTATGGCATGAATGAAGACTTCGGTCTGACCCCATATGTAAAATAATAAGGAATAAAGATTAAGGCTAAGACATAGGTGCATATTATGAAATCAATGAATAATATAAATCAGTGTAACAATTGTTATTTTTAACCCCGCACCCTATCTATCCCGTGCAGATCTACCTATGCAGGTCAGACAGTTTTTTTCCCACTGCTTTCCCAAATCCTGGAATGCTCTCCCCCACAAACATGTCACTCCTCCTCCACCTACTCCCTTGGTACTGCTCTACACAACTACTTCTCCTCCTGCTGCACCTGCTATAATCCTCCCTAACCCCTATATACCCTCTCCAGCTGCACTACTTGACCCCCTGCAGGGTTCATGCATACTGAGGGGGAAGCTAGAACTAGTTTTGTGGCTTGCCAACAGCTTTCCTATTTTCACTGCTCCTGGCTGCTGCCTGATCCCGCCCCCTTGCAGGGTTCTGTTCACCTGGGAGGTTTACCCTGGTCTCAGCAGTCTTTCTTAACCCCTTCTCTAATTTTCTGCCTTGTCTGCTCTCAGATTCCACCCCCAGCAGGGTTCTTTTCACCTTGGAGGGGTACTTGATATTAGCAGTCCCCCCCATCCCCTTCTTAAGCTACCCTACCTCCCTTTACTGCTTCCCTTAACATCTTCCCACACCTCTCTATCTTGAGCAACTGCCTGCTCCGGCTCTTCCCTACACTTAACACTTTTAGCCATCTCTGTGCGCAGCTCTGTCTGCATCATTGCACTAAGATTGTACAATGCATCACTGTATGACAGGTTCTGTCTCTTGCATTCTGTATCCTCCTGTTATTATGCAATTGTCTATGCATTAACTTTCTGTATAAATTGAACTGGAAGCCTCTTCAATGATACAGTCTAAGGGCAGGATTCACAAAAGAGATGCACTGGGGGCAAGTGAGATGCACCGGTGCATTTCAAAAATGCGCCATGAAACAATTCACTGATAGGGCGGATGTGACAGCGCATCTCAGATGTGCTGCTCTGAACAGGATGCGCTGTAGACACATAATAATGGTATGCAGCACATATAGAGGGGGTGTACACATACATATACAGTGCAAGGCACTTCACAGTGCAAAAGGAAAGCTCAGCTACAGAGCAAACCCAGTGCAAGTACCCAATGCACCATGAAAGATAAGTATAAAAGAAGCAGACTTAAGTGCATGCCACCAGCAGGTCAGTGGCAGAACAGCAGCACCAGCACAGTGTGAGAGTTAGAGCGAGAGAGAGAGCACACCATGACCATGGATGGAGCACCATTTGTTATGATTGGACTACTAATGAGGATGAGGAGATGGGGAGGTGAAGGCACCGTGGGCTGCTGGCCCCTCGGTGGTATCTTGCCAGGCTGTTCCTCAAGCAGCTGACATATATGGAGACAGTAGGCTGATACCACCTGAATTGGGCCATTCTGAGACAGCTCTGTGAGCTGTTCTATGAGGAAATGCAGGCACCCACTGGACTTGGTCATGTCATATCAGTGGAGACAAAGGTGACAACAGTAATGCACTTGCTCAGCACGGGAACCTTCCAGAGGCCTTCTGGGGACACCACTGGCATATCACAGGCCTCCACGTCCCGTCTCCTCACACAATTCCTCACCGCACTGCTACCACATGCTTTGGAATATATCCATTTCCCCAGCACACAGGCAGAGCAGACAGAAGCCATGCAGGAGTTCTTCAGAGTGGCACGCATGCCAGGCATCATAGGGGCCATTGACTGCACCCATATGGCAATCTGCGCACCACCTGGTGAAGACGCGGTAACATACATCAACCACAAGGGATGCCACTTCATCAACTGCCAGGTGGTGTGCAATGCCACAGGGTGCATCAGCAATGTCTGTGCCACACACCCTGGGAGCACACATGATGCCTTCATATGGCACCAGTCCACCCTCTGTCTCAGATTTGAGGCAGGGGACATACCAAGTGGCCATTTAGTATGTGCATGGAACATGGCAGCCAGCAGCACAACAGGGCACTATGGCACAGGAAAGGATGGGGGTGCAGGTGTGCAGATAGCACAATGTACAAAGCGCAGAGGGTGCAGCAGATGTGGGTCAGCAGAGGGGTAGAAGGTGACCAGGCAGACACTAGTCGGTATAGGATGGCACACATGCAATGCTTGGATTGTGGGGTGCAGTGCCATTGGGGGCATGTGTGGTAGGGACAAGCACAACACATACAGACAGTGGCCACTGCCACAATGCACACTGGGCAGGACAATGGTGGGCGTGGCACATGTGACCCCAATGGCTTTCGTGGCCTGGGGCCAACAACAGCAGCAGGCCCAGCAATAGCAGGCAGATGGTGGGGGTAGGGTTGAAGGGAAGGGACAGGCCCAGCCAGTGGTGGATGCTCAGCACACACAGCTGTGCAGCATTGGGCGGGGGGGCACGCTGCACATGTGACCAGTGTACTAACAGCCACCATTTACCCCCACAGGTGATGTGGTATACCCACTGAGGCCCTGGCTCCTCACCCCCTTCCAATGACCCAGAACAGAGGTGGAGGAGCATTATAATGAGGCACACACCGCTACACGCACCATCATTGAGCGCATCTTCGGCATGTTAAAGATCGGGTTGGGCCCTACAGTATAGCCCTGAGAAGGCCTGTGGCATATTTCTGGCCTATTGTATGCTACACAACATGGCCATTGACCGTGGAATAGCTGTTGAGGCCCGTAAGGGTGATGGTTATAGGGAGGAAGAGGAGGAGGGTGTGGAGGAAGATGCAGTGCCACAGGGCCAGAACACTAGACCACCAATGGGATGGCGGGACCCACGGCTGGCTGCAAGGTCAAGGCTCTATAGGAGCATGCTGGTGGTGGAGCATTTTTGGAACCGTAGGTGAGTATCACAGGTATGTATAGGGGAGGTGCACAATGATGACAACAGGTAGAAACATGGCCGTGCTGTGCATGGCAGACACAGCACAGCACACAAACAGCCCAACATGGGTGCACACACACAACACATGCCACACAGGGATGTCGGGGCAGCAGTGGACCCCAGACATGACAGGGACCACGAGGTCTGGAGAGACACACACATACACACACACACACCTCACAACACAGATGCGTTCCACAATAACAGTGCCAGGGATGATATGGATCTGTGTGTACTGCTGCTGGCACATAGGTGCAACAGACACTGGACCACACTCATCATGCCCGTGCCACATGGCACAACAGTGGTGCACACAGACATGCAGGTGGCACTGCATGGGGGGCCCATGATGGCATTGCACTGGGACAGGTGCATGCCACTCACACCACCCCAGGCACCGTTATCAAAGCAAGTGGGAAACAGAGGTGGAAAGTGCAGCAGCCATTGGAACGGGGACCTGGACATCACAGGGGAGCACCATGGCCTCCACTGACATGAGGGTGGCCTCTGCCATGACTGGTGGATGCAGCCTCAGCACCACTATCCACAGGGAGTGTATCCCACACCCCTGTAGGGGTACTGCAATGAGACCATGAATGGGTGCTCATAGGTGTGGTGGCCCCATCAGCCATGTCTTTGCCTGAGATTCTGGGCAGTGCAATGTGAGGTGATGGCATCAGCAGTGATGGGTCCACTTGACACCGCTGCCTGGGTGTGTGGGAGGTGCTCCTGGGTGTCTGGCTGGAGGCCCAATGGTCATGGTGCATAACGGATGCAGCCACTGCAGTGGCTGCAATCTGCTCCAATGCTGTGGTCATGCCCACCCGCTGTAGGCATGCCACTGTCAACATCTGGGCATGCCATGCAACTGCAGACTCATGCTGTAGGACCATCATCATCCGGAGGCCCCTGAACTCTGCACATAGGGCTACCTGCCCCTCCACTGTATCACGCAGGAGCAGGACATAGCTGTCAATGTTGTCAGCGGCTGATGGCTCATGGTGACATCACTGATGGGTGGGTGGTGAAACAGCCTGTTGAGGGGAATCCACGGGCAGTGGTTGCACCACAGCAGACTGCAGCATGGGTGGGCCTTTGGCATGCTTGGCCCCAGCACATCCACAGCCAGTGTTGTCACGTTCCAACGATGCCTGCGTGTGTCCCACAGCATCTGGCTGTGATGCCCTTGATGGCCCCACCACCACACATAGACTAGATGCAGAGGCACAGCACCCACCACTATGGGTAGCTGTGCTGCCTCTGCATCCATGCAACGTGCAGCAGGGCCATCAATGTTGTCAGGAGCCACCTGCACAGTTACCTGTGTGCTGCATGTCCCACTATTGGTCATGTCTCCCTTTATCTGGGTGGCATCATCATCCACAGAGCCATCGCTGTACACCCTCTGCATGCCAGATGCCAGCACAAGAAGGGCGTCAGTGATGTTTACTGCATCTGCAGGTCATCATCAGACAATCCCAGTAGACCCTCCAGCCATGTGGTGACAGTGCATACAGCACTGGCAGCACTGGCTGAGGGGCCTGATGGGCCCACCACCACCACCACTGGTGTGGAGCAGGTGGCACCAGTGCAGCGGATGGTCCAGGGATGGCACCATCCACCGCAGTGCCCGCAGCCCTGTGTGACAGTACAGTATCATTACCCACTAGGGCATCCTGTGCAGCTATGCCCATGGCCACACCCATGAGGCATGATGGAGCTGTGAAAAGAAGATGCAAGAACATGGTTAGTGTCAATAGATTATACAGTGGCATACATACACACATGTCCAGTTTGACACAGTGTTGCACCATGGTTGCACATGACAGTCCCTGGCACAGCTGTGCAGTGCCTATAATGCCGCTGCAGCCATGCACCTGCTGTGACCGGTGTTGTGTGGTGACAGCCCATGGCCACATGATACCCTGTGTGCCAATGCCATGACTTGCCCATCCAACAGTGTTTGTGTCCCAGCAGCCTGACTGAGACTGGTCCATCACATATGCCACCACGGGCACGGACTGTCAGACACAGCGTAGCACAGCATGGGCCACACAAGGGCCACCACCACACATGGTATATCACATGGGACCACAGTCACACAGTGGTACACATTGGGACTGGCATGGCAGCCAGGGCACACACATGGCCAGACACGTGTCATGTGCATGGCTACTTACAGTGCTGCAATGGGCTGCCACCTGTCTGGAACTCCCCTCCAGGGACACCCTGCACAGTGGACCTGGCAATGGTTGCCACTAGGAGCTCCTCATTAGGGCTCAGGCACACATCTGATTGTGGGCCACCCACTGTCCACCGCAGGGAACACTCAATAGTGGCCACCTTCTCCTTTTCCCATCATTAAGGTGCTTCCTGCACTCTGGCAGGGGTTTGGTTGTACTTGCCCATGGCGTTCACATGATGGGCACTGCCTCCCAGCCCTCTTCCCATGCTGTAGGGCTGCCACCCATGCCTGACAGTACATCACACCGCAGAGTGTAGGCTTCAATGAGGGCCCATTCCTCATCTTTAGTAAAGTTTGGCCGCCTGCAATTGGCAGCACTGTCTCCTCCTGACATACTGGTTTCTGTGGGAAAGTACAGACAGACATTAGACATGCACCTGGGGATTTCCATGTGCCCATTACCGACATACAGTGGTTGCATAATGCCACCACAGCACCTGGCTGACACAGGCTGCAGGCAGTGCATGTGTGCTGTGATGCACGGTGTGTCGTGGTGATCAGTGCTGCGTCTGGCATGGTCAGCCTACCCGCCATGGACAGCTGCACAGCCATGGACATGCCATCTGTGATGCATGTCCAGACACGCATGCAGCTGGCTGCCCATCACTCTCACTATGCACACCTCACTGTTTGTGCAGGCACATCGGTCACCAGCATAACCCCCCCCCAACTGGAGTGGCCTATGGGACAGTGTGTGGCACACCATGTCGTGCAACAGGTATCCTGGCACATGTCTGGATGGCAACAGGCTGTCCACTGATCAGTTCATCATATGGATTGGCTACACTAGTAGTGGACTTGTTCACAAAAGGATGACTCTCTTTTACAGTCCATTGGCAGTCATCTGTATCCCTTCCCCTGGGTCGTGCCTGAGTCTAGGCAGAGGTTGCCTAGTGCACTTATCCAGTCCACAGCAACAGAAGTAATACATGTAGAAATGAAATAGTACTCACCTTCAAGGTTGTGAATCCTCTCAGTCACCTATTCTCAGTGTGGTCTGAGTTGGGAGCATTTATTGCTCAGGGCATGCAAATGAGGACTGGGGCAGTGATAATGAGATGCTAAACAGCTGAGATACCCCTGAATACGTTGTTAGGCTGATTTGGAAGCATTGTCTGTGAATTGCATAATTGCCTTCAGCTCATCTCAATCAGCACAGTGCATCTGCTGAGTTGGGCACATCTCTACACGGCGCATTCAGGACAGCTTTCTGAATGGGGGGCAAGTGCTTTGGTGCATTCGGCACTCATGCACTGTGGCTGTACCCCTGGTGCAGCACCACAGTTGTGCAATTGGTCCGACACTCGCATTGCAGACGTATATGGTGCACATCACACAGTGCAGTCTGTCCACGCATGCATGTCCCCCTGCACAGTGCACATTGTGACAGTCGTCAGTAGTTGTCAGTGGATCACGCATTACATGCCAGTGCGTGACATTGTGTGACCTTGCATCACAGGTGCTATGCGCAATAGTGCGTGCCACACGTAACATGGTGGACAGCTAAATATTGTGCATACGTGACACGATCATTGCCCTTGACCCCGCATTCCCATCATAGCATTGTGCATTGCACATGTGCCTGTGGGCACATGACTGATCAATCGCGCAGCACATTGATGAGCACAGGTGCATGCACGTGGCCTAGTAGCACATGTGGCACCATTTGCCATTTTCACTTCACAGGGCCTGCAGAGTGTTGTGCACCTGTTGCTCAGCAGAGATGCCCAGGCCAGCAAGAACAGGGCAGAGGGCCATGAACTGGTTGGAGGTTGAGTTGCTCCACCTGGTGGCACTTGTCCTCCATGTGGAGGGCCATTTGTTTAGCAGGGAGGACCTGCATGTGTCCAGTGCAACTGTCTGGGCCAACATAGCCTGGTGCTTGGTGCACCGCATGGGGGTTGCCCACACAGGGGAACAGTATCACCACCAGTATGGTGACCTGGGCAGGAGGGACTGGGAATGGCTGGAGAGGCTGCGGGCACTTACACGCAGGGGTAAACTACCAGTGCCAGGTAGGTATCACGTGTACATGTGCAGCATGGGCACTTGCGGGGTGGGGCTGGGTCACATCACATCAGCACACTCACATGGGCACTCCCCAACATGCACACGTGGGTGTGGCTGCACCTGTCCTGTGGTGCCCTGCCATGCATGACATATGATCTGGGCCTCCTTGCAGTGGTGTGTGTGTGGGGTGGATACACTGTGTCACGCCTGTGGTGGGACAACCATGTGCTATGCATATCCATGGCTGGGCACTTTCGGGGCTCAGGGATGGCTGCTAAGCACAGCTGCTGACTGCACGGCCTTTTACCGATGTTGCACTGCATGTGTACACCAGCGCTGCATGCCCACACTGGTATTGGGGGGTGGTTTGTGCACCGAGGTGTCTACTAATGGCAGTCTCTGTCTGTGTCTTGCAGGGCTGGAGGACAGGTGGTGGGTCGTGGCAGCCGCTGAGGTGCAACAACAGGGGGCTGCAGCTGGAGCTCCACATGGTGAACGTATGGGAGCAGGTAGGTGGCAACCCTGTGTGTGCATTATTTGTCTGGTGGGATGGGCTGCTGCTCGGTGGGGGTTGTGTATCTGCAATGGGACTTACAATGTGTTCTCTGTGTCCTTGCTGTAGGTCACTGGGATCATCAAGCAGCAGCTGGCAGTGGAGGTGCCTTTGACTGGCAACACAACTTGGACCGGCAGATCCAACAAGCCAACCGGGGTCACTCAGGCTCATCCATTGGATGCAGGGGCACCTTCAGAGTACCCTAGGGGCTATCCTGCATCTCTTGATGGCAAGTGGCCATGTGGGGTTGGGGCGCAGAGGTGCACGGCCATGCCTGTAGCCCTCTGCCATGCGCTAGCCTTTGTATATTGTATATAGCCTGCTGTTTCCCTCACCCTCCCTACCTATATTGCTGTCCCTGCCACCTCCCCCCTTTTGCCCACCAGTTTCTGTATATAGTCCCTCACAACCCATCCCTTTATTATTGCTTTTTGTACATAGTTTCTTGTGTTAACATTGTTACTGTTCTTACTGTTATTTATATAAATCATTTGATTCTCTGACACGGTGTGTGTGGTCATTCACTGTTCCTTGATACTGGGATTGTGTACTGTCAGGGGCTGTTCATTGCCCCCATGCTGCCATGACCCTGTGTGCCCCCGTCTATGTGTTGTCTGCTGCCCCCCTGCACCCCCCCACCTCCGTGTAGCCCCACTGTTGCCTGTGGCATGTACTTGGGCCTCATGTCCTGCTGCTCATGTCCCTGCCCCCAGTCTGTGTGTGTGCTGATTATGGCCTACATGCCTTGCACTGCTACACTATTGGTCTGGGGTCCTGTGTGAGGTGTTCTGTGGTTGGGGCTTTGTCCTGACTGTGTGGCACTGTGGTGGCACAGTGTGCTGCCCAATGTTTGGAACAGTGTCACCCTGTGTGTTCCCCCCCACAGCCACAGTCTTGGCTGCCTGTGGTGTTGGCCTTGTCCAGTGGCTACCACCTTGCTCCTTGCTTTTGCCTGCTATTGTGTGGCACCATGTCAGCTCCAGTGTACCTGTTCTGTGTGCCTGACATGGGCCTGTGTGGGTTGTGGCCTGGGTCTCTGGGTGTTGTTCTGTTTGCCCTGTCTCAATTTTGTGCCTGTTTTGGCCACTGTTGTGCCCTTGCCCTCTCTGGCTTGTCCCATTGGTCGTGTGCTCCTCTGTCCTGTGTCCCACTGCATTGCCTCCTGTTGCTCCCAGCTGCCTTGCTGGGTTGCTCTATATTCACTGTGTTGCTCCCCTGGGTGGTTGTGCACATCCCGGATGCGTGGGTGCTTCACCACTTGTGCCATGCACTTTCTGCATGATTCACAGTGAGGTTATGCTTGGCGCATTCTATGGTGCATCCCTTTGTGAATCGCCCGGCGTTTGGTGGGCGCATCCTATTTGCACCAGCGCATCTCACTTGCACTCAGTGCATCTCTTTTGTGAATCCTGCCCTAAGTCTGTTACTCTTTATTGCAAAGATTGTATTATTCTGAATCAAATGCTCCTTATTGCATCTGTTCTCTGCATCTGTAATTGTTGTTGCAAATTCCTCATTGTTCCCCTCACCCCCCAGGTCACACTGGGAGACGAGCAACTTGTTGTTCAGTGTGCCTTCCTGGTGAAACATTTCAATAAATAAATAAATACATTTTTTACTGCACCTTGTCTCTTAATTAATCTGCCACTTGGTATCTTTGCTATCTAATCCCCGAGCAAGTTTTCCTTCTTTCTTTCTTTTTGATATGCACTCTTTAATAGATGTTCTCAACTAGATAAACATTAACTTTACCAGGTAAAAAAACCTTAAAATCAATGTCACAGTGTTCTATTTCTGTAGAAATCAGATAAACTTTAACAAGCTATTAACTCAGAAATTGGAGCAGTTAATAGAAATGTTGAATATTTTGTTGTATATTTGTTTGTATTTATTCCTTTTTCTGTTTATTTTTACAGACACTATTGAGCCTTGGACTTGTTCCTCCTGATGTTTTTTTGTCTTTTTGATCAGGTTTGAATACAGCCTCTATAAATTTGCTGGAAGCCCAGCACTGTATGGACAGTATTAAATTTTACTAAACTCTGTATATTCCTTCCTTTCCTTTTCCCCTTCACTCTTTTCTTCTTTTTCACTTCCCTCCTCCCCCAAACCCCCCTTTCCTATCCCTTTCACCCCATAACCTCCTTACCCCCCTCCCTACTACTTCCCTCATTGTTTTTATTTCTTGCTTCTCTATTGGTTTTTGATCCTCATGGATGGTTACTAGCACCTGAATGTCTATATTTTTATTTATAAATAATCTAGTCACTTTATTAAATACTCCTTTGTATGCTCTTTCAGGAACTAGAAGTTCCTAATGTATTCGCTGATATTTTTCAAATATCATTTACCTTTGGTTTTTGATATTTGTTGTGTCTTTTGAAAATTTCTATCCATTGACCTTTTGCATCCTGCCATTACTTCCCATATATATATGTCTACAAATGGGTTTCAATAAACATGGGCTGGCAGTATAGCCTAGAGGTTAGAGGAACAAGGTATGAATGAGCTTGGTACATCCAGTAGACCAGACCTGAGTTTGATTTTCAGAACCTCCACTTGCATACTGTGTGACTTTAAGCAAGTCACTTAACCACCCACTGCTCCCAGGTTGCCCCTGAAAACAAGCACTTGTGCCTAGTGAGCCTTACCTGGTTACTAAAATAAAAAAAATAATAATAATAATTCCTATTACAGTACAATGGCCATAACACAGACTGACATGAGAGTTTAAAACTTTTACTTCTCTTGTTTCCATGCCAGGATTAGCTTCAGTGTGTATTTTCATAGACACAACAATATGTCTTAATTGTCTTTTACAATTATTTTTTTTGCTTAGCCCTAAAGCTTTGGTATTTGTTTTGTTATGCTGTATAACACATTCTATGATATGTTTATGATGTTAAGTTATTGAAATTTGATAACTACAAGCACTTAACAACTACCATAACTCTGCCCTTTTTTTGTTCACCTTGTTTTTCTTATTTTAGTATGCCTACACCTTTTAGTTCTCTGTATTACTATGAGCAAACTCATTTTATTTGATTAATTGTTTAATTATTCACTGGTTTGTATTGGTGGCACGTATAAAGAGAACATTTTTGTGTACTAAGTTACGCCCGTGGAAGACCTTGCAGTTGAGGTGCTAGGGGCATTCGTTCTGTGTCTCCTTTCAGTGGAATGAAACCTCACCTAAGTTTACTTGCATTAAACTCCAGGGCCCAGATATTCAAAAGGGTTGCGCCATGCTCAACAGGGTTGCGCATGCGCAACTCCAAAAATGCGCCATTCTGCGATATTCAGAAGGGCCAGTTAATCCACTCAAAACATGCTGAGCAACAGCGCAATGGAAATGAAGGCATGCGCAACGAAGGGGCGGGTCCATGCATAAAGTGCGCAATGCGAGTGAGCTCGAACACTTCGCGCAATGCGCAAGAGTGGCTCAGCCAGAAGTTGGCAAGAGAAGGAATTGAGCCAAAATAAAAGGTTCAAGGAAGCGCCAAGAACCCTAGCAGGCCGCAAACTGGGGAGAGAGACAGAGACAGAGAGAGAGAGAGAGACAGAAGCTGGAAGGGCAGACAGGGCAGTAGGTCTAAGAGGACAGAGAGGCCAGCGGGGGTGCCGGTGCAGTGGAAGCAGCAGTGGGGGCAGCGGGGTAACACAGGAACAGCAGCCGGGGCAGAAGCCAGGAGATGGACAGTGCCAGCTTCCACATGGAAGCTGTAATGAGGGTGAGACACCATGCTGCAGGGGGACGTGGCAGCGGAGGGCTCGTCGGTATGCCCCGACAGGTGGTATCGTGCCTGCATCAGCTTCGAGCTGTACACAGATGTCGAGATCGTGGGCTGGTACCGCCTGAACAGGGCAATACTGAAGCGGCTCTGTGAGCTGTGCAGTGATGTGATGCAGGCACCCTCATGGACGGAGTCACGCCTGTCTGTGGAGACCAAGGTGACAGCCTGCATGTGCCTGCTCGCCACGGGCACCTTCCAGAGGCTGACAGGGGACACCACAGGCATCACGCAGTCGGCCACGTCACGCATCCTCACCCAATTCCTCAGTGTACTGCTGCCACATGCTGCGGAGTACATCCATTTCCCCAGCACCGCAGCAGAGCATACAGCAAACATGCAGGAGTTCCACAGGGTAGCACGTATGCCTGGCATGCTAGGGGCCATAGACTGCACCCATGTGGCCATTCGCACACCACCTGGCCCCAATGGCCAGGCATATCGGAACTGAAAGGGGTTCTCCAGTGTCAACTGCCAGGTGGTGTGTGATGCCACTGGGTGCATTATCAATGTCTGTGCCACACACCCTGGTGGAGCACATGATGCCTTCATATGGCACCAGTCTGCACTGTGCCATTGATTCGAGAGTGGGGACATCCCTACAGGACATCTAGTGGGTGAGTACACATGTATGGAATGCAAACTCTGGGCAAGGGTGGGAATGACACAGGTGCCATAGTAGTGGCACACAAGGCTATGGGCAATATGGACCTGACATGACACTGTTCTCCACTATCTTCACACAGGTGACTGCGGATACCCACTCCGTCCCTGGCTGCCCACACCGTACTGGTGCCCCATGACCCCAGAGCAGCAATGCTTCAATGAGGCACATGCTGCAACACGTAACATCATAGAGCGGGTGTTTGGGATGCTCAAGGCATGCTTCCGATGCCTAGACACCTCCGGCGGTGCCCTACAGTACAGCCCCCAAAAGGCCTGTGGGATATTCCTGGCCTGTTGCATCCTGCACAACATGGCCAAAGACCATGGGATAGCCGTACAGGTCGAAGAGGGGGACAGCAATGGGGACGCCAGTGGCGCCGGTGATGTTGGTGATGAGCAGCCCCCCCTAGGACGGAGGGACCCCCGACTGACCCGGCAGGCCCAGCTGCACTGGGACACCATTGCAGAAGAGCACTACACCCAACACAGGTAAGTCAAGGGGACATGTGCAAGCCACACTGTCCATGCACAAACCACAGGCACACAGGGGAACACACCGTGCATGAAGGTCAGGGGAGTTGAAGGTTCCAGGCATACCAACACACCATCAGGGAGGGGTGAGCACTCATATGGACACACACACACACCAGGCAGCGTACATGGGCAGAAGCACAGCACTGCGGAAATGACATTGCCAACACACAGCACCACCGACCACCCCCACCACCTGTACCGTACAAGTGTGTGTGTCAGGACCTGGGCACCCTTGCACCTTGGTGTACAGTGCAATGCAGGCATCATCATGCAGATGCACCTGTGGACAGCAGTTGGGAGAGTGTGCAGGTGGTCCGTGTGTCAGCATGGTGAGCAGAGCACCCAGCAGTGCACTGCCCACCATGACACACATTGCACACAGGGCAGCACCAGACAGGGCCCGCACTGGGAGACAGCTCAGTCAGGTAGCACTGTCCCACGGCCACCACGGATGCATGGGTGGCCCCTGTGGCCCAGCAGCCCTGGCAGGCTGAGCAGGGGCCACATGGGGTGGCGCTGTTGCACCACCAGGGGTCCCACTGCGTGAACGCGACCTTGCCCACACAGGGGTCTGCATCATGCCAAACAAACATGCACCAGGGGTGCTCGGGATGCCCACAGCAGAACCCGGCATCGACAGGCCTGGTGTCGCACGACGCCGGGAACGGGGAGTGGAGAGCGCACTGTGTGGGGTGTGTGGTACAGGGGCAACTGACAGTGTGCCCAATGCGTCCATGACAGAGACCACTGCCTGGGTCAGCCTGTCAATGGCAGCGGTCACATCCGTCCGCATAAGGACCAGCTCGGCTCGGTCCCAAGCACACTCCCTGCTATGCCGCTCCACGGACACAGACAGTGCCTCCACGGACCTTGCAACCCGCCCCTGCAGCTGTACCGATTCCTGCAGCAGGTGGGTGTGTGTGTCCAATGGGTACTGTGCCCCAATGGCATCGTGACCCCCAGGGTGTGGACGGTCCTGGTGCACAGCACCCCTTGAGGGTGGGCGCTGTTCACCAGAACCAGGTATGGGTGGATCAAAGGGCGGTGGACATGTGCCACTGCTTGACACTGTACCCCCAGACCTGGTGTGTGACTGCTGCTGCTGCCCCTCCAACTGCTGAGCCCCCAGGTCCACCTGTTCCACCTCCGTGCTGGCAACAGTGCCAGACACCTGCACAGCCACGGTGCTGCCTCACCGGTGCTGACAGGCACAGCCTGGGACTGTGCCAGCATGCTGGTACACAGGTGTGAACCAGGAAGGCCCAGGGGCACGTGCTGGCCTGCCATGTGTCCGTCATGGGACACACACCCATCACTGCCCATTGCAGGGCTGCTATCATCAATGGTGCAGGTACGTGCCACTGCCATAGGCACAGCATGCTGGCATACCTGCATGCCAGACTGCTGAGACACAGGCTGTGCACCCCGCACCGTATCACTGACACCAGGTTTTGGCCCAGCGTTCATGCTGCTGCAGTGCCTGCTGGCTGGTGGCGGAGGTGGATGGTCCCTCCTCCACGTCCAGCAGGTCTGCATCACTGTCTGGACCCACCACCACCACCGTCTCCTGAAGACGAACAGGATCTGTAACAGAAAGAGAGTACATGTGAGTGCATGTGAGCAAGCCCCCCCAACACCACCACCATGTCATACCATGCAGTGATGGGCTTCCACCTGTCTGGAATCCTCCACCTGGTACACCCGCAATGGCACTCAGCTGCATGGCCACGACCAGTGTCTCCTCTGTTGGGGTCAGCTGCAACACCACTGGCGGGCCCCCACCAGTGCCAGCACGTGCCGCCCTGAAGGCTGCCACCTTCTCCTTCAGCCTCCTGCGGTCAGTCCCCATCTTCTTCTTGCATTCCTGCACGGAGCGCTGGTGGCTTCCATGCAGGTTGACAGCCCGAGCTACCCCCTCCCATGCAGCTGCGCGTTCCTGAGGGGTGCCCCTCCATCCACTCAATAGTGGCTCATCCTCCAGGTAGGCCTGGAAGAGGGCCTCCATCTCTGCAGCTGTGAAGTTCGGCCTCCTCCTACGCCTGCCATCCTCACCCTCACCTTGTCTCTGGTCAGTCATGGTGATCTGTGTGGGTGGAAGTGGACACCTGTCACTGTGCAGTCTACAGCATTTCCCCATGAGCATAGGTGCCGGCCCGGGGAGGGCAGAAGCCGCCCACGTTTCTTCTCCATATGGCAGATACTAATAGAAAAGGTGCCCTTTGTCCCTTTCTAAGTGCCCTTTTGATTCTCAGCCTCCTCAGCCTTTATCATCCTCCGGCACCCCTGCCCATGAGCATTGTCCTGAGCATCACACAGCATGTAACTCACCTCTCACCTGCAGTAACCAAATCTGGCCAGCACAACCCACTGTCGCATTTTTATAGCGCAACACATGCAAATGAGGAGTGGCGCAACTTTAATGACATGCTAATCGCGCCACTGCGCCTTTGAATGGCTGATCGAATGATTTGCATATGTCGGCTGAATATCACGAATTTGCGCTTTGCACAATACGGAAGGTCCAGCTGAGCCAATGGCGCAGGTTTGTGCCTGCGTGCTACACTGCATTGCGCATGCCCAGACAGCTTACACATGCATCTATCGCGCTGCAGACCTGCTGAGCGCGACAGACGATTCAGGCCATGGCCACCATTGTGCCAGTGGCGCTACAGCACTGGGCACTATATGGCGCTGTGGCACTACTGCGCGATGGTCCACTGTGGCACTGGTACACAGCTTGGCAGTAGCGCAGGATGCCTATACGTCCGATGGCGCTGTGCGTAGCCTTGCGTCATTGCCGTGACCTTGTGTATGCCCTCTGCCCCCTGGCGCGGTTCTCATGCCATGTGTACGTCCCTATTGCACTGTCTGGTGACAGCGCCATGTGAAGTGACGGCGCTGTTCGAACAGCGCAATTGGAGCTTGTGGTGGTCTATTGCGCAACATCTCCACGTGGGGTTACAGTGCAGCGGAGCGCCATATTGCCTGCTGTAAACTGGCTGAGATGGCTAGGAGGAGGGCAGTGAGTTGGAGCCCACTGGAGGTGGCCAACCTGGTGGCCTGGTGGAGCCCCACTGTGAGGCACTCTATGGTGAGCCCCCTCACCATGTCTAGGAACCTGCGTGTGGCAGCAAGTGGCCACTGACCTGGTGGAGGTCACTGGGCGGGGTCGGTCTGCTGAGCAGTGCCAGCACCGTGCAGTGACCTCCACCGAGGGAGCCAGACCTTAGACGCCGGCTGTCGCGGTGCAGGTGAGGCGTGCTCTAGGCCAGGTGAGTGTACCATCTATGCACCTATATTCTCTGTAGGGTGTGTGTGTGCTTGGGTGGCTGTGCATAGGTGCCGGCTCGGACACGGTTGGCTGTGTCAGTGTGTGCAGCTGTGCGATGGATGGTTATGGCTGTGTGGGCAGGCACTCTCACTGGGTCAGGGGGCACTCTGCTTTTGAGTCACACTGATGTTTGTCTCAACATATGTCTCCCACAGGCCTGAATCTGAGGATGCAGGGCGAGGGTGAGGTGGGCCATGCCAGGGCCCCGGTGCCGGTGGGTGTTGTGCCCCAGCAGCAGCAGCAGCAGCGGCAGACCCAGCTGCTTGAGGAGTGTGAGTATCATTACTTCATGGATGCTATTGCATGCTGGGGGGAGACCAGCAGCCATGCACAACACAACCTTGCAGGAAAGGGGAGGTCATAATTCCACTATACAAGACACTAGTGAGGCCCCACCTGGAGTACAGTGTACAGTTCTGGAGACCATACCTACGTATGGACATGGACTGGGTAGAGAAGGTTCAGAGGAGGGCAACACGGCTGGTGCATGGATTGCATCACAAGTCCTATGAAGACAGGTTGAAGGAACTGAACATGTACTCCCTGGAGAGGAGGGAGGAGGATATGATGGGGACATAAAAGTATCTTACAGGGGAACAGAGTTCAGGAAAACACTATTTTTAAGCGTAAAGATGTTCCAGGACTAGAGGCATGGGATGAAGTTGGAGGGGACGATTCAGAGGAAACATGAGAAAGAATTTCTTCACAGAACAGGTGGTGGACAAGTGGAACACCCTGCCAGAGGAAGTGGTGGGGGCTGACTTGGTCACGGGATTTAGAATGCAGGATAGACATAAAGGAGTTCTGGAGGTCAGGGTAGGTGCAACAGACTTATAGGAAAACAGAGTGAACTTACAAGCTCAAATGGGCAGGCTGGGTGGGCCATAGGCCCTTATCTGCCGACACTGTCTATGTATCCATGTATGTAGGCACGACACAGGTGACATGCATCACTGTGCAGTATCACAGCACATCTGTGTACGCGTCACTGGTGGTCCAGGCATGCACTGGGCACATAGCTGTGTAACTGGCATCGCACCACGTTGCCACGTCACTTGTCAGCCTAGTTTGTACTGTGATTGATGTGGGCAGTGTGTGTGGGCGGTGGTGCGCATAGCTGGTGCCGCCTGTTTGTGATAGCCATGTGCATGTTCACTGTGGGTGGGTGCATGCCATCAAAGGTGTGGGACATTGGGCTATGTGGCTTGCAGGTTGGGTGGTGTTCAGGGTTGTGGTCAGTCACAGCCATTGACTGTGTTCCCATTTTCCTAGGCCTCATAGTTCTCAGGAGGATACAGCGGGACATACGAAGGCTGACAGAAGGGTCCCTAGAAAACCAGGCCATCCTGAGAGACATTCACAGACATGGCCTGCAGAGGAGGCATCGCCGAGAACAGCGCACCGAGCAGAGGAGGACCAGCCTGCTGGGCCTTAGACCAAATTACCCTTCCCACTTCACCCATCCCTACCACCCTGCCTTCCCTCTCCAAGTTGTTCATCCCTACCCTTACCCACCTACCTTGTACCCGTACCCTTGTAAATAATTATAGTCGATTGTTTTGCACTTTACACATTTTGATAATACATTTATATTTTGATATGAATACTGTGTTGGCCTCTGTTTTTCAGCTGGCTATGGTTGTTCAGTTGCAGTGGTGTACATGCCATCTGGGGTGATATGGTCCTGGTGTGTGTGTGTGTGTGTGTGTGTGTGTGTGTGTGTGTGTGTGTGTGTGTGTGTGTGTGTGTGCATGGGGAGGTATCTCCAGCATGGCAGTGACTTTCTGTTGGTCTTGCCGTCTGCTGCCACCCACTGCTGGGTGCACAGGGTGTGTCTGGCTTGTAGGCTTCTGTGTTGCATGGGGCTGACAGTGCTGGGGACTGCATGGTTTCCTGCAGTGCCAGTCACTGCATATGGGTGGTGTCTTGGGGTCACAGTGCAGGGTGTGCTATGCGTATGGGGGCTGATGTGCACTGTGGTTGTCAACCCCTGTGTGTGGCACTCTCCAGCCTGCCAGTGGTTAGTGCTGGAGTGTCATGGCTCTGCTATGCTTTGTTGGCTTGTCCCCATGGGCAGGTAGATCATCTGTCCCACCCCCAGTGATGCTGTTCTTGGGGTGTGCAGGTGTGGTGTGGGTTCTGCAGTGTGTTCCTGTGCCCATGTGTGGCATGGCTGGCAGTGGGCCCCAGCCTGCCTCTCTGGATGTGCAGTTCCATTGCTCTGGGGGGTTTGCTTGCACTATGGCAGCTCTGGAATGCTCAGCTGAGCTTCCCTGGTTGCTCCATAGAGCAACAGTTTGGCTCAGCTTCTCCTTCCTGGTTGCGCGATGGCGCAGTATGTGTGATATTCAGACGTTGGTTGCTTGCGCAATTTGCTCTGCTCCATGTTTGAATATTGCACCTGTTGTGCATTTGCGCAACTGGTTTGTGCTTGCTCCTGCTGTTGCGCTACTTTTGAGCGCAGTTTGAATATCTGAGCCCAGGAGTGCTGGCTTTTTCTTTTTGCATTTGTCTCTGGGTGGCTCCTTAACTTTAGCACCCCCATCCTTGGCAGAGTTCAACAGCTTCATTTCTCTCTATTGCTACTTTCATGTTTGCCCCTTAAAGCCTATTTGCGTGGAAGCATTCAAAACTATGAAGAGAAAACAGTAGGAGTACAGGCCTGACAGAAGTAATTAAGCAGTTTTGGGGATAAGTGTGTGTATTTGGGGTGGGAAGAACCACATGCATTTTCATTGGTACTGTATGTGTGTTGCTGTTCAAATGTGTAGCTGAGATGGGGGTAGGACAAGAAGACTAAATAATATATCAGTGGCTATAAGCATGCCGCATGTGTGCAGAAATATGCAGATTTGTATTGAAGTACAAGTAAGCCATATGTAGGCAGGCAGTATAGGTTAGTGGTTAAAGACACTGAACTGTAAACCAGGAGAATTGAAGACCTGAGTCTGAATCTCATCAACCCCTATTTGCATTCTGTGCGATCCTGAGTAAGTCACTTAAATTGTATGTGTCCAGTTATCAGTGACTACTTGCTTTTTGCACGCATGCCATATTCATGCAGTTTGCCCCAATTTTATATAAAAAGCATGCTTTTCACACTTGCTTGCTGCACGCATGCCACATGCATACAGTCAGTTCCAGTTTAACATTTAAATCATGCTTGCGGTATGCATATCACATGGGTAGTTTTATGTATGCAACATGCAAACATTTCATATAATTATTTCTGTAAGGGATAGCTTAGTGGTTAAAGGCACTGAACTGCAAATCAGGAGACATTGAAACCTAAATACCTGGGTTTGAATCTTATCAACCCCCACTTGTATATTGTGTGGTCCTGAGCAAGTCACTTAGCTCTTATTTGTAAAGTTATCAGTGACCACTTGCTTTTTGCATGCATGCCAAGTGCATGCAGTCTGTTCCAATATAACATAAAAAGCATGCTTTTCACACTTGCTTGCTGTACGCATGCCACATGCATGCAGTTGGTTCCAATTTAACATTTAAATCATGCTTGCAGCACACATATCACATTGGTAGTTTTATGTGTGCAGCATGAAAACATTTCATATAATTATTTCTGTAAGGGAAGGACAGCAGCTGCACAAGGATGTGACTTCATTTTATATAATTGCTGTGGTGAATAATTGCTGTGGTAAAAAAACTCTTCCAAGCAATTATATAAAATAAAACATGGGTGGTGTGTTTAACTTCAGATTTTACACACACCCTCGGTGTTGGATGCTTAAATAAACCCCTCAAGCTTGGCTGTGCATAAAATCTCATTAAACACACCACCCCATGTATTATTCTATATGTTATAGTAGACCAACCCATAATACTACCATATATTTTCTGCCTAGGTTTCACAGATCCCTCATAAATCCCACTAGGAGGCTAATTATTTCTGTGATTGTCTCTAATACTGATACCATCTCTAAATTTGTAAATTACTTTCTAAAATCCCTAGTTACAGAGCTCCCCTCCTATATTAAAGATGTAGGATAGATCTTACAGGTATTGGACAACATCATAGCAAAACAACAAACAGGTATGCATATACACACACACACACACACACACACACACACACACACACAATATATCCCAAGGCTGGCAACATCAACTTGAGAAAGGATGCCTATTGAGCATGTTTGATATAGAAGTGTTGTATGCAAACATACTCCATGAGACGGGCCTGGAGGCTATCATGAAGTTCTTCAATAAGAGAGAGATTTTTCACCTACCAACAGAACTACTGGAAGAAATTACTTTGTGTGCGTTAGACTGTAACTTATTTACTTTCCTAGGCCGGCATTACAATTTGATTAAGATTACTGCAATGGGGGTGATGTTAGCGCCCTGTTATGTAAATCTACACTTAGGGCAGTGTGAGAAGGAGGGGTTCTGGATCTCAGTGTAAATATGTGTCATGCACACCTTGTACTATGGCGCTGTTGTATAGAAGACATATTTATCATTGTGGTGGTGATCTGAGGTCAAACAAGAAATTTTGAGGTCTGAATGCAAAGCGCCATGTTTGATATGCAAGGTGCTAAATTGCCATTTGCATGCATTTTGTGGTCATTTTGAGCTCTGTACATTGCTTCTATGCATATGTATGCATGGAAGCATTCTGCAAAGCTTCAATCATTGCCCCCACCCACTATTCAACCTCTGTATACTAACGTATACATCCCTGGCAGCCCAGTGGTAACTGCTCTGTTCATTGTTATTAAAAGAAATTATTCAGGTAGTCCAGTGGTATCTCCCTCTCCAATCATGGCACAGAAACAGGCTACAAAGCACCAAAATGCCATGACTCACCAGATTATGGTGCAAGTTAAGGAAATTAAGGTAAACAAAGTGGCAAGCAGCCAACATGTTGCATTGACATGTGCTTTTTCAAAACTGATCAGGACTCCATAGTGACAGCACTTATATAGGGCAGCTTTAAAGTGGCAAATTGCAATTATGAAATACACAGCTTAAAGTTGCACTGACTGCAGGAGACCAGTAATGGATACACAACATCATTTACAAAAAATGGTGAAATAGAAATGGGGTCAGTACAGGTAGGAGGCGTCCTGTCACCTCCCCCACCAATTCAGGTTGGGATCCTACAGGGCTCCATCCTGGGTCCAATCCTCATCTCCATTTTTCTGTATGACCTCCCTCTGCCTGTGCCAACTCGCATATACACATGTATGAAGATGACACAATTATCTACACCTCAAGCCCCTCAACCGTGGCAGTTGAAGTCTTGCTCCAGCAAGACCTCCACAATGTCCTGTGCTGGTTCCATGCCAAGCAACTCTGGTCAACACTAAAAACTTTTGGCACCAGCCAGAAACTGGACAGGTTTATCCACTCCCTGTCTTCTCCACCCTGGATGGCATCCCTCTTAAAGAGGTTTCCTCTTTCAAGTGTCTCAGTGTGTGGCTTGATAGTAAGCTTGACCTCTCTGCCCACATTGATGCCATCCAGTCCAAGTTCCACACCAACCTCAGTGTCCTGTACCACAACAAAAACTGCCTGTCTCCCCATGTCCACTGAGAGCTGGCTACTAAAAGAGTACTCCCAGTCTTTGACTATGCAGATGTGGTGTACGGCACCATCCTGCCTCTTCCTTTGCCAGAATGGACACCCTCTGTAGTGCCTTTTGTCACTTTGATACCAACTCCCCACCTCATACTTACCACTGCCCTCTACAACTCTTTATCCATCCTCCCCCACCCTCATGCCACTAGTTCTGCTGCACTGCCTTCATCTCCAAATACTGGTTTAGGTCCCTACCATCTTACCTAGCTTCTCACCCATTCCCTTTGCCTCACACTCCCTTCACTCCAGGGATCCTTGTACCTTCTCTAATCCTGACCCTCACTCCTCTGATGGGCAGTCAGCCTTCTCTGATCACCTTCTTTCCCTGTGGAACCTACTCCCCTCTTCTCTATCTCTCATCCTCCCCAGCATCCTTTAGGTTCCAGGTAAAATTCCTCTCATCTTGCTCCTGTCAACCCCCTACCTGACCCCCTCCTTGGTGCCCCTTCCACCCCTGTTGTTGGGCCGTCTCCTGGACCAGTTGTTGTCCACACTACCACTGTGCTATGATGTTTATCCCACTCTTTTGTCAATGCAGTTTGGATTTTGGAGTTGCTCATAACACCAAAGTCTGGCTCCTTGCATTGTCACTTGCACTGGTACTATATTGAATTTTCACACTGAACATTATTTTGTACTGTTTTGTTACTGCTATGTATTCTTTTTGATTGTATCCCCCGGTTGCACCTGGAAATGAGCCTTGGTTCAGTGTGCCTTTCCAGGTTACCAATTTTCAAATAAAATTTAAAAAAAATTAAAGAAACGCCATTACTATGTTAAACTAGTTCATCATATCATAGTCACTGCAGAGAACGAAACACATAATTTACTCATCCCCAACAGTAATGTACAGTATGACTGGTCCAATTTCTGTAAGAAAAGCAATGGTAACAGAAAGATAAACAAATAATTAGTCAAGACATTATAACTATACTAACCAAAAAAAGGGCTCCAGGTTAAACATATGATTAAGCCCCTCTGTTACCTAATGTTCCTATCTGGTACATCCAAAATGTCTCTCTTTGTAATAGCCCTAGTCAATCTGACCCCAATGTGAAAATAAAATACTCTTGTAGTCCATTAATACCCAGTCCCACCCTGATCCCGCTTGTATATAAAGGATGTCCCCCTCACCAGCCCAGACCACCCACTTAACACCCCTGTCCCCAGTCCAGTAACTGACTCACCCTAAAAAGCCTGGAGGTGAGGCATGCTGAATGGTGGATGAAGACCAGCATGGACCCGCCTCTCACCATCTTGGTCAGCCACCATCTGAATGACAGCGAGTGGGTATATGCATTTTGTATTTCTACTGAAAAATCCATTTGGATCCAAAGCACTGGGCTTGTCTCTGATATAGTCTTGATTAGTTCCACTTGCCACAATAAATGTTTATTTGCCTAACTAGCATGGATTGTATTTTAATGTGCACCAAAGTTTTGTGCTTTTTCGGCCACACACTACATTATGGCTGAATGTACACTTCTATAGATTTCTAAATTTGCTAATTTTGTATTTTAAGAAAAAAAGGTTTGCTTGCTGATATTATGCGTGCAATAATTATACTACTATTATAAACAGGATCTTCTTTTTAGACAACTGTAATTACACTTGCTCAATGTTTATAATACCGAGAACCTGGTCCAACAAGTGAGGGAACCTACTAGGGAGGGGCGGATATTGGACGTTGTCCTAGCAGATAGTGACCAGATAAAGGGCCTGGAGGTGTGCATCCCACTGGCAGGTGGTGACCACGCCATGGTCTGGTTTCTGCTGTATCTGGGGGGGGGGAGGAAAACTGCACTAATACAGTAGTAGTAGACTTCAGGGGAGCAGACTTCATGGGCATGGATAGGATTCTACGGGGGAGCTTGGACAAGATTAGGCCAGACATGGATGCTGGAAGCTTATGGGAGACCATTAAGAAAGGGGTGCAGGAGGATACTAGGTCCTGTACAAAAGTAAGGCGAAAGCATGGTAGAACCAGTAAGCCATGTTGGTGGACCAGGGAGGTGCAGGAGACAGTGAGGGGAAAAAAAGGCTGCCTATGCACGTTTTAAGCACTCAAGGGGGGGATAAGGAGTGGGGAAAGTATGAACTGATGGCCAGGAGGGTCACCAGAGTGGTGAGGGGAGCTAAGGTGGAGATGGAGCAGAACCTGACTAGGGATATCCAGAGTGGGGAAGGGATTCTATAGCTGCATAAGAGAGAAAAGAAAAGCGAGGACACATATCAGCAGGATTAGAACTGGGGGGAATGGGCTCAGGAAGCAGGGGAACAGGCAGAGGTGCTAAATGACTTTGCCTTGATATTTAGAGAGGGAGACAGGGGAACCCTACAGTCCGATGGGAGGGAAGGGGAGCCAACAAAATCAAGTGGTCAGTCTGAGACCAGAGGACTGAAAGAGGCTAGGGTACAGGCTGGGCCAGACCTAGAAGGGGTGGGATGGTTGCATGAGGGGGGGAGGGCTGGTGGGGGTGAAATCACAGTGGATAGGGCGAGGGACGCCCGGGGCCAGACGGGCTACATCCAAGGGTTATGAAGGAACTGGCGGAGGAGCTGGCAGCTCCGCTGGCTGCACTCTAACACCTCTTTGCAGACAGGATGGGCACCCCAGGACTGGAGGGTGGCTCATGTAGTGCTTATCCACAAAGGGGAGTCTAGAAAAGAGATGGGGAATTATAGGCCTGTCAGCCTAACATCTGTGATAGGCAAAGTAATGGAGGGCATTATCAAGGAGAGGCTTGGGAGGCAGCTGGAAAGGTTAGGGCACTGGGATGATAAATAATATGGTTTCATCTCAGGAAGATTATGTCAGACCAACCTCATGGAGTTTTATGACTGGGTGACGGGGGCCCTGGACAGACATAGGCTGGTGAATGTCCTTTATCTGGATCTCAGCAAGGCATTTGATTTGGTACCCCATAATGGTCTGATAGCAAAGCTGGGAGAGATGGGGGGTGGGAGTACAGTTGCTCAAGTGGGTAGAAAATTGGCTTACAGGGTGAATACAGAGGGTAATGGTTGGTGAGATAGTCTCCTCCCCCAGGAAGGTAATCAGTGGGGTCCCCCAAGGTTCAGTATTGGGGCCATTCCTGTTCAATGCCTATGTCTCGGATATGGGAAGGGGGGTTAGGATTAGACTGAGTCTCTTTGCAGATGACTCCAAATTGGGAGCACTGGTGGATAGGGAAGAAGCGAGAGAGACAGTCCAAGGGGACCTGGATACCCTGGAGGGGTGGTCAAGGAGGTCGGGATTGAAGTTTAATGCTGGAAAATGTAAGATACTTCATTTGGGGGTCAGAAACCCAGGCCATGTATACACCCGGGAGGGTCACACTGCAGGCCACATCAAGCGAGAGGGATCTAGGGGTGGTGGTAGACGTCAAAATGAATGACTCTGAAAATTGTAGAAGAACTGCAGCCAAAGCAAGCAGGATACTGGGCTGCATAGCCAGGGGAATTACGTCCAGGAGGTGATCCTCCCTCTGTATAATGCCTTGGTCAGGCTGCAACTTGAGTTCTGGAGACCTCATCTGAAGAAGGACATAGTACTGCTGGAGGGGATCCAGAGGAGAGTGACCAGGATGATTCAGGACATGGGGGGAGGCCCTATGAGGAGAGACTGGAAGAGCTTGGGCTGTACACACTGAAGGAGAGGAGAGACAGGGAAGACATGATGGGGTCTTCAAGTACGTAAAAGGAATAATCAAGAGCGGAACCAAGGATCTGTTCAGGCTAAACAAGGGGGAAACAACCAGGGGGCACAAGTGGAAGTTGGAGGGGGAAATTGCAGGGGCGAAAGTAGGAGACATTATTTCACTGAAAGGGTGGTGGAGCCGTGGAATGTGCTACCCAGGAGGCTGATGGAGAAGGGCACAGTGGAGGGCTTTAAGAAGGGGTGGGACAGGTACAAGGGGAAACTGAAACCAAAGAAGACCTTCTCGGGGGCTGGGGGCGGGAAGCGAGCACCCACCAGGTGACTGGCAACCAAGCAGACATGACAGACCATTAGGCCTATTCTGCTGGCTTTTAGTATGTTAGTATACTACCATTAACAGTACACAATTGTTTAAGCAAGTTAAAGTTCTGTGTCAGACAAATATGGAATGTCATGGAAATCTGACATAGAACCCTTAATATATGAAGATTATTAGAGTGTACATGTTCATGCATCATTTTGGCAAAAGCCCCAGAAAAGATGGGAGAAAACATGGAAAACAGAAGCACAGTACCCTTAATATATGACGATTATTAGAGTGTACATGTTCATACATCATTTTGGCAAAGCCCAGAAAGGGTGGGAGAAAACATGGAAAACAGAAGCACAGTAGCAAAGTAAGAACAGTGGTCAAATGGAAGTGGTTATGCCTTAATGCCCGGATCCTAGGTAACAAACTCAGCAAGTTCCAGGCTCTGATAGCAGACACTGAGGTGGACCTTGTGGCCATCACAGAAATGTGGGCCACAAATAATAATGACTGGGAGATAATGGTCCCTGGGTATTCAGTGTTCAGTAGGGATAGAGGAGCTGGTAGTGGGGGAGCAGTTGCCATTTTTGTAAAACAAGGCATCTAGGTGGTAGAAGATAGGTGCATTAGGGGTAGTAGTGGTGAGGTTGAGTCAGTATGGGTACAACTCACGGCAGCCTCAGGAAGGAAAGTAAGCTTGGGAGTGATATACAGGCCTCCTGGGCAAGGGGAGGAAAAGGACAGAGAACTCATAGAGGAACTTGAAAGAGGGGTAGCAAAGGGAGAAGTAGTGGTGTTAGGAGACCTCAACCTGCAGTGCCAGGAGTCAGGCCTTGCTGAATGCCTTCCAAGACTGTCTATATGTGCAGCTAGTTAAGGAACCCACCAGGAAGACTGCACTCCTTGATGTGGTGCTCACCAACTCAGAGATGGTGGGAGTGGTGGGAGTAGGGGAGCTGCTGGGGAACAGCGACCATATCTCTGTTTGGTTTGAATTGGCCCCAGGGACCAGCAAGCCACAAGCAGGAACAAAAGTCCTTGGGCTTGATTCTCAAAGCCCTGAGCTTGACGCAAGGTGCCTGCACCAAACATGAATGGTGCAAGAGGCATCTTGCATCAAAGTGTGCCCCCAGAGCTATTCTCAAAGGCAACCTGCACCAACCACAGGCTGCCTCCCCCAAACAGGTCTTGAGCCACCCATGCACCCAAATATGGGCTGCGACATGGTGCAAGGGGCATGTGGCTGACACAAGCTGCCACATCCCCTACATCAGTACTCTCAGAACAGTCCTTGAGGGAGAATTTCGAAGTACCCGCAGACCAGCCATAGCTGGTCTAAGGGTATTTAGACAAAGCTCCCTCAGGGAGAATCGGACCATATGCGGTAGTGTGCTTATCCATTCCCAGCTCCCTGAAACCCGATAGTGCCCCAGTAGTAATTGTAGTCCATTCCCCATTCCCCGATACCTGATGGCGCCCCCAGTAGTAATTGTAATCCATTCCCCGCTCCCCGATAGTGCTGCCAATAGTACTTGTAGTCCATTCCCTGATCCCAGATAGTGCTGCCAATATTAATAATAGTCCAGCCCCCCCCATCCCCGATGATGTCAGTATACATGTTAGTACCCACCCATGCCCCTTTCCCACCCTGCAGGTGCCTGCTCGAATACTGATATTCAGAGCCGGAGACCAGCACAGCACACCTCACACCTCTGTGGCTGGCCACCGACTAAAATGCCACTCACTGACACTTTAGTCAGTGGCCAGTCACTGAGGTGTGAGGTTGGCTGTGCTGGTCGCCATCTCTAAATAGCAATGTTCATGCTGGCACCTGCGGGCTAGGTGAGGGGGGCATGGGTGGGTACTAACATGTATACTGACATCATCAGGGATGGGGGGATGGACTATTATTAATACTGGCAACACTGTCGGGACCAGGGAATGTACTACAACTACGATTAAGGGCACTGTCAGGGAGTGAGGAGCGGGGAATGGCCATTACTTATTACTGGGGGCACTATCGGGTATCAGGGAGTAAGGAATGGACATTGAATATTATTGATGGGGGGGAGCTATGCCAACATGGTCAGGGTTGTGGCCATCTGCTGTATGATGGGGCATGCTGGGGAGTGGCGGAGGGGTGCTAGCCCAACAGGGGCTAAAATGGTGCACTGCCACCTCGGGGCTTGTGACCAACACAGTCAGCGCACATCTGTTTGGTAACCAGCCCTGGTTGACGCAGGCTGCGGGTCTTAGACACCAGGACCCTGTCCCATAGAGAATAGGGTGCAGGGTCCCTGACGCAGGGCCTCAGCGCAAACTGCTGTTTGCCACAGCTTGCACTGCTCCAAACTACCCTTTGAGAATCAGGCCCCTTGACTTTAGAAGGGCTGACTTCGATATGATAAAGGAACTGGTCAAAAATAAGTATTACTATGGGTGGAGGATATAGGTGGGGTGAAGGAGAGATGGGGGGTAATTAAGGGGACCATCCTCGAGGCATCTAAAGTATGCATAAGAATAGTAACAATGACAAACAGGTTTAAGAGACCACTACGGTTCTCGGTATAGAGGCTGGGAAGTGATAAGGGCCAAAAGGAAGGCCTTCTGTAAATGCAAGGAAAAGCAGGGGGAGGTAGAATGGGAGGATTATCTACAGAAGAATAGGGAGGCAAGGCTCTACGGTGCTGGTTCAACAACTATGTTGTCGACCGACATCACAGCGACAGATTTATGTCGACCGCAAGTTGCGGTCATCATAAATCCAGCAGGAGACCTCAGTACTGTTTTTATTGTGGGGCTTCACCCCTAAACCCCCAAAGTGGGGAGCTCTGCCCCCTTCACCCCCTGATCTATAGGATTCCAACTCCAAGTAGGAGTTGATTCAGGAAGGGGGTGCAGGACCAGGAGACAGAATGCCAGGCTCTTAGGCGGACCATTACAGCGAACTGTCGATGTTGTTGGCATCAACGTGCTTGCTGTAATGGTGTCACTATTCGATCAACATACCAGGAGGCAAAGAGGGCCATTAGGGAGGCCAAAGCAGACACACAGCTGTGTATCATGGACAGTGTTGTGCGAAATTGTGGAATTTTGTTCCCGAAATATTTCACATTTCGTGAAATATTTCTTGGGTGCAAAATTCCATTAGCGAAATGAGGAATTTTGCCTGCAAAATGCAAAATTTCACCCACAAAATGTGGAATTTCACCACTTGCATTTTGAGGGTGAAATTTTGCATTTTGCACCCACAAAATATTTTGCAGAATGTGTGAAATTTCGCAAAATATTTTGCACAGAAAAATTTGCAATTTTGCTGGAGTTTCGCCAGCGAAATAAAATTTTGCTGCATCTCTAATCACGGAGCACGTCAGGAACAGAGGAAAACATTTTTTTAGTTATATTAGTGAGTTGGGGGGTGGTAGGGTGATAGAGGAAGATGAGCAGGGTCCTTGCCTGAGAGTGGTATCAAAGTGGCCACTAAGGGAATCCCGGAAATGAGACAGCCATTGTTTACTAGTGAAAGGGTTCTGAAAGGGCTGGCTGCCCATAAGACAGATAAGGCCCCAGGACCAGATGGGTTGCATCCAAGGATACTCAGGGAATTATCACTGGAGCTAGCTGGACCACTGGTACAGTATGTCTATTCAACAGCTCACTTTGATCTGGGGAAGTTCCAAGGATTGGAAGGTGTCAGACGTTGCACCACTTCCTAAAGGGAGTGGATAAGGAGCAACCAGGAACTACAGGCCTGTCAGTCTAACCTCTATAGTAGGGAAGCTGATGGAGTCACTGATCAAATAGGATCTCATAGACTACCTGGAGAGCAACAGGCTACAGGATAGTAAACAGCATGGTTTCATGGCAGGATGATCTTGTCAGACTAACCTAATAGTTTTCTTTGACGGGGTGACAAAGGAATTAGACTAGGGTCATGCTGTGGATCTGCTCTACTTTGACATCAGCAAGGCTTTTGACTTGGTACCTCACAAACGATTGCTCAGGAAGATGGAAGACCTGAATGCAGCTAAACTCATAGTGAACTGGGTGGGTAACTAGCTAGAGGGGGGGGGCAGCAGAGAGTGGTGGTCAATAGGGTTAAATCAGAGGAGAGCGAGGGATCCACAGGGATCAGTCCTGGATCCGGTCCTCTTCAACATGTTCATTAGTGACACTGGAGAAGGAATCCAGGGCAGGTTGTGTCTCTTCACAGATGACACAAAACTATGTGGAAGGGGGGATAGTGATGAGGGAATAAGGGAAATGCAGAGAGACCTACAAAACATAGAGGCATAGTCAAATTTCTGGCAGTTAAAATTCAATGCTAGAAAGTGCAAGGTAATGCACCAAGGGAAAAGGAACCCCAAGACAGAGTAGTGGATGGGAGGAGACAGACATATCACTACAGCTGAGGAACGGGATCTGGAAGTAATCATTAGCAACTCACTTATGCAATGAACTCAGTGCCACAAGGCCTATAGCAATGCTAACAGGATGCTGGGATGTATCGGGAGGGGCAATGGTAGCAGAAGAAAGGAGGTAATACTTCCCCTCTACAGATCCCTGGTGAGGCCTCACCTGGAGTTCTGTGTCCAGTTCTGGAGTCCTCGCCTCAGAAAGGATAAGGATAGGTTGGAGACAGTGCAGCGCACAGTAACAAAAATTATTCAGGGCCAGCAGGGCAGATCCTATGAGGAGCACCTCAAGGCACTAAATATGTACTCACTGGAAACCAGAAGGGAGAAGAGACCTTCAAGTTCCTTAAAGGAATTAACAAAGTGAACTGTGGGGAACTATTTAGCCTGAATACCAATTTGCGGTAACGTGAACATGAATGGAAATTAACAGGAGGCAGGCTCAGGAGCGATGTGAGAAAATACTACTTTATGGAGAGAGTGTCAGAACCTTGGAACAGTCTATTGGCTAAAGTGGTGGGTGCAAAAGCAGTCAGGGGATTCAAGCCGGGCTGGGACATAATGAACAAAATAGTGGTTACTGGGGGTGACAGGACCAAGGAAAATAGAAAGAGGATGGAGAGGGTTAGTACCCTGTAGGAACAGTAGGTTCCAGGGATTATAGGAACTTGGGCAGACTGGATGGACCTCTGGTCTTCTTCTGCCATCATTAGTAAGAGTAATAAAAACTTTTAATCATTTCAAAACAAATGAATTGGTTATCTCAACTGAGACAAGCACATTTCCAGTGAGGTCCAAGCAAGACAGGGTTCCAGTTACATTTACATATAATAAACAACAAATACAGATCATAATAAATACATGCAACAAGTATTATAATATAATTAAACCCCAAATTGTGAAATTACATACAAACCATCAAGAGTCTCAGTTAATGACATTATCAAAATAAGACATGCTTTTCATATTACAAAGCAGTCCCCTTCAATCAAGAGGAACCTAACTCTCCACCACTAAGGCCAGACTTCCCAGTTATAAAATACTATTTTGTCATTGCTTATGTTTCTATGTTTCTGTATTTCTATTTTCCCTTGAGATTTTCATTTACATGTCACCTTGCCCTGTACTATCCATGCTTAAACCCTGCTTCCACCACTTCTGCTGGTAGTCTGCTCCAGGGATCCACCACCCTCTCTGTAATGAGAACTTTCTCAATATTATCTCTTTTTGGTTTTTCTCTTTATGACCCCTGTCTTAGTTTGCCCCAATCTCACTGGCACCCCTCCCCCCGCCTGTCACCAGCTTCTCCATGGACTTACCCAGCCCGATTACCGCATGTCTTGCCCCCTGTGGCAGGGCGATGGAGAGTCCTCCTCGACCTCCCAGGCACAGATCCAGTCTCAGGCAATGCCTGGATCACCATTGCAAAGCATTTAGAGGGTTGTTGGTCATTCTACCAAATGATTTTCCTTTGTTCTTTCCCACCCCAAGGAGCATGTGTACAGTGATGTCAAGAGTGACACCATGCACACTTTCACATGCAGCATACCCACTGTCTGCCACTCCTCTGCCCTCATGTAGCAACTCCAGTGTCCTCCCCCCAGCCACTGCTAGGAGTCATGCATATACCAGGTGGTGTGCTCCTCCCATCACCAAAGGAGAAGAACAGTCCCCTGGCTCCTCAATCCTCCTCCCCTTGACTGACCCTCTGATGCTCTGAGTTGTCTCCCAAACCCATGGTGCTGTTGGTACTGCAAGCAGCACTGATATCGCTATGCCAGTAGGCCAGCCACCTTTTTCTCAGATTTAACCCCCAACAACCTCCAGTCATGACCCCCTAATGAAAGCATCCCTATTTGT
This sequence comes from Neoceratodus forsteri, assembly GCA_016271365.2. NCBI lineage: Eukaryota > Metazoa > Chordata > Ceratodontiformes > Ceratodontidae > Neoceratodus > Neoceratodus forsteri. The sequence continues at coordinate 64,004,503 of CM057459.1, forward strand.
AAGAAATAGGCTCCCAATGTTGACCTTATTTATACCCCTAAGAAACTTGTGTCCCCTAACTCCAGTCTGGTCTCTGTTAAACATATATTCACGCTCTGCAGTCATTCCTCATAAGAACTACTCTGCTGCCCCTGACTCATCTTGGTGACCCTTCACTGTGCAGACTGTGGTCTATCAACATCTTTTCTCAGATGAGGGGTCCAGAACTGTGTACAGTACTCTAGATGAGGCCTCACCAGGGATCTGTATAGTGGCATAATCACCTAATTTCTTCTGTTGTCAAAACCCCTTCCTATGCAATCACGCGTCCTTGATGCCTTCCTGTATGCTTTGTTACAGTGACATGCTTATTTTAAGGAGTCACTAATTACGGCCCCCTAGATCTCTCTCTTTTGATGTATGTGCCAGTCTCACTCCTCCCATTCAGTAATCAGTGCATGGATTTTGTCTGCCTATAGAAACATAGAATTTGATGGCAGATAAAGACCGCTTGGCCCACCTAGTCTGCCCATTTCCCTACCTAACAGATAAGCTGCAGATCCTAGTTAACCAACAGCTTACTTCCTCCTACCCCCCACTAGGACTGCCTTATGTCTGTCCCATGCATTCTTGAATTCCCCCACTGTTCTTGACCCCATGACCTCCTCAGGGAGGCTGTTCCATGTATCCACAACCCTCTCTGTGAAAAAATACTTCCTCACATTACCTCTGAGCCGTCCCCCCTCTATCTTCAAATTGTGCCCCCTTGTTCTTGCACATCTCTTTTTCTGAAAGATGCTACCCTCTTGGACTTTGTTGATTCCCTTGAGGTACTTGAAAGTTTCTATCATGTCCCCTCTCTCTCCCTTCTTTCCTCAAGGGTATACATATTAAGCTCCTTTAGTCTTTCTTCGTATGTCTTCTGGTGCAGACCCTGCACCATTTTGGTTGCCCTCCTCTGGACAGCCTCCACTCTGTCTATGTCTTTGCGGAGATGGGGTCTCCAGAACTGCACACAGTACTCCAGATGGGTTCTCACCAACTGTCTGTACAGAGGGATAACAACTTCCTGTTTTCTACTATTGATGCCTCTTCCTATGCATCCCAGTATCCCCCCAGCCTTCCTTACTGCCTTCTCACATTGCTTGCCCACCTTTAGGTCATCTCGAGTGCATTACTTTGCACTTCTTGGTGTTGAACCTCAATTGCCAGACCTTAGACTGATTCTCTAGTTTTTTTGATCTTTCTGAAGCTCCTGCACATCTTCACCATGATTCACCCTGCGGCATAACTTTGTATTATCAACAGGGGGCTTGATTATCAGTTGGCCGCTAGATTGGTACATGGTGCACTGATCCACTGCTGTGGCAAACTCCAGGTGAATCAGGGACCCTGCATCTTATTCAAGAAAAAAGGCTGTCCCTGTGCCAAAGTCCCGAAAGTTGCTGCAGCCACAGTGTTGCAGCAAACCTTTGGTGCACTGGAGGGGTGTGATGGAGGGTCCAGTCAACCCCTCCCAGCCCTGTGCAACCCTGGTGCAACCATGAAGGTAGGGGAGAAATGACTGTAAGGTCTGAACTAGGGGCAGAAAAAACAGTGGGTGTGCCATAGTGGGTGAGGGGGGAATGGCAGCAGTGGTAGTGTTCAGAGGTGGCACCCAGAAGAGGTGCCATGGCCAGTGGGACAGAGCCACCAGGCCCTGGTACACAGATGTAGGCACAGATAGACCCTGTCCTAGACCCCAGGTAGCAACAGCCCTGGCACCTGCCCCATAAATGACACAGTTCCGACAGTGTAGTTGGGCATCTGCCTGGCTCTACACGGTGGGTGTTTAGCAGGGGAATGTTGCAGTACCCAGGGGATATCCCCATCCACTGACTGTACCTCATACCCTGCAGCCAATGCCACCTACTGCATGACGGGGACTGTGTCACCTATGAGACAGGTGCCAGGGCTGTTGCCACGTAAGTGTCAAGGACAAGGTCTGTCCATGCCTATGTTGATGTGCCCAGGCCTTGCAGCTCTATCCCACTGGCCATGGCACCTCCCCCAGATGCCACCTCTGAACTCTGCCACTGCTACCATGCTCCCATCACCTACTATGGCCCCTGCCCAGGTCCCACTACCCCTGTCCCAACCGTGCAGGCTCCCCCCAACTCACCTCCCTCCAAGCTAGTGTTGCAGGTCCCTTAGACCAGCTCATGACTGGTCTTACCTCAGCCACATCATGCGACCACGATGGGGCTTCTAAAATCCCAAATAAGGGGATGATGCAGTCCCACAGTGGTGCAAGCCACCTTGTGACTTGTTGTACCACCTCTGCTGGCACAAGGGTGGTGCAAGGGGTGTTCGATACAAGGCATCCAGGTTTCGACATAGCCTGCATTTGAAAATTGGGATTGATACAGTATTTGGTGCAAAGTGCCCCTTGCATCAATTCCTTTGGGCTCAGGCATCTTGCACCAAATATCCCCTTTTAAAAATCTAGTCCACAGTTTTCCTTGGATATTCCTCCCCAATGTAACTTATGTACATATTAAAAAGGATTTTTTCCCAGGACTAAGCCCTGTGGCACTCCACTCATGACATCCTTGTCCTCTGATTTAGCCATTTACCACTACTCTTTGTTGCCTCGCTCTTACCCAGTTTCTGACCTACCTAACTAAACCTCATTCTAGTCCCAGGCAGAAATGTTGTAAATTTAAACTTCATAGGTGAAGTTGTCGTGAAGCAGCCAACATTTGTTTTGTGAAGCTTTGCAATATTTCTGTGGACCCTAGGAACTTCAACTTCACCAAAATTGCAAAATTATTACCACAAAGTGGCCATTTTTTTTTGCAAAGTGGCCACTTCACAAGCATGTTTTTGTTGAGTCACTGAAAGAACGTCAACTTTGCTAGCCAAAACTTTGCAACTTCCGCATAGTGAATTTCAGCCACTTTGTCCATCTCTGTTCCCAAGTCTTCCATCTTTTTCAGCAGCCTCTTGTGTGGCGATAAGTCAGAGACCTTACTGAAGTTGAAGTAGACCACGTCTATTGTCTGCCCCTGTTCATTGTCTTGGTGGCCTAATTAGAAAACAGTATCAAGTTGCTCTGGCATGACCTTTCTGACACAAACTCATGCTGTTTTTCACCTTGTAATCCATTTTTCCACTAGACAGGCCACCAAACTCTCCTTCATTATGATCTCCATCAACTTGCCTACTATGGAGGTAAGACTTGCAAGCCTGTAGTTACGCATATCCTCCCTGCTTCCCTTTATAAAGTGATACTATGTTGGCAGATCTTCAGTCTGCTACATACACTCCAGATTGCAACAAGGTGTTGAATAGACAGGATAAGTGTGGCCAGTTTCCTTAGAACCTGAGAATGTGAGCCATCCGAGCCCAATGTCTTGCCTACCTTCAAATTTCCTAGTCCCTTTTGTGCCTTGTCCACTAGGATCTATATTCTGCCCATTTTCTAACTCCCCTAGTAGCAGCCTTAATGCCACTCTCTAGCAAAGGACCACTGTTCTCCACTTTCATTTATGTATTTATTTATTGAAAATGTCAGAGAATTACCTTTGAGCACAAGTGCTCATTTACAAAGGTTCCACATCAAATATACAGTCACTAAAAACATTACAAGTACAGTAAGCAGTTCTATAGGAAATGCAGTCAAGTCAGGCTCAAAGCACTTAAGACAGACCAATTACAGTACACACAGTTTTGAACAAAAAAAATCCACACAGATCGTTGTATAAAAAGTCATGAGTAATGTACAGACAGAAATCAAATAAAACTGTTAACAGTTACAATTGCACTAGACTGCAAAGGCAGACCACAAAGATCCCTTAAACTGATTTAACTTGGGAAGGTTCAGCAGAGTATCAGGCAGCTCATTTAACCAGTTAGTGATCCTGACAGCAAATGACTGCTTGCCCAGCAGAGTACATCTGAAAGGAAACTTAAGGGTATCTCTGGCGATGTTCCTGGTGTTGTATTGGTTGGAGTTGGTGTTGAAGTAATTTGTTAAAGCTGCGGGTGTTAGGCCCAAGAGCACTTTTCTAGATAGCAAACTGGTCTGGAGCTTTATTCTGCTGGGTAAGGGTAGCCAGTTAGTGAGTGCATAAAGGCTACAACTAAGAGTGCAGTAACCTGCACCAAGAACAAAGCAGCACATCTTATTGCAGACCAGCTTTATTCTGTTTAGCACCATGTCACTGGCAGCTGCATATACAGAGAACCCATAGCCTGTAAGTAACAGAATGCAGCTGGCCACAATAAGGCATCTAGCATCCCCAGTGAGATTGTTCTGGTTATGATACAGGGCACCCAGTGTTCTGTTAACTACGGCCACTAGATTGTCAACATGGGGCAAAAAATAAGGTGTCATCCAGAGTTTCTCTGAGGTAGTTGAAGGTCTTCAGCTGTTCAAGACTTTGCCTTTGTCCATTTCATATGATAAAGGTGGAATCATTCTCTTTTATGAAGGCTAGAGAACAACATGGTCTTAGTTTTTTTTTGTGTGTGTGTAATTGAGAACCAGTTTATTGTTGGAGAACCAGCTTTCTAGTGACCTAAAATTACTTTGTAGAGTGGTGGTAAGGCTGTTAAGGTCAGGATTTTTGGAATAGATATTTGCATCAGCACAGACGAGTACATTGGCTGTCTGACAAGCATTGAGCAGTTGATTAATGAAGAGGCCAAATAGGAGTGGGACCAAGATGGAGCCTTGGGGGACACCAGTAGATACTCCCCTTTTGTCGGACAAAGATTTGTCAAGCTTCACCCACTAGGAATGATTGTTGAGATAACTGGAACTAGTCAACTGTGTTCTGTGATAAACCCAGGCCAAGGAACTAGCTAGGTAGGGACTGTTGGCCAGGTCAAACACTTTAGTAAGGTCAATATATATAGCTCCAGCTAGGTCACCATTGTCAAGGGCCTCATGAGCAAAGTTGGTGTATTCTAACAGTGCCATGTTGGTGCTGCCGAGTTTCCAGAAGCCATGCTGCAGTATACACTGGACACTGTATTGTTCAAGGTATGTGACAAGCTGGTCAAAGACTATTCACGTGAGGGCCTTGGAAAGGGGGAGAGAATAAAAATGGGTCTGTAACTGGCAAGGCTAGTGTGACCTCTGCTTTTGAAAACTGAGATAATCAGTGTGGACTTTAACTTCTCTAGGAACTGTGAGTAGCACTGGAAAAAAGTTACAATTTCTAGAGATGGGGTGGGAAAGTTCCTCTATTTCCAGGGTAAGAAGTTTCCTGTCAACTGAGCCACTCCCACACCTAGTTTTGTTAAGTACCCTACTGATGTATTTGAAAGTGTCTTTGACTGAAATAGCCCTAAAGTAGAATTTAGGGTACCTTGATCACGTGATGCAGTGGACCGTGTAGCAGCTTCTTCCTCTGGCTCCCATTGCCCAGCTTTAATTTTATAATTTACTGAGCATTCCGGAGACTTTAGACATCCTTTTCTGGTGACTAATGGCTTCCTAATCCTTCTGAGAGTAGAACTGATTGAAATTATGGATGCCAAAATGCGTCTGACACTTCCGAGACACACGCCTCCTGTCTCCCCGAACAAAACCAGCAAATGCCCCAGGGCCCAGCATAGCAGCAGCGGCAAGTTGACTACTACAACAGCCTGTACTACTCAGGCCTCCGACACATCTCCCCTTACTTTGGAGCAATTTCTGAAGGAATTTAATCTGTTTCGTGAGGATTTAAAATCATTAGCCACTGAAGTCAAGCAGATGGCATCTGTACTCGACGATCTTTCTTCCACGATGGCAGATTCTGAAACTCACCTTATTTCCATAGAGAAGTGAGCAGACAAAATAGACAGTGAAACGGTAGATATTCGGTAGAGAATTAAAAAAATGGAAAACAAGACAGATGACTAAGAGGGGAGGAGTCACAGAAATAATGTAGTTGTCATCAGGATACCTGAGAAAGAAGAAAGAAAGAACACAATCTTATTCACTCAAAAGCTGATTGTGAAGATGGTAGGCTCTTTGCCCTATGGAGTTTCTTATACAATAGAATGAGCCCACAGAGTCCTTAGACCAATGCCAGCGCGGGGCGCCCCTCCCTGGCCTTTGATGTTTAAATTTCTGAATTATCAGGAAAAGCAATGGTTTTGGGGGAAAATCAAGGAATTGCAAGAGGTGCTTTGGGAAGGGAACGAACTTCGGATAACTCAGGACTTGCCAACTTCGGTAAGACAAAGGAGATCATTATTTCACCCGATTGTCACAAAGCTCATAGCGGCTGGAATCAAATTTAAGATGGGCTACCCTACACATTTGCAAGTTCTATTAGCTGGATCCTGGGCCACATTTGAAGAGATCAAACCAGCAAAAAGGGCCCTACAGAAAGCCCTGCCTGATTTCTTTCACACTCGTTGAAGGGAACTGTACTGCTCTACTTCTAGCAAATCCATAAGTAGAAAGAGATAATTGTATTGTTCCAAAGGACAGCTAAATATGTTTGGTAAAGGCAAGCTGGCTCAGCAAGCTGTCTGGTTACAGGGTCAACCGGATTTTGAAGGTCCTATATAGGATATGTGCTGCTGGTTTAGGGCCTACAAGGACTTTTCATACAATTACTGGGATGTACTGGTTAAATATACCAGCACTTGTTGTAATGTCTGACTTCAGTTGGTTTGTTTATTTTACTCCCAAAGACTGAGGGTTACATGTTAAGTTACAAGAAGCAGTATTAAGGTAATGCTTCATTTTGATGTTTTCCTTGTTTAGGAGGCAAGGATGCTCAACCACCACAAAAGAGAACTCTGCACACAAGAGTGGACTTTAGTTCAACGGCTGAATTTTTTTCTTTATGGCTGGAACAATAGATATCTGCAGGACTTTGATTATTGGTCTTGAAGGTTGATACATCCTGGAGATTAATGTTTAACTAACAAAGCTCCTGAATCAAACAGGCAAGGTTTCAGGTTACTCATTGTATACATAAGCATTAATCCCCGCTGAAGGTGGCATCTAATGGGAAGTTAATGCATGGTTGGGGCCGTTGTGGGATGAGGCCAGAGGCCAAGGGCAGACAACGGCCCCACCATCCATTAACACCCCAGTAGATGCCACCTTCAGCGGGGATTAATGCGCTTGTAACACAGACATACTCTGTGGTGGTGTAGGCTACGGAGCGTGCTACTTGAATCACAGTAAAGACAACGACACTTGCATAAATTCCTGTCATCTTTAATCTTACTTTCAGATTTCGTGACAGTGCTCTCTTACATACAGATGTCGTTCAAAACTGTTTTGGGTACATGGACATACAGTTACTAGCTCGACGATAGCTACACGTGTCTGGTGCTTTCGAGCAGCCGTTTCTCTGGAGAGTGCCCCGGAGGACTGCAGTTCGGTTGGTTGACACCTGTGCACGACCGGCCAGTCTCTCATTTGCATAAGTGTCTCATCACTGAGGGGGTGTGTTTCCGGTTCTTACCCCACTCTCCCCCCGGCAGCAGCACCCTCGCCTACCTCTCTGCGGTTACTGCTGATCTCCGGTGCAGTGTCCGTGGCTCCCGGTCACTCCATAATTAAAATTGATGGTGCCGTGTACGGTGAAACTGTGGCAAGTGAATGCAGAGGCAGATGTGGCTCCTGCTCTTGCGAGTCCCGCCCCACCGCTTCCTGTCTCACCCTGTTGTTCGGGTTCCAGGTGAGCACATCTTTGTTTTGCTGCTGCTGGCTGCTGCTGCGCTGTGCGGTCTTCTGCCACTCGCTTTGCCGCAGGATCCCATCCGTGCCCCTCACCTGTGGCCAGGATGCTAGCACTCCGAGCACTCTCTCTGTCCGTGGACTCCCATTGCTCGCCCTGTCTGCTGACTGTCTCGCCGTGGCGCTGTGCACCATGACTAGTGCTGGGTTGTGCCTCTGACCCAGTGGGTGTGATGCTGAACTCCAGGAGTCTATGGGTCTGTCATGCGCTGCCTGCCCTGCCCTGCTCTCTTCACTCACATTCCATGCTGCGACGGTCGTTTCCATCTGTGTCCATGAAGCAGTACTGCAGTATGAGGCTGTCATCTATGTTGTCCACTGCGGGCCGGCCGTGCCTGTGACAGCTGCTTGCTTCCCGGCTCATGCTCGTGGGTGGGGTCGCCACCTGGCTAGACTTGGCTTTTGGCACAGACAGGATGGTGGACCATTTCTCCCTGTCCTCTTGCATGAGTGCCCAATAGTTCCGTATGCTGCTCTCACAGTGGTGCCCTGTCACAGACATGATCTCCTGAGTTGGTACTCCTGCCTGTCAGAGTATCTGGACAGCTGTGCTCCTCACACTGTGGTTTGTATAGCATCTGCTCAGGCTGCCTCCTCAGATATCTTGGACATCATTTCTCCGAGGAAATTTCTCCCCATTGGCTGCCTGGAGTACCATATGTCCTTATGGTCTAGGACTCTCTGTGCCTGCTTAATGGGGTGCAGTTAGAACGCAGGGGCTATCTTAGGGCAGCGGCTCGTGTACTCTTTAAACATTGCCACTGGACAGTCCCTGGAGTCTCTCTGTGCATACAGCACACCTCTCAATGCCTGTCTGTTCCTTTCCTCTGGCAACCCATGATTTTTCGTCACCTCGTTGAATGACTGGCTGATATACTCCTGCCCCATGTCATCCTGTTCCATCTCAAATGATGTCTGGGTGAGCTCCCTTAATCCCTCCCGTCCTCTTCTGGCAAGCCCCAGCTGCAGCTCTAACCACAACCTCTTCACCAGCCCCTGTGCAGTTTCTGGGTCGAGGTTGCGGGAGTCCCTTATTCTCTGCAGGTCTTCCTCTCTGATAGCGGGATGGTGCTTCGCTGTGTCTTTGCCCTCTCTCCTATACTGCTTTACCACGGCAACAAATACATTGTTGGCCCCTTGAAAGTGGGCATCGGCCATGATATTGAGATTTCTCCTCACCTCCATGCTGTTTATGTACCTGTTCAGCCCTGCTCTCAGCCCACAGAGTGAGCTGATGCTATATTGCTCCCCATCCTCTGCCCTCATGGAGCCATAAAACTGCCTGAGAATAGCGCACAGCCTCTCTGCTGTCACTGTCCCTATGTCTACTGACATGTTCTTGGATCTGAGCCAGTCAGAAAAGACATTACATGCCCACTGTGTGTTCTTGCTTGCGTTCAGCTCGACTTTTCTCCTCTCCAAGTCATCCAGCTCTTTTTGTGAGATGTCAATATGTCTCTGGGTCTCACAGCTGTATCCTGTGCTACTGTCCACTACATCTGCCAGCTCATCCATGTCGTCAGTGTCACTGCATTGGCTGCCTACATGCTTCACCTTGGCAGGTCTCTTCTTCGGCGCTGTCTTTTCTGCCCCATCAGGCACCATCCTAACATCTGCCTCCCTGCTGGGACTCACATCCACCTCCTCTCCGAACTCGCTATTGGTCCACGCTTCCATGTCCATTCCTCCACATAGGCTAAACTGCACTGCCATCTCCTTCCTCACTACACTACCTCGAGCTGCCTACATCTTTCTCCCTATGTCCCTCATCTCTAGCTGTCCCCTCTCCCTGCCTCTGCTACTGTCTCGCTCCTGCCTGAATGTATGTGGCTCTTTGTGTCACCAGTGTCGGGCTCACACACCGCTATTTAACTTCTGCTGGTTAGTTTCGGCACTGCAAGAGCAACACGGCATTATCGTCTCATAATGCCGTGTTGCTCCTGCACTACGTGATGCTGTCACGCCTATCACCGTCTCTGTTCCTGGGGCTCTGAATAGTGCCGTGTTACAAAGGTTTATAAAAGCTTGTTCAAAGGTTATTTAAAATAGTGGCTGGGCACAGCTTGGACCACATGTTGTTGCACTAGTTTGAGTAGATTAGCTGTCTTTACCAAAGGCATAGTGCGCATGGTATAAATTAGAATTTCACACTGAAGAGATAATGTTTCCTTTTTCATTTTCGTTTTTTTTTTATTGATGTAAACACAAGGCACATTGTAGATTGAAACAACATTAATTTGGTTAGTCATTTTACTGGGTGACGGAGAAGCAGAGGGAGAGAACACACAGGGCGGCTGAATAGTGTGGCAGGTACAGTAGGGGGGATAATTAGGGGAATGGAAGCACAATCAATGTTAAGATTGGAAAGTTACATAACATATATTGGGATAAAGGGCAGGGGAAGGGGTGGTGAAATTAGGTAAGAGCACAACTAAACAAGACAATCATAATGTAGGCACATTTTGGTTTGTTTTATTCTGCAGGGGCTACTATCTTAGTGCCTTCATTGTTATAAGAAGTGGCTAGTTCCATACGTATAGCCACCTGGAATGTTAAAGGGGTGAGGAAAAAAATCAAACAGTATCAGGTACTAAAGCATTTGAAATTATTAAACATAGATATTGCTTTAATTCAAGAATCACATTTACTAGATTTGGAGGCTTCTCAGCTTAGGAGACAAGTTGGACAGTTTTTTGCAGTTGAAGACACAACTAATAGCAGTGGGGTGTTGATCCTTATCCATGGAAGACTCCCATTTATTATGACTAATATGGTCAAGGACCCCCGGGGTAGATGCTTATTGGTGTAAGGTTTACGTTACAACAATGACATACTCTTGGGTAGCATATATAGTCCTAATTAAGACACATCAGGATTTTTTTACACAATTTACCCAAGCAATTACCCCGTATATCTCCATCCCATTAATCCTAAGGGGAGACTTCAATTTGGTTTATGATCCGAATGTAGATAGATCGGGTCTACAGAAAAAGGGGTCATCACTGGCCCAAAGAGCATTAAGGGAGTATATTGATCAATTGGGAGTGTGTGATATATGGAGAGTGTTTCACCCCCTTTAGAGGGAATATACCTATACCTCTCCTGTTCATTTAACCTTATCTAGAATTGACTACATTCTCTTATCTCACTCTCTTATTTCCGGGACCCTTGATTCATCAATAGAACCCGGTCCGCCATCGGACCATTCCCTGGTCGTAAGCCATATCTCCTTAATGACACTTCCTAAACGGGGCTCCAGATGGAAATTTAACGATCAGTTGTTGAAAGATCCTGGTTTGTCTAAGAGTATTCAAGAGCACATCGATTTGTTTAGGGAGCTTAATCAGGATATCTCTGGGAGACCGGACATTATCTGGGGTGCTTTCAAAGCATACATTAAGGGTATCCTTATTAGTCTAGCTACCAAGTAGAAGAAAGACTCTACAGCTCAAATGTCCCAGTTACTTTCCAGATTAGGACTTTGGAATGAAATTTGTCCCCACACGTCCCAGAAGTTGTTAGACAAGAATTAGTTAAACTGAAAGCTGCCTATATGGAATTATTAAGAGAAAAAGCTGACTATGCCATTCTGAAGGCACACACCTCTTACACAGATCAAGGAGAAAAGGTGGGGCACCTCTTGGCACTTAGGATTAAGCAGATGGAGTCATCCCGGTATATATCCTCAGTACGTTCATTGACAGATGGTTCCCTGAAAACTGAACCAGAAGATATTGTAAATGAATTTACTGAATATTATAAAAAGCTATATAGACCCATGCAATTTCCCACATTTGAACAGATGGTCAAGAACTATCTGACAGAGACGAATCTCCCCCAGCTTGCTGAGGAGCAACAAAGTAGGCTTATAGCCCCCTTAACAGCTAGGGAAATTTCTGAAATTATTGGAAATCTACCTGTGAATAAAACTCTGGGATTAGACAGATATTTGGCTAGTTTTTACAAAAAATTTAAGGACTAATTAATCCCTTATACCAGCAAATCCTTTTAGGAGTGGATGTAGATCCCACATTGTTTGAGGCGCTGATAGTTCTTATACCTAAACCTGATAAAGCACCTGAATTGGTTACGAACTGCAGACCCATCTCATTAATGAATCAGGATGTTAAAATATTAACAAAGTTATTAGCCAATCGCCTAGGTCTGGTAATGTCTATTCTGATTGGACCTGAACAGGTTGGATTTATAAAAGGAAGAGCTTCCTCCGATCATCTCCATACCCTGTCGTATGTTTTCTCAGCATGTAGGGATGCTCCCTTTCCAGCTGCCTTGATATCCCTGGGCACCGAGAAGGCATTCAACAGGGTTAACTGGAAATTTTTATTTTTAACCTTAGAAGCATTTGGTTTTCCATTAGATTTCCTAAAGTGGATCAGATCCCTGTATAAGTCCCCTTCTGCACATATTTCTGGCAAAGGAGTCACCTCAGAAATATTTACACTGCATTCTGGAACTAGGCAAGGATGCCCCCTATCACCGTTGCTGTTTAATATTTACTTGGAACCCTTAATATGTAGATTGCAAAATTGTCCAGCCATTCAAGGTATCCCTATTCACCCATGCGAGATTAAGGTCTCGGCCTATGCAGATGACCTTCTTCTCCAACTCTCAAATCCAACCATGTCTATACCTCCTATGTTAGAGATTATTGATGCTTTTAGTAGAGTATCAAATTATAAACTGAATAGCAATAAAACCATAGTTTTTCCACTCAATCATAAATTGTTTAAATCAGATATCCTGGATTTAGGACTTACCTGGAAGTGAGACTCTTTCAGATACCTGGGTATTGAACTATCTAGACAATCAGGACAAATTATAATGTTAAATCTAGATTCCCTAGTTAGCATGATCACTCAAGATCTAAACCGATGGGTGTCGCTTCCAATCTCACTATGGGGCAGAATAAATTTACTCAAAATGAATGCTTTTCCACGACTTTTCTATCCATTATCTTTACTTAACATTTGGCTCCCTTTCCACTTGGTTCAAGAAAATACATTCCCTGTTCACTAAATTTATATGGTATAATAAATCCCGTAGGATAGCTTACAGTAAACTAACTGCTCTCAAATTAAAAGGGGGATTACACCTCCCTCATATAGGATTTTACTTTTGGGCCAATCACATTAACAAATATTTAAGATGGCTCGCTAACGAAGGACAGCAACTAACCCCATTATGGTTCAAAATAGAACTGACCCTGATACAGTCATGTGGTTTAGTCCCAGAGTGCTTACTACATATTAGAGAGGGCCTTCTCCCTCTCAAGCTCAAAAATTCTATAATTCTATAAATCCCTAAAGATTCATGCCCAGATATGCCGTTATCTCAAATATGATCATGGCAAAGATATGGGTCAGCCTATAGTAGGGAACTTGCAGTTAAAAATTGATGGAAGGCCTATTTTCCTGAACTGGATATCGGGAATACAACATATGTAAATCCTGAATTTTATTAATGATAGAGGGTTTTGGCTCCTGGTAGCAGAATTTAAGAATAAGTTTGAGCCTTCACACAAATATTTCTTTAGAATAGTTCAACTGTGACATTTACTGATACAAACATTTGATATGAATCCTTCATTATGAACAGGTTATTCCTTTAGTAGGGAACTATCTCCATTAAGTGGTGGTTCCAAAGCAGTCTCGAAAATTTACAATATATTACATAACCGGATGTTCCCTGACTTCTTTGGCGCTACCCAATTTTGGGAGACATTTTTCCCAAATCACATTATTGAATGGCCGGTACTCTGGCATAATTGTCATAAATACGTGACACAGGATAGGTTAAGGCTCATGTAGATGTACATTTTCCATATTGCATATTACTCCCTGCATAAGCTGGAAAAAGTGGGCTTAAAACCTTCAGCAACATATGCTAGATGCCTTCAGGAAGAAGGGACACTATATCTCACATTCTGGTCATGACCCAAAGTGATTTCACTTTGGACTAAGATCAAGCAATTAACCAACCCTCTTTTAGGGCTTGGAGATTTGTTCATCCCAGAGGTTTGCATTTTGGGTGACCTCTCAGGAGTTAAAATTCTTAATCACAAATACCACATGACTATTATATCTATGTCGGTTAAAAAGTTGATATTGAGACACTGGATTGACCAGGAGAAAATATCCTATAATGAGTGGCTGTCAGAGTTGTTAGCAAACCTCTGAACAGAAAAAACAATTGCCAACTTAAATAATAGAATGGGAAGGTATAAAAAAATCTGGGATCCCTTATACACCCTATATTCTCAATAAAGTATATGCAGAATATACAGTTTGTATGGATTAATCGGTTCTCTATCAGCTTTGAAATAATCATGCGGAATTACTTATGTATAAGTTGGGGCTCTTTTGGGGAGGGATGGGTGGTATGGTTGTGGGTGGTGGGAGTATGAATGGGAGGGTTGGGGGTGGGGTGGGACAGATTCAGGTTGATACGCTGTCCTATGTACCATGTAACATGTATATGTATATCTGCTCTATGTGTAAAAGAAAAAAGGGGTAAATAATTGAATAAACTTTAAATTGGAAAAAAAAGAATTTAGGGTACCTTGGTTCAGAGCCAACCATCTGGGAGGCTTTGAGTCCTGGTTCCCTGCAGGGGGTCTTGGCAGGCTCAGTGGGGATTACAAATTAAGACCAGTAAACATTGTGTTGAAATAATTGGCAATGTCAGTGGGATCAATGACCTCTTGACCTTCTACCATAAGCATTTGAGGAGTGGTTTTAACTCTCTTGCAAAAGAGCTCTGAGACATTGTCCCAGAATGTTTGCCATTGCTCCAGTTCTGGGTGTTCTGGTCCTTACAGAAGTCAGAGTTGGCCTTTCTAATCATACTGGTGCACTAATTGCAGGCTTCCTTGTACCTTTGCCAGTGGACAGTAGACCCTTTTTCCATAGTCGGCACCCACAGATTGTCCCTTTCCCTCATGCAGGCAAGGAGTTAGGAGGTGATCCATTTGGTCGGTGTTCCTATTGCCTTGCATTTTTTAAAGGGTGCAAATTTAACACAGGCAAGTGTAAACTCAGAGAGAAAGAATTCTAGGGCTGAGCCAATATCAGAAATGACATCTAAGAAGCTCCAATCAATTTGGGCTGAGTAAGATTTGAATTCTAGCACCTTAATTTTCTAAATACCAAGCAGAAATACACAGGCCTTCTGATAATCATCCTCTACTACCCTCCCCTCATCAACTAACCCTAATATCCCCCTCTTGTTTTCATTTTTCTTATGTATCTAAAAAATATATTTTTCCCCACATTTTACTCCCCTACCAATCTGCAGCTCATTGTATGCTTTGCCCACCTAACCACCACCCTTGTCTTTTTGAGTTTAGACTGATAATCCTGCCAAGCGTCTTCCACATTTTGTTTCCTTGTGCTCAACAAAGGCCCTTCTCTTCATACCACCTCCCTCACCTAGTTTTAAAACCAAATCAGTCTTTTGTGCTTGTTCTTTTTTGCATCTTTCTTTGCATAAACTTTGATCACCTCCAGAATTGCCCCTTGAATCTGCTCCATTGTTCTTCCACCCCTTCTGTCTGGTTTATATGTGACAATTTTTCCCCAGTTAGTACCTACACTTTCTCCAAATCTGCAAGTTTGAAGTCCATGACCTCTGCATTTGAGGAGGGATCAGTATTTTCTCCCTTCAGTTCTATCCACACAGTGCTGTGGTCACTGAACCCCAGTGGTTCCCTCATAGTCACTTCCCCCACCATCTCTAAAATTGGTGAGTACCTAATCTAGTGTGGTATCCTGTTCTGTGGTTTCCTTGACCAGCTGCACTAGTAGACAGTCTTGTATAGTATCC
Organism: Neoceratodus forsteri; assembly: GCA_016271365.2. Classification (NCBI taxonomy): domain Eukaryota; kingdom Metazoa; phylum Chordata; order Ceratodontiformes; family Ceratodontidae; genus Neoceratodus; species Neoceratodus forsteri. The sequence goes on from CM057459.1 coordinate 64,020,062, forward strand.
AGCAGTGTCTGACTCTTCATGATCCTAGCTGCTGGTATATCCCAGTCTATATCCAGCAGGTTCAGATCTCCAACTAACACCATACCTATTCCTGCCCTTGTAGTCTGTAGACCACTCATAATCTAACCCTCTTCCCAACAGTTGTTGTCAGCTGAACCTAGATAACTTTTACTACCCTTTTGCATATATTATTCATCACTGTTTACCTCACTGTTCACATACTGGATTTATACTGTGGCTGCATTAGAATGTTGCTACTGTACTAATGTTTCTGATGGTAAATAACGCACCACTGAATCAGGTTACTTATTTTTTCATTGGCAGGCAAGACCCAGAAGTAGGATGTTTTAAAAAAAAACATGTCCAATATCTTCATTCAGGAATGCATGGAGATGAAAAAAAAATGTGAGATTGATGCTTTTGCTCAAGAAATGTTATTGTTGAAAAAACATACATGGTGACTAACAAATACTGCTGCTTTTAGTAACTGTAGGCACTATACAGTGGCTGTTGGATATCTTTGGTAAGACCATCATTACACAATTCTCACTGTGTGACCATGAGCAACTCATTTAATCTCCTAGTGCTCCATTCCACCCAGCTATGGAAATAGGTAAAAGCAGAAACCCACGAGAAGCGAGAAGTTGTATCTCAGCTGAGCTAGCCAAGGTAAATGCACTGTAAAAATGGGTAAATGCAAGGTCCCAATTAAAATGAAATAGTGAATCTTAAGTTGAGTCTCCTAGCTAAATACATTGGCCTGGATATTCAGACTGTGCCAGGCAGTGGTGCAAGCCTGTGCGCAGTGCAACTGTGATGTGCAGGGGCTGGGTCCAGGTGATATTCAATTGGGATGTGCCATGGTGCAGCACTGTTGAATATGGCATGGACAGCACACATACTGCGCATGGCACAGTGGCACTGTGCCAGTGCAAGCCACAGATAGGGAGCACGGGGATATGCCAGCGCAAGTGCAGTTACGCTAAGGCACATCACCCATGATATTCAACAGGGGCATGCAAATAAGGCCATAATATATGCAAAGGTGCAACTGGGGCCATTTGCATGTCATTATTCATTGCATGCCTTGTGGCACAGGTCTGACAAATTACCTGGCACCCTGCACAGAGTACCCCCTCCCCATAGCCACGATCACGGTAAATGTAAATACAAACATGCCCTGTCAGTCTGGTGGTACCCCGCCCCTTGTCCCCGATCACGGTATCAGAGCGTTTAGATAAATCCCTGGTGGTCTATTAGGACCCCCCTCCACCCTTGTCCCCGATCACTTCGTATCTGACATGTAAGTAAATCCCTGGTAGTCTAGTGGAACCCCCCACCCATTGGCCGATCACAGTACATCTCTGTATAATACAGCCCTGATGATCCAGTGGCACCCCACCCCTCCTATCCACACACAGACCCCTTGCCCACCCTGCTCCCCCATCATTGGAGGGTGGCTGCACCCCACCGCATTCCACCCTGCCACCTGCCGAATGACAGGTACAGTATGGGCTTGCAGGGCATACTGTACTAGACAGTCCCAAATATGTGAATGACTTCATTCACGTGTTTGGGACTGTCTAACACAATGCCCTGCAAATGTCCGAACCAATGGGCTTACAGCCCATACTGTACCTGTCATTCGACTGTCTTCAGCGTATGTGGGTGGGTTGCGGCCGCCACCAATGACAGAAACAGAGGTGGACAAGGGATGCTGTGAAGGAGAGTACTGAATCTTTCAGAGATAACGGAGATGCGCGATCCCGCAATGGGCGAGCAGCTCCACTAGCTACAGTTACTTCACATCAGATACCAGCGATCGGGGACAAGGGAAGAGGGCTCCACTAGACTACCAGGGATTTATCTAAATGTTCAATACCAGTGATCGGGGACAAGGGCTGGAGAGGGGTACCACTACACTGCCAGGGCATGTTTTATTTTACATTTACCGCGATCATGGCTATGGGTGGGGGGGTTCCACTAGACTACCAGGGATGTAAATAAATGTCAGATACCCATGATCGGGGACATGGGAGGGAGGGAGGTGCCACTAGACCACCAGAGTTATGTGGGTGCTTCGTGATGGTGTGCTGGATGGGTGGGTGGCCACCAACAGCTGGCGGCTGCTGTGTTGCACCATGCCATTCAGCAGCCCACCTGTCAGTGGCCAGGATTTGTTCCCACTCTTCACGGGCTCAACTTAGAGTCCCCTATGCGGTGCAATGCAGGGTTGTTCCAGCATATGCACCGCACATCCCGGGCTGAATATCGGGATGTGCTGCATATGCATGGGCACGCCCCCTGCATCTGCACTGCATACATTAGCATTGCACCCCAGTACATCAGGATTTGCGCTGTGCTGGACAGCCTTTCCAATATCCCATTGAGACGCAATGTGGGGTTGCGCCATGTGCAACCCCTTTGAATATCCAGGCCATTGTACAAAAAAGGTAAAAGCAGGGCCCCCTGGAAATGAGATGTTACAGTCCATTTGGGCTATCCTGGGTAAATAAATGGTAAAAACAAATGTATTGTAGACAGTCATTGACTTCTTTCAGTCCCCTTCCCCTTGACAGTGGTGGCTATGTGGTTGCATGGATAGGGCACTGTTATGAATCTGGACACCACAGATTTAAACAACTCAACAGCTACATACTTACTGTGTGACCCTGAGCTACTTATTTAGCCTTCCACAGCTCCAATCCACCCACCTACCTGTGGAAATGGGTAGCAATAGGGATGTTGCATCTCAGCTGGGCTATTCTGGAGAAATACATTGTATAAAAAACAAACAAAAAAACGTATTAGCAGTTGCTTGCCTTTCCTAATCCCCCACCCACCCAGAAGCAGTGTAGCCTAATTGTTGAAGCACTGTTAGAAATCAGGAAATTGCAGGTTCAATCCCTGCTAGTGATAATTATTCACTGTGTAACTCTGAGCAAATTCCTTAACCTCCTAGTGCTTCATTCTCCCAGCTGCAAAAATTAGTAATAGTAGGACCCCACTGGAAAGGAGATGTTGCACTTCAGCTGGGCCATTCTTGATAACTAAACTGTGAAAAAATAAAACCAAAACAGGGATGTCAGTCACTGACGCTCCCCAGTGATCTACCCTCTAGTAATAAGGTTGAGTAGTTGGAGCACGTTGAACACCAGGAGACCAAAGGTTTCAACCTTGCTACCGCCAAATGCTGTGTGACCCTGAGCAAAGTTACTAAAAATGAGATGTTGCATCTGATCTGGACTATGCTGAGTAAATACTCTGTAAAAAATAAGTAAAAGCAGGACCTTACTGGGATCAAGATGTTATATCTTAGCTGGGTTTCCTTAGTAAATAAATTGTAAAAAAGAAATAATTTACTCTGTCACTAAATAAGCATATAAAATGTCATTATTAAAACGTGTAAATAAGGGATACTCAAGAGGGACCTGTGGAATCAGTGATTTATTTTCACAACAACTGCTTGACCTTGGGTAATCTCACGAGCGGCATAAGCAACAAGTTATGTGCCCGAGGTCAAACAGCTCGAGTGAAAATGAACATTTATTTCACAAGGTCCCTGTTGCATATTTGATTTATGCAATAGGTTACTACCATATGAAGCATTTAGCTTTTGTTCATTTGCCTTTTTGTTTAATAATAATATTGATGGGACTTTTTGGTGAAGTAGTGTCTATACCTGTGCTATTGTTGTTATAATGTCAGCACTGATGCTGCGACATCTCAGTCAGTTGCTTAATGGAGTGTAACAGATACACATTAGTGTCTAAGATGGTGGCACTGCATAGCAAGGGTGCAGGGAGGTGGGAAAAGCACAGTGTGAAGCTTTATAGTCGGTGGTGATTTTAGGCTGGTCGGCGATTTATTTGAGCAGATGCTTTTTTTATTTTATTTTTTTTTCCTCTGTCTGATAATGCAATGTGTGTCACGGTCATCATTGGACTTTGGAGTGTACGAGCACGGAGGAGAACATGTGAGTTAAGGAGCCAGAACCATGAAAGGCATTTCAAAAATATACTTTTTGTGTTGCTTGCACGCATGTGCGAGAAACACATTGCGTCATGTTTTCTTCACAAGCGGGTTGTAGAGGTGCGGAAGTGTTTTGCCGAATGGCAGCAGACCATTCAGGGGCTGGTCAATAGATGAGCATGCTGTCAATCACTGGCAGTTAATGAGCAGGCCACTACATCAAAGAAACTGAGCCGCTGCAATCAGGGAACACCCCATCACTACACAATCAGCTGTTTTTACAGAGGGGCATCCCTGACTGCAGCAGCCAATTACACAGCTCCATTGTGCTGTGTTCCTATGGTGATGGCACAAAGCCAATGGAAAGCGACTGCCCACCCTTCAGTGTGCCTTTCTGGTGAAACATTTCAATAAATAACAAAAGAAAGCTGACCTAGGATGCCCAATCCCCCATGGCTCTTGCCACCTTCCCCCGCACTTATATGTGCCGACAGGGTGCCCAATCCCCTGTCAGCATGCCACCTGCCTGGTAATTTTGCTGATGGGGAGCCACCCCATCGGAATAATCCTTCCCCCAATTTTTGTCCACTGAGGTGCCCAAACCCCTCAGCTCTTTCACCCCCCCAGCACTCGGTATGTCCCGAAGGGGGTGCCCAATCTCCTATCAGTTACTGCCCCCCCAAACACTCAAGTGGCATGCTGGGAGCCCACCCCAACGTGCCAAAATTAAATCTCCCTGAAAATAAGTAAACTTTCCCGCAAATTTTTTTTTTTGTAAATAAACCTGTAAACTAGAAAACAGTCCCTCATTGATTCCAGTGGTCCTTCCCCCAACCTGTGCCCACCCTCTGCATACCGCACCTCCCCACACACCCCTCATTCCATACTTACCTCCGTAGCCTGGTGCAATGATCTTCTGTGGACTGGGAACACATCTACACTCTTCAAAGCCGACTGCGAACTGAAGAAATGCCGGTAAGCTATATAATGGCATAAATGTTTTTTTCTCAACTTTGGTGCATATCTCGGCCATTTTGGGGAATTTTTTCACTAACTTTTCAGCATGGGGTTCTTGGGACCCCACCTCATGAACTCAACCACTGACATTTTGTTATTCAGTCCTGAAAGGTGATTTTACGGTCACTGCGTGGAACCACCTTTTGGGACTGATTAACGAAACAACAGTGTCACAGTTCATGAGGTAGGCCCCCAAAAACCCTATGTTGAAAATTTGGTAAAAAATTCCCCAAAATGACTGTTTTATGAGCATGCATTGCAAAGTTCCTACGCACGCTTGTAACTTTGAGCATTTTTAATATTTTCACTCCAGATTTTCATCACTGCCATTTTACCACACCTTCTTATGAACAGTACAGCTGTCATTTTTCACATCTCACCTGAAATGTGTTTTCGCACATGTAGCGCACAATGGCGTGGTCGGTGTGTGAAATCAATGTTCAGGACAGATCAAGACTATCACAGTGACACTGTTCATGAGCAGAGGTCTTAAACTGGCTATGTTCAAAATTTGGTGACAAAAATCCATAAAATTACTGTGTTACGAGCGTGCATTGTGCAATTTCCACGCACCCTCAAAAGTTCACAAATTCGTAATCTTTTCAGTCCAGATTTTCAACATTGGCATTTTTCCACACCTCCTTATGAACAGTACAGCTGTCATTTTTCCCACCCTGGCTGAAATATGTTTTCGCACTTCCGGCACAGAATAGCATGGTCGCTGTGGGAAATCAGTGTTCGGGTTATATTAAGAAAATCACAGTGACACTGTTCATGAGCAGTGGTCCCAAAATGGCTGTGTTGAAAATCTGCTGTAAAAAATCCCCAAACTAATTACATTACAGATGTGCGTTGTGCAGTTTCTATGCACACTCGTGACTTCACCAGTTTTTTTATATTTTCATTCCAGATTTTCAACATTGTCATTTTTTACACCTCCTCATGAACAGTACAGCTGTCATTTTTCACATCTTGTTCAAATGTGTTTTTGCACCTGTGGCACCAAATGGTGCAGTCGCTGTGCAAAATCACCTTTTGACTAACGAACTGATAGTGTCACTGTTCATGTGGTGGGATCGCAAAAAGTCCATGTTGAAAACTTGGAGTAAAAATACCAAGAAACGCCCAGGGTGTTAGGGTTTTTGACCATAACGCCCTACCCTGTAGGTACTGACAGGCATCAGGGATGTGACTTGGGATTGTCAATAGTAATGCTCATGCCATTCCACCCCCACCCAACCCTGCAGCCAGTGACAGGCATCGAGGTGCGCCTTGGACTCTTTGGCACCAGAGTTCATCCCATCCTCCTATACTACACCAATTTAAGCATATTTCCTTATGGAATGAGGTGAGTAAAGCCCGAACACCCAAGGCACACCTTGACACTTGTCAGTGTCTGCAGGGTAAGGTGAGGAGAAGTGTCGTGACTGTTATGGGCGATGACCCAAAAGCACTCCCCAATGCCTGTCCATCTCTGCAGCGTGGGGTAGGGGTTAGCATCAGTTCAATACTTCACTGCCATTCCTATACTGCATGGGCCCGATTCTCATAGAGGCCTGCATCTGGCACAAGCTGTGGCAAACAACAGCTTTCACCAAGGCCTGGTACACCAGGGACCCTGTACCTGAATCAGGTACAGGAGTGGTCCCAGCAGCTAAGTCCCCACACTTGCGCTGACCGTAACCCTGCGGAAAACCCCTGGCACACTGCACAGGTCCACCGCAGGCCACTAGAGACTAACATAGGACCCCCATCCCACTAGGTAATGGGCATATGGACCCAACCTGGTGGGCTGGTGTCCCCCCACCATGTTCAGTGCAATTGGCGCCTGGCCATGGAGGTGAGTGGTGGGATGTGCCCGGGGAGCAGTCCGGACTGGTGTACGGGGGTTGAGCACCACCTGCTGGGGTATGGGTGGGCATTGTACCACCATAAGTTGGTGCTGTGGTAGGGCCAATGGGGTGGGTATCAGGGATCGGAAGAGCCGCTGCCAGTATGGGCAGCATCAGGATGGGGGTACCAACATGGTACATAGGTGGCATCAGGGAGCTGTGAGGGGTGCCATTGGATCACTAGGATGGATGCCACACATACGGGGCCACACTCGGGGGTGTATGGTGGGTGAACCATCACCCATGGTGTGCTGCACACAGGCATGTCACCCGGGGAGAATGTTTAAGTCCCCTTATGCCTGCCCTGGCTGGTCTAAGGGCACTTAGAATTTATCCTGCTGGGTGATGTCTGTGAATCACAGGATGCAACTTGCATTGACCGTAGTCCCCCCAACCACCATGCCACAGTGCATTGCAGGTGCAAGCCCTGTTTGGGGCAGGTGGACTGCAGTCGACACAGGCCACCTTTGTGAATCTCATGGAGGGCGGTCATGGTCGCAAGGTGCACCTTGAACCATATCTGTTCGGCGCAGGCACCTTGCGTCCGATGCAGGGCTTTGAGAATCGGGCCACATCTGTCTATCTCCTGCACTTCCACTGCTAATGCCAGCAACCAACCATTAGGCATTGACAAATGCTTGTGTTGTAAGCTCTTGCCCATAAGATGCTCACAGGTGACCAGTGGGAAACTCCTTTATTAGGAACAGGCTACATCTGTCCTGTCTGCAAACTCAGCCCAGGTTAATGTACAAAGGCTTTATCACATTTCTTATGAGTCTTTCTTAAACATGTTTTGTCTGTTTACAGGAGTGCACCTGATTTCAGGACAAAATCAAAAGAAAATCATTATAGTAGCAGAGCCCCGCCCCCCCAACACACACATACACACTCCCCAAAACTGCTTAAAAGCCTGCAATTCATTCAAATCAATTCCATTTTCTTACTTAGTCGGGGTTCAATGCCAACAAGTGTAAAATTATGTATCTAGGGCATAGGAACCCTGATGCTGAGTATAGGATGGGGGAGGTACTGATACTCACTAGACATGAAAGGGTCCTTGAGGTTATTATATCAGAGGACCTCAAGGTGGCAGTACAGTGTGACAAGGCTATGGGCAGGGCAAATTGGATTCTGGGGTGCATAAGGAGAGGCATCTCCAGTAGGAGGAGGGATGTTGTGCTGCCACTGTATCACTCCCTGGTATACCTCCAGCTGGAGTACTGTGTCCACATTTCAGAAAGGAAATAAGGTGGAGGTTTTCCAGAGGAGGACAACTAAAATGGTTCAGGATTTTCATAGGAATCCCTACAAGAAAAGGCTGAAGAATCTCAACATGTACACTCTGGAAGAGAGGAGGGCGAGGGGTGACATGATCAAGACCTACAAAGTACCTCATAAGGGTAAACAGGGTACTGTTGGGGAGTTTCTTTCAAATGAGGATGAGCACCCAAACCAAGGGGCATACAATGAAGAAGGGGAGGAGTTCAGGATAGATGTGAAGAAATATTTCTTTACTGAAAGGGTGGTAGAAGCCTTGAACAGACTGCCAGGAGAAGTGGTAGAGACTAACATGGTAGGGGGCATGAAGCATATATGGGATAAACATCGAGATATATTAGAAAAAGGGGAAGGAGGGGGTCAACGGAGATCAATAGTGCTATGGAAGTGGAGTAGGCTCAAGTTCATTGCAGGAGAAATCCATTGAGCAAGCTCATTCTCAAGGAGGTCCTGATGGATGCAGGCAGAATAAAACATACAGTAACATATACAGGCAGGAGTTACAAGTAGGTAGAGAACACTTGGGCAGACTGGGTGGGCTGAGCGGTTCTTTTCTGTTGACAAATTCTATGTTTCTATGGCATCATGTGTTCATTCAGGTGCAGTGTTTATTTAAAGTTGGGCCTACCATACATCCAGATGTAAGGTACAGTAAATTTCCGAATTAGATGCAGCCCACTTACAGTATAATAAACAGAACCCCAGTGCTTCTAGAAGCCTTTACTCTTCATAAGGCTGCTTAAAGAGCTAGGGTTTTATTTGCAGTGTCCACAGCAGTATGCTTATCTTAAAATTGATGCCAAATCTGAATGAGTACTTGGTTCTTGCTCACTCCATTTCTTCCCCACTTTGAAAGCTGCTTGTCCTGAGTTAGTTTTGGGCTGGTAGTGCCTCGTCTGAGTTGGAAGATGACCAATAAGTGGCACTGAAAGATGTCAGACTTCACAGACTGTGAAGGCAGCTGCTCACCCACCATCTTGGCAAGAAGAAGGCTACAGCTGTGGCCACCGATGACTGCTGGAGTGTGGGGATGGGGGGACCAAAGGGGACAGACATAAGGAGGTAAAATCATAATAACAATTGTGAGACCTTCACCAGCTTTCCAAAATGCTTACCAGTAAAAGAACACTCTATGAAGTTTTTCAAATGGCAATACAATCTGGTGAGCCCTCTGTCTGCCGTCTGACATCAGGCATCAACCAGTGTAAAATTGCTTAAAGAAGGCAGTGTGGTCATGTGGTTACTGAAATACTGGAGATTGCAGGTTTATAAGAACAAAAGAATATCACACAGAAGCTGGCACATATGCCTATAGCAGCTGTCTCCTGCTTCTCAGTAGTTATACTTATACCCATGAGGTACTTCAATGTTTCTATCACATCCCTTCTTTCCCTCCTCTCTTCCAGTGAGTACATATTGAGGTCGCTTAATTTCTCCTCATAAGTCTTGTGTTGCAAGCTCTGTATCATCTCATTCACCCTTCTCTGGACCGTCTCCAGCCTGTTAATATCCTTATGAAGGTGTGACCTCCGGAACTGCACACAGTACTCCATGTGAGGCCTGACCATGGTTTTATATAATGGCATCACTACCTCCCTCCTTATGCTGGTGATACCCCTGCTTATACACCCGAACATGTCACTAGCCCTCCCAGCTGCCTTACCACTTTGACATTTTCAGGTCATCTGAAATAAGAACCCCCAGGTCCCTTTCCTTCTTTGTGACTGTCAGCAACTCACCCCCCCCCCACCAATCCAGTAGCTTTTCCCGGGGTTTCAGTGTCCCAGGTGCATAATTTTGCACTTTTTGAATTAAACTTCAGTTGCCAGTCCTCAGACCATTTTTCAAGCTTCCCCAGGTCCCTCCTCATTTTCTCCACCCCCTCTGGGGTATTCACTGTGTTACAGATCTTGGTGTCATCTGCAAACAGGCATACCTTTCCCTTCAGCACTTCTGCAATGTCACTAATGAAGACATTGAACAGGACTGGCCCCAGGACCAATCCCTGTGGTATCCCACTGGTCATCCCCTCTCCCCAGACTGTACCCTATTTACCACCACTCTCTTCCTCCTGTCTGTTAGCCAGTTTCTAACCCAGTTAACCACCCTTTCCCCCATGCCCAGCCTACCCAGCTAGTTTATCAGCCTCCTATGTGGGACGGTGACAAAGGCTTTGCTGAAATCAAGGTAAGCATTGTCCACTACCCCACCCTGATTTACTTCCTTTGTCACCCAGTCAAAGAGATCAACCAGATTTGTCTGACATGACCTCCCCACTGTGAATTCATGTTGCCTATGGTCCTGGGCTCCAATGGCTTCTAGATGCCCCACTATCCTTTCTTTAAGCAATGTCTCCATGATCTTCCCCACTATTGAGGTGAGGCTGACTGGCCTATCATTCCCCACCTCCTCCCTACTGCTGAATTTGTGTAGAGGGACCTCATGTGCCCTCCTGCAATTCTCTGGTACCACCCCTGTGTTGAATGACTCAGTGAACATGGCTGCCAGAGGTACTTCTATCTCCCTTCACATTGCTCTTAATATCCTTGGGTGTATGCCATCTGGTCCCATGGCTTTGTCCACCTTCAATTTAGTCACCTACTGCAGGATTCTTTTGCCTATGAATGGACTATTGTTCACCTCTTCATGCCTTTGCAACTGCTGTACTGCTGTGGACCTTGCCCCTCCACCTCTTCTGTGACTACTGAACAGAAAGACACAGTGGATATTTTTTTTGGGGGGGGGTACATGACAGTTCTTAGGCATGGTACTATCACTTCCAAATACCTAAACAGCACATATAAGCAAGCAACACTCGGCACTGACAAATGCTGGTTTTATTTTGTTTCTCTCTGACTTGGTCTGGAGGAAGTGTGTGCTTGGGTGCTGCAATTGAGTGAGAAGAAACAGTGAGTACACAGAGGGAGCACTGCATGTGGACAGGATGCAGAAGACAGGAGCGGTGAGAGTGAGTGCTGTGGGCAGTCAGTGAAAAAAGAGTGGCAGATCTCTTTGCTTTCTGCAGTTTTAAAAATGTACTACTTGTGTCAGAAATTTGCAGCCTAATAGAAGTGAGGGAGTGGCAGAGGAGGAGGTGTGAAGGGAGCAAGAGGAAGAAGTTACATGAAGTTTAAAACAAAAAAACTTCGTTGTAGTAGGAGACTTGACTGCATGATTGTTTTGCAGTGTGATATTTTTGTGATTTATACGTCTAACTGCAGAGTGGATATGAATGGAGCAAGAGAAAGTAGCTTGCAATAATTTGAAGTTGGGAAGGCTTCTGTGCTAGAAGTAATGCTGACAGGCAGGCAGTGGGTGGGGCCATACAGTGACATGTCAACTGTGTGCATAATTGCATAGTGATGTGTCTACTGTGTACATAAATGCTGATGAAGTGTCTGCTATGTACGTAAACAAAATGTATGTACACAGTAGCTCAAATACTAGCATTGTGTCATGGCTTTTGTAGCCATGCCTATTGCATAAATAAGGGAATATGCAATGGGGACAGATAGATACATGATTTATCTATGTGAGTGCAGTCTGAGCTCAGGTAACCTCACAAGTGGCATAAGCGAGTGAAGTGGCCGAAGGCAAACTGCACGAGTACAGATAAATCATGTATATAACTACCCCCAATTGCATATCCCTTATTTATGCAATAGGTGACATTTCAGATCGTGGAAGTCAATGTCTCAAGGAAATTTTATTTACTTATTAATTGTTCAAATTATAATGGACTTTTTTGTGATGTTTCCTTTGTAGGTGCACTTTATGGTCCAGTTTCTTGGCAGTTGTTAGGTAAGCAACATGTGGATGTTGCATCAGCATGAGACCATCCATTTTGATTGGTGAGCAAGGACCCCTTCTGAAAGACATTACAGCAAGATGGTGCTGCTTCTTAGCAAGAGCACTGGGGGACACAAAGGTCAGAGGATGTTGTCACCTGAGGGGGGATTTAATTAATCTTGGAAGTGGCAGTTTGGGCAGTTTTTCCTCTAGGTTTAACACTTTGGCAGTTTTTTTCCAGTGTAGTGGGGATGCATCGAGTTTGGAGTGGGCATGTGAGCTGAGTGGTGGGATCATTACAGTGGCAGTAGGTCAGCAGGCAGATAATTTGACAATAAAAAAGCCATTTTTGCTTTAACTTGTTTTATGTATGTGAATCAGGGAGATGTGGAGTGGTTGCAGTCACTGAGAAGATGTGGAGAAAGTCTGGTGGAAAGGATTGGTATTGTAATGTGGGGGAGGGGGGCGTGGGCAGCCGACAGCAACCGTAGCAGCTGTGAGAGCCAAAAAAGGAATGTGAGGCACACAGCACTTTGAAACAGGATGTGGAGTGAGAAGAGATAAAATGATTTCCATGAATACTGGTCTGATGCCAGCCAGCTGGCACAGCTGTAAAGCTACTCGCTAGTGATGCTGCCTACCTGGGTTTGGGATTGAGCCCGAGAGACAGAGGGACAGCTGGGGGAGAAGGCTTGAGCATCAGAAGACTGCTCGCCTTCTCCAGGGAGGGAGAGGAGATGAGGGTCGGCACTTGACTGAACTCAGGTGGAGGCCAGAGATGCAGCAGGCACTGAGCCATCTTTAAGGGGGAGAGGAGTGAAGGACGTCAGTGCATGAGCTTTGACGTCATGCGCACATCATGCCTCGGGGGGGGTGTACTCAGAAAAAGCTTGGCCCCAGCATGACACTGGCAAGAGAGCTGGACGGATGGCTCTTGCCCACCAGCAGCAAGGCCATGGATGAAGTACCCCAATAAGACACTGATGTACGACACGAGAGATGGGGTTAATCGGGGGGCCCCACTTCCACTTCATCCCCACCTGGGGGGTAGAGCCATGGCTCCATGGGGGTCTTCCCGAAGGGATTGGGTGCTAGACAGGGGTCTGCCAGGTTACAGTGCCAGAGTACAGGGGTCATAAATAGAAATTACAACAAAAAAAAAAATGAATGCTGGTCTGGCACTTTTAGTGTGCATGTTTAGGTAGTGTGGAAAACTGAAAGCAATTAGTGCAGATGCACAATTAGTGTCGGCAAGGAAGGCTGCAGTTAGGCAGACTGATGATGACAGTACTATATGAATAAATTAGTAATGATGACTGTACTATACTAGTAAATTTTTGCTCACCAATTTATTCATAATGGGTGCTATGCATGACGCAGGCTGACGTATGCAAAAAAAACCATGTACCCTGCCTGTGTAGCTACACACCCATGTACATGTGTGCCCATACTGGCAGCCATTAACACTGGCCACCTGTCCATGGCTCCTCCCCCCAAGGCGTGCAGGACTCCACATGACTGCTGGGGGAAGCATTGAGATCCCGGGTGAGCATCCAGTAGGATGCCTTTCCCGAGTTCCAAAGTGGATCTCTGGCATAGTGAGGCATGGGTCCAGGATAGTGCATGCCTTCCTCAGGCACTCAGACCCATGCCCCCAGTGGTGAGCTGTGTTCCCTCCTTCCCCCCGGCACCACCATCTCCTCCTCATTGACCATATCCAACGGTCAGTGCCGGGCACTTGTCTGACTGTCGATCCCATCCCCCCTTACTGCCCAGTGTGGCAGCATGTGGTGGGTCATTTCTATGTCCTGGCATGCCAGGTGGGAGGTGTCCATGGGTGCACACAGTGGGTTACTGCACAGTCTACCTGGTGTACTCTGCACCCCTCTCTGCACCTTTGTGGCCAGCAATATGTGATTTAGTGAATACTGTGTAGTCCTGGCATGCCCCTGGAATGCCCCAGCATGTTGCAGTCCACGTGGCCACGGGAGCGGCCTCATTCCTGCCTCGCACCCCATTTGTGAATGCCATGTAAGGTCCATGGGACCCCGCTCTGCGGCATTCAAGCATATCAATGCCAAAGCCCCCCGGTTTACATGAGGCGTTGGCTTCGTGCATAGGGCCCATAGTTGGTCTGATAAATGTGTCTATCAGCAGCTGTCAGAGTCTACACCTGTTGCATAATTTACCCTACTTCTCTTACTAAGCATAACAATGTATCCTATACAATAAGCAAGCAAACTTTAAGATATTCACCTATGCTTGTGTTTGCAGTGCATTAGCTTGTATATGAATTCTAACCTAGTACAGACACCCACTGGAATGCCTGACTAGCATGTCTACACGGGTGGTAGTGTGCTTAGTAATCACCTGAAGTGTCTCCCTGAAAAGACTTGTTAGAGTACTTCCTGCTCAAATTGCATTCAAACATAAACACAGGGGGATGGATTTTCAGCCCCCCCCACCAAGATCAGCACAGGTGCAGGGAAAAACATCTGCAAGTGGGGCTTCACTTGTGTAGCTGCAGTTTTCCCCCACACAGACTGTATTTTCAAAGTGAAAGCCAGTTTATGACTGGCTGTCCAGTTCAGGGCAGCATGCAGCCTTTATTTGGTGCAGCTGCACTGAAATGGTACACATGGTGGAACCAGATGTAACATTTCCCACAGCTGTGCTTGCTGCACATGCGGTGCATGGGCTGAAAACAGAAAGCTCCCCAGGTGTAGAGATTTTGTGATGTAGCAGTGACTGTGGTGTGGAACTTAGACCCTGAATATTTAAAAAATCTAGCCTAAGCTATGACTGGAATTAATTTGGATTAACTCTCTATGTAACTAATAGTTCTATGGTCAGAAACCCTCCAGCAGTCCTATCACTGACATGACAAGGAAATCACTCAGAGTGAATGGAACACTAATGTTTAGCAAATGCAGAAAAGCGTACATATGACTACATGATGTGCTACAAGTTATGCTATATGCCTTTTGGCATGTAAGGATGCAAACCTGGCTGGACTGCAATTGATCTGACTTTTTCCATTTGCTGTCACTGTAGTGTCTGCACATATACAGTACTAATGATGACTGCACCTTTTTTATCCTAGTTTGAGCAAAAATGTTGAACCAAGGCAGTTCATCACGTCAGTAGTTTCGTCATTTATGCTTTGTTATTTTCTTGTATAATATCTATATAAGGCAGACTAGCTGACCATGTAATATAAGGTTCATAGGTTCATTGGATTTATACAAGTTCAGTAGGTATTTCTACCTTTTATGAATTTGCCACCCAGTCATGGGTGGAAACTATATTTTAAATGTCCCATGTAATTATCTAAATTAGTTTTATATGATATCATTGAATCGCTAAATACCACGTTAACTGGAAGTTTATTCCATGTATTTATTACCCTTTGAGTGTACCAATTATTTCTTTTTACAGTGTTGTTATTTGTACCTTAAGTTTGAGTGTATGCGATCTGGTATTTATAGTAGTCATATTTTTTTGTAGTCCAATTGTTTCTAACATTATATCGCTCTGAACAGCTTTATAAGTCAGGCATAGATCTCCACGAAGCCTTCTGTTGTCCATAGAATATAGGCCTACTTTTATTAATCTAGTCTCATAATCCAAATTTTGAATGGATATTATTTTCTTTGTTGTTCTGCTTTGAATATTTTCAATTAGTTTCTTATTTTTAATCAAATAGGGAGCAATAACTGAAGAACAATATTCCAAATGAGGTCTAACCAGTCCAGTGTATAATGGTAGCAGAACTTTGACGTCTCTACTTTTGATGTTCCTTAATATGCAGTTTAATATTTTGTTGCCTTTTTTAACAGCACTAATTGTGTGCATATTAAATGTAAAATCATTAGAACATGTTACCCCTAAATCTTCTTCCTGTTCTGTTGTTTCCAGATTTATGTTATTCATAGTATATGTAAAGCAGGGGTTATGTTTACCTAAGTGCATGACCTTACATTTAGATTCATTAAACAGAAATACCTAAGGGTGCTATAACACGTCTGAGAAATGTCCAGCTCCATACCAGATACCTCCTCGGGGTCTCATTTTGCAATATATCATGGATTAAAACCATATTTGCTGAGATTTATGGCCAGTGAATGCTGTTATAAGTTTGGGGGGGCTGACTCAAAAATCTCCTACTGCAGGAGACAAGGAGGATATTTATAATGCAGGCTCTCAAGCCAGATGGATTGAATGATTGGATAGATTTTATCCTCTTTTTGTAATTTCCCCAGAGCACCTGAAATGGCCTACTATAACTGTTAACATTAACCATATTGCATCTATTCAGAAAATACAACAGAATTAATCAGCCAATCACTTTACACTATCACCTCATGAGTTGTCTAAATCGTTTGGTAATATTAGACATGAGAAGCTTGCATGAGTTGAAACTAGGTTGTGATGCTAAATTGATTAATTTTATCTCGTTTAATTTTCCTGTACCTTGCAATTTGTAATAACATTAATGTATATTAATGTATATTTTCTATTTCATCTTTTAATTGTGACTTCAGAGGATATCATACTACTCCCTGAAGATTTTTCACATCAATTTTAAAAACATCACACCATCACCTTCCTTCACCTCACCCATTTTTCCTTTATCCTCACCTTCTTTACTGTTTTATCCCTCAGGTACCTATCTCCTTTCCATTCCATCTCTCTCAGTTGCCTGTCTCTCTCCCCTCCCCTCAGGGTAGGCATCAATCCACCTTTCCTCCCCTCAGGGTAGGTATTAACCCACCTGCCATCTAATCTTTTCTGTCTGCCTCAATTTGGTAACCTTTATTTTGTATCTATTTATTGATTGATTGATTTAGTTTTTGTCAACCAGGAAATGTGGACTAGACAATACTGCCATTTTTAGACTTTTCATGGGGAGGGGGTCACAGATGCAACTAACTGAAATTAGATAAGATTTAGTTTTTGGTGGTATCTGAGTGAGGGAAATTTGAACAGGACACTAGGGAAATTCCCCTACTGATCAGTAGGGGGAGCTGCTGTCCATGCTAGGATGGCCACTATGTCCCAGGCTTTGAAGCAGGAGGAGGAGGTTTGTGAGGAAGGGGAGAGGGTCTCCTCCCCAGCCCTGTTAAACCTGGAGTCCAAAGATGACAGTGTAAGCTTTTCACTGATAATGTCAGAAAATGTGGAGAATACCTGTATTTTGCTGGATGTCGACTTGCCGCTTGGCGCTGAAGTTGTTCAAGAGGAAGAGAGTAATCAGGTCTGCGGAAGAAGGAAAAACCATGATTCAGAGTCAGAGAAAGTGAATGAGGTGCATTTGGAGACAGCGCAAGGTGAGGTGTCATGACAAGGAGCCGGTACAACCATCGGGGACAAAACCAGAGAACAGGTGCCTGTATGTCAGGACAAAAAAGAGGTTGTACGGATGATTTTTCAGAACATGGAGCTGGAGGAAATTACAATGGATAAAACTCAAAGGCAGCTTACATCTGAGAGGAACAAGATAAGTTAAACCTTGGAGATGATGGGGAAAAGTTGGAAAGGGACAATGTTAAATCAAAAAGGGGAACAAAATGGGAAACAACCAGAGGAAGCCTTAGCAGCTCTGGGCTGGATACAGGGGAAGAGTGGTTGGTTACCAGACTCATTAGACCCCAAAGTAAAAGAATATAATGAGATGCATGTATTTGCAACAGGTAAAATTATTCCAAATGTACAGGTGGCACTTCAACTCTCAGGGCCCAATGTCAGCAAGTGTGATGTGGCAAATCTGGAATTAAATACACACTCCATAGTGCAGTGTGTAGGCAAAGGAGCTGCTGAGAAGAATAAAAGGGATGAGTTTGGGGCTATTGCAAATAGTCAAATAAAAGAGATAAAAAAGAATACTGACAGTAGTCAATTGCAGGAAGTGTCTGAAGCACAGAATAAGACAGAAAATTAATCTGTGGGTATAGGCCTGTTGCAAGACCCAGCTAAACAGAAAATGTTTAAACCATTATTAAGAATGACAGATTTATTTAAATCCAACACTAGAGAACCAGCCCCAAGAAGGTCTGCAATTCGTTTGATGTATAAAGGAGGCCTGGAAGACCCTCTGGATAGGGTGTATATTGGGAGAATATTATTGAAAGATTCTTTGAAATGTTATGCCTCTGAAGTCTTTGCTTTAATTCAAACTGATGAAAGTAACTATGATATTAGTTTTAAAAGAGTGGAAGCTTTGGATAGATTCTAGACCAAATACAATAGTTTGAAAGAGACACCATTGTGGGCCCCATTTTTGGCAATCCCAATTACAAAGTCAGCAGTATGCACAATTACCATTGTTTTTAAAAATGAGGGGGTGGATATTGCTGACATCTTATATTGGCTCAAAAAACACTGTGAGGTGCTAGAACATCCCATCCCAGTGATTGATTCAGAACAATTTTGGATAGGGGGTGGAGGGTCAAATGCAAACTGTTCATGGCTAATAGTGACTTCATGCATCTACCGAGTTGCTTTTTCCTGGGGAAAGACAGAGGCTTATTGTTCTACCCAGGCCAGCCAAAGTCCTGTCATAAGTGTGGTTCTCAGCTACACTTGAGTAATACTTGTGATACTCCTAAATGTTCTCATTGCCTGGAAACTGGTAATTTTTCATCAAACTGCAAAACCTTTTTTCGTTGCAATTTGTGTGAAGAAAGAGGTCAGTCTTATGTTAAATGTCCTTGGGCCTCCCACAATTCAGGGGAAGGCCTCTCCCATGAAGCTCTGATTACTCAAGACTAAAAAAAGGGTGTGCACTGGCTTCCGAGAAAAGGATGCGGATATTCTTAAAGAGAAAGAAGTAAATGAAAAACAGAAAGAGACCGCTGTACAGCAGGAAACACAGTTAAAGCAAGGAAAGGGTAAAAGGGCTGGGTCCCTGGAATCTGAAGGGGTAGAAGGGGAAAATCCCAAACCAGAAGAGAACATGGAATTTTTAATCATCCAGGCTGAAGAGAGGGAAGTAGTAGGAAACACTTCTACGGTGGAGGAACAGGTGGAAATCCCTCAGGATATAGTAATGGAAATGGAGGGAATGGAAGGCAGTAGTGGTAAGGGACAGCAGGAGGATGACAGTATAGTGAGTTTTTCTGAAAACGCATCTATGCCTCCCTCCCAAACTTAACACAGAAGCTTCCTTTAAAAGGGTGACATACAAAAAAAGGATGAAGGACAAAATAGTTAATCCTCCAGAACCTAGAGGGAAAGAAAGAAGACTTGTAAAAAGAGGGGGCAGAATGCTTCCCAGTAGATTTTCAGTTTTACCTGTTGAGAGGCCTATGGAGGACACAGAGGAGGAGGAGGAGGAGGAGGAGGATGACTCCAGATCTGATTCCTCCTTGGTGGTATCTTCCATGGGTACCTCTTCAGAACTAGAAGAAGGAAATTCTGGGAGAAAAAGGTGGACCACTAGATCAAAACAGTAAGTTAGTAGTGAGTCTCCTTTTTTTCACATGGGTCATTTGCGAGTTTTATCTTTAAATGTCAATAATATGAAGAATGGAGTATGCAGAGATGTAGCTCTATCTGAATTAGGTTTGCTGCAGACAGATGCTAGAATGCTCCAAGACACTAGGATAAAAACTTTTAAAGAAATGGCACAGTGTAATATTAGGTGGAGGCAGGGGGTCACATTTTGGTCACAAGATCAAGATAGGTGTGATGGGTTGGGAATTTTGTTTTCAAATGTTGATTTGAAGGTATCCAGACTTATAGATTTGGTGCCCGGTAGGGCCCTGATATTAAGCATCTCCTATAGAGGGAACAGAATGCGTCTAATCAATTCATATGCTTCTCAGGGGAAGGCTGTGTGAGTGGAATTATTCTGGAAAATTCAGCCTTTCTTGTGTACTATGAGAATCATAGTATGGGGAGGAGATTTTAACTGCAGTATTCAAAAAGAGGACAGAGGACTAAAAACAGATAAAATGTTTTGTGACTTGAATGCTCTAAAAGAAATTATTGTAACAGCGCAATTATCTGATGCATATCGGACTTGTCAGGCTATGGGGGGCTTTACCTTTAGGAAAGGGTCTTTAAAAACCAGGATTGAACACAGTTTTGTATCAAAAAATTTAGAAGTCAAGAGGTCAGAAATTTGAGATTAGGCCTTCTTTGACCACTCAAAGGTCATAGATTGTCAGTTGGATAACACCCTTAAAGGTGGAAAACCATCCTGGAAATTAAATTCCTCATTATTGGACCAGGAAGACATAGTAAAAAAGGTTAAAGTATTATGGGAAGCCAGGCTTTCTGTACAGTGTATGTACGATTCATTAAGGGATTGGTGGATATACTCAAAGAAAGAATTTAAATCCCTTTTCCAGAAATATATAGAGAAAAGAAGTAGGGATAAATGCTTTAAGTATTTACAACTAAGGAAACAGTTACATCGATTAATTTCATTATCAGACAGTACTGGACAGGATTTTAATTTTCAAATTCAACAGGTCAAAAAAGATATGATTCAATATCAATATGATAGAGCTAAAATGTTACAACAAGAATTAAGATTTGGGAGGGTAAATAATAAATAGACTGTTGACCCGTTTAAGGAAAGCCAAAACAATTCAAAAAGCAACTGATTTGGGAATTACAAAATGAAAGTGGAATAATTCATACACATAAAGATTCTATCCAATCCATAGTATATAAATATGTGGAAAATAATTTTGGTCATTCTCCAGATGCTCGTCATAAGGAAAGATTTATAGGTAAATTGGAGGTTAAGACTCTATCTACTGTGCAAGAATTGAATTTAATAGCTCCAATTACCCCAGAGGAAGTAAAAGGAGTGATTCAGAAGTTAAGAAATAATTCTACTCCAGGCCCAGATGGCCTTCCAGCCGAATTCTACAAATTTGGTTGTGATATTTTTTTGTACAGAATTGGCCAGTTTATTCAGTGAATTATTACTTACAAATGAAATTCCAGGTTCAATGGTAGAAGCAGACTTAATTCTATTATTAAAGAAAGGGGACAGGACAAAACTGCAAAATTGGAGACCTATCTGTATTATGAATACAGATATTAAAATATTCAGTAAAATGTTATCCAATAGATTAGCATTATGTGCAGAGACTCTAATCTGTAAAGAACAGGGGTGTGCTATTCCTCAGAGACGTATTCAAGGGAATTTAATAAAAAAAGTGTTTCACAGAGGCCAATTGGGGGAGGAAGGATTTATATTAAGTCTTGACCAAAGGAAGGCCTTTGATTTTCTTAGTCAGGAATATTTATTTTTAATTTTACTACATTATGGAATTCCCCCCAGGTATGTTAATTGGATTAAAGGCCTATATAAAGGAGCAACAGTGAGGCCTATTGTGAATGGTTGGAAAAGGAAACATTTTGGGGTACACAGGGGGGTAAAACAGGGGTGTCCAATGAGCCCCCTGCTTTATGTATTTGGTATAGATCCATTACTGCAAAATATTAGAAGGGATCCTGAGATTCAGGGAATTTGTTTCTTAGAAGCTACCCCCCCCTTGAAGGTATTGGCATATGCCGATGATGTGGTCATTATGGTCCATGATTTTACAGAAGAAAAGATGATCCAGAAGCACCTTCAGGAATTTTCAAAAGCCTCGAGCTCTAGTATCAACATGGACAAAAGTATTGATTCCAATTGGGTACTAGACACCAGGGGAAGAATCATTTCACTGGTATAGTGCTTACAGAGGAACCCATAGAAATATTGGGAATTAAATTTGGAAAAGGAAATTCAGCAATACTAAATTGGGAAGAAAAAATAAAGAAAGCAGAAGACAGGATAGGGAAACTGGTGCATGGGACAATAGCAAAACAGAAGAGATTATTTTTGATAAAAACTATGATTGTGCTCATATTGCTCTATGTTAGTTACATTTTCCCCCCTCCCAAAACATTGCTAACAAGGCTTTATAGTCTCTTTTTTAGGGCTTTGTGGGGGAGCAGACTGAACCCAATTAAAAGAAACATTACGTATTGGAGCATTCAGGAAGGAGGAATAGGCATGATACATCCAGGGGCCTTCTATTATAGTATGGCACACTGTAATGAAGGAATACGCCTTACCACGTCTGAGGGCATGGGAATGTAGGAAAGCTAGGTTGTTATCGAACATGCAACTTATTCCACAAGAAGTAAAGGAGATGTTTCAGCAGATTATTGCATGGAAAGTGCCGTATGACATAACTTTGTTTCAAAACAGACAGTGGATGTATGAAGGAATAGTAAAAGCACAATGCCAGGATTAAGTAGTTCTACCTTATTGTGTTTCACAGCAGAGTCGGATGATTTTTCAACAGTTATTGAATAAAAGGCTACCAGTATATGTGTGGGATGTAGTATGGTTGACAATACATGGTAGATTGAATGTTAAAAACAACAACAAACACAAGGTCATATTAGAAAGATACTGCTTACAACAGAGTTGCCATCAGATTTTGGAAACACAGGAGCATTTATTCTTGGAATGTACATACGTGGTACAATTCTGGGACTTGGTAGCAGACCATTTGGACTTGCAACATTTTAAGAATTTGACTTATGATGAACTAACATATGTTAAACAGTCCCAGAGGTGGAATCAGTTTGCAGTAGAAAATCTTTAAGTTGTGTTTTCTATTTTCCAGTATTATCTGTCGCAAGCCAGATGTAAATGGGTGCTTCAACAACATTCTGTACCACAAGAAGTGCTATTAAAAAACATACAGGTGGCAATTAGACAAATGTACGAAAAAGATCTGGAAAGACGCTCAAGAAAACAGTTGGCTTATCTTTGGAAAGGATGGAACAACATTTTATGGAAAATTGAATGTTATCAGGAAAATGAAAAATGAATTCAAGAAATGATGTGTAACCCATGGTTCAAGTATGGTACTGATAATGGAATATTACTCCCTTTTTCCCCAACAAATTTCCCTACTGCTGTGTAGGAGGAGCCATTGGCCATCATGGAGGATGACGGTCAGTCAGGAGAGAAGGCTAGTGTACATGCAAAGGAGCAGATCTCCTCCCCTGCAGGACCAGCACAGACATCAGAAACGAGCCTGCTGAAAGTTCAAATGAGCCAAATGTACAAAATGGAAATCCCAGTGGGGAAGTATAAATGGACTTTGAGTAGGCAGAGTTAACGCTACAGAAAAACTTGGGAAAAGGGAGAATGCACTTAAATATGATGATTTTTGTGGCAGAATAACAGTATGCCCAAGAAAAAAGTAAACTGGATGAGGAAAAAAAACAAAAAAGACTAGAAACAAGCCCTACCACTAAAGTGGGGAAGAAATCGCAACCTACTCTGCCAGTGTTCAAATTTTGTGACAAAATGAAAAGCAAAGAAACAACAGAATAATCATCCCGAGCTGTGGACATGGGAAATTGGGCACTAGCAGTAGATCTGCATGGTGCAGGATAGACACAGATGGCAAACAGGGTCTGGATTCCTGACCCCTCCTTACCTTTACCATATGTGAGTACCAAACTGAAGGCCTCTACAACATCTCTGTGGCACACCAAGGCTTCAACAGGCCAAGATGGCATGGACCCAGATCAAACCCACTTAGAGACAAAGAATGCTAACGTGGACACCAGTCCTACAGGTATGCTCTTTTTAACTACTAATTTGTACTACATATTATATCTTAGAACCCCTCTATTGCCTTCCATATAGGATTCTTTTTGTTTGTGAGGCACTCATTTTCATCTGGGTCCCTCACTATGGCGCCTTAGTGTTTTAAAAGTGTTCATTAAAATATAGTGAATGTATTTAATATGCTATTGGTATGGAAAAGCATTCTTTTCACTAATGGCTCACTGGGATTCCCTTCATTAGTTTCTGCAGTGGGACATGCTTTCTGAGGTAATTTGCCCTTTAATAAAGCCAGTTTATTTAACTGACCATTGGCCAGTCCCACTAATGAGAGCAGTGACTAATGAAATCATTTCTCTGTAAGCAGTTAATTTGCACATGTGGTGATTATGCACTTTAAATTAGATTGGTTACACCTGTATGTAAGTATTTATGAACACCAAGGGTCATTTGCAGTCAGGCCTCCTGATAAAGTGGTTTCAGGCCCCGAAGTGCTAAGGTTAGTTAGCACCAGTGTGGGAGCAACATTGGTGCATTTTGCACTTATTTGACACTGATATTTTTTGTACTTTGCAAGTACCATTTAAAAATACAGTAAAACAGTTCTTACTCCTGAATTTACCATCTGGAGTGTGAGTTTTTTTTACAAGTTATGACATATATTTTCTCTGCACCCTCTCTTACTGTAGCTCATGATCATTGCCTTCTACTTTCAAACAAGGTACTTTGACTAATGCTGGGGAAGAGCTAAATCACAAAGTTACCGATAGTCAGATTGTGAATATTCCAGACCCTCCTCCCAAGCAAGAGAACACCGTGCCCAGAGAGAAATCAAGTTTTGCTAGTCATTTTCACAAACCACCAGAAAATGCCAAAAGATGACATGCAGTTTTGATTAAATATAAAGGGGGGTTAGAGCTGCAACCAGACAGGACTTATGTGGGAAAAAACTTAATAAAAAAATCACTACAGTTTTCACCTTAAGACATCTTTGCATTCATTCATGTCCCTGGTGAACAAACTTTCGATGTAAGCTTGCGCTCAGCATTTCTCCTAGAAAAATTTTGGCAGCGATACCAAGAAGTTAAAGACATCCCAATATGGATACCCTTCTTTGTGATATCACTTTCTAATTCTACATTCAGAACAATAACTGTGTTATTTAGAAATGAAGGGGTGAATGTCAAGGATATTCTTTATTAGTTAGAGCAACGATGTGAGGTGCAGGGGTTACCAGAGCCTACAATTGACAGTGAAGGATTTTGGACGGGGAGCTTGAAATTTAAAATCCAACTGAAACATACTGAAGCAGGGATCCAGCATCTCCCCAGCAGCTTTTTGCTTGGGGAGAGATAGAAGGATAGCGCTTTATTCAGGCCAAACTTAAGTCATGTTACAAATGTGCATCCCGAGGCATCTAAGCAGTGACTGTGATAAAATAAAGTGTACAATGTGTGGATCACAAGGCCACCTGGGGATACACTGCACATTCACACCATGATGCAATTTATGTGATGAAGCAGGACACACTTTTATATCTTGTTCACGGGCTTCACACAACACAGTAGGTGCAGATTTTGCTGAACATGAGTTCTGTATCAATAAAGCCATGAATAGAAGCTCACATACACAAAAAATCCTCCAGCTTCTACAAGTAACACTTCTGCACCTCCACCTCCTATTACAGAAGCCCCTGAACAGGGACCTAGTACTTCAGAATCCAATACTCCTACTATAGATAAAGATCCCCCCCCCCGACACTGAACCAGACCTTACAGAACAAGATAGGGGAATGCCTCCCCCAAACATTGATGCATTCTTAGTAACCAAACACAAAGGAAAGACAAATAAAGGGAATACCATCCCACAACACATACCCACACAAAACAAATATGAGGCATTCCAATGAGGAGAAACTGAAATGGATGAAATGTCTGATGTATCATTATGAATGTGACAATCTTCAGTAAACGAAGAATCTCCAGGTGTGAAACTCCAAGTTAAAAGGAAAGGATGGGGTATAAGATCTCGTAGTAAAATAAAATCAATATTAAGTTGCACGGCCTGTTACTCCACTGCACTTGGAGCTAAATTTATCTTCTTTAAACACAAGTAGCATTAAAAATGAGAAAACACACAAAACAACGCTTGCTTTATTTGAATACCAACACCACAATATAATATTCTTTCAAGACACTAGATTACACGTTCAGGCTGCAGCCAAGAGAGTGCCTGTGGATTGGCTGTGGGGCCATAGCTATTGGTCCTTAGGAATGGAACCCTGTAGCAGGTTAGGTATCTGTATTAAACAACCCTGATATAACTGTACTGAATATGGTAGAAATTCATGCAGGCTGAGCATTTCTATTGGATATACAGCATCACCAATATGTGTATCGTCTTATAAATGTTTATGCTCCACAGACAAAAGCATCCAGGGTAGACTTACTGAAAGAAGTACAACTGTTCTTATCTATGGCAAAAATAGTATTATTTGATGGAGATTTTAACTGTGGGACACTAAGATGAAATAGATGGATAAGAACAGAAAATGTTTTCTGTGATGTAACATTTTTTAAATCTTTAATATCTGAAACTAAATCGAAAGATACTTAACCTACCTTGAAATCTCCACCATCTCACACTTTTTTTAAAGGAGCACTATCCACATGGATAGACTACTGGTTTATTTCAGAGCAAATCCTTGTAAAACATTCTAAACCCAGGTTGTGGCAACTTCAGACCATTGTTTATTAAGCATTGGCTTATCAGATGTTTTCGAGTTTGCACGTGGCAAAGGGATCTGGAGGTTAAATAATGCTGTGTTAAATGATAAAGACAACACTGAGGTTACCAAGATTTAGTACTGGCCAGGAAATCAGTGCTCTGTCTATATGACAACATGTGTCAGTGGTGGTCTGACACTAAACAAGACTTCATAAAATGTTTTAAGAATTTTTTGTTTTATTTTTTATTTATATATTTTTTATTAGACATAACAATTTTACTAACCAGAAATTATATGTTGACCTACGCAGCAAACTACGGTGTTTAAAGAAAAAAATCAAAAGAGGACAATGAAATAAGATTACATATACAAAGTATAAAAGAAAAAATGCAACGGCTGCTCTATAATAGGGTTCAGACCTTGGAATTCAAACAAAAATTTGGGATGCAGGGAAAATCTTATAAATTTAATCCATATGAAAATTGTATTGAGAGAGTGCAAACCTCAGATAAGTTATAACCGAATCCAGAAAAGTAATAAGTAAAAACATAGAAGAAATAGAAGAAGTCAATAAATATGTCTACAAAATGTTTGGAAATAAATATACTAATGAGAATGAAATGATGAAATGGCTACAAAAGGGAACGATTCCACAAATAGACACCCTTAAGAAAAAACTATTAGTAAATCTAATAAACAACATAGAACTAGATACCATTATTAAGAAACTGCATACAAATATGGTGCCTGGAGAAGATGGCCTCTCCACTGAATTTTATAAATGGATATGGAATTTCTTTCTTGATGAAATCACCCAACTTTATAATGAATTACTAAGTGGAGTAGAATTACCACCTGAAATGAATAAAGGATTATTAGTGCTTCTGTGCAAAAAGGTGATAAAACCTTCTCCAAAACTGGAGACCCATGACTTTATCAAATGTTGATTTAAAGATTTTTGCTAAATTATTGAGTAAAAGGTTAGCAATTGTACTATCAGGAATAATACACAAGGCACAAACATGCTCAGTTCCTAAAAGGAAAATAATATATAATCTAGTAATATTAAAAGAAACAGTGGAACATTGGGCTGGATTCACAAAGGTTCGCCTCAAGCTGCGGCAATGGCAGCTTACGACAACCATCCCTGCGACCTGGCCTATGCACCCGATTCAGTATTGGAGCGTGTCCAGCGGTCTGCATCCTGCGACTTGCAGTAGCTGTGCAAGGTAGGGCGCAGCACCTGGGAATGCCACAGATCGCAGGACAGGATAGGTGGCAGTTGAGCCAGTCAAGGGCTGTCATGGCACCCCCATGCCCACCTCTGAGGCCCTGTGCTATGTGAGCTGCAGCCCAAAGCCCACATGCCATGGACTCCCCCAGATCAAGTACCCTTACCTGCCCTGGTGGTCCAGTGGTCCCTCACCCCCCAACACATACACACCGAGTGGGTGAGATGGCAATTGGCCCTGGTGGTGAGGGGGGCTGTGACATTCGCCAGTGGGGTATTGGGCAGTGTGGGGGGCTCACACTGTGGGGTGGGGGCCACTAGACTACCAGGGTGTTACGAGGATGGCAGGGGGATCATGCCCCAGAACATGTGGGGGGGCCTTGACATGTGTGTGTGTGGGGGTCTGGGCATTGATTGTGTGCCACATACCCAGCCTGGCACAGTGTGTGCCATGCCTGGGACTCAGAGCCCATAGGAGGTCTGTAACCCACAGGGGTTGTGGGGCTGGGGCACAGTGGCAACCTCCAGTGAACAGCAAAGACCAGTTAGACCACCTTTTTGTTGGCATAACTGGTCTTTGACAGATGTTCACTGGTGGTTGTCTCTGAGTCCCATTTGTGGACATAGCAACCACCCTACCTGAATAGAATGCAAATGCTGCCAGAAACCACCTTATGCCATGTCGCAAGGGGGTTTCAGGTGCATAGGTGCAGTTGGGCACAGGCAGCCTGCAGCATGTCACAGGCTGCCTATGTGAATCCTGCGGGGACGCAACCCAGGATGCAAGTGTGACTTGCACCATTTTTTCTGAAGCAAACTGCCTTGTGTCCTGCTTTGGCTTTTGTGAATCCGGCCCACTGTGTCTCCACAAACACAAAGGGATATATTGTGGGCTTGAATCAGACCAAGGCATTTGATAAGGTATCACACAAATACGTTCGGCTATGTATAGAATCATATGGAAGTCAGAAACATTTTATAAATATGATAAAAAGATACTATGAAACAGCAACAGTTACTTCACTGTTACAAGCCAGGTTAGGGAAAAAAATGTAGTATTTTTCTTTTTTTTGTACATTTTGTTTTTCCATCAGGCCGAGGCATCTCTCAGAGATGCCCACTCAATCCAGTCCTCTGCTCCCCACTGTGACCCTCCTCCATTGGTCCTCCCCACCAGGACTTCCCAGCCCCCCAGATCACCACCCAGGGGAGGGTCAGCCTCACCTACCTGGTGGCTCTTTCTGGAATTAGAGGGTCCGTCCTGTGTGGGTGGCATTCAGGACCATTAGAGGAATGGTCCAGCACTGGGGATGTGGGCCAGGTCCCTGGAGCCCTGGTCACCTCCCCAGTCCTCTGGGGTTTTTCATGCATTAGTTGATCTACAGGAGCGCGGACATGCAGTGATGTTGCAGCACCCACTTGCTGATGTCTGCCACTGCTCTTCCCCTCTGTTACAGCACTGTGTGTTCCTTACTCTGCCCCAATCTCCATCAGGAGCCACCAAGGAGTGGTGTGAGACCCAGATCCCTCCCCAAGGAAGGAAGAGCAGTCCTCTGGATGCTCAATCCCTTCCCTCCCCTGCAGACCCCCAGTGGCCCAAGTCCATTCTCAAACCTGGGTCACTGGCATGGTGCAAGGTGTGGCATCCAGCACCTCAACCCTAAGTGCCACCGGACCAAAAATGTAGTATTAATCGAAGGGTAAGGCAAGGTTGCCCACTTAGCCTGCTACTTTATATAATTACTTTAGATCAATTAATTAGATGATTAAATAATAATAATAATATTAAAGGAATACTAGCAACAGACCAAATGATGACTGTCAGAATGACAGTATATGCAGATGATGTCTGCCTATTACTGCAGGACAAGAAGTTAGGTGAACAGCCAAAGGAATACTGGAAGAATTTGCCACTGCTACAGGTTCTGAAATAAATTATGACAAGAATTTTTGTCTCTTTATTGGTACTGAAAGTAAAAATGAGACTCATGCCCAGCCAGGTGGCGCTGAGGGTTGAGGTGCTGCACGCCACACCTTGTGCCATGCTGGCAACCCGTGTTCGGGAACAGACACAGGTAACCGGGGGTCGGCAGGGAAGGAGAAGGATCAAGTGCCTGGAGGACTGCTCTCCTTCTCCAGGGAGGGCTAGGGAGCTGGTCCTGGTGTTGCTCACCCCCTGGCGGAGTCCGGGAGACACGGCACCATGCCTAAACATGGGTGGAGCTGGGACAGATGCTTGCCTTGGCATCAGCATCATTGCACAATCCTAGCTCCAGGGGGACTCCATTGAAGAAATGCTGCCAGCCCCCGTGTATGAGCTGGGGTCGGTGCTCGACCCTCCAGTCACCTTCAGTTCCACCTTGGCGGCCCCACTCAGGGGAAGGGGGATCCCCAGGTCATGGTATGGGTCGCCGAGCCCAGGGCAAGCCTGTTCATGAGGCTAGGGGTGCCAGGCAGGAAAAAGCATAGTATGAAAAAAAAAAGAAATTTGACTCATTTTTTAAACATTCCGGTTACATATGAACCATGCAAAATATTAGGGGTATACTTTGGCTCCTCTGAAGACATGTCGGTTTATGATTGGGAGATACAATTTAAAAAAGCTCAGCCCCATATAAATTTATGAAATAAATGGAATATGAGCACAAAAAAAAAAGAATTTTTGTTATTAAGACATACTTAGTGCCTTTATTTTTGTATATTAGCCATATTTTTCTAATACCTAAGCAAATGGAGACTAAAATATATGGATTTCTTTTCAATGTATTTGGGGAAGCCAGCTAAATCTGGTTAAACAGGGAATCACATATTTACCGTTACAAGCAGGAGGTTTACAGGACATAAATCCAATAGTTTTTTTTTTTATTTTTGAATATTTTTTTTTCACAAATCTCACTCTGATAGTAGGGAATGTACAAACAAAATGGGGGATTTGGGTCCCGAAATATGTAAGCCTGTATTTATATAGATGGGGAGATCAGACAACATTTCCAAAAAATGTTAAATTACACAACCTCCCATACTATATGAAATATTGTTTGGATAAAATTAAGCAGTGGCAGCTAATGAAAAGTTACGTTAGCACATACACTAGAGTATATGTGTATTCCCAGATTGTTGAACGTTTTCTTGTCAGTTTACCATTTGAAGATAGAAATGAAATCGAAAGAACCCAGATTTGTAAAATGCTTAATAATCCCAGAATAAACAAGACAGGCATGGAGGGACACTCAAGGTCGCAATCTCAGATTGGAGGGGGGAAGGTTCAGGAGGGAAATGAGAAGACACTTTTTTACAGAGAGAGTGGTGTCTGAGTGGGATGCGTTGCCTGTGGAAGTGGTATCCTGCAGAACAGTGGACTGCTTCAAAAAAGGATGGGATTGGATAAGAGGGAGGGTCAAGAGAAGGGAGGAAGGTGAGGTTGCAGTATAAGGGCTGCTAGCTGCATACTCGAGCAAACTCAATAGACCATAAGGCCTTTATCTGCTGGTAAATTTGTATGTTCGTATGGGATACAGTATGGTTAGAGGCTCAGGATAAACTGAATGTTAAAAACAATTTAAAACAAATTGGGCCCAATTCCAAGTTGCATGGTGCAACTCATGGGCATATGCGAGTTGCACCATGCAGCACTATGCCGGGGAGCCTGCACCCTATTCCAAGACAGGCAGGGTCCCTGGCACCTATGACCCACTACTTGTGGCAGCCACAGGCTTGTGCCATGGGAATGGCGCAAAGGACCTGGGTGCCGCAAGTCATAGCCCACATCTAACTGCCTCCCAGAGCTCTTCCACCCCAGAACACTCTCGCAGTCCCCTGGGGGTCTTGGGAGACTGGCCAGTTGGCACAGACACATGGGGGGCATGACACAATACTGACTTGGGTGGCACCCCGAAATCGTGGGGTGGGGGCAGCAATGTGCAGGGGAGGGTATGCGTAGCACATCAGAATTCTGCAGCACTGCTGGAGGGGGCATCTGTCGTTTTACCAGGACAGATGCCCCTTAGACTACCTCCATGCTGGTCTAATCCTCAGCGCCATTGCAGGACTTGTAATTGCATAAGTGGGTTACGGCAGCCACCCTTTTGGAATAGGGCACAGGTGCTGCCATAACCCACCCTTGTGCAATGCCACACCGGGTTGCAGGCATAGTGGGTGGCATAGCCCACCTTTGGCGCAACCCGCATCCAGCATGGCACAAACCGCAACATGTAAAAGCAACTTGCGTAACGCATGGCTCAAGGTGTGATTTGCTCCATGGGGTTTGGCCAAATCACCTTGTGCCATGCGGAACGTGACTTGGAATCGAGCCCCAAAAAATATTGCCCCAGACAGTGTTGTACTAATATGTTAGAAATTATTCAACACCTCTATTTCGAATGTCCATATATTGTGAATTTCTGGATCTTAACTTCTTAGATGTGGAATACACTCTCATTTCAAAATCTGAATTATGACACCTTTGTTTTAGGAATTCTATCTAACCATTGGGGAAATTTAAACAAGAATAGCTTAAATGTGGTTTTCTCTATATGTAAATACTGGATTTGGCAGCGTCGTTTCTCAATACAACAACATATTATGCAAGAACAGTTGTATAATATAATAAAGGATGATATTTTCGCATTAATAGTGCATGAAAGAAATTCCCTAGATAAGACCAACTTTAAATCTTGGTGGAGGAATTTTCCAGAGTTTTAAACTGGACAATGTATAAGCGATCAAAGGATTAATTTAAGGTGTTGTATAAGTATTAATCAGCATAACAAATAAATTATGTACACTGGCCCAGATATTCAAAGGGGTTGCACCATGCGCAACCCCCCAATGCGCCTGGCATAATATTTAAAGGGGCAGGTTGCAGGGCGCAACTCCTGATGCATAGGGGTGCATTGGTAATGTATGCAGTGCAGATGCAGGGGGTGTGCCCATGCATATGCAGCACATCCCGATATTCAGCCCGAAATGTGCAGCGCATATGCTGGTGCAACCCCTACATGTGCTGCACACAGGTGCCCAAAGTTGAGCTGAAAATAAAAGGCTCAAATGCTGGCCATCCACAGGCAGGCAGCTGTACTGCAAGGCAGAAAACAACAGCCGCCAGCCGTGGGTGGCCAGCCACCCAGCAGGAAAACCATC
Source organism: Neoceratodus forsteri (assembly GCA_016271365.2). Classification (NCBI taxonomy): domain Eukaryota; kingdom Metazoa; phylum Chordata; order Ceratodontiformes; family Ceratodontidae; genus Neoceratodus; species Neoceratodus forsteri. The sequence goes on from CM057459.1 coordinate 64,052,707, forward strand.
CAAAAGCACCCAGACCCTCCCTGGTAGTCTAGTGGACCCCCTCCCTCCCCGTATGCCTGATCGTGGGCTGTTGTAATAATGAAGATTAATCTGGTGGCCTAGTGGTTCCATCCCCTTATGCCCGATCTCTGGCTGTTGTACAAATGAATAATAACCTGTTGGTCTAGTGGTACCCTCCCCATAAGCCCAATCGCAGGCAGTTGTAATAATTAAGATGGACCTGGTGGTCTAGTGGTTCCCTCCCCGAATGCCCAATCGTGGGCAGTTGTAACTATAAATAATAACCTAGTGTTCTAGTGGTTCCCGCTCCTTATGCCTGATTGTGGGTTGTTGTAAAAATAAATATTAACCTGGTGGTCCAGTGGTACCCCCTCCCCACTGACCCACAGAGGACCCCGGCCACCCAGCACCCCCTCACCATCGGCGGGCGGAAGCACCCCGCCCGCATACCACCCTGACACCGGCTGACTGACAGTGTATAGTATGATCTGTATGCCTATTGGTCCACAGTGTGGACCAAAGGATTTGAAGACCATACTGTACTACACAGAGACCAGTTATGTGAATGAATTCACATTCACACTGTGGACCAATAGGCATACAGATTATACTGTATGCTGTCAGTCAGTGGGTGGCCAGGTGGTATGGCGGCGGTGCTGCCACCTGTCGATGGGGGTGCTGGGGTGGCCGGGGTCCCTGTGGGTGGGTGGGGGTACCACTGACCATCAGGTTAATATGCATTTGTATGCCAGCCTGTGATCGGGCATATGGGGAGGGAACCACTAGACCACCAGGTCCAACTTTATTATTACAACTGCCAGAGATCGGGCATACAGGAAGGGAACCATTAGACCACCAGGTTGATATTTCCTTTTACAGAAGCCCATGATTGGGCATACAAGGAGGGAACCACTGGACCACCAGGTTAATATTTCCTTTTATAGAAGCCTGCGATTGGGCATACGGGGAGGGAACCACTAGACCACCAGGTTAATATTTCCTCATACAGATGCCCATGATTGGGCATACGGGTAGGGAAGGGGGTTACAATAGCCCACCATGGACCCAAACCTCGACGACGGCAGCTAGACAGGGCAACAGGTACTTTCTGTGGCTTGCGCTGGTGCAGTGCCACTGTGCCACGTGCAGTATGTGTGTGATCTTGCCATATTCAATGGTGCTGAGCCATGACGCATCACCGTTTTATATCACCTAGTCCTGGCCCCCGGCGCAGCCCAGTTGCGCTGCGCCCAGGCTTGCACCATTGCCTGCGCAGTCTGAATATCTGAGCCACTATATATTAATACAGCTTTAAATTTAGGTTATTAATTTAGGTTATGTGCTGGAAAAAATTAGGAAGAGAGAAATATATACTATGTAAGGGTGGTGGGATTTCATGATATGTAATAGGCAACATTGTGTTTCTGTTTATTAGAATGTTTGTGTTCATTTTTATTGAGAATTTGAATTGTATGAATTATAATACAATGAAATAAAAATTCTCCTACTCTGCTTGAAAAATGCATTTGATCTTATTGTCCTCCTGAATAAGCTGGCAGTATAGCCTAGAGGTTAGAGTAATGAGCTATGAACGAGTTTGGTACATCCAGCAGACCAGACCTTGGTTTGAGTCTCACAACCTCCGCTTGCATACTGTGTGACTCTGAGCAAGTCACATAACCACCCAGTGCTCCCAGGTTGTCCCTGAAAACAGGCACTTGTGCCTAGTGGGCCTTACCTGGTTACCAAAGACTAAAATAAAAAAAGCAGCAGAAAAGACTGACATGAGTTTGGTTTAACATCTCCTCTGAAGGATGGCACTTGTCAACAGTACAGCAGCACTTGTTGCCAGTGTTTTATTTGGTATGAGCCCACTCCTGATGCAGGAGTAAAATATATGACTTCTGGACCAGTGGCAGATAGGCTACAAACTGAATCATACTGACATCTTTGACCACTAGTTCCTCCTTCATGTGTTATCATTTCTAGGTATCTCCTGTATGTTTAGTCCTTTTTTAATAGCAGCCTCCCTTCCATTCCATAAAACGACTATTTTCAGCTTGTTTATACAGAACTTCAGCATTGGTGTTTTTACCCTCTACACCCTACCCAGGGGACAGCAACCAAAATGGTGCAGGGTCTGCACCAGAAGACATATGAAGAGACACTACAGGAGCTTAATATATATAAACCCTTGAGGAAAGAAGGGAGGGGGAGGCATGATAGAAATGTTCAAGTGTCTCAAGGGAATCAACAAAGTCCAAGAGGGTAGTATCTTTCAGAAAAAGAGATGTGCAAGAACAAGGGGGCACAATTTGAATATGGGGGGGGCAGCTCAGAGGTAATGTGAGGAAGTATTTTTTCATGGAGAGGGTTGTGAATGCATGGAACAGCCTTCCTGAGGAGGTCGTGGAGTTAAGAACAGTGGGGGAATTCAAGAATGTATGGGACAGACATAAGGCAGTCCTAGTGGGGGGTAGGAGGAAGTAGACTGTTGGTTAACTAGGATCTGCAGCTTATCCATCAGGTTAGAAAATGGGCAGACTAGGTGGGCCAAGCAGTCCTTATCTGCCATCAAATTCTATGTTTCTATGTTACACCCCTCTCCTTACATTGTTTTGTGAAAGGAACAGTTACAGTATGCAACTGTTAATAGTATGTGTGTTATTAATTCATTTTATAATGCATGTAACCAAATTCTTGATGGAACACAAACTTACTCAGTGATACCTTAAGAACCAGCTATTTAAGGAGCTTTACATGTTTCTGAACCAACCCCCTGAAGAAGACTCAGAGTGGGTCCAAACACCTGGATTTCTGATTTTTGACTTACTTTTTATCATCCTGATCGGTCACTCCACTTAGTGAATACATTTGTTAGCTGTTGTGACCTGCCTTTGCTTTCACCTTAGAATTGTTGTGCTCTGTTTGCTGACACATTGCTGCTTCAGTTCACAGTCTCCAAACCAGGGTGGATGCATACTCTACCAGTGTCCTTCAACCATCTCCTGTGTATGTTGCTTTGCTAGTGTTGGTTACTCACCATAGTAACTGTACTTCTTTTAACGGATGTGATGGATAGGCACAACAGCCCTGTGCTATTCTCCACCATTAGGATAATGATAGGTTCTTTAGTTAAAGGCATGCTTGGGCATTTAAAGATAACTTTCCTCTATTGTTTCATCTTCATAATAGATTACTGGAAATGTTAATCATTCAAATTATGGTCATGCCTCCCATTGTCTCTCAAGTAAAAGATCTTAAACTAAAAGGCATGGGAAGATGCAAACAGTACCATGCAGAGAGTGTTATTTGAATAACATACATTCTGGGGCATTGCACATGTGTGAGTTAATGCAATTATTTTACTGTGCTCATCTAACTATAGGTGCTCCAAGCAGGGACACATTTGGTTGCAATTAGTCAGTGACTTCTGACACTAGTACCACTAATTGCATGGGCTGTTATATTAATGAGAACTGAGCACATTGAACAGTACTGTAGCAGCCCTTTCAAATAGTGGTAGCATCAGGAGGCTCAGACTAATTACGAATTACGATGCCACAGGTTGGAACATCTAGTATGTTGAAAGTGGGGGGGGGGGGGGGGCTACATACAAAGTGAGTTTTAAAGAACTAGTGCACTGCCTGAAATTAATATTATTTTTAAAAGTGGCAAACTGTTAAGTTTTGGTTTGAAGTAGGTTTTTTTTTTTTGCTAATTAGAAGATTTTGTTCCTGACAGCACCATTTATGACATGTGGATCTACGCTACATACACAGAGGCTTACAGTGAAGGCCAGCAGCATGTTGTTTTCCACAGCAGAGCTGATAAGCAGGTCACAACATGGGTGACACAGCAATCAATCAACAGAACAAAAGGAAAACTACAGATCCTTTTGTTGTATTAATTGTGCTGCGCCATAGCACGCTGTGATCTGCTGGGACATGATGCCTGGCAGAGCACATGTTGCTGGCTTTAGCTGTACCTGTGTAGTTATATTCCCCTTCATGTTCCATCCACACAGTGACATGACAGACTGTGACATCACAACTGACCAAAAAAGGCAGTCACATTCTGCCAGAGTGGTCACCAGTCATATCAAAATAAGTGTGGTCGCAATGCTGGCGAGGTATGAAAGGGAAGAGCACTGGATATGCCATCTCTCAGGCACAGTGCTGTTCCATATATCGCATATAAGCCTATCAGTTTAAAGGCCTTCTAATTAGCAAAGGTGAGCAGAAAATATATCAGAAACAACATAAACAACTAGCTATATTTTAATATCTTAAACAATTTCCTTTTGCTGTTTTCGGCTCTACTAGCTCTTTAAACATCTACAAAAAGAGAGATATGAATAAAGACAAGAGGGTATAATTAGATATGAACAAGGAGTGTCATTTACAGGATAACTGCACTGAATATGCAAGTCATTTTGCCCATTGGAAGCTGATTTTTAAATATTGTTTCAAATTATTTTATTGTTAAAATTATACAGGCTGCTTAGTTATCCCAGTGAGTGTTTCTAATTTGCATAAAGCTGGTAAGAACCATTTTATAACTGTATGATGTAGATTATGTCCTTGCTCTGTTCTTCTATTGTTGGCACAGTGCATCTGTGTTCCACTATAGAGCCCAGTGACTGAAAGGGACATAAACATCATAACATTCTAAAATGGTACTTACCAACAGAGTGTCAATCAGAAAATCCCCCAGTGAACACTGAAAGGTCAGTATAGAAGGAACAATAACAGATTTAGAGCCAGTTCTTAGAAACAAGCTTGTACTGGGAAAAATTACTCCAATTTCACTACAGTGCTCCTTTAAGGACACAGTTGCTCAGTTCTGAGATACAGTACTATAAACCAAGTCTTTAACTTGTTCTCAGTATTGAAACTATTTCTATATATTTCATTTGTTTCTCATTTGTATTCACAATTTGCAGTTACAAACTGTTCCAGAAAAGTCACAGACCTGCCAGCACTCACTCACACTCCTACGTAAAGAGATTCAAAGTGCAGTTCAATTGAATTATTTAAACACCCATTCATAACTTTTTATAACCTTAATCAACTTCTGAGGTTGGCAGTTATAAAAATGGAAAGCAACATAAAGATGAAGAAAGGGAAAACCCTCTGGAAATATATTAAGAAGCCGGGGGGTGTAGCTAGCCATCAACAAGATAGTAGGCTAAGAATCGCTTCAAATCTGCCCAATTCTGATGGCACATCTTGATATTTTTTTTTTATCTGGGCAATTACTATTGTTAAGCTGAGTTGAACAATGCAACCCTTTCTGATACTTTTTTACTTTTTAAATAGTTTTTTATTTTAATGGGTTCACCACAACATATCCAAGACACACTGTCTTAGGGTAGCTGGTCCATTCCACTGGGGTGTCAAACAGACGAGGCATACTGATGAGTCCTGGTGGGACGGAACACGTGTCTATGTCTTCTGTTAGCACCCTTTGTAAACTGTGTGAGAGGCCTTTCGGCACCATGCAATTCTGCTTAAAGTTGGACCAGCATAACATTCTGTGGTGATTTGCATATGCAGCCCATGATGCTTTGCATTGTGTGGGCATGTGTGATTTGTATTTTCTTGAAACTTGGCTTCCCAGCCAAATGCCTTTTGGGATAACCCTTGCCTCAGTGTTTACGCACAGAGGTTCTTTGTCTTTTAAATAGTTTTTTATTTTAATGGGTTCACCACAACATATCCAAGACACACTGTCTTAGAGTAGCTGGTCCATTCCACTGGGGTGTCAAACAGATGAGGCATACTGATGAGTCCTGGTAGGACTAAGCACGTGTCTATGTCCTCTGTTAGCACCCTTTGTAAACTGTGTGAGAGGCCTTTCGGCACCATGCAATTCTGCTTAAAGTTGGACCAGCACATAACATTCTGTGGTGATTTGCATATGCAGCCCATGATGCTTTGCATTGTGTGGGCATGTATTTGTATTTTCTTGAAACTTGGCTTCCAGCCAAATGCCCTTTGGGGTAAACCTTGCCTCAGTGTTTGCACACAGAGGTTCTTTGTCTTTTAAATAGTTTTTTATTTTAATGGGTTCACCACAACATATCCAAGACACACTGTCTTAGGGTAGCTGGTCCATTCCACTGGGGTGTCAAACAGATGAGGCATGCTGATGAGTCCTGGTAGGACGAAACACGTGTCTATGTCTTCTGTAAGCACCCTTTGCAAACTGTGTGAGAGGCCTTTCGGCACCATGCAATTCTGCTTAAAGTTGGACCAGCATAACATTCTGTGGTGATTTGCATATGCAGCCCATGATGCTTTGCATTGTGTGGGCATGTGTGATTTTGTATTTTCTTGAAACTTGGCTTCCCAGCCAAATGCCCTTTGGGGTAACCCTTGCCTCAGTGTTTGCACACAGAGGTTCTTTGTCTTTTAAATAGTTTTTTATTTTAATGGGTTCACCACAACATATCCAAGACACACTGTCTTAGGGTAGCTGGTCCATTCCACTGGGGTGTCAAACAGATGAGGCATGCTGATGAGTCCTGGTAGAGACGAAACACGTGTCTATGTCTTCTATAAGCACCCTTTGCAAACGTGTGAGAGGCCTTTCGGCACCATGCAATTCTGCTTAAAGTTGGACCAGCATAACATTCTGTAGTGATTTGCATATCAGCCCATGATGCTTTGCATTGTGTGGGCATGTGTGATTTTGTATTTTCTTGAAACTTGGCTTCCCAGCCAAATGCCCTTTAGGGCAACCCTTGCCCTCAGTGTTTGCGCACAGAGGTTCTTTGTCTTTTAAATAGTTTTTTATTTTAATGGGTTCCTTACAACATATCAAGACACACTGTCTTAGGGTAGCTGGTCCATTCCACTGGGGTGTCAAACAGGCCAAGGCATACTGATGAGTCCTGGTAGGACGAAACACATGTCTATGTCTTCTGTTAGCACCTTTGCAAACTGTGTGAGAGGTCTTTCGGCACCATGCAGTTCTGCTTAAAGTTGGACCAGCATAACATTCTGTGGTGATTTGCATATGCAGTCCATGGTGCTTTGCATTGTGTGGGCATGTGTGATTTTGTATTTCCTTTCTGATACTGGTATAAATTGTGGTCACTCTTTGAAATTTACAGTATTTTCCTGTCTGGTGTGAGCTGTAGTTGCAAAAAGTAAAAGTTTCTGACTATAAGGTTTTACAGACAGCATGACCCAGACTTTACTCTTGCTTTGTGGAACACGATAGCTGCAGCCCCAGTGACCCTTTCTAGTCTGACCTGTATCACTTTACTGCTACAGAAGATATTACAGGACACTTCAGACTTAAAGCAGGTGGCAGCCCAGCCTAATAAGGATTTGGCTATTTTGGATCAGTGGGTGGAGAACACTGAGCGATGCCTTCTTCAATTGGACTGGAAAAAGCATGACTTACAGGTCAGGCTTCATGAACAAGATTGCTCAATCATGTATTTACGCTCCAAAGTTGATGATATAGAAACTTGAGCCAGACGTAACAATCTCCAGCTGGTTGGCGTACCCAAAGGAGCAGAAGATACTGATCTCATTCCCTATTAAAGAAGCTCATCCCCTCAGTTCTTAATGCCCCCAATTGCACTCCCCTCAAAACTGAGGGGGGTCACAGGTCTCTGGCTCCCAGGCCTAAACCAAGTGATAGACCATGGCCCATCCTCCTGAAACTCCGCTGGTACCCAATTAAGGAAAATATATTATGCCTAGCGAGGGAGCATGGGCCACTGTGCTGGGAAGGGCACCTAATATTGTTCTACCAAGATTTCTTTACTGAGCTATCCCAGTGCTGCAGGGCAGTACCACAGGGTCTATGCCAAGGTAAAATAGAGACTGCATCACTTGAGTACAAAAACGGCAGTCTGTTATCCAGCACTCCTCTGGATATAGACTAATGGAGCAACATATCAGTTCAGTTCCTCTGCAGTTGTTGAAGAACTTTTCGGTAGGCACTGGCCTGACTACACCTTCCCTGCTTCCCATCATGACATTGCCCCTACATGAGAAATGCCCATGGTTATGGACACTTTACTTCCAATGGAAGGGGACCCCAATAAGCCTCCCAAAGATGAAGGGCTGTGGATACCAAAGAAGAGCGGTCTGGGCATGAAGAGACAAGAAGCTGAGGTTAGGCAGGGTGCTGCTATGCCTGCTAACTGATCCAACAGTCAATGTCGGGGGTTACCATCATCAGAATCCTTGAGCATCCCTGCTGTACTGATCACTTTGCCCATGAATAATCACTTTGAGCCTCCTCAGCCTGGCTAAAATATTGGCTTTCCATCCTGAAGCTCAAACCTCCTCATCACAGCGCTGAGAACAACAACTTGCACTTCCAGCCACTACAGACAGAGCGGAGCCTGATACGAGATCATTGGCAGACTGTGCTGCCACACTGACAGTGCCTCAGTTGCCTTTTCTGCTGCAGACTCCTGTCAGAGACTCTTCTAAACCCCAGCAATCTCAGTCCAATCACCAGGATGAGGGTCATCTCTGGACTTGCTCTGTTCCTATCTATTTTGGAATGCCCCAGCCCTTTCTTCTAATTGCATCCCCACCCTGACAGTGACTGTCTCTACCCCTTCCACCACTCAGTGATGGCTGCTAGGTGAGGTGTTGGAAATGGGGAGGGGGCAAGTGGCTAGTGTGCACCATGCTCCTCAGGGGGAAGACTTAGTTGCCTGATCACCTCAAGTTATTGGGGTGGATATATCCATGACAGATAACTGGGCTAGTCCCTCGGATCCTCCTCAGACCCCCACACTTAAACTGGTTGGGTTCACACCTTGAATTCACCATCTGGAGCTGCAGATTTAGACTACATCCTTTTAACAGACTCTAATACCTTTTTCTCTACACACAGGTTCGCTCTGCAGCCATGAAGTGGTAAAACAGAACTACTAGCCGAACTTTGCTGTTTTTGTATTTCATAAACTGTTTCTCTCTTTAGACTACTAAATGAGTCTGTTGCTGGCCATACTGTTACCAGTTCTGGTTTGTCCCTGAAAATCTGTGCAAATAGTTTCCTGTTGTGATTTGGCATTCAACGCCGCTATTGTTGGGACTGTCAGAAGGGGTGGTGGGTATGACTCCCGGTTGCATTCTGATATCATTGGCCCCCTGTGATCTGTCCTCACTCTTGGTAGGTGGGTTGCTTCCTGTTTCTTTGACTGGGCTATGGCTCAGACCCACACTGGTGTTTTTTTTGCATCCATGCCAGTGAATGAATACTGATAATTGGGAATGGTGGGACAGTCCTGCCCCAGGTATTAATAGCATTGAACTCTATGGTTCCTGATGGCCTGCTACTCCAACTCTCCTCTCCTGCTCACAGGCTTATTATGTTGAGCTTCTGACCCTTACCCACACTATTTTTCTCTCTCCTGACAGCGAGTCATTCTGGATAGGAAGGGCAGAGGGACCACCATTTTCTTTGGTGGAGACATCACTGACTCCCTGTCATCCTCTGCCACTTCCAGGTAGCCCACTCCCATCACTTGTTCAGTCTGGGTCTTACCCTCCCACCAGCATTCCACTACCCCTGCTCCACAACCACCTGCAGGAACATGGGACAGTCTCCTGGCTGAATGAACGGTATAACTCAATGCTTATAGCACGGCAATTCAAACTGGCATTATCGTCCACAACCTCCACTAAACATAGAAACACAGAAATATAGAAGGTGTCAGCAGACAAGGGCCTCATGACTCACCTAGTCTGCCCTTTATTTCTCTTTTATCTTAATGTGACACTGTAGACTCTACTCTGCCTCTGATTTCTCTCCCCCCTTCCTTTTACTCCCAAGATCCCTGTGTGCCTATCCCATACTTTCTTGAATCCTGTAACTGTTTCCAGCCCCACCATCTCCGTCGGTAGGCTTTTCCACTTGTCTGCCACTCTTTCAGTGAAGAAGTGCTTCCTCACATTCCCTCTGAACCTCCCCCTTCTAATCTCATAGCATGACTCCTCATCCTTGTGCATCTTTTCCTTTGAAAAATGCTGCCTTCCTGTACCTTGTTTTTACCCATGAGGTATTTGTATGTTTCTATCATATCCCTCCCCCTTTTCCTATCCTCCAGGGAGTGCATGTTTAATTTCCTAAGCCTTTCCTTGTAGGTCTTCCAATGCATTCCCTGTACCATTTTGGATGCCCTTCTCTGAACCACCTCCACCCTATGACCTTCTGAAGATAGAGCCTCCAGAATGGGACACAGTTCTCATATCTCAGTTCTCCTATTCCTACTCACTAGTTCTCCTATCCTACCTTGCTAGGGCAATACCAGCCTCATCCTTCTCCTCCCTCCCTCCCTGCTCCCACCCATCTCTATCAGTGGTTCTTCAGAAGCAGCATGACTTTATCACTCCCTACTCTATTTTCAGCTTTCTAGACCCATCCAGTAGTCGACATATGGCATTGTACTCTAATGCTACATACTGGTTTAACCTTTCACTGATCAGGTGGGCTGCTTACCAAGCTTCCAGACTGGCAGACAGGGTTGGACAACAGCTGCCTTGTCTGATGCAGAGGGTTTCTAGTACTCGCATCCTGTTGGTTGGTCATTCCTCACCCTCTCTTGCCTTGGAGTTACCCCTTGCAGGGGATGGCTGAGCTAGTGAGTTTACTGGGGCACTCAGCTAGATTCCCTCAATGTTTTTCTGTCCTCCATTCCCAATGTCCACCTTGATGTTATCACTAAATCATATGGTTACCTATGCTACTACAGCAGCTCCTCCATATTCCTGATAGGCTGGGGCCTAATGCAGCAAGTCAATGCACTCCAAACCATATCTGGCTACTTTAATCTCTGCTTTTTCTGAAGGACCACAGCTGACCTAGAGAGACTGTGCCACTTCTTTCTTGTCTTGCTTTGAACATTGAGCCTCTGAGCACTACAGGCATGCTCATGTCCACATATGACATTCCTCAGTTAGCTGCCTCCCTCCCTCCCTCCTTGAAGAGGCCAGCCATTGCCCTACATTAGTTTCCCTGCCTCTGCTAGTCCTAGTCATGCGTTCCTGGTGGTTATGTACTGTACTTCTGTATCTGTATTTTATTACAGTGGCTACACACTCCAACTGATGCCATCCTATGTGTGTCCCCTTTCTCCAGGATTTTCTCCGTGCTCTTGCAGAGTTGTTGTTACTTATTGTACTGTTGTGTTGCACATTGTTGTTTCTAGCTACCAGGTTTATACACCCCACTGCCCTTGCTCGGACATTGGAGTTCTTCAGACTTCCTGTCTATAGAGCCTGACAGGTCCATGTGGACTTTCCACTGGATTCCCAGACGTTTACATGCATTTATCTAAACCCATGGCTTTCTGAGCTGTCTGTTTGATTTGTATTTTATGCACAGTCTATTGGAAAGTTTACACAGAGAATATCTGCCAGTCTTGTTCCTTCCCTAACCCCTTGGGACAGAGGATGTGCCCATGCCCTTTTGCACCTCTCCCCCTGCACCCTTCTTTTACTCCACTATTACAGGCCCTTTTGTCCTCCTAACCCTTAGTAATAGGGCTTCCCTAAACTGGGTTTCATGAAATTTACATGTACAGTATCAAAAGTAAATGTATCCTCACTAGACAGAAAGGCATGTATGCCAAGGTGGGGCTGCTGCAGGACATTAAGCTGTGCACCACTGAGGCTGCCAAACCATGAAACAATTGGGCAGGGATAGAGGTGCACAACTGTGCCTCATTGGCTAAAGTTAGTGTGCTGATGCTGATCCACAAGTCTCTTCATTGGTCTGCTATGGATACAGCTCATGACTCAGATGGACAGTGATTTCTGTTAAAGGTTGACACCCTGGAAAGACTCTTACTAATTCCTAATGTGTATGGGCACAATCAGGATGTATCTAACCTTTTCCATGTGCTCAGTTGGCATTGCTGGTCCATACTAATCCCCCCCCTTTTTATCAGGGAACATTTTAACTTAACCTTAGATGCCAGCTTAGACAGAAGCTCTGGCAGGCCAGAATGCCATGTCAAGGTACCTATCCGCTTACAAGAACTAATGTTCATCTTGCTCTCCAAGATATCTGGTGTCTGCAGCACCCTACTGCCCTAGACTTTTACTACTTTTCACCTGTCCATTCTACCTCCAGCAGAATTGATTTCTGGCTAACTTCTCCACCTGCCTCTGACCAGGTGAACACAGCCAGTGCAGCCTCCCTGTACCTGTCTGACCACACTCGGGTGGTGATCTCTGTGCTCTGGGGACCCCCTGCACCTAAGTCTACCTCTTGGCACCTGGATCTGCTCCTGCTCCAGTACAGAGATTTTGCCCCATGGCTTAAAAAAGAAGCCCAGCTCTACTTTTAGTTTATTGACACTGGTACTGCTAGTCACTCCACTCTGTAGGAAGCCTTCAAGGTGTATGTCCAGAGTAGGATCATGGGTTATGTGGCATACCACCAATATAAATGGAAGCTGAGCAGAAAAAATCAGAAAGCAAAATAGCAGCTATAGAAAAGCAGTATAAAGAATCCCTCCCTGTGGCAGTGGACCCTTCACTTTTAAGGGAACTGAGATCCCTGCTTATGCAGCTCAGTCTCATAGCTACCAGGAAGGTAGAGCCTGCAGTACTACATCTGAGGAACAGGTACTGGGATGGTGGTGAGAAGACCTGGGAAGCTCCTTTCTTATAGGCTGTGGAAGTTGCAAACTGACAGATTCATCCATGGGCTGCGAGCTACATCTGGCTCCTTACAATCACAGACCAGACGAAATTAGTAATGCTGTGTGAAATGTGAATTCCACCCATGAAATTAGCATGGAATGACCATTCCACCAGTGGAATTTCCACTGGAATTTCACTGATTCTTCTGCAAAATTCCACCTGCTGCAATCTATGGAATAATATTGTGTGGAACAGCATTTTTTCCATGGAAAACCATACCACAACCATTTCCACAGAAAATATTGAGATCTGCAGAATAATATTCCATGGAACAGCATTTTTATCTGGGGAAAATCATTCCGCAACCATTTCCACAGAAAATATTGAGATCTGTGGAATAAACTTCTGCAGAAATGTTGTGGAAAAACTAATTCTGAATTTTTCTGCCACAGAATTCCACCCTTCCATTTTCTGGCAAAATTTGGCAGAATATTGGTGGAATTTTGAAAATTCAAGAAATTATATTCTGCCAGAATTTGAAAATTCTGCACAGCACCAAAAATTTGTCAAATTATGCTTTCTTCATATGGAGACTTACACTCCTTGCAGGGTCCTTTCAATCCTGACAAGCTAAATACCTTTCTAACTAGCCTCTCCCTCCCATCTCTCAAGGAGTCCAATAGAGCTACTTTAGAAGTCCCTCTCACCACTCAGAAGATTAGTGCTGTGATATCATTACTCTTCCTTCATGAGACCCCCGTTAGCATTGGCATCACCATCTATCTATACCAACTCATGCTGGCTCTGGTCTCATCCGTATTCCAGGAATCTCATCACCTTCACACTCTTCCCTGCACTTTATGGGAAGCTGTAATTACAGTGCTACCCAAGGAGGGGAAGGACCCTACAGAGTCAGAGAGCTGCAGACCAATCTCACTGATTAATGCAGATGTAAAGATCCTTGCTATGGCACTGGCCACCAGGTTGGACCACATCCTCTCCCTTTTTTAACAATATAAATCATTATTGAAGTTTTCAGGAATAAGTACATGTACACAGACATATCTTTATTAGAGTATTGCAAACCTGCCATTCTATTTTTAAGATTCTATCAAATTACCAACCCTTAAATACACCCTGTGACAAACATAGCAGGCATACTTCTGGCCAGGTAAATGAAGAAAAAAGAAAAAGTCAGACTTACATAATTAGTTATAACTCAGTCTCCAATATGGGGCACCACCTTTACACTACTCACATAAGATTAGTCTACTTTCAAAATGCATAGCAAAATGGCCATAAATGGCTCCCCAATCTGTATTTTCAGAGAATGTAGGATTATCATTCAGGTCCACATACTGTATCATGTTCCCTAAAAGTTTCCCAAAATCTGACTATTTATTTTTTATAGTCAAAATCACTCAAATCAGGCCAATTCCATTTTTGTAATATTAATCTCATAGTGGTCATAGAAGCCAGGGCACGTATCTTTTTTTTTTCTATTTGACGTAGACCCATTTTTCAGTCATTCAAAATGTAAAACTTCATTTTAAATGTAAGTTTCTTTCTTAATATCCCTTCTAATTCAGTGTGAGTTGTTCTCTACCCAGAATTAATCATTTTGTATTTTGAAAACATATGCAGAAAATCACCAATCTGTCCGCACTGATGCAAACATTTCCTCCCTTTATTAACCTGAAAATGAGAGACAGCAACAGGGGTAATGTATGCTCTATCCAAAATCTTATGCTGAATACTTTAATTTTTGGCATACTGTATGTGTATAATTTGTTGGCATTAATCCTTAATTTTTTTTAGTTATGATTATGCATTTTTTACCCTGTCTCCATCTCCCATTTTTCTTAAGTGTACCACTATCTGCATGTATATTGTATAGTTTCTCAATTTAATAATTGGTAGTATATTTCGGCTATGATACTACACTTTTTATTCAAATGCTATTTGTGTAAGTGTCACAATCACAATAAACTAAACTTTCCTCATTTTTTTAAGTGCAATAAATGTGGGGTTTAATACCAAGTATAAATACCAATATCTCCTAAATTATCTATTGATGGATATTCTTTAAATCTGTTTAAGGATATGACATTTCATTCTAGAATAACGTCAAGTCAGTTAATAATATTAGCATCAACAAGGGGTGTTTGTACTGAGTTAGAGACTCATTGGTGCAAACTAGACAAAATATTTGAGTGTAGTAAATACAGTAATTTTTGGTCCTTCCTTTATTGGTCCAAATCTTACATGCTTTCGCTACTCCTCTAATTATGGAATTAGTAGAAGTTGACAAAAATGTTGTAAATAAAGGTATAATCTCATGAACTGCTAAATTTGAACCCTTTTTGTAAAAGAGCCATTGTACCAGAGAATTATAGTTGCCATAAGAGTATATAGCATATTTACACTTTTCAGACCATCTAAATGAAGTTTTCATTTTATTCACAATGTAATAAATAAAAAGATCTGGACAACCAATACCCCCTTGGGTTCTGGGAATTATCATTCTATACCATGTCATGTGAGAGGAGGCCCTTCACCACAAAAACTTAACAAACATATGTTGGATTTGAGAAAAACATTTTTTTGGAAAATTCCCCAGCACAGCCCGTTGCGGATACACCAGGTGGGGCATAATGGACATTTTCTCTATTCTTCCCCATAAGAAAAATTATAGGTTTTCCCAACCCTCCAGGGACCTTTTGATTCTTAAATAAATCTTGTTTGTATTTAATGTAATGGTTTCCAATGTATCACTAGTAAGTATTGTACCAATATATTTCATATATTGTACAATCTTGACAGGAGAAAGGATCCAGGTTGTTTCAATACTTAAAGGTGCAATAGGGAAGATTAATGACTTAGATTGATTTAGTTCAAAACCTGCTACAGTAGTAAAGGTTTCAATTTCAGCTAGGCTTGTGGGCCAAGACATTTTTTTTTCTAATGTCTACATCATATTATCAGCATATACATTTAATTTAGAATATGCAACCCCCGATAGAGGTCTACGAGGGTAAATATTGCCCTGCCTGGTTACAAATAGAGAAGAAACTGCTGAGGGGTAGGGGATGCTCCCCTGACTCATTAATATATGTTGGGTCCCAAAATGGATTGGGCAAAATAGGAGTAGGAAATCCAATCAGGAAAACCATGGAGGCTTGGTGGCGGTTTCTTACACCAGCTCAAAAAGGTTGCCAAGTGAAATCTAGGGATCAGCCTATATTGGGAAATCCCAATTTGACCATTGGGGGCATGGTTCTTGGGCAGAGATGGAATGTATACTTGAAGGGTCTTAGCTTTAGGGATATGCAGCAGGGAGAGAGAATTCTTCTGCCTCCACAATGTGATGGCCTGCCCTTCTTTCAAAGGATACAGCTTAAGCAAATGATTGTCGGGGTTCGGGGGAGGAGTGGTGATTTTACGGAGAGTTTTCTCTCGTGGGGAAGTTTGAAAGAGGCTGCTCATAGAGCTAGCCCACTTTCTTGTGTATATAAGCTGCTATTGAATTCCAGATTTCTGAGTGCCTTCTCTGTCCTTATTGGGACAAGGTGATGACTTCTAGGTTAGAATGGGATAGCATCTGGGAAGCTACCAAATATAATGTTATTCCTAAACATAGAAATATCCAGTTTATGTGGTTCATAACATATACTATACCCTGCTAAACTCTGTTCTAGGGGTTTACGACGAACAGATCTATGTTTTCGGTGTGGGACAGCATCAGGAGATTTGCTTCATATCCTATGGAGCTGTGACAAAAATCTCTTCTTTATGGAATAAGATTAGACAGGGCTGGACCCCAGGCTAGGCTATATGGGATATCTAATTCCAGAAGTCTATGCGTAGGTGACTATTCGATGATTGGAAGGTCATCGAGATTTCATCTTGCTTTAATGGGGTTGATTGTTAAAGCATTTATTGTGCAACACTGGAAAGATGGCCAGGTTTACTCTTATGAACAATGGGTGAAGGATTTGCTTGGGGCCTTGGCCAAGATTAAGAGACATCTAGTGTCTGAAGGTAGGCAGGAGGTCTACAGTAAAACGTGGGCAAGGTTAGAGGCAGCCTATTCGCTGTAGAACACAAGCATTAGCTTACAGAGCTGTCTGTCAGATGGGGATTAGTAGAGGTTTAGGTAATGGATTGTGGGTCATCTCAACGGGCAGGTACAGTTGGATTTAGGATTCTTTTTTTTCTCTTATCTCTTTTTGTCCAACTCTGCATGAAAATCCCCTATAGCATGGGTTGGTATACCTATTATCTAGGGCTAGAGCATAATGTGGATGGATAGAGATGTAGGCTGGATGAGGAGGAATTTTTGAGGTTATGGTTTTGTCAGGGCGGGCTCTCTCTTTCTGGGGTCACACTGGATATTCACTCGGGAAGGACAGATAACCAAGCGGCAGTTGACGTTAACAAGATGAGTGTTATTATGGGAAGCTGGAGCTTGAGAAGAGGCATTGTACTATTATCAGGGGTTACTGAGAGCTTCCGGAGTTGAGTTTAGTATGGAGGAGTGATATCCCATGTGTCTGTAAATAGGGATGTATATAGTTTGCACAGCCAGTTTTGGGGTGTGCACCCGGTTTCCGGGTTATTTGTGTTCTTGTATGTTGGTTTCTTTGGAAAATAAATAAATAATCATTTAAAAAAAAAAAAAGAAGAATATGCAACCCCAGTTGAGACTGCTTTGATATGATCATTGTCTCTAATTTGATTCAACAAAGGTTTTGTATATAGTATAAATCTCGAAGGGGACGGGGGCATCCTTGTTTACCAGTTTTATCATAAAGACAGAACTGGTAAATAAGGTGGGGTGTCCGTATTTATGTAACAGATTATATTCCTTCTTACAAAACTCACTCCCAAACCAATACCTAAAGTATTTGGGTCACTGTACAATTTAAGGGATTAACACAAGTCACAATAGGAAATTGCTATAGACCCCTAGCGTCAGGCTCAGACTACACAACTGAACTTCTGAAAGACATTTCCAACTTTTCCAATATAGGGGATGTAATAATCGTAGGAGATTTCAATACAACATTAATTGGATCTCCCTTACAAGTAGTTGCCAGTATGAAAAATAATTTATATCTACCCTTATAGACAATGGTCTTTCACAACTCATCACACTACCTACTAGAGGCAGTAATACTTTAGATCTCCTTATTACTAATATAATATAAGTTATAAACTTTCTAATATTCAAACCTTGGATCCCCTTGGCAGTAGTGATCATGTCTTCATTTTATTTGAAACAGTTGGTGAGCATCTCTGCCTAAAAAAACAGAACACTTATAAAAACTATGATAAAACTGTCTTCGAAGAAATCATTAAAACCATCAACCAAATCCCTTGGGAAATCACCCTGCATCATCTTTCAGCAAATGACTCTTGGATCAAACTAAAAAAAACATAATCCATAATCTTGAAGAAACATATGTACCAACTAAAAATAAATACAATAACAAAGGAAGGATTCCTAGGTGGCTAAATAAATGATTCAAGACCCAAATAAAACAAAAACAAAGACTATTCAAAAAACTAAAAAACTGCCAGCCTGAAGATAAGACTATCGCTTATTCTAAATATAAACAATCACTGAACATTCTAAAACACATGATAAAACAAGCCAAAGGTAAAGCTGAATTTAAACTAGCCCAAACAAAAGAGGGCCATAAATCACTATTTTCCTATTTAAACAATAAAAAGGGTAATTCCAGAAAATTAGGAGCACTGATCCACAATGGCACTAATTTGCAGACAGATAGCGACACTGCAAATCTGTTCAACTCCTTTTTCTGTTCTGTATCTACCAAAAAATATACTTATACCCCCTTAGTGCAGTCAAATAAAAGAAAAAAGCGTACACATGCTTATACTATTACATCCTCAGATATCCTCCCACTACTTAAAACTCTAAAAAAACAACTAGCCCAGGTCTGATAAAATCAGTTCAAGGTTTCTATTAGAAACCACAGAAACAGTAATTATCCCATTAAAAACAATCTTCAACAAATCTTTAAAGAAGCAAAAATCCCCCTGGACTGGTTAACAGCTACAGTCACCCCATACACAAAAAGGTAAATAGGCCCAATGTTCAAAATTATCACCCCATCAGTTTAACATTCATCATCTGCAAAATCATGGGAAAAATAATTAAATCATACCTTAAAAAAGAAATAGGGGAGCTAAAAATTCATGACAATTCCCAACATGGTTTTAGATCCGGTCACTCTTGTACCACAAACCTAGTATCATTTTAAAATAATGTTAGTCAGGGCCTGGACAATAACACACAAATGGATGTTATCCTGCTGGACTATAGCAAGGCATTTGATAAAGTCCTGCATGGGAAAGTTATAACCAAATTAGAAACACTAGTTTTTTTAACCTGTCTAATTAACTGGATTAATGCACGGCTGACTAATAGGTCACAGAGGGTTATTATAAATGAAACTCTATCCAACCAGGGTTTAGTCACAAGTGGGGTGCCCCAGGGCTCAGTCCTGGGTCTGATATTATTTAACATCTACATTACAATATGCAGGTAGGCTGACAAAGCTGGTTATCAACATTTGCTGATGATTCAAAACTAGGGGGAAAAGTGGACACTCTGCAAAACCTAGAAATCCTCATTTCAGACCTAAAGTCCATTGAACATTGGACCCACTTGAACAAAATTGAATTCAATGTTGACAAATGTGTGGTTTTGCACCTTGGATCAAAAAATTCCAATAATATTTATTACGTAAACAATATCCCACTTAAAGCATCTAATAGAGAGAGGGACCTGAGCATACTGGTAAACAACAAACTCTCCTCCAGTGACCACTGCATTAAAGTGACTAATATGGCAAATGACTTACTCAGACAAATAAAATGCCCTTTTGCTTCCAGAACTGAACAATGCCTCATCCCTCTTTACAGGACCTATATTAGACCATATATTGACTATGGGTCCTCTTTCTGGAGTCCACACCTTAAGGGAGACATTGACCCACTCCTTCCCTACTAGGTCCAAACAGGGATGTAACCTGCTGTCTTCTCTGAGGACCTGCTATATCCATGAGTGTAACTCACAATTTTGTAACATTATGTAACCTAAGTAACATACAAACTACTACATTATGTAACCTAAGTGTATCTACAGTATGTTAAATGTTCCTTTTACTGTACCTGTAATGTTATCCTCTGTTTTAATCTGCACTGTAATAACTGTCTTGATGTCTGCTTCCCCCTGCGATGAGGTGCCTTTGTAAATGAGTCTCTGACTCAAAGGTTGTAAACCCGATTTGTAATGAATAAACGAAATAAATGAATAAATGTTTAGAACAAGTACAGAGGTGGGTGACTAAAATGATTCCCAGACTAACTTCCAAAAACTACCAATCTAGGTTAAAAGCTACAGGTCTTAATTCTCTACAACATAGGAGGAGAAGAGGGGACTTACTTTTCCTCTACAAACTACTGTAATCCACAGACCTTATGGAACAATGCCGACTCTCCTATTCAACAAATCACATCATTCCTAGGTGACACAACAAGCAACGTGTGATTAAGAAAGCAAGGACAAACCTCAGGCATAACTTTTTCTCATTGCGTGCACCAAGGTTATGGAATACCTTACCCAAGGGACTAATAGATTCCAACAATTTTAATGCATTTAAAAGGGAATTGGATATCTGGATACTGACAAACCAAAATTGTATTGGTTAGTCCACATGATTGCAGGGGAAAATCTTGATGGGCCTCGGCCTGTTTTTTCCCAAAAATCCTAGTAAACCTAGTAAACCCCATTTGACAGCCTCAAAGGTTCCAACAGATAGGCATGTATTCTGAATCTTGCCAATGGAGTGTGATATAGTTTTTCCAAAATAGATATTGTTATAGGTGGAAATCCCCACTGTTCAAATACAAAAACATACATTCTCATGAAAGTAAATCAGAGGCTTTGGTGGCATCTAAAGCTACCAATAATTTTTCTTCTTCTATTACCACATATGATTTTTGAAGAACATAATGTATAATGATCTCTTGCTTGTTTTCCAAACCCTCAAAACTATTATGGCCTTTAATAAATACTTTTTGCTCTAACTGAATATGTATAGCTATTTGTTCCTGTATGTGGCTTACAATCACAAGAGTGTAATGTGCATATTTATAGAACATATACAAACAGAGGAGAGAAATAAGTAAGTGCCTCAGCTCAGACTTGAACCCAGGCTGATCGGAGTACCATTCCAGTTGCATTATCAGCTGTGCCACTAAGGCAACTGGTAACTGGGCCATCCTGGAGCACAATACTCTTTTCTCCAGTGCACAGCCTGGGGCTGCACAGATGATTGCATTTTCAATCACAAGCAGTATGCATATTTACGGAACACATACAAACAGAGGAGAGAAAGAATTAAGTGCTCTGTATATGATTTACAATCATTTTTATAATAATTTTATAATCTACATTTAGAAGAGATATTGGACAATAATTTTCTGGTTTCTTTTTCTCTTTATTTTCCTTCAATAATAAAATAATAATAGAATAATTTATATGTTCAGATATCTTATCTGAAAAAGAAATCTCATCCATCATTAATTTTAACCATGGTATAAGATGGTCTTTAAAGGTTACATAAAATTCACTTGTGAAACCATCCAGGCTGGGCATGGAACCTTTTTTGTCCAGTAATTGCTAAAGCAATTTCAGTGAGAGAAAAAGGTTCCTTCTTTATCTCTAGTTTAGGTATTTTGGCTTTATGTAAGTAGTCCACCATAACCTCTTGGGAGCATCTATAATCTTTGTTATAAATTTCATGAAAGTCTTTTATAAATTCAACTGAAATTATTTTTTTTTTAAGTTGCAGCCCACCTTAGACTCAACCCCTGCCAAACCTCAGCCACCTCCTCACACTCCTGGGACTTATCTTTTTTCCCAGTTCCCCCGATACTTCCTGGATGGCTTGCCCCCCAAGGTGGGGCGAAGAGCCCTACTGGCTATAGTGGGCAATAGGATAGGTCAGGATCCTGGAAGTGCCACAGCATGCGAGCGTAGCCAGTGCAAGCGGGTTTCATGGTGGTGGCCATGGTTTTTTGCCAGTTTTATCCCTGGGGCAGGGACGTGCAATGAAGGCCCTTATCTGCTGACACTGTCTATGTATCTATGTTTCTGCCCCACCCCCCACAAGTAATGATGCTGACACAGGGGTACTCCCAGCCTCTGCCAGTGGTCCACATTGTGCAGGACAGTCCACCCCCTCCCTCCCAGAGAAGGAGAGCATTCCTAGGACAATCAATCCTTCTCCCCCAAGCTGTCCTTCCAATGTTCCCAGATCCCGAACCTGGGCCATCAGCATCGCAGTCAGATGCCCTGCCCCCACGCCGGCAGGCTGGCCACCAAAATTAGTTTATCAGTATACACTTATTCCCCAGTTCTGTTTTAATTGAAGTTATGGTATTCCTATCTTTTTTTGGTTTTAAAGGGCATACGACAAGAGTCTATCTGTTTTATCACTGTAGAACTATAATTTATTTTTAATATTTAGAGGTTCTTTCTCAACTAGTGATCATAATTATTCTTTTTTTTATTATACAATTTTGATGTTCAGAATAAGTTTGGTTATCAAAGTCCTGATTTATTAATTTGTCCTCTAATCTTTTAATTTCCTTTTCTATGTTAAGTTTATTCTTTGATGTTTATTCCTTTTAATTTGATATGAGGTGATAACCCCTTTTAAATGAGCCTTAAAAACATCCCATTTAGTTGGCATAGACATATCAAGAAGATTATTAAATAACCAATATTCTTCTTCAGTCATGTTTGTTAAATTAACAAATGTATGATCATGTAATAAGGTATTGTCGAATCTCCATTAGGGAGTGTATGCCCTATTTATCATAGGAACCATTTGAATAGACACTATTGTATGGACTGAAACTATCATACCATAGATGTTTGGATTAAACATCCTGGAAGCCAAGTTTTTCTCGATTAAAATATAGTCCATGCGACTACACATTTTTAAGTGTCTGTATCTAAAAGTGTATTCCTTATTCATCAGGTTTTTATCCCGCCATACATCAATCAAGTGTTTGTTTTAACATAAAATGGTTCAAAGATGAAGCAGAATGATGATCATTATTATTTGATTTTGAGGTTTTACCAATATGAGGTGACACAGTAGAATTATAATCTCCTGCTAAGATGATGTCCGTACAATTGAGAGCAGTAATGTCCTTTTCCAGTTTCAGTAAGAAGTCATTATATTGAACAAAAGGGCCATAAACTGACCCAAACAAGGTTTCTGTACCATATAGTTCTCCTTTTACCAAAATGTATCACCCTTCAACCTCTTTTGTTTGTTAGATTAGTTTAAAATCTATGCCTCTAGCTATCAAAATTGCTATGCCATGACTGTTGTTAGAGCCTGCAGAATGGAAAATTTGACCAACCCTTGATCTTTGCAATATTTTAATATTACTGTCTATTAAATGTGCTTCCTGTTAACAGGTAAGCTTAACCTGATGTAATTTTGCATATTGCAACATCTTATTTATCTTTCTGCAATTGTTTAACCCATCTCGGTCTGCCAGTATAGTGTCCATATCATTGCTGTATGTGAAACTGCCATGTATATAAATTGCATATAGTAGTATTCTGTCTGCCAATGTACTTGTGACTGCATCATATGCCTGCCATTATAGTGTTGATACTATTGCTTTATGTGAAACTGCCGTGTCATGTTAATTGTAAATACTTGTGTACTGTCCGTCAATTTACTTGTGACTGTGTCAAATTGTTGATGTGTATCTCCTCCAGGTCCATCTTGTAAATGAGTTTATTCTCAATGGTGTTCAGCCTGGTAAAATAAAGATTTTGATTAATTGATTGATTGATTGGTTAGCGTTTAGCGTAGCAGCTGTGATACCAATATTATATTTTAGTGTCCCCATATTTATCTAGGTATGTTTAAGTCCTGTACCCTCATTCTAACCAGAATATGTTTAACACAGTGATATAAAAACCCTTCACCCTTGTCATGCATAAGTATATTCCCCATCTCACATTTAGATGAAAAAGTGGTCTCCAAACCCCAACAGATAGCAGGTACTTTTTTAGTTATCTGGTGTGGTAGAAACTAGGCCTCCTTCCCTCCCAAATCAAGGAAAACAAGAAAACACCAAACATTCACTGAAATAGATCTGGTATTAATAGTCCCAATTATTTTTCAGCTTGCTCTACAAATGGGAAAACATGTTGTTTACTGTTAATGAAAACTCTAAGTTTTGTGGGCATTACGATTGATAGTTTGATGCCTTTTTGCCACAAGAGTTTTTTGAAGACATCATATTTTCTTTTTTCTTTAACTATTTCATGAGGTAAGTCTTGATAAATAGCAATGGTGGCACCTTTAACTACAACTTGTTTCTTCTGGTAAATCAACTCTTTCTGCTTTTTGTTTAATAAAATGTAAATCCCCTTTAATTGAAATGATGTCACTTAGAAGGACATTAACACAAGTGGAGGTAGATTCTTTTGGGATACCTTGGAAGTTTGAATTGCAGGATTTGATAATTGAGGATTATCTTTAGTACATTCACTCCTACTCCAAAGATGCTTGTGTGTGTGGGGGGTTTTTGAGAACAAGCAGTCTCAGTTATAAGCTGCTCCTTTTGTACAGATTTATAGTTTTTATCTTGTTTTGTAGCAACTTCAAAGTCTGCTGTTTCAAATTCAACATCTGACTCTGCAAAGATAAATTCAGCTTCTGTCTGAGTTGCAATCTGACTTTACTCATTTAATAGTTTAGCCCCTACCTCTTTCTGCTCCATCGGAAATTTTTCTGATTCTAGCATCTCAGGGGTTGTAGATGAAGCAAAATCAATCCTTTACTTGTACTCTGTTCCTTGCCATCAGGTTCTGTTCTATATAGGTGTAGAGTCTAGGGGTCAGATGTTTAAAACTTTGTGCTGGGTGCAAACCATTTGCACAGGGTTAGCCTCAGGTTTGCGTGGGTCCACTATATTCAAAAAGTCAAATAGCATGGGCAAACTATTCTAGCACCAGGCAAAAGTATAATGTATGCAAGGGGCAAACTGAGGGAGCATGTACATGAATACAGGTGCAATGCTGTATTCAGCACATCAGCGCCATGCAAAGTGTGTTTGCGTGACTTAGTGCGACAGTTTGCGTGGTGCAAATTACTGCCCAAGAAAAGGTAGTCTTAACTCCAGGCAAACCAGCTTTACATGACTTTGTGGCTTTGTGCAGCTTTGTGTGGCTTTTGCGAGGCTTTGCACAACCCTAACCAGTAAATATTAAACATAGAAAGAAGCCAGACATGGAACAAACATGCTGCAGACAGATGGCACCTCCTAAGTTGCCATCATCTGTAACCGGTCCCAGCCATACCAGGCATTAAGTGGTGACCTGGTGCCCAGCAGACACCATGGCAGTGTACCCATACAGCACACACCTGCAGACCACACTTCAGTGGACAACAGAAGCCAGCATACACATGCAGCACAGGGAACATGGAGGGTGTTGAGGGGAGGGTGTACAGGTGGCCAGGCTGCACCACATACTGGGTGCTGCCACAAGGCTGGAACAAGCCACACAGTTCAAATGGTCCAGTGTTGGGAATACCCTAACACCAATGTGCATGTCTGCTGGTATGTGCCCCCCAGCCATATACCGCACACCTGTACAGACACTGTAGCGCACACACACACACAGCAATGTATATTTCACTGTGAGCATCCCATGCCAGTGGTGCAGCATCTGTGAGTTGCACAACAGCAGAACAGTAATGTCCACTGTCAGTATACACCTGCAAGATGGGCCTGTCACTGTGTAACATGCAGCAGTCATTGATGCCCTACACACCATAGGCATTGCAGTGTCCCTCACATTACTGGCCCCTTTGTTGCTATAGTGTCTGCTGTGCACTGTAGCAGGAACTACAGTTCAACAATTGCATGCAGCACCACCACTTGTGCCTGTGCTGTGTATTCCCTTGGGGCACAATATTCCATGTGGTTCTGTACAAATATAGCCTGCAGCTACAACCATGCACTTTGAGACTGACCTACAAGTGGAGCTATGGGCAAACCCAGCCAGCCCCTCTACTTCCAGACTGACCTACAGATGGAGCTGTGGGACCCTGCAATAGTGCTGGACAAACTGCATGCAAATTAGGACATAATGAGATGCCAATCTGTATGTTTGCCCACAGACTGCCTAAGTTGGCTCATTTGCATGTCACTTTTGAATATAGCACAATTTTGCCCCAGGCAAACATGATAGTGCCAGGCAACCAGCTTAGCTCTTCAAAAACCTGTGCTAAATCCAGTAAACTTGCGAAACCTGGGCGCGAATAAAGTTTATGCTTGCAATAAACGCTTCAAAAACAGGTACATTTCTGCAGATTTTCACGCGGCGCTGGTGCTTGCAGCTTTAATGAATCCACTCCTTTGCTAGCACACACATTGGCCACATGGTTCACCTTTACCTTCTTTCACGTCACTGTGCACTGGGCTGCTGTTGTGGTTTGCACTTCCTGGTTGCTAGATTCAGAGCTGTCTTATTTCCCGGGCTGTTTTTGCACTGCACTCCCAGCCCAGTTTGCCTGCCTTCCTTAACATGCTATATTCAGCAGGTTTAGCACCGGAGCTATCCCTTTTGAATATAGCGGGCTATTGGATCTGAGCTAATTTAGCACACTGGGCAGTTCTAATTTAGCCCCGGGGCAAAGTTTTGAGTAAGAGGACCTAGATTTGTTAGTTCTGAGGAATTGATTTCCACCTGTGTATTGTTTTCCTGCTGATTGACTTTATGGTTTCCTCCATTTGGTGTTAATATGGGACTCACAGAATTGTCAATATTCAATGTTTAAATTTTACCAAAAAAACTCAAAAGATCTTGTTCAGTTTGTATTTTACTTCATTGTTGTTTAATTGTATTTTTGGAAGCTTTTTTAGGAATATTAAGCTCCTCTTTGTTTAATTTTTCTTGTTTCCTTTCTGCTGATTGAGCCTCCAGTGTTTTTTCTGTCCTTTCCCTCCTTGCTGATGTTATTCATAATTTTTAAACAGACAATTTCTGACTATTTACTTATCAACTCTACACCAAACTGTAATCTGTGAAAGGCAGAAGTAAAAGAGCTACCAATGACTTGGAATTTCAGTCCAAATGCCACCAACAAGTAACGTAAAAGTAATTTCAGGGGACAAAATCACCAACCAGCTATAGAAATACACAGTCCATCCCTTTGGGAAGGTAAGATTCTGTTTATGTCTTACGAGGCTCTTAACAACCAAAATAATTCTCTGGTATCCCTACAGAAGGGTGCTGTAATTAGGGTGCCATCATTAGGGCTCACAGATCAAAGCCCTTTCAGGAGCGATCTGCTATGCCACCTCCACCCTGATATGCATGTTGTGGAGGTGATTATATATTTGTACAGTGGGGTGCAGGGGTGCAGGGAGCAAAGCCCCTCCCTGAAAAACTGAAAACAGTGGGCACTGTGTCTGTGCTTCCCATTTCCTGGTGCCCTCATTCCAAGCGCCCTAATGCTGGCACCCTAAAGTACATTGCGGTACTGGACCTCACACCAGTATGGGTGAACTGAATTCCCTGCCCCTTTAAGTAGTGGAGCTACCTGTTGCTTAGGTTGGCATTCTCCCTCTTCTCAAACCGTCACTAAGGTGGCACTGATAATGCTGTCCTTTTCCACTTCTCTCAACAACAGTCCATCGGGACTTTTGGAAATTCTCCAGCCAATCTTGTAACTTTTTCTGTCTTCTGAGTCATTTTTGAAATTCACTCCGCCCTTGCCAGCTGTGCTGGAGCTTCCCCAAACTGCATATAGGTGGACTACCATGCAGGCTACCTCCAGTAGATATCGGGGTCTCCTTTATCTTCAGTGTGACCCAAACTCAGACCAAAGTTAAAAAACTGGAATTCTCTTTGAAATTAACAACTTTGGTATTCACCTTACTGCATCGTTCGTTGGGAAGAATAGCAGGGGGGTACACTCTGCTCCAATCACACCTGCCACCTTGCTCACAGCTCCATACTGGAACAGACCACACCCTCTCCCTTCCTGATATACCCTTATCAGGTGGAACCACCACAGGACCCTGTTTGCCATGATGGCCTTCACTGGCTCTGCCCCAGACCTGTCACAGCAGTGGCCACTAACTTTGAAAAAGCCTTCAACTTGGTGGAGTGGAGGCATCTGCATGCCATTCTTGGGAAACTGGGATGTGTCCCTCAGTTCAGGGCTGATAGGTTAAGACATTTTGCCCACTGCTAAGGTTCTGACAAATACATTGTTTTCTGACCCTTTTCCCCTTTAGAGAGCACTCACCAGGTCTGCCTCCTCTCTCCTCTTCTCTTTACTCTCACTATAGAGCCACCAGCCCTTGCAATACGACACCACCCTAACCTCCCCAGTGCACAGATAGGAAAGACTTAAATTTGCACAATATTATATACAGGTGACTGTCTGATCCTCCTGAATGATGCCTCAACAGCTATCTTCACCCTCCTTTGTGTTCTACAGTCCTTCCAAGACATTTCTGGACTCAAAACAAATCCACCCAAAATAGAGATTCTACCACTGACCATGGCCTGTTCTCCACAGATGGTAGCCGATTTCAGCCTGCACTGGTTCCTGCAGGGTATCAAATAGCTGGGCGTCCACATTCAGGCCAACCTGTCAAAAGTGGTTGCTGAAAATTTATTACCTGTGCTCAAAACCCTTAAGGATGACTGCAACAGATGAAATGCTCTAAACCTCTCACCAGCTGGGAAAATAGCAGTAATAAAAATGACCCTAACTCCCAAACTGATGCACTGCCTTGCTCACATGGCAGTCGCAGTACCTGCTCAGTGGTTTGCCAAGATGGATGCCTTCATTAGCAGCTTCCTATGGGGATTGATCCAACCCCCTACTATAGCAAGGTTAAGCTGAGAGCACATTGGAGTAGGAGGTGGATGGGGCCTACCCTGGTTCCATGCTTATTATATAGCATTTTGTGGTGATCAGACCATGAACTGCTCCCTTCCCCCATCCCAGTCTTCCGGTATGAGTCTCACTGGAGCAGGACCTATGTCCAGGACTCACTCCCCAAGTTTGTTCTTTTCACCCTCTCCCTAGGACGCAGAACCTGAGTTCAACAGAAGCATCCTTTATTCACTCAAGGAAAACAACGGAGCAATGACTTCAATGCTCCCTGATCCCAGTCACAGGCACCTCTGTGGCACAATACCTTCATGCAAACTGATAGATAAATGGTATACTAGACCTCTTGGGAAGTGAATGGCATATCCCACATTAAAGACCTGTGGCCACCCACCCTCACCAACTTGGACTCTTTTGATAATCTCCAGGGACACTTTATTCTTCCCAGAGGTGACTTCTGGAGATACTTTCAAATATGTAAATCCCTGTCTGATTGTCAGAAGGAACTGTTCCCGCAATTCCCTCTTACCAGACCTAAGTTATGCAGTACTTGGGTGGCTTCTCCTAATGGCAGAGCCAGTCTGATATATAAGGCTATCCTGAAGGAAACTATGGACTCATCCAGTAATGCTAGGAACAGCTGGTCACAAGCTGTCCAGTTAGATATACTGGAGGACTGGTGGTCCCACCTGTGGACCCTTGCCCACAAAATCTGCCCCAACTCTAGAAGTCTTCTTATTCAGAATAAGATCTTAAGACCTTAAGATTTTACACTCCTGCTAAACTCAAATCACTAGGACTGTTGCGACATGACAAATGCTGGAGATGTCACTCCTCATGACAGATCACCAGCACATACTGTGGCTTTGTCCTAAACTACTCCCTTTCTAGGCCCAGATACATGCCTGCTGCTCTCAGATTTTGGACTGTTGTCCAGTCCTGACTCCTGAGTTACTTTTGTTAGGAATCCCCTCCATCTTATCCTCCCTTCTCCCCTCTATACGTCTGCTAGCTCTTCATGATCAGTATTGAGCCTAAGAGTCACACACTTCAAAGGTGGAGAACGGAGGACACCCCCCAGTATGACTCAATGGCTGACAGCATATAGAAATTTGGTTACTCTGTACAAAATGCCCCACTTCATTAGGAAATCCTTCTAGACCTATCAGACCTTGTGGGGCTCCTTCACTCCTCCCCCTTCTGTCATCTCTAATGGGCCAAGAGCTACCACTTAAACAACCTCCTCTCCCTGGACTTCAACCCCTTCCTGGAGTTGAGATGACCCCTATCATATGGGCTTCCTTTTACCTGACTTGATGGATATGTGCCTTGCTTGCAAGCTTTAATGTGCATTGTCTCTTTGGCATAGGATATGTAATGGACTAGATTACTATGATATTTATCTGTATTTGCCTCCTTAATAGGGCCGTGACATGACGGAGTGTTCTCTGTATACATTTTTTCTGTTTGTAAAAATATTGTTATCATTTGCACAAGAAATATGTAATGGCAACAGATATATCAGGAAGCCAGGCCTACCTATTTTTATGCTCTTTGCTATCTATGCCCTTGGGTTGCACTGCTGTTTAGTATCTTGTACAACGTATTCAATTATTTCACCTGCATTCTTGTTGTTGTATTATTTATTCTTGTTTATATTGTACTAGTTCATTGTTATTATATACTTTGTATCCCCTTCTTCCCCCTCTCCTAGGTCACACCTGGAAACAAGCTTTAGCTAAGTGTGCCTTCCCAGTTACCAATTTTCAAATAAATAACTAAATAGATACATAAATAAAAGCACTGAGAAGAGGACTTTGGGGAGAATGAACTGCTGATTGTTTTAGAGACTGTACTGTTTCTTTAACATATAATATGTCATTATTATAAAAATATATCAAAAACCTGAAACAACCATATTGCTTTCAACATGCTTTCATAAATCCTTGTGTTACACACATCTCTTACCACCGTCTCTTTTGTCTTTTTGAAATGCATCCTAATAAATTGACATGGGGGGCATGGCTAGCTCTACAACATGGTGGATGCGTTTTAGCCTAGCTCCTCATGGCACAGCTTTGAAATCAACTTTTAGGAGCCTCACAATGAAACCAAGAAGCAAATTTTAATACAGAATGACAGCATGGGGTAAATGGCCTCAGGTGGGCATAAAAATAAGCAGTCTAAGTTAAACTTCGAACCTGTAGAACCGCCAAAAGGTTCTTGTTGGGGACCAGAGGTTCACACTAGACAGCAGGCCCATGAGGCTGAGATGGCACAGTGCAACATGTAAGATCTGGAATGCTTGCTTGCCGGGGTCCCTGCCGCATTGGCACAAATGCAGCATGAGATGAAGGCAGGCTTTACTAACTTCATGGTGCAAATTACCTACCTTCAAATTGTGGTCACATGGCTCACCGAAACCACTGCATCTCACACGATGCAGATTTCTAAACTGGAGCATCGGGTGAGCAGTCTAGAGGACTCACTATCAATGATCACTAATGAAAGGAATGATATGAATAAGGTGCTGGAAGAGCTTGCAATAAGGGTCGATGACCAGGAAAATCATTCCTGTCACTCCAACCTTCACATCGTAGGACTATTGAAGGGGGTTGAGGGTTGAAACCCTGAAACTGGCATCCACAAGTGGCTGGTGGAGCACTTGTAATTACTCCAAGAAGTTTTGGAGTTTGAGGTGGAGTGTGCTCACAGGGTAGGCCCTGCACCGAATTCGGGGGGAGAGGACATGCCATTGCCTCATTAAATACCTGAGAAAAGGAGGCCATCTTTAAGAGTGCAAAAACCAAGGGACCTATACCTCTCAATAACTCAAAAGTGCACGCTTTTCAAGACTACAGAAGAGAGTTGCAGCTCAATCGGCAAACAGTTAGCATTGTTAACTCAAAGCTGTTTTCGATGGGGTGGTCCTTTGCCTTTATGTACCCTGCTAAGTTGCATATAGACACACCAGGAACTCCTTCAAAGTTCTTTACCTGCCCTAAAGATGCTGAGAAATGAGTTGAGGAGGAAGCTAAAAGATGGGGCAGTCATTCCACTACTGACCAAAGGGACGTCATTAACAGATAAGTCAACTTCTTTTTGTACAGCCTTACCTTCTTTCACACTGGGACCTCTTCATGGGAGGGAGTAACAATGGATAACTCTGGGTCTAGGAACTGACTCGGTCCTAAAGGCTGGCTTTCATGTAACTAGGGATCAACTCCCTTAATTTCAGGCATGCCCGGAGCCCTGGCCCGTGGGGTGCTGTTCTACACACAATGACTTCCTTATACAAGGTTATCTGTGATGAGCAGATTGTAATTTTGTTTGAGACTTAAGCTATTTCACCACTCAAGGCCCCTGAGCATTTTAACTTTCTGGGCTAAATCAGTTCAATACCAGACAGCATCGGAAATTACTTCCTCGTTCCTCCCTGACCATATCTAGGGACATGGGTAATGGCGGGGAGGGTGCTGATCAATCAGTTTTAACCTGAGGGGCTGACCAATGCTTGGGGGTTGTGAAGGTTATAAGTGGGGTTTCCTTATTCTCCCCAACACAGGACAAGGCCTTAAAACTTTACGATCCTACTTAGCGACTTATCTGATTGCTGATGGGGAGTACTTTGTTAGAATGGGACCCCCCTAATAGTTGTGGGAATGAGGGGTCACTTTAAGTAAAGAGCACTCACCACAACAACAGTCTGCAATACTATGATGTACTTTTCTTTTAACATCACTGCATTTGAAATTTTAGTTGGTGGTTTGATCATTCATGTGCTTGACGCTTAGTGTGGGGCTGAATTGAAAGCCCTTTTGGTCCATTATTTCATGGTCACTGTTGTTTTCCTTTTATATTTTTACTTTTGCCTTTAACGGCCAGGCCCATGTTAGATACATGCCAGTTAAGGGGCCATTTGTTTAAAAGCCCCTAGAATTCAATTTTGTCTACACCCATGAGTCTTATTATTTGGTTTTTGAGTGGGCCTCAATATATGTGCATAGTTAAATTTGGGCCTATTCTTTGATAGAGATGAAAGGATTTACATTAACTGTTCTAATATTCACCAGTTGTTTGCAAGGGGAAATTCTTCAGGCACAAAAGTGCTTGAGGTGGGGGGGTTAGTTCAGGGAATTGTGGAGGATATGGGGATGGCAGGAAGGGGGACGATGGGGGGTTATCTGAGGGTTGTTGTTCATTCTCAGTGGGGAGAGGACAGAGTATTTGACGTTTGGAGCTCTTTATTTCTGGAAGGTATCAGGGGAAGCCAGGGGTACTGCTGCTGAGGGAGGTAATTTCTGCTGTACTCCTCCAATGGATAGCAAGACTCCTGAGGCCATTTGTAAATCATTTATGGATGGGAAGGCAATTGAGACAGGGTTAAAGTGGAGTAAAATTAAAATGTTGTGATATGAATCCAAGGACACCAATCAAATAATGTGGCTGGAACTAGCATGTAACACTGGAAGGACCTAATGGGGCCAGTACAATAGGTCTGTTACTGTTATTACACCGAGCTTATATTTGTCTGCATCAATTCTTAGATAATGGCTAATGCATTTAAAGTGGCAACATGGAATGTAAATGGGTTAAAATCAGTGGTTAAGAGGTCTAAGTGGCAGGTGGTTCTAATACAGGAGATGCACATGTCCTCGGGGGAGGCAATGAAAACCAGTGCTTCACTGGGGGGAACATGGATCTCCTCTGCCTTTTCTTCTAAGGCTAGAGGGGCCTCAGTATGGTTGCCATGTGGAGCACAGGTCAGTACACTGGGGCAGAAAAGTCATCTGGCCAGAATATATGTACTGGTAAGGGTTGATGTGGTGGGGGTGGGAGCCCTCTCTTTGGAATCAATTTATGCCCCTAATGTGGAAGACCTAGGCTTCTTCCAGAAGTTGTCCTTGGATATAGTGGGGTGGTTGGGTCCCTGGATTTTGGGGGGTGATTTTAATTGTGTTAGGGACACCATCCTAGATCGGTCTAATCCAGCCCCATCCCACTTTCTAGAAATGCGAGGGCCCTGGGTGAGCTGGAATTAGAATTTGGGTTGGTAGACGTGTGGAGACACATTAATTTGACAGGTAGGGACTATAGTTTCTACTTCCATGCCCACCAATTGTATGCATGTTTGGACAGGATACTGTTAAGCCCATCACTTCTCCTGGTGGTCAACACAGTGAATTACTCACCTATCATGCTATCACATCCTGCTTCCCTCTCGGTGGGCATGCCCCTCCAAATCTCAACTCCAGTGACCAGACAGTGGAGGTTGGACCCTCTCCTTCTTAAAGATCAGCACTTCATAGGGGCCGTAACTAGTAGCATTCAGAACTTTCTGCTTTTTAATAAAAGGGGGGACACATCCCATCGTAGCAGATGGGAGGCCTTAAAGGCCTATATTAGGGGGCAAATGATTGCCTTCTCAGCTTACTCAAAAAAATCAAATGAACAGGAAATCAAATGCCTCCACACTAAAATAGAGGCATGTGAGGATGTGCACAAACAGAGCCCAACCTTGTCTCTAAATAGGGTAAATCAGAAGCTAAAGTGGCGCTTTAACATGTTAAGCAGCGCGAGATTGGATGCTGATTTTACTGGCTAAGGAGCCTACTTTTGATGGGATGAGTGCAAGCTATTGTCTTGGCAGCTACTCCAGAAGGAGGGGGTGCGTATGGTTGGTCAGATTCATGACAAGCCTGGTATGCTGGTGCAGGACCCAGTGGCAATTGGGGGTGCATTTGGTACCTTCTACATTTCCCTCTACACTCAAAGGTGGCTCCTACCCCTCAGGAGATGGACTATTTACTTACAAAAGCCCCCCTACTAGTGCTGGGTGGAGAAGTGGCTACAGAACTTGAATCCTAAATTTACAGATCTGAGGTACAGGCCACCGAAAGATGGTAAGGCCCTGGGCCCAAATGGCTTGCCTATTGATTTTTTTAAGGCATTTCATAGATCATTGTTAGACCCCCCCTCTATGACATGTTATGGAAGAGTCTTGATAAGGGTGAGCTGCTCCCCTCCATGTGCTCAGCCACTATCACAGTGCTGACAAAGCCGGATAAGGATCCATCTTGGTGTGCATCTTATAGGCCAGTCTCTCTACTCACAGCTGACTATAAGATCCTGGCAAAAATCTTAGCCTCCTGGCTAGATACAGTGCTCCCAGATCTTATCCATTCAGACTAGTCAGGTTTTGTGAATGGATGCTAGTGTAAGCACAACATTCATAGAGCTTTAAAAGTGATCCACCATTGGGGGAAGAATGCACACAAACATGGGGCAGCAGTTCTAGTGCTAGACGCTGAAAAGGCTTTCGATAGCATGGAGTGGGGATACCTTTCTGAAACTCTGAAAAAGGTGGGGTTTGGTCTGTACTTTAGATCTTGGGTGAGGACACTATGCACCAATCCACAAGCCCAAATAGCAATGAATGGATTAGTAACGCCCCCCCCTTTAGTTTGGGGCAGGGAACTAGACAAGGTTGCCTTCTGTCCCCGCTCTTGTATGTGATTTCGTTAGAACCTCTGGTGGCTGCTATTAGAGAACTTAGAGGAATCAGAAGGTTGGTGGGGGGTCACTCTGACATAAGGCACAGAAGCCCAGTGCATGCCCTAAATGTGTTTTTGGGGTGGGAGACTTTACACATATGGCTTTAACTTGCCCAAAAGTAACACCCTTTTTGTACAGTGTATATCAGGTCATGTGTGGTGTCCTGGGTTACTGTCCATCTAGATCTCCTCTTGAACTGCTGTTGGGAGCAGACCCTCGACATCCAGGTGGGAGGACCTTCCACCCTCTGTGGTCTTAGGCCTTGGTGAATGTTCAAAAAACAGTGGTGCAGTCTTGGATGTCTCCCCCCCACTGTCCAGCAGTGGGCCAATAATCTTAGGCAGTGTACGGCTTTGAAGAGGATTCAACACTCTGCCCTTGGGAGGAGACAGGCCTTTTTTGACACTTGAACCCCTCTTTTGGACAGTATTGAGTGTGATGTGTTCCCCACTTAGGGAGAAACTCTGTTTGGAAAGCTAAAAGCTGTTAACACTTTATTTTTTGCATTCCTGTTGCTGTGTCTCTTATTCACCTACTGGGTCTGTTATCTCCTGGTTCTCTACCTAGGTAGCTCAAGAATTGAATAAGTGTCCTCTTGCCAGTATCTGAGGTCCAATTAATTATTATGTGCCAAGTGTAAGAAGTGATTATTCATTTGATATGTATTTGAATTTTATTAAGTAATTTTGTCTGTAATTCATTCTGCAACATCTTTTTAATAAAATAGTTTGAAAAAAATTAATAATTTGACATAGGGATGATTTGCAAACATAATTTCGATATCTAAGTCTGGTTTTTGTGTGCCAAGCCAAACCCCATGCACACACTCAAAAAAACCTTAAACCCAGTACAAAGCATCATGGGTATGCAAATTCACTTGATGTTGAATAATTATGCTACTTATTGTATTATGTCATTATGTATAGTTAAGCTGACTAGTATGTCAAGCAATACTGTAACATACTGCAGTAGAGCTACTGCAATAAACAAGGCAATTTCAATGGCAGCAAATCACTTCTGTCATTCTGTAACTCAAGACACTGCATTGCACCCTGGATGGCGCCACTGTATGTACATGTTTTAGACAAATGATGACCCTGATAAAGGAACCAAGCTTCAGTGAGCCTACCGACTGAACAAAACAAACTAATGTGTGTGGGCAAGCTGGCAAGCCTTCATCACAAGAAACATCACCTGACCAGAGGCTTTAACACAGT
Source organism: Neoceratodus forsteri (assembly GCA_016271365.2). Lineage (NCBI taxonomy): Eukaryota > Metazoa > Chordata > Ceratodontiformes > Ceratodontidae > Neoceratodus > Neoceratodus forsteri. The sequence continues at coordinate 64,089,100 of CM057459.1, forward strand.
TGCAGTTTAGATGGAGAATGGCAAGCCATACCTTGTAGACATGTGTTTCATTCTTTTGGGATTCTAATGGAGTGCAGGTGCTACAGTGATGTTCGGTGACAGGTTCCACTACAACTGTAGACTCCTGATACTGTTTTCATGGTAACCTTAGTCAAAACTAGTTAAAACATCAAGAATGACCATAGTTTATACATACGTATCGATAGATAGGATTAACCATTGTTAGCTGGAGTTCCTGAGAGTTACTGATTGACATGCTGCGACATGACAGAACATGTCACTTAGCACCACTGTATCTCATCAAAGAACCTGTTTAGCCCAGAAGAATCAAAACATTTAGTACATTTAGAGGTAGTATATATACAGAAGAGGCAGTTGGGGGAAGGGGGGACAGTGCACAGGATCTGTAAAGGATGCAATGAAAGAATATTGGAGGGATTTTCAAAAGGGGGCAGATGTAGACACAGATCATTCTCCAACTGCATCTGCATCCTCCTAGTTACATTAAAATGTGAGATTCCTATTGTCACAGGGCTCTGAGTTTCTGGGACAAGTTACATGATTTACATCAGATTGAATCAATACATGACACATGCACCAAACAACAACACATACATCTAAAATAGCTGCATGCATCAAAAAAAATGGAGCCTTCATCACAAAATTGGTGGATGTGTCCTTATCCGATGTATGTACCATTATATGCATCCAAACTGCAAATCAAACCAAAGCCTGATTTGAAAATCTGGGAGTATAGATCTGATTTAGAATTCACCGTCACATGTCCATTAATCGTTTGGTTTCTGTGGTGTTCACCAAAGTGGAATAAAGGTACAGTAAAAGTCCATTTTTGGGCTACTTTTGTTCTTGTAAAGCCGTGTTTCTGGCCTCACACAGGGGCTTGTATACTGCTACCATGAGGCTTTGCACAGTGCTTGAGGCTTTAGAATGCACAGTATGTTTATATGTGATTTGAAAATGCACACAGAAATCAAACAGCTGGACATTTGGCTTCTTCTTGCATCCTTTGTGTACTGTACATCAGGCAAGGCAAGTTTGTTTTTGTCCAGTCCATGCTGCTCTGTGTGCCTTACAAAGATAACACAAATAATCGCAAAACTCACCGTAGTAAGAACAGTTCCACTAAAATTATAAATACACACTGCTGTTCTTAGAAATCACCTTTCATGTACTGTATGCGTCCTCTGAGTGTATGGTACTAAAAGCCAGTTTTCCATATCAAAGTAGGACAAAGTTCAGATTCCAAATACGGATATGGTTTCCTGATGGTCCTAAAATATTTTTCTCATTAACAGATGGCAAATATGGCTGAATTCCAAACAAGAAGTGTTCTTTTGAGCTCTTCAAATGACCAAGGAATGTCAACAAAGTGACATCCATGGGTTTTCAGTCTCTTAGTTCATCCCTTCTGCTTTCCTTTGTTGCATCACCATATATACATTATTTGGAATCTCGTTCTCTGCAACATTTTTCAAGTATGCATTTAACAAATGTTGTGGTAATATTACATGTGTTGAGTCCTCTTTTAGACTATACAATAACAGACTCTAAAATATATTTAATGCCTACACTGTTGTCTCAAAAATCAGTTTTCAGTGTCCACCTTCTTTTAAACAGGAATAACCTCTTGAGTTCATTTGATGTTTACTTGACTTCTAAGTACTTTATGGTCATAACAGTTCTTTTTCAGGAATTGAATGGCACAGTGGATTGGTAGCAGATTACAGAGCCTCTCACATCTAGGCCACTGGTTCAAATCCAGCACAGGTCTGTAGTGGTCAAAAGCCATTATCACCTGAGGACTGTTCAGTGGTGAATGTGAAATGAGTTGTGGTGGTCTCAGTCCAGTTCCCAGTGAACAAGTATCCACATCATAAAACCACCAACATACAGTAACTGGCATTAATTGGCACCCTTGTTGGCAATCTCACATGACAGGCCAAGGACTAAATGGGCATGGAGTTTGAATTACCCTCTCACCTATGTGGTGATCCCTCCATGGCAGGGTTGAGATACATTGGCAAGGCATTGTGGGGAGGCCTGCATTGTGATTGTCTACCCTGTACCTGTCATGTAGATAAGCAGTAGACTTCAGGTTCCAGTGCTGTCAATCCAGTACATTTCACAAGCACTAAAATTCACACATAAAAAAATTTGAAAAATCTGTTGTTTTTCTTTCAAGAAAGCTGTATTGTTTTCAGATTTTTTCCTCTAGCTTTTACACATTCTGAATTAAAAATTATATTACTCTCTTTATCAAAGGTGGATTTCACCAAATCTATTGGCATTGTTCCATCAGTTTCTACTCATTAAGTCACAATTTTTCTGAATATTATTTGAGCAAATCAAAAACATTGGAATTACATTTGTAGTAAACATTTAGATGAAAGGCAATAATACTAGACCCCAGAATACACAAATATTAGAACAGGAGTTTGCTATGCTATAGATTTTATTTGCATATTGAAGAATCAGAAGACGAGGTTCCTGGTGCCAAGGTCAAGCCAGCATCTGTTTCAATAGAACAACCAAAATGTTTCATTGGTGTACCTGGTTGTTCTTATGACATAATCATTATAGGAAATCTGAAGGTTCTGCCAGCGACCTACAGAGGTATTTGAACTGTTAGACATTTCCAATGGACATTGAAATCTGCAGAATGTTTGAATGGTGAGGTTTACATAAGGAACACATAACTTGAGTGTTAGCACTACTGAGGTAAAGACCAACGGCAATCATCCACTGCTAAGCATTATTAAATACTGAGGGTGTAATTGAGTTCATTGCTGCCATTGGAATTGCTGCGGAATGGCAATTCCACTTCCGAAATGCAGAATTTCAAAAAGCATTTCTGTGCAAACTGTGGAATAATTTTCTGCAGATCATGTAAATCACAGAATAATTTTTCATGGATTGCAGAAAAATAGTCCACAGTTTAGGTGAACTATGGATTATTAATCCATGAAACACATTTCACATGTGTAATGTCGAAATTCCACAATAGATGGAAATCGGCTGAATTTTCTAAAATTCTGCAGAATTCTGTTCCATCAGAAATTCAAAATTCTGCACAGCCCTGATTGGAGCAGATGTAGAAGGGTGACTTACAAACCATCTAATCAACATGGGCCTAGTACAGAACTTTATAGCACTTCTCGATTGAAAATGTAAGGCTTGAATGTAATACCTTTAACATTAACCACCTGTGACCTGTCAGAGAGGTACCTATTACGGCTGTGCAGAATGTTGAAATTCCAACAAAATGGAATTCTGTTGAATTATGGACAACTCTTGGAATTATGTCAGTAGCAGAACTCCAGTATTTTGCATGTAAAATGTTTTTTGTTGATTAATAATCCACAGTTCACTCACACATAGCA